>OX424532.1:20770030-23170030 GCA_949152445.1 Cerastis rubricosa
TGGATTCGATTCCCGTTGTGATTTTGATTTGTGCCTTATTGATGGCAATAGGCTTGCCCCCTATTATGTAAGACTTAAACAAACATGACTGGCGAAATGCGAGTGTATTATTATGTACACTGCTGCCTAAGCCTTCTTGGATTACAGGAGTGATGTTTTGTGTGGTGGAACAAACTGTGCCAAAAACTTTCTTAAAATACTTTCAAAGAAAGATACGTTCAGCCGATATGATAATGAAAGGAATTTCATACATCTTGTGGAAGTTCTAACATACTTAGCTACCCACATATTTCGCGGCCATCTGGCTCAATTAGCTATTCAATTAATCTATTCGTAGCGCCATGCAATCATCACTATATTTACCAAACAAATACTTGAAAGCGGAACCTAGTTTACCATTTTTCTCGCCGGTATTGGTTTTCTAGTGTAGAACATGGATACTGCACATAGAAAGAAAAGAAAGAAAGAAAAACGTTTATTGGAACATGCCAAATGTATTGTGTAAACTGCAAATCTGTGGAAATCATTGCTGGCTTCTTTATTTCCCGATCATTATAATCTGGATCTCAACGACAACGGCGACAATGCAGACATAGACAAAAAAAACAAACAAAATACTTGTTTCGTACAAAATCTTCGCTATTTATTGTGCTAATGACAATTTAAACCTGATGTGAGTAACTTCCATTTTCGATTTAAAAAAACGAGCTATTTTCTTTTTTTAAATGTTCGTAGTCTTAGAGAGAAAGTTAAAAAGGAATCGACTGTATGGTATGGGCATGTGATTCGAAAGGACGAATCGCATGTGACTAAAAAAGTGATGAATATAAATGTTAATGGGTGGAGAGGTAGAGGAAGACCAAGGAAACGATGGATGGGTTGTGTATAGAATGATATGAAAGAAAAGAAAAAGGAGTAAATGATAGCGTGACGGATGACAGAGAAAAATGGAAGAAGAAAACGTGTTGTGCCAACCCCAAGGAACATGGGACAAGGCAGGAAGATGATGTACGAGTCATAGATAACAGTCCCAATGCCAACCATACAGAAACCTACAGTAAAGTGAAGACAATCAGCTCATTTCAGCAAGGATGCACTAGTTGAAGGTCAAGGACCTGTCATAAAGAAAAACAGGCCGCGTAGGTATAAGTGCATACTGTATCCTGCCAACGATAGAATGAGGGAAATGAATTACTGCGCTCAAGTAGGTGATATCACTACATGAGCAACTATAATCTTGGAACGTGATATGTGCAATGCTTTAAGTGATAATTATTGCCTGTTTAACACGACCATTTTCTTGGTACACTGGAGTTAGTAGTAGTAGTCAAAAAAGGAAGAAAAGCACAGTCAGGGGTATGAAAGATTCGTAACACCTTTGTCTTCAAATAAAGAGTTGCCAAGCTACATGGTTAGGAGCTCGTGGCTAAATAATAACAGCCGTTTGGGTCGTTCTTCACGTTTAGCCCGCTTGCCTAGGTTAGTCCGTGGATGGGTGACCGCTCATTACATGCTACCGAGTTACCTCTATGCCTCGAAAAGCACGATAAGCCGTTGGTTCCGGCTGAAATTTGTAGATCTTCGAAAATCGTTACAGGTAGTCAACGGCCCGAAAATCTGACAACCGGTTTTACCAAGGGGTACCTTATTACCAGAGGTCGGAATTAGGTAGAGTTATTTTGGTACTTGCATCGAAATGTTGATATTAATACGGATCTTCCATTGCGTGAGCGCATTGGAATTTTGCAACTTCGGACATCCTATGTCGGATGGTTTAAATCGTGTAAAAGAAAATAACTTTTTTATTGAATAAATCACGGGATTTTTCTGCTCTTTAATCTCGGGATTGGGGGCATTATCCACTTTATTCTTTCGCTGTATGAAATCAGTGTAAGTACACAAATAACTCTACCTAATTCCGACCTCTGCTTATTACACAGTACTAACTGGTTTGTGGAGGTCAGATAAGCAGTCGCGCCATGAAAAATACTGGTATTCAGCTGCATCCGATTGTACTGGAAGCCGAGCCCAACATAATTGGGAAATGTTTAGGCAGATGATGATGAAGATGGTTAGGCCGAAGACTAGGACACTTAAACAATTTTGTGATAATTTTCTACTGCTCTCATACCATCAAACAGTCAGTTTGCCTACGAAATGCTCGCATATTTTTTGATGCTTATAACCAGGCAAACCACTGCGGCTTGATCTCTGAGAATGAGATAGTTTTCGGTTCTGTGAAATGTTGGTTTCTTCAGTTTGTTTATATCCTCCACCAACAGTACTGTAAGTTCTTATTATTTCAAACCTTTATTCACATTCTCACATCAATGCAAGGAGGGAATAGGAAGTTAACTTTCCCACACCTATTTCTTCCTCTTGACGACCAAATTGGTAAATCTCGATGCGGGTTCTCAAACAATTTAAGTGTTAGGGACTCATTGTTTAATGCATGGAGTTGTCCATCGGCTCTTACGGCTTAAATAGGAGTAAGGGAGATACACTCATCATGATGTAAAATTAGTTATTTAAAGCTTTGTAGTGTCGTCAACATAGACCAATGCTCTCAAAAAGGTGTAGGAAATTTCGAGAGGGAACCAGCTACTCTAGAATAATTTTTTTTATACTCTAGGAATTCCCACGTTTGTGAAACAGCACGAAAATAACACTCCAGGCCGTAGTCGTCGATAAATCTCCACCAGAACAGCTTCACCTTGCTTTGTTCATGCTTCAGAAGACTCTAGAGGTCTACTCTCTAAGCACAAAACCCTTAGTTTCAGCCGAGTTTACGGGCGTTTAGTTTTGTGTCTAGAGTCTGCTGCCGCAAATATTCCAAAAATCTTTAAACATTATACCTGGGGAAGGTAACTCAGCTCACAAAATACTCGTATTACTGTGCTGAATCATAATACCTAATTTCTCATAACAAAGTCGCCGTCGCCGTATTATCGGAGTGCCGTACATTGGACACAGCCTCGCATTGGACACAGCCCTTGCGGTATCGTTGGTTGTTCTGCGTGTTAGATTGTGATGGTTGAAATCTTTGGATTCGATGTAGTGTTGGTTTGAAGGTCAAATTATCGATAAATTATTGAGAAATTAGAGAAAAGAGGAAATGGACAGTGACCCTGAAATCGGAATGGCAGTGAAGAAGACGGATGAAAAAAGATTGCATGCAGCAGAGATGAGAATGTTGAGATGGATTTATGGAGCGACTAAAATAGATACAGTTAGGAATGGGCATATAAACGGAAGTTTGGAAGACGTGCCTATTACAGAAACGATGAAAGAGAGTCGTCTGTTTTGGTATGGACATGTGATGAGGAGGGATGGTAGACATGTGACTAAAAGAGTAATGCATCTAAATGTTGATGGATGGAGATGAAGAGGAAGACCAAAGAAAAATTTGATGGATTTTGTGAGAAATGATTTTAAGGAAAAAGGAGTAAACGATGACAGAGGAGAATAAAAGAAAAACACATCGTGCGCCGACCCTAAATAACATGGCACAAGGGCAGAAAGATGATCAACTGGAAACCGAAGTTAATTTTAGTAAACTTTTACTTTCGGACCTGACAATCAATCAAGCCACACTGGGTATAGGCCTCTCCTAAACTGCACTACAACGTCCTGTCCTCTAGCCACCTTATTAGGGTTCCGTGCCCAAAGGGTCAAACGGGACCCTATTACTGAGCCTCCGCTGTTTAATTTTCATACATAAACATTTTTTTTTAATTAATATCATTTCCGTTTTAAGATGGTATGTTTCTTGCTGTTAGCACAAGTCGAACCAAACTAAGAAAAAAATATAAAAAAGCGAATTACCGATCCTTTAAATTAAAAAATTAGCTATAACATCCATCTAAGTAGAGAATAGTTCAACTCGAATCACGAGTACTTCTCTTACGGATGACAAACCTCAAACATACAAAACCCACAAAAGATGATGTTAACGAAAACTACAAATCATAAAAAATAACAAAATTATTTAACACAAATCATAAAAGTCAATACTTGGTAAAGTACAGATTTCGATAAACATAATGGTTCTCGTTTTGTGTTATGCTTAACACCACATTATTTATGGGTTTCAACTACGTTTTAAAAATAACACAATGTTTTATAAATAATATAACATCACGGCCGTATTTCCCAAAGGAGTAGGTAAACACACCAGTTTTGTTTAACAGTTTTTAGGGGTATGAGGAACAGGTTGTGAAGTTCCTCAATACTCCATAGAAAAGTCAGGATCCTCCGACGACTGGTGTTGACTGGTGGACAACTGCCCGACAGTTCTTGTCAGTTTAATATATATACTCTTAATTCGATGTAAACTTTGCTTGCGAGATTCAGACCATGTAAGTTCTTCAGTTGTATCATAGATGGCGCTGTAGTACTTTTTGTTATCAGTTGCTTTTTGTAAGTCGCTACAAATTCTTTATAATCTGGATCTCTTCAAAGTACGAGTGTATCGGTATCTTCTAGGCAAGCGTGCTCCACCCTAGGCCGCATCATCGCTTCTCATCAGGCGAGTAGCGGCCAAACGCAAGCCTATTTAAGATAAAAAAAAAAACAAAATAAGTGGCGGATACTAGTATCATTAACCAACCGGGTAAAATAGAACTCTGGATTGCTACTGACCAATTCTTATTGAAACAAAAAATACCGGCCAAGTGCGAGTCGGACTCGCGCACGAAGGGTTCCGTACCATTACTTATAAAAACGAAAAAAAAAACTTTTTTGTATGGGAGCCCCCCTTAAATATTTATTTTTTTCTGATTTTATTATTTGTTGTTATAGCGTCAACAGAAATACATAATCTGTAGAAATTTCAACTGGCTAACTATCACGGTTCATGAGATACAGCCTGGTGACAGACAGACGGACGGACGGACGGACAGCGAAGTCTCAGTAATAGGGTCCTGTTTGACCCTTTTGGTACGGAACCCTAAAAAATGATACAAAACCAGTTTATGCGGATTGTATAGAAAATTTATACAATGAGAAGCCATGTTCCTCCATCGCTTAACCTCATGCTTGTTACTTTTTACGAACGTATATTTCTGTGCGCTCAAAAACATGTTATTTAATTTTAGTTTCTCAGTAAGTGAATAATTATTGTTAATTCTTGATGAGGAATAATATAGTTCTTAAACCATATACATACAGGGTGTAACGGTAACTGTATATACATACGTAAGGGTGTGCCACAGACCATCAAACTGAACATGTTTCTCCCTTGGGCATTAATATCGTAATAGCCAAAAAATTATATGCTGCCATACAAAATTTCAATACCTATTCGACCGTGATTCGTATGGGGCAGCTGGTATTTTTTTTTCGCTATGACGATGTTTGTCCGATGGAGAAACCTGTTGAATTTGATGGTCTGTAGCACACCCTTAAGTATGTATATACCCTTTCCGTTACACCCTGTATATGTTAGATTGGAAATGTGCCTATCGCTTGATGGGCCGCTGCGTGTACAGTCTCCAAAGGAGATAAGTAACCAGTTTCTGAAAGTAGTAGTATGAGAATCTGGTTACTTATCTCCTTTGAAGACTGTACAACCGCTTAATCAACGAGACAGTCAATTACATGTTTCTTAACCTAATCCTTGCAATATTGGGTTCTTTCTTGACCTTCTGAGTTACTGACTGTTTTATAATTGAAACGGAAGATCAACTTACATCATACTTGCTTATTTGATACTACGGTTGGTACCTATTGGTAACAGACCATAGTGCGGAACTAATCCATTAAGTATCACAGCTTCCCAATTTGAAATTCAACGTGATTATAACAGTAAATGAAATGATGACGAAATGATGTTTATTTTTGTGAATAGGTTTTTACAAACACTTTTGCACGTCGTCTTTTTTTTTAAACTAGATGAAGCCGGTGTTTCGTACCTGACTACTCTGAGAAGAAACAGTCGAAACAAACTGAGAGGTCACAGTCTCTTTTAAGGTCCAGACGTAATCTTGGCCAACTCACATGTGGACTATGCAGATAAGTGTCTGAGATGTCTTTTGAAGAAAGAACCACACAGATTTGAGTGGACCTGTCCAGCCAGGACAAGCATTTGTCAGTTATCGTGTAGCTCAACTCATAACTCAAGGAACTCCACAACACGACGAACTATACCTACCAAAAAAAGGACATCGTGTAGGTCCCTTTATAGTACTCTAACTGCCAGACAATCGTTAAAACCAAAGAGAAGAAAACAAGACAAAATAAAATACCCACAATAGATACAGAACGCAGTGACACGTAGGCTTTAACAGCTTAATTATAACGCGAAATAATAAATAAGACTGACTTGAATGCATCGTTGATCTAGGGCCCAAATCTTGACACCGGTATGGTGCTAAGGTAGATGAGACTCAGCCTGGCCAAAATCTAACCCAGAGCTACCAGAATTTTTTCATCGGTAATTTAAAGAAAATCTGCTGTTCCATACGTTTTGACTGTGTAGGTTTTGGACTTTTGTAGTTGAAAAATTTCGATGTTGAAAGTTTTTGAGAGTTAGTGATAAGCGTTTTCGCGTCATACACCCCAAATATTATTATTGATATACATAATTATTATTTTACTGGCTCAGTACAAATTCACGTACCTATAATAAATTGGCGTAGCTGAGCGAATCGCCGAAGTGAACCGAATGAAATGGATTGCAATGGAGCCTGCCTGGACAATGCCAACACAAATCGTAATTATTACATTTCTTTGAAGTCATTACTTGCTCGTATTATTGTTCTCATTTCTGTGTAACAAAAGGAGGTTTTTAAGAAACTGGTATTTGTGACTGTTCATTCTGCTCTTCATCTTCGTATCCTTATGTCTGAGGTGGTGTCGGATCGGTTGAAATCTAAATTGAGTTGCCCAAAACAGGTACGAGTTTACGCATCTTCAGTTGCGTCCATCAGCGTCCGTACCATGACGTCTTAAAACATTATTGTTCCATTCCTATTCCAGAGTGAAAAAGAGACGGAGCTATACAGGTCGTCTCCATCTCTTTCCCTCTCTGGAATAGGAATGGAACAATAATGTTTTAAGTGTCATGGTACGGACACAGTTCCTGTAACTTGTACGTTACAGGAACTGATGGACGCAACTGAAGACATAAATAAAAATAAATTCTGATATTAAATGCCCCATCGTTTGAGTAACAACACCGCAATTATACTTCTTCTTTCTTTTTCGTGTGGTTGCATGATATAGAGTTTTTAAATCGCCCATGGGCCTCTGTCTTGGCTTTACATGCTGTCAAGAAATATTTCTCAGGCATGCTGGTTTCTTCACGATGTTTTCGTTCACCAAAGCAAGTGGTAATAATATAATAATTTCCACCTGCAGTATTTCCTTCAGCCAACTTGGGTCCAGACACTGTTTAGGGACTTCCAGGTTTAGCCTAGGCAACTCATGTCCAAGTAGTGGTTTTCTGGGGTGCTTACCAGAGCATGCATGAGCACAATTGTCTTCTGAAGCCTCCGGATCTTAACCATGATGGCTTTGTTGCCTGCATTTCCTTTGGTCAGCTATTTCACAGCGACGCAAGTCTACTTCAGCTTATTTTACCTTTTCACAGGCAGCACCATTGCACCAGTGTTTACCAAAATCTGTACAAAAAGCTTCTAATTAAAGCCATGCATAAATTATGTCACACGTTAAGGGGGTGGGGGGGTCGACGAAGTGTGACATAGTGTGACAAGGGGCAGGAGGGGTACCAAATCTCATGACGTCACATTTCAAAATCTAATACATATACGCTATGACGATGTTTCTTTGTGAAAACACATGTTCAGTTTGTTGGTCTGTAGCACATCGTTAAGTATGTATATACCCTTTCCATTAAACCCTAAAAAGTAAAAAAAAAAAAACTTTAAAAAAGTATCCAACTCTTTCTGTATGAAGCTATGAACATTTAAAATTAAAAAATATGAGACGCCACATTATGAAAGGGGGAGTCTCACAAATGTGACTAGCTGTGCTAGCAAGGATGGGGTTGATGGTCAATATTGGTACAAATCCCAGCAGGTCAAGCTACCCGAAACTGTTAAATTTTCCCAATCAACTTTGAACTTTAACGATAAGTTTGAAAATCTATTCAAGAAATTTGGATTGTACAAAAATCTGTCAAATTTCTTGAGCTTGATGGGCTGGCGTTTGTGCATACATACCCATTCGTCGTACCCTTTCCTTAAAAAAAGATACTCCATCGTGATTATATTTTTCTTATAATATTGACTGAGACGCTAATACTCTACAAGCCTCAATCACATACAGCATTGTATTTTCCGAACATTTTACATTTATATCGCTTCAAACACATTATCCTTCCAATAACCGACTAAACGCTACTTATTTCTAAAACAATGTGATAATTAAAATATAAATTTAAAACTATGTGGTCATAAAATTTAATTAAAATCGCCTTTATTTGCTTAGACAACAATAGTTAATTTGCATAGACGACAGAATTTATTAATATTGATATTTTAATGGGTTCATATTTAAACAATGTATTTGTGTATTCACGATTTTGTACATATTCGTAAACTGTCATCTTTTGTGCTTTACTTTATGAGACCACTAGCTGTCCCGCGAAACTTCGTCTGCATCACATTTACCCCGTTTTTGCTACATTTTTCATTGCTGATCCGCTCCTTTTGGTGGTAGCGTGATGTTATATAGTCTATAGCCTTCCTCGGTAAACGGGCTATCTAACACTGTTAGAATTTTTCAAATCGGACCAGTAGTTCCTGAGATTAGCGCGTTGAAGCAAACAAACAAACAAACTCTTCAGCTTTATTATTAGTAGTATCAGATTCAAGTTTTCATAAATAATAATAATAATGTATGCCATTTTATACAAAACATGACATGATACCTAATTATTGATTTTTCCTACATATTCATGTTAGCAAGGAAACAATTGAAATTAGTTTAAGGTAGGTAAGACTTAAGACATCCTATGACCAAGCAGTGGGAATAGTGGCACATTATGCAAAGGTAGGTACCCTGTAATATACAGAACCGGGAAGTATACAAGGTGTAACATAATAAACGCAAGACCTCCTGTGTGGTCTCTCGGACCATGAAACTGAGCCACTTTTGTTCTACGAATTCTTGAAATTCACAAAGATAAAATTGGACTTATCATAGAAACTGACGCGATCAGCTGATCAACATGTATGGTAAAACTAAAAAGAAAGGTATGCATTTCCAAAAGTCATAGAACAAAATTTGTTCAGTTTCATGGTCCGAGAGACCACACGGGAGGTCTTGCGTTTATTATGTTACACCTTGTATATACCTACCATGCAGTGAAACATTTGATTCCAGATTAGATTGCTTCTGCAATGTGGATGATTGGTTTGAATTTTAGAAGTGGCAGTCAGCACTTTATAATGTGCGATCAATCTTCAGAATCTACTGGCAAACACATAATCAATACGCCCCAAGAGCAGTAAACCTCGTAATCAAATGTGTCGCAAAAAAATCTAAGTCATATTCACATATTGAAAAAGTGCCAGTTCAAAGTTCTGTTCTGTTTTTGTTTTTGCTAAAGTAGATATAGTGTAGGATTCCGAAATACAACGACCTTCACCGAGCTGGTTAATGGATGAAACTTATTTTATATTAAATTTAATATGTCAATAAATACATATATTGCATATGGGTTGTCTAAAAAATTTCGGTCAGTATTTTTTTTTAGCCTTTCGCCGGTTTGGTTAATAGACAAATTCCATACCAATCGAAAGTATAAAGCCCATAGATTATGCCAACGTTAAGTTGTCTTTTCTTCTCCCGTCACAACCACTTGCACCGGTCTGGTTAATGAATAAAAAGGCAACCTAACGTTTGCATATTTTATGGGCTTTAAACTTTCGATTGGTATGGGATTTGTTTATTAACCAAACCGGTGAAATGTTCCAAAAAAAAACTTTTTTTTTGGTTATTAATTAATCATATCCTGGACTGAATTTTTTTAGACAACCCATATGCAATATATTTATTGTCATATTAAATTTAATATAAAATAAGTTTCATCCATTAACCAGCTCGATGAAGGTCGTTGTATACCGGGATCTTAGGCTAGTATTTTAAATCTAGTTTCTATTAAACCGGTTTATGTTAGCAGCCAATCTTAAAATAAGAATCAGCCAGTGTCACCACGTTTCTTTTACCTTCAAAATTATCAACAAAAAAAGTTAAACAAACGATGGAAGTTCTCACAAACCAACCTGTCAAAATGACATAACGTTTGCCGCGTCACAAAAATCGCAACAAAAAGGACACAGCAGTTTTTGAGTAACGATCGGACATACATATAGACGTCTGTTGGCTGTCAATCTTGAAAATTAGTTCAGGTTTATGATAATTTACGGCTGAAAAGACTGTGGAGGTTATTATTGTATGTACTTATGGATTGTATGACAATAGATATTATCAAGTAATGTGAGACGGACAGGCGTGGTTTTGGAGTATACCTAATTATTTATTTTTATGAATAAATGTGCTACCTATCATATTACTACACGTGGTGATAAGAGCCATGGCTTGTCACCTCGACTCATGTTCAATTTTATTGAAAGTATTTTATCATTCAATTAAACAGGAGTCGGGATCTCGTGAGTTTTTGACCTGACGTTTCGCAGATGCTATGAATGATATGAACATATTGTGTTGTTGGGGAGTTTGTTCCGCATTTTTTTCTCTCCAGTGTTTAGCTGAAGGAAGTGATGAATAGCGGACGTTTAGATTTCAGGGAGGAGGGGGGGTGGCAGACTGGAGTAGGTAATTTTAAACGTTTAAATAATAGTGCTGATTCGCAGCCTTATTGACAATATGACTTTGACTTCGATAATACCAGACCACAAAACAACTGTTAGGCCCCTAGCACACGGCGTATTTTAAACGCGCAGACGACGCAAGTTTCAGGAACGCGCGTTTTTATAGAATCAAACGCGCGTAAAACGCGATACAGCAGACGCGCGTTTCACGATCGCCCCGTGTGCTCAGGTTACAAAGTTGCGTTCAAATCTCGTTTGAAGCGCGTTGTCTGCGCGTTTAAAATACGCCGTGTGCTAGGGGCCTTAGCTATTATAAGAAAACTGCTCCATTCTAGAATCTGATACCCGATACATTGGTGAAAAATGTGAAGATGCCCATCATACTCACATTCGACCCACCTGCGTCTTTGTTTGTTGTAGCCCAAAAAATAACAAAATAGAAAAAGTTAACATGACAATGTGCCATTTTTTCAAGGTGGTCTGTGACAAGGACGGTCTTTAGTGCTAATTAGCGGCATGAATAATTAAAAACTCAGTAAGTACTTAGTAAGAAAGAAGTACGGTACTTTTTTAGCTCACTGAGCAACTCTTCACTTAGCCTATGCAATTACTGTATGGATTAATGTGTACCTACGCTTCTTGAAATTAGTGGCATCACAAATGTGTATTCCCCATCACAATTGTTTAGCTACCCTTTCAATCTGCCAAGGAACTTATAGTACTAAATAATTCCATGCAATTTGCTGGCGGGCCAGTTTCCTTTTCATAAAAAATATGAGCAAAATAGCTTTTGCTTTGATTTCATGATCACCCCGTGGGAACGTATTTACCTGCTACCGGAATAGAAAGTGAAAGTCTTTTATATAATTATGTCTTACGCCAAGTATAATTAGACAGACCCACTGGTAGACATAGGTATATAAGATGGTGATAAGAGAGATAAAGAAGTAGGGTAAGATAGCATGAGGACAGGTTAAGAGTTCAATACTTCATCTACGGAAAAACCACAAGGTAAACATCTCGTAATTCTATTTAATTAAACCAAGCTTTAAAGGAAATCCCATACAAAACTAATTTAGAAGGTAGAAACAAATTGTTTTTAGTTGCACAAACGTTTTTATCGCTCAAACGGTTATGTACGACTATAATGATTCATGATTTTCATGAACAATAAACCACAGTTGCTTGTAACCACAGAGTAAAATAATTGTATGCTTTAAAGCCGGTGCTCGTAATGCGTTTGTTAATAACCTATCTGTACTGTGGCGTAATGACCACCTGTAATGTAATATTAATAGCTGTTTACGGTCCCAATGTAGTACTTACCTTGTAGTAGTACTTGCATCCTATGACGCTGTGATGACTACTGGTAATCTACTATGACGTCATACAGCAGTATTGCTTTAATCTTATTCCAGAGTGGGAAAGAGATGGCGCTAGACGTCCTCTATAGCTCCGTCTCTTTCCCACACTGGAATAAGAATAAAACAATACTGCTTTAAGACGTCATAGAAACCCCCGAGATTACTGAAAGAAAGAC
This sequence comes from Cerastis rubricosa, assembly GCA_949152445.1. Taxonomy (NCBI): domain Eukaryota; kingdom Metazoa; phylum Arthropoda; class Insecta; order Lepidoptera; family Noctuidae; genus Cerastis; species Cerastis rubricosa. Next base: position 20,782,370 of record OX424532.1, read on the forward strand.
TAGCACGAGTCCACGTAACACTGGTATGTTTCCCTCAAATGTCAGTTTATTTAATACGACAGTTTCGCTGACTCGTCATTTTTGCTGATTGGACATTTTTCTAAATTCGACAGACAGTCAACTCGACCATGTGGTTTCCATAATTAGCCATTTTCATCGATTCGGCTGTTTTATTCAATTCCTCTGTCGAAGTACAGTCGGTAGGAAATTGCAAATCAAATCAAAATCAAATTTATTCGTAAATGTAGGTTTCATTACAATAAGATGTTATACAGAAATGGTTAGTTCGCTACATTTTACCCGAGAGCATACAAATCATGATAGAGTTAGGTATGACAAAACAATAGACACAAAATTTTAAATTAAATAACACAATTACATATTATTAACACACAATTCCTTGCGTACTAACACACACAATTATTAAAGTAAAAAAAAAACAGACATACTCATTAGCACGTTTAAAGGTAACTGAAACTCCTCTAGACGCGCTGGTTATCATCATCTTCCTTCCCTTATTCCATAGGAATCGGGATCGGTGGTAGGTCTCTTTTTAGTTAGCCTGATCTTTCTCACTCCTGGGCAAAGGCCTCCCCCATTCCATCCACTTTTATCTGTTTTTTGCCTCTTCTCGCCAATTAAGGAGAAAGTTATCCAAGGCGTCCCGCCATCTTCTTCTTGGTCTGCCGCGACCCCGTCTAGCTGTCTCAGGGCTCCAGTTTTGTGAAATATGGGCCCACAGCTTTGCATCCGGCAGACATGGCCTGCCCAGTCCCATTTTAGTTTGGCAGCTTTATAAGCAACGTCAGTAATTTGAGTTTGACGGCTTTTTTACGTTAAGTTATTCTTCTTCTAATCTCCCCACTGTCTACCGTCGCGTTATGATTTACTCCTTTTCCTTTTAAATCATTCACTCACACAATCCGTCCATCTTTTCTATGATCTTTATTTATTTTAAACGGTTTTGCTAATGCTAACCGTCTTCCGCTCACTCCCCACCACCACCACCACTCTCCTTCATCATTAATATTCATCACTTTGTTAGTCACATATCTTTCATCCCTCCTTGTCACATGTCCAAACCAGGATAGACGAATCCTTATCGATATTCTGTTTTTTTTTGGCGTCTGTCTTTAGGCCCTTGAAGTATGAATATCGAAAATACCAACACGTCTGCCGATTTCCGCTAGCCAATACTTATAATTTTATCTTATTTGCGTGGAGTGCAGCTTCGAGCCCTTCGGGAGTCTATTTATTTAATGTACATGGTAATGGTATTTAGGCAAAGGACGCAAAAGATTAACATCCCTTTTTTTTAGGATCACCAAATGACTTCTTCCGCTCTGGGCGGAGCGGAAGGGAGTGTCAGACTTGACTGACTAAAACCCATCCATGTTCCTTCTTAGCCCTTTGCGTTCCAGGGGCACGGTATCTCTTTCGAACAACCCGCCGCCCTGGCAGGAAGATTGACATCCCTGGGTTCCACTATACGCAGATACTGACTTCCCTACCTAATTAATTGTTTTATTTACATGTAGAAAACCGGAAATACCTACATTTTAGGTAGGGTATTTATAGGTATAGGTATTTCCCGTTTCTGTTCTCCCCACTGGATCAATATCTACCTACCTATCATCATACATGCTTTAGATAGATACATACCAAAACCGTAGCTTCACGTGTTTGAACTGACACGGGAAACCTAATAGGCAAGCTAAGTGCCAGAACTTCCTATAAAGCAGTTAGATGTAACTATGCTGCACTGCATGGATTTTGTGATGGTAACAATTACAGCCCAGTACCCTTTGTCCTAGGGAAGCTTAGCAGAAGACACCATCATCGACATTTTAGCCGGAGGTCACCTCAACCAAGGTAAAGGCCACCTTGCCTTTTCTACTTTTCACCATGGTTCTATACTGTAGGTACGTCCCTCGTCTAGAAATTTCCTGCAACTTCCACCACTTTGACAGTGTCTTGTCAGTGCCCATCCCACTTTCGACGTCCCGGAATCAGTCATATAGTTTCAGAATAGCATACCTAAACGCGTCATGAAGCTAGGTATTCCCCAAGTAAGAAGAGCCTCATTCATTCCGATCATTGAATCAAGTCAAATAAAACGCTTTGCATAAGAGCTCACGCGCATCCTGCATCGTTATCGCGCCAATATGCACACGTGCGTAAGGTTACCACTGGTATAACGTGATGCGTAGATTAACTGATACCCCACTACAGTACTTCCGCAGGTATTTTATTTCTGACAGCATTACCTAAGCCAACAATCTACCTTATTTTTATGCGAGTAAAGATCACTGTGATGTTGTTGTCAATGTATTGCCTGTAGTACAGATTCCCATGAAGCCTTCATGACGTAGGTAAGTATGATTAAAAACTTATTGCTCTTGAACAACGGAGTTGATTGTTCGGTGGAGCAGCTGGTCTACCGGATGCTTCAACCAAGCGGAAGTACAATACTCGTATAGCTGCTTGGCTTAGGTCTGTCTCACGGTCCACTGCGCCATCACCGCGCATTCTCATTTAAAAAGAAAAGTGTAGTGTTAGACCACCTTAACATTTTGCGAGAGTTGAAACATGGGTTGGATCTCGTGTGACATGACCCCAAAAATTAACTAAATTAGGATCGATGAATCCTCATGCCATTGCTGACGTGACACATGCATTTCAAATAATTTTTGCTATTGTTTATTTAAACTTACTACTGCTTCAAATTCAGTCTAAATACTACCTACTCTGTCAACTGAACTTAGGTAGCAGTGTGAACAAATAGGTCATTTAGTGCGCTTAATTATAACCACAACGTAGGTAAAGTATGTAGATATATTTATGCAATACCCTCATAGTCATGGTAATAGGTACCCACAACGATTTCCTAATCATCAATTCGATACACTACCTACTACCATTACACATCACGTGTCTTTGTAATCGAAAAGATATTGCGAATCACGATTTAAGTCAGATGATTCACTTAGAAATAACAAGGAAACCACTCCCAGTTGAGCCAGTTACTAAGAAATTCAACAATTCAATATAGGGAAATACTAAATGACGAACTATTTAGTAACTGATTAAAATACAAATTAAAACAAACAAATAAACGAAGAGTTGAAGAATAATAATTAGGTAGCAGGTACCTACGTGAAGGTCGATAGACAGCTATCTGCTCAATTAAAATAAAAGCTCGTTATACCTACATAGTTAATGGGTATTTAGCTAACTATCTAACTGTCTTGAATGTATGAAAACATGAGCTAACAACGCTAGTTTCGTAGGCATCGCTCATTTCACTATCGTAACGCTAACTAGTTAAAGTAGTGCAGTCAAACTCCGTGTTGCTTTAACCTAGAAACCTGAACAAAGTGCTCTTATCGATATGTTAATAGCGTAATTGTTTCAGAATGAATTAACAACATGGCGCTCTCAACGAGCCGGCAACAGTTCCTGGCGTACGAAACCCAAACACCAGAAGATATCCACTATGGAAGAAAAGGCGGAATATTCGTTTCTAACTGCATTTGTATCACTTTCATCATTCTTGCAGTGGTAGTCGCAGTCATAGTGGGCGTCATTGTGCACTTTATCACCTATTTCAAGGTAAGACCGAGCTTAATCACGTCACATGTTTTTTATGTTCGTAGGTACACTATATAAATGTGCTCAAGCCGGCTCTTATCTAATCTGCCACTAACTCCATGAGACGTTGCCCGATTTCAAGTTCAATTGCTATCTTGTAAAAATATTTCTTATCAACTTTAATTAAAAGCTACCGTCTTTTGTATGTTTTTTTATCGAACTTTAATTCCGCAGTTACACGCTATTCCCAGCATTTTGCGGAAAGAAGCGGTATAAAAATCATAATCAAAACTGCTTTGTCCGGAGCAAACGCAACCTTTGCCAGTCGAACTAACTAAGCTCTGAAAAAATTAAACGTCAAAATGACAATCGATCTTTGAGTGGTTGAAAGTGTGCGGTGTTTGTCGAATATTTATAAATAAATTAAAAAAACACCAGTAATATCATGGATACTAAAAAAATGAGAAACTTTTACTAAAGAGCTTAAAGTTTTCAGTTAATACAACTGCATTTTATAACCTGTGATATTTTTAGTTATCGTGCAAAATGTTTTTCGTAACTATTTTCGTTTTATTTATATTTAATGGAGTTATTATTAGTGGTGATCAGCAAGTAAGTACAAATCTTGGTCTTTTTGTTGTAAAATGGCTAACCGTGTTGTAATTTCGGACATCTTAGGGGCGGATTTCTACAAATTTTGGGGTCTTTTTTAGGAAAGTTTTCTTTTTAAAGCAACAACTGCAATCATTGGTTTCAAGACTTTTAAAAATAGCGTACTAAGAATATACAAATATTATAATGTGTTGCAACCCTTTAAATTAAGTAATATCTTTGTATGTAAAATAAAATAGAGTGTTGTATAAAATCTTACAAATAGAAAACATTCAAAAACTTGTTCATCATCATCATTTCAGCCTGGAATCACCCACTGTTGGGTATAGGGCTCCCCTTTCTTCTGCCATTCATCTCTGTTCTGTGCGTCCCTTATGCATCTGCTGTAAAAAAAAACTGAAAAACTTGTGCAGTTAAAATAAAATATTTAAATTATCGCATTTACGTGGCAGGCCACCATTTTCACTTAACATCCTTTTTCGGATTATTTCATTTATGTTTCTCCTGTTGTGTAAGTTTTAATTGCCTTAAGGAGCAAGTGCTAAAGAATAAAGTATAACAGTGAATCTTATCCTAAAGTAAACTTATTTCAATCAAAGCAAATGGGTGTAACAGGTAGCTAAATTTTGGTTCAATGTATTTGAACTTTTGCCATTAATATCCCAAAAAGAAATACAAACTTTTATATTTAATCATTTTCACCTTCCACTGTTTTGACTGAATTTATAATATATAGTAATGTCTTATGCTGAGGAAACCGGCATGTCCTAGAACTAAAAATTCAAAGACATGTGACATCTACCAACCTGCACTGGGCCCGCGTGGTGGATGAGAGGGAGGGGGCTGTAGCCCACTCCCTCCCATAGTGAGGAGGCCTGTGTCCCAGCAGTGAAAACATTATAGGCTAATGATCATGATGACTATGATGAATAATGTCTTGTAAATTGTGCAAGCTGTTAAACTGCATATTTCCCTCTGATTTAAAATCTGTTTCTTGTTTCAGCTCTCACAAAAAACAGTAGACTTTTGGGATGAAACTGAACCATTTGGACAAACAAATTCACCATCACCAGACCTCAGGCTCCCTTCAACCATAGTGCCAAGTTTCTACAGACTAAAACTAAAAGCTGATCTAGAAAACTCAACATTCTCTGGTGACGTATACATAACTATACGAGCCAGTAGGAGTGTGAAGGAAATAATATTACATTCTAAGAATCTCAGTATTAGTAGCAATGCCAAGCTTACAGAACAAATATACGAGAAAGTTGAGACGTTACGGTCGCCGAAAGTCAAGCGAGAAGTGACTGAGGCTACGGTAACAGCAGCGGCAGCAGACAATGTTACTGCCACCGATGTCCCTACAACTACGGTAGCAGCTGATCAGAATGCTACGACAACAACATCAATTACAGAAACAACGCCAGTTGTTGGCAATGAGACGGCTTTAAGAACTGATACAACAGAAGCTCCGCCACCAGCTGATACAGAAATAACCCGCAGTGCTGTACGGACCATAAGAATTCTGTCTATTGTAGAAGGAACAGGGGACAGACTAGTATTGCCTTTAGAGTCTGCATTGAAAGCTAACGTAGACTATGTACTGCAGCTGTCTTTTGAAGGAAAGATCTCCAATTCCATGACTGGATTTTATAAGAGTACTTACATTAATGATAAGCAAGAAGTCAAGTAAGATTTCTCTTTATATTAGAATAGATATTTAGTATTTCAGTTAGTTCCCTACATATTTGAATAATTCTGAATTCATTCTCATCATAAAGGCAATCATTAGGAAATCTGCATGACAAATATCTCCGTAACTAATCGCTGTTATTTAAATATAGCCCTTGATGTATGTACCTATTATCTTTCCCACTACTTAATGAAGCAGTGATTTTCAAAAGATCTTATTTCCATTTTGCCACCAGTTTGAGATGAAGAACCCTAAACAATTATTTATTGCATAGGGTTCTTCTTATACATATTGTTCAAGTATCTTCAAAATACTGAGTTGAATATAAATGTATGAAAATGATCTACCATAGTATTTTCGCCATGCAACTATAGTAAACAAAGATTTGCTTCTGTGCCAAACTAAACTTAAAATGATGTAATTTTAGAGTTTAGTCAATCATGCTTTATCATTCATAATTTTACTGATAAATCTTAGCTGAATCATTTTCTTAAATAGAATTCATTCATTAATTTTAGGTACTTAATTGTTACAAAATTTGATTGTTTAGTATGTTTGATCTCTGTTTTCTTAATTCGGAGGGAATTGTTAAGTTTTGACCAAAAGCTAAATTGAACAAAAAGCAAAGTAATGCGGTCATCACTTTATCATGGCTACTAAATGTTTTTCAATTTTGGGTACACCTATGTACCAAGTCGTTACTTATCCAGTAAGAGTAGGTAAGCAACATTGGAAACCACGAACCTCCCAGCACTTTTCTGCTACCAAAATGGTGAAAGAAAACATAGTAACTAAATAAAGATACCGGATTGTGGATGTGACATGTCAAATATTTGATCCTAATACCAAATATTTGAAGACCTGTGATGTGCATCAAGCCGGAACAACTTGGAATGTGGCCCTGTCTCTCTTGTAGAGAGGAGACCTGTGAGAGTGCGAACATCATTGGTTGATTTTTTGTTTCACAATATTTAGAATGCCATCTTTATCACTTCACTAGCAAAAACTCTGTCCCAACAAATATTAATGCAGATAGTAAAGGAACATTTAATTTTCCTCGCTTATAATCCAACTTAATTCATAATCTTTCAGAAACCTAGGGGTCACCCAGTTCGAGCCAACTTCGGCGCGGTCTGCGTTTCCTTGTTTCGACGAGCCGGCTTTCAAGGCTAAGTTTGAGATCAGTATCGCTCATCCAGAAACTGTCACTGCCTTGTCGAATATGAAGATTGTTACCCAGGAACCTATGTGAGTATTATTTGCAACTTTATTGCGCTAAAAATAGGGACTAAATTCGCCTAATGACCATAGGTCTGGTAACCGTTTTAGCGGTGTCCCAGTCCTTTCCACCTTGTTTAGAAAGTAGGTTTTCATTTTGCAAGAGTTTTACTCAGATATGAGGCAAGGGAAGAAATTCACATGGTGGATAGCGGAGCAGTTCCTTTGAGCTAGTGCTTGTGTCCCAGCAGTGGGAATGCTGATGGTGTAAAAATGATGATGAGGTAAAAAAACTGAGAACGATTTTGCTTGATCACTATGATTAGGCGAACTTTGTTGATATCATCACTCGGATTAAGTGAAATCCCCGCTCCGTATCAGAAGGACAATCTAGTAAAATGCCCTTGTGGGATAAATGACGTTAAAGTAAAACGACCTACCAGTAAAACGTCTGAAATTTAAAATCGTCATATTAGTAGAACGTCCCTCTGAGTTTCTCTCAGTACACAGATCAGCTTTTGTGAATTGGCTCAATAGTGAATCATTTTACTTTTAGACTTTTTTTGACCGTTAAAACTACCATGCTTATATTTTCATTTCAAAGTAACGTAGAAACTTGGGATTCCTGACTGTGTGTGACATTATATACTAGATTTAAAAAAAAACTAAGTCAATTGTCATTCTCCACGAGAACCCTAAAGTGACGAAGTGCAACTATGAAATCGATTGAATACGCCTCAACGCGCAAATTGTTTTATTAATCACTACACACAGATACGGCAACCTGTACTCTTTAATCAAGTTTTTTAATTAGTTAATTTCAAAACTTGTAACTCATTTTTCCAAGTAACCACACAATACTTTTTATTTTTTTCTTTTGGAAAATTTAAGTAATCGATTTTGTTCTTTATTGATTATTGTTGACATTCAATTGAATCAATTTTCTATTAAACAAGCTATATATATTCTAAAAAAATACTCTTGCGTATGGCTTTTCCCAAATCGAAAAAAAATAAGAGCGTGGATAAGTAGTCGTCAATTTGAAGACAAATGATAGCAAAAGAGAGCAGTGGTGACAGCCCCGACTTATGAGCAGTAAGCCGTGGGTTCGAACCCAGGCAGGTGCATTATTTTGTGTAATTTATTTCATCACCGCTGCCCTCAAAAACGGTGAAGTAAAACATTGTGAGGAAATCGGCATGTCCTTGAACTAAAAATTCGAAGACATGTGACATCTACCAACCCGCACTGGGCCCGTATGGTGGATTATAGCCCACTGCCTCTCATTGAGAGGAGGCCTGTGTCCCAGGCCAGCAGTGGGAACATTATAGGCTGATGATGATGATGAAAAAGGTGGCTTTATACAAAACCAATATTTAATTCAGAACAACTATTTCAAGGATGTGAAGATCAGCCTAAAAACCAAAACTTAAAACGCAGAGTAAACTTAACATTTGCATTTACATAACCTTTACATTTTTCAGGGTTTAGTATTTGCTTAATTTTATTTTATTAAATAGGCCCTTTATATATTTAACCTTTTTTTTTGTTTACTTTTCATATTGATGATACAGGGGCAATAAATGGCTGTACTATGGGACTAAATACATTGAGTATTTAGTCCCATATCTTTATTGGATTGCCTTAGTATTTCTTAGATGGGATAACAGTAAAAAATCAATATGGACCCTGTCAGTCACAGCAAAATAAGGGTCCCTTGTGATACCTACATATTTTCATTTCAGATTCGTAGCAAAAAAGTATCACAGATTGTTATAACATCTGCCTGTAATCCCCGAAGGGTTGCCGAGGCAGAGGTGTACCTAATAGTACACCCACATTTAGCCAGTTATGTTTAAGACCCATGTAATAGGGGATGAGCCTATTGACAACAACTGGGCACAAATTCAGACTACGTGGCGGCTACTGAGAAATTCCTGATGGAAAAACGCAATAACACTGCCCGACCTGGACATCAAACCCAAGAGCTCATGATTGCTCAGCAGTCGCGCATTCGCGCTTAGACCAAATAAGCAAAAACAGCGAAAAAAAGTATACTATATTTAATTCCACCATTTCTTCTCCCACAGCCCCGACCAACCTGGCTGGCAATGGACCCACTTCGACCGATCAGTCAGCATGTCAACATACCTAGTCGCATACGTACTCTCAGACTTCAAGTCCTTAGAGACCAGTTACACCAGCAAGGACAATGTCACCATTCCTATCAAGATATGGACCAGACCAGAACTGATAGGGAAAGCAAAATACGCTTCCACGATAACGCCGAAACTTCTGGCGTACTACGAAGAGGTTTTCGGGGTGCCCTACGCGCTGGATAAGATGGATCTGATCGCTATTCCTGACTTCTCCAGCGGTGCTATGGAGAATTGGGGGCTGGTTACTTTTAGGTGAGTCTTCTCATGTCTTAATTTGTTGTCATCATCATCCTGCTCTTGTCCCATTTTTCCTGGGGTCGACGCGACACGTTTTTTGAAGTGAAAACTTTAGCAGCGTTGTGCACTTTTGTGATGGGTAAAAAATGTTAAACTCGCGTCAGGAAAATTCGTAAGACGGATTGACGGTTACGAAGGAATTTGAACTTTATGACATCTGTCATTGAGTTTGGGTTTCTAAAACTGGATAATTATCTTATGCACAAACAAAACTTTCGGTTTCTCCAAAGAGGTAAAATTCGTAAGACGGTTTGTAATAGTTATGAAGTTTTAATTTTTTAATGTATTATAAATTGTCATGTTTGTGTACAATAGCGCAATAAATGAATATTGTATTTTACCACATAAATGATAGTACTTTCATACTGATAATTAAAGCAATTTGTGCAAAATTATTCGTTATCCATTCTAAAATATCAATAATTCACATCGTCAATATTCAAGTTTTTACTTCTGCCGGCACTCCCGGAGTGCAACCCGTTTTACGTTTTTCTTCTATTCGCTCCTGTCAATCGTCTTGCTATCATGGACCTACTCCTTTTTCTTTCATATCATTCCCCACACAGATCATCCATCTTTTCTTAGGTCTTTCTCTCCCTCTCCATCGACAATTCAACAATATAGTTTTGATTAAAGCCGGCCTTGATATTATTCTGATCAGAACCTTAGTGTTTAGTGTCAGCTAACTTATGCCAACGGCTTCGCCCACTTTGTAATTATCCCACGGGTTCGTACTACCGGGATAAAAAGTATCCTATGTGATATTCCAGACCATTACCTATCCCTGTGCCAAACGCCTTTTTGCGTGATAGAGTAGTAAACTACCATCAATCCAACCTCACAAACTTTTGCATTTATAAGTTAGTAGAATGTTGAAGCTACACCGGCTCCTGGCTCCACTGAAGTGTGCATTATAAATGACAATAAGGAAATAGAAGTTAACTACGTCATCGCAAAATTTGGCCACGATATTTGTCTAACATGACGCATAGTATCGCGATATTTTGATTCACTCGACGCTTCTTTTACGTCGAAACACCAGGGTTCCTCCAGTTCTAACCAGATACTTTAGAACAAGATGTAACTGCATACTGAAGTACAATCATAACAGGTTGTTACTATCTATAATAACAACATAGGTAACATCGCGCTTTTATTCACTGTAAGGGTAGGCAAAAGTGTTCCATGGCCACGGTTTCTTTTTCGAACAGTCCCGCAGCCCTGGAACACAAAGGACTAAGAAGGAACATGGATGGGTTTTAGTCAGTACAAGTCTGACAGTCCCTTCCGCTCCGCCTAGAGCGGAGGGTCATTTGATGATTTCCCATCCGCACGTAGACAAAAGTGTTTTTAATTAGATTCATGGAAATTAATTGACTACCAGCTCACATAACATAAAATCACGCTTGTAAACCCCGAAGGGTTAGGCAGAAGGGTGTCTAATAGTACACCCATTTCACCGCCTATTGCCCTCGAGAGATAAATACGGCCACTACAATAAACTGTCACTTGATGGTCACATTTTTTTAGGGTTCCGTACCTCAAAATTAAAAGACGGAACCCTTATAGGATCACTTTGTTGTCCGTGCGTCTGTCTGTCTGTCTAGACCGTTTTTCTCAGAAACGCGTGGAGGTATCAAACTGGAATTTATATAAAATACTCAGGTCTACTGTCCCTTGGAGCTGTTTATGCCACAAATTTGCGACACTCGTAAGCGAATCAAAATCTACAGGGTACTTCCCGTGAACTCAGAATCTTGAAATTTGGTACGACGCAACGTCTTATAGCACAGAAAAACGAAAAATTGCGAATACAGTAAATTTTTGGTTGCATCATATAAATACCTACAGGTGTGTACGGAACCCTCGGTGCGCGATTCCGACTCGCACTTGACCCGGTTTTTTTAATTTGATGTTGCTTGTGCCCTTTTTTTCTACAAGAAAAACACTTTTCATGACGTCCCTTTTCACCGTTAAGGTCAATGCACTGCATATCATCAGCGTGTCCTCAACTCGAACTCCAGGGATTTATTCTATGAACACACCATAGACCAAACTGCAACGCAAACTTATATCGAAGCACCGAAACGCCATCGGCTCGGTTCGGAATCAGCTAGTAAAATGGAATGCGATGATGCTGTATGGTGTCGGACGTAAAGAATAGCACCATCCAATATCTTCCCGTGGGTGTCGTAAGAGGCGACTAAGGGATTTGCCAGAGAATGGGCAGCAGCGTTCTCTGTGCTTTTGTGACAACCGTACTGCGTTCGCCAACCCGCCTGCCAAGCGTGGCGATTATGGCAAAACCCCCCCTTGGGGGAGGCCTGTGTCCAGCAGTGGACGTCTTTCGGCTGAAATGATGATGATGATGAATGATGATGCTGAAACGTGGCAGTCCTTATAAGTGTGCTATGACCCATAACCATATCGAAAGGGCTGAATGCAACTGCTTACGCATGACTGGATCCCTCTCTGCGGTCGGTCCTTCATGTCTGAGGATCATCCGCGGATGATGATGATGATGAGCGGATGATCTGCCTTCATCGGTTTCTGTCCATCGCGTCTCTTACGACCGTGTAGAATTTGGAGGACGACGAGTCTTTGACTTGATCGGTCCATCTTGTTGGTGGTAGACCGCGCTATCTCTTGCTTTCGGTGTTTCCAACTACTATCAATTTCTCCAGACTTTCGTCACCTCTACGCACGCATGACTAGATAAGCCTCTCCTAATGGTACTTTCATACAAGCCTAAAAGCTAGCTCTTGTCAAATCCTATTACTCTTTACGATGTTAAAGTTTCTGAACAGTCTGCTTGCATTACCGTATTTTTGCCACTGGCCTCTCTTAATTTGCACCAAAAATGAGCGTTTCTGCCAAAAAATAACGGATAATATTGAAGATAGTCTCTGGCAAGGCCATCTTTAAACTACATCATCTGCCCTTCTACCATACAATGTCAGTGGAAATGGTTTATCTTTATCTAAATCATTATGAGTTTTGACGCATTCTAAGGCCGTTAACAACTACTTAACCTAGGGTAATTATATTTTACCATACTTAGTTTCTTATCACCGGAAAAGATAGTTGAAGTTGTAAAAATATGTGACACAAATAAGAGGTTATTTTTGAATGGCGTTTTAACACTTGCGTGTCGCGTATAAAAACTTAGGATAGTGTAGAGGTTATCAACAAACTACATATGTCTAGTAAAAATCTAATCATGTACCTACTATGGTGTGGCGTTTTACTTTTTAGTTTAAAGGCCAGGTACTTATTGGTTATTGGAGGAGCTCGTGGCTAAATAATAACAGCCGCACAGGTCGATCTTTAAGGTTAAGCAGTGCTTGCCGAGGCTGGTCCGTGGATGGGTGACCATAATTACATACCGAGTTTCCTCCGTGCCTCGGAAAGCATGTTAAGCCGTTGGTCCCACCTGTCATTTGTAGATCTTTGACAGTCGTTACGAGTAATCAGAAGCCAAAATTCTGACATCCAGTCTTACCAAGGGGTAGCGTATTCCCCAGCTACTGGGTTGGAGGTTAGATAGGCAGTCGCTTCATTTAAAATACTGGTACTCAGCTCCATCCGGTTAGACTGGAAGCCGACCCCAAGATAGTTTGGGAAAAAGCTAGGCAGATGAGCAGGATGATATGCATTGCATGAGGAGAGATTCCTCGTTTAAAACTGATTGCGACATGGCTAGGATTCTTGAAATCGTTGGTAAATAATTTCACGTACAGCGAAACCTATTTAACATAACATAATACCAAACCTATATTTCCGGGAAGGGTTCGACAGAGGTGTACTAGTCGAGCTTATTGCCATAAACCGGGCAGAAGTCCAGACTCAATGACCTCGTGCTCAGCAGAATCTCTTCTTGGTGAACACTAGACCAAGCACCATTTTACTTTAACAAATCTACATCCTACACATACACAAACATACATGCAAACACTCTCAAACTCAATACAGGCTTCTTTTAACAGCTTTTAATCAATTTATTTGAGTGTTACCATAGTCTTTTTGTTTTTGTTAATCTTATAACATAAGATTCTGTAATATCTCCTCCTGGGAAAGGTCACTGGCTCTTGTAACACAGGTCTATAACCTAGCACAGGAGTCAGGGACTTTACACAATTTTGTATCCACTTTCTTGTGTAATAAAGATTACTGATATTGATGAGTGATCCACTGCTGCTACATAAAGACAGATTTATAACCAGAGGTCGGAATTAGGTAGAGTTATTTGTGTACTTACACTGATTTCATACAGAGAAAGAACAAAGTGGATAATGCCTCTAATCCCGAGATTAACTTTAAAGAGCATCAAAATCCCGTGATTTATTAAATAAAATAGTTATTTACTTTGACACAATTTAAACCATCCTACATCGGATGTCCAAAGTTGCAAAATTCCAAAGCACACACGCAAGGGAAGATTCATATTAATATCAACATTTCGATGTCAGTACAAAAATAACTCTGCCTAATTCCGACCTCTGTTTATAACATTCCCATTCCAAAAAAAAACAGACACAGCTTAGTAAATGTATTTCTTCTCCAACAGAGAAACCACCCTACTCTTCGATGAAAATGAAAGCGTTCCCCGCGACAAACAGAACGTTGCCATCGACATAGCTCACGAGTTAGCTCACCAGTGGTTCGGTAACCTCGTCACAATGCGCTGGTGGACCGATCTCTGGCTTAACGAGGGATTTGCGACTTATATCGAGTATGTTGGAGTAGACCATGTAAGTAACAGCAAGATGACTATGTGTCCTAGAGAACATCATCGTCTTTCTGCCATTGTCCTATGTTATTTGGGGTCAGCCCAACAAGTTTTTTTCTTCCATTCTCCCATGTTCCCATTGGTCATGGTAGAGAACCTATTGCAAAAAAAATCTGCACCTGTCATCATCATCATCATTACAGCCCGAAAGACGTCCACTGCTGGACATAAGCCTCCCCCAAGAAGGGGGGGTTTTGCCATAATCGCCACGCTTGGCAGGCGGGTTGGCGATCGCAGTACGGTTGTTAAAAAAGCACAGAGAACGCTGCTGCCCATTCTCTAACACACCTTCTGCACCTGTGGTGCATCCTTATTTTAGCAGTAATATTTAATTCCCATGTTAAAGGGACGAGTCTATTGGTCGATGGAACCAGGCAAAAACGCAGACTCCGGGCTGCGACAGACAAAATTCTTAATGCAAATACTTTACCTGTACAGACAGCTGCATTAAGTAGTAACCCCCCTGGCGTACTCGGCCAGACTGTAGAGGGGTTAGCACATACTGACGCTGTCTTTGTACCATATCAACTGTTTCCGCCAAAAATCGTCAAATAACAAACTTGTTCTATAAACCCTTTCTTTTTTTCCAGGTGGAACCCGAATGGAACATGTTCGAATCCTTCTCCCGCGATAAAATGGACCTCCTTCGTTCCGACGCTCTCAAGAACACCTCCCCAGTATCCCGCAAAGTGGAGGACGCTTCGGAAATATCGCAGAAGTTCGACGAGATATCGTATACTAAGGGCGCTAATCTGATCAGGATGCTGAACCATACGATCTCTGAGGAGCTGTTCCATAAGGGATTGGTTATCTATTTGAATGAGTGGTGAGTTTTGTTTTTCATCATCCATACCATAATATTGTCTTGAGGAAGAGTCTACAGTGCGTGTGTGTATTATGTGTGTTGTTTGTGTGTGTGTGTGTGTGTGTGTGTAGTGTTTTGTACTTGCATTGACACTGACAGTGAAATTACAAAGCTTGTTTCTACAAGGTGTTGTTTTGCACCCTCGTCAAAATTTAGGATGTTGTCACTAAAGACATAAATAATCAATATAAATTACGGTACCTAGTAAATTATTAAAAAACACTGCGTTTTTTTGTTGTTTAAATTTGTCAATATTTTAGAATAACCCCCTTAACGTGGTGTAGGGATTATAAAATTATCGAAAAAACGTTTGAGGTTTTTTATTTGTGTGTAAGCGACGTTATAAAGCGGGGATCAGACGGCCCGTGTTTAAAACACGGGTGGTTCACAGTTACCGATTTCAGTAAATAAATAAAAAAAAGAAAATTACCAACTCATTTTATTATTGATTCGGGTCGAGAATCATTAGCATAGTTACCTCCTAGAATTTGACGAGGTTGCAAAACAACACCTTGTATATTATGTATTAAATTTTCAATTGGTGATGTGTCTTAACACGCACGATTATAACAGCCACTATCGTCACTGTCAAAACATGGTATTAAAACGACACAACAAACAAATCCAGTAAAAACACACCGTCATACTCGTCATCATCGTCGTCGGTCTTACATTTGATTGGTCTATCTGACTGACTGAATTATCAACAGCCAATCGGATCACGGACTTGAGAATTTTGATGCGTCAATAATGTTAGTCTTCTAAACTAATATTATAAAGAGGAATGATTTGATTGTTTGTTTGTTTGCATTGAATAGGCTTCGAAACTACGTTAGATAGCCCATTTATCGAGGAAGGCTATAGGCTTTATATTATCACGCTACGACCAATAGGAGTGGAGCAGCAATGAAAAATGTTGTGAAAACGGGGAAAATGTGACACAAACGAAGTTGCGCCGGACAGCTAGTTTCATAAATAAGATGCCAGTATCTGTTTAGGGGTTCAAATACATAGCTCCCTTATGTATTATCACACCCCACTAAACTACCACCCACTTCATATAAATGCCCACTTCAACATTTTTTAATCCTCGTTTATTCAACAGGAAATACACAAACGCTGAAGAGAACGACCTCTGGTTCGCGATGGCTAAAGGGACTCTATCGGACCCGTCACTCAAAGACCTGAACGTGGTCGACTTCATGAACTCCTGGACCAAGCAGGCTGGATATCCTGTCGTCAAGGTTAACAGGAACTACGAGAAGGGACAGGTTGAGTTTGAACAGGTGAGTTTACTATGGCGAGTTCAGAATTTCATCTGGGAACTAGCTGTCCCGCGCAACTCCTTCTGCGTCACATTTTCCCCGTTTTTGCAACATTTTTCTTTGCTGATCCACTCCTATTGGTCGTAGCGTGAAGATATATAGCCTATAGCCTGCCTCAATAAATGGGCTATATAACACTGAAAGAATTTTTCAAATCGGACCAATAGTGTCTGAGATTTGCGCGTTCAAGCAAGGAAACAAACAAACAAACTCTTCAGCTTTATTATTAGTATATAGATTTTATTATTAGTATATAGATTAAATCTAAACTAATATTATAAAGAGAAAAGATTGGATTGTTTGTTACGATTTAACTCAAAAACTACTCGACCGATTTAAAAATTTCACCATTAGAAAGCTACATCTTTACCGAGTAACATAGGCTATATTATGTCACAATTTTCGCGGACGAAGTCGCGGGCGAAGTGCTAGTCTAAACTAATATTATAAAGAGGAAAGATTTGATTGTTTGTTTACATTGAATAGGCTCCGAAACTACTGGTCCGATTTGAAAAATTCTTTCAGTGGTATATAGCCCATTTATTGAGGAAGGCTATAGGCTATAAATAATCACGCTACGACCAACAGAAGCGGAGCAGCAGTGAAAAATGTTGCGAAAACGGGGAAAATGTGACGCAAACGAAGTTGCGCCGGACAGCTAGTATGAAATATATCTACAACTCGTGGGTCTAGTCGTCTTATACCCTTCTGCTGAGTCTGAGATTCTGGTTCAATTCCCAGGTTAGATGGTTTTTGTTATTTTCAGTAGCGTTTGGTTAGCGCCTGGTTTAGGGCCGGCTGACGACAATAGGCTCGCCTCCAACATGGAATTTTAACATTGCCGGCGAAATACGAGTGTATAGGTGTGACATATGACAGCATAATTTGAATAAATTACTTGATGAAGAAACAGAATAAACTTCCCATATTGCTGTTTTTTTTCGTTTAGTTTATCCCTAACCTGGTGTCGAGAGTTTTATGATGCCCCCCCCCCCCATGGGCCTCTGACTTGGCTTTACATGCCGTCGAGAAATATCTCTGGTTTAGTTTCCTCAAAATGTTTTCCTTCACCGAAGCAAGTGATATATCTTTTTTTAAACATTGCTCCACACTACGAATTCCTCCTGTATCGTGGGTGCGTTTACAAACATTATACACTACAACTCACATACACAAACAGCCAGACCCGGAACAACTCAAATCTGAAGGCCTTACAAATAATTGTTCCGTGCGGGGATCGAACCCGCGACACGCAGCGCAGCAGTCAATCGCTCCACCACTGCGCCAACCGTGCCGTCGAGAAATATCTATCTGGCATGCTGGTTTCGTTTTCTCAACAATACGCACGTGAATCGGAAAAATCAGAGATTATTCTTGAGTTCAACTTCGAGATCTATGACTTGGCAGTCCGACGAAAATAAATAATTTTGACCATGACGATCACATCACTAGGCTATCACAGCTGATCATGTCTTTAATAGAATGAATCATTCATTGTTCCACAGCGCCTCTTCACCTCCGCATCCGACCCGTACCAGAAGATGATAGACCAACTGTGGCACATCCCCATCAGCTACAGCATAGTGGGCTCTCCACAAGACACGTGGACCACGAAGCCCAAGTCCTGGCTGAAGGAACGCATCAGTATAGTCGATGTGCCCATCAACGCGACGCAAGCGTTGTATGTCAATGTGGATGCCATTGGTAAGTGTTGAAGCCTTTTGCAGTTCTGTAGTTGATCTATTAGAAAACTGACAAATTAATTTCTAATAATTGGCGATAAGGGTTTGTTACTTGGTTTTCCTTTTTAGCTGCCCTTCAAGGAACTGTAGAAGAGAAACTAATCTACTATATAAAAATAAGTCGGGTTTTCCTTCCTGACGCTATAACTCCAGAACGCACGAACCGATTTCCACGGTTTTGCATTTGTTGGAAAGGTCTCGGGCTCCGTGAGGTTTATAGCAAAAGAAAATTCAGGTAGGGTAGGTAGGTCGGTAGGTAGGTAGGGTAGGATAGGTAGTAAAAAGGGCATTGCAACGCATGCCGGGAACAGCTAGTTGTTTAGATTATATTCTTTATATCGGACAACAATGATCGAAAATAATGGCTGCTATTTAATTTTCAACTTTCGGCATTCAGTCCAGCGTTGAAAATTTAACTGCAAGCATCTCTGCTAGCTCTCTCTAATTATATCTAATTCATTTGGGTCTAGTGGACCGCCTCGTTGGTGTAGTGGTCACAGGCGCGACTGCTGAGCATGAGGTCCTGCGTTCGATTCCCAGGTCGGGCAAAGTGTTATTGGCCTTTTCATCAGGAATTGCCCAGCAGCAGCCACGGAGTCTGGATTTGTGCCCGGTTGATGGCAATAGACTCGCCCGCTTTTTCATGGGGACTTAAACATAACTGGCGAAATGTGGGTGATAAGGTACACTTCTGTCTAACCCTTCGGGGTTATTTGGGTGAATAACTCGACTTAATTTTTAGGGGGGTATGAGGAACGAGGTGTTCTTCGATACTCCATTGAAAAGGGAGGACCAGACAGGTGTTGTGTCTGGTGGACAACTGCCCGACAGTTGTTGTCGGGTTTCTCTATATAGTCTTAAGTCGATGTAAACTTTGCTTGCGAGATGTAGGAAATTGATGTTAGTTCTTCCGCCGTGTCATAGATGGCGCTGTAGTACTTTTTGTAGTAAGTTGCATTTTGTAGGTCGCTACAAATTTACAAAACTTATTCCCCAGGTTACTACCGAGTTAACTACGACAAGAAGAACTGGCAGTTACTAAGCGAAGCCCTAAAGACCGGCGTCATAAAGTCCCCCATTACCAAGTCACAGCTGATCGACGATGCCTTCAACCTCGCCAAGGTCTCCCAGCTGAACTACAGCTATGCGCTCGGTCTGACCACGTGTGTCATCAACGGGGAAGACTCGAAGATGGTCTGGGATCTTCTGCTGAATAATATGGCGTTTTTAAAGCATAATTTAAGGGCGACTTCGGGATATGTGCATTTCCAGGTTAGTTGGCTTATTTATAAAGATGTTAGGGCACTATAGTGTAAATCCTGCTGATGCTCAGCAGGCGTTATAATAAAGGCACATGTCAGCAAACAATCACAACTGAGATAGTGCAGAATTTATTAGAATTTACCTTTCGCTACTTTTGTAGAAAAATGTTGGTCCATGTGACAAAATTTCGCAAACCAAATAAACTCTATTATACAACGTGTAACATTAAATGCGCAAAACCTGAAAATAGTTTGATCAGAATAACGAGCAGAATCAATTGAACTATTTTTTAAAATAGGTCACCTTTTTCAAAAAATCTTCATTAAAAATGTTGCCGTCTATTTGTTCATAGATCACGTGCGCAAACTCGCCAAAATAGGTAAACAAACACAAATGTTTGTCGTCCAATTTAAATTTTCTCATACGCGGGAAAAAAAGAAAGAAAGAAACGATCTGAATTGCCAGTGAAACTAAAACAGCACATAAAAACTTTACGTTTTTTTGAATGATTTTTGTTCTCTCAGAATTAAGTCAATTGAATTAAAAATCATTTGGGGTGTCTGAGGTTTTGCGCATTTAACGTTACACGTTGTATTATCCTTTTAGTGTTTACTGAATAACGTCAAAGTTTTCATGAACAAATAGTCGCCTCTTTCAACAACCCATTCGAAAATCAAAGATATAGGAGTATGAGTTACTCTTGCCTAGCTTAACGTAGCTTGTCGTTTGTTCCCCATTATAACCAGATAATTTTAACGCACTAAGCGTTTTGGGAATACTTTTATAATGCGTACCGCTAAGGAGTGGAATTCCCTGCCGGAGTCTGTGTTTCCCGATAGCTACAATCTAGGGGTCTTTAAGTCAAGAGTGAATAGGTTTCTTCTAGGCAAGCGTGCTTCACCGTCGACCACATCATCGCTTACCATCAGGTGAGATAGTGGTCAAGAGCGGGCCAATAGATAATAAAAAAAAAACCTAAAAATATGAAATACCTTTCTTATCTTTTCTTTTCCAGGACTACATGAGAATAATTCTAGCGAAACAATTAGAACGCGTCAACTACGGTCTATCCAAACCTAAAGACGACAACGAGGCCTTCTTAATAGAGAACCTTGTAATGTGGGAGTGTTACGTCGAGTCCCCGCGCTGTCTCAACTGGGCTAGGGAGCAGTTCAACAACTGGACCAAACAGGCCGATATTAATAATAATCCGTGAGTAATACATTGTGGTGATAGATCGATTGGAGCGTCGCGCAATGATTGTTGATATAACGTTCCCGCATGACGAGAACCTCGTGAAAGCAGGGAAAGATCAGCAATTCAAGTATCTAGATCTGGCTCGCGAGGTTGTCGACATGTGGGATGTGAGTATAGCAGTCATTGTGCCGATAGTCGTGTCGGCCAATGGCTTAATAGCCAAAGGCTTCGACCAACATCTGCGGAGTCTTTCGCTTGACAGCTGGATCAAGGGCTTGATTCAGAAAGCAGTACTTCTGGACACGGCATGTGTTGTCAGGAGGTTCCTCACTCAAGAGCCCTGACCGGTAGCTTGGACCCTGTTCCCGATGCCGACGCCGGTGGACTACTATTAAATTTTTTAAATGTTTTTTTTATAATTTTGTGAAAATATTTAAATATGTAAATTATATGTACAGAAATAAATGAATGAGTTTAATCCGTGAGTAATAATAAGTGACGACTTAGAAGCGTTTGTGAAAGATTGGCCGGAGTAAACCGCACGGGCAGAAGATTGGAAGGCTATAGAGGAGGTCTTTGCCTAGCAGTGGTGACAATATAGGCTTTGAGAAAAAACGATAACTATTCTACTACTATTTGTGTATATAAGTCAAACTTTTTAACCGAAAATGAGGCTGATTGCTGGTGGCTTAGGAAACCGTTTCAAATAGTTGTCCAAGTAACATAAATATTAAATTCAGATTTAAGAAATTTGTAAGCGAACTTTACAATTTAATAAGCTTTAAAAGTGTCTGGCGGGGGTTCCCTACCACACAAAGTGTCTGGCAGTGGAGAAGCTTTATCATAATACTAGCCTAAACTAAATTCTACTTGCATGAAAACCTTGCTTGCTTGAATTAGCATGAAAAATTGTCGTTACAGGCCCATGATATTCCCAAAAATATATTATCACTAGCAGTCCCGCGCAACGTCGTCTGCGTCGCATTTTCCTCGTTTTCGCAACATTTTTCATTGCTGCTCCGCTCCTATTGGTAGTAGCGTGATGATATATAGCCTATAGCCTTCCTCGATAAATGGGCTGTCTAACACTGAAAGAATATTTCAAATCGGACTAGAAGTTTCTGAGATTAGAGCGTTCAAGCAAACAAACAAACTGTTCTGCTTTATAATATTGGTATAGATATCATCATCATCATCATCATCATTTCAGCCGGAAGACGTCCACTGCAGGATATAGGCCTCCCCCAAGTTTCGCCACATTGACATAACATGGGGGGTTTTGCCATAATCGCCACGCTTGGCAGGCGGGTTGGCGATCGCAGTACGGTTGTCACAAAAGCAGAGAGAACGCTGCTGCCCATTCTCTGACAAGTCCCTTAGTCGCCTCTTACGACACCCACGGGAAGATATGGGATGGTGCTATTCTTTACGTCCGACACCAAACAGAACATGATCATACTAGTCTAAACTAAATTCTACTTGCATGAAAATCTTGCTTGCTTGAATTTGCTTGAAACAATTTCGTCACAGACCCCTGAAATTCCCAAAAAATATATATTATCATATACTAATAATGTTTTACCTCGTTCCCAGCATCCCCAGCTACCTCCGCTCGCTGGTGTACAACATGGTGCTGCGTCACGGCGGACGCGCGGAGTTCGACTTCTTGTGGAACGTGTTCGTGAACTCCACCGACCCTAACGTCAAGAGTCTCATCATCAACAACCTGCCCAGCACGAGGGAGGAGTCACTTATCACTACGTGAGTACTGTACTGTGAAGATAATCGGAAACGTGGTTGTCAGTTTTTGCGTTTCAAGGATGTTCAGAAAAAAACACTTTAATAGGTGCGAAAATGTGGGAAAAGCGGGCACAAAATCGGCCCGAGTGGAGGCCTTTGAAGAGAGAAGAAAGTCGCATTCAGATATTAAGCGCGATGACCTATAAGCTAGGCCACCTACAGCTTTACAATACAATACTGTCAATGGTGTTCTGACATGTCCGCTTTGTACTCGGAGTTTTTCGGCCAAAGTTGGATATGCTGGCCACTTGAGAGCACATGAAAGAGCAGCACACCAAAGCTTTTCACACCTTCCGCCCTAGAAAGGCAACGAATGCAGTCGCTGTGACCGAAATCGTTTAGATGGCATCATCATCACTGTATCAGTCGGATGATAGACGCGTATTACTGGATATCATCATCGGCATCATTCCCTTACACTTATCCCAATTCATTTGAAGTCGGCGCAGTATGTCTTCTTCCATACTTTTATTACTCGTCATCTCATCAGACATGTAAAAAGACCCTTAACGAAACCTAAACTCATTTGTTCTCTCTAACAAAGTCATTGTGATAATTTTTGTGAGTTTTATTCACCGCTGACTTCTAAAAAGCCAACACGAAGTGAAACATAACTTTTGTTTCGGATGTTGGTGTCTTTTGTCTTTCATTTTGTCACATTTTGCCTCACGGACTTCTGAAACTACAAATGGTCGCGATAGCGTAGCTAGCTGGCAGAGCCGACGAGCGCTATATGCAACTTTCATGCACCAAATGTCCTTACCAAATCCGCTCCCGCTATCATGCAAACAGCGTATTCGACACAGTGCTGACTGAACGTTCAGTATTGATAGAATGCCTAGGCAAAGTATGGGATAAGTTTTATTTCATAAGCCTGAAAGTTTACAGAATGCCTATTACCTATGTATTCTATAGAATACCATATAATGTAGATTGCCGATAACATACACGTAAAAAAGGCACTCTCCAAATGCCCCTCCTTTTTTTAAACGCTGTTAAAAACATAACTGTTTCTTTTTACAGGCTTCTCGAGAAATCGCTCTCCGAGATCCCTAAGCAGTACGCCGTAGCGGCCTGGAGCGTGGAGGCTCCGCTGGGCACTCGGCTGGCACAGGACTTCCTGATCCAGCACTTCCACCAGGTCTACAACAAGTTCACCGAGATGGACGCCTTCACCTTCCCCGCCGTGCTCAGCGGATCCTTCGGGTTCATCTCTACGGAAGAGGAGCTTAACAGGGTATGTACAGCTTTATTTTCGCTCGTAAAATGAAGTTTAATGAGACGTGTTAATGACCAAAGCATAATAATTTTACACACACTAGCCACTAAACCAATCCGCAGTGTATAAACCAATTTAAACGAGGAAAATCTCTAACAATAATATCTATAAGACACAACCTTGTAGCCAGGATTATCCATCAGCAACTTGCTCTGAAATACAGCCTTGTGGAATCGGAAGTGCCGTACTATAGGTATGTGCCCGACCCAGTTCTCGAAAATGGCAATATCACACTGTATTGGGATCAATCCATCATCACTGACAGGACTATTGTAGCCAATAAGCCTGATATAGTGGTGGTGGATCGATCAGAGCAGCGCGCAATGATTGTTGACATAACGGTTCCACATGACGAGAACCTCGTGAAGGCCGAGAAAGATAAACAAATCAAGTATATTGACTTGGCTCGCGAGGTTGTCGACATGTGGCCTGTTGACTCAGCGATCATTGTGCCGATAGTCGTATCAGCCAATGGCCTAATTGCCAAGAGCCTCGACCAATATCTGATGAGGCTCTCGTTAGGCAGCTGGATCAAGGGCTTGATTCAGAAAGCGGTACTCCTGGACACGGCTCGTATTGTTAGGAGGTTCCTCTCTCTGGAGCCCTGACCGCCGGTAGCTTGGACCCTGTTCCCGATACCGGTGGGCTACAATTTTTTATATTTTTAAATGTTTTTTTATTTTTTATTATTTATAAGGAATATTTAAAAATGTAGCAAATTTGTATATAGAAATGAATAAAGGGAATAATAATATCTATAAACTGGAAACACAATATTGTAAGAATAGTTGCTCATATGTGTGGCCCATTTGTTTATTTTTTCTAACTCTTGACCATTCTAATGGTATTTTAAAAATCCATTAAAATATAATAAGTAAACTTAGAACATACAAATAACAGCCACAATATTGATGTGCATCAGTGGAATTTATCATCAAGGTAACTGATATATTCGACTAGCGATTATCAAATATTAACAAATCCCTCTCTCCTCCTTCCAGCTAAAAAGCTTCGCTCTCAAACACAAGGAGCAGCTGATGCCGATGTCCCAGACTCTTCAGAAGCTGGTGGATACGGCCACCTTCAGGATCGACTGGGTCAGGAAGCATTCAGCCGGTATCAGCAAGTGGTTCCAGGATTATGTAGAAGGTATGTATTAGCTGCCTTGTTAGCCTAGTGGTTGAAAGCGCGACTGCTGAGCTTTTAGGTCCTGGGTTCGATTCCCGGGTCGGGCAAAGTGATAAATTGGGTTTTTCAATCAAGAATTTTTCATAAGCAGCCACGGAGTCTGGATTTGTGCCTGGTTGATGGCAATAGGCACGCCCCCTATCAAATGGGACTTAAACATAACTGCCAAAATGTGGGTGTACTATAACTAAGCTCTGACTAGCCTTTCAGGGAAACTCGTCATCACCGTCATTACAGCCCAAAGACGTCCACAGCTGGACATAGGCCTTCCCAAGTGTACATAAGGGCGGTTTTGCCATAATCGCCACGCTTGGCAGGCGGGTTGGCGATCGCAGTACGGTTGTTACAAAAGCACAGAGAACGCTGCTGCCCATTCTCTGGCAAGTCCCTTAGTCGCCTCTTACGACACCCACGGGAAGATATGGGATGGTGCTATTCTTTACGTCCGACACCATACAGAACCAGGGATCAGGGAAACAGCATAATGTAATATTATGTGACGTAAATTGTCTGCAATCATAAAGAAGCAGAAGTGAATAGCACACATTAATTATCATTTCTTTCCACAGGTAAATCCCCACTATCACAAGTAACTCCCGCCCCAACTCCAATCGCTCGCTCCGACAACACGACGTCACCAGACGTCGCTCCGACTGACGTCACCACCGCCGCGACCACCGTGACGTCATCGACCGACGCTCCCGCGGCAAAGTAATAGTATGTCCACAAAGTATACCTACTTGTAGGTCGATGTAGATGGATGTAGAGTAAACGTTCCTAAGAGTATGTTAATAGATTGCTGAAGGTATGCGCAGACCATTTTTGATATGCTAATTTCAGCTTTATGTGTTGGAAGATAGAATTGAGTTTTAATTGTTTTGTCTCCACTGTGATGGTCTGCGTTTTACTCTTTAGCAAGTATGTGAAAATTACTCGAATTTGATCCGCGTCTGGGAAAACTTATCTTATGCATTCGGGATAAAGTCGCAACTTACATGGTAAGGTCCATAAATTTCCGGCCCTACACACGATTAAACAGATACAAAATTATTATGTCACTAAATTAATGAAGTTTCCTCTAGTAATTTTATAGTTGAAGCCGAATGTTTTTGGACCTTACTGATATAACTAGCATAGTTTTAAATGAAAGTGATTATGATACTAAATAAAACAGCTAAAGATTTCTAAAATCGAGATTTTCTATTATGAACGCAGCCAAAGAGGCATTGAGTCTCAACCAGAATTTTCTTTAGTGTGGAATTATATTATATAAAAAAAACATAAAAAGACCATAATGCCGTTAACTATCGGTAACTTTTAAGTCTTATTGTCGAAAGTAATTTAATTCTTATCAAACAGTACATCTTAGAAGCGATTTAGTCTCTAAAATGAAGGTTAATAAAAATAAATCATGTTTTTTTTTTTTTTTTCAAAGTTTTGTCTACAAATTCATAAACTTTTACGTATAACAACACAAATCAAATCATTATCTTATGTATATCAATACATAGTAAATTATTACCTATTACAATTGGACGTAGTTCTGCCATAACGAACCAATCCACAATCTCTAATTAGTTCAGTTAAGTACGCCAAACTAACTCTAAATGGCATTCAGTAAAATCAGTCTCTTTTACCGAATTCACTGACGGTCTGCCACTTTTCACCCTTGTAATGTATTGTTTAACGGGCTGGTGTCCGCAACTCCACGTCCAAAGCGTAATTAAAAAGTGGTCGACCGTCAGTGAACTCACGTAAATCCTATTTATTTTAAAATAAATCAGCGTTAACATTCAAAAGCGTTCCAATTACTACGGAAAAGAGAAAATAAAAATGTGGGTTGGTAAATTTTGCCAAAACAACGCTCAATTATTCTTTTGTAAAAATTTCTTCATCAGTCAAATTCACATATTTTCATATTATTACGACACAGTAATCCGGACAGTATGTTAGACATTTGAATCTGATGAAAAATATGTAAATAACAGTAAGCATAATTGATAAAGTTACAAATCGATAATCGCTATGAAAATCGAGTCTTTTTAGTGCAAGTTATTTTCTAAATCAATATTTGTTAGCCCTATTTTTTAAATAAACGTCTCTTCTCTATTTCTATCCATTTATGTATTTCTATGAACTTTTAAATACTTAAGATATTATTTATTAGCATTTGTAGCTTTTTAAAAGTGTGTATTTTATAATATTTGCCAAATTAGATAGTGCATTAAGTAGAGCCAAAGCTAAATACATAATGTCACAAAAAAACCTATTTTATTAGAGAATATAATTCGGCTAAATCTTTGTACTTATTTGAATAATTTTAAATAAAAATATTGATAAATTATTTTTAAAATATCCAAAATGGTTTTGTATTTAAGCATCACGTTTTAGAATTAGTATAATTAAATATATTTAACGTTACCATAATAATGTGTTGCCATACTATAAAATTATGATACAAAACTGGATCTGTATACGAAATACGCACAAGATTTTAACTTAGCCTTGTTTAGCCTGTTAAAGCTAAGCACTGTAACAGGTAGACAGCCATCATATGTGGCGACAGCGATCTTTTGTATGTAGCCTAAGAATAATGTCAAATCTTCAAAAATTTTGTAGAGCCGGATTTACATTACGAAACAAGTGTCATGCATAAAACTAGACTCTATTTGTCTGCAATGCAACAAAAAACCACACGTCCACTCTGCGCAGGTGCTGTCGCGACACTTGTTTCGCTTCGCATTTACATGATGAAATTAGTTGCATGACATTAGTTTTACAAAAAATATGCGCATAGCACGAAACTACTCCAGTGTCACAAAAGTAATGCATGCATTGTAAAACTGAACGTTTACACGTGAAATTACTGGTCAAATTAGTGTTATAAAACTAATTTCAAGCCACTAATTTCGTAATGTAAATCGGGCTTTAAATCAGTCGACACTTGAAAGTGTTCAAATGTTTTAAACGTGAGATGGATAGCATTGAATGGACTAATGCAAAAATGTTTATGAATAATGTCATTAGTAGAAGACACCATTTATATTAAGAAGATATTTGTCTAAATATACACATACGGCGACACATAAAAGCAATACATCTCCATTATAACATGGTCTCGATTTGTATAGATTTCCAATACAATGAGAGATCCGCATAAACTGGTTTTGTATAGCTGTTGCTCGTCGTGCGTACCTACAGAGAGAAAGATGGTTAAATAAAATAAAAATAATACACTATCCAAAAAACGATAACCCTAGTGTAGGGTTTAAGCTGAAGTTACCTTTAAGAACACCATTATAAGTTACACTTTACATTCCTATAGCGTTTGTATTTACATACAAAGTATAGTTGGCAACACAATTTGTTTTTAAATCTTCTATCTACCCTACTTTTACTATCCCTAGAAATAAATGTATTTAAATGTGCTGTGTACTTTTATACCAAAAATTCTAGTGTTTTTTTTAGTTGATTGTGTTGCCAACTGTAGTCACCTACTTTATTTATATATAATTGTTCCTATTTATAATTTTGAAACCACTCGAATTTAGATAATCTTATTTGTTAAAATGTATTTGTCTAAACTTCTATTATAAGTGTTTGCATGTGAAGGCTTTGTTGAATAAATAATTTAATTATTATACAAGTATTTTATTACAGCACACCTAAACTCCAAACAAAGTGATATTCTATGAAAATTGAGTAAATCCTGCCTTAGTAGAAGTACAAAACTCTTTGAAAGCGTTTGCCTACTGTCTTCTAGTAGAATTTAAGATAGTCGTCACAGGTAGTCAGTGGCCCGAAAGTCAGACAACCACTAGTATTGTATTACCCATTACTAACTGGTATGTGGAGGTCAGATAGACAGTAGCTCCATGTAAAATACTGGTATACGGCTGCATTCGATTAAACTTGCAGCGACCTACAAAAAGCAACTTACTACAAAAAGTACAACAGCGCCATCTATGATACGACGGAAGAACTTACATCAATTTCCTACATCTCGCAAGCAAAGTTTACATCGACTTAAGACTATATAGAGAAACCCGACAACAACTGTCGGGCAGTTGCCCACCAGACACAACACTTGTCTGGTCGTAGGATCCTCCCTTTCCAATGGAGTATTGAGGAACTTTACACCCTGATCCTCGTTCCCCGTAAAAACTGAAAGCCGAGCACAACATAGTTGGGAAAAGGCTTGGCAGATGAAGATGTATTCATACTGGAGACATCAGATAAAGAACGGAAACAAAAAATGGATTTATGAACCTCCTGGCTAAAAAACTTATTTTTAACAAATCGCGTAGTTAGTCGCGGGTAAAAGCTAGCTATGTTTACAGTTATACCAACAGACCCGTGGCAGTGAGTCACACAAATTAATACACTAATCATCATCATCATCAGCCTATAATGTTCCCACTGCTGGGACACAGGCCTCCTCTCAATGAAAGGGAGTGGGCTGTAATCCACCACGCGATCCAAGTGCGGGTTGGTAGATGTCACATGTCTTCGAATTTTTAGTTCTGGTACTTGCCGGTTTCGTCACGATGTTTTCTTTCACCGTTTTTGAGAGCAGCGGATGAAATAAATTACACAAACTAATGCGCCTGCCTAGGTTCAAACCCACGGCTTACTGCTCGTAAGTCGGGGCTGCCACCACTGGTCACTCACTAATCAGGATATAATAATAATAATAATGTATTTATGACGTCACAATTGTGTTTCTAAAACAATAATGATTTATCAAGTCGTCATCTGCCTAACCCTTTGTTGGGGTCGGCTTCTAGACTAACCGGTTGCTACTGAATACCAGTATTTTAACTCAGAGGGAATACGAATGCCTATTAAGACATTTACAACCAAGGAACTTTCTAGCTTTGACTATATCCATATAATATACATATATATATAAATATACTTACAAAGATCTGACGTAATTTTGTTTCCACAGCTCTTTATACTGGAAACAAAGTAGCCTGTGAAATTCAAATTTTCTTACCTTTTTTTACAAATATGGTTTAACAGTTATAATCATTCAAATTATGAATACAACCCTCTAAGTTCATTTAATCAACTTTCATTTTTTTTATGGAATTCCGTAATAAATTTTAAAAAAATGGTGTCATAAAATTTTTGGTGCCATCTAGTGGTAAATTCTTTGTATTAAGTTTACCACGTTTTTTGAAACACAATATAAAGTTAAAGGAATGAAAGGAGTGGTACACTCCTTTATCTAAAAGAGTGGTACACTCCTTTATCTTATTTTTTTTTTATTTATTGACAGAAATCCGTAAGTGTGAACCACCCATGTTTTAAACGCGGCCCGTCTGATCCTCGCCCTATAACCACGCTTTCAGAGATACAAACAATCGCAAACGTTTATTCGACAAGTTCTTATTCCCTAAACCACGTTAGGGGCGTTTTCCTGAAATACTGACAAACTTAAACAACAAAAAAAGCAGTGTTTATTTATAATAAACTAGGTATTGTAATTTAAATTGATTATTTATGTCTTTTGTGACAACTTCCTGAATTTTGACGAGGATGCAAAATAACACCTCGTATAAAACATTATCAAAAATATAAATTCATGTAACAATTGCCAGGTGAAAATAAGCTGCAAAAGTGTACACTTATAAATCGGTACAAAGGTCTGCAACAAACCAAACAGTTTGTACCGTACCTTTAAACCTTCGAAGAGCTTTGAATAAAAATGCAATCACCTAACTAGCATTGCAATATTACACAAATATAAATACTATATCTACTCGATTGATATTCTCGATGGGACATGTTTGCCACGTCACTTTTCCCTCCCTATCGTAAGCTGGCAGCCCCGACCCTCAGCGCGAAAATCAATAATCTGCTTGTAAACAACTCGAACCAAATGTAGGGCAAACAAGTTTCCCTCAACAATTTTCATATTCCGCAATTATTGTTTCGTGTAACCTTTTTATTTAACCACATTTTAGTTTGTTAGTGAGTGTACAATTAATTTAGCGAAGATGGATACAGCGAATGTGGGATATTCCTATCATTTACCTTCAGGTGGCTGGAACTATAAGATTCGTAACACATTGTCGCAATTCAGTGATTTGTTCAGCGAATTTAATAAGTATATTGCGCCGGCATATCATCATGATCGTTGTGAAAGGTATTTTATAGATATTTTGTACTGTTTTTTAAGTAACCATGTAACTGCGCAATTAAATATTTACATCTACCCCTATAATATCTTAAGACAGTATTCTTGTAGCATGGGGGTGATTATGCCACATTTTCTTGGGCTATTAAACTTATTTATATCATTTTTATACAGGAGCTGTAATTCTGTAACACATACAGATGCTGTAGGTACCTACTACATCTGTAATACAGAATATAATTCGTCTTCGTTTTGATATTCTTATTATTTCTTACCTATTTTGTACTTTTTGTATTATAAAAATGTTTACGACATTCAAATATTTTATTTGCAAGTTTTGAAGTCTAGTAAGTAAGTGCTTGTGTCTTTATTATATTTGATCTACTTTCAGGTCTGTTCAAATGAGAATATATTCGATGCACAAAGGGGAGTTTGTAATGGTATTTATTGCGTTTTTCGCGTGTTTCGGCTTAGGAGTATTTATAGGACTGGCAGGTAAGATATTTTGCATTTTAATAATTACGCATACTAGTTAGAAGGACATGCCGCGTTCAGTGTTTTCTTGGTTGAAATATATCGAAAGTCTAATTTAACGTTAGAAAAAATTCATGTAAACTTACCGTATTTCGGTATCGAAGACAGCCCGGTATAAATTAGATAGGTGTTAGCTAAAGTATAACCTAGTCATATTTTCCTACCTACCTATGTACAGCTTGGCAAAAAAGAGTCTGACGCGGTGACAGTTGGAACTAAAATACGTACTAGACATTGAAGCCTTCCATGGTGTTTGCGTAGCGTCCGAGGGACTGAACCACCCACTTGGAATTGGGATTATATCCTTAAAAATAACAAGTATCAAAATCTGTTGAGTTGTAGTATTACGAATTGCCAAAGTTGCGATACTGGCGACCTCATTTATTCCACACTCTTTTTTGCCAAGCTGTACTAAATTATTACATAGGTACTTAATTATTAGGTAGAAGGTACGAATATTAAACTACCAATTGAAATTTACCGCTAATATTTCCTGAATGCACAATCACTACCTGTTAATAAATATGAACATTATTAAACAGTGACTAATTAATATAATAGGTATTTACCTATGAAATTGCCGTATTGCAGTACAGACTTTTTCAAACAAAAAAAAGTTTTGATTGGCTATGAGTTCTAAATACAAATTAATTTTGTTTTAAAATATGACATTCTATTTACAAAATCAGTCTTTTGTTTATTGATTAGCGTTGTATTTTCATTACATTTCAACATTTTTCCTCATAATGGATACTTTGAAATTTCGTGTAATAATGGAATATGAGTTCCGTCGTGGCACCAACGCGGCACAAACGACCCGTAACATCAACGACGTTTACGGAGAGAACTGTACAAACGAACGCACAACCCGTTATTGGTTTGCTCGGTTCCGTTCTGGGAAATTTGACTTGAAAAATGAACCTCGTGGTCGTCCGGAAACTTTGGTCAACAATGATGAATTAAAGGTGATTGTTGAAGCTGATGAAACTCAATCTACAGCTGAGCTGGCAGCAGCTTTTGATGTTAGCATTAAAACAATATTGGTCCATTTGCGACAGATTGGCAAGATAAAAAAGCTTGATAGATGGGTGCCCCACGAACTTAACGATCGCCAGCGCAACGTACGCGTCGAGACTTGCCTTGCGCTGCTTAACAGGCACAGAAATGAAGGAATTTTGAACCGAATTGTTACGTGCGACGAAAAATGGATTCTTTTTGACAATCGAAAGCGCTCAGCAAGTTGGTTAGATCCTGGTTCGGTACCAAAGCAATGTGCAAAACGAAAAATGACCCCTAGAAAGGTGATGGTCACAGTTTGGTGGTCTAGTGCTGGTGTGATTCATCATAGCTTTTTACAAAACGGCGAGAGCATTACTGCAGATGTGTACATTGAAGAACTGACCACAATGATGGCGAAACTCGCACGTCTGCAACCAGCTTTGGTCAATCGGTCGTCTCCACTGCTACTTCACGACAACGCGCGGCCCCATACTGCACAACAGACCGTCTCTAAGCTGCATGAGTTGGGTTTGGAAGCTCTCCCTGATCCGCCATACTCACCAGATCTTGCGCCTTCCGACTATTACTTTTTCCAAAATTTGGACAACTTTTTAGCGGGAAAAAAATTCAATTCCCGAGAGGCAGTACAAAACGCCTTTGAAGAGTTTGTTGTCTCCCGTCCAGCTGATTTTTTCAAGAAGGGCATCCATAAACTGCCACAGCGTTGGCAAAGATGCATTGATTGCAGGGGTGATTACTTTGAATAAAAGAAAGAAATAAGTTCGAAAAAAAAAAAACTTTAACTTTTTTCAAACAAAACGGCAATTTCATAGGTAAAGACCTAATATTTAAAATCCTGTGTCCCAAAAAATGACAAAAAAAAATAGGTTGATTATGCTGAAAACCCAGCCAAGTTCAAATCGAACAAAAATTTTCTCTTTCCATTTAAGGACCATCACCAACTATGACGACATCAATCACCGCCTCCTCCGTGCTGACAAACACCAGCACTATATACCAAGGCCCCTTCCATCTACACAGCAAGGCACTAGGCCTCCGCGCGCAGCAACTGTGGCTCATGGCCGAGATACTCACCAACAATGATGATGGTAAGAGCTCTCTAGTCTCTAGCTATACCAGACTACATAAAACACTTTTTGTATACCAAAGCCCCTTCCATCTACACAGCAAGGCACTAGGCCTTCGCGCGCAGCAACTGTGGCTCATGGCCGAGATACTCACCAACAATGATGATGGTAAGAGTCCTCTAGTCTCTAGCTATACCAGACTACATAGAGCACTATATAACAAGGCCCCTTCCATCTACACAGCAAGGCACTCGGCAGCAACTGTGGCTAAGGTCCAAGAAACTCACCAACAATGATGATGGTAAAAGCTCTAGTATCCAGCTATACCAAACTACATATGTATAGCACTATACAGGGTGGTGCACATAGTGAGATCATAAAAAATTAGAATCTTCGATTTCTTGAAAAAATCAGGAGATCGGTTATAAAAAAAAACGGGTTGCACTCCGAGAGTGCCGGCAGAAGTGGAAACTTGAATATTAACGTTGTGCATTTTTGATATTTTGGAATGGTTAGGGAATAATTTTGCACGAATTGCTTTAATGATTAGTATAAAAGTACTATCATATATTTGGTAAAATACAATATTCATTTGTCGGATCCGGTCATTAGTACGGGCAGAAAATAAATCGGCAAGCGCGCCAAAGGTAGCATCACGCGACCTACTTACCAGTCTACCCACACCTAAGCGCGCTTCTACAGAGTCGTGATGTTTCGAGCTCGCTACGAGGAGGACATTCAGTGTCTGATTGCGGCGGAGTCAAGATGTCCCGAAACTGTTCCCCGATTCATGGTGCCCAGTGTCATTGTGTTGGATTGTAATTTCAAATAATTTGTGAGTTCGAAAAAAGCAGTGTACCGCGTGTAGTGTGTGTTTTCATAGCACGAAACCCATCACCCATATAACGAAATAAATCATGAAACTACGACAAATTTATTGCGCTATCGTACACAAACATGACAATTTATATTACATTAAAAATTTAACACTTTAGAACTATTACAATCCGTCTTACGAATTTTTTACTTTTTTAGAGAAACCGAAGGTTTTGTTTGTGCATAAGATAATTATCCAGTTTTGGAAACCCAAACTCAGTAACAGATGTCATAAAGTTCAAATTCCTTCGCAACCTACGTGACCTCACGGTCACGTGTCCTGACGCGAGACCGGACGCGAGTTTAACATTTATTACCCATCACAAAAGTGCACAACGCCGCTAAAGAAGTTTTCACTTCAAAAAAACTATCTCTATTTTACACGGCTTTTTCGACAAGGTTCCCGAGATCCCAACTTCCCAACTTCCCAAATCGTGGGAACGACCTAAACAGAGACTCCCATTGGCCTCAATGCTCTATTCTCCACCGTGCCGTGTAAAAAATCTACAAAATGTAGTTCCCGTTGGCCTCGAGGAAGCCTGAGAGTACCGGTGCTGAATGTATGGGACAAGGGAAGATCACTTTCGTCAAACTGGAAATTCAAAAGCATTCAAATTGGACCCTCGCAGCTTTTGTTATAAGTAACAAAAGAAAGAGGTCAAGGGGTGCAACAGACGCCCCTTACTAAAAAACTCCTTAACACCACGCTCGCTTGTTTAATAACAATGTTGGTCTTTGCTTAAGGTGGAAGCGACAGATTGGCCCACGAAATTCAAATTTTCTTACGTTTTTTGCAATTTGCACGGCAGTGTCTGGTTGTATCTTGATTAAAATATGATTCGCGGCCGTAACCAATATGGCTTTACATAATTATAATCATATACAAGGTGTAACGGAAAAGGTATATAGCTGGCCTATACTATTTAGATCGAATAGGTATTGCAATTTTGTATGGGGAGCAGATATATATATTGGTCCGATAGAGAAACATGTTCAGTTTGATGGTCTGTAGCACACCCTTATGTATGTATACACCTTTTCCGTTACATCCTGTATATATAGTCATTTAATAGGATTAAATGGAATACATGCGTATTTCGGTCGCAAATCATATTTTGTCAACATACACCTGCACGCGTTGTATGACCACTGTAGAAACGGGTTATGTCGACGGAAGAATCGACAAAATGACAGTTTGTCATTGTCTAACTGTCGTTATGTCGATTCTTCCGCAGACAAAACTCGTTTCTACAGTGGTCATTCTCCGCGTGCTGACACCGACTGGCAAATTACAAAAAAAAATTGTAAAAATTAATTTTAGTGTACCCTGTCCCTTCAAATGTAAGTTAAAGTGTAAAGATAATTTCGAAGAACTTTCGAGAAAGACATATAATTAATGCTCTCTTTTTTCAGAGGAGATATTCGATAAGAGCTTCCAAGTTAGTATTTCTATAGAGGGCGTGTTGGCAGACCATAGCACGGAAGAAATATTATCCGAAGCCGACGCCCCTAATAGGTAAGTCTTGAAAATTATCCCAATTAGGGCGATAGGAAGGTAGCAGGGGGTCTACTCTCTTTCTCCGAAACGTAACTTCGGCAACGAACGAAAATTAAACGTAGTTACGTTTGTGACCCTAATCTATATCGTTTGCGGACGCACACAATAAAATTTTATACATTCGTTCACGTTTATTGTCTGTGAATTCGAACTTCTTGTGTGCGCCGAAGTTACGTTTCGGAGAAAGAGAGTAGACCCCCAGTAGCGGCGTAGTGATGACGTATGAATCCACGTGTTGTAGACTCGAACTTTAGGAAGTTTGCGTTATGTAATTTATTCCATCACCCAACTTTCAAAACGGTTAAGGAGAACATCATGAGGAAACCGGCATGTCCTAGAACGAAAAATTCGAAGACTTGAAAGAAAGAAAATTATTTATTTGACTCGCACAGGACTAAATACGCAAAAAAAATATATTTAAAAAATAATGAAAAACTAAGACAATAAACCAAATTAGGTCTGTACGAGGCCTAAATGCCCCTATCCCAGCATAGACATGATGATGATGCCGTCTAGCAGGTTTCGAGCACAGCGACTGCATTCAATGGCTTTCTAGGGTGGTTATTCAGAGCTTTGGTGTGCTGCTCCTTCATGTGCTCTCAAGCGGCTAGAATATCCAACTTTAGCCGAAAAACTCCGAACACAAAGCGGACATGTCAGCATAGACATCAGGCATCGATGGACCCGCACGTGGCTCGAGTGACCCGACTGTCTCGGATTTCGTTCCACAACCTCCCCCAGAAAGGATACCTAACTATGTCCCAGCAGTGCGAATGTTCTAAGCTGATTTTCCACCTGGAATACCCTAGCACTAAGTAACCAAGAAACTCCAAAATTAAGACCATGTTTCACTTACAGGACTCAACACCTAAAATGCAAGAAGCGTGTTTGCGACGAGGTGATGATCCTACACATCTTGTGGCTCGACTACACGCACTACGTCTTTAATATTAACTTTTTTGGGCTCAAAGAGTTCCATCACCGGTACTTTATAAGAGACATTATATTCTATGTGAGTATCAAGACCCGTGGGCTAATTCATATGTACAGATCTCCCAGGAAAAGTATGCGCTTCGGTAATAATCGTTGATGTGATCTAATATAGAGTTGCGTTACAATCATGAAAGTTTTGGCCCGTTATTTAGAACGCGCTTTGAGAAGACGTAATTCACGTAGATGTCACACAATTGTCGGACTGCAAGTGCAAGATAGTTATTAAATTAGTTACAACAAATAAACCCCTGTGTCAGTAGCTATACATAAATAGTCAAGACATACTATAATTATACAAGTTGAGAAATTCCGACGTCTTGTTTGTTTTTGGGAGAAACTCATCTTAAAGGCAATGGAGGAAAATGTCGTATTAATGGAAAATTTTGCTAGCTTCGGGACCAAAAAGTCGAAAACCAATAGGTACTTCTATATAAATCCTAACGACACCTATGATAAAAAAAAACCAGCCAAGTCGAACTCGCGCACCGTGGTTCCCGTACAAAAAATATTAAAAATGTTTTTATTATATGATGTTACTTAAAATTTACGGTATTCGCAATTTTTCCTTTATCTGTGCTATAATAAGACGTTGCTTCGTATCAAATTTCAACATTCTGAGTTCACGGGAAGTACCCTGTAGGTTTTGATTTCCTTGCGAGTGTCGAAAATTTGCGGCATAAACGGCTGTACCTTTTGATTGCGTTGGTTTCTACGTCTGATTTTTTCACACCTCCAAGGGTCAGTAGACCGGAGTATTTGATATAAATTCCAGCTTGGTACCTCCATGCGTTCCTGAGAAAAAGGGTCTTGACAGACAGACGGACGGACAACAAAGTGATTTACAAGGGTTCCGTTATTTCCTTTCGAGGTACGGAATCCTAAAAACTGACAATATGTATTTGGTTTCAGTTCAAGACCTACAATCCAGCATTTACACAAATGGAGACGTGGTTCAGATTTATATTTGTGATGACATCATTCTTCATGACCGTAAGTTTCACATAATCTTTATTATTCACCTACAACACAATACAGCTTTAAGATGTCATGGTAGGTCATCTGGGCCTCAAGTCTGCTATTACAATAGAATCAGAATGGCCTATCATTGATTTCATAATTTGTTGATTTTGACAAGTTTGCTAATCTACTAATATAATGGCGTCATTACGACTTCACAATGGTCAACCACTGACACTTTATTGAAATAAATGGCATAGAATTTGACAGACCATCATGAATTTAGCAGATTACGAACTTTTAGCAAAATGACAATGGGATCGTGTTGGAATGACGATGTTTATAAAAAGAACAGACTTGAGGCCCAGTATGGCCGACTTAATGAAAGGGGTAGGCAATGGGCTAGCTCACCGTCCGTCCGTCTTATGACGACAGACCGTGCCGACGGCGCGTTCGTGTTCCACGCGCGGCTCAAGGAGATGTCAGCAAATCGGAAGGGGTTCGAGAGTGCCGATGCCTGCCAGTGCTGCGGGTTGTTCGGAAGAGATACCGTGGCCCTGGAACACAAAGGGCACAGATTACTTAATAGTTACTCAAAGGGCTAAGAAGGAACATGGATGGGTTTTAGTCAGTCAAGTCTGACACTCCCTTCCGCTCCGCCCAGAGCGGGAGAAGTCATCTGACTATTTCCCATCCAAAAAAAAAAGGGGTAGGCAATGTATATCATAAATCCGAATAATAGGGGGTGTCCCTACTGCATTGACAGTTTAAGGGTGGGTCTGAGTAGTTTCGGAGGAGCTCGTGGCTAATTAATAACAGCCGCACGGGTCAATCTTTAAGCTTAAGCCGTGCTTGCGTGCTTGGAGGTTGATCCGTGGATGAGTGACTATAATTACATACCGAGTTTCCTTCGTGCCTCGGAAAGCACGTTACGCCGTTCGTCCCGGCTGTCATTTGTTCATGTTTGACAGCCGTTACGAATAGTTAGAAGTCAAAAGTCTGACATCAAGTCTTCTTAAGGGGTATCGTATAACCCAGTTACTGGGTTGTGGAGGTCAGATAGGCAGTCGCTTCATGTAAAATACTGGTACTCAGCTGCATCCGGTTAGACTGGAAGCCGACCCCAAGATAATTTGGGAAAAGACTAGGCAGATGATGAGTTCTAAGTAGGCAATGGACGGTGAATGATACGGGTGACCTACCATGACGTCTTAAAGCAGTATTGTTTTCATCTTATTCCAGAAAGAGAAAGAGATGGCGCTCAACGTCCTCTACAGCTCCGTCTCTTTCCCACACTGGAGTGATTTTAAAACAATCCTACTTACTACATAATTTATAAAACTTCCTAATATTTATTTTAAATTTTCAGTTCTGGTTCGCCTACATGATGCGAAAATACCCCATGTCCGATTGGTCAATAGAACAAAGATGGATCTACATTTTATTGCCGTCCTTACTTACTTTCAACGGTGAGTACGTACCAAATAGTATTGTTGTTATTATGAATTTCAGGCGTCAAACTAACCGATCGTGTACGCAATACCACACGGCGCTCTAAAACACTAATTACTGATGTTGCTCAAAAAGCCGCTAAAATGGGACTGGCCACGTCAGCCGTCATGCCTGATGATCTCTGGGCCAAAATAACCACTTTCTGGAGCCCTGACACAGCCAGAAGGCGTCGCGGTAGACCTCGTAAAAGATGGCGGGATGAGCTAGACAAGACCAGCGATCAGTGGTCCACATTGGCCCTGGATCGAGACAATTGGAAGTAATGGCGAGACGCCTTTGCCCAGCAGTGGGATGACGCAGGCTAACAGTATCAGTATCAGTATGAATTTCACATTTAACGGCCTTCTTAAAAAAATAGAAACACATGTGACTCCTTATTTTATAACATCCTGCACTTATGTGTGTATACTCATGTTTCAGCAAAACAAATATCTTGTGTCTTGTATCTTAGCAGTACTCGAGGCCCCTTTATAAAAGCACTCGCTGACCCGCTCAACTTCGTCTGTGTCACATAGGAGAGAGAGAGATGAATACATTTTCCCCGTTTTTGCAACATTTTTCATTGATGCTCCGTTCCTATTGGTCGTATCGTGATGTCATATGCCTAAAGCCTTCCTCGATAAATGTGTTATCCAAAACTAAAAGATTTTTTCTATTTTTTATTTTCGAATCAATAGTTCCCGAGATAAGCGCGTTTAACCAAACAAACAAACTCTTCAGCTTCATATTATTCCAATCAGACTTTAATTCAACTGCTAGAACACAAAACTTGTCTATGTTAGAGGGAGGAAGGATTAACAGAGTGTGAAAGATATGTTACGAAGCATAGACAGTTTTTTTTATAACAGTACCATTCCTCAGCTTCAGAAAAAAAAAAGAAAAAAATTATAATAAATATATTCATTCTATTCAGTTAACACAAGATCCATTTAGGTACATTTATAATTATTCACGTTCACAAAAGTTATTCAAAATCTAAGTAACTATACACAGAAAATATCTACTTGAACACCTTACTACTTATAGTATACTTTAAACGTACGTTTATATCTAAAAACAGTCCATAATATTTAAAATGCGGGGGACGGTGAACGATTACCCCGGGGACCGGTTTGTCTCCCTTGTTCGTAGACGGAGAATAGTATAGACAAATCACTAAACAATAATATCAGTAAGACAAGGACACGCTTATTAGATTCAGTTGTAGAGTAAAAGAGACAGAGAAAGAGTTTTTTCCATCTCCTCTGCGTACCTATACAAAGTTAGACTT
Organism: Cerastis rubricosa; assembly: GCA_949152445.1. Taxonomy (NCBI): domain Eukaryota; kingdom Metazoa; phylum Arthropoda; class Insecta; order Lepidoptera; family Noctuidae; genus Cerastis; species Cerastis rubricosa. The sequence goes on from OX424532.1 coordinate 20,823,320, forward strand.
TGCAATTGCTAGCGTACAACTGAGGTCCTACATTACGGCTATGAATAACAATGAGACAAGGACACAATCATTATCCGGCAATAAGAGTAAGCGCGACAGACGTATATTTCTCCTTCTCCTCTTTTTGTTAGGCCTCAGTTGTTAGCGAACAACTGACGTCCAACGAAACAGCTGTCACGGTACGATTACTAAGGAAAGTATTATCCGACTAAATTAGATAGTTTCAGATTATGTTGGTACCAAAGAGTATAATACTAAGTAGGTTCAATCATTACTGTCTAAGACTATTGCCATCTCATAAGGCCTCCCCAAAAAAGACTCAGCCCGGTCGTCAGTGTTATATGGATCCTATGGAAAATTGTGTAAACGGAAACAGCGGCATTACGGCGAGGCTAACATGCCGTACGGTTAACAAACCATACCGCCAATCGATACCGAAAACCATCGCGCCTGCGAAGTTTCGCTGGCTGTTTTTACCTTGAATAGGATTTCTCTATTCAAACCTCTGCACGAAGCACGATACTCGATGCAAAGCACGTTTATTCACTCGCCTTTGCACATAGACATATCAATCTATTTATTTCCAGTAAAACATGGCCTCGCTTCGTATAGATTTCCAGTACAATGGCAGATCTGCTAGTACTGGTTTTGCATAGCTTGATTGGCCGCCGTGCGTACCAAGACGATTATGTTCGAGTCTTGAGTCACTCCATACTGTGAAGACGGCCTAGGCTTGCCTACCCACATGTATGCAGCTGCCAACATTTGCTGTTGAGCACTTTCAACTTTAAAACTGGTGCCATAAAGTTCAAATGCTGTCAATCGATCTCTTTGTAGAGTGCACCTACGCTACTCGCGTAGGACCGAATGAGTAAGGGCCTTTTTGTGAGCCTTGACTGTCACTTGTCAGTTTTTCTATCTATAGTTGCCATTTAATTTATAGCTGTTATTTTAACATCGATACATTATCGTGTAAACGATCATCTCATTCTCAACACTAATCTTGTCTTGTTTTAACTTCAACAAAAGGTTGTGTTCAAAAACAAAAAAAACATTTAGTTTTTAAGGATTTAAATATTAATTTACAGTCGTTACGATTAATATGTCATTTTGTTTTTCGAAATAAAACCCATTTGTTTATAGCCTTGGTTGACTACAAAGATCTTTGAAAAGTTATGGTAACCCGGTGCTAGCTAACCTACGTACTATCGCAAAAGTGGCAATAGGTACACTTTTCAAACCAAATCCCGTGCACACGAAGACCACATCTGTTTAACACCCTTACTGCTATTGGTCCGCAACTCCGCACAAATAGTTTCCGGCCAAGTGCGAGTCGGACTCGCGCACGAAGGGTTCCGTACCATTATTTATAAAAACGAAAAAAAATAAACACTTTTTTGCATGGGAGCCCCCATTCAATAAAAAAAAAAACACTTTTTGTATGCCCCCCTTAAATATTATTTTTTTCTGTTTTTATTATTTGTTGTTATATCGCCAACAGAAATACAGAACCTGTAGAAATTTCAACTGGCTAACTATCACGGTTCATGAGATACAGCCTGGTGACAGACGTACGGACGGACGGACGGACAGCGAAGTCTCAGTAATAGGGTCCCGTTTGACCCTTTGGGTACGGAACCCTAAAAAGGGACAAAGGAATAGAAAGTTTTTAACTGTTTTAACGCTGGAAGCAAGGATAGTCCTTACGGGGGTCCGATACCCAATTAGTTGACTGTACCAACTGTCCTACCACAAAAAAAACACAACTTGCTCTTCCAAAAATAGATATCCATATGGACAGGTCCCACTTCAAGCATTTTTTTACCGAGATTCTTTTGACAGCTGCGGGGAGATATAGAACCCCTTTCCTTTATGGAATACAATAGGGGAGCTGCCGCAAGACCGTCCATTTGTAGCGAAAATTGTGGTTATGAAATGTCCATAATTTGAAACGATTTTGATGCACGCAAACGATGTGAAGTAATCTATAGAATCTGCGGTTGAGAAAGAAATGCTGTGCTTATGTCAGTTTTCTTCACATTTCAAACAAAAATAATAGGTAGGTAGTTAAGTAGGTAGGTACTAACTGGAAAAAACAGTGAAGTATAGCGATACGTTACACCGTGGCAAAAAAAAGTGGTGAAAAGCACGGAAAAATTTTAGTTCTCATCGAGTAACCTAGCTAAAACAGAGTTTTTTAGATATTTAAACGGAGGGGATTGACCTATGGTATGGAATAGTCCATGGAAGTTGGCATAGTCCGTCGCCATTTTGAGTTTTTTGCAAAGTTATGGCGCACTGTGTAACTGGAGATGGGTAGAAACACTTTTTAATCAAAAAATGTCTTAGGATATGGTGTCCTAAACTTTCGACACTGTTTCTTTGCCCTTTCGATTCGATACCCTAAATCTAATACAAATTTTTGGTTATCAGAATAGAAAAACCCCTAAATATTACATATTCTGGCTGGATTACGTCACCATGTTTTGGGTCAAGTAGTAGATCGGTTTTTAGCAAACTAATTGATTTTATCAGTTCACCTGCAAATTTAAAATCGGTCATCATAGATTGGTTGACGAAATTAGCAGCACTACTGCTGGGTTGACCCTTAATCGCCTTTTATATGTATTCGGTACAGCACTCGATTGAAGGGGGCATCTGGTCAAGAGCATATTTCTCTTCCCAGCACAGTCCATTCAATTAGAGCCATCAATCAATTTACGGGAGGTACCTACCTATTGGTACTATAGCTATACTCATATCTTGGAATTTGGGCCACGTAATCAATGTCCTTCATGGATGGAGGGGGAGAGTAACGGAACGGAAAAGATGAATAGATGGTGTAAGGAATGATGTGAAAGGAAAGAGTGAATGATAGCTTAATAGTTGACAAAGGAGAATTGTGAAAAAACAAAGTTTTGCACCGATACAAACTACATGTTGATTCGATCTCCTCTACCATCTTCATACCAGCTAATAAATCCAGTGTATTTTTATTTTCAGATCCTCTGTACCCGTTGAGATTTTTCCCGGGGGCCATCATGGCGCCTTTGATTGGCAACTTCTTCCAAACCGCATTTCTGGCAGTAGTTATGATATCTTGGCTTTCACAGTATCACGGACTAAGACAGGTATGTTACCAGCTGTTTTGTATCAAACAGGTTAACAGCTTACTTGAACTTACCTACCATGACCTCATAAAGCAGTATTGTTCCAGTAGGGGCAAGCGATGGCGCTAGATGTCCTCTATAGCTCAGTCTCTTTCTCACATTGCAATGACAATTGACTGCTTTTTTGCTTTGCTTTAAGAGCGCACAGTAACCTTTCTGATAGGAAGTTATTACGATCTTCTTCATCTTCTTTTTCAACCCTTGGCCACCCAATGCTGAGTGTAGGTCTCTTCCAAATCTCTCCACTTTTGGCGGTTATGTGTCATGGCTATCCAGTTATTACGCTCGGGGGTTTTCAAATAAGTGGCAATATGCCTCGCAGAACGAAAACATTATGCCAGATAGGCAGTTCCCTTGGTGAATTCATATATACGAACCTCTTTGCATACCTGTAGTACTGCGACTACAGACCACAAACCAGTAGACCAGTCACTGACTATCGATCAGACGGATTATTTTATTTGAAATGACCTGCGAGAAACTGAAGAAAAGAAGTTTCTCTGCCCTCGAAGCTGGCGTTGCGTTCGTTACAGCAAATTAATAATGGAGTGGAGACCGCGTATCGGCAAAAACCAGCTAGATGTGCCGACGACCTATAAAAGGTGGCTGGGAGAGACTGGCTGTGGAGGTCAAGGCTGATGCATCAGCTTAGAAGAGGTCTCGCAGGCCGAGACGGTTGATTGTCCCGTTTGTTAGTACCATGTGTATCGTGAGAAGAAAGTGGAACGTAAATATTGTGGGTGTTTAAAAACTGTCTCCATATCTTCCAGAACGACAGAGGCCTCGTCTCCTTCTACTTGTTCAAGTTCGTGCTGGTTGCTCTGTGCGTGATACCCGCCTTCATGCTCGGCAACTGGCAGAAGTTCAGCAGCTACCTGGATCCTACCTTCAACTACATGATGGATCCCGACTATCCCGTAAGTTACTCAGAATTATTTCCACAGTCGCGCCTGTGGCGAATATCTTTGTTTTATTTTTGTTTATCGTTTATTTCAGGCATTAACCCATAGGTAGGAATATTACAATCTATGAAAGATTAAAATTAAAATACATTATTAAAATTTATCCAAAGGGGGAGCTCGTGGCTAAATAATAACAGCCACATGGGTCGATCTTTAAGGTTAAGCTGTGCTTGTCGAGGTTGGTCCGTGGATGGGTTCATAATTCCATACCGAGTTTCCTCCTTGCCTCGGAAAGCACGTTAAGCCGTTGGTAACGACGACTCGTTACGAGTAGTCAGAAGCCGAATCGTATTACCCAGTTTCTGGGTTGTGGAGGTCAGATAGGTAGTCGCTTCATGTAAAATACTGGTACACATCTGCATCCGGTTAGACTGGTAGCCGACCCCAAGATAGTTTAGGAAAGGGCTAGGCCAGATGATGATATAAAAGGGGAGCAGCAGCGATGAGTATTACCGGATGGAAAACTCAAAAATACCTTGGTTGAATCGGAAATCAAACCTAGGAAAATTAAAAAAGTTCGGAAGTGGCGCTTGCGACCACTTATCAATAAAAGCATTTTTTGTTTGAGATGTTAAGTATTGACAAAAATTATGATCAATGCAGCCAATCTGACTGACACTCTTAATTATTTGTCGTGTTGAAGATTTATTTTTATTTTATTTCAGCTCGTGAAACTGTGGTTCTTCTGTGCAATCACGATATACTTCTTATACTTAATATTATTGATCATAAAGGCGTATAGTGATTTGAGGAATATGCCATTTTTCGGTAAGTATTGCATTGTATATTAGCACGTAAAGCGAAAGCTTTACGTGCTAACTCGTGAATGCCCGAAAGGGCATTCAGGCATATAGTACGCCCAGATCGCCTTTATAAAAATGTATTTACTTTTTTGCGGTTAGGTCCTTTTTTCAGCAGAGGGATGGTACAAGAGAAAATGTTTAGATTTTTCGTAGTAATTATCAGAATTTATGACTTAACTTGGAATGAGTCCACACATTTGAATTGTAGCCCGCTCTCTCTCACAGTGAGGAGTTCTCACTGCGCAGGCACGTGCTCCAGGAGTGAGAAGGTTATAGGCTGATAATGTGCAAGAAACCATTAACACTTTCGCTGACAAGTTCTAATAATTAATTTACACCTGTACGTCCAAAATTCTTCTTTGGAAAATATTCATAACAACCGGACGTTCGAGTCCATCGGTGTGATGATTACGCAGCGGGATCCCTATGCCCAAACTCCCGGATCCGAGTTCACTTTAAAATATGGCGTCTGTACACTCTCGCCGAGACAGTCCGAGGCAGGGCGAGCGCGAGTGTAGGTGGTAGCGCTCACCTGCCTCGGTGTTCGCTAGCTCTCCGTCCCGAGCCGGTTTAATGCGTCCGAGTCAAAGGGTCTCGCGCCGCCTTGCGCGAACTGCGAGCGCGTCGCTGTACACTGATACACTCTCGTTTCTCCCAGTCAGTTGCGCTCGTGCCTCGGAACCGTGCGGACGTACTTTTCGCTCCATATTTAGCCGTACACGATGTCGTGGAGTAACGAGATGGAACTTTTCTCCATATGCAATAAAAAATTCCATAAAGATAAAAAATACTTGCATGATGCGTGGGTTTGCATCAGTGAAGAAACTGGTTTCACAGTTCCCGAATAAATAAATAAAAGGGATTCACTAATGGTGACTTATCGTCGCCGTCGCGCGTCGACGCAAAATCAAGAACTCAAAGTCTGGCGCCGCCGCCGGAGCGGAAGAAGTATATAAGCCAGTTTGGTTCGCATGTTCTATTACGATGAATTGTGACCATCCACCATCTTCGTTTACGCCACTTTATTGTATTTTTTGCATAATATGTACGTAAGAAACGGTAATAAGTGATAGCACATAGTGCAACAGCAGCAGCAACTTCTGTTTCGTCCATTCCCTCGGCGCCCACAATTGAAAATGACGATTGACCTCGCTCGGCGAGAGTGTACATGGTCACTCGTCTCGACCGAGGCCTTTCGGGCGAGACATAGCGAGTGCTCTCGAGCGAGAGTGTACAGCCGCCATAAGATACGCGGACACGCCAGCCGACCCCAGGCGGGTTGTCCAAAATAGTATACAATTTTTTATTCTGTTACTTTAAAATAAGAGACTTCATTTAATTTAGTTTCGTCAGCCCTTAAAGCTTACTTAGATTTTATCTCACTAGTCGGGTCCTAGGCATGAGCACAAGTCATCTAAACCTACGTATAACGACGACTCGCGAGGTGGGTTATGCGCATGCGACCTAAATATTGTTCGACCCATATGCGGGGTGCTTAGCACCGAAAGTGTTAACCTACCCACCTTAGTTCTAGTAGTAGTAGTTGCATGTCCACTCATACAAATATAGTATGAGTGGACATGCAACTGTTTATCACATAAGTATTATAAAAGTTCTTTTTGTGCATGGCAACTCGCAGTTCAACCTAAGAGGTTGTCGTCTGCTTAACCGGACTATCCTGTGGGTGCCTTGAGTGTAAGGCCTCCAGCCAGGGCATAAAAACTTACAAACAGCGCTCGTACACGCTCGCGGGCACCCCCTGTGGGGTACGAGCCTCGGCTTAGGGTGTCGCTGGGGGAGGACTGCATGGGGACAGGCTGGATCTGAATGATATCATTATTTAGGGGCTGATTTTAAACTCGAGGTCGTTTTTAAAACGAGGGTCGGGAAGGATATTATTAAAGCACATAACATCTCTTTATTTTTACAGACATCCGACTCCGATGCCAATCAATAGTAGTGTGTACTGTGACGTCCATCATCACAATCCTGGCGCTACAAGGGTGGGGCCCGGCTGCCCTACAGGACCACTGGGCTTGCCAACCCAAGATACACTTCGACACCTCGGCACCGTTCATGGCCCTGTACGGACTGTTCAACTTTTATATTTACATACTGGCCTATTTGTTCTCTCCTGGCGGTGGAAATATTCATGGTAAGATAAAATCTTTCTCCACGTCATATAGTGATGTACACTTTAGCGAACTTATCTATGCAGGCGGAAAGACACAAAACTAAAATAAAAGTACCAAGTTTAACATATTGATACCTACATTTTTTCTTGACAAGCAGCGCCTCATTTAAATGCACACTTAAAGTGGTCTGCGTACTGGATTCTTTTGGCGCTCGAATAACACTGACAGGAGGACGCTGTTAGTTAACATTTAATATTTGGGTGGAAACTGTATTTTAAAAACAAAATAGCAGTATTACTTCCGACGCGCAAATAAAAAACCATTCAGTAATACCTAATTCTCCCATCTGATAAATCACCCCAAAGTCTACGAGTAAATTTGTCCTAAGATCTTAAACAACTATTTATACTTTTACCATGTAAAAACAAAAACGAATTAAAGTAAAAACAATTCGAAGGATGCATGCCACATAGAAAGTAATACCACGTGTTGTTTCAGAAACGGCCATAACCAAAGACAACCCCGCATTCTCTATGATCAACGACTCAGACGAGGAGGTTATCTATGGCTCGGATGAAGAGAGCAGACGTCCACTCAACTCCCACCATAGGATTACTACTGACGAAGATCTATGAATAATTCATTATTGAAATTATAAACTTAAAATAATATTTTTCCGTAAATGTAATTTTTTCTTGTTATAAAATTCTAAAACTAATTAGATGAGAGTTGTTTTATTTAAGCATTGCTTGTCGTCTATTTTAGGTTTTTAAATAAAATTCAACTGTACAATCCTTTCAGTTATTTACTCCACTGTCAGAATCACAGTTTATTCAAATTTAAATTCAAATTGTTTATTTCTTCCACAAGATCTCAATTATTAGATTGTGATTGGAGCCTTCTTTTAAGCAAACAATGCCTGTATTAGAAGACTCCGCTTTTCCATAACAAAATAAAGAAAGATATAACATAACATATTAACATGTAAGTATGAAAACAAAATAACACAGACTAGATTGGCGTAACTTGTATAGTTTGTGTGGTGTGTGTGTGTGTGTTGTGTGCTTAAATGGGTGTTTGTGTGCCTGTGTGAGAGTTTAGGTTTTATCGTTGGTTTCAAAAGTTCTTCCCTTTCTTCATAAGTTAGTGGTTTGATCCATATCAGTATATTTTTTTTTACAATCATAATATTGGTTTTATACACACATCAACGCGGTCTAGGGAAGTTTTTAAAAAAGCGAATTACTATCTATGTGGTAATTATTTATATGACATGTATATATTTAAAAGATACGTTATTTAATATTCTACCATTTTTTAATAATGGTTAAGGTACTTCGATTAAAATTTCAGGATTTTATGGAAAAAAAATGAAGCATAGACGGAAACCGTATATGAATTAACTTTTAATTTATGAGTAAAAACGGAAAAAAGGAAAATCATTTAATTTGTGTTTATAAACTTGAAGTTAGTAGTCTGAGAAAGCGCCCATGATGTTCTTAACACATCGGCAACGATTCGACATGCTCAGAACAAGGTTGTTAATGTCTTGCTGCGGAATATTGTCCTATGTCCTTCTGAGGTGCGCAAAAAGTTGATCTTCTGTAGCCAGATTTTCAGGAACTTCCTTCAGAGCTCTTCTTTGCAGCATATCCCACGCATGCTCAATGGGATTTAGATCTGGCGATTGAGCAGGCCAGTCTAAGGCCCTAACATTGTGTGTATGTTACCAAGCTGCTACCGTTCTCGCCGTGTGTGCCCGGGCATTGTCGTGCATGAGCAGGAAATCTTGCCTCATTTGTGTTCTGTGGGGCAAGATTACGGGCCCCAACACCTGTTGGACGTATCGTTCTGCCGTCATATTGCCCCGCACCCAAACGAGATCCGTTCGTCCTCCAAGACAAATTCCTGCCCAAACCATAATTGTTCCTCCTTGGTATGGGTGAACTTCCTGAGGGTTCTGAAGGCGGCTCCATCGTCCAGGAACTCCCCAAACACGCGTCCTTCGTGAATCTGGATGGAAGCCGAACCTGGATTCATCCGTGAACAGCACATTGGACCATTGCTCACGGCCCCAGTCCACGTGGTTCCGAACCCATTCTAATCGTCGTCTACGATTGCCTCTCCGTAAAGGTGGGACCCGGAGTGGTCTACGAGAGCGTAGATTGCTTTCATGCAGTCGCCTTCTTACAGTTTGGTCACTCACAAGCACTTGGTGTTCCACTCGCAGCTTTTGGACCAATTGAGTCGCCGTTGCATTTGGTTGAGCTCGCGCAATAATTTGCAAATATCGGTCTTGTCTGTAGGTAGTGATGCGACTTGGCCCCCGGTGCCTCTCCGCTACTTCACCTGTGGCACGATAGCGTGTCCACAATCTTGAAATTACATTTTGGTGGGTCCCTATGGCCTTAGCAACATTACGCTGAACAGACCCAGCTTCCAGCATTCCCACAGCTCGTAACATCTCCGCCCTCGTCAAATGTTGGCGTTGCATGGCTACAATACCTCCATTTTAACTTTATCTTTCGTTTAAAAATGAAAAAAAAACTAACTAAACGTAATTCGTATTGTTTTCTAAATTTCGCACAAATGAAAGTTCCCTCTCCTACACATCAAGACATTTTTATGCCACCGAAACAAAAGAATTTTCAAAAATTTGAATTTGGAATTAGTCTGAGATAAATTACAAACAAATCGGTGTATAAAACATATACATACAAAATATACACATAAAATATATATATACGGCCAGTAGGTACTTTTCGAGTTATTTAATTGAGTATGAAATATCCCTAGACCGTGTTGATGTGTGTATATACATATTTCTTTATTTATCCTATAATATAACCGAGCAGACCGTGTATTAAATTGCATAGAGGCAACCAGTGTTATGCAATAGTATGCTTTCTTCGCTTTGCTAGTTCAGATGCTTCGTAAGGTAAGGTCTTATGTTTTTTCAATACAATTTGAGTGACAGTGATTTTTAAGGTTGCGCCTCATCTATGCTTAGGAGCATCTCATCGTCCTTTTCTGTCGGTCAGCACTCAGCACCTTAATTTGCTAGAGCGAGAAACAGAACGTGCTGCCGACAGTTCCTCTCGAAAAAGTTACCCAAGGAAAAAAAAACTTTTTAACTTTCTTCTCCATACCCCTAGGAACTTTATAAAAAAAGTCCTATCAAAATTCAAAAAAAAAGGTTCGAAAAATACTCAAAAGGTTCTACCACGATAAACTTCGAATTTATCGTGTTAGAACCTTTTGTTTCTTTTTTTCGTATAATTGCACTCGGCTAAAAGACAGTGCTGCCGCTTTCGAAGTCGCGACGCTTTACTTTGCGGAGAGCGGTCAATCCACCCAATCACGCGGCCAGTACATATATATGTATTTAGGCCTAACGATCCCTAAATAAAATCCAATGCGTAGCACCCACATGAAGTAAACATATAAATAGAATATATTAATATATTTTTTTGTATATATTTTATTATTATAATAGTATATATTTATCGTTATTCATATTTTTATATGTGAATTTCTTTGTATGTATGTTTATTTTATATAGCTATAATGTTGTTTTTAGCTCTAATTTATTTTATTTTTGCTGTTTTAGCTTTTCTACACACTGTGTCTACATTTCTAATTCAACTTTCCATTCGCAGGTCTGCTGGAAGAAATTTCTTTTGAAATAAGCAGTACCTATGAGCTCTTGTATCTTAATGTATTGTCCTGTTAAGTGTTTTGTGTGTACATAAATAAATAAATAAATAAACTACTTAGTTATCTACGCGGTACCTAATTGAGTTTTATGATCGTTACCAAACGATCATTAGTCAACAAATAGGTCATAAGTGGTACTGAAAAGGGCTCATAGATTTCCAACAGAGACCAAAAGGATTACCCGAACATCGGGTAATTTTTTAGGGTTAGGTGAAAACCTCTGCAGTAAAGTTAACCCGTATTATTATAGGGTTTATCAGGCTATAATAACCAGTTTACGCATATTCATTCGGGCGGCCCGGGCAGGGCGAACGGCGGGCGTTTGGGGGACTGTCTGACGTTCAAAACGTTGAATAAATGACTTTGGAGTTTGATTTTTAACGTGAGGTGAGTTAGGCCGCATTCAGTGCTTCATGTCATTCATTCTGGTTAATCGTTAATGGTTGGGTAATCAAAATATGGTTTATAGGTTAACCGGTTAACGTTTTAACCCGATTAATCGGTCCCTAATATCTAAGCGTAGAAAACTTTGTATAGGTGCTTGAATGATCACAATAACTAAAACAGCATTCTCATGGGTGGATGAAATTGTCGATCGACTGAAAATTTTGCTCAAAAGGGCCCGAAAAGAAATCCGGGCTCGATTGTTGTTCTAGCAAAATTATCTATAACAACAAAACTTTATCTACTTACTTATAAATTATTTAGATAGGCATCTTCATTCAGAAAGAAATGTATTATTCAATGCTGCTTTAAATTCATATCTGGGTATGGCGCTCTGACGTAGCAAGAGATATGTAAAGTTGGCATCTGATAACTGGTGGCCTACTATGACGTCTTATAACATTATGGTTTCATTCTTATTCCAGAGTTGGAAAGAGATGGAGCTAGAGGACCTGTATATCTCCGTCTCTTTCCCACTCTGGAATAAGAATAAAACAATAATGTTTTAAGACATCATAGTAACTCCCCTGAAAACTTAAAACCCCTATCCTATATGTGGATAAAACATTTAGAATAGTTGGACTTACAATAAAAATAGTTATTTATTCATTCACTCAACGTCAAATTACGTTGGATATTAGTCATGGCGGCAAGCCTTGCAAACTGCAGCGCAAGCGGTGTCAACGACCCGAGTTCCTGGTCGTAACGTACCCAGCGTAGTGTTACTGAGAATTAAGTTACTAAGTAATCTCGGTAAGTTGCGATATACTGTCAGTTGCTACGCTGGAAACCTAACTACGCGTAGATTGTTGTTAATGGTACTTATGATTTTTCCTGTCGGTTCTTTAAGTATTTTTAAGTTGTAACATAAAAGCGACTAGGGCTTTTATATCGATCGACACGGCCCAGAATTTTGGGCGTCAAGGTTTTTTTTTTGAGGTCTTTCTTATTCTGGAGTTTAAGTTTTCTCTTCCAGTTCCCTATAAAGGTTGAACTTCATCTGGCAGCACAGAATAGGACTTTGCTGATCGGATCATCGAAACGGCCGTACGCGATGCGATAACATTCTCGCTCTAGCAAATGAGGGTTCTCAGCGACAGAAATGAATTAGGAGCATGAAAAATTGCGATTCCGTGCTGCCAGATGATGTTCAACCCTAGGAGGTAAACCGGACCGGCAAACTACACAAAGATGTTAAAGATAGCCCTGCATACTATTCGCTTACCCGATTTAAGTCTAGTCTAAGTTTACCATATCGGAAGATGCGATAGTCGATTGTCGAACCATACTTACTGCACATAAAAGCACTGTAGCACGTCTGTAGAGCTGTACCCTGCCAGGTTTAAGGTCGTACTGGTTATGTCATACCTAGTTCTGTCACAACAACTGGGTCAGTTACTAGAAACTTCGATGCAAAACCACAGAAAGAAAATAACTGGACCAAGTCAGAACTGAACCCAATGACGATGCCCAAACAGATCAGATCGATACAGACAGGCCCAGCATGATACAGACTGTCCCAGATTGCCGCAGACTGTCCCAGATTGATCCTTATTGTACCAGATTAATTCTCACCGTCATAGATCGATACAAACTAACTCAAATCAATACAGACTCACCCAGATGGATTTAGACTATCTCAGATGGACACAGACTGTCCCAAATCAATACAAACAGTACCAGCTTGAATGTCTGTCCCAGATTGATGCAGTCTGTCTCAGATTGACGCAGTCTGACCCAGATTGACGTAGACCATCCCAGATTGATCTTTATTGTACCAGATAAATTCTGACCGTCACAGATAGATAAAAACTGTCTTAAATCAATACAGACTGACCCAGATGGATTTAGACTGTCCCAGATTGACACAGGTTGTCCCAGATTGATTGCAGACTTTCCCAAATCGATAGTGACTGCCCCAGGTCGGACCAACTGTCCCAGATTGATACCGACTGGGCCAGATTGACACAGACTGTCTAAAATTGACACTGAAAGTCCAAGGTCGATACTGTTCCGGATCGACGCAACTTCCAGAATGATACTGACTGTGCCATGGGTCCAGACGGTCGCAGATATATCCAGACTTTTTTTTTTACTGCTTTCTATCAATCTTGCAGATATTCAGCAATATGCAGGATTTTGTTTAATTAAAGGGCTTGCACGAAAGCCGTCCAGTGACTGCTCCGTTTATTCTTGTGCCTCTCAGACAAGGTCTTGAGGAATCTTTCTTTTTAGTCTACGAGCAACTGTTTGGGTGTTCATTAGATTGACTGCCAGCATATTTGGATGATTAGTAATTCGCTTCTTGTAAGCTTTTGTCCTTTCCAAGATTTCTTCTATAACACTTTTGACACAGAGGTCGTGATGGAGTCTAATTTTTGAGACATACCAAGGTGCGTTCGTTATTGTTCTTAGTATCTTTGACTGAAATCTCTGTATTATTTCAATGTTAGATTTAGCTGCTGTTCCCCAGAGTTGTAGACCATATTATGTCCATATGGGTTTAATTATGCATTTATAAAGCAATAGTTTGTTTTGAAGTGAGTCTAGATCGCAGATAAATACAGACTGTCCTAAACTGTTCCATATGGATCCAGATTGTCGCAGATAGATCCATGCTGCCATAGACTGTCGCAGATGGATCCGGACTGTAACAGATGAATCTAGACTGTCGCAGATGGATCCGGACTGTAGCAGATGGATCTAGACTGTCGCAGATGTATCAAGGCTGTCCCAGATCGATCCAGAATGACGCAGATGGATCCAGACTGACGCAGATGAATCCAGACTATCGAAGACGGATTCAGAGAGTCGCAGATGGGTCCAGAGTGTCGCAGATGGTTTCAGAGTGTCGCAGCTGTGTCCAAACTGTCCCAGATGGGTCCAGATGCGGTTTTTAAATAATTAGCGTATTCAGTGCTGACTGCTAATGAAAAATAAGAGAGGTTTCGGAGTGGGGAGAATTGATTTGAATATGTTCCAATATTAATCCGATAAAAATGGCTTCGGCCCAGCCGAGAAAGAGAAGAACGTGCAAACATGAGTATGTAGATTTGGTTATTCCATATTTCTTCATTTTCCAGATAGTGTTCAATCATTAACGAGGTTCGCATTCCTAAGTGGATTTTTAAAGATTCAAAGTCCAAACTGGGTCCACATGGTTATCAGCATCACCGTTACTCGAGCTATTCGAGATTCTTTCTACAAAACTATCCTGCAGCGCACGCTTTTAGCCATCGTAACGGCATCGGCTGAGGATTAGCTGGTAAAAAGCAATCACTGAGGTCAGCCCCCTTGCAGCGAGGCGCTGCCTATCTTACGTAGGGTTGTCGTCGCCACCTTCGCCCAGCTGTTAGCAGGGCAACAACTAGCCGAAAGCGCGGCTTCAGACCACCACAAACGGTGAAGGGCGGACCCTTTTTCGCCTCGACGATGTTCTGCAAAACCGGTTACGCCCTTACGTTGCTGACACCCAACTGATCCTGTGCACTGTGCAGTGCATAAGTCTGCTATGACGTTTTGTGTTTTAATTTTGAAAAGGTATTTAAAGGGTCAGTTCAGACATAACGAAAAAATCCACGGAAAAAAATCCACATGCTCGCGGCGCCACGCTAATGCTCGGGAGACCTCGAGAATACCCAAGATCATGCGAGCAAGTTTTGACGTGCTCACGTATCGCCCCTCGAACTTTCGCGAGCATTCGCGAGAAGCGTCTACGCGTGGTCTGCAGCTTTCTCTCAATGTCGCACCGTCTTGTGACGCGCTTCTGCTCTGGTGTAAATTGCGAAAAGAGGAAGATCGAGCATGCACAAGGATATTTTCCGCTCTGCCTCATCGGACCTTTTAAATACCTTTTCAAAATTAAAACACAAACAAAAAAAACAGCAAAAAATTGCATCTGCCAATAAGTACAATCATTACGTAAAATTAACAAAGAGATTTACGAGCCTTGTTCTAAATAAAAGAAGAAAAAAAAGTTGGTGAAATCACGATTGTAGCTACTGCACACAATGGATCGGATTATGACACCTTTCAACAATCGTCAATCCTGGTAAAGTGCTGCTAATGTAGTTTGAGTTCATCATAATCATCATGGTTCTTTTAGCGAGAGATCATAGTCGGGATTAACGCAGCCATCTTGTTTTTTTTTAGAATTTCCTGATAAATTTTCACATTTACCCACAGCACCCTCTTGAATGCCATTCAAGAGCCAAAAATCCATGACGCACTTTATTAATCCATCAATGAACGGCATTGTCAGACAGTGGTCAACTATAAAAGAGTATAGAATGGCATTTCGAGAGAGACGTCATTAGTCAGTCATTGTGGTGGTCTACTGCGATTAAAGAATACAATAACCGTCAAATGCGCAAATTGCAACTTCTTGCAATTTGCGCTGCTGCTAACTTTTTTGACACGCAAGATTTTAACTTTTTTGGAAGTAAGTATGCCCTCGCCCTACATTGAAAAAATATCCGAATTCTCATATCGCATTTCGTTGAAGACCTTCTCATTACACCCTTGCGTATAAATAAACCTCTCGCATGACATTTTGCTCAGAATATGTGTAATACGAGCAGCCACAGCTAAATATAATGCCACACTCATAAGAGGAAATCGTCAGCAGTGATAGATAATATTCACATTAACGCGTCATTATAGGTAAACTTTAAAACTAGGTCTGTTATTATCTGTCAGCTTATTATTACATTACATATTTTAAATAAAAGAAATGAATAGATGTTGGCGCCAAGTTGGAAGTTCTTTTGTAACATGAAATGGCTGATCTCGCGATCTATGTATTTGCGAAATGCGCGTACGCATTCGCATAACACATGAATGGAAGTTTAATTTTATATCATATTATTTAAAAATATTTCTTGATTAAATTAAAATATTCCATTACTCTACTACCTAACATCCGACATTTTGATTCAAAGGATGTTTTTCCCTATAAATGTCTATCCGCCATTTTGTAGTTTGAGTTGTCGACAAAATGGAGAAACAGCAATGTTTATCAAACATGGATATTAAATGAAAACTTATTCTTGACATTAAAATTTTAATCTCGAAGGAATAATAAATAATAATTAGCAATGTTACCTAATGATAAATATTATTACAGTTGGAAGTTCAATCTATGGCTATAGTCTGTAAATTGTTCAAGGGATGCGTGTGCGCAATGAGAATTACGGGATGTGGTTGTAGCACAGCGGCGGGCAGAGGGCGCTGGCGAGCGCCACAGGGCTCCGCGGGCAGCACCATCGGGGTCGCCGCCGTGCGCCGCAGCACTGCGCCGCCGCGCATCACGCACGTCACACCCGCGCGAGGGTCACAGTTCTCATTAACACTAGAAGTCTCATCATCTGAACACAAGTCGATCACTTCACAATCATTGTCCAAGCGTTTCAATGGGTCCAACATCATATCCGAATCAGCTGGCTGGTCGCAGTCCAGCCCATCTACGAAAACTATGTCCTTGTCTTCCATGCACTGTGGTTTATTCTCTCGTACTTTTCTCAAGTTCTCGAGGTATTCATCTATGCTTTCTTCTGACATTCTATCTAAATGTACTGTGACGGGTTTACATTTGAGGAGAAGCAACTGTGCCTTGATATCAATTACTCTTTTATTCCTCTGATTAGGGAATACATAATTTCTGTTCCAGTAGCTTAAGGGGCGTCTGTACCTCACAGGAAATTGCTGGTTTTTTACTTTGACATTATAATTTTTATTTACAGGAGTTGAGGTGCAGCAATATCTTTCAACTCTCTCTCTGGCATAATTTAAGTCCCTCTGGGCATTCGATTTGGCATTCCGTCTGTAAGCCAAGGAAGAAAATGGATATGGTGGGCCCCGGTCAATGCTGCCAGTATTTCTAAGGTGCTTTGCGATCTTCTGAGGTTTACTGTCAGAATCAGTGTTTGAAATGGTAGGGTAATCAAATTTTTGACCAGCTGGGTGAAGCTTTAAAGCAGCAAGAAACTCTGGTAGCCCACCGCTACAAGTAGTTGTTGGGATGGTCACATTATTGCATAGCCTCTCGTGTGCTCTCAGTATGTCTGGATTGTCAAAGTGGCTGTCACAGTTATCACATAGGTATATGTCAGTAGATTTAACTTGAGTGTCTTCAGTGCTGTTTGGAGTATTTTTTTCATAATGCAGGTTCTCATTTCTAAATGTTACTAAGAGTCGTCCATTGGGTCGGTAGTATAGAGAAGTGGTGCGGTCTCTGTTGTCGACATACCTGAGCCTGTTGCGCGGGTACCTCGCCAGCTGCGCAGAGAACACCAACAAGAATGCGCTCTTGTGGTACTCATAACATTTCCTCACTAAAAGTTTCAATTTTACGGCCCAATCCTTAGGCACCACGGCGGGTCTCACAAAGGGGTGCGAAAACGCAACATCTTTCGGCCACCACGGTGGTTCCCGAATGTCTTTCGCAGTATCATGTCCCCAGGAACAAGTCACCATGAAAGTTATGAATTTCTCTAGCTCACCAGCAGTTATCAGCGACAGTGCGGTCGGGTTGCCGTTGGCAAAAAGAAGCGGCAAGTTGGCGATCATTATTCCCGCTGACGCTTATGGTCATCGAAACCTAAGGGAGGCCAGCGCTTGCGATATCAGTCCGCACAAGTTCACACTAACGGTTATTGCGTTACAGTCCATTTTAGAGGTGAATCGGGAACATTTATCACTCATAAGGATCGCCACAATTGTAGAAATACTCCAACACTATTATTAAACACTTAATACAACTAAATTTACGAAATTGTTCAGAGCGAGAGCGCTTACTAAAAAGAGAAAGATCCATAGATCCACCACAGACTTCATAGATCTTTGTTACGCCGATTTTGCTGCACACTGTACGAGCTGTGCAAGACGCGTCACAAAACGATATCGAGTTTTATAAAAAAAAACACAGACTCATAATGGCGCGTGTAACGAAAGCAAGCAACATGCACGATTCGTTCTTTCTTTCAAAGTCATCCTCCATTTTGGATTTTTCAAATGACCAGATTGGTTCAATTTTTTGTTAGCTGGTCGAAGCACCAATCACAATATTTAGAACGCTGATTTTTTTTTAATACTATGTTACTGAATGCTTTTTACGCTGCGAAAATTGTAAAAATATTTTGTTACGACGTATTCAACTGGTTTGGAAAACATATGAACAAAATGTGCCCTATATGAAATTTTCAAAACATTTGTGTATTGGTCATAATAAAATTATTTAGGGTATCGCTATGAGACTATAATGGCGACATGGTGTGTACGGTTCTCGTCTGAAGAGTATTATTACAAAAGTTAAGACATTTTTTGGAAAGATAATGGTTTGATTTGAGTATTGTTTATTTTCTAAGTTTTTACCTCAGTTTACATAGGGTCATACTAAAGACGTGGCTGGATTGTAGCTTTTTGCCAACATGTGTGGTATATAATTAAAATAAACGTTCTGTGAACTTACTCATACAAAATGCACACATCGTTTCTTTTTTAATGCAGTTTAACCCAAGTTGCTTGCTTGCGATGCGACGAACAACGCTGCCATTAATTGCGTCTTTCCTATATTTTGCAGCAATACGACATCAAGCCAATTAAACCATCGATATTCAATTTCATATACAAGCCCCGCAGTACATCCCTCTCGAGGTTTTCTAACGTCAATGTCAAAAATTTATGACAATCGCAAATTCTGACTGACTTTTCTTTCAATGTATTTTTTCAGTTGTCAGTTTCATCGTTGGTAATCCTCTGTTGTTATCACATTGATAAACCAAGAAAATATAATAAAATCTTAATTAAAACAGATCTGTTTCGTATCAGAATTTGTAATAAAAAAAATCACGATCTGCTTCGTTTGTTAGTAATAAAAATGCATTCCCGAAATTAGTAAAAACAAAAATGGTCAGTATCGACGTGTTTGCCTTTCGAATTTTAAAAGAATATTCTGTGTGTAAGTGTAATAAATGTTATTGTTTAACAGGAACATAACAGTGGCGATAGTTCTCCTAATTCTCCATCAAAAAAGTTTCCTGAAGTGACTGACTATCAGTAAGTAAAATAAAGCCTCCTTGAACCAAAACCTGAATGTTGTTATTTTTTTCTTTTTTCAAGGTTCTTGCCGTAAATACTTACGTCCACCGTTATTATGTATATTATTAGATTGTATTTTTATTTTAAGTAAACAGGTTGACTCTTTTTTTTACGCTGCCTCTTTGGCCTCCCTCACTACTTGTTCTACCTTTTGTGGTAAGCAACGATTTGTTGTCGGGCCTTCGCTGTCCTCTCATACTTAAGTACTAACGCTGTAAAATTCAAGGCAAAGCTGTGGGCCCACATTTCACAAAACTGGAGCCCTGAGACAGCTAGACGTGTTCACGGCAGACCGAGAAGATGGTGGGTATTGGTTGGCTTTCTCGAAAAAGGGAAAAGGGGGTTTCTAGAAAAGGGGAAGCCTTTGCCCAGGAGTGGGAATGATCAGGCTAACTAAAAAAAAATCAACCAAATGATTTTAAAAGAGTAACCATGGAGTTTCTTGCCGGTTCTTCTCCTTAAGAAACAACCAACCCGAATCGTGCCCCTTTTGTCGACGTTTTATAAGTGACCATGTAGGCCTATGTTTAATCAAGTATTTTGAGTGGTTGCAATCGTGACTGCTGAGCATGAGGTCCTGGATTCGATTCCTAGGTCAGGCAAAGTATTATTGAGTTTTTCCATCGTTGATGGCAATAAGTTCACCCCCTATTACATGGTGCTTAGACATAACTGATGAAATGTGGGTACACTATTAGGTACACCTCTGCCTAGTGCCTAACCCTTCGGGGATTACAGGTGCGATGAATGTTACGTTATTTATTAACTGATGCCCGTAATCCGATGTTAAGTTATAAAAATATTTATGATCAGACATATGTCCACTGACTCGTCATACCATGTGGAAATCTCACACAAGCACTTCATCATCTGATGATGATTGATGATGCTGAAATGATTTTCAGCCCAAAAGATGTTCACTGCTGGACATAGGCCTCCCCCAAGTGTCGCTATGCTACATTGATATTTTGGGGGGGTTTTGCTATAATCGCCACGCTTGGCAGGCGGGTTGGCGTACGCAGTACGATTGTTACAAAAGCACAGAGAACGCTGCTGCCCATTCTCTGGCAAATCCCTTAGTCGCCTGTTACGACACCCACGGGAAGATATGGGATGGTCTATTCATTATGTCCAACACCATACAGAGCACACAAGCACTTACTTAAATTAAATGATCCCTCCCTGACAGTAAATCTCAATTTTCAGGTTGGACCTCCCAGCATGGAGTGTGGACAGCCTAAAGGCTATAGCCATCCAGCAGAGGCTACCGCGCCCCCGGAGCCTGGCGTGGGCCATCTTGCTAAATGCTCTGCCTCCACCTAACATGGATATTGTGTCCAGGTAAGAGTGAGGGATTTATTTTCTCTTTGAATCATACTGGATGCTGCATACCATTTTCCGTGAAGGTCATAAAAAAGAAACCTCATCCTTCAGTAAAAATATACTGATATTGTGCCTACTTTGATGGTGATTGGTCAAAATATTGATATTTTTAACTTTTTTTACTCGATTTTGGTTTTTCCTCTGGAGAAACCGTTGCTTAGTTAAATAATTTTCATGTTTTTCCTCTTATGCAATAATATTATTTATGAAATAAAGTATCTTAAACTGTTCTGTAACAGTGCATTGGTTTATCAATATCATATACATATACAAACATCCATTTATATATGTATGTTGTTTAAAAGATTAAAACAAATAATAAGCTGACAGTAAATGTTTGAAGTATAATAGATTATTTTACTTACTTCCATGTCTGTTTAGGCACTATGCACTGGATAAATTAAGCAATGGAACAAAATTTGAATATATAATGTGCCAGTTAAATGAACCAAAGCGATCATACTTAAAAAACAGGCCATAGTACTCAGAATTTAAACAATGAGTTCTAACATCTTAAAGGAACAATTCTGTTCCCTTTGCTTAAAACTGGTTTTTCTGTAGCAAACACTATATAGACTTGGCGGAACACCAAGCTATACATATCCAGTATAACACATCCTCGTTTTGAAAAGATATCCTGTACAATGACAGATCTGTATAGACTGGTTTTGTATAGCTTGATTGGTCTTCGTGCATACTACCTACTTAAACAAGATTTCTTTATTCCAACAAGAATGTGGCTGTCCCAAACAGTGGCTAATATTATTGTTGATCTGAGTCACACTCTCCTCAAGTTTGCAATCATGAGTCACTTTTATTCAATGAAAGTAACACTGCACAAGTTTGTAAACAAACAAGTGATCATTTAAACAAAACGCGACTACAATACTAAGCGACCGTTCACATGGCACTGTCCTGTGCTTGGATCTTGTACTTGGGATCACACATCAATAGCCCAATGTTAAGAGGGGACTCTAGAGGGCCTTTCTCCATACAAACGTATTCCGCAGTTTTCTTCGTGGATACTGCGTAGGGCAATGTTTTTTTTCCAAAAATCTAGGTCTTATTAATTAATACATGCCACTATCATTTCTTTTTTTTTTTCTTTTTCAAATCTTAAAGAATTATGACAATCTAAAAACCCGAAAAAAAAAACCGTTTTACCGCCATGTTCAAAAAAGAAAATAATAGAAGCATAGATCTGGATAGACTTTTCCTATAAATTTTGATATATGTATTATTTAGATCAGTTTAGTTTTGAAGAAGAAAACAGCGGAATACAAACCATCTTTTAGTCAAGATTTTTGTAGGTAAAATCAGCCTGAGCTGTGGTTGTCCCTTTCGCACTGTACGGGGGCTTGGTTCGGCGCAGCGCGACAGTAATAGTTTCTTCAAATTCCTCGGGCGTGGAATCCCCTCTTAATATGGTTAGGTAAAACACTAATGCTGTATGATAATATCGCGTCATTCCAACATTATAACTCACCATACAGATAGCTGCAAGCACACAGGCACACACACACATTACACATTTTAGTACCAATTAATTCAAGACACTCTTTGCTAATATTAATATTTTTATTTGTACTTCATAATTGGCCTAATGTTCAGTAAAATAATTTTATGTTAATATACTGTCAGCTGTGAAGCTACCTTTCCTTAAATAAACTACACTGCAAAAGTGGCAAAGTCTTGCGCTGTGTGAACATCACACTATGGACTGTTACAAACTTAAAATAAAAAAACTATGTACAAGTACAGAACCATGTACACGTACCTCAGACTTGTATTGTATATCGGGCTGGTAACTGTAACTCCACATCCAAATAAATTTTGCATGTGGACCCTATGGATGTCTTGCAAAGATTCAGCCATGATGCAGTTGTGGTTTACTGGTTTTCACAATAACCACAAAATAAACTCAACCGTGTGTAACCTATAACAACTAATCACCATGTCCCAGAAGACAGAAGTTTTCTTAATAAAACAAGTATCAATGATACAATGTATTTTCTCGCGAGAGGGAAAACATCGTGAGGGAACCGACATGTCCTAGAACTAATTATTCGAAAACATGTGACATCTATCAACTTGAACTGGGCCCGCGTGGTGGATTACAGCCCACTCCCTTTCATAGAGAGGAGGCCTGTGTCCCAGGAGTAGGAATAGGCTATATATAGGCTGATGATGATTTTTACGCGTAGATTTGTGGCCGGTTGATGGCAACCGGCTCGACCCTTTTACATGGGAATTAAAAACATATCGGGCGAAATTTGGGTGTACTATTTGTTGCAGATTACCCTAAGTAGGTTTGCTAAATTAACCGCATTTTCATGAAATGTTGATAAGATGATCGATTGGGTGTGCACCTCTGCCTAACTCTTCTGGGATTACAGCCGTGATGTTATGATGTTATGTTTATTTTCACGCGTACAGTCATGGTCATAGTTTTGTGACACAACAATCCTCGAAGCCACCTGAATCACACATTTGGATCATTTTAGTTTTAGGGGATGATCACCATTTTTTTTTCTTTGTCTGTCGGGTAGATTATTGAAAAGTATTGGACACGTACTTTTTTTTTTTCACGTGGTCATAAAATTACGGAGATATATTGAGTAGACACATGGCGCATGACGTCACGTGTAGGTAATTTGTATACCTACTTGTGACGTAGTGTGAAACTTGTGTTGAAACTCAAAGTTGGAGAGTGGGGGCTCCCACTCTCCAACTTTGAGTTTCAACTAAGTCATTTTTAGGGTTCCGTAGCCGAATGGCAAAAAACGGAACCCTTATAGATTCGTCATGTCTGTCTGTCTGTCTGTCTGTCTGTCTGTCTGTCTGTCTGTCTGTCCGTCTGTATGTCACAGCCACTTATTTCCGAAACTATAAGAACTATACTGTTGAAACTTGGTAAGTAGATGTATTCTGTAAACCGCATTAGGATTTTCACACAAAAATAGAAAAAAAACAATAAATTAAGGGGGTCCTCATACTTAGAACTGAAAACCAAAAAAAAATTTTTCATCATACCCATACGTGTGGGATATCTATGGATAGGTCTTCAAAAATGATATTGATGTTTCTAATATCATTTTTTTCTAAACTGAATAGTTTGCGCTAGAGCCACTTCCAAAGTGGTAAAATGTGTGTCCCCCCCCCTCTAATTTCTAAAGTAAGAGGAGGAAAATTCTGAAAATATTTAGGATTGTAGAACGTAAAAAAAACTATCAACGAAAATTGGTTTCAATAAGATATGACGTTTAGTTTTTGAGATATGGGATGGGACTTTTTCATCAAACTGCAGCAGTAACTTTGTTTTTCATAAACATACTATGAAAAACAAATTTAGTTTTGCGGTTGTGTGGAAGTTTACTAACTAATACTACTAATGAATGACAGTTCAAAATATTGTTATTATATTGTTTGGAGCTATGGAACCCTGTGTGCGAGTAAGACTCGCACTTGGCCGGTTTTTGATATTTTGATAAAACAAAAAATACGTGACTAATATTTTTGTATTACCACCGATGTCTGTCTGACGGACAAAACAGAATTTCGTTTTCTTTTCCCAGTCTTCATCCTTGATCATGCAACCGATTATGCTTCCCTTTTATTACTGAGACTTCGCTGTCCGTCGGTCCGTCTGTCACCAGGCTGTACCTATCTCATGAACCGTAATAGTTCGCGAGTTGAAATTTCTACAGATTATGTATTTCTGTTGTCGCTATAACAACAAATACTACAAACATATTAAAATAAATATTTAAGGGGGCTCCCATACAAAAGACTGATTTTTAGCTCGTTTTTATAAATAATGATACGGAATCCTTCGTGCGCGAGTCCGACTCGCACTTGGCCGGTTTTTTTATTTCTCCCTAGCATAGCTTTATGTGCTAATTTACTTTATTTTTCTTGTTTCAGTCTTAAAACTCATAGGAATTTCTACAATGATTTGAGTGATAAACTTTCAATGGACCCGAGGGCTGTAATCGGCGACGACCCGCTGTCACAAGATGATGAGGTAACGAATTCTTCTCCCGTATCATCTTCATCATCACCCACTGCTGGGTATAGGCCTCTATTTGCTTGTGCACGCTCCACGTTCTTGCCAGCGTCATCAAGGAATTCTCGCGATGGTAACAATATTGTTGTGATGTGATGGTAACAGTGTATGAACCATATATCACTACATAGTATAAAACAAAGTGGCTTACCGCTGTCTGTCCCTATGTATGCTTAGATCTTTAATACTGCGTAACGGATTTTGATGCGGTTTTTTTAATAGATAGAGTGATTCAAGAGGAGGGCTTATAGGTATAATACAGGTTTCCAATGTGATGTCGACAGACATTCTCTAGTATATTTAGTATCAGCATTGCACCCGTGCGAAGCCGGGGCGGGTCGCTAGTAAATTATAAGACCAACTGAGCCCTAATCAATTTTACTCTGTCAGCAATGTGTTAAAGCTGACTAGTGACTCCAGAATGGTTCCTGTTAAGGCTCCCTAAGAGAGGAAAGCAAATAAGACTTTATCTACGACCAGCACAGGCCATACAACTAGCGTGCCACAGTAATTTGCGCCTTATGTTATGCAGAATAACTTCTACGTTGAATTAACTCGTTCTTGACTCTCTTGTGTTCGTCGATGGGATATGGGTGGCCCGCATATCTTAATTTCTTCAGTATAGCCACTATGTTGCTTACAATTTGTTTTTTTTCAATGGCTGATACCGTTGTAAATAACCTCTTTTACAAAGTTCATTAACCTACACCGTATGTAACACTAACCAAGGTGAAATAATATTTGTTTTAAATTATCAGATGTCTGTGATATTCATTGTTTAAGTAAAATAATAATATGTTTGTATAGTAGCTGTCTTTAAATATGGCGCAAAAAATCAGAAATATAAATGCCATAGGGGTGCGGACTGGGTAAAGAAAACGAAATTCTATTTTGTCCGTCAGACAGGTAATACAAAAATATTAGACACGTATTTTTTGTATTATCTAAATATCAAAAAATTACTTAGTTAAAACTCGTTAAAGTTGGAGAGTGGGGGCTCACTACGTCACAAGTAGGTAAAAATGACCTACAAGTGACGTCATGCGCCATTTCAACTCAATATATCTCCGTAATTTTATGACCACGTGAAAAAATAAAAAATACGTGTCCAATACTTTTCAATAATCTACCCGACGGACAAAGAAAAAAAAATGTGATCATCCCCTATTGTCGAGATCTGGCATTCATAACTGTTTGGCCGCAACTCGCCTGATATGAACCGATGATGCTGCCTAGGGTGTAGCACACTTGCCTAGAAGATACCGATTCACTCAAACTTTGAAGAGATCCAGATTATAATGTGATCTGCCCCCTTATTCACAAACGCTCGGATTCGATTTCGATTCGAAAAGTCGTATGTCTATCTTGTTGTGGCATTACGAAAGCGAGCGAGATAGACATACAACTTTCCGAATCGAAATCGAAACCGGCGTTTGTGAATACGGGGGCTGGTACCCTAGTAGGGGTCCCTAGAGGTTACTATGACATCTTATATCAGTTTTGATTTTATTCTTATTCCAGAGTGGGAAAGAGACAGAGCTATCCGGGTCGTCTAGCTCCATCTCTTTCCCACTCTGGAATAATAAAACAATACTGATATAAGACATCATAGTAACCCCTAGGGAACAGAACAGAAGCAGGCAGTGAATTCCACAGAGCGGCGGTTTGCACAATTAATGCGCAAGCATTGCGCTTTGACAAATAAATTACTTATATTTATCTTTGTTCGGGACCGGTCTGTGACAGCCTCTTTTTAAAGCTCGCTGTGCCATTTTTACCTGAAGAAGACTTTCCTTCAGCAGTAGTAATTCTTCGGCTGAATGACAATGCTAATGTCCGCCACGTTTGGTGAAGTGGTCGCAAGTGCGACTGCGGATGAAGTCCTAGGTTTGATTCCCAGGTCTAGTAAAGTCGCGGGCCTGTGGACGGTGAGTAATGGGCTAGCTCACCGTCCGTCCGTCTTATGACGACAGGCCGGGTCGACGGCGTGTTCGTGTTCCACGCGCGCCTCAAGGAGATGTCAGCAAATCGGAAGGGGTCCGAGAGGGCCGATGCCTGCCAGGGTTGCGGGACTGTTCGAAAGAGATACCGTGGCGCTGGAACACAAATGAACATGGATGGGATTTTAGACAGTACAAGTCTGACACTCTCTTCCGCTACGCCCAGAGCGAGAGAGATTATTTGATGGATTCCCATCCGAAAAAAAGGTCGGGTAAAGTGTTAATGGGGTTTTCCATCACGAATTTTATAGTAGCAGCCCCGGAGTCTGATTTTGTGGCTAAATGTGGGTTTATTAAAAGGAACACGTCTGGCTAACCCTTCGAGAATAACAACCGTTATGTTATGTCGATGATAACTGTAGTACATTTCTTGTTTCAGAGTGTTTGGAAACAGCATTTCTGTGATAATGAGCTCAAGATGTTAATTCTACAAGATGTGGTGAGGACATTCCCCGAGGAGCTTTACTTTAGAGACAAAGATGTGCAGGATTTGATGGTAAGACTATGATCGTAACATGGTGATCTACAATGACGTCTTAGAGCAGTATTGTTTTAATCTTATTCCAGAGTGGGAAAGAGATGGCGCTAGAGGTACTCTGTAGCTCCGTCTCTTTCCCACACTGGCATAAGATTAACCTTTTGAACGCCAAAACATAAACAAACGCGCGTGCCCTCCACGCCAAGCCACAAATTCGCAGCAAATACTTACTTACAAATAAAAAAAGGGTTTTCAAAAGTATTGTTAACTTATTTCTTGATAAGAAATTTAATATTTAAGATATATAGATCACATTTTAAACATATAAAAATAAGCACACACAAAAGCAATGCTTTAAATTGCTTATGTCGTGTTATAGTGCGCCACATTTTTTGTCACATATTTGTGTCGTTGGCGTAAAGGGCACGCACTTGCTTGTCACGTATATATGACAACGGCGTTCAAAGGTTAAAACAATACTGCTTTACGACGTCATAGTAACTCCCCTGGATCGATTTCCAGCCTTCTGCCTCGCTGGTTCAGTAGTCGCGAGTACTACTGCTGAGCCTGAGGTCTTGAATTGTATTCTCAGCTCAGGCGTTGTGTTATTGAGATTTTCCATCAGGAATGCTTAGTTAGAGCTTGGAGCCTGGACCTGTGCCCGGTTTAAGTTAAAATATTCGCCACATATTATATGAGAAATACGGGTGCGCCAAAGTTCACCTAAATTTTCAACCCCGATAATTGGAAATCCGAAAATGTTCTTCCTAACATTTTTCATCCTAACAATCGCAATTCCTAACTACTCTGTCTCTAATGTTCATAATTCCGAAGCATTCAACTTCATAATGTCAGTAGCAATAAACATCTATTATACTTTTATTTGTTTTCCTAAATTTTCTCAACATAACCATCTTTTACACTATTATTCAAAGTCATATCTTTTTTGTTTAGATTTCTTTTTATTCATAATAATCAGTATTATATACATTGATTTTGCGTAACTTTTACTTTTTTAGTTATTGCGGTGTGTACCTGGAAAGATATCTATGGGTTAGGTTAGGTTAGAACTGTGACCAACTACGCGCGAGCCGAGCGAGCGTAGCGAGCGGTGCCGCGGCAGCGGCCGGCGAGCGCTACCTCGAAATTGGTCGCAAAATTTTTCTAAGTATTTTTTTCATAGTGCGCCCAAGACGACACTCTGACCTAATCCCCACCCAAATTAAAAATATAAATATATTCTACCCACAAATATTTTTATTAAATTTGGTAAATGTTTCTATCTGAGTATCAGTGAAAATATTATGGTAATTATGTTTAGGGATAAAAGCGTTATGATAAAAAACAGTAGGAGTTTAAATTATTTACATTAATGATATTATTAATTACAATTTTCGGAAACATGAGTGTTATGAACATCGCCGGTAGCACTACAAATAGTATGAATGAAAACTTTAGGATGAAAAATTTTAGGAAGAATGATCATTCGGATTACAAATAGTTAGGAAGAACAATTTCGGGTAAAGAACTTTAGGTGAGCCAATATGGACCCGAGAAATACAGATGTGATGTCATCTTTATTTGTGTGAAAAATATCTTTTATACATGGTGTTGTTTTGCAACCTCGTCAAATTCTAGGAGGTAACTATGCTAATGATTCTCGACCCGAATCAATAATAAAATGAGTAGGTAATTTTCTTTTTTTTATTTATTTACTGAAATCGCTAAATGTGAACCACCCGTGTTTTAAACACGGGCCGTCTGATCCCTGCCTTATAACGTCGCTTACACACAAACAAAAAACCTCAAACGTTTTTTCGATAATTTTATAATCCCTAAACCACGCTATGGGGGTTATTCTGAAATATTGACAAATTTAAACAACAAAAAAATGCAGTGTGTTTTAATAATTTACTAGGTATCGTAATTTATATTGAATATTTATGTCTTTTGTGACAACATCCTGAATTTTGACGAGGATGCAAAACAACACCTTGTATAAATCTTATTTAATATCGCAACGACAGCCCTTTTACAGTTATTATGCCTGTGGCTAGGGGTGAGTTAAAGGCGTATCGTATGATCCAGTTAACACTGGGCCAGTACTAACTGGGTGGTGGAGGTCAGATAGGCAGTCGCTCTATGTAAAATAATGGTATTCAGCTGCATCCAGTTAGACTGGAAGCCGACCCCAAAATGGGTGATGATAATGATTATTAATACTTTCACTGCCAAGTTCAAATAATCCATTTTTTACTAGTATGCAAGTCAAATATAGGGTGATTAGTAATTAGTGACCGATACATAAACACGTTATTATACTCACGATAACAAACAACTTTCAACCCAAAGAAACATTTTTTTAAACTCATTCACTTTTAACACAAGCTGATAGGCCAGAGGCGCGCGCGCGAATTTCATACGGCTGATATATTTGTGATAAAAGCGAATGAGTTTAAAAAAAATGTTTCTTTGGGAAAGTTGTTTATTATCATCAGTATCATCACGTGTTTAAGTATCGGTCACTAATTACCATTCACCTTACATAGTATGGCTACGTATAGCGACGACTTGGGAGGCGTGTTGTGGGCGGGCACACGAACGAATTATTGTTCGACCCATTTGCTGCTTGCCACGGAAATGTCAAATTCTCTGATACGCTTAGTCCACCCCTGCTCATTTTAAAGACTGCATTGAACCTGTGTCCAACATTCATCTTTGTCTATGTTTTCAGGTCCGCATCCTATTCTTCTGGGCGCGTTCTCACGCAAACGTGGGCTACAGGCAAGGCATGCACGAGATTTTAGCACCAGTGCTATTTGAGCTTTATCTAGATAGGAAGTTCGCACCTGATGATATGGGGTAAGTCTAGAATTTGCATGATTTTATAGAGATTAAACACTGTTACACTGCTACTTGTACGCTGCTGTCGGAGAGCACCGGTGGCCCAGTGGTGGCAGCCCCGACTTACGAGCAGTAAGTCGTAGGTTCGAACCCAGGCAGGCGCATTACTTTGTGTAACTTATTTCATCACCGCTGCCCTCAAAACGGTAAAGAAAAACATCGTGAGGAAACCGGCATGTCCTAGAACTAAAAATTCGAAGACATGTGACATCTACCAACCCGCACTGGGCCCGCGTGGTGGATACAGCCCACTCCCTTTCATTGAGAGGAGGCCTATGTCCCAGCAGTGGGAACAGTATAGGCTGATGATGATGAAACAATGTTAAAACTTTCACGGCTTAAAACTAAACTTACTCTATCACCCATCCCGCGATTATGGCGCTGCAACAGCGTCGAAATATCGGGAACTCACAATAAACAATAATAATACGGAAGATATGCCCTAAGTGATAGTGTTTGGAAATAAATGATTCAGGCATTTCAAAAAGTGGCGTCAGTGCCAGAAAAGTTTAAAAAAGAATCGTTTGTCTTGGTATGTATTTCCTTGTATTGTATTAAATGTAACAAGAAGGGATACAACACATGTGACTAAAAGAGTAATTTATATAAATGAAGTAAGTCCGTCCGTCTGTCACCAGGCTGTATCTCATGAACCGTGATGAGCCAGTTGAAATTTCTATAGATACACAGAGACATACAAACAGAGATTATGTATTTCTGTTGCCGCTATAACAACAAATACTAAAAACAATAAAATAAATATTTAAGGGGGCTCCCATACATAAATGTGTTTTTTTTGCTCGTTTTTATAAATAATGGTACGAAACCCTTCGTGCGCGAGTACGACTCGCACTTGGTTGGTTTTTTATTAAATAGTGCGCACGATGACCAAGCAAGCTGAAAAACCAGATTACGCAGATCTCTCATTATACGGGAAATCTATACAAAGCGAAACCATGTTAAACTGGATATACTTGATGTATCACTCGCCACAGTATTCCCAACAGTGGCGAGCCTTGCGACACAAAAGCACCGAGCCAGTGAAGCTCCACGAAGTCCCAGACAAAATAATTTTAACTGTCTTGGATTCGACGAAATGAATCAGAAAATAATAGCGGAGGAGTAGGAAAAACAATGCTCTGTATGGTGTCGGACGTAAAGAATAGCACCATCCCATATCTTCCCGTGGGTGTCGTAAGAGTTGACTCAGGGACTTGTCTGGGCAGCAGCGTTCTCTGTGCTTTTGTAACAACCGTACTGCGATCGCCAACCCGCCTGCCAAGCGTGGCGATTATGGCAAAACCCCCAAAATGTCAATATGGCGACACTTGAAAAACAATTAAATAACTGTTTGTTTTATTTTTTGTTTCAGGGAGAAATTAAAGTTTATACTAAAAGAAGACTGTTTAGAGCACGATAGCTAGTAAGTATTTTCTATCACTATACTAAGATACCTGTTGCCAAGATGCCAATATGTAATATAACTAATATAGCAGATTGAGTTTAACAAAAGTTCGGTTTAGTGCGCTTTGTCCGTCACACTCATACTAACGAAACAGCTTGACCGATTTCTTTTTTGTATGTATCTGGTAGGTCTGAGAAAAGGTCGTAGGCATTTTTTTTACTCACACATCCATTTCAAAGTTTCCACGCGAATGAAGTGGCGGGCAACAGCTACTTTTTAACCCCCAACCAAAAAAGAGGGGTGTTACTAATATCAATTTTATTTTTCAGCATGCTTTTTAGTGCAATAATGAAAGGTTTAGAAAGGTTCTACACGACGGGGGATATCGTACCGACCTCTTGTGGCAGACTACCTACTTCTAAAATATCTCATGTAAGTGTGAGACAGGAAAATAAATTAACGATATACAATATTGGGAGATTGCAAACTCAATATTATTATACAATGTTGTTAGATTGCAAATTTTACGAGGAAAAACTAACAAAAGTCCTGCTGTTCTGATAAAGGTCAAAAATTACCTATTCCTTTATCTTTTTTATGTACTACTAGGTATCCCGCGCAACTTCGTCTGCGTCACATTTTCCCCGTTTTCGCAATATTTTTCATTGCTGCTGCGCTCCTATACAGTGCCATCTATTGAATACTTACTCAATCCAGTCAACAGATACCGCCATCTGTTAGAATCGTTTGGAGCTAACAGATAATTGTGACTTAATTTTCTATCAAATAATATTGCGACTATAAATTGAGATGTAAGCTATCCTACCTTGCAAGTTGTATCAAATTGCACACGGTGTGCAAATTTGATTAAAATCGGTTAAGTGGTTTAGGAGTCCATCCCGACAAACAACGTGACACGTAATTTTTATATATAGATAAGATATAACTATATCAATTAAAAATAAGTAATATAAACTTACAAACAACCTAACACATTTCATAAGAAAAAACTCCTTCTCAACGCTGTCAACCGGTAATGTGGCCAAGAGACTGCCGGCTTTGCCGCATCATCATCATCATCATCAGCCTGTATTCGTCCACTGCTGGACATAGGCCTCTCCCATGACACGCCACTGAGCACGATCCTCGGCCACTCTCATCCAGCTCTTGCCAGCTGCCTTGCGCAGATCATCGCTCCACCGAGTCTGAGGACGTCCTACGCTACGTTTACCGATCCGCGGTCTCCACTCAAGAACTCGTCTACCCCAACGGTTATCGGTTCTTCGGGCTTTGCCGCACTGTATGACAATGCTTAGCCTTTTTGCAAGGTAAAAACTCAGCCTCATAAAATTATGCCAAACATAAGGTAAATAACAGGTTTACACACAAAACTTCCGAAAATAATGTTGGTGATAACTTCATCAAAATCCACTGTAGTTTATAAACTCTAAGCACTAGCATGCACACAAAAGCTTTTTGTTATTTATTTATTTAAACTTCATGTATAGTTCTGTTCAAACGTTATGGCGGCTCGGAAGTTAGCCGCGAGTGGCGTTCTACACATTATACACTATACAGTCAAGAAGTCGAAGCTTCCGCTACGCCCCGCTGATACCTAAAATTGTGTTCTGCGCAGCTTTACGTCAGATGTGCCGAGCCGCCATAAAGTTTGAACCGTGATACCTGCGCAGACCATCACTCGCAGCTAACTTCTGAACCGCCATAAAGTTTGAACTGAACCATATTTAGTAATTTAATGGCAACGCGACGTTGTATGAGGATACAAAAATAAATGAAAAAAATAACCATTTTGTTTCAGAATCCTAACGAAGTAATAAGATATTTGGACAATGTAAGAGAAGAATATTTAGTACCATTGGATCTAGAATTATCTACACATTTAGTTGAATGTAACATATCTATGGAGCTGTTTGGCATGTAAGTTTATAACTACAGTTCTTAGACAGTTGTTATTGTACATCATATAAATCATAGTCTTTTTATAGTTTTTTTTTTTTTTAAACAGCGGCTCGAAAGCAACCTTATTGCAACGCGAATAAAGATCATTGTGATTTCGACTGTAATGCAACATTTAACACAATGGTAAAATTAAGGAAATGACTGTAATATTATAATAATCTTTTAGTTTATTTCCTCTTTTAGCTAAACCTATAGAAGAACGCATAAAATAACTATGGACTTGAATAATAAATTTTATTATCAGTGCAATAAAGTGCAAATAAATCGTACCAGCGCGGGTGCTAGAAGACGCCCCTAGCGATGATATTCGTAAAACTTTGCACTTTATGTCACTAACAAAAAAAACATTAACTCTCCATCTCGTTTGAAGAAGCTCGTTTAATGACTGCGTCGAAGTTCATACAACTTTGTACTTTATGTCACTAACAACAGAAAGCTTCTGTCACGCTTGAAGACGCCTGTTTGATAACTGCGCCGATGTCCGTATAATTTCGCACGTTATAACACCACTGATAAAGTTTATTATTAAAAGTCCCATCTAGTCAAGCCATAGTCTAAGCGATACTTATTTTCCATACATTGTTTCAGCCGATGGTTAAGACTACTCTTCGGTCGGGAGTTCCCCAGATCTGAGATCCCGAATCTATGGGGCTTCCTGTTCGCCGACGGACCGATGTTCCCCAACCTGCACTACGTTATCGTCGCCATGCTAATCTCTATGAGGAACACACGTGAGTTCTTTTTATATAATCATCATAGATCGGAGTAGGTAGATGGATTTTTGGTACTTGTATCATAAATGCACACAGAAAGAAAAAAAAATGTAATAACACTAGGAATGACATAAGCTTACAAACTGACAACAATTTTATTAATACTGACATTAATGTTATTAACAATGATAATTTGGGATGCACCTGTGTAGGGAAGAATGCAACAGCACCAACTGAGCAACAGCAAAATCAGGCTCAATTTGAGAATAATGACCGTTTATGTAATCAAGAATGTGGAAAAATATTTCTTCTATCGGATAATCAAGGTAAAGGCATTGTTCAAACGATTATCGAGAATAAAAGTGAACTTATAATCAAGGATTATAAAATACAATCTATAACAAGACCAGACGCAAGAACGAAATATGTCTTGTCAGACTGTAGCAACATGGCTAAGACATTATCAAAAACCGACAATGTTATCATTATGACAGGGAGTAATGATGTAAATCCAGTAGAGGTTATGTCAGAAATATCTATTGCACTACATTTTCTTTAAATTGCAATGTATTTGTAGTAAATATATTTAATAATCTTTTCCTTAATGAATGTAAACTAAATAATCAGCTAAAGCTACTTATCCGAAATTATGAAAACTGTACATTTATTGAAACAGACAATATAACGAATGTTGCACGACAAATAATTCATCAGATAAATGTTATCCAGTACAGCAACAAATTCCTCTCTTATAACAACCACAAACTCAAAAAGGGTATTGACACTCAGCAAACATTATCTCATTATTTCCGGAAAAAAAATTATATCGTAAAATCAAAGAAAGGAACAATACCTTATTATTTTCCTTTAACTAATAAAACCTCGCAGGTAAACCGGAATGATCGAACAGTAACTAATAACATTAATATTGAACCAAGGAAAGGCACGATACCTTATTATTTTAAATCTCTGAAAATAACCTCACAGATAGACTCAAATGATTCTGCGGGGACAAAGAATCATCTTTTTCGTGACCAAAAATGAGTTTTCAGTGTTTCACCAAAACATTGCTGGCGCTTTGAATAAAATACAAGACTTAGAGGTAGCACTAAGTGAGCTGCATGATTTAAATGAAAATGTGGTAGTGGTATGTCTCAGTGAACATTTCATAAAAAGAAGTGAAGAAAAATATTTGAACTTAAATAATTTTTATCTCGGTGCAATCTATTCGAGACTAGAACGACGCGGAGGCACGTGCATTTTGTGTAAAAAGGGTTTCGAATGTGTAGAGCTAGATGCAGTTAAGGAATTTGCTATTGATAAACATTTCGAAATATGTGGTGTTGAAATAAAACAGCTAAAGCTAATTATAATTTGTATATATAGGATACCAAACTCTGATATTAATATTTTCTTTGATAATTTTACGAAAGTTATGACAAAACTTCAACACAAAAAATGCAATATAGTAATTTGTGGCGACTTTAATATAGATTTACTGTTATCTGATAAAACTAGTACTACATTCAAAGAATTGATGCTTAATTATGGGCTCAAATATCACATACATGAACCGACTAGGCTTAATAAATGTATAGACAACATTATCAGCAATATTCATAGTGTCACTGGTAAGACATATAATTTGTACCTGTCTGATCATAATACAGCTCAACTAGTCAAAATTGAACAGAATACTTTAAACAGAGTGGAAGTGGATTACTGTTTCATGACTATAAATTATTTAAATAAAGAGAACGTTGCAAAATTCGTGGATTACATCAACTGCATAAGTTTTAGTGAAGTCTATGGTATAACAGATACCAATGAAGCTTTTAACAAGTTTCATGATTTGTTGACATTATTTTATAAACTATGTTTCCCTTGTATTAGAGTTAAAATAAAACACAATAGTGGTAAACCTAAATGGATTACAAAAGGCATAAAGAAATGTTGTAATACTAAGCGCTCATTAAGGTACAAGTATTATTTAAATAAAAATAATGAAAATAAGAGTAAGTTCCAAGCGTATTCTAAACTATTACGGAAGTGCATGAATAACCTACAGTCCTTGTGTAATGAAAGACACATTACTTCTTCGCGTAATAAAATTAAAGCCACGTGGGATGTTGTGAAGCGCAACATGGGTAACGAACCGTTTAGGGAATATATCGGCAAAATTATTGATGGTAGTATAACTTTGACATCTGGATCTGACATTGCTAATAAATTTAATAATCACTTTGTTGACATTTCTAATAATAATGATAATTGCTCTACTCTTAAAAATGATAAAACTGACATACATAAAATAGAATTAAATGACAAAAGTATATTTATAGAACCAACTAACGACTCTGAAATATATCGTATAATAATGTCTTTAAAAAACACTAAATCGGCTGGGTATGATAACATCACAACCGAGCTCGTTAAAAAAATCGCTCAACATATAGCATCGCCATTGGCTCACATTGTCAATTTATCTTTGGAACAGGGCCGCTTTCCTGATAGGCTTAAACTGTCTCTGATAAAGCCGTTACACAAAAAAGGGTCAAAATCAGACGTTGACAATTACCGACCTATCGCTCTCACTCCAATTATATCAAAAATATTTGAAAAAATTATGTACAGACGAGTGATTAAATTTCTTACTAAACACAACATTCTTGTTGACCAACAATACGGGTTTAGACAAAATAAATCGACGACTTTGGCAATATTTACGCTAG
Source organism: Cerastis rubricosa (assembly GCA_949152445.1). NCBI lineage: Eukaryota > Metazoa > Arthropoda > Insecta > Lepidoptera > Noctuidae > Cerastis > Cerastis rubricosa. Next base: position 20,860,309 of record OX424532.1, read on the forward strand.
TGAAAGCAATGATGACGAATATTAATAATAAAATACCAACTTGCGCATTGCTTTTAGACTTAAGTAAGGCGTTCGATCGTGTTGATCATGCGCAGCTTTTAGAAAAACTTGAAAGATACGGCATCAGAGGTCCAGCAAAAGAATGGTTTCAATCTTATCTATCTGACAGAAATCAGGTAACGAGGTTGACAAAATTAAATAAATTAAGTAACACTTTAGAAGATTTTGATTCTGAAGCACGGACTAATTGCTGTGGTGTACCACAAGGTAGTATCTTGGGGCCATTATTATTCCTTCTTTATATAAATGATCTGCCTCAGGCAATAAAACATCAGTGTGTATTGTTCGCCGATGACACCACTATTATTATCAAATGTAAAAATGTACAAAGTTTTGACATTGAAATTAAACAAACATTAAATGACATTATAAAATGGTTAGATATTAATAAATTAAAAATAAATATTTCCAAAACTAAAGTGCTTCATTGCAAAACATTTAAAAGTAAACCTGTACGCTTTAATGTTGCACTGAAAAACAATAATATAGAACAGGTACGTAATGCAAAATTCCTGGGTGTAACAATTGATGAGCATTTTACTTGGAAGAATCACATCGAAATAATTTCAAAAAAAATCAATCAATTCGTATTTGCTCTAAAAAGAATTAAAAATATTACATCTTTGCGGACCGCCGTAATGGTATATCACGCATACGTCTGCTCAGTAATACGATACGGTATAGTTGTGTGGGGAAACTCGTCCGAAATGGCGAAGATCTTCATCGCCCAAAAAAAGTGCATTCGTGCTATATTCAAAATGCAGTGGTCTGACTCATGCAGACCTATATTCAAGTCGCACAATCTATTGACCGTCCCATGCATTTATATTTACGAAGTTGCCAGGTTTGTGAGGTCCAATCTTGAACTATTCGAACGGAAAGATAACACAAATAAAAGGAAACCTACGCATTTAGATTTTGAAATGCCCGTTCCAAAGCTAGAACTTTTTCGGCGGAGCTGCGTTTACATGGCCCCCCTAATCTACAATGCCTTGCCTAGGTCAATTACTCAACTACCCTTCAATAAGTTTTGTGTTGCGTTGCGGAAGTGGTTGTTACAAGAGTGTTTTTATTCGATAGATGAGTACTTTCAAAAATGTCCCTGTAAATTTTATACATTAAAGCACAGATATGTTTAACTGGGTACTGGAAAATCTAACATTGTTAAGTATGTAGTTACCTAGTAATTCTTAAATTAAGTGCAGAATCTTGTAATATTGCATGCTATATATTGGCCAAATGTGTGATACTAAATATATTATATAAGAACTTTATGTACCTACCATATTTGAAGCAATAAATGAATGAATTGAATTGAATTGAAAAGAATAACATGGATAAGCTATTTTTCCGGAAAGTAATTCCGGTATTTCCGGATTCAATTAAATATTGTTAATGTTCGTAGTAATATTATTACTACTCAATTTAAAATTTAAAGGGAGGTATCAATACTTTAATTAATTTTTGCCACAACTTTTTATAAATTGTTGCACTTAAATTTCAATCGAATTAACGAATTCCGGAGCAATGTCCATAATAATATAAACGTTTCGATCATCGATTCAATCTACCTACTCCGATCTATGGTAATCATTGTCATATGCCTAACACTTCCCAACTATGTTGGGGTCGGCTTCCAGTCTAACCGGATGCAGCTGAATGCCAGTAGTTTACACGTAGCGACTGCCTATCTGACCTCCACAACCCAGATAGTACTGGGTAATGCCCTTAGGCGAAATATGGGTGTACTATTAGGTACACCTCTGGGTAAGCCTTTGGGGATTACAGGCGTGATGTTATGTTGAAAATTAATCGGGTTTTCAGTTCTAAAATTAAATGTTTTTTTAGAGTAGTTGTATCTTGAAATGATTGGGTACTGGTGCAACTACTTTATTTCACGGGCTTCCCAACCCTAAAAAACTGGGCAGCCCGCAAAATAGGTTACTCGCCTAAATTACCTCTTGGACTAAAGGGGCTAAATTACCTCTTATATTCTTTAGTGCTAGACCCAGACCCCGGCGTGATCCTATCAGCACTGATGCGTCCAGTATGCCTCTGTGTGGGCTACGTGTGTCAACTGGCCTTACACCTGCGAGCCCCGCTGGAATACCCGCGCCCACCGCTAAGACAAGAAGTCACCAACAACAAGTTAGTACTAAGTACTAAGACCTTGTTCTATCTGCCATGGTTCTGTCTAGCAGCAATACGAGACTCCAGCGTGATCGTATCCGCTCTTATGCGTCCTGTATGTCTGTTTGTGGGTTACGTGTCTCAACTGGTCTTACAAATGTGGGCTTCGCTGGAGTACCCACCACTGAGGCAAGAAATGATTGAGCACAAGTGAGTAGTAATAAGTTCAAAGTTTCTATAGGAATATTGGCGAAAGAAATGAAGAAGTATGAAACGATATAACGGTTTATAGGAAAGGTAGACAGACGTCGTCGTATTCTGTCTGGATATTGACAGCAGCGCCACCTACTGGCGTGAAAACATAAGAACCATCCAGGTGACCATGAGGTCACCTGGATGGTTTTGTAAATATGAATGTACAAAACGTTTTGGTAAACTACTTCATTTGGGAAGTACTATTACTTATATTGTACTAACTTATGTCCGCGGTTTTGCCCGCGTGGAGTTCGGTAATTGGCCCACGGGATCGATAAATGTTAATCCATAAACTATCGGTATATATCGGATGGCTATTTCATCCAAATCCGTTTAGTAGTTCTTGCTCAATGTGCTGGTTGAGGTTTTTTTTTTCTCTATCTTTAGCAATACTGACCCAGAAATAATGTAATGCCACCTCAATTACCAATTTGACCCGGTTTATTCAAGCTCCACTCTCTTTTCACCCCTAGCAACACCGAATCCCAGGCTCTAAAATCGTGGAGCAGCATAGAGCAGCTGCCGACGTCGGTGCGCGCGGGCGGCGCGGACGGGGACTCGGGCTCGGAGGGGCTGGCGGAGGGCGCGGACGTGGCGCGCGAGCTGGCGGCGCTGGCACTGCTGCGCGCGCAGCTGCCGGCCGCCGCCGCCGCCCTGGCGCGCGCACTGCCGCGCCCGCCGCCCGACGTGCAGCAGCCGCTGCAGCAGATATTGCAGGTGGCTAATCTTTTACTAAAATTAATTAAACTTCTAAACGAACTAAATTAGGCGTGTACCAGGCAAACGAACAGTTATAAGCACGAGATCGATATCGCCTCAACTTCCACTGTCGAAGCTCTCGCTTGGATCGAGGGCCTGTTTCAGAAGGCAGTACTATTTGATACGGCCACCAGTAGCTTGGACCCTGCTCCCGACACCGGAGAAAACCTATTTTATTATATTTTAAAATATGTTTTTTATGAAGTATCATCAATTCATCACAGATGGTGATAAGAAGTATATAAAAGTAATGTGTATAAAAAATAAACGGAATAATAACAATTCTATTATAAGCTTAATAAAACTACCATCAATCTTTAGCCATAAACTCAAATCTATATCTCTTGGTTTCAGGGCGCATATAGAGTGACGGGTAATTAATGACCTATACCTAAACACGTGATACTACTCATTATAACAAACAACTTTCCCTCACAACAGCCGTATGAAGCGGCTGCTGGCTGCAGCTTACGGAGCCGGCTTGCAAGCCGCGCGGTTGTCTGCCTACCCACTGTTGCACGGTACGGTAGTAATGAGACAGAATGATGTCACGCGGCTAACTGCTGATAGACCAAAAGCGCGCGCGCGCGAATTTCATACGGCTGTTGTGTTATTGTGATAAAAGTGAATGAGTATAAAAAAAAGTTTCTTAGGAAAAGTTGTTTATTATCATGAGTACAATCACGTGTTTAGGTATCGGTCAATAATCACCAGGCACTCTATATACACATACTCGTAGCATTTATTTGAGCGCTTGTTTCGTTCTAGCAGAAAAAAACTATACCAAGAAGATTAGCTTAGATCATTTATATAATGTCAAATTGCCTATACCATTATCCTTTACTGTAAATTCTTCAAGGTTAGGACCACAATGATTAAAACTGTACGCAGGACTATTCCAGGGTCCTGTTTATTAATGCGGTAAGCATTTTCGATTTTAAAACACTCTCATAATGACATTAAACCCAAACATTACTCCCCAGCTCGCAGCCCTACTACAGTGCCGGAACCACGCTCTAATCGACGTCGAAACAGCATTAGAAGCAGCTGAAGGGCAAACAACAGAAAAGGTAGGACGCCGTCAACTGGTCCCAGTAACCATGATCCACAAACGAGTACCACCCAAACAGGTGATGAAGCCGCTGAACAAAGTCAAGGAGGTCCAATTGAAAGTGTTTCACCAGGGGGAGTGTGTGAGCAGTGATCTGCCTTGTTTGGACCCTCTGCGGCTCAGGACAGAGTGACTAAGGACTAAGTTGATGCTGTACAGTTATTATCATTGATTTTTTACGATAATTGGGTCGTTTGTTGTTGGTAGAGCGTGTTTTGGCGAATATTGTAGTGTCTACACATGTGTGCACTTAGCGACCGCCGCACATGGTCACACTCACATTGGTAATCACGAGCCGCGTGTTAGTGTCAGCGTTTAATTCCTATGACTGTACGAACCTCCGTATTTGCTCTCACGCGTTAACGCAGGCCCGTGAGCCGTGACCCTACATGAGCGTGGACGCGCATATTTTGAAAGCTACTACCGTAAACACAGAATAAATAGTACAAGTACAGAAGAGGCACTTCACGCAACAATTAATATAAATAGCGACTCTAGCTACTAAGCAACAAAGTGCAATTCAGTTCGCATATATTTACCTAAACATTGCCGCTCTCTTCTAACGCGTAACTCTGTCGCTGTTTGGCGCGGAGTGACGCGCCAGCTGTGGCGCTAGGGTTGTCGGCTTGCCGATGCTACTATAATATTCGTCACCTATCTACCTACTTGACCGCGTAGTCTATCTTATGTTTGATGCGTATGATTACACGGTCAATTAGATAGATAGACAATGAATATTAGAGTCCGTCATTTTGCAATTAGCAAATGAAAACAAACCTTTAATGTTTAGGCTCGACACCTCTTTGTTTAACATTCCTCACTACCTAACTTACAATGATAATATTTTCACATTTTGCATTAATTAAAAAGTTCGGAGAATAAAAACATAAAAAATTCTGGTTGTTTATAATTTCACTATACTAATTCTTAAATACTTATCTCCTAAACGTGTGGACCGATTTACATGATTCAAACGGATAAAATAGTTTTAGACAGACCTTTTATTTGTACAAAATCGTTAAAATATCTCAACACACAAAAAATCTTGTAATTTTCCAACATGCCTAGCTATTCTTTTAAAAACTATCTTATCTAAAGTTTTTATTTTAAACTGGATCTAATTCAATAAAAACCGGCCAAGTGCGAGTCGGACTCGCACACGAAGGGCTCCGTACCATTATTTATCAAAACGAGAAAAAAAAATCACTTCGTTGTATGGGAGCCCCCCTTAATTTTTTATTTTATTCTGTTTTTATTATTTGTTGTTATAGCAGGAACAGTAATACATAATCTGTAGAAATTTCAACTGGCTAGCTATCACGGTTCATGAGATAAAGCCTGGTGACAGACGGACGGACGGACGGACAGCGAAGTCTCAGTAATAGGGGCGTTTGACCCTTTGGGTACGGAACCCTAAAAAAGGAATCAAGTTTTATTTGTGAACAACGACAATCTAGAATACTACGCCCTACTAATATTACGCACGCGCGAGTTTTGGGCGCGGGCGGTGACAACCGAAACCGACTGCCGGAGTGCCGACGGCACCACGCGAAAGTGTAGGCATTTATCGCTGTTGGTACGGCCGAGTGAAGGAGGCCTGCCGTAAGTGTCGATGAAACTTAAGTGTCTATTTTCCCTTCGACTAATCCAATTGATGTACGGCTCGTGTCGCTAAATGCGGATGCAAGCAATCGCTTCGACAAATACCAGTCCCCCAACAGCGCAGCAGCCTGAACTTTTGTGAGTGCGAGCATGTGGGCGTAACATTGTGTATGTACTATAGCCAAAAGTTAATCTGCAGTTTTAAAACAAAATCCCGGTCACATGAAGATCGTCATATGTTTATAAGGGGCTTCTATAGCGCCCAGGGGGCGCTGCAAGCAAGATTATAAGTCCTTACGGTGGTCAGTAGCATTTTTGGCGGTAGTACAGGTGAAAAAAATGCAGGTTGCGGGCATCTGGTCCCAACGTCACTTGCCTTTGAAACTTTGCTTTTACCGTATAGCAGTGAAGTTAGCAGTTATAGCTTTTAAAAATGTTTATATTCATACCTTTCTAAAATTCTCAGTCTTTTCTATGTATAAATAATTAGTATAAAATGAAAAAGCAGTGCCAGAAGTTGTTTACTTTCTGTCTATCCCCATGGGACTATATGTGTTATAACTTTGTAAGAACTAAGTCTCATATCTGTGAATGATCAGCAGGATAAGTTTTAATTTCTGAGAATGTCGAATTTAATTATTGGTATTCAAAATAATCAAGTTGTAGTAGTGATCTGTTACTTTTGAATAAATAATATTGATAAGTCTTTAAGACTTCAAAAAATAATAATAATCATTTGAAAATTTGTCAAATTTCTTTTTTTATCCAGTGGTTTCGTAATAGAGGTATTGAACATTTTCTTTTCCATTAGGTATAGGTATTTTCCTGATTTCTTTGTTATTTTTTCAAAATTTTATGTCGATTCGAAGATTTAATCTAATTTTCTTAGAAAAATATTTAAATTTAGACTAGTCAGGTCACAAATAGTTAGGTTTACTTTGTCGACATTGCGAATTAATATTGTATGTATTGTATCCAATTATTAGATCATAAGAATTACAAATGGATTAAAGCTGCGAATGCATTTATTTTAAAGTCGTGTAGCATTCGAATGTGATTGTAATTGAATTAATACTCCATGGCAGAGTTTCCCAATGGGGATGGAAACTGCGGAACTAATGGCGCTAGCATAGCTGGTTCCATGCATCGTCATTGGTTGAAAAATCGGTAATGTCATTTCATATTTCAAATTAGCTCGACCTCATTGGTCAGATTGAGAACCAGCTATAGTTGTGCCATCTACAATTAGCTTTTAACGGTCTTCCCCATTGGTGGGTTGCGACCCGGCACCGGGCCATCAAATTAAAAAAACAGGGTCGCAGAATTTCTGCCTTGTTTAAAATATATATATATATATATTTATTGAAACTTAATGCAAAAGTAAAAAACTGTATATCATCTTCCTGCCGTTGTCTCGTTTTATTTGGGGTAGTAGTAAGTAAAAAACTGTATAAAGGCGGGCTTAATACCTTCGGCATTTTCTTCCAGTCCAACTTAGAAAAAATTGCTCCATTTGCACAAAATAGGCGATACCAATCTATTTTACTTAATGTAATCAGCGGGGGAAGAGGTTTTAAAGTATTGAGTTTGTCACTAAGGGCCAGTGTGACATTTACCGGGCCATGGCAGAACAATGTTTGGGAAACACTGCTCTATGGATAAGTCTTTATGAATCTATGGTTTAAGGTAGTGATGCGACAAATAATGCGTTTGCAATTATTTGTACAATTAAAACGATCAAAGGATCGGTACGGTGTTAATTCAGTAACGGCCAATCGGGAAAGTGCAATTGGCTTTAACTTGGTCATATTGAGAAAACCAAAGGAGTCGACAAAGAATCTGAGTGATATTGAGAAGTTGCTCCATTACCCTTTGGTTTAATATTTCCCTCAATTTGCCAGTTATTACACACTGTATAAATCGGTAATTGCCACAATTCATCTGATGGAATGGTCTTAAAAAGATTGTCTTGCATGCAAAGAATGTATGCCCCAATTTAGCATAAGAAAAATATCTTCTTTCTTAATTTTAAACTCATGTTTATTATAATAATTCTGTTAATATAAGTAAGTAAATAATCCCAATTATTGCCTCTTGGCCCCAATAACGTGCCGATATCTAATACAAGGTAAGCAGTATTCCTATTATCCAGTATTTCAATAGTTGGGTCTACAGTTTTGTTGCAGCCATAAGTTTTACCCAATGAAGGGGGCAGGAATGCTCATAGTGAATAAACTCAGTTAAATAATATAATATATTTCATAAAAAAACAACCTAACTGCCACGTTTATAAAATTATATAATTTGTGTTCTTTGCACTAAAATGTATGCAAATATTTGTTAGTTTTTATTCTAGTCCTATAAACAGGAAAATAGCAGAACTAAGGCAATGTGCAATGATTTATATATTCTTCATTTAAATAAATTAAAACGATTGTAAAATACAAAAAAAAAAACATTTTAGAGTAATTTTATTAAAATGAGTTGGTTTTTCATGCAAAGCAACCAACTATCATTTGTGCGCATTTATTCCAACGCCATTGGGTTAGTTTAAAAAAGGGTAGTTTAAACATGTAATTAAATGATGTTACAAACTTACAACTTCTATATTTTGTAAAATAAAACTTGTAAGTAGTTAAGGATGGCAGTCATGATAAATGTTAGTAGAAAAATGCTTACTATAATGGAACAAGGTTTGGCCAAAGGGTCGATAGCAAACGGAGCAATTTTTCACTGAAATAAAGACACATACGCCCAAAAGACTCGCTAAATTGACACCTTTTGCCCAAATGTTGGCTCAATATAAGGTTAGCATAGAATATATTTTGTGATAGTTACGCTTCATTATAAAATGTTTGAACAAAATATTGGCTGTTTTAAGTATGTGAGTGATTTTCGTACAATGGAACGTAGTGCAAGATAAGTGTATATTTGCTCTTTAGATGTAAGCCAAAGAACAAGATGTTATTATACGTATAAAAATGTATATTGATGAGCCTTTGGAATTTAAAAAATGAATAAAATATATTTTTTCGTCAGAAATTGTTTTTCTTTTGCTTTGCTTTATTATCTGGGAAAAAATATGTTCCTAGAGTAGTGGTCAGAGCACATAACACATTGAACTGATTGAGCATATCTTTTGACGCTTGACATCGTCCCATTGTCGGGATGGCGCTTTGATAAACATTTGTGAAATTGCATACCGAAATTAGAAATATTGAAAAAACAAATGGTGGTGTTAGTTCCAAGTATGATGACCACACACCAAATGAACTGGGCAGCACTACACCTGCTGCATATTGAATTATTGTCAGCTTACAGCCTTCGTTAGAAACGAAGCCATTCAATCATACTAGGTGAAATTATAAGGAAGAATTGAAAGGAGAATCATAGTATCATATGGGTACCACTATACTAGACTCCAAAGAATTCCACTTTTTTTTACAAATAATGTTCGTCTTTTGGTTTACTTTTACATGCATACCGTACTGCGCGAAACGCCTGGTGTTAAAACTTAAAAAGTCATTGTCATCTTGTTGTCAGTGTCATCAGTCACTGTCCTGTCAATATTTAGTAAAGTACGAAATAAACACGATACAAAATCTGTAAAATGTTTTAGTTTTCGCTGTTTACAATTGTTACGACCTGTTTATAGAATCGTGCTATTATTTCATTCTGCCACAATGGCAGAAACGAAGGAAAAGGAGGAGAATCCTTTGGATATAGACGGTAGCAACTTCAACCCCGACGTGTACGTAGACGTGTTGTTAAAATGTGCAACGTTGAAGCAAGTCATGGATAAAGAGGCTGAAGTGGTCACCCAGAGCCAGTTCCTGCAGTCAGAGATGCAAACGTTAGTCTACGAGAACTATAACAAGTTTATCTCTGCGACAGAAACTGTCCGCAAAATGAGAACAGACTTCAAGATAATGCAAGAAGAAATGAACAAACTGAGCGAAAACATGAAGAAAATCACCACATTTAGCGCTCAGATATCAGATTCTTTAAGGGAAAGTGGAAATAACGTCAGTAGATTATGTGGAACACGACAACTGTTGGATAAACTTCAGTTCTTGTTCCTATTACCTTCTCAATTGAACAAAGCCATAGAAGAAGGAAGATATGCGGATGCTGTCCATGAATTCACTCACGCTCAAAGAGTACTACAAAAGTATGGTAATCAACCTTCATTTCAAAGCATCCAGACAGAATGTTCTGAAATAATTTATGGTTTGAAAAAAACTTTGCGAGAAAGACTGCTTAGTCCAGATACATCAGCTTCTGAATTAGCTGAAAGTGTAGGTTTATTGAGACAACTGCAAGAAACAGACTCTTCCCTCCAGGACATTTTCCTAAGCTGTTCTGAAAGCCGGCTTGACCAGCACCTGCAAGCTCTCAGTGCTATGGTAGAAAGTACTGACATTTTGGAATGGGTTGAAAAGTGCAACAACACCCTTTTAGCAGACTTGGGCATCATTATATCATGTTACCATGACATGTTCCAAGATAAAGACAGTACCAACATTCCAGATTTTGCTGACAAAATCATGTTACAAGTATTCCATCTTTTTGAGGAAGTTGTGAAGAAGCCAGACAATATTGGAACAGAAATTTTGATCAGAGGACTTGATAAATTCTTTAGAAAGTTGCAAGCAATGACTGAGATCATTAACAGTGATACTATGTCCAATAAAGCCATTGACGTTGTGATACAATGCATCAATCATAAAGCCACCATACAGTATCAGTCAATACAATCTCAGTTCAAAGATAGTCTGACTAAAGTGAGACAGTCTTTGGCAAGCAAAGGTACAGATACCACTGACCTGAAGGACATACTGAATTCCCTCCAAATCTACTTGATGCAGAAAGTACAAGCATCACTATTAGATCTCATGGCATTCCTACAGAACAATCTCTCTTTTGGCCTCAAGCCATGGTGTGCTAAAGCTGTCGCTGACACATGCTGGAAGGTTATTTCAGAGACCATGGTCAACCTATCAGATATGGTAAAAAAGATGGCCTGTCTGCAGACCTCAAATAACAACATTCCCTTCGAATTACTGTTGATTTTAGCTAAGTTATGTTTAGAAATGCAAGAGAGTGGAGTCTCCACATTACACACACACTTACAGAAGCTTTTGGAGGAATCCGCTCCAGGACTAACACTTGAGAACAAGGACACAAACAGTGCTATGGTGCACTTATCCACAGCTGCACAAGCTGCCTTGGATTCTGAAGTGGTATTTATTGGACAGACAGCAGCACAAATGTTGAGGGTATCTGTACTAGCAAGGGATTGGTTGAGAGCCCCTGAGCCACGAGGGCCTCGAGCCGTATGCCGCAGAGTAGTGGAGACATTAGCAAGTGCAGACAGTGCTGCATCACAACTCTTCCCAACTAGCATCAAACCATCAAGTGATTCCAGTCGACGCACTATTTGGTCGCGCGCCCCATCTTCATTCTCGCCTCTAAACAGAATATTCTCAGAAAGAATTGAAGTTTTCAGTCCTGCTGGGGCTGACAGAGCTGCTTTATCTAATGGAGCACTGAAGGTGGCTCTGAAGGCGTTAGTAGAGTGCGTAAGACTGCGCACATTTGGCAAGCATGGCCTCCAACAGTTGCAAGTAGATGTGCATTTCCTCCAGCAAAGGTTGTCTTGTATGGGCAATGATGAACGACTACTGAACGCACTGCTAGAAGATGCGCTTGCGTCTGCGCAATTGAGATGCGTAGACCCACAGCTCATGGAACCTAGCATTGTAGATATTATTTGCGAAAGAGGATAAGAATATAAGATTGTATGTTGATTTATTTCCATTACATACCAATTTATATCTAAGAATATGTGAATGTTGTATTATAATAAAAAATAAACACATTAATAAATTTTAGACAATTTATTTATAACCCATTAATCAAAATTGCATCATCATATTAAAAATAATGATATCATCTACATATATAAAATTTTATGTTAAATGCTTCTAAAACATAAATCTCACAATACGGACTACTCTTTTATATTTTAGCAATTAATTTCATTTTACACTGTTAGTCACGACTCACGAGAGTAGAATATAAACATTATTTAAAATTAAAAACAACATAATATATTATTACCATTAGAAACAGAGAAATTGATATAATTTGGTCCTAGTTCACTATAAATTTTGGGGAGTATCATTGTATGAATACTCATAGACTATCAAGACACGACACGTTGGTCAACATTCAGGGAAAAACTTGCGACTGCTACCATCAAGCATAAACTTCAACTGTGATATATTTGAAGACTATTGAAACTAAACGCATATTACACAACATAGTATTAACAATAACAGCAGAATATGAAATTGATTTAAAAGTGATAAGTATGTATTGTAGCTATGTTTAATGTAAGTATATGGTAAAACAATTGCATATATCTCAACAACTTTCTAGTGCTGTGGGAAAGCCCGAATTCGGGATATTCCGAAAGTTTTATTTTCTAGCACAGATAAGGGCAACATTTATGAAACGCCATCCTGATTGGCACTCTCGAGACTTAGTTGCAACATAATTATTAGGAATATCCCTAGTTCGTGATTTCTCTTACGCACCCTATGGTCGTAACTACATAACTTCATTAATATTATAAAATATGAACTCCAGAATTACTCTCGACTCTAAACAATATCTGAATTGAGGTGTGCTGTGCTTACTAAATATTTCATTTATATAATTAGAAAAATCTGGTACTCGAATTCCTCTAATCCCTTATAATAATGATGAAAACATACTACGAAGCACTAAATAACCCAAACTCCGCGATCGGGAAGCTCAATAATTCATCTTATAAGCATTGTATAATTACAATTCCATTCAAATCAATATTCAAAACATTTCAATAATAAGCTCGTTCGAACCCACCAAACATTACTTATAAACTTCATTAAGAACTCTGTTATTCTAATATAAATTTTACAACATAAGTTTGCACCTTCTTGCAATATATTTAGGTTCATCATTTCGAAAACAATCAGATAAGTCATTGAATGGCGAACATTTACAGTTTTACTGAAAATTACAGCATGCTAACCGATAATGCCAACGAAAATTATTATCCCTAGTTCTAATAAAACATAAATATTTACTCTTATACATACATAATATCTAAAATCTAGAACAAATTGACAAAATATACTTATTATTTTAAGTTCTCATTTACAAATAGACAAGATCAACGCCTAACTAAGCGACTCACGATAAAAATATTGTTTGTTGATGTAAGATTTCATCAAATGTGTAAAAATATTTTTATTTTGCAATGGTCCGCTTGTTACGATTGTGAGCCTTGTGATGCGTGATATTATCTAAACATACTAGCGCTCCCTTAACTAATAACATCCCGAAATCTAAGGGAGCCTTCAGTCCAACTTCGAACACGAACCAATCTCTATTTTATTTAAAATATTTATTTATTATTTTTTTGCATAAGTTTCCTCATCTTCTCAGGCACGGGCACACCACGATGCGCGGGCGTCCGCTTGGGTTTGACGCTGGATTTCGCCTCAGACTTTTCAGGTTTGGGTTTCCTCATGGCGCCCGGAGTTTTTGTTTCTTTGTCAAGCGATTTCCTTGTTGGTTTCGCTACACTTTTGTTCGGTTTAGTGTTAGTAGAGGTGCTGCTATCGCTTAGAGCGCTAGACTTCCTCGAAGCTGGGGCTTGTTTTGGTTTCTCGTTTACGCTGGACTTGCGGGGCGCTGGTTTGATGACGGGTTTGTCATCAGGCGGCGGCGACCGGCGACGCCGTATCCGCGGCGGCGTGTGCGCCAGTGTGGTGTGGCGCGACAACAGCGCCGCGCTGCTGAACAGCTGCCCACAGTCGCATCTGTGCTCCACCTCCAACGTTCCTGCGCAAACAACACACAAACGTTGTAGAACAGAACATTCAAATAGCTACTATGTAAATAAATTGGAAAAAAAACCACAAAATATGATGTTACTTACTTCGCTTGATTTGTTTCACGGGCGTTGGTTTGTGCCTGGCTGTAACCGCTTTCCCCAAAGATTTTCTCTTTGCTATTCCACTCAGAGATTTTCTCTTATCAGCTAAAGTTTTCTTTTGAGTTTTAGGTGTGCGTTCATGTGCAGGTTTCGTTGGTTTTTCAGGAATGGTTTTTGGGAAAGAGTATTTTATAGTTTCGCTGTCATCAGAGTCCGTTGAAGGTACTGGTTCTAGTTTAGGTGCTTTAGGTACTTGTTTAACAGCTACCGGGTTAGGTTCGATGGCTTTTGGCTTTAGGCGTGGTATTTTTGGCGGATGCTGCAATGACGTTCTTCTCTTCACTAAGTCTTTGGAGTTCGGCCGCTCTATTTGAAGGGAGCTGCGCTTGTTCGCTCTCACTTTCATGAACACTTTCTCCTCAGCTGGTTCCTCCACTTTAAAGTTCGGGTTGAGCATATACCTGACTTCGTCGTCGTCGCTCGATTCCACCGCTGGTTTACGGTCTTCAGGAGCAGGGACAGGAGCTGTAGTCTTAAGACGTTTGCTAGCACTACCCGTAGATTTATCCTTGATGGCAGTTTTCTTTTTAGGTGTTTCATGGACCTTTACAGTTTCTTTAATTTCTGCTTTCTTAATTTTCTCTGGGACTTCCGGTTCAACTTCTGTTTTGACATCTTCCGTTTCGGAAAAGTCTCTCTTTGCAGCAATAACTGGTGGTGGTTCAACGGCTATTATTTCTATTTTCTCTGGAACAGTCTCAATTTCTTTTTCTACCTCTTTTACAACTTCTATAGGTTTCACTTCAGCTGCTTTCGGTATTTCTTTAGGTAATTCTATTTTTTCAACAACCTCGGTTTTGTGCTCGTCTTCTTTTATATCTTCAATAATAACTAGTTTAGGAGAATCAATGTCTTCTAGTTTTTCTTCAATCTTTGAACTTTCACTTGCGTCTTCAACTGATTCAACTGTTGCCTCAGATTCTTCAGCAGGTTTAGCTTGCTTCGACTGTCTTTTCTTTCGTTGACAGATAATCGTGTGTTTGGTGAGCGAGTGCTCGTTAGGGAACACCATGTAACAGAGTGAACACTCGTGTATTATGTCTCTGGTTGATAAGGAACTCTTCACACTCTTGTCATCAGATTTTTCTGAACTAGTCTCCACATGTTGCTCCTTGTGCTCGATAAGGTGATGCAGCTTCCTAAACGATTTCTTACAAACCTCGCACTGGTGTAAAGTCACCGGCTTCTCAACGTTGTTTGGTATCACCGTCACAGGCGTAGTTTTCTGTCTGTTTATACCGTCGTGGGTTTCCCTGTGCTCCACCAAATGGTGCAGTTTTCTGAATGACTTGTCGCATGGCTCGCAGCGGAACCCAGCGCTAGGGTCTTCGCTTAGCTTAGAAGCACTCGGTTCTTTCTCAATCTTTGTGTCAGATTGCTCTGAAGAACTCTTTCGTAAAGATCTCACGGGTGCTGAGCTCGGGTTGTGAATAATCCGATGCTGAACTAGATGATGAAGCTTCCTGAACTCTTTCTTGCAGACCTCACAGCTGTACACTGATTTGTTTACGACAGGAGCTTCCTTTTCTACTTTCTTTGGCTCATCTTTCTTGTGCTGTAATTTATGGCTGACCAAATAGGATAACTGCCTGAATGTTTTGCCGCAGATTTCGCAAACCAGGTCATTGCTTTTGGGGAATATTTTAGCCCTTGGTTTTCTTGATTCATGAATTTTTCTGTCATCAATCTCTCTTTCTTTCTTTTCAGCTTTCTCTTTGACTGGTGGTGTATCTTCTATGACAATAACATCATCCTTATCGTCAGATTTAGAAACTGAATCTTTGGATTTACGCTTTTTAGGAGTTTCTTTCCTGACGACAAGTGGCTTATCATCATCAAGGTCCATGTCATCAGATTTACTTCCTTGTGATTTAGAATCTGATTCCTGCGATGGTCTCATTCTTCTGGGGCTCCTCTTGTCCGAACCAGATCGACTTGGTGAAGGGCCGGTGCAATGTTTCACGTGTTTGAACACAACATTCTCAGTTCTGAATAACTTGTTACAGATTGGACAGACTATGTTCTCATTAATTTTACCCATAGTCCAATTTTCTTTGATGATTTGACCATCGCTGTCCTCATCATCTTCTTCATCATCAGTAATTGTCACGGTATCACGTTTTGGGACTTTGGCATCTATTAACCGTGGCTTCCTTTGTGGGCTTGGCACTTTATTCTTTTCAACTCCTCCTTCAGGAATAGGATATTTTCTCGGACGCCCTCTTCCTCTCTTGACAGGAGTACTCTGCTGACTATCGGGAGTTGGAGAATCAATAATATTCAAATTTTCTGAATGTTCAAGTAACTCAGCGGCTTTCACTAAACTGTCGATAGCTGAGACGGCATTCTTGTGAGCTACTACGTTGTCGTTACGATTGACTGTCTCTTTGAGCGGATTTTTAATGACATCTGGAGTGTGTGTATATTTATCCTCAGCTGCTGTGTTCGAACCAAGAAGATAATATTTCTTCCGGATTGGATATTTCACATTTTTATCTGTTTTATCATCATCGGTCTTCCTTTTCTTTTTAGGTGACACTTCAAGACCTAAATCTTTTGGTTCTATCAGCTCTAGTTCAGGTTCTTCAACGGGAGTTAGAACTTGCTTTCTCTGGTGTTTAGTTTTTGTTTTAACTTCTTCTTGTGACTTCGCATCATCTGTGGTATCCAACACATCTGAGTCTAAAGAATCGAGAGTGCTAAGGGTGATGCTGTCTGGTTCGGTGCTTAGTTTCTTGCCAGAAGAAAGTTGTTGACCCTGGATATTTATTGAACTGGGAGCAAACTCCATATTATCCATAAAGACTACCTTAACTGGTTTATCTTCAATGATAGTTATAGGGCATTCCTTCTGAAGCTTTGCTGATAAAGCTGATTGATAAGCTTTTTGTAACTTTGATTGATTTCTGGTAGCGGAATCTTCAGTTGCACCCAATTTGTTTGGAGCGTGCACTTTAGCTGGTTGTATAGGTTGCCGGTTGACGTTGTGATATTTATAAGGAATTTTCGGTTTATCGGCACGTACAACATCGTTCTTAGAGTAAGTCTTTGGATATGGATCTTTCTCCACCACAGTTTGAATAACATTGTGTGTCTCTTTGTTATCAAAATTCATAGTAAGACAATTCTCATAAGTTATGGAATTTCGTCTCGCGAACTTGTCAAAATCATTTTCGGTGATAATAGAATCTTTTGTAGCAGCATCTGTTTTAGATTTATCAGCGTTGGCATAAGTTAGCACTTTTTCTTTAGCTGGTAACTTAGCTGCTACATTCTTCTTATTTCCATCAATATCTCCTGTAATAGGCTCATGCTCTATTATTTCATCTTCTGAGTCAACCTCTATTACACTTTCCTTGATCTTTTGAGTTTTATTTGGAAATGGTAGGAGATTGGGTATTTTAGTAGTTTTGACAGGAACTGGCGGTTTTTCTTTTTCCGCTTTAGAAAAGGATTTAGGTTTAGGTTCAGATAAAGGAACTACGGGTAATTCATGAGGAGGTCTTTCAATAAACGGTATACCGTGTAATTCGTTCATCTTCATTTCTATTTCATCAAGTGTGGCTTGGTCTGTTGGTTGGTAGTTTGTTGGAAATTTACCAGTAGGAGGATTCGAATCTATAGCCGAGGTCTGGTTGGGTTCTTGGCCCGCTTTTGAAGGCCCTACTGTTCTGTGTATCATACCTTCAATAGTTTTATCAATCAAGTCTTGGTAGTTAACTTCTGTTATTTTCGGTTCCTTCTTTTGATTGATCACAGATGCTGCTTGTGATATTTCTTCTTTTTGAATATCGTTTGTTGCATCTTGCTTTATAGGCTCTTTTTCAGCCTCTGCCTCCGATGTTTCTGTAACAGTCTCAACCTTCAGAGGAATCTTGCTTTCCTGAGTATCATTATCTTTATTTTGACTTGTGCTAGCTTTGCTCACAAAAGCAGTTTCGTTTTTAATAGCTTTGTTGCCTTCTTGAGTTTTTGCTAAAGCTGCTGCACTGGTCGACTGCTGCCTTTGACTGTCAATTTTCTGGAGAACATCTCTTCTGTTGAGATCATTGGAATTTTTCAGCTGATTGCTACTAGTAGAAGGCACGGCAGGCGTGCAGACCGTAACTCTACTATTCTTTAATTTCGTTAAGAAGTCTTTTCTGTTAGTAGCTGTCCATTTTCCAAAAGGCACCTCTTTTTTGCTACCTCCTGCTTCTTCTGAATTGGAGTCATCATCCCCTTCATTTCTTCTTTCATTATTCGGGAGACTATCTGTTGACGTACTACTGACATCTTGTGTGCCTGAGCAACTAGGCTGCTCTTCTTTAGGCACTGGACTCACTTTAATATCCTTTATTTTCACTTTGTCAGTAATTTCTCTTGGTGTAACCTTTATTTCCCGCTTTTCATCCTCTGCGGTACTCACTTGAGGTTTTAATTTAGAGGAGGATCCAGGTACTTCTTGGGGAACTGGTTTTTGATCCTTTACTTCATTGCCAGATACACTGTCAATGCTAACTGAACATTTTCCAGAACCTTCCACTTTTACATTGGTGGTACTGTCAACTTCCATAGGCACCACATTGGGTTGAGATTCAGCTATTGGAATAGGCTTTTTAGATTCCTTTTTAGGAGATTTTTCAATAACATTGTTTTCTTTCTTGAGTACTGACGTATCTGTTTTAGGAACTGAAGGAGTAATATGAATTGTTTTCTTATCAACCACTGCATCTACTTTTGGTTTACCTTGATTTTTATCAGTTTTTACTGGATTTTGGGATTCTTCCGGCGTTGGCTGTGCTTTTTGTGTTTTTTTATTTGGTACAATACCTTTAGCAATTTCTTTTAAAGCAGTATCTGTTTTTTTAGAAGATTCAGGTGCCAATTCAACTTTTCCTACTACGACGCCCATGGCTGTCGAAGGCTTTATCGTTGTTGAAATTTCGTTGCTAGTAGGTTTGGTTATGTCCTTCTTAGTTTCTGGTTTTGCAATCGGTATTTTTGACTGATTGTTCTTCACAGCGTCGCCTAAGGGAGATGTCGCATCTTGTTTTGTTTGTTTTTTTGTCGTATCAAGACTTACTACAGGATTTGAATTGGCTTGGATATTTTCAGATTCTTTTATACTATTGTCTTGAGCACTTTCTTTATTTTTTGTTTCATCGTCTTTCTTTATTGGAACATTGGATTCAGCGTTCTCGCTTTCTTGATCATTGTTTGTAATATTTTCATCTTTTGAAACAACATCAACATCTTTATCAGTTGCCGATTCTTTAGTTTTGGTTTCATCTAATTCACTTTCATCAATAATAATAATGTCATCATTTTCTTGGTCTGTTATATCGTAAATAATTTCTTCAACTTTGGTCTCATCTTGACTATCACATTGAGTATTGTCTTTAACTATTGCCTTATCATTCTTATCAGTTCCAACAATTTTAACATCTTTATTAATTACTTGAATAGGCTCAGAAATAACTTCAGCTTGTTTTATTTGAATATCATTCACCTTTGCCAGGTTATCACTGTCAGATTTAACAAGCCCTTCAGGTTTTGCCTCACTTTGATCATCTACAGTTTCGGCAATTGTTTCTACAATCACAAGATCTTCTCCCATACTTTCCTCTTCAATATTTTCTATATTAACACTCTTTTCTTCTATTTTCTCTTCATTTACAATTACACTCTGAACATTCTCGTTAAATATTACTTTTTCTTTAGTTATTTCTTTTTCAGTTGAATCAATGACATTGTCTTGTTCAATTGGAACTGAAGTGTCATTTGCTATAGATTTTGCTTTCAAAACTACATCACCACTTGGTTCTGATGGTTGTGGCTTATCAGTACCAATATTTTTTATTTCTACGGTTTCTTTCTCAGTTTCTTCAGCAACAATATGTTTTTCAACTGATTCGTCAATCACCAACTCTTTCTCAGGACTAGCTATCTCAGTAGTTTTATTGTCTTCTTCATCTTTAGTTTTAGTTGGTGTTTCAGGTGTTCTTTGCTTACTATTTTCAGTATGTACTTCTATTCTTTTCTTAACATTATCTGAATGCCTATTAGGATGCAGCTGTTGGTCAACCATGGTTTTAGTTAATGGTATGGGCTCTTTATTTGGTGTTGAGTGGTATGTCATGGGTGTGAAACTGCCTATGACTGGAGATTTTCGTGAGTCGCTGAACTTCATAATTTTTCCGTTTATGTTGAATTCAGATTTACCATCAGGTGATGTTTCTTTATTTACTTCAAGTTCGACTTCCGTAATTTTAGTTGTTAAAATTGGTTCTTTTCTTGGTGCTTTAATTTTTCTTTCAGCAACTTTGTTGCAGGCAGAGTCACTTATGACTTTATTTATATCCTTTATAGGCACATGTGATGATATTTTCTTTTCAGCCATCTTACCCTCTTTTGCAGGCTGTAAAATGAAACAGCATAATAAATATGATTGGCATATTCTACTAGTAAATTTATTGAAAAACTTAACCAGAAATGGTCTAACATCATTGAAAAACAATTCCTTACCACTTCTTTAGGTACTTCTATCTCTATTTCTTCATAAACTTCTAAATTACCCTCCACATTTTCACTGAAATACATACAATCAATATTATTTTTATTGCCTTCCTAACTATCCAAATTGCAGAACATGGATGAACCATCAGATAGCATAAACATAACATACATAACATAAACAGATTTATTTGATTGGTCAGCAAATTAGCACCTATGTTTAGGTAAAATTGAGGTGCAATAAGAGTTAGGTGCCTTGTACTGAGATTCACTAAATATAATGATTATCTCATCATGGAAAAAAGTTATCTTAATGAGTGCTTAGGAATGAATGCAAATTCTTAGTGATTTCTGATAACAGTGGTATGTTGTTATTTACTGTTTTGTAAATGGGAGAATAAGTAGAAACTTCATCCTGGTCATCAATTATGACCAATATTTTCGAGAAACTAAGTACACAGGAATGGCCGAAGTGGCGCCGCTTGAGGGCTCTATATCCAGCAATAGACATCATTTTTTTTGACTATAAAGAAGATGAAAACAATTGTTTCTGTTCATACTTTTTATTTTGTGTTTTGTAATTAACAAAATCTATAAAAACCTACTTGCAATCTAGTGTGCAATATCAAGTTATGATTTCATGTACTACTTGCATACATGAATAGTAATAGCTATTTTAACACCAGTATAATTTTACAGCTACTTTAATTATAGGTAACTTATATTTTATTTTAGTAGTGCCTTATTTAGCTTACTTTAGTGTTGGATTAAAAGAAAGCTAACAGTAATGGTGTGCATTTATATTACAGCTTCTCTTTTGTACTGCTTACTTTTTTATATCAGTGTTGAAACAAGCCTATGTTTGCTAAGTTCTATTTTTTAAAATATTTCTTTTACTACTATTCTTACTCAATGAAAAGTTGCCAAAATATTTTTAATATTTAAAGCTATATTCTGCTGATTAAGCTGTATTGAGTTGGGCTTGTGTTGCACTAAAGAAAAAAGTTTTAAAAATGCACAGCTAAAAGATACAAAACTACAAAAGTATTTTTGGCACAAAATCCTCAACTCAAACACAAAAGATGACTTATCAAGTTCATATATTCTGTAAATATATGAAGAATGGGCTCATAACATTAAAATAAAACTGTACAGTGAGCATGTGTGAACACAACAATCTGAAGCTTCTGAATACCTGTTCAAGATGTTTGTTTTCAAATCTCATGGCAAGTTTTGTTTACTTGTTGATATGTCAAACAAGAACACAAGAACTATGGATGGACTGTGTGGAAGGTGGTTGACAGGAGTTCGAGTAACAGAGAAATGTTGAAGAGGACATTGTGTCAAACCTAAATCTCAACAGCAACTGTGATATTTGGACAACTTTGCTGACTTGTCACTTTTTCATGAACATCATTTAAAAAGAGGAACCATAGTTTCTGGAGGGTTTTCTCCATAGGCAGCGACCAATCCAAACTGTGCACCATTTCTCGATGTTTTATAAGTGCCCATGTAGTGTAATAAAATATTTTGATTTTGAACACTATGCTATTAAAGCATTGAGTTTACAAAAACCTGAATTTGTATATTGAAATAATGTGTCTCGGGAAGAATTCACAAATTATTAAGAATCAGTAGTAAGAAAAGATGCCATGTTTAATATGGAATAGATGCTGGCATTTGAGTGAAAGCAAAGGAACATCTTAAATCTAATTAGGTCAAATCATGTTTATGTTATAGTTACGCCTACAACAATTTATTTATAGAAGAAATGTGAATGTTTACACATTCTGATAAGAAGAATTCTGCTAACTAGATCTTACAAAATGATATTGAAAATACTATTTCATATTTTATTAAAACAAAACAATGAGTCACAGTTGTAAACAAAGTCAGACATATTTATGGACTGATAATCTGCTTCTGAAAAATCATAAATTTTTTTTGTAAATTTTTCTTATTTTGGAATATTGACTCTAGCTAGTGCTTATTAGGGCTTTGGGAACCGTCCCTTAGTGTTAGCATACACTTGCAACTCTAATTTCTAGTGTGTTAGAGGCACTTAGGCAGTAATGGAAAATGAATTGTTAGTTATTAAATAAAAAAACTCACCGCACTTTCAAGAATTTGAAGCTGGTCTGCTGCTGATCATCATCAATTATCTGAACAGCGGCCAGCTCCTCCTGACCTTCCTTCCTATACAAGTACAGTCCATTACCAATATCTATTGCATCTACATTTTTACCATCAATCTGTAGCACCACTTCTGTATCTTTACTAGCTATGTCTGTCTCCTCATTTATCAAGGTAGACTCTATCATATTGTCATCAGACTTAAACTCCAATTCATCTGGCTGCTTCATTTCCGAATTAGATTTATCATCATCAACATTGTCATCAATCACCAGCTCATCGCCATCATAAGAATTGTCATTATCATCAAATATGTCAACACCGCCTGATAAAATGTTTGCTGCCTCAATCTGTTTACCAATTTTGTAACCATCCAGCATATCACTTTTCTTTCCAATTGGGGACAGATTCGATATCAGGTCGTCGGCGTTCGTCATGGTCCCTTCGGAGTCAGTGGTGGTACTAGCCAGCGACACATCTTTTATAGAAGAAATGTCGAATGTTGAATCAACAGAGTCAACTTCTGACAGAGAAAAGTACTTGGAGGAGCTCTCGTTGGCTGTCATGAAGGACTCACTCGGCGGGGACGTGGTGTCGAGCGTGGAGTCCCGCGAGCCCCCCGCTTCTCCCCGCAAGTGGCTCAACCTATCCATTTGCAAACTTCATCTGCTGCGACAACAGGAAAACGACAATTTAGTAACAATGCACATTATAATCACAGAGCGAATCCACTTTATCGATTATAAGAAAGCTAATGAAAACATTTGAAGGTTGGTCGATTAATTAGCACCTAGGTCAATAGCAAAGAACAGTGAAACTTTTAGAACAAACGATAATGATACTGTGACACTTTCGATAAAATTTTAATAAATCACATCATACCAAGTTATTATTTTATGATATAGATCTCAGATAAAACTCTTGAATAGAATTTGGGTATTAAATTAATTGTAAAAGTTATAATAACAATTTTATTACAATTTTGTTAAAATAACACAACACATCAAAAGATTAAAGATGGACGCCAAATAGCAATGTTGCCGTTATTTTGCATGTCATTATGTTGATAAAAATTGCAAAATAATATCCTTACATTTGTTTTCCGAATCAAACCTTATAGAGACACATTACTTTTGTCTAAAAGTCAGAAATAAACTATAATCATCCAATATTTTGTATTAAACGCTTCGTTTTTCGTGAATTTAATTTAGCATTTTTAGATTGGCAACAATTTTATTCTGTAATGGATGCTGCTGATAATGCAAAATACCTATCGCTTGGCAATGTCAATGACCGCCACGGTTATGAAAGTATTTCAATTCATGTTTATGATAAAATACAAAACTATCCGCGGCAAAAAATATTCCTTAGGTAGAAAAGTTCTTTTTGAGTTTAGAATAGCATGATTTAGGTAAACCTTGTTTTACAGATGCAAAATGCATTGAAGTTGGAAATCAAATTTCCCGCTTCATTCCCTTATCAAATAACAATAATTATTACCGGATAGAAACAAGTTCTTAGAAAATATATTTCAGACTTGTTGGTAATATGAAAAATGGCAAAAGTAATATAGTTATTTTTTATTTTGAGACGTTCGTTGAAGCTTATGGCGAAAATAAATAAACCAAAACGCTTTTTAGTTTTGACGCAGTCGAGTACTAGTCCGGGGAATTTACGCCGAATATTAGGCTAACTTTGCATTAATTAAAAACAGCGATTTTTTTCATTGAATATGTAGGGTATGGACAGGAGAGTATATTAAGCTGTATCCCGCGAAAAGTTCACCACCGCGTATATGTTTTTTTTAAGAAAACGTCTAATATGTATTTAACTTGGTGGAAAAAAATATAAACAGGTATGTTTATTTGGAGTATTTGTAGAACAGATTGAGTCAGTGTCTCCATATGTAAATCGCTATATTAGTACTTTACTCTTTGGTAAATCGAGAGTTACCGTGTTGCAAGGGTAAAAATACGGTGTTTATAAAAAAAATACGGTGAATTTGCTAAAATTGTACCGTGTAAATTAGGTACCGTGCAATTTTTCAAAGAAAAAATCAACATTATGAAGCAATCAAGTCTGAATATATTAGTTTTTTAATTATTAACAAAGAAAATTCAAGTAGGTAACATGTGGTATTATTCTGAATCATACGCTCCTAGCACGACAGTATCTTTTTCATAAATGGATTTATTCATTTTTGACAACATGTTGTTGGTTGGCCTGAAATCCACACAGTTTTTGCCATTTCTTTTGATTGATTGCCGGGTGAAAATATTCCCTTTTATTGTTTGGGTTAGAAGTTTGTTTCTTTCTTTACTTTTTTAATTTTAATGGTAATACGGTGATGTATGACACGGTAATACATTTTTACCTTGACGGTAGATAGAGACCAGATTACGGTGCATCTACGGTAATTACCGTGTATATGGAGACACTGGATTGAGTACTACAAGTAGGTCAGAAAATTAAACATTTTCGTCCACGGAACACTCATTTTTTTAAAAAAAATCTTATAATTTGACTTCGTATTTAAGGCAAAAATATTAACAGGACAAAAATAGTGCTAAAATGATATATATCACCATGTCTAACTATTATTATGAAAATTAAACAAATTCTGCTCCGGACTTCACAGAAAATCAAGAAAATCAAAAAATCTTAAATACTACTTACGGCAAAAATGTAACAGGATTTAATTTCATTTAATAATGAGAAATATGTAAATCCAAACCTTAATCCCCCAAAATTAAAAAAATTAGAGTGATAATTAATATTGTCAAAGTAAAAATTAAATTACGATGCACGGTGTCAGCGCTAAGCAGCGTGCGGCGTACGGCGTGTGCTAGTGTGCGTAAACAAGATAAGCGCTGCGTTCATTGTGTGCGTATGACTGTGTTGTTGTTTGAGTCGGTGTTTTATTGAGTTACGCGATTGTACACCTTATTTTTATTTCGGAAAGATGAAATTCCTATGAAAGTGCTGCGCCAAATACAAGAATAAAGCTTGCAGACGTATTTTACGTAAACATTCATTGATTTTTTTTTCACGATTTGCTTTAAGGTGTTTAATTTTTGTGTAAATAGGTTAGAAATAGCCTTTAGATGAAAGTTAAACTAAATTAAACCCTGTTACCTTTTTGCCTCAACCGCTATTGTAAAAAAACTGGTAATAATAACTTCCGGTAGTACAATTTGTTTAATTTTGTTTATTGGCGGTGTAATATATTAATTTAAGTTATTTTATGTAAAAAAACCGCTGTTTATATTTTTGCCGTAAGTACAATCCAAAAATTTCGTAAATGATTTTTTAACGTAATTTCCGTGGACGAGAATGTTTAATTCTGAAAAAATATATTACTGTCACCAATTCTTTACCTAAAGTACATAAATTTGTCCTGTTAACTTTTTTTCCCATGTTTTTATTCACAAAAACGCGTTTTCGTCTTTTTCAGCTTGATCCGGTCTCGGAAAATCTTTAATTTTTTATTATTATTTGAAGAGCTAAGGTCAAGTACACGATTCAAGAAAAAAATCGCTGTTTATATTTAATGCAGGGTTCAAATCTAAAAGCCCCGGACTATACCTAAAGTAAAAAAAGGGAGTTCGCTTTCGCTCACCATCCATAAAATAGCGATATATTAAAATATCGATATTTTGTATCGTCGATATTTTTAATCGCGAGGTATCGATATTCGATATTTATTTTAGAGTATCGAATTCGTATAAATTTCGATATATTTTTTAACGCAACTCTGATCCCAGCTGCTATATAACAATTGGCTGCGTGCACGAAATAACTAATAACCCATCAGTGTGACACGTATATGACCCTGATTTTAACTGACAATTTTAAAACTAGAAGTGACTTCCATAATATAAACGCGCAGTAAACATGAAATTGTAATAACCTAATTAACATTAACGAAAACTAGCAAGTCATTTCTTATAAACAGTACCTACTACCTATACTCTTCTAAACTAATATTATAAAGAGGAAAGATGTGATTGTTTGTTTGTTTGCATTGAATAGGCTCCGAAACTACTGGTCCGATTTGAAAAATTCTTTCAATGATAGATAGCCCATTTATCGAGGAAGGCTATAGGCTATATATCATCACGCTACGACCAATAGGAGTGGAGCAAAAATGAAAAATGTTGCGAAAACGGGGAAAATGTGTGACGCAAACGAAGTTGCGCCGGACAGCTAGTTTATAATAAGTTGCCAAAGTCAGTTACAGATCTGACCGCTTGAAAGTTTGAAAATTACATCAAACGTGTCCTTATTAAAAAGCATATTATAAAATTAAGGACTACGTTGAAGATAAAGAAGTATGGCTCTAGTTCCTTCTGCTCGTGCGGCTTCCCTGCTAATAAACGACACAAACGGATGTCTGTAACTATTCCCAATTTTATTTTATTTTCATTCTTTTTATTCAGATGTTTTACACTAGTTTCCAAATCATAGCACCGTTCATTCATTTTTCTGAAAAGTTACAGCAATGATGACAACATTTGTGTCAATTGTTTAATTTAGTCTTCTTACAATATTTTATTTTGTTAGATTCTTTTTTATTTACCGATTGTTTGTGAATGTGTGGACATTGTAGGCCTTGTAAATTCTAAGACGCGTTTTTTTTCTTTATCTTGTTCTACGTTTTGTAGTAAGCAACGACTTATTGTTGGGCCTACGCTGTCATCCTATACTTAAGTACTAACGATGTAACATTCGAATTAACATTTTATTAACAAATTAATTACAAAAAATATGCACATGTAGAAAACTGGCGATATATCGATATTTTTCACACGATAATTATCGATACTGCTTAAAAATATCGAGACGATAAATATCAATATATTTTTTTCATTTGGCCATCCCTAACTTCATAAAAGCACCGTTTCAGAAAGTATGTATTACAATAAGTTAAATTCAAACAATACAAACATATCACTGTTTATTCATATATTTGTTTAATTGGATTATTAAATTGGTACTTTCTCACTATTACTTTTGTATTTTTTTTGTGTTTGTAACTGTTCAGATCTTTCTAAATGCACTTTCCACTTCCATGGCAAACTGTCAATGTCAAGCACTCTGGTGTTAATGTCACGATCGAAAACGTTATTTTTGAAAGCTGCGGTTGTTAATTAGCTGTTTTTATGTTTATTCATTATTTTATTGATAAAAATAACAAAACTTCTCAAAAAGTGAACAATGGCGCCGCGTGAAACTCCCAAACCCACGACGAAGGTGCAACGCACCGTGAAAGATATGCCAACCAAAGGCCGGGCGTCACCAGTTGGGGCGATCAAAAAGCCCATTCAGGTTAAGAAGACAGTGGATAAAACTCCGCTGAAAAGTAAGTAACCTTTTCCCTTCTACCAGTTTAATTACTTGTAATTTTTTTATGGTCTGTGTTTATTTTCTGTCTATTGAGGTTTTTGTAAAATTATGAAATTGACGCCGTTGTTGTATGGTCATCACTATTCAACGGTTGTTTCCTCCATTTCTATAACTTGATCATCATCATGTTCCTGTCCTTGTCTCATTTTACTAGAGGTTGCTGCAACACGTTTTTTCTTCCAGTGTCCATTGTCAACCGTCATGCTATTATTTGCTGACAAATTCCCCCATTTCCATTACTTGTTGTTAATTAACATCTGTGGAAAGCTCTTCATTGGGTCACCACGGTTGATAACCACTAGACTCTTTTCATATGACTCCGTAGGAACCACAGAGTCTTTAAGCTAAGTTGATGGCAAAAGATGTTGCTGAACTATTAGGAACGTTTTACACATCACAATTACAGGTGTGATGATTTCATGTGTATACTCTTTTATTTATGAATTCTTAAATTATTCTTTCCAGCCAACAACACTACCGATGCAAGAACAACAAGACAACGGACTAGCACAGTCCCGAAAGTAGCTACTCCCATACCAAAGGACAACAGATCAGTTCCTGTCCCCAGCAGTGTGACCAAGAGTGGCAAGAAGCCCTCCTGGAAACGACGCCCCAAGCCTGCCCATTCCGGAGTACCTATCCCGGAGAAGATGAGATTGTTACTGGAGAGGCAGTTTAAGGAATCGGAATTTACTCTATAGGCATGTCTCTAATGGTTTCTTACTAGGAGGTCCATGATTTGGTTTGCCTGAAATTATCCCACTGACTTGTTCAAACAGTTATAGATGTTGTCTTTTAGCATGGCAATAGTGTCAATAACAGTAATAGACCTTTCCCTCATCCCTGCATGGACCAAAACAACATATAATGGTTACCTTTGCTAAAAAAAGCATTTTTTATTGCAAGTATTTGCTGATTTCACATTTAGAAATGAAGAATATCAATAAATGTAGGTGGGTCAGTGACCACTTTTGCTATGCTAAAATGCAATTACTATATGAGTAGTAATGCAACTTGAGGAGCATATGTCCAGCAAGACTGATCTATGATAAATGTTGGCTTCTCAGGCAAACTGCAGCATTTGATAAAAACTGTAAGCGACTATATAATAGATAAAGTTTTAAGAATTATATTATTACTTCTAGTGCTTAAATAGTATTAATTATGCCAACTTGCTAAAGCAACATTTTTATAAAATGCGCTAAATTTTAATGGGATAGAGAGGGAGAAGAAGGCCAATAAAAAGATGGATGGATTGCATGAGAAATAATATGAAGGAGTAAATGATGCTGTAACAGCGGAGAATTGAAGAAGAAATCGGTTGCAATAACTCGCAAGTAGAATGGCACAAAGGCAAGAAGATATTGGTGATGATGCCCTGCTAGATTTTCAACAGCAAAAAAAAATACCAGCTTTAATAATATTTAGGCATTTGTTTAGGTGTTGCTCTAGTGTTAGTGTAAATTGGTACATATTAGTTTTTAATTACTTATCATTTTAGATGGTTTTCTTTAATACTTGTTATGCTTTTAGATTGTATCTTCATAATAATATGAATGAATCTATTATAAGCTTTATAATTCAAGATTTCTTTTCAGGATTGAAAAAGTTATGAATATTGTGGATTAGCCATTGATATTTTTAGGCAATTTTATTTGATTGTGTTTTCGCCATTTAATTATGATACAATGTGAAAGACAATA
This sequence comes from Cerastis rubricosa, assembly GCA_949152445.1. NCBI lineage: Eukaryota > Metazoa > Arthropoda > Insecta > Lepidoptera > Noctuidae > Cerastis > Cerastis rubricosa. The sequence goes on from OX424532.1 coordinate 20,890,013, forward strand.
AGTTCTTATGATCACAATGAGTAACTTGGAGGCACAAGAACTTAACTTAAACCTTTTGACCGCCAGTCATGTATGGATGACAGACCAAAATGTGCCCAGCATGCCACAGTCACAAATATATGACAGTTATTAAAGGATGAATTCGTGGCTTGGCGCCGAGGCCACATTTTTGCTTTTTTGACGCGGCAGTCAAAATGTTTGCATTCACAGACTGCCTATGATTTTTGAAATGGTATCTTGCTGTTTTTAAAATACCTATAAAAATTGCTGGTACTATAAATTGTATGTAGGTACCTAGTTTGTTTCTAATTAATAATGTATCATTATTACATCGAGAGGCAAACTAGTCTGAAGGTGCATTAACACAGAAGTTACTTTTTGTAGAGCAACATGATATATGGAAACATAAAGTAAGTTCTACAACTTTTGTTTTCCATAGCTGCCTAAAAGTGTCCTATTAACTTGCAAATGTTGATTCATGTGTGGATGCACCTTTACTCAATAAATTTAAAAATACTTTAGAATTAGTACACACAGCGACACTTCAAGCCATACGGTTCCAGTATAACATGGGCTCGCTTTGTATATATTTCGTGTACAATGAGAGATCCGTATAAACTGGTTTTGAATGGCTCGATTGGTTGTCATGCGTACTAGAGTTGTGCCAAAATTAGACTGTAAGACGTTCTTTTTTCTAGGATTCTCTTTACTTAAAAATATTTATGGATCAATAAAAGCTTGACATGCTTTTAGATATACCTACTACTCTAAAATTAAAAGAGTCGAAGAAGTTTTTATTTATTTATTTATTTATTTTATTTATTTTACTATTTATGTACACACAGTAGAAATCACAGGAAAAAACATAAAATATTTGAGTACAAAGGTACTGCTTATTTCATACGAAATTTCTGCCAGCAGACCTGCGAAAGGAAAAATGAAAAAGAAATGTAGACGATAGTGTGTGAGAGAATGAAGAGAAAAATGTGTTTATGTGCCTTAACTAACTTAACCTATACTATTTTAAATATAAATACATATATAACTAAATATAAATACATAATGCTAGGATATAAAAATACATATATATATATAAATCAGAATTGAGAGGAAAGGTAATGCTCTTTCACTCGGGTTTTGAACAACGAAATGGTCTTTAAATCACGAATGCTAGGCGGAAGTGAGTTCCACAGCCTTACAGCATGAACAGAGAAGGAATAGGAGTAATAGCTGGATTTATGAGGATGGGATTTAAGGATGGATCTAAGGTGCGATCTACATGGTACGTCACTGGGACGAGCGTAAGAAAAACGCTCGCGCAGGTAAGAAGGATAGGACGGGTTGTGTAGGATATTGAAGAGGAGACATAGGATCCTAGTGTTCCTGCGAAGGCGGATTGGGAGCCACTTGAGTTCTTTGCGAAGGTGAGAAACGTGGTCATATTTACGGATACCAAAAATAAAGCGAATACATAAATTTTGCAAGCGCTCAAGCTTATTTAATAGCTCCTCAGTAGCATCCAGGTAGCAGGCGTCGGCATAATCTATTATCGGCTGAATAAGCGTTTGTGCTAAAGAAATTTTAGTCTTCAAAGGCAGGAGGCTCTGAAGGCATTTCAACGAGTGTAGAGAAAAGTGTACCTTACGGCTGACCTCGCTGACTTGAGCTCGCCACGACAGATTCGAATCAACAGTTACACCCAGATCTTTGGCAGTATCTGTATATTCGATGCGAACACCATCGAGGTACAAAGGCATCAAAGATGCAACAACAGCCGCAGTTCGGACAAATCTGCTGCCTATAATCATGGCCTGAGATTTTGTTGGGTTAATTTGCAGACCAAATGACTTAGCCCAGGCGCTGATACAAGCCAGGTCATGATTCATAGCAGCAATGGCGGAATCCGCATCAGCTACATTAAAATGCCGGTAGAGCTGCAGGTCATCTGCATAAAGATGGAAATTAGAAGCGATTACACAGGTAACCATGTTAATGAAAATTGAAAAAAGAAGAGGAGAGAGAACGCTACCCTGAGGGACACCTTCGGTGAGGCTACACCAATCAGAGAAGGTCTCATCAAGGCGAACGCACTGAGAACGTCCCCGAAGATAAGAATTGAACCAGGCTAAAGTAGAAGAGGAAAAATTTAAAGATTTGAGGATACCTAGCAAAATGTCGAAATCCACTGAGTTGAAGGCACTACTGAAGTCAAGCAATACAAGTACGGTAAGTGACTTACTCTCCATTGCCCAGCGGATATCGTCAGTTACCTTCAAAAGAGCAGTGACAGTACTATGACCCGAGCGGAAACCCGATTGGAAAGGGGATATTAAAGAGTTAGACGTCAAGAAAAATGTTAATTGTTTATGGACTAAGTGCTCAAAAACTTTGGAAAGAAATGGGAGAATAGAGATAGGTCTAAAGTGGGATAGCGAGGATGGATTGTTAGTTTTAGGTAAAGGTATAATGTGAGCCTGCTTCCAAACTAAAGGAAAAGAGCAACTAGAAAAAGAGTTATTAAAGATATAAGTCAGAACAGAAAGTAAAGAGGGCAGGATAAGAGTAATCATTCTTGAACACAACTTATCGTTACCGACTGCTGAAGATGTAATCGCAAGGACAGATTTCTTAACGTCATCCTCAGAAACATCGCTAAGGTTAAAAAGAGAACATTGTGGCAAAGGTAATCTGGAAAGCTTCTCCAGGGTCGCAGCTTTGGCAGACGAATCGAGAGAAAAGGGAAGAAAAGAGAAGTGTTTATTAAGATCGTCGAGGTTCACATCCTTGCACTGATTGGTAGGTGATTTGCCTATGCCTACAGACTTTAGAAATTTCCAAACATCAGAAGAATTACGGTTGTCGAGTTGATCGCGGAAATAGCGTCTCTTGGCATCTTGACACAGATGGCTGCAGCGATTACGTAGCGATTTGTAATAAGAGAGATTAAGCTCTGAAGGTCTGCGCTTATATCTGCACTTGGCTTTGTCCCTTCGTGCCATAAGTTCTTTAATTTGTGCAGTCATCCATGGTGCAGGGTTATGTTTTACTTTGACACGTCGGATGGGTGCATGCATATCATACAAGTCGAGAACTGTTTTGGTAAAATAACTCACTTTTTCCTCGATACCGTCCTTCTCGAGCAGAGGGGACCAGTCGAGATTGCCGGCATCACGCTGCAATGCCTCCAAATCTATGCCTTTGTAGTTACGGAGATATAATACCTGGGGCTTACGCTTAGGAACACGGATGCGATACGACATATAAATGAGATCGTGATAGGAGAAAGTAGCAGTAAGTTGACCATGGTATTTAACATTATCAGGAGAAGAAACAATCATAAGATCTAGAAAAGAAGGTGTACAGTTAGGAAAATAGTGAGTTGCAGAGAGAGGCAAAACTTGAAGATTAAAGGAAGACAAGACGGAAAGGAGTTTGAGAGAGCGAGCGTCGTTTTTAATCAAGCAAGTATTAAAATCACCCATTAAAATAACGTGCTCATATAAGGGACAAAGATCACTGAGAGTGGAGTCAAGGGAATCGAAGTAGTCAATATGTAAATTAGGACTATAGAGCACTGCAAGCAAAACTTTTGTATGATGAAAAGAAATTTCCAAAAACAAGTATTCAGCCGATCCAGAATATAGTGAAGGAGATGAGCTAACCACCCTATACGGTAAATCGGCACGCAAGTATATAGCAACACCTCCTCCACCCTTGCCAGTCCTATCATTGCGGATCAATACAAAGCCAGGGAGAGAAAATTGAGTAGAAAGGAGAGAGGGCTTCAAAAAAGATTCCGAAATCAATAGAGCGTCCAGGTGAGCACTGCTAAAGGATGCCAGAAGATCAGAATAGTGACCAGGAACACTCTGAGCATTGATGTGTGCTATATGTAGATTCTTAGGGTCATTGGAGAAAAGAGAAGAAATTTTGTCATGTAAAGTACGTGGTAAGGAGGAGTCACTGTCCGCACTAACAAAACTAGCGGAGGAAGAGCATGAAAAGAAGCTGTCGTTAAGATCAGCTACATCATCCATAATATATAGATATAATAAATAATAATAATTACCTAACCTAATAACTTATCTATACAAAAAATATTTAAATACAAAAAATGTAGGTTTTCCTTCAGTGAGAAAACCACCCCAACTTGCTGGTTCATTGGCAGAAATTTTTACAACATATGTTAATAAACACTAGAATTAAAAAGGAAAAATATAATACTAACAAGATTGAACAATTAATCAACAATCGGTTTATCGATCACATTGACGTAGAATGAAACGTTACGAGTGACGGAAGGAAAGGAACAGTGACATTGACAGCTGTCAGCTGACACATCGTCAAATTCTGTCACAACAACATGAACGAAAGTTCAAAACACCTTCAATAATAAATAATATATAGTGAAAAATTCGGCGGTGTACCAAATAAAATTACTTATTTATCCACCGACATATCAAAATAATTGTTCGTACAAAGCGGCCAAGTTGCGACGCGGTGATAGACTGCACACGATATTAACAGAGAAGGAATTACTTGCGCAGACGCGTCTTCCTCGATCTCTTAGCTGGTGTAGCCGACGTTGCGACCGTTGGTGACCCAGGATCTTCCGACTGTACAGAATCCTCGGTGACGGCTGCAGTGGACGGGAATTTGGCAATCAGATCGTGAAGTTCACTTGCCATTTCGATCTTGCGGCGGGATTTGTCTGGGCAAATAATAACAATCTTGCCCTCCATGGACCAGCAGTTTGGCATACCGAAATGCTTACGAGCGGCCGCAAACACACGATGCCTAGCTTGAGTCAAAAACTCGGAGATGGTGATTCCAGTACCCTTGAGAATTTTCTTGCTATCCCATACAAGTTGCCGGTGCTCCATCCTGAAGAATCGTACTAGTATGGGACGGGCCTTCTGCTGAGAGTATCCAAGTCTGTGACAAACATGGATGATATTCTTGTCCCTGTTATCCTCAGACAATTTAATTTGGTCGGTTAATATGTCGTTGACCACATCAAGTGAACGTTCATTATTCTGCTCTGGGACACCATGGAGCAGCAGGACCTTTCTACGCATGACAGTTTCGTGCCTATCATACCCAGCAGCGAGCAGCTCAATTTGAGACTTTAATGCGGAAAGTGCTTGGCAGACAAACAGCTTAAATTCAGAAAACTCACGTGCAATTGATGCAATGTCAGGTGAAGCTGGTATAGTGTTAGTTACAGCCTGCTGCAATTTCGCCTCATATTCCTGCATTCGGGAACCAAACAACTGTTGGATGTCCTCCAGGCTGGCAGCAAGTTTAGTGTCCATGGTGATGTGTAGTGACAGTGGACCAGGAACAGGTGTTACAGTCTTGATAATAATAGACAGCAAGTGTGGGGGGGCTTAATGTAAAATGAACTTGTTTATTTCATTAAAAACTAAGAAAAACTATTATTAAATAAATATTCAATTAAGAGCCCACAAAAAATAGTGTTGTTGCTATGTCTACCCACAAAGGAAAAAAGTATAGTTTATTACTTATCCCACTGAATAAGTTGCTATTATTGGGTACCTGGCTACTACATAACGGATTTATTATAACTATTAGTTATAATGATTGCTAATTATTTGTAAGACTTCATGATAATAAATGTATATCATTTAACTCATGTTTTTTTTTTCATTTTATCTCTAGATAGTATAAAACAAAGTCACTTCCCGCCGTCTGTACGCTTGGATCTTTTATGGTCCGTTCACACAGACCGGCTCGGAGAGGAGAGCAGATTTTTTATCACATTTAAAACAGAGTTTTGTAACATTATAATAAGGTTTATTTTTACATGACACTTCTTTTATTATTGAGAATGCTTGAGAGCAAACCTAACGCGCTTAGTGTGAAATAATAAGAAGAGCCGACCGACTGCCTCTGATGACGTACTGTTCCACGCTTGCGCAGCCGAAGGCTCAGTTTGCATACTCCTCGCGCGGCCGACCGGCTCCGATTGCGTGCTCTCTCAGGCTTGCGCGACCGGCCGGCTGCGATTGCGTCCTCCCTCGCTCCGCGACCCGATTTTGCCAAATATATTTAACCTATTTCTCTCTCTGCTCCGAGCGCATCCGTCCCGCTCCGAGTGCATCCGCTCAGAAACAGTGCTCTTCCAGCCGTTCTATGTAAAACGGCTATCGGCTCCGGCCAGTTCCAAGCGTGTAACTCGCGCCGGTCTGTGTGAAAAGAAGAGCACCGGCCGATGCTCTCCGAGCCAGTTAGTTTGAACGGACGCTAACTCCGCAACGGATGTTGATGAAGTTTTTAACAATGGACAGAAGAGGAAGGTTTATAATTATGTATAAATTTATCCCTGAAAAACAGCAGCTACTTAGTTAATAATAATTTAGTTGTCTTTTGTGTTGTCGCCTCCTTATTGTGTATCCATGTCGACAGACCCTTCGGGAACGGCCAGCCTGTTGACTAATGGCCATATCAATGAGGAGCAGCTCGTTAGTACCACGGGACCCGTTCCTACATCCATATTTAGCTGTCCAATCCGCACTTGCTGATTAAATGAACCTGCAATATGGTTTCTTAAACACTTTTAGAAATCAAAACAAGAGCGTGGAAGAGATTAAGAGAGACAGCAAACAAGCTGGAATAGAATGTTTAAAAAAAAAAAACGTTCACGGCAAACGGGCGTGATGATTATGCATTGAAGTAGGTAAACAGTCCGGCCGTCGCGTCGGACCGTCTTCGGGGGTATAACTGGTGTTAACAGGTACCTACCTATATTTAACTTTTAACAAAATTTTAACAGCCTATTTAAGCGAGGTTGTATATGAACATTTAACCATAAATAACATTTTATCAGAACAACAAAAGAGATCTCGTAAGAATAGCCAAAGGTGCAAAGAGCAATTTACGCCCTTCAAGATTTCTTAGCGATAGTAGTGATTTGGCTGGCGAGAAGTGGCGGAACGAATCCCTCAGCGCTATGGGACGGGGCCAACCCCTTAAACGTCATTCTGCCCCTGAATACTAATATAGCGATTCATTCAAGGATAAAGTACTTAGTATGTAGGCGCAATAGCCAACTTAACCCAATATTAAGTTTTCTTACAAATAAATTCTTTGCACGTTCATGGGGCTGCATCCTTACCGGTTTATTGTATGGCATCGTGTTTATTTCGGTGCATTGGTCTTTACATCCAGTGTCCGGTCATCGGGCTAGTCATCGCTTGTAAAAGTCATAACAAAACATCCATCATCAAACATACATCGGTAATCCACGACGGTTTAGGTAGAGGTGTACCTAAGAGTCATAAATCTGCCTAACCTTTTCCCAAACTATCTTGGGGTCAGCTTCCAGTCTAACCGGATGCAGCTGAGTACCAGTATTTTACATGAAGCGACTGCCTATCCGACCTCCACAACCCAGTAACTGGGTAATACGATACTCCTTGGTAAGACTGGATGTCAGACTCTCGGCTTCTGACTACTCGTAACGACTGTCAAAGATCTACAAATGACAGCCGGGACCAATGGCTTAACGTGCTTTCCGAGGCACGGAAGAAACTCGGTATGTAATTATGGTCATCCATCCCCGGACCTTAAAGATCGACCCCAGCGGCAGTTATTATTTAGCCACGAGCTCCTAGGTGTACCTAAGAGTATGATCACTATAAAGATACCTCACCGTAAAGTACGGTAAGTAAGATGGTAAGTAATTATGTGTGTGTCCGTACTTACTACACAATTTCCCTTATATTGGTCATACTTACCAGTCACAAGAAAGAATTGCATCTTTTGGCTTCTAGAATTTAAATCATCACGAACACCATAATTATGATGGCATACAACAGCTTCAGCCCGTTATTGTAACATACCTATAATACAACTTTCGCGCAAGTTCAAGCATTACAAAGTTTTATCACAATTGCACGAAAGGTATGGCAGCTCATTAAATGAACGTGTGTGCGTGATGTTCGTGAACGGGCGCTGTCAGTTGTGACTGGTCATCTCTTAGCTGCCACGGTTTATTTTAATTATTTTATTTTTAACTTTATTTTCGAATTATTGATTTCGTCTTTTACTCTGGACGCTCTTAACTTGCTCGTATTTCTACATCGTTCTCACATACTAGTAATTCTGAACACGAATGATGTAACCAAGATTTTGTAACATATTTTGATTTAAAAGAGTGTCCATGGAGTTTCTTGCCCATTCTTCTCCATAGAGATCTACGGTTTGGAATGGGCAACTACAGTACTTTCACAAGTTATTATGTTTTGTGACTGGGACTGTAGTTTCGCGTTCTTTTTTTTGTGCTTTGACTTTCAAAAGTGCCGGTAATGGTCTAATTGAAATAAATGCTTTGAGTTTGAACAAACAAACTTTATGTATTTGTATACCAAACTTATTAGTTATGTAGGTACCTACCAAAAGGTCTGAGTGCAATTTCATTGGCCCACCTTCTATTTTGCGCCGCATGCACTGCGCACCTTGACCTACCGCTATAGTGATCAGAGTTCGCGTAGCTGAATTCAGGAACAAACGCAGGTATATGAGGTTTATCATCAGAGGTGTATCTTGTCTTTGACTATTCCCTACATGTCGACTACCCGACGGGTACGCAGCTCTGTCCACGAGACTAAAGTGACAACGCAGACGCCACTGCCGATGCCGGCTACGCGACATCTACGAAGTGTTTACGTAAAATCGGGTGAATAGAAACACAGGGGTGACTCGAGACAAAAATTTGAAAGGAATTTTAACGTTGCATTAATATGGTATGTTTTCAATGAGGTCTAGAGGAGCTCGTGGCTAAATAATAACAGCCGCTCAGGTCGATCTTTAGGTTAAGCCGTGCTTACCTAGTTTGGTCTGTGGATTGGTGACCACCCGTTACATATCGAGTTTCCTCCGTGTCTCGGAAAGCATGTTAAGTTGTTTTTTCCGGCTGGCATTTGTAGATCATTGACAGTCGTTACAGGTAGTCATCATCATCATCATTTCAGCCCAAAAGACGTCCACTGCTGGACATAGGCCTCCCCCAGTGTCGCCCCAGTGTTGCCATAATCGCCACGCTTGGCAGGCGGGTTGGCGATCGCAGTACGGTTGTTACAAAAGCACAGAGAACGGTAGAAGAGAATAGACGAATCACCATTTGGATTGCATTGTTCTTCAGGAATTCGTATGGTCTGAAGGCATTTCTTCCTTAGTTTTACCCTAAAATCTAGTCAAGTGCCTCGTTGGTCTGGTTTTCGCGAGTGTAACTGCACGAGGTCTTGGGCTCGATTTCCAGGTCGAGCCCAATGGAAATGGGAGATGGGGCTTAAACATAACTGGCGAAATATGAGAATACGATAGGTGAAAGCTGGTGTGAACTTTTTTTTTAAACTAACTTTTCCCCATTCTAGGAATTTCTCCTGAATTGTGGGTGCGTTTACAACCATTTAAACACGCATACTCAAAAAGATAGACTGGGATTGGGAACAACTATCTGTAGACCATACAAATACTTGTTTCGTGCAGGGATCGAACACGCGACACGTGACGCAGCAGTCATTCGCTGAGCCACTGCGCCAACCGCCATTGACTGAACTTCTAGAGACTTCCTTCAGAATTAAAACAACGATTATAAAACATGACTATTTACATATTTATTTTTGACGGTCATTACATAATGGATTGCCTAAGCCAAAGGGTCACGCTATTATAGTCCATAAAGCTCTGTGCTTAATGATCATAGTTGCGAAAACTGCAACACATTAACATTAATATACCTCATAATGAATTCCACCAAGTTAATGATTAATGTAATTTGACGTCATCTGTCGACAGATGTCGCCTATAAATTGTGTTCGGAAGATTGATGGGCTTCCCATAAACTTGGTTTGTGCTTGTATGTCTTAATGTTAGACAATAGGATCATCTAAAACTAATCAAACTTAAGGGGAAGGTCTAACATATTTTTTTAAAACGTTGCCCCACTATGAATTTCTCCTGTATCGTGGATGCGTTTACAAACATTTAAACTCAAATACACAAACAGCCAGACCCGGAACAATTATCTGTAGGCCTTACAAATATTTTTTTCGCGCGGGGATCGAACCCGTCACTCGCAGCGCAGCTGTCAATCACTCAACCACTGCGCCAACCGTGCTGTCAATTGTGTTTTAATTCTGACTTATATTTTCCGCCTTTGTTTATCTTTTTCCAGAGTGTCTCAAAAAAGCTGTAATTGTCCCTGTCTATAAATCGGGCAGCAAAGAGCAACTGACAAATTATAGACCTATTTCTCTACTGCCTTCTATATCTAAAATATTGGAAAAAATTATAAACAAAAGGTTGTTGAAATATTTGGAAGACAAATCAATTCTCTCTGAACAGCAGTTTGGATTTAGGCCTAAAGTTTCAACTGCTGATGCAGTACACCATCTGACTGACTGTCTAGCGCAAAAACTGGACAAGGGTAACCATACAGTAGGAATTTTCTTGGACCTCGCTAAAGCTTTTGACACAGTTTCCATTCCAATTCTGTTGCGCAAGCTTGAGATGATGGGTATAAGAGGCATCCAGCTGAAGTTGTTCAAAAGTTATTTAGAAGATCGCTCCCAATGCATAAAGATCGGAAACGTTCTCACCGCTTTTCAAAAAAACACATGTTTTGGTGTTCCTCAAGGAAGTATTTTAGGGCCCACCTTGTTAAAAACAAGGTGGGCCCTAAAATACTTCCTTCTACATAAATGACCTTTGCAATCTAAAGTTAGAGCATGGCACTATTATAACTTACGCAGACGATACTGCTCTCCTTTTTTCGGCTGACTCAGAATATGAAGTCTGCAATCTTGCGCAACACGGATTTAATATTGTAAATAAATGGCTTCAAAATAACTTACTAACTCTAAATGCAGAGAAGACAAAATACATTAAGTTTTCGATGCGCAAGCAAATATCGAATATCCCTATAGTGTTGCATGCTCATTGTTGTCCAGTCCCTGGAGATAACCAGTGTAAATGTCCCAATATTAAAAAGACAGATACATTAAAATACCTGGGAATTATATTAGATGAAACCCTTTCCTTCAAACAGCATATGGAAGCTCTAAATAATAGAATTCGTAAGCTGATATACATATTGAAAAAGTTACGATTTATACAAGTAAACTTTGCTCTTTGTCAGTCAATTTTGACTTACAGCATCACTTCATGGGGTGGGACGAACTAGTAAGACTTTGCTATTGGCCAATGAAAGAGCTCAAAGAGCTATTCTCAAGGTGGAAACTCTTCAAGCTATGTCCTATGAAGATACAGAGAAATTATTACTTGTGCTAAAGTAAATATTGTTAGTTGTATTAGTTAGTAAGTTAAGATATTATAATTTTATACACCTTTTTACACATGTACCAATAAGATTAATATGATATATGATTATTTAATCAATTAATGTTACCTCCAATCGCCTGAAACACAGGATTACCTAGTTCAGGCACAAACCATGAGTGAACATGACATAGATTTAAGAAAACTTGTATTTAATGTTTACCTTATATTTTTGAATAAATTATTATTATTTTATTATTTCAATTTTTTTTTTTTTGCTCCTGTAATTATAAATTTTAATTCAATAAGGCTAAATTACATATGTACAATATTTACAAACTACAAATACCTAAATATAAAATAAAAATAAAATATGTACAAGTATCAAAATTACAGGGCGTCAAAAAATTCGTCGACATCGCTGTCGACAGGAAAAGTGCCCAGAAGGCTGGCCGCATTGCCACGTTGGATGGCAATGCTGATTCTTTGACCAAAAAAGAGGCCAGCCCTCTGGTCCCGTGAAGCGTCGACCAACCGCTTGGCGATATCTCGAAACACAAGATGGGCACTCGGGCCCCATGGCCCTAGTGTTTCAACCCCAAACGGCTCAAATACATAATTACCAATTAAATTATTGTATTTGCGCCGTTTAAGGTTTTCAGCGCCTGCAGCATTATTTCAATTGCATCAAATATAACAGTTACATAAGCGATAGCCTAGTGGTGAAAACGTCGGCCTGCCAAGTCATATACATAGGCCTGGAGTTCGAACCCAAGACACGCACCTCTGATTCGGTGAATCACTCGCTTCGGTGTAGGAAAAAATGTGCAAATAACCAAATTCAAATTCATTTATTAATTTTGTGAACACAGGGTACAAAAATGATGCTGTATACAAATATTTAGTCCATCCTATGTTCCGCCGAAAGGCATACAAAATAGTGAGGTTATAGTGTCGCTAAAGCCAATATTATAAAATTAAAATTAATTGTAGAAGTACAAAATCTCATAAAATACAATGTCAGCAAATTAAATTTGTCAAAAATAAAATAAAGTAGAACAAACATCGCAAAAAAAGAAAATAAATACAATGTCAGCAATATTACAATTGTCAAACTAAAATTAGTTTAAACAGTACAAAAAATCATAAAAAATTAAATGTAATAAAATTTAAAATAAAAAAAAAATATTTAGGTTGTTAGCTAATATAATTTCATTTGGTAATTTATTGTATAGTTTGGGAGCCATTGCATATATGCTTTTATGGAGAAATTTGGTTTTTGTTTACAGCAAGTGCAACTTATTTGAGCGTCGTTGACTTTCAACAGGTTTATAAAGATGCATTTATTCGAACTTGACATTTATTATAATTTTACTTTTAACTTTTAATTCAATTCAATAATGTAACTTTTCAATCTGGGATAATCAAGCCGACCAATAATGTATGTGTGGATTTTTATTTGTTTTTGTTTTATATGGGTCACGGACCTGAAATAAATGATTATTATTATTATTATTATTATATTCCGTTTTACAAAAACACAGGCATAGAGTGAGGGCACGGTCAATATTTTCAAGTTCTGGAAATGTGGCTTGCATGAATTTTGCATATAGCTCGAATGCATTTTTTCTGTGCTATAAGTACTTGATCAACTTTAGCACCATTGCCCTAAAATATCAGGCCATATCGCAGGGTGGACGCAACGTAACCATGATAAGCTGCTAAGAGTGCGGTCATGTTTGCAATTTTACCAAGCATCCAAAGAGCATATGAAAACTTACTAAGTTTCCCACACACACTGTTAATTTGCGTCTGCCAAGACATATCGTTGTCAATGTAAAGGCCCAGAAATTTTGTAACATTAGATTCAAGTATTGGATCGCCTTTATAACTGATTTTAACTTGTGATTGTATTTTTCGTCTAATTTTGAAGTTCATAAATTTAGTTTTGTTAAGATTAAGTTTAAGATTATTAGCTTTTAACCAGTCAATAATCGTAACCAGACTAGCGTTAATGTCATTTTCTATTTCTTTATCACTACCACTATTATATATAACTGTGCTGTCGTCTGCAAATAAAGACATCTGATGTGTAATTGCTTCGGGAAAGTCATTTATGTAACAAATGAATAGCAAAGGCCCCAATATAGATCCCTGCGGAACACCGTAGTGGAGTACTCTAGAGTCAGATGAATATACTACTTCCCTCTTTTTGTTAATATTCATTTGGCTTATCTGGGTAAATTGTTGTCTATCCTCCAAGTAGGATTGAATCAGATTGAGTATGTTACCTCTGATGCCAAGTCTAGAGAGCTTAGCTAGCAGAACTTCTATGGTTAACATAGTCAAAAGCCCTGATCATGTCCATGTACATTGCCATGACTGGTTTTCTATTATCCATGTTGTAATGTATTTTTTCAAGGAAGTTATAAATGGCTAAATTTATAGTTTTATTTTTCCTAAATCCCATCTGTTCATTACAAAATAAATATTTTTTTCCAGGTAGTTATAAACACTGCCATAAATGACTTTCCCAACCACTTTAGAGAAAATAGGTATTAACGCCACCGGTCTGTAGTTACTGACTTTAGTTTTGTCATCTTTTTTGTGTAAGGGTTTGATAATTGAAGGCTTTAACTTTGTGGAAAAACTCCATTTTGGATGATTTCTCCTCTTAACTTCGAAATAAAAGCAGTTGGTTCTCTTTGAAAGGTTCCTTCTGATGTTTAACTTTTCGGCTAGGCCACTGTTAAGGCTTCAAGCTTACATTATTCATCAAGCCTTTATCGATTATCTTTACTTAGATACATACCTACACCATTTTATTGCATTTTAAACCACCATCATGTCTATAATTAATAAATGACGGCGCCAATACTTTGCAAATCGATTCATAGATCGCTATCGAACATTCGCCTTAAGAAAAAATGTTTTAAAATGCGCATCGCGAACTCTTTATTCGTATATCGTCTGGCGCCACGACGTGCAAATCATTCTCGATTCGTCTCCTGGTAGTTTTGGTTAGTTTATTACACAGTGCATGTAATAGATTATTCCTAGGCATTGTAAAGCCGGCGCGTCTAGATGTCTTATCGGAGTTATTCCGGCCATTTAAAGAATCTTTTGTTGCACTTTAGTGCTAAATAGGAATGTGGATTATAAATGGTAGTTATATGAATGTAGTTTTACACAAAGGTTTAATTAGGCAAAGGTCTTGTGCCTTTTTTGGGACTTGCCGTCTGTGGGTCGTGGTTAAGAAATCGCTTTTTCGGCGGAGAAAATGCCTACCGTGGGTTATGTGGGGTTCGCACCTACTAGAAACTCTACCGTCTTTGCCAATTTCCCGCCTTTTTCTTATAATGGACCCGACAGTACTGTGCTGCATGATATCCGCGACCCCTCAGCATCGCCTCCTCCTCTTTAGTGATATCCGGGACAAAAATGTCACATCATCCGACTTAGAAGAAGTGTAGAGTGAATACGGATGGTAGTTTCCCCGGTCTACCGTCCGCTCTGTGCCGCGGCCTCCTGCGGCGGATCAGCCCCCGTATTCACAAACACTCGGTTTCGATTTCCATTCGATAAGTCGTATGTGAGTATGTCTATCTTGTTTTGGCATTACGAAAGCAAGCGAGATAGACATACGGCTTTCCGAATCGAAATCGAAACCGAGCGTTTGTGAATAAGGGGCCAGGTTTACGCGGGAGTCTGCATCTCGGACCCATTCCGACGATTCATTTTGTGAGATCTAGGAGTGATTCTAACTAAAATGATGAATGATGCTAATGGCAATAGGCTTGCTCCGTATCATAACCGGTTAAAAGAGGGTGTAGTGGTGTTCTATACTTAGGTACAACTCTGCCTTATCCTTCAGGGTTCGGTTAACGTAGGGGCAGATCTAGGTTTGGTTTTGGTTATCTACAACCAATATTAAGAACGCTGAAAGAGTTTGTTTGCTTGAACGCGCTCTTCTCAGGAAATGCTGGTCCGATTTAAAAAAATATTTCAGTGTTAGATAGCCCATTTATCGAGGAAGGCTAAATATAATCACGGTACGATTAGTCGTACCGTGATGATATTTAGCCTAGATGTAATTCAAAATATGTTGCCCGAAAAGTCACTATTCCACGCGGACGAAGTCGCGGGCACAGCTAGTAATAATAATAAAGCCATTTATTCCATATTTCTACTATACTTTTCAAATTTTGTTAGTAGTTTGTTAGTAAGTTTGCTTAAATTATGTTAGTAGTATTAGTATCTGTGGTTGAAATATGGACCACTGTAAGGGTAAAGGCCTCCTCCATCTTCTTCCATAACTCTCTGTCTTTACCAGAATTTATCCAGTCGTTTCCTACTATTTGAATAAAATCATCAGCCCACCGTCTCATTGGTCTTCCAACATTTCTTTTCCCTGATGGGCCTTTCCATCGTGTGGTTTCAATGGTCCTTCTCTTGTCTGTATATCGTGAGATGTGCCCGGCCCACTTCCATTTAAGTGTGAGTGCATGGATAAGAGCGTCTGTAACTTTAGTTTTTTGTCTGATGGTCACATTCTTCACCTTTTGAATTTTTCTAATCTTCAACATGCTTCTTTCCATTGCTGTTTGAGTGTATTTAATTTGCTGTCTTACTTTGTTGGTGTATATCCAGGTTTGGCAACCGTATAGTAAGCATGGTAAGAGACATGTAACAAAAACAACTTTTTTTAGATGCGTGCTGTAGTTTCTTTTTAGGACTTCTTTCAGTGACTAAAATTTCTTCCAAGTTATGTTGATTCTTCTTGTTATTTCCTCTTCATTGTTGAGCTTGTTAAATGATAATTGTTTTCCCAAATATATATAATCGTTGACATATTCTATGTTGTTACCTTTTATTTCTATAGATCTTTTATGGTTGTTATTCATTTTCCTTTTTTTGTTTGCATTCATTTCTAACTTTAGAACTTTCATCAGCAAGTGATTTCATCATTTTCTCTAGGTCTTTCGAGGTTTCAGCAATTATAACTTTGTCGTCTGCGATCCTTAGATGGTTTAGATAGCACCCGTTTACTAGCACACCATTGCTTGACCAGTCTAGCTTCTGAAACACATGTTCGAGTACAGCAATAAAGACCTTTGGTGACAGAGGCTCTCTTGTGGCTTTAACCGCACGTAATGTTTTATCATGTCATCATTTCATCATATGAAGAGCAGCGGTGGCTTAGTGGTGGCTGCCCCGACTTACGAGCAGTAAGCCAGGGTTCGAACCCAGGCAGGCGCATAACTTTGTGTAATTTATTTCATCACCGCTCTCCACAAAAGTGGTGAGGAAACCGGCATGTCCTAGAACTAAAAGTTTGAAGACATGTGACATCTACCAACCTACACTGGGTCCGCGTGATGGATTACAGCCCACTCCTCATTGTGAGGAGGCCTGTGTCCTAGCAGTGGGAACATTACAGGCTGATGATTTAAAAAAAATACACAGAACAGCTTCTAGGGAAGACTGTACCTAGTACATCACTTATAAAATTCTGATGTCCGAAAGTGTGTTGATCCACAACTACTGTCAAAACTGTCTTCAAAAGCTGTCAGTTTTAAACTTTATCGGTGACTTTTTTACGTTTAAGTTGGTACCGTAGAATGGCCGCGGTAGTGAATCAGGACAAAACTTTGCAAGGAATATCCGCTTTACCATTTTCACTTAACTATCGACTCCATGCTGTGTGCTTTTAATCATGGCTGTTATTACAATCATCATCATCATTACAGCCGAAAGACGTCCACTGCTGGACATAGGCCTCCCCCGAGTTTTGCCACATTGACATAACATGGGGGGTTTTGCCATAATCGCCACGCTTGGCAGGCGGGTTGGCGATCGCAGTACAGTTGTTAAAAAAGCACAGAGAACGCTGCTGCCCATTCTCTGGCAAGTCCCTTAGTCGCCTCTTATGACACCCACGGGAAGATATGTTATTACAATAAATGAAGAAATAGAATACTACAGCTTCTTCTCAGGCTTCATAATAAACCACAAAAAGCAACCGACACAGAGGCTCATTATCAGTCTTGCAAGACTGTTCTTATTCAAAATTAGCAACAAGTTGATTTTCTTCGTAATGCTCTGAGTTCCAGTCCCAGGCACCAGATGTAAGTTTTTGACTTTCGGAATAGAATAGAAAACAACCTAGTTTAAATTATCCAGTATACAGGCCTGTGGCAATAACCCGGGTTATTGGTAAAACACCAACAACCTCTTAAGAGGTCATTCTACTAATCATTATTATGCAAACCCTAGTTCATAAAAAAATACCTTTACATGCTTCGTTGGTCTACTGGCAAGCTGAGCATGTGGTACTGGGCTCCTACCCCGATTTAAGCCCGAAGGCTTAAATCGGGGTAGGAGCCCTAGAAATATTTTGCACAAGCAAAGTGTTACTTTTTTGATTAAGTAGTTTTTATTAAACATAAAACAATTAAAACTAAAATAACAACAAATTATAAAAGGGCGTCAAAAAACTCCTCCTCAACGCTGTCAACTGGTAACGTGCCCAAGAGACTGGCGGCGTTGCTACGTTGAATGGCAATGCCTTGGGTCACGGGAAGCGTCAACTAGGCGTTTCGAAATTCCCTTAAAAAGGCTGTGAGCACTCGGACCCCACGGCCCCAGAGTTTCAACCCCAAACGGCTCGAAGATATAATTACCACAAAGGTTACTATATTTACGCCGCTTGAGGTTCTCCGCAGCCGCAGCGGCAGCGCCAGCACAGCACGATGAGCTTGGAAGATGTGATGGCGTAAGAGTATCGACGCATGTTGCGCCCCACACTAAAGGCCTACCCATCTTCCAAGGAAACAACGACATGCCGTCCGGACTTTTGCCATCGTCGCGTGCCAAGCCATTGGGCTCTAAGATAGCTGGAACGCCGACGGTAACAAGAGCTCGACGGATGATGTCATTTATGTTCGCGTGCCGCGCAAAACGGCCCGCACTTCAGTTGCATGACAGGCCGTGGTGTCCGAGGCTGTTGACAGCTTCACCACAGTGACAGCGATGAGGAGTGCAGCAGGAGGCACCAAGACGTAAAGAAGCAGCGAGGCGGAAGGTCGTGTCGTCGAACAAAGTGCCTATGCTCGACGACGGGAGTGCGTGAAGCCAAAGACGGCGGGTCTTTGGCTTCACGCACTCCCGTCGTCGTCGTCCACTCACCCACAGCCAGCAGTCGCGCACGCTCAGCAGTAGTAGCAGACGTGTTGAGTAAATTGTCCTGAACTATTCTGCGGAGCGGCTCGTCCCACCGTCTCTGGGAAAATGGATTGTCGGGTTTTTCAGTATTCCGGCAAGCGAGTTTCCAAGCATCGATAGCCTCGGAGCAACACGGCACATTAAAATCAATCAGTGTGGAAGCCAGGATATTCCTGATTAATTTTTCAGTGCCGTATACCGAGGATATGAAAGCAGGTAAACTAATACTAGAAATTTTGCGGACGCCGAGTCCTCGCATGCGAATAGGAAAACTTGCTTGTGCCCAAACTCGGCCACATTTAAAATGGATGATAAAGTATGTCTGATAATTTGATCCATTTTGTCCAAGAGATGTGTGTGCTTCCATAAAGGGGAAGAACGAAGGAAATATGTTAATTTAGGACCGAAACAGCAGTACCGAATTATGGTGATGGCCGAATGCATGTTAATTTGGAGCAATCTTTCCGAAACATCATTAAAATTTTGAATCTTTTCCTCTATGAAATCGGGAAAAGAATTTTCATGGATTGGAGCCCCGAGGAGACGAAGAGAGCTTTTCTCAATAATTTTGATATCAGGGGCTATTGCGTTAAATTTGGAAATAGTCTGTTGTCTGTCGGTACTGACCTTTACATATAATTCGCATTTCAAAAGATTTAGGTCAAGACCAATGGAATGAAATTCATTGTTTAAGAAATTTAGGTCATTTAACACGGTATCTACATCGCCTCCCAAGGTTCCATCATCAAGATACCAAACTTTAAATTTAGAATTTAGTTGTCGAACAATTGGGTGAATAGCTAAACTAAAAATCACTGGCCCGAGGGGGTCACCTTGTTGACAGCCAACAGCAGATTCCAAAAGGTTGTCGTGATATAGCAATTTTTATGTGTGTCTGTAACATTGCCAAAGAAAACTATAAATTTGGGGTAGTTCTTTTTTAGTTTCTATTAGCAAGGTGTCCCTATTTACTGAATTGAAGGCATTCTTTATGTCAACCTTCAGAATGACCTCACGTTTGCCAGAATTTAGGTAGGTCGACAAAGCGTGTACGGCAGCCTCTAGCAGCCAACTAGCTAGCAGGGGCTGAATTTTTTTTGAAACAGCCTCACCAAAAAATTTACAGCAAATCTTGGCTGCCATACGACGGTAGACAGTTCCCACGGCAATGGGAGAATGCCGCCATCCGTCTTGCGCAGGGCACATAAATTTGCCCCGTATAGGACGTCGATGACGGCTTCGTTCACCTTGCCGGAGAGCATGAGGTTAATCAGAGCTGTGAGCTCCTTCAAGAGTACCTCACCAGCTTCCTCGGCGCCTGAACAGATGAGGTCCTTTAGGTGTTGAGGACTTAGGCCGTCGAGGCCACCGGCGGAGCCGCTCCGGAAGGAGCAAACAGCTGTGACCACATCGCAACCTGTAATGGTGAAGGAGTGTATGTCTGAATCAGGAGGGTCGGGAAAAGAAAGGCCATCCGCTGGTGCAGGGTGTTTGGTCTCCAGAGCTGCGAGTGTTTCTGGGGAGCACGGTGCCAGCACATCGCTACTGAAAAGAATCCTGGCTGCTCCACTAATGTCACCTTCTGCTAACATTTTTTTCCACCAAGTGGGATATACCTCTTGAAGAGGTATATCCCTATTACAATTTTCTTTAATTTGTGATGTTAAAGATCTTTTGGTTGCCAAATTCTTTTGCACGTGAAGAATTCGATAAGGGAAGGTGAGCAGTTGTTCCCTAGCACTTAGCGAGTTCTCCCGGACGGCAAGGCGCACGCAACCTGCTAGGTTTTGTGCTACAACTGGTCTAGCGCCTCGGGGAACTCGCTTCAGTATAGGAACGGAGTTTTTGAATTTTGATAGGGTTTTCCAAAGAGGGTCGAAAGAAGATATTGCCTGTGTTGTGTTTGAGAGTGTTAAAACAGGGCCTGAAGTTGGTGCATTTTGTAGTTTATGTACTTTTCCAATATGCACATTCAGCCCCGCTTACCTTTAAAAAACCGTGCTTGGGTACAAAGCGGGCATCTCTCCAGGGTGGTCAGCGACGTTGAAGGTTGACATGCACTATTACCGACCACATCGCTGCTGCTGTTATGCATAAATAAAGACTTACAAAATATAATAAACTAAATTAATATCAAAACACTGGAGTCACAAACACTTATATTACAACACTGGTTGTCTGGACCTGCAAGAACACCACGAAGCGCCAGCGCCGGACGTAGTCGCAGGAACACCGGATAAGCGGTCAGGTCAATTCCAGATGCTCGGACAGCAGCCAGGAGCTGTACAGCTCGCAGACGACGAGCTCGGAGCAGACGTCGCCAGTGTGCAGTGCGCGCCGTGCCGCGCTGCCTAATAAGGTTGCATAAGTTTGCAATGTGCGACCTCTAATAACCGGTGAATAAAAAAGACATTGTTGTGTCTGTCATTGTGTGTCACTATGTAAAAAACAACTTATCTTGTGAACTTTATTAATAAACTAATGCTATCAGTAATATAGTCAATTTGTATCAGTTGTAACAGGTTATGGGCCCAGAATCTTCATAATGGAGTTGTCAAAGTTTCAGATTGCTAAACATGAGGGTACAAATTGGATACAATGGAAGTACCGGATGTCTGCATTGCTAAGAGGCGTAGATGGTCTAACAGACATTGTAGAGGGCAAGGTAAAGAGACCAGTTAAACCTGCATGTGGGGCTGACGCTACAGCTGCTGCAGATTTGGCTCTTTATGATGATAGCTTAAAAAAATACAATAGGCTGGATAGTACGGCATTGTTACTTATAACAAACAATATTTCTGATGACTCATTAGACAAGGTTATAAGATTCTCAACGTCCAGAGAAGTATGGGATGAGCTGCATAGATTGTATGAAGGAGTGAGTGAAGATCGTCTATATGATTTATGTTTGCAGTTCTTGAAAAATGTCTGGTACAGGTTAAGACAAGAATTAATGAAAGAAGAAGACTGTAAGGAAATTCCAGATATTTTATTAATTTGTAAAATCTTGGACACATTACCAGAATGTTATTTTTCGTTCAAATGGAGCTGGTTGCTGATGTCTAAAAAGGATCGGACTATTGAGAATATTACAAGTCAGTTGTGTACACATGAAAAGGCACTTTGTAACAACGGTAAAGACGGTGGGTCTAGTTGTGATGCCTTTGCGGTGAAAACATCGCAGAAATTTATTAAAAAGGGTGATGACGTAACTCCAGGGAAAAGTAAGAGGAAAATAAGATGTTACAACTGCAAAGAAGTTGGTCATCTTAAGAAAGACTGTGTAAGAAGAGTGTATCTCGTCAAGTTGTGGTGGATAACAAAGGAGTTAACATGATATTACTGTCTGTGAATTCAGCTGAATCTGACACTGATTGTGACAAATGGTATGTGGATAATGGTGCTACAAATCATGTTACGATGCGGTCAGATCTGTATCAAGATTTTAAATATTTTGATGTTGATCACACTGTAACAACAGCTGATGGAAATGTGATTAAGGCCGTTGGGCAAGGATCGCTAAGCATTGAAGCTGAGGTTAACAAGAAGATTGTCAAGGCTGTTTTATTATAAGATTATTAATAGTCAATCATTTTAATTAAACTCTTTATTAATTTTACAGGACTTGTACAGACAGACGCTATCTCAGACTGGCACAGACAATGCAACCATAGATAATCAATACTTATTCTAGAACAAAGGCAACATTGAAATATGTTTGGTACGTTCCGCAGATAACCAGAAATCTATTTTCGGTGCTGTCGACACATGATAAAAATCCAGGGAGCTAGTTTTAGTCACGAGTCACTTCTTGTTCAATGAAGATTGATGGACAAATTACAGTTACAGGACATAGAGAAAGGTACGGAGGTCTGTACAGGCTTAACTGTAGGATTGTACCGCCATCTAAAGTAATTGTAAATTTGGTACAGAAAGCTGATATGCTGCAACTCATGAACGGATGGCTCATCAGAATAAGAGACATGTGAGAAGTCTAATCGAGAGGGAACTCGGTATTAAAACCAAGGAAAGTGGAGAATTATGCGAAGGCTGTATATTTGGAAAGTCCCACAGACAAAAGTTTGGTGTACGGGAAAAGGCCACTCAGCCTGGAGAACGCATACACACTGATGTGTGTGGTCCATTCCCTTTGTCCATATCCAAGTATCGCTATTTTGTACTGTTCAAAGATGAATTCACGCGTTACAGATTTGTGTACTTTCTTCGAGAGAAATCAGAGGTACGACATGAAAAGCTGAAAGAGATGTTGACATCTTCACAGGTATCTGGTCATACTGTTAAAGAAGTGTTGAGTGATAATGGCGGAGAGTTTAATAATCACAAGATACGAAAAGTATTGACGGATGAAGGCATAAAGCAACGTTTTGTTATGCCATACACGCCGGAACAAAACGGGTGTAGTGAGAGAGACAATCGCACGATTGTGGAGGCAGCGAGATCCATGATGCATGCTCATGAGGAACTGCCTCAGATATTGTGGGCTGAGTTGGTGAATACTGCCGTTTATATTTTGAATAGGACAGGTCCAACTGCAGTAGAAAACAAGTCTCCATTTGAGCTTCGGGTTGGTAAGAAGCCACAAATAAAGCACTTGAGGATTATCGGATCACCTTGTTATGCGCATGTACCAAAGCAAACCAGGAAGAAGCTGCACAAGAAAGCAGTGAAATGTATCTTAGTCGGATATGATAATGATGATGGATTCAGGCTCTGGAACAAACAAAATAATTCGCTGGTGAGGTCAAGGGATGTCTTCTTCGATGAAAAGCCCTTGGGTGCGGAAGATCCAGTGATAGCTTCTACAGAAGCTGAATTTGAAATACCTTTGGAATTACTACAGTTACATGGTAATGAGAATGATGCATTGAATCCATTGAGTCAACCACAAGTTACTCAGAATGCAGGAAATTCAGGCAATGATAGAACTATTAACAATAATGAAAATGTCAATGAAGGTGTTGGTACTGATATTGGGGACACTGAGTTCATAGAGGAAGGAAGGAAGGGAGGTTCATTGATAGAGAAGATGTTCTGGTTCAATATTTGGATGATTTTGATGACGCTAGGAGTTATACTTCAGAACAGAGTTTTGAGTTGGGAAGAGATAAGGGAAGTAAATGAAGATGAGACGGAAATTCATACCAGAGATGTTATGCCTGAACAGGAAATCATGGAACATGGTGGAAGGATTCTCAGAGATAGATCATTACTTCGTCCACCTGTTAAACTCAAAGACTATGTTTTAAACATGGCTAGCTGTTACCAAGAACCTAGTTGTTACAGAGAAGCTATTAAAAGCTCTGAACGGAATCTTTGGGAAAAAGCAATGGACTCCGAGATGAATTCTTTGAAGGAGAATAAGACTTAGGTCCTCGTGCCTCTTCCTAATAACAGGAAGGTTATACCATGCAAATGGGTATACAAAGTGAAACTGAATGCTGATGGTTCAGTAGAAAAATATAAAGCCAGACTTGTTGTAAAGGGCTTTAGTCAGAAGAAAGGGGTTGATTATGACCAAACATTCAGTCCCGTGGCTAAAATGGCAACAGTCAGGAGTGTATTGGCTGTGGCAGCCAATGAGAACATGTTAATGTTACAATTTGATGTTTCAACAGATTTTCTGTATGGGTCACTTGATGAAGAAATTTTCATTAAACAGCCCGAAGGCTATGATGATGGATCTGGTCGCATCTGTTTGTTGAAGAAAAGCCTTTATGGTTTAAAACAGGCTCCAAGGTGTTGGAATAAGCGGATTTTGGACTATTTCAAAGAGATTGAATTCGAAGTTAGTGACTTAGATCCTTGTTTATTCATAAGGAAGACGCCGTCTGGAGGTAAACTGATAGTTGCCCTATATATGGTTTGGTGGCTGCAACGAGCCAGGACCTTATAAACGAGTTCATAGGACAAATAAAGGCTAAGTTTAAAATAACAACGAAGGCAGCGTCCTATTTCCTTGGAATTGAAATAGAGAAGACTGATGATGGAATCAAAATATCTCAGGGATCTTATGCAAAGAAAGTGCTCAAAAGATTTGGCATGGAACATTGCAGACCTGTAATGACACCAATTGTAAAAGATGATCAATGTAAGGGTCAAGACGCATGCGATGTGAGTCATTTATTGAACAACTACAGACAAGTGGTTGGTGCATTGGCATATTTAATGGTCGGAACCAGGCCAGATATTGCATATGCTGTCAGCGTCGTTTCTAGGACCCTCGAAAATCCTAAAGAACCAGATTGTGTCAAACTGAAGAGAATACTACGGTATTTGCAGTATGCTCCAGAAAAAGGGATACTCTACAAAAGAGATTTCAAGGCAGGTATGCTTGAGAGCTACAGTGATTCAGATCATGGCGGTGACTTGAACACAGGACGGTCAACTACTGATGTATTGTGCATGTATGCTGGAGGTGCCGTGTCATGGATAAGCCAACGTCAGACAAGCGTGGCTATATCTACCACTGAAACAGAGGTTGTAGCTGCCAATGAAGGCGCTCGGGAATCAATTTGGCTGTCCAGAGTCATTGGAGATATGACAAAACTGAAGGGTGTGATCCTTAGAGTGGATAATGAAGCTGCGATTGAGCTAGCTGAAAATCCGGAGTTCCACAAACGTACAAAACATATCCGGATTAGACACTTCTTTGTCAGGGAGATGGTAACAAGTGGTGAGCTAAATGTAAGCAAGATCGCAACTGAAAATCAGCTTGCAGATACTTTTACTAAAGCATTAGCCAGACCAAGGCTGCTGAAGCTATTGAAATTAATAGGTCTTCATTAAGAGAAGATAATAAGGTTGCATAAATTTGCAATGTGCGACCTCTAATAACCGGTGAATAAAAAAGACATTGTTATGTCATGTCTGTCATTGTGTGTCACTATGTAAAAAACAACTTATCTTGTGAACTTTATTAATAAACTAATGCTATCAGTAATATAGTCAATTTGTATCAGTCGTAACGTTGCCGCCGCCCGGAATCGCCGCCGCCGATCAGAAACCACCATCAGTTTTTGCGCTCCTTATCCTTGGAACTCCACAGGATACAAACATCATGACACATGAAACTATATCTTCTGCAACTGTCACAAATGCATTTGTTTGTTCAGGACACGCATTAAATAGTTATTTTTTATCCCTTTTTTTATTTACGTTATCACCAATATTCTAACCGGTTTTCTTAAAATTTTCAAATTATTCTATG
The DNA here is from genome assembly GCA_949152445.1 of Cerastis rubricosa. Classification (NCBI taxonomy): domain Eukaryota; kingdom Metazoa; phylum Arthropoda; class Insecta; order Lepidoptera; family Noctuidae; genus Cerastis; species Cerastis rubricosa. Next base: position 20,915,769 of record OX424532.1, read on the forward strand.
TAAAAAGTGTGAAAACTTGTGCCGTCAGTTTGACAGAAGTCTGGTTTTTCCAAAGTGTTACTGGATTTAGCCGACAAGATTTATTGATGTTAGCACGAAAAACCGTTTGTACTGCTTGATCTCTCCCCAGTCGTGTCGGATAGCCGTCCAGGAAAAGAGTGACCGCACCTGTGTGAGCATACGCACTAAGTATATAATATCTCCCGCGTATTTGGCTAATTTCCGAGATTGAGACCAACGGCCAGGGACTTAAAAACACCTTCATACAGGTTACAGAATTATAAGTGTTACATGTTGAATCGGTAACAGAATCAAATATGTAACAAATAAGTATCTGTAACAGATATAAAAGTGTTAACAGTGTTAATAAGTGTAACAGGTAAACGAAGCGTACTAAGGGCTTGTACACAAAACTGCGAATCGGCGCGATGCGAATTTGCAACGTAGAAAACTGCGACACGAATTGCTGCGATGCGATTTCGTGCGGCAAGGCGTCTCGCACTTTCACGATTCGGGTGACCATTCCTTCGCTGACCGTCAACTGTACTGAACATATTTTGTAAACCAGGTCGTGACATGGATCGTAAAAATAGACGCAACATCGCAGGAATGCGCAATGCGAATCAATTCGCAAGTTCTTGCGATGCGTCGTGGGAGCTCTTAGATTTTTACGATGCGACGTCGCATCGCAGTTTTGTGTACAAGCCCTTAATTTATAATTGATTATTTCAGTTAAAAATATTAACACTGTTTTTAAAAACAGTTATAACAGAAAAACACATATAAAAGGTTACGGATTGATTCGGTAACAGTATTGTATCTGTTACATTTAAAAGTGTTTTTCTGTTAAAACTGATTTAAAAACAGTGTTAAAAACACCTTATTAAATTACGTTTACAGTTTGAGTCCCTGCCAACGGCTTCTTAGCAGGAGGTCAGGTTTGGCCACGAATTTGGCACATTGAGTAGCGTCCAAAAGTTCTTGTAATGAGCAAAGAACGAGATCAACTAGCAGTGTTTTACCTAGCAGGTACGTTAGTAAATATGTGATTAATGATTTAAGTTTAGAAATGGTGTAAATAGGCCCATACTAGGTACTTAACGTTACTTAGTTTGATAAACAGAACGCTTGGTTAACGGCTTCCTGAAGGATCTGTTTACACCTCGTAGAATAAATTAATTAGCTAGAAACATTTCAATAAGGTTCTGATTAATTGAACTAAGCATGTTCAATGAGACATTAAGATTGTTAAAGAATTTTAATTGCTTGATTTCTTTGATTGATTTGATCTACGCAACTAATTTTCGTCTACTTATATCTAACAGATTACCTACCGCAATTCACATTTAATTATATAAAACAGACACACAATCGACCAATTTATCTTACTATGTCATTCTGATCCACCCATCAATCATAAAAAGTTTATAATAAAACCCCGCCCACACATTGGCATCTACGCGCCAAGCGCCATATTGTCAACATTAACACCGTATTTTAGACGACCAACGTATCCTGATACGCGTCAGAATTAGAAACTATATTTAAAATGAACTGAATTTGACAGATGGATGAAGTTTTTCTTAGCAAGCAGCGCCACCCTGATCTCTCAAATTATGATGGTCAGATAAAATAAATTAGTATTCGAATCACGTCTATGGGTACCATTAACAATTAAGTTTAGAATTGAGCATGATTTATAGACGGCTAGACTCCGCCTGTCCAGTGTGATAGACGCCGATTCTATTCGACGGACGCTGAATTATTATTGGAGTTTACGTGTGGTGCAAGAGATAACCGCTTGGCCATGGGATACACGCTCAAGCGACAAGCAAGTTGCTCAGTGCACGTCTTGCGTCAACGCGACGCGACTTCTATCGCTACTCACGGTGAAGTAAACAAATGACACACGGGCGTTTCGCTTGTCACAACTTTCGTCAGAAGACGCATCGCCTGAAGTCGTACTCAAGGCGAAGGTAAGCTTTTTAATTGTTTATATTATTACATCTAGAAGAAAGAAGCTTTGTCTTTAAGTAGGTATTTGTTTCGTCTGTTTGCGTTTTTTGCGTGGTCTCACCTGAAAACATTAATTCAAATACACAATAAGTAACTTTGTATAGTCACAGTAAAATCTGATAAAATATTGAAAGTCGATGTGCCTACTTGATTATGTTGAAACACAATTAAGTGCATAACTTTGTAAGCAACTTATTCGTTTAACTCAGCCACCACTATAAAAGCAATGTTTTTTAAAAGAAAATAGGGCTTTTCAAATTATTAACTTCATTTAAGCCGGGACGGGTACCATTACCAAAAAATACCGTTAAAATTACCAAAACAGTAACGTAAAGATACGTTAAATATTAAAGTTAAAAATAAAGATAAGTCATGGAGGATTTATCGGTATTAAATAGCGTTACTTATAGCTATTCAGTTAAAACTAGCAATATCTGGTGCGACATAGCCAAAACGAAACTCGCTTTACGTTCCGCGGTTCTAATCGGAGAAACAACAGCTAGCATTTACGAAGATCGGTCAGATATTACAAAAACGAGTCGATTCTCGCACGCTTGTGTTTGTAGCTTGTTTCATTTCATAGTCAGACATCACACAAATGTCGTGTACGCCAAACACATCTATCCAGTTGTTGTTCTAATGATTAGTTTTTGGTTTAGATCATCAACCGACATCGGTAGAAAGAGATAGACGTATAAATTACCGGTATAAGAATGGTAACTTTTACCGATACCATTATTTGGAAATAGATAACGTTAACGTACTTACGGGTATCGGTATTAATATCGTTACTTTTTATCGCCAGCATAACGGTAATTGGTAACGTTACACAAAAAATAACGGTAATTCAAGATTAATTAAATCGCCGAACATTAGTAGGTAACGATCCATTCAGTATTCTATTCAGTGTTGTAGTAGAGTATGAAACTCTACTGCAACACACACTAATCGGAAATGTAAAGTAATTGCCTCGCCTCGGGGCAAGCTCAAAAACCTCGGTGTGGTGCTTGGTCAACTTAAAATCCGCGCTCATGGCTCGTCGTCCACGCGCATACAGCTTGGCAAAAAAGAGTCTGACGCGGTGACAGATGGAACTAAAAATTGTACTGGACATTGAAGCCTTCCATGGTGTTTGCGTAGCATACGAGGGACTGAACCACCTACTTGGAATTGGGATCATATCCCTAAAAAATTTATTTTGTATATTACATAATAATATGTACTACAAATAAATATAAAATAAAAATAAAATATGTACAAGTATCAAAATTACAGGGTGTCAAAAAATTCGTCGACATCGCTGTCGACGGGAAAAGTGCCCAGGGCCTCAAGTCTGCTATTACAATCGTGTCAGAATGGCCTATCACTGATTTCATAATTGTTGATTTTGACAAGTTTGGTTCTACTAATATAATGGCGTCATTATGACTTTCCAATGGACAACCACTGACAATCCATTGAAAGACATGGCATAGAATGGTAATCTCGTACTTAATGACAAATGAATGACTGACTTTAGCGGTAATCTGCTAAAATTTTGACAGTTCCTTTGACCACTGAACTACCATTAGAACGCCATTGTGCAGTCATTGCTTCCCTCACATTTATCTCAGACTGTTCGGAGTGTCAATTTGAATTGTTTACTAACAAGCGGCTTCTAAATACTTTGGTTATAGTTATTATCGTTACGAGTATCGTGTTTCAAGTGTTTGTGGAATATTGAATGGAGACTACCTATGTATTCATTACGAGCAAATATTTTCGATTCTCGAGCTAGCCAACGCAGTGGATGTTGAGAAAGAAGATTGATTGGCACAATGCAGAACTGCAGAAGACGTCGTCAAGCCCGTCGCATGACGAGAACGAGAATGAATACCTTTGTAATTGATATTCCCGAGGCGGAATTTGTAAAAACGTTTTGCCTTGGAAAGGACTCAGTAAGGGGGTTAATTGAAGAACAGTAAGTATATAAAAGTTAAGACGTTTAGTTAAATGGGGCTGTATAAAAGTAAATTGTTTTTTTGCAGGTGTTTGCTTGCAGCACGTGCTTTACATTATAGTCCAACAACTGCAGGCAAGATTGTGAATGAATGTTGCATATTGCAAACATGGCAAGAGCACCATTGCCACCTGACGAAGTTTATGCAGAATAAGAGCACCATTGCCACCTGACGAAGTTTATGCAGAATAACTTGGCTTGCAACAGATATGTGATTTATATTCCACTATTTTGGAATTTAATGGAGTTTGAATTTTAAATAATACTAGTATGTTAAAAAAACAACAGTTAAATTAGGTACTCTTTATTTCTCATAACTAAATATTTATTTAACAATGTTAAACTTGACTTAAAATCTGAAATGTAAATATAGTACGTAAAACTAAAAGACATTTTGTCATATATCTAGTAGAACAATTCCAAGTTACAATATCTAATGTAATATTAATAACAAATCAAAATCAGTCTTCATACAAAATAAAAAGATCTTCAATATTTTAATTATCATTTGAATAACAAATCAAATTTTACCTTACATTTAACTAATCAGTCTTTTAATTTAGGAGGAAATTAATTATGCAGCACCTAATTATCAAGACCATCGAAGGGTGAATCGGTATCTTCTTGAAGGTTGGGCACTGCAGCAGGCTCTTGTTGACAAACTGTGGAGAAATGCATAAATTAAATTAGTAGGTATGTAATTTAAACCCACCTCAATATTCTAGTGGAGTGCGAAAATGCTTTAATTATTATTAAAATGATTTAACTCTGTTACAGATCCACAGTATTGCACAAAATATGATTTAAAATAAATGAATACTCTTTTTAAAAAACATTGTTTCATTTAATTATTTAACATTACAGCCATTTGGAATCCACTGCTGGACATAGACTCCTCCTAATATAGATTTCATTTATCTTTTAATAATCTGACAAAATTACCTCTTGCATACTTCAGAAAACTTTAGTCAGACATAAAGATGTCAAATTCTGGCCGATGTACTACTACTGATGTGAGCATACACCTAACACAAGCTTTTAAGCTTAACCGGAGGGGTTATAATAAAATTATTATAATTTATATTGTATTGCTTTCAATGCTCTTTAATACTTATTGTGGGTATGTTTGTTGAACACACAATGAGTAGAAGTTCCGCTTTTGGGTAAAACCATTTCGTATCAGTGAATAATCTGTAAATCCACAGTAATTACCTTTTTTGGAACACAGTGTCCCATAAGGTGCGCCATTTTTTCTGTGGTGGAGCTCAGTTGATCAATGGCTTCAGCCAGTGTTGATGGCCTGAGCTTGTTTTAAAGTTGCCTCGGCATTCCTGGCTTCAATAGTGTCCAGCCTTGATTGACCAGCTTCAAGAGCTGCATGGTCTCTACCTATAAAAAAAAGTATATTTTACTTTAATATTCATTGTAGAACTAAAAAAGTGCAAAAATCACAATAATGATACATTTATCATTTTATAATGCGTAGAATATTATACTGATTTATGTACTTACTATGCTGCCGGCGTTTTATTGGGGCACTGGGAAGTCCACCGATACGAGTATAAAATTTGGGCGCACTCGAGCCAATATCGTTTTAATAAACTTCGCCCTTCATTGGTGCGGCTGCAGTAGCCAAGCAGGTCTTGGTGGTTTTCTAAAAAGTCAATTAGAGCCGAAATTTTCTCAATTAGCACCATTTTGTATTGCAATAAATCTTTTATAGATCATTTAGACACTTGAAACTAAATCAAAACACCGGCCGCTAGAAATAATAAAAACAAATAAACGTCAGTACAGTAAACAGTAATGTCATATTTGACTTTGACAGCTAAACAGATAAAATATTGAGTTTTCCAATTTCACATTTAATGTTTTCTGCTATTAACAAACTTCTTACTACTTCAGATTGCTCATAACACCAATAAATAATATGTAAAAATATATATAATTGAAATCTGGCATGAATAAATGTTCAAATTTAGTAGTAGTTTTTCGAAAATCATTTCTACTAACGGGTTTTATAATAATGGCAATACAACAATGTCATTATAACACCATTCTATTACGAGACCACTGACCAACCACTGACCGACCAATGATCGATCATTATGAATTAGCAGATTACGAACTTTTAGCAAAATGACAATGGGATCGTGTTGGAATGACGATATTTATAAAAATAGCAGACTTGAGGCCCAGAAGGCTGGCCGCATTGCCACGTTGGATGGCAATGCTGATTCTTTGACCAAAAAATAACAAATATCAAAATTTGTTGAGTCGTAGTTTTACAGGTTGCCACAGTTGCGATACTGGCGACCTCATTTATTCCACACTCTTTTTTGCCAAGCTGTACGTCTCTCCGTACCCGAGCTTACGTCTCTTCGACCACCCTTGCCCCTTTCGCGAAAGGCGATACAGTGACGATCCCTTTCCGAGTTAATATATGCACTGTCGCCTTTATTCTGGTCTCACGTAGAGCCAGAAATTGCAAAATCGTTGTGGTAGATTTACTGCACATTAAAAAAATAGAGGTAAGCTTTTCACTTGCACTACACTCCACCCAAAGTATTTATTGACATCATTGTATGAAAATGTCTACGCGTCTAGTTTTTAATCATTCTATAATCGCACTAATAGTACTTTCATGATTTGATCTTATCAACAGATCATTCTGCACATATAAATATGGGACTAAAACATGATAGAAGCATGATGTCATGCTCACTCAAATGTCCCGCTGATGGTGGCGCGTATGTCGGGTCATTTAGTTCCCTTCAAATAATTGAATGATGGCTGATCCATGTGTCATGTTCGTGAACCGGCCCTGACAGTTGTGCCTGGTCGTCTCTTAGCTGCCACGGCTTATTTTGAACTAATTATTTTGTTTTTAGGGTTCCGTACCCAAAGGGTCAAACGGGACCCTAATACTGAGACTTCGCTGTCCGTCCGTCCCTCTGTCACCAGGCTGTATCTCATGAACCGTGATAGTTAGCCAGTTGACGTTTTCACAGATTATGTATTTCTATTGATGCTATAACAAAAAATACTAAAAACAGAATAAAATAAATATTTAAGGGGGGCTCCCATACAAAAAAGTGTTTTTTTTTGGCTTTTAGAGAATTGGCCATTTTGAGAACTAGTCCTTTTGCGACTCAGTTGCCATTTTGAGAATTAGGCATTCTGCGCCTAAACCAAATAAATGGTAAGGTTATAAGTAAGGGGTGGGGGGGCTCCCATACCAAAAAGTTTTGCTCGTTTTTATAAATAATGGTACGGAACCCAATAAATAGGAATACCTATTCGAACCAAATGTATGGGGCAGCTGATATTATTACGATGTTTGGCGGATGGAGAATCACGTTCAGTTTGATGGTCCCCTTCAATATGTACCTATATACCCTTTCTGATACACCCTGTATAAATAATTAAATGTCATGCAGGTTATAAGACGTATATGTATAATATATCAAATATACTCTTTGATTATACTTATCTCTGAAAGGAATGTGTTATAGGCATGCATTTCCGTTTATGGTAATACTTTACAAAATGTCGTTTAGGGATAGTGTGCTCGCAATCATAAACTCCGTGGGAATTAGGTAGTACCTAATACCGTCACTGCATTATAGGTAGGTAAGTATACATAATAGGCAACAATGCCTGTGGTTTACGCTATAGTAACAATATGCTTGCCACAGATTTTTCCTTCCCATTAATACTATCAAAAAACCTTTAGTAAGTACATAAGTATTGTGGTTTTATTGTAAACGGGAACATATTATCATACAAGGTGTTGTTTTGCATTCTCGTCAAATTTAAGGAGGTAACTATGCTAATGATTCTCGTCCCGAATCAATAATAAAATGGGTAGAACATTTCATTTTTTTTTCTTATTGACGAATATTAGTAAGTGTGTACCACCCGTGTTTTAAATGCAGCCCGTCTGATACTATGCACTATAACCGCGCTTTCACACATACAAATAATCTCAAAAGTTTATTCGATAGTTTCTTATTCCCATCATTCAATTCATTCATTCATTTTTTATTTAATCTGAAATACTGACAAACTTGAACAACCAAAAAAATCTGCATTTAATCATAATTAACTAGGTACGGTAATTTAAATTGATTATTTATGTCTTTTGTGACAACCTCCTGAACTTTGACGAGGATGCAAAACAACACCTTGTATACTGTGGTACCTATACATATACAAGGTGGAAGAGACACATACGCGAAAACGGTTACTAGGTATGTATTCAGTACATCATTCGCACACAAAGAAATTTTCGGTTTTCGCGCCGGTGACCCTTCCACTTTGATTGCCTCATAAGTCCATCAACAATTTTTTTGTCATAAATATCAACTCAAGCCTGTCTCCGATAAATACCTCTCCATAGTTACCCTATATATTGGTCCTCATCGGTTTATCCAGCTATATGCACACTACACACTACACGAATCTTTTGGCGCTCGAATGACATTTTCAGATGTCATTTATTGACAGAACAAAATAGCGGCAATAGCTTGATGATCTTTGAAGGTTGGCTGGCATCAGTTGGATTTGTTGCTGATAATCGAGCTGAGTGGCGTGCGATTGAAGAGGCCAATGCCCAGCAGTGGACTGTTGTTAGCTGATGATGAATGATGGTAGCCTAAAGATCCCTGTATACAACTATATTTCTACCGGACTTTTAATACTTCCTGGGAGTCATTGATGACGTTTTATTTAGAAAATTACTCGGCCCACCGGCTACGTTAAATTTCCTGTTACGTGGGTAAAACGTCATTATTGTCACTGTTGCTATACAGATTTCTTTCTCACTCAATATTGAATGAATTAATAAATTACTCCTTATTAGGTAACAACATAAAATAACATCACATTAAGTAATAACAGCCACACGGGTCAATCTTTAAGGTTAAGCTGTGCTTGCCAAGGTTGGTCCGTGGATGGGTGACCATAATTACATACCGAGTTTCCTCCGTGCCTCAGAAAGTACCTTAAGCCGTTAGTCCCGGCTGTCATTTGTCGATCTTTGACAGTCGTTACGAGTAGTCAAAAGCCAAAAGTCTGACATCCAGTCTTACTAAGGGGTATCGTATTACCCAGTTACTGGGTTGTTGAGGTCAGGCCCCTTATTCACAAACGCTTCGATTCGATTTGGAAAGTCGTATGTCTAACTCGCTCGCTTTCGTAAAGCCAAAAGAAGATAGACATACGACTTGTCGAAACGGAATCGAATCGATGCGTTTGTGAATACGGGAGCATATAGGCTGTCGCTTCATGTAAAATACTGGTGCTCAGCTGCATCCGGTTAGACTGGAAGCCGACCCCAAGATAGTTTCGGAAAAGGCTAGGCAGATGATGATGACATATCATCACGCCTGTTATCCCCGAAGTGTTAAACAGAGTTGTACCTAGACCCACATCTCGTCAGTTATGTTTAAGAACTATGTATTGTATTGCTCTGTATGGTGTCGGACGTAAGTTCTGTATGGTGTCGGACGTAAAGAATAGCACCATCCCATATCTTCCCGTGGGTGTCGTAAGAGGCGACTGGGGGACTTTCCAGAGAATGGGCAGCAGCGTTCTGTGTGCTTTTGTAACAACCGTACTGCGATCGCCAACCCGCCTGCCAAGCATGGCCATTATGACAAAACCCCCCAAAAGTCAATATGGCGACACTTGGGGGAGGCCTATGTCCAGCAGTGGACGTCTTTTGGGCTGAAATCATCATGATGATTGTATTGAATAGCGGGCTGGTTTCCGCAACTCCACGTCTATAGCGCGTATTTTGCGTATGGGTGGGAACATTATGCGATCCACCCCAGTTCTCCGAGAAAGGCCAGCAGCTCCTTGGTGTTGCTGACGACCTCGCGGATAGTACCTGGGTTACCGAAGTACTTTGCCCTGTATGCTGCAACCGGCAGTGTAGAAGCACGTAGGCTGCTGTCTCGTCTTCCTCCATGCAGGCTCTATACAGTTGGCTATCTGTGACTCCTAGGACAAAGAGGAAGACCCATGTAATAGAAGGCGAGTCTATTGCCATCAACCTGGCAGTCCAGACTCCGTTCAGCTACTGATAATTTCCTGGTGGATATACCCTACTTACCTAGTAACACTTTGAATCGAAGCCAGGACCTGATGGTCAGCAGTAGGGCTTGGCTTGCTAAGTTGACTCGTCATGCTAAATGCTAGACGTACCTATACTGTAGGAAAGCACATGGCCCCCATTGACTGCGTTGAATTTCCTGTTACGCGACAACGTCGAACGCCGAAACGTCATGTCTGTCGCTAAGGATGTCTTTCCTAACGAATGACTAGTTCAGTCAACAAAGAGTAACAATTCAATTGTACATAATATCACTGAGTCACTAACACATATCACAATTTAAACATAGATTTTTCAATGGTATCATGTATTGAGTCAATAACGTTCCCACTGATGGGACATAGGCTGAGAAACCATCATCTGCCTAGCCTTTTCCCAAACTTCGTTTGGGTCGGCTTCCAATCTATCCGGATGCAGTTGAGTATCAGTGTTTTACATGAAGCGACTGCCTATCTGACCTCCACAACCCAGTAACTGGGTAATCCGAAACCCCTTGGTTAGACTGGATGTCAGACTTTTGGCTTCTGACTACTTGTAACGACTATAGGCTATAATAATAATAGGCAATAATAGGCTGAGAAACCGCGGGTAAAAAAAAAACACCTTGTGCAGTGCTTGTTGTACTTAGACCTTCTTCTTCTTCTTCGTCGTTCCCATCACTTCTGAGGATCGCGAGCACATATGATACGTCTCCAAGCCATGCAGCCTCTCGTGGTGGACATCCATCTCTGAAATTTAGGTTCTAGGACATGCCGGTTTCTTCACGATATTTTGCCTTCACCATTAATTTAGTGTAACAGTTGTGATGAAATAGATCTCCTACTTCTTAGCGTGTCGGTGGCAATCTGAATTGTGTCGGCCCAGAACTGAGCCACTAGTTTGGCGCTCTCAGTAGCATTCATCAGTTCTTGTAGTGAACAAACAGCAGGGCACGATATTAAGTGCCGCATCGTTTGTGGAACGGCACCACATTTACACTCCAGGGCAGAGTCATTAATGAATCTCCACTTGAGCAGGTATAAAATAGATGCCTTCGTTGGTTCGAACCGACGAAGTACAACCGTCGTCGCGGTTTACTCTATTTCACAACGAAAAGTTTAATTTAATATGTATTAACTTATCGTGACCATGACGTTATGGAGTTATGACAACAAACATAAGTCCAGCTGGCCTACCATGACGTCTTAAAGCACTATTGTTTTACTCTTATTCCAGTGTGGGAAAGAGACGGAGCTATACAGGATGTCTAGCGCCATCTCTTTCCCACACTGGAAAATGAGTACAACAATGATGTTTTAAGACGTCGTGGTAAGCCAGCAGGTACGAGGCCCTACGACGAAACTACTTTTACATAGGTCTAAGGTCTGTACGTCATAATACTGTCGCTATGAAAGTCTTCCCCAATACTGAATGAAAAACTGACTCATTAATACTTGACTGCACGGTTGGCGCAGGAACTGAGGGATTGAAAGCTGCGGCGCGTGACGCGGGTTCGATCCTCCCACGGAAAAATATTTGTATGGCGTAGAGATAGTTGTTCCGAGGCTGGTCATTTGTGGGTGTGACTTTTAATATTTACTAGCTGTCCGGCGCAACTTCCTTTGCGTCACATTTACCCCGTTTTCGCAACATTTTTCATTGCTGCTCCACTCCTTTTGGTCGTAGCGTGATGATATATAGCCTATAGCCTTCTTCGATAAATGGGCTATCTAACACAGAAATAATTTTTCAAATCGGACCAGTAGTTTCGGAGCCTATTCAATGCAAACAAACAAACAATCAAATCTTTCCTCTTTATAATATTAGTTTAGATAAACGCACCAACGATACTGGAGGAAATTCCCAGTGTAGGGCATTGTTAAAAGAAAAGAAAAACCTAAATCCAGGCCCCCAATACCCCGTCTGGGGTCTGTACGTCACTACTGTCGCTATGAAAGTCTTCCCTATACTGAATGGATAACCTGACTCATTAAAACGTAATTAATTAAACCATAAAATAATTGATATTAGGTACCGGTTTTATGACGTTTCTATTTTACGATTGGTTACTAAGTTCAAACTGAATTCCCCTGGCGTCTGGTTTGTGAATCAGATTCTTCCCCTTTAGAATCTATCGTCAAATTCTAAAGACGTTTTGTGGTTTTACTTGGTCTGAGACTTCTAGCTTTCCACCAAAGGATTAATGACCCTTCTTGCATACACACCCCCGAGATAGGCATGACCATAAACGGTTTATGGTCATGCCAATGTCGGGGGCGACTCACTATGCAGGCAATTTTTTTTAAAACGTTCCTTCTCTCTAGGAATTTCTCCTGTATCGTGAGTGCGTTTACAAACATTTAAACAAAGAAACACCCACATCACATACACAAACAGCCAGACCCGGAACAACTACCGGTAGGTTATACAAATATTTGTTCCGTGCGGGGATCGAACCCGCGACACGTAGCCGCCAATCGCTCGGCCACTACGCCAACCGTGCCGTCATATGAAAGTGCTCCTGCGCTATAATAAAATGAATGAAATATAATAGTGCAGGAGCGTGTGCGCAAACACAGGTGCACTCTCTTTCCCACTATTATAGTCCGATAGGCTGTCTATCGTGAGAGCAGCGGTGGCCCAGTGGTGGCAGCCCCGACTTACGAGCAGTAAGCCATTAGTTCGAACCCAGGCAAGCGCGTTACTTTGTGTAATTTATTTCATCACCTCTGCTCTCAAAAACGGTGAAGGAAAACATCGTGAGGAAACCGGGATGACCTAGTACTACAAATTCGAAGACATGTGACATCTATCAACCCGCACCGTGCCCGCGTGGTGGATTACAGCCCACTCCCTCTCATAGAGAGGCCTGACCCGCGCAACTTCGTCTGCGTCTCATTTTCCCCGTTTTCGCAATATTTTTCATTGCTGCTCTGCTCCTATTGGTCTTAGAATGTTTAAAGCCTTCCTTGATAAATGGGCTATCTAACACTAAAAGATTTTATCTAATCGGACCCGTTTATTCTGAACTTAGCACATTCAAGCAAACAAACAAACCAACTCTTTAGCTTTATAATTTGGTTTAGGTTAAAGCTACTGCCTCATTGGTCTAGTGGTCCTGGGTTCGATTTCTAGGTCGGGCAAAGTGTTATTGGGTTTGTCAACCAGGAATTTCTCGGTACCAGCCACGGACTCTGGGGTTCGCCCCCAATTACATGCGGCTTAAACATAACTGGCAAAATGTGGATGTACACCTCCTTACCCTACGGGGATTAAAACAGGCATGGTGTTATGTTAATATCCCTCTAAAATATAAGGCCCTCTGGCAAAAAAATTGTTTATCTATCAAGCCGACTGTGAGGCAGACTAAAAGGAGGGTCATGATTTAATTTATTTGTAAGGATACGCCTTGATGAACTTTGTGGTACGATTAGTGCGAACTGAGTTATCAGTCTATATGGTTATGGTTTGGACCCAGGTAGTCACATTTACTGAAGCGTCAGAGACGTTATTCAGGTCGTCGAGAGTGAAGGTAAACGGACACCTGGGACACTCCAGCAGGTGGGGTATAGTTTGATCCGCAGCGCCGCACTCGCACTCGGTGTTGGAGGAATTAATAATACCCCATTTTGCCAGATTATGTTTGCAGCGGCCAACTTGGGTACGCAGTCGATTTAAAGCTTTCCAGATAGGCCACTGCAGGTCACTACGGGGAGCCAGGTATTCTTGGGGCTTCACGAAGTTCTGAAGTGTAGGACATATCTTTCTTGTAACATCTTGCTTCGTTCTTTATGTGGCCTGTTTTGGATTGCATGGGTGGAGCGTAAGAAACTTTTACGGCTTTTTAGTCTACCCCGAGTGGTTGTGTGATCGTAGAGGGTATGTCGGGAATCAGATGCTTGGTTCTTTTTTTCCAGCGCGCATGCGACATCCCTTAGTACAGCCGGTGGTGCGATACCTGCTAGCAGATATAGCTTATTGAAAGGTGTCGGTTTTAGGCAGTCCGATGTTTTCCGACACGTCTTGTGTAGAGTAGTATCTACTTGCTTTGCGTGAGCGCATGGATGCCACACTGGGCACACAAATTCGCCATGCCTTTTGTTCGAGTTAGCTCTATATTAGCGTTATACTTGTTGCATTAATGTTATCTTAGTGTCTCTATGCTTACTCGACATAACTTTCTATGCTGATTTGATATCCAAATCATCATAAAAGATTTAAATAAAAAAAGGGTTAAATAAGTTTAAGGCACTGCTGGACATAGGGCTCCCCCAAGTGTCGCCACATTGACATTTTGGGGGGTTTTGCCATAATCGCCACGCTTGGCAGGCGGGTTGGCGATCGCAGTACGGTTGTCACAAAAGTACAGAGAACGCTGCTGCCCATTCTCTGAGAGAAACATACTTGAAATGTACTCGTGGAATTTTAGAATTCTACTCAAGCAGTTGAACGGTCGCCGTTGAGTTTGAGCTGAGTTGTTAGTTTTTAAACGGCAAGACCACAGTACTCGTAGATAATGTCATCTGTGTGCAACATCTATTTCACGAGGCGGTATTACTTATCACATTATAACACAAAAAAAGTGTCACAAGTGCGAGTCGGACTCGCGCACGAAGGGTTCCGTACCAAATTATTTATTAAAACGAAAAAAAAAACACTTTTTTGTATGGGAGCCCCCCTTAAATATTTATTTTTTTATGTTTTTATTATTTGTTGTTAAAGCGTCAACAGAAATACATAATCTGTAGAAATTTCAACTGGCTAACTGTCACGGTTCATGAGATACAGCCTGGTGACAGACGGACGGACGGACAGCGAAGTCTCAGTAATAGGGTCCCGTTTGACCCTTTGGGTACGGAACCCTAAAAAAGCACGCTAACCGGTGACCGCTGCAACATGACGCTATTTTCATTAAGGCCAGCCGATTGTCCAGAAACAATGAACCCATTCACTTACAAGTTACAGTGTTTAATATTCTTATAATAAAATCTTTCCGTATTGAAAATAAAGCGCCACTTCAAAGGTTTACTATAACACCTTTCATAAATTTTCATTACAAAACACGTACTTACCCTCCTTTTGGGCTTCGCCGCACTCGGTTAAAAAAGGGACGGATCTCAAAAACACATCCTGTACGACACATTAAAAATTCAAATCACGGCTTTGGAACCCAAGAGGTAACCAGGTGAGCACTCTTGAAACTGAAACATACAACTTACGCCTTTTTCCCATGGGGTAGAAACCACAGAACGCCACCAGCTATTTTCCTCCTTACATAGTCTTTTTGCCCCATCCACGTTCATACAGCTGATCATACACACACGCACGAACTGAAAAGGTCTGAAACGGGATCGGGAATGCGGGGCGGGAGAGGATCTTTACGTCGTTTAGGTACTGGGGACCATTCTACACACATCTGCTGCATATCAGATGATGATGGGCTAATCGCTCGACCCAAGGGATCCTTTCCATCGCGGCAGGCCGAAGTGAAGTTGGCAGAATGAGCTTCAGTCCTTCTTTGATCTTTTCTTCTGGATCTGATTATCCAATACTCATCTCGCTACAGAGCCACGCTTTAGGGCACTGAATCAGTTATCATCTGCCTAGCCTTGTCCCAAGTATATTGGGGTGACAGGCGTTGCTGAGAGCGGGCTCCGGACAGGTCTTTTAAGATGAAACGATGCCTCCTATGTGCAGATAGTTGCCACCGGGGTTTTAGTGAGGTACAAGTCCTATACTCCCCGGTCTTACCCCCAAAGCCCGGTCGCCTTTTGAAGGTTTCCAACCGTAAACAAAACAAGAAAAAACCATATGTTGGGGTCGGCTACCAGTCTATCCGGATAGACTTAATACCAGTACTTTACATGGTGCGACTGATATTTATCTAACATCCACAATTCCTAACGTGTTTTTCGATGTACGAAGGAGTCTCAGTATGTTATAGATTGACAGACACCCACCCGTGGACCGACCCTGGCGAACATTGCTTAACTTTGACGATCGACCCGTGCGGTTTTTATTATTTATCCACGTACATACCTTGGACTACTGAATAACCAAGATAATTCTATGGCTGTTTATTTGGAATTGGGCTAAAATGATGGATTTGACAGCTGCGATAAAAAAGATAAAATTAAGGGTTTATGGGATCCCGCCCGCTATACGTTCATGTTTTGCATAGATATTTTGTTGATCAGCCCAGCTGCAAATAACTTGTCATTTAAATCGAAAACTGGGTTATTTTTTTTACATACCTAACACTAACTACATAATACAATATGTATTCGATTTTTAGATCCATTCAAGTTTAAACGATAAGCACATACCGACACAAAATAAAAACATAACCTTCTATGTCGGTCTAAAATTGAGTAGGTATCCAACCGGCAGTCTAAAGTAGTTTACTTTTTATCATCCTCATCAAAATAAGGACAGTTATTAATTAAGAATATGAGTTTCCACGTGCTGAAAGAAAATTGCATAGATAAAAAGTATGTGGGTGGGTTCATTCTAACATACTCGTATTAATGTTACTGGCACACAACATACATACATTTTTCCCGGGGTTCCGTAACCAACAATGTTGAGGAGACGCGAAACGGATCGTCTTTCCCATGAATGGCCCGAAGTGAGAACAAAGTCTATACTCGTACAACACAACGGTCTATTAAGTTTTTAATCAGAAAACTGATTTATATCATGAAGAAGTTACGTGTCTGCACTCCTTACAAAGTTCTCCGAACAATATTTCTCGCTCTATGCCAATCTGTACTCCAGTATGGAATTTCCAATTTTTAAAGAGGTAGCCCTCTTCGAGCATCAAATAAATGCTTAAAAAACCTTTGCGATTCCCAACAGAATTGCTGTACGCTTGAACGTCCATACATAATATATTAGTATGAATGGACGTTCAAGAAGATTAAGAATTTCATGTTGTGCGAGTGCGCCAATTATTTATTTTAAATGCCACACTACGTACTCACAAATCCATAAAAAATTGGCCAGATTACAAAAGTATAATATCCAAACGCATTTTACACATCCCTCTTCCCGGTGCTACAAGTCTCCTGGCTAGACTGTGTCCTTCTTACTCTCACACTCATGTCTACAACAAAATAAATAAATATTGTAAGATAAAAGGCCTAAGCGATCTCTCAAGAAAAAAAGTGATCCAGAAACTGTTTCTCTCCTTACCTTACGATGACACCGAAGACGTTATCAGTTAATAACATCTAATCTGTGCTAAACCTTCACAACACATATCCAATAACACACACACACACCCATAGACACACACACACACACACACACCCATAGACACACACACACACGCACTTTATTTCCAAACGTTAGAATTGTTTTTATTTTCATGTAAAATACTGGTACTCAGCTGCACCCGGTTAGACTGGAAGCCGACCCCAAGATAGTTTGGGAAAAGGCTAGGCAGATGATGATGAGAATTGTTTTTATTTTCTTTTTAATATGATAATCCAATTTACCAAAATGTTTTGTTATTTACCAAAATGTCTAATTAGCACAACACAACTACAATTATATGTTTTTAAAAGCACAGATAACGCTGCTGCCCATTCTCCAGCAAGTTCTTTAGTCACTTCTTACGACACCCACGGGAAGATATGGGATGGTGCTATTCTTAACGTCCGACACCATACAGAGCCCTAATATGATTCGTTAATAAATTTTTTTCGGAGGTAACCCTGGCGCCAAAGAGTAGAATACTTATCGGATGCTGGCGCTTCATCTCTCTAAATAGTGAACAAAAAAAAAGTAAATCTTTGAATATCAGTATTCAACCAAATAATGTACGATTAGCCATTGGTCATAGGTTCGAAAATTGAAAACAGGCAGGCCCTAAACTTTGTTTAAATGATTTCTTCAGCACTGCATTAAAAATGGTGAAGAAAAACATCGTAAGAAAACCGTTTAAGAACAAACAAAATCGAAGACATGCGACGTTAGCCAATTCGCACTTGGCACGCGTGGTGCATTATGCGCCGTGCCAAGCGGCGGATATACCTTAGGCCGACTATGCTTTTTTTTTAGCCCCCACTAGGTTCTACGTTGTTTGGCAAACGCCTCCCCTTTTCCCTTCCAATCATCTCTGGCCATGATTGTGCTAACATCAACTGCCTAGCCATTTTCCCAAACTTTGTTGGGGTCTGCTTCCAGTCTAATCGGAAGCAGCTGAGAATCAGTATTTTACATGAAGCGACTGCCTATCAGACCTCCACAACCCAGTAACTGGGTAATAAGAAACCCCTTGGTAAGACTGGATGTTAGACATTCGGCTTCTGACTACTTGTAACGACTGTCAAAGATCTACAAATGACAGCCGGGACCAACGGTCTAACGTGCTTTCCGAGGCACGGAGGAAACCATGATTGTGCTTACGCTACTCTAAAATTCAATGGCTTTGAATTCATTATGTAATTTGGTATGCAAGAACTCGGTTGCTATTGATCCGTGGATAAAATTCTACGGTACGGAACCCGAACACCGCTAACAAGACCAACACACACTCGACCAGTCAATTAGCAATGAAGTAGCGACATAGTTATGTTATAACACAAGACTGCAATCGCTATCTATTACATTGTTTTAGAAGTCATCGTTCCAAATAAATGAATTTAAAAAATGTAAAAAATAGTTTAACTAAAATTATATCGAAAAACAAGGTAAGAACTATCGTCTACTCAAAACGATAATGATGAACAATGTTTTCGTTAATTAATTTCGCAAGTCACTTTTAGTATTTTGTATGAGTTTCACTTGTTATAGCAAATTTTGTCAACCCTTCAAAGCGATGCGACCAGCTTTGCCGCAAGGCTGTTCAAAGCTGATTGTAGATAGCGTGTCAAATCATCATCAAATTTTGAGGCTATGAGGAATAGGGTGTAAAGTTCTTCATCCCCTATAGAAAAGGGAGGATCCTCCGACCAGACAGGTGTTGTTTGGTGGGCAACTGCCCGACAGTTGTAGTTGGGTTTCTGTATATAGTCTTAAGTCGATATAAACTTAGCTTGCGAGATGTAGGAAATTGATGTTAGTTCTTCCGTCATGTCATGGATGGCGCTGTAGTACTTTTTGTAGTAAGTTGCATTTTGTCAGTCAAATATATGAATTTCTAGTGTTACATAAAATCGGTTCAGTTCTGTATGGTGTCGGACGTAAAGAATAGCACCATCCCATATCTTCCCGTGGGTGTCGTAAGAGGCGACTAAGGGACTTGCCAGAGAATGGGCAGCAGCGTTCTCTGTGCTTTTGTAACAACCGTACTGCGATCACCAACCCGCCTGCCAAGCGTGGTGATTATGGCAAAACCCCTCATGTTATGTCAATGTGGCGAAACTTGGGGGAGACCTATGTCCAGCAGTGGACGTTAAAAGGGCTGAAATGATGATGAATGATGACATAAAATCGAAGGAACCATTCAATCAGAGATAAGTGCGAGTTATTCTATAATTAAATACTCCAATCAGAAAGTGGGGATACGATTCAAGCTTTTCGATAGGTGGTATAGTCAAGTTAGTATCGATATTAAATCACGTTAAAAAAATGGTCGAAGTGTTTTGAAAGGGGGTAATACCGTTCGATATAAGACTAGGGTCTGTGGGGCCCGAGTTGGGATTACTATCACTAGTTAAGATATTAAATTAAATTGAAAGTAATACTATATTTCTGCAACTCATTCACTTTGTACCCTAATCCACCTGACTGCCAAAATACAGGGTGTTTGGTGCATCATTTGTCAAATTTAACGGGCTGGAAGTATTCGCTTCAGCCTCTTTTTTAAAATAAATTATTTGTGAGTAAAAAAATAACCAGGCGTTAGAATTCGACTTTAACGGAAAATTCAGTGAAAATGTTGAATTATCCGATTTCACAAAATTAAATAAGTATAAAAAAAAATATTAAAGGTCCGTGCGGCCAAGGACGAGTTATTAGGGCTGAAAAGACAGGAAATGTCCTTTCAGCCCGTTCAATTTGGCAGACTATGCTCCAAACACACAGGATGTTTATAGTTAGTTTCCCCTTTCAAGATCAAAAGCGAGGTTTTCTCCTGTGATACAAATTTAAAAGACGCTGTTATTATTCTTCATTAGGTTGCTATTAAGTCAAGGTTTTTTGTTAACCCTGCAAATGAAGTAGCGAAATGAATGGTAGTACATACGAAAAATAGATCGGAAACGACATTCAACATCGCGAAAGCTGTGGAGCTCTTAAGAGCAGATTGGAGACAATCACTTGGCGGGTTAAACATGCATGGTAACTAAGTGAATGAATAAAGCTCTAAAGGTACAGTTGATATCATCAAACAATGACCTCTCTATTGTTTAAACTCTGTTAATTTAAAGTAACAATGTGTTACAATATTTAATCATAACAGCTGTTCTTCTTGCAGTATGTTTTTATACAAACACCTACACTGGCCCGCCTGTTATAAAATTCAGCCCTATTGTCAACTGCACATAGGAACAATCATCTAAACATTCTCATCTCTAGACGAGAAGGCAATATTGAGATGGATATGTAGAGTGATGCAACTGGATTAAATAAGAACTAAGAAATGTAATGTAAAAGTATCATCATCAGCCTATAATGTTCTCACTGCTGGGACACAGGCCTCCTCTCAATGAGAGGTAGTGGGCTTTAATCCACCACGCGAGCCCAGTGCGGTTTGGTAGATATCACATGTCTTCGAATTTTTAGTTTAGATAATTTATTTTCCTCACGATGTTTTCCTTCACCGTTTTGAGAGCAGCGGTAATGAAATAAATTACACAAAGTAATGCGCCTGCCTAGGTTCGAACCCACGGCTTACTGCTCGTTAGTCGGAGCTGCCACTTCTGGGCCACCGCTGCTCTCTAAAAATGTAAAAGTATATCTATATGAAAATACGAAAGGAAATCGTTTGGTCAGCGCATGTGACTAAAATAACAGCGCTGTGACATATTATAAATCATCAGCACCATGCCAAGATGGGAGCCTTTTGACCTCTAACAGGACCAATCCGAGACAAATAAATATTGTCTTTCTTTGAGAGGAGACCAACGGCTATTTCAGGAGGGTACAGAAAAGGCTAAAAAAAGTTAGTAGTCAACGATAAAAGGGTTCAATATTAAAAAACCGGCTAAGTGCGAGTCGGACTCGCGCACGAAGGGTTCCGTACCATTATTTAAAAAAACAAGTAAAACATTCACTTTTTTGTATTGGAGCCCCCCTTAAATATTTACTTTATTCGGTTTTTAGTATGTGTTGTTATAGCAGCAACAGAAATACATAATCTGTAGAAATTTCAACTTTCTAACTATCACGGTTCATGAGATATAGCCTGGTGACAGACGGACGGACGGACGGACGGACAGCGAAGTCTCAGTAATAGGGTCCCGTTTGACCCTTTGGGTACGGAACCCTAAAAAGGTGTATGAACAATATACAGTTTAATCAAAGATTGATTGAATGATTCTACCACAACTCGGCGACATCCTGGGTGGAGTTGACAGGGTCAAATTGTCCTGGGTTTGTATTGTCTTGGGATTGCATTGGCGGGGTAAAGTTTCCTCGAGTGCATTTGTCCTGATACCAATCAAATGTATGACCGACGTTCCACACCAAGTTAAGGCGGATTAGCGGTTACCGATTGCAGGGAAACAAATGAAAATAGCTCATGCAACGTGTCAATTGCAACGCGACGGTACTCATTCGAAGGAAAGTGACCCCAGTCGCGTCACAAATTGTATCTCCTGGGGTCGTGAACGGGGCGATAAACGGTAGGTCGAATCCTCGAAAATCTGTCAAGTCAACTTGACATTTTTGCACGGTTTTCGCAACTCACAGGTTAGCGTTAGCAGCAGAGAAGACAATAAGTAACCCCATTTATACATCAAAACGTAACAATCCTTGTCAATTTCGTTTTCATTTGAAAAGAGTGAAAGGACAATGGAGACAATAAGTCAGTTGGAGCTAGAAAAAGATCTGACCCAATCGTGGCACTTGTCTTTGAAGACTAGCTAGCTTATGGGACTTACTATTATATTACTATATGGGAGTTACTAAGATATTTGACCGCTAATAATTGTTGTGAAGTATTGCATGTATGACTAAATAGCATTGTGATGATTTAGACTTACTTAATCAATTATATTTTGTACGCCATTAAGGCAAAACATGACAGTGCCTCAATTGAACAATATTTAACATCTTGCATTTATGTGTGTATACTCATTTATGTTTTAACAAAATAAATATCTTGTATCTTGTTACGGATGGATGTAAAACTTGAGCTCGGAGCTCGTGGCCAAGTAACAACAGACCCTCGGGTCGATCTGCAGGTTAAGCCGCGCTTGCCTAGGTTGGTACGCGGATGGGTGACCACCCATTGCATACCGAGTTTCCGTGCCTCGGAAAGCATGTTAAGCCGTTGGTCCCGGCTATTAATTGTGTACGTGTTGACGTTGTTGGATAGGTGTCAAATAAACCGATAAACTCGGTAAATAGGAATTGTGTTTTTTACTTGTATCTAGTAGCGAAAATAAATTAGGTAGTGTAATAGGGAAAGCATATATATGTATTTTACAAATACCCACGGTACCACTGGACCTGGATAAGTAGTGTAGAAGGGAACAAAATACCCACGACACTACCAGTAGTGCGGTTTAGTAGTGTGGAAGGGAAGGGATCTTTTACATTCGTTTTAGGTAGTCAGTGGCCCGAAAGTCTAACAACCAGTATTACCAAGGAAGTGGTTTCTTGGGAGAGGCCTATGTCCAGCAATGGACTGCTGTATTGACTGACTTGATTGTTAAGTCTTCAATAATATCAGATTGCACGTTGGTATCTTGAAACTTACGTAATGTAAAATACATAACAAAAAAAAAAAAAAAAAAACGTCTTTTATTTCTTGCATTTCACACATGATTATTTTACTGAAATAAACTGTTTTTACTACTTAAATTTAATTTTTACTAAAAATAATTTTAAAATATTGCTAATTGCAAGAACCCCCCTTCACGTGAAGGCCTCCTCCAAAGAATTCCATGCCCACAATGGATGCAGAAAGCACAAGAACAAATGGAATTCTTTGGAGAAAAATTACATACCAAAATGATAATTCTGTCCTGTGAGGGCTAAGCTGACCAGAAATGTTTTGCCTCTTATACAGACACTTGGGTTCCGAAATTCTATGAATACCTCTTTGGCGTGAAACGTATTTATTACTAACGACAGCTAGGTCAGTTATTTCTGTATGACAACATTGACAACCGCAGGCTAGGTACATACTCTGAAGATCTACTTACTTCGACGGCCACAATGGTACACTCAGTACATCAGAGGGAACAATTTTACTACGAAAGACGATCTTAATTTTATGACATAAAGGCCTGTCAATATCAAATTGTAACGGCCTATGTGCATTTGACTGTACAACAAAAAACCTTACCTGCCTGCTGTATTAACCATATTAAATGAAGAGGGAATCCGGAGGAGCTGTAACTCTTGCAATAAACCCTTATACACAGAAAATATTGGTGACGATACTACAGAAAAAACTGGCTTTTATACTTATATCAGACTAATATGAACGCGACAACTTGATAATTCAATTATGCGTGCTGTGGTCTCCAGTAAGTGAAGGATACGTGATACTTCTGAAGTCCATAACTTATTTCACATGATTTGTGTACATCCTTTGTCGGAGATCCTAAAGAAATAAATAAAACTTGTTCGAAGACTATGAAGGACAGGAGCAAAGCTTAATTGCCAGAAACAAAAACAAGCTGGCTTTTGGTGAATGCATTACGCCAGCCGAGTTAGGTAAGGATGTTGCAACTTGCAAGACGTCAGAGAATTTTAACAGCTACCTCCGAAAATTGTGGGAATGTTATAATTGCCCTTAAAATTCCGGGGGAATAAGGGTAATGTTATAATTCCCCTTAAACACCGCTGTGTCACCGCGCGAAGAAGGACGTAACACGCTCAGTACGAGAATCCCTTTTATTATGTCAATCGAAAAATCCATTGCGTCAGTTTTGTGGTAGAACTGCTGATTTCAGGAAAGGTGACTGCCTCGTTGGTCTAGTGGTTGCAATCGCAACTACTGAGCATAAGGACCTGGTTTCGATTCCCAAGTCGGCCAAAGTGTTATTGGGTTTTTCGTGACGGATCAAACACGGCTCCTGAGACCGGACTTTGGCAAATTGCGGTATGTGTCACTGTCCGGTGTCCGCAGGCAGTCCACAAATTGTCCATATACCGGTAATAAAATCCACGAGCCATGCAGCAGGTCCTTACCCTCAACCAAAATAAAGCTATGATCACATTCCATGGGTTGTAGGTTAAATGGAAAGGAAAATGCTTGTGGCACATGGAATAACGTGCACCATACAGCACTTCGCACAACGCTCTTTTTACCAAAGTGCAGGTGGACTTGCCTTCACTTCAGGTGAAGGCAACGTTAGTAGTGGCTTTTGGACAACTGCCGAAAAGCCCCTACTAACGTTGCGGATGTTGAAGAGTTTTGGGCGAAACTCTGAATAATTATAAAAACCGACGATGAAAAAACGAGCAAAAAAATCACTTTTTTGTATGGGAGCCCCCTTAAATATTTATTTTATTCTGTTTTTAGTATTTGTTGTTATAGCGGCAACAGAAATACATAATCTGTAGAAATTTCAACTGGCTAACTATCACGATTCATGAGATACAACCTGGTGACAGACGGACGGACAGCGAAGTCTCAGTAATAGGGTCCCGTTTGACCCTTTGGTTACGGAACCCTAAAAACCATCGATAAAACGAACAAGAAACAAAATGCCAGACAACGTGCCTGACGCTGGTTTACAACTGAACTGAAATCCTGCATCCCATACTGGGAAAAAACCCGAGAGTAAATTTCCCGAGACTGATTAGTACCGCGCATTTGGGTCCAAACAAATGCCATCTTCTAACGGAAATTTCAACTTTATGAATGAGAACGCTAAAGAGAAACCTGAGTTATCTAATACATGGCGTAAGGAAGATCAATGCTCAAACTTTTACCATGAAAGCCAAACTACCGTTTCATACAAAAGTATTGAACCCACTCGGACAAAATATATGCAACAGTTAGGTTGGATTTTTAAATAACCGGGAAAAATAATCGACAGTGGTGAATTTAGAATTATTTTCTAAATTCATCGTTACAATTTGCGCGTCGATGTTTAGACTCGTAAATGTAAAAGACTCGACGGACGACTGAACACTACCCAAGCGGTTCCCTCAGCTATTGCTCACCGAATGACAACACTATATGTACTTAGGTAATTTCATTTCGTACGACTTAATTCTATGGACAATATTTTGGTTTTAATCAATGGATCATTGTGATAACCGTCCTAATAATTTACATCATCTCTCCCGTATGTTATCATCTATTGTTCGATACATTCGTTCAGTTAGGCAGTGAACAGTTAACCCTGTTACTGCTCATGCCTTTCTTTTTCATGAAAAAAGAATATGCAGGGTAAAAAATACCCCGAAAATATATCTTAGCAGAGGATGGATGTAACCGATTTATTTGCAGCAGAATTTAAATATTGGTATTTTAAAATTAATTTGCATTGTACGTGAACTGAATTGATTAGAAATCCTAAAATAAAAATATATGCCGCTAAATGCGATAAATTAATGCAATTTTGCTGTCCCGCATATTTTAAACCTTGTTTACAAACCCGATAATGGGGCGATATACACGCTTCAGGGATACTGACCATTCAATAAGGAGAAATACGAAAAACAACAGCGTTCGTCAAACCCCGTTGAATGCAGATATTTTATGTTCTGAATACTGATAGCGCATCAATATGCAGTCACTAAATATGCGATTAGTATCCTGAATGGTACTATTAAAAATACTAATTAGGCGGAAGACTTTTGTCATGTTTTTGCATTGCTTAGTTCCACCACTAAATAGTATTTGCAGTATACATAAATCTTTTCATAATTTTAAAGCCACATTACTGGACAAAATTAAATGAGCTCTATGTTTGGAGAAATTTTGCATGCTTACTAGTTTAACATTGAAACAGCGAGGTCGACAAAATTGCATAGGTGGAACTAGTATCAACCGTGAAAATGCAATAAAATAAAAATACTTTAAATACCTGTGAAGCATTCGTTGTATCCAAATCAATTACATACCATATTGAAGTACCACGCTTTGTAGTTCAAATTGTTGACATTATATTTTTATTACCTCAATTCAAAATAATTCATGTGATTGTCGAAATATTTAGTTCTATACCATCAGGAAAATTTTTCGCTTAGATACTCCAGAGAGGAAAATACGTTCAGTACTGAAACTCGAAATGTGTCACTATTGGAGGGTTAATTCTCACGTCGATGACGCGTTAGGCCATTGAAAACGCAGTGCTCAAGATGTGGATGTGTAGTATATAAACTGCGGGCTTCGAGGCAGGAAGCATCGAAGTGTCTTCTTCAATTATCTCATTATTATATTTTAACAAAATAATAAAGTGAAACATGAGATCTGCAGTGCTAACAACTGTCTTCGCCATTTTGGCGGCAAACGGTGAGTTCGAAAAATATTTAAAATAATTTAAAGTGATTTTCCAAAGTAAATTCAATCAATTTAAATTCATTAAGTGGTGATAAGAAACAATAATCCTTTATAAAAAATAAAGGGCAAATATTAAGTATTATTAAAAATAATTGAGTGCTATATCGAATCAAAAATCATGATTGCAGCATTCAATAGATTATAAAAAAATAATATTTTTGTGCTACAGAAAACCATCAGACGAGTAAGTGCCAGAGGATAAAAAGAAAAAAAAAAACATGAGATTAATTAGTGCCTATTACATTGGCCGAATTTATCAGCCAATCATCAGCTGCTTTTAATTACAAGATTGCATCATAATTTCAAAATATATAGCTAAAGTAGAGTGAGGCCGAATAATTATAGGATATCATAAAACATAGGTAAAACACGTTAAGTTAATAAACAGCTAGGTAATTGAAACATGCGAAAAACGCAGTATCTTCCTCTGGTACGCCGGATCGCACAAACATCCGACAAACGGCCAAACATTGTCTTAGCGAATACAACAAAACTCAAAAAATCGCTCTGCATTCTATCTCGACCACGTACTCAAAACAATTCGTGACTTAGACAGTCTTAATTACCAACATGTATCTAATAAACTCTTTGATAAGGTTTTGCAGTACATTTTTTTATAAGTTTAAAGTATCCGGCGGTTTTTCACAATTCCGTCCCCAAAACAGCAATGAATGTTTTTATGAATTTTAAAACCACATCGATTACTAATGATTGGCTGTAGTTTTATCAGGGTTTGATTGGCAGATTGTTCTTGTAATGTTTAATGAAGTTTTACCAATGTATTTTACAGCTATCAATGTTGAACATAATTGTTATCGATCCGTAGTTTTATTACAATTTAACATTTTAACTTGTAAACCGCACTGAATAAACAGTAATTGGAATGTGTAAATAAAAACATCAACAGCATCTAATGTGCTTGGTACTGAAAACAAGCCTAAGATGCTTGTGCTTGACAAATCAACAGTAAAAGTATTCCCATCTTATCCAAACATTTCA
Organism: Cerastis rubricosa; assembly: GCA_949152445.1. Taxonomy (NCBI): domain Eukaryota; kingdom Metazoa; phylum Arthropoda; class Insecta; order Lepidoptera; family Noctuidae; genus Cerastis; species Cerastis rubricosa. Next base: position 20,943,519 of record OX424532.1, read on the forward strand.
TCGCAAAATATTATTCGAACATGGGAAAAGGTCACAACCCATAATTTGGATACAACAGCCGCAGTTACTTGTTCTAAACACGAAAACCAAGGGTAGGTGACTGGTCAGCAGTCTAGAATAGATTGGCAAACCCATATTATGGCACTTCAACACGCAACAGCCTAAATAATTAGTGCTACTGCTACCTATCCAAAATAACGCACTAAGTTGAAGGACGTAACCTAATGGTAAATACTTATAACTTGAAACACCGTGTGACAGCAAGATATAAGTAAATTGCCTATGCGAAAGTATTAATTCTCCTGTAGTTACAACATCCCGTTCTTATTTAAGCACGTCCAATATATTAAAAACATTTTAAAGGACTCTGCTTGGTAAATAGGAAGAAATGCATAGCGACACACGCCAAGTGATACGGCCTTTATCGTAATCAATCGCACTCAAAATTGCAACACCTAAGCATATGCAAACATAATCTGCATACTTGACCTCAAATCTGAATTAGATAATCCTGCAAAGGTCAGGTTTTATTTATCAAAACAATTTTCTCTTAAATATATATATATATATCAATGATAAAACGATAATAAAGCATGTAATGTAATGTATTTGCAAAGGAATTCGCCCCAGTAGTCACGAATTTATCTCTAAGAGATAAGTTTTTGTAACTGGCAAGGATATTTTAATAACATACTGATCTAGGCATTTTTTTTCTCTCTAGATAAGTTGACTTGCTAGATATCAATAATGCAGCAAAAAATAATCTTGATATTTGTCGTCAATATTATTTCAAATGCTCGCACTAACAAATGCATACTCAGTAATCCGCGACTATATTTATCAAGAGGCTCAGAACTAGACCAGGATTAAGTACAAGATTCTTCTGCTTCCCCTTTCAGGAAACACATCACCACGAAAGGGTAATTTGATTACAGATCTAGCTTAATGCATGCAAGATTTAATTTCTCTTGTCATTTTATTGTAATTGAAAAGCATGTCGCATTTACAGGGTTGAGAGTCTAAAATTATTTTGTTTTATTTAAAAGTCTGTTATTACAACACCTAATTATGTATCAAGCTTCCATTGCCTGCTTTTGATCAAATATTACATAATTGCATGCAAATTAATGTCGATACGGCTGGTAGTTTTTTTGTCTTGTAATATATCATATTGCGCACTATAGACACGTTTCAGTAGGTTAAAAAAACCGCTCTATATCTATGATTTTATTTAAAATCGCCTTTTGATTGACAGTGGAATAAATCTACATGTGCATATATCTTAATCGCAAGCGAATTACGATATAATAAATTACCATTCACACATAGATTATGCATGACCTGTTTAGCATAATTCGACATTCTTGTAGTACAAAAAATTTACGATTGTCACAACCAAAAAGGATACTCCCGATCGCATATAGAATAATGAATAAGTTGTCTTTGGATTTAAAATTTATTGACGATTTTTTTATTTATAATCTGGCTATTTGTAATCCCTTTGCGTTTAATTTTATGGCCTCTAACGATCATTGTATGTTTGGGTTAAATGACCATTTATCGAGGCTTTGAAAAAAAAATTAAACAATTAGGTGCACTACAGGATGAAGTCTTTCAATTACGCCTTTCGTCTTATGCGTCAATTCGAAGACCTTAACAATTGATAATCAAAACAAACGCCTTTAATATTTCTTTATTATAAACACGAATTTTAATTCGACAGTCAGAATGTGTGTATTAAAAACATCAAACCAATTGTTGATACGAATATGTTTTATTAATATTGTTTATATATCACCTGCATGAAAGGTATAACAATGTAGCTTTATTATTTAAACATCGGAAGACATGAGATAATTCAATTATTATTTCGTCTTGAATGTTTTGATAACATTGTATGACTGTATGGAAACAATACCCTGAGAACATTAACATCGAGTCATTAACTTCAAATAAACATTTAAAAGTTTTCAGCGAAACGGATCGTATTGGAAATCGGAAGCGGCATTGGCAAATAAATTTCATAACTAGCCACTTCATTTCATTTAAGGAATATTAGAAAGACAGGGACTCACCACCACATATCATCTTCGTTTCTTAGGCCGATTCACAGCTTCCAATACAAAAGTCATCACGGTTCTTCTTTTCCGTCCACAGTATGCCAAGTCCTCGGCTGGGGTTACAGGGCCTCCGATCAGAGGCGCTGGGCAGTCCTCCACCCCGCTTGCGGAGGCCGCCAACAGTCCCCTATCGCCATTGCTGCCCGCCAAGCCATCCCCATCTCAATTCCTGCTATGGAACTGATCGGCTATCAGAACCCACTCCCCGGACCGCTTACTACCACGAATAATGGGCATTCAGGTAAAGATCACCATAAAAAGATGATAATGTTAAGGATTTATATTCTAATATATTTAAAAATCAGTTTTATATCTTATCGACTTGCACCTAACAATATTCCTTTTACTCTTCCAGTCGCACTCACCATCCCCAAATACAGTTCCGAAGAAGAAAAGAAAGGCTTCCGCCTTCCCTACATCTTTGGAGGACCCCTGGACAATGAGTACGAAATCGAAGGTCTTCACTTCCACTGGGGAGACAAGAACAACCGTGGTTCCGAACATACCCTTAACGATATGCGTCTGCCTTTGGAAATGCACATCATCCACAGGAACAAGAAATATAGGAACCTTGCTGAAGCCCTCCAGCATCCCGATGGTCTTTGCGTGCTTGCCTTCTTCTACCAGGTAAGGGTGGTGAACAGAATTACTACTCAATAAACATCAACAAGGCATAGAAAATCATGACATCAATCAAACCTGCTTCAAAATCTCCCCTACAGTTATACCTTATTAGGTAACTAGCTGTCCGGCGCAACTTCGGTTGCGTCACATTTTCCCCGTTTTAGCAACATTATTCATTGCTGCTCCACTCCTATTGGTCATAGCGTGATGATATATAGCCTTCCTTGATAAATGGGCTATCAAACACTGACAGAATTTTTCAAATCAGACCAGTAGTTTCGGAGCCTATTCAATGCAAACAAACAAACAATCAAATCTTTCCTCTTTATAATATTAGTTTAGATAGTAGTGGGTTGGCTGTCGGTTTTTATTACAACCAACTGCTAACCACTACTTAACCATCAACCATCTTGTTCCAGGTCGTAGAGTTCGACGCCAAGCTCCTCACCCCCATCGTTAAGAACCTGTCCGCCATAGAGAACTACAACACCTCCATGCAGCTCCCCCATACCTTCTCCCTGTCCTCCATCCTGTCTGGTCTTGACACAGAGAGGTTCTACACCTACAAGGGATCCCTCACAACGCCCCCTTGCGCTGAGGCCGTCACATGGGTTGTGTTTTCTGACTACCTCCCCATCTCCGTGTTCCAGGTAAGAAAGGATTTTGAACTTTATTCATAGGACATGTTGGTAGCGTCTACGCACCAGTATTCAACCAGCTTACTAAAGCACTTTACCCCTTACAGATGGACAACTTCCGCGGTCTCCTCTCCAACCTGAACCTCCCTCTTGTCGACAACTTCAGGCAGCTGCAACCGCTCTTCGGAAGACGCATATTCGTCCGCATAACCTCAAAGAATCCCAAGTTCAAGAAGACCAAGCTCCATTACTCTAAGTGGGATTGGGTTGGTCACAAGAAAGCCGAAAATGACGTCGCTGAATTCGACGAATAAATAACGAATTACACATTCGTCTATCCCAACCTTTAAACTAAAACATCACGACGTTTCCATACGGGTATATAAGTAGCTAATTTTTATATTGATACCTGTGATTGATACCAAATAGGTATTTGTTACCATTTTGTTTTTTACCGTTTATATAAAATATGGTTGTGTGCACTGTATCATGTATATTTGTGTGAATAGTATTTATAGTGTAAGTTTTGTTACCTAATAATCTTTTAATAAAAAAAAATATAAAAAATATTTGGTTTTATTACGTAAATATTATTAATAGGTATAGCTACATATAAATAAGTGACGAAACATTTTTACAATAACTCCTGGAAAATATTAGCTAAGTCGAGTAGTTATCTTGTCCAAACATTGACTGTGAAAAGAAAAAACAAACATTTTTATTAGGCACACTTTCAACGTAAATTCAAATTATCAAAAAAAATTAACATCATACTCACTCAGATTTCAAGAAAACCACAAAACTGAACAACTCATAAAGTATCCATTAGTAATACAACAGTATAAAACACTGGGCATAGACAATGATATACAATTCACACTTTTTTTCTTAAAACATAAACACAGGAATAGGGTACAATTCTCTTTGGCCATACAGCGCAGCACTATTCTATGTTCCTGAAGCCGAAATACACGCATAATGCCAAGAATCACAGAAAAACCACACTTCTCGCATTTTCTGAACACATGCTTGTGTTAAAAATAATGGAATGGATGGAATACCTACTGCTTAACTAACATTGAAATGAATAGTGAAACTTCTAAGCAATTTTGGTATAGAAAATGTAGTAGCAAAGTTTTTACTAAAGAATAAAATCAGGCTAAATTTCATCACCAGTAACCTAGATACCTCTCTGCCTAGTACCTACCGAACTCTGAGAAAAATAAAAATGAGAAGATCAATGACGAAAAATATTAAAATTTTTAAAAGTTTGTGTTAATTAAATTGATTATCTTTTTTTCATTATTTGGAAACAAGAGTGCATTTTGTTTACTTTGCCTGCTCGAATTATACCTAAACAAGACTATGTTTAAACCCCCATTATGTCAATATGGCGTTAGGGGAGGCCTATGTCCAGCAGTGGACGTCTTTCGGCTGAAATGATGATGAAGATTCATATTCGTATGAACAGCGAAATTTCAAAGTTAAAGTGCGATCTGTAGTTTTCCTGAGTCCAAGCCTTAACTTTCAGAACAATAAAAATGCAAAATACAATTTATTTTGCATTTTATATGTTTTTTTTTTGTATAGAGAACTTTAGAAGCATTAAAATAAAATCTCTGGCTCTAAGGATCAAAGAGAAAGATGTAGGAGGATTTAAGATAGAAGAGTTGGACATTCGTTTGTAATGTGATAATTAGGGTCAGCGTACACTGATCAACAAAGTAATTTTCATTGATTGACTTGGTAATGAATTAAATATGAACTAGAATTGAATTCAAAATATTAATCGCGAATACATGTCAGACGCTATTTATACTCTTTTACAATATGTATTAAGTTCATTGTCGACCTATTATTCACAAATGCTAGAGAATCAGATTCAAAATATGCCTATAGAGAAAAATTGCCAGAACTGTAAGGTATTTCTTAAAAATAATCACTATTTATTTTTGTTGTTAGATAAGCAGCAAACAATCACACAGAAAAACAGAAAACTCAAAAAAATAAAACAACAAACTGGTATTTTATATTCTATAATACAAGTTCAACAAATCTATACAATAATAATTGATTAATACTCTGTAAATTTAGGCTGGAAACACATTAAAGTCTCAATGGAATAAATAAACAAAATATTTAGTGCCAACAATATTTTTCGAAAAGGATAAGTAATTAAAAAAAAAACCTGACAAAAATTTTTCAAAATGGCGTGGGCCACTTTACTGAACTTCCAACCTTACATATTTGAATAATTTTATCACATTTAAATAACGGGTTCATTCGCGGTAACAGTTAAAATAAATATTTCTGGGATATGGAATGTATTAGTTAACTGCTTTAGTTAAAAAATTAAAATTGCACACTGAAAACTGTAGAGCACTTTTTTCACTAGGCAACAATTTACGCCAAGTAGTCTCTTTTATAAGGTGGCCTGTTTCCCAGTAGTGGGAATGTTACAGCAATTTTTCAAGTGACGATCATTATTTTTGAGGTTGGGCGCGCTTACTTTTGGAGGCCTTGTGACATGTTAAGAAATACCAGTTTTCCCGCTCAAGAAATTGGCATGCCAGTGTCACTGGTTCAAGCCTCTGTTTTATTAAAAGTAGAGATAGTCAATTAAAATATCAAATGTTGCCAAGTGAAAAAAATGGTTGAATGTGGATGTATGGTCACATTAGTAGTTAGTTTTGTAATGTTGGTACACAGCTGGCTTATATACACGTGCCGTCTGATGCACAGACAACGATATCATGCAATAAATTAGTTTTAGCGTACCAAGTCCTCGGGGTTGAACATGCCCTGGAACAAAGAAAAATAAATTAGATTGAATAGTTTTATGTGTTAGGGACGTAGATTTTCGACAGCGGTATAAAATAAAGCGTTTTTGATACCTAGTGCCTGCTGCGAACTGCCGCAGTCTACAGTTACAGAAAAATATGTTCTTTTCCCAACAGGATACATGATTAAATCAAGTCACACTATTCGATCGGCGATGCGACACTTCAAGCGACAAGCGTCTGTCACTTGTTTCTTTCGCGAGAGTCGCGACAGCTTGTGACATGCTCTAAGAAGCAATACAGGGTTATTGGTAAAACACCAACAACCTCTAAAGAGGTCGTTGTACTCATCATTATGAACAACATTTACTGGGACCAAACCTGAAATCGCGACAAAAAAACAGCGGTTCCGTACTTAATGTTCACATAACTCGTCAAAATGTAGGGAACAGGTGATATTTTTTCACGATTTGGGGTTTGGTCTCATAGTAAAAGTTGTTCATAATGATGAGTAGAATGACCTCTTATGAGTTTGTTGGTGTTTTACCAATAACTCTGTATATTGATTTCTCTCTCTCTGGAGTCACTGTGGCACCACTCATGTCGCTTGAAGCAAAAGGCATTTTGTCTACATTTAGAAAAATTGAATTAAACATGACAAGGATTTGTATGCTTGGGTGGGGGTGGAATTATTTTTCCCAAGCGTTATTTAACTTGCAATCTTTGTATGTATCTTGCAACCGAATTTTATCAAATCAGTTATTTCCAACTGATAGAGCTGAAATTTTGCATACACATTTAGTTTGGATGATAGTGCATGGTAAGCTAAGTTTCTTCTTCTCTATTCAAAATTATTTTTTGTGCACCCTATGATATAGGTATCAATACAAAGGTTAAGAACTTCTTAGCCTTTCAATTGATACCTGTTCTTAATAAGAACACTACAATATTAAAGCTTGTCGCGGGATTAAACACACAAGTAAATGTATACTTAATGTAATAAATTGATAGATTTGATTAAATTTAAAGTTTATTTTCTTTTTTTTAGCTCTAGCTTTTAAATAAAAACATGTATTTAAAAAGTTTCTTTTCTATTCTTTCTTTTTTATCAATAAATTAAAGTGTCATTCATGTCACTACAATATAAGAAAACTACTTACCCTAGCACGACGAAGGATAGAGTCCTTGCTAGCATCATACGGATGGTCCTTTGAGGGGATCTCGAGCACCGAGGGTACGGGGGCGGTGTGGGCATCAATCACGTGACGGATCAGCTCGGCTACGTTCTGATTGATCAAGATGATGTCGATGTCATCACGCTTCACGAAACGCCTGAAGCAGTCCTCGATTTCACTGACCGGTGTATCTGTGAATTGTTGTAACAGAATAATTAGTACCTATCAGGAAATAGCGCGCATCTTCGTCTGTGTCACTTTTTCCCAGTTTTTTAAACATTTTTTATTGATTCTCCGCTCCTATTGGGTGTAGTGTAATGTTACGTTAAGCCTTCCTCAATAAATGACTATCCAAGACTGAAATAAGTTTTCAATTCGAACCAGTAGTCCCCAAGATTAGCGTGATCAACCAAAAAAACTCTTCAGCTTTTTTTTTAATATTAGTATAGATTGCGTTCCCTAGATCTACCCAGTCTGACTGTTTTCGGTTACAGCGTTCATTCTCAACTGAGACTAGCCGTAGACATAGGAGCTATAATACACATTAAACTTATAAGATAGAGATATTTATTTGTCAAAAACACATGTAGGCTTACAATCAGTTGGAATGATTACATAAAAAAAGTTTCAACATGTTTTGCCTAGAAAGGCGTACAAATAGCATAATAAATTAATAATACAATTCAAAGCACAAGCGCAATAAAACTAATATTAAAAAAGTCAAAATGTCTTAAAATAATAATAAAAAATCTAAATTACACCAATTAAAAAAAATACAGGAAAATGTCTACAATAATAATTAAAATGTCTAAAGTACATCATTTAAATAGTCATCAACATTACAGTAGCATTTATTTATAAGAAGTTTTTTTATTTGAAAGGAAAAAACATACTCTTGGCCAATGTTGAACGAAATTTCTTAAGGTTATAAAAAAACCTTTGGCTTTGCCCAGAAATCAACTTTGGGTCAGACATTCACATTACACAGGACCAATAAAGCTGTCAAGAGGATAATATTTCTTTCTTTAAACGTATTTAAAGGAAAATAGATATTTTCTTATGAAAGTTATTTGAGCAGTGCTTCATCAATCTTATTATCACAGATTACATGCAAAGACATTGCCACTACACAGTTAAATAATAACAATGCACTGAAAGATTGAGATAAAAGGAAACTGATATTTACTTTGTTTTACTGCTTTGAAAAAGATTTGACTGTTTGACCTTGGATGCTAACAAATCATCTTTGTTTTGCTGCTTTGAAAAAGATTTGACTGTTTGACCTTGGATGCTAACAAATCATCTTTTATCTAAATACTAGCTGCTGCCCACGACTTTGTTTGCGTGGAAACTTCAATGTGTTTTTAAGGATAAATTATACATATACACCACCACCTTCCTATTGAATCATATTGCTTATTGATGAAAACTGCATCAAAATCCGTTGCTTCATTTAAAAGATCTAAACATAATTATAGACAATGTGATGCGACTTTGTTTTTTACTATGTATACAATGTCAATTAGCATTTCTATCCTAACTATTTATAAGACACTTGGGAGTGACTTTATATGAAAAGTAGCTGTCCCGCGCAACTGCGCCTGCGTCACATTTTCCCCGTTTTCGCAACATTTTTCACTGCTGCTCCGCTCCTATTGGTCTTAGCGTGATGATATATAGCCTATGTCCTTTCCCAGGTTGAAATCTATCTTTTTGCCAAATTTCATTAAGATCCAATCAGCTGTTTAGTCGTGAAAAGGTAACAAACATACAAACAAACAGAATGACTTTCGCATTTATAATATTATTATAGTATGGATGAATAAAAGCAATTTATTGCAAAGAAAGACAAATTATGTACAGACTTTTCTGAGCACTTTATCTTAATTTTCGAAATAATTTTCTTTAATGTTTATTTTGAGTTAGGTTTAATACATTATCAGCCTATTATGATACCACTAGTGGGATACAGACATCTTTGAGAGAAGTAGTGACCCGTCTGGCATGCAGGCCCAGGGCAGGTTAATTCATGATAGTTTTGATTTAAACATAATTTATAACATTTAATATCTCTGTCTTCAATTTATTTTTATTTTTATTAAAAACTTTACTACTAAGAGTCAGTGGGTTGTCTTAGGGGCGGCAAAGCACTTTTGTCCATTCCTTCCTAAGCGCTAAGTTGACAAAATATGTTAAAGGAGGTTTCATAGGCTGATATTGAAACTATACTATTTAATTTTTTTTTTGATAACTGTTACTTTGACTGTGTCACTCATAGATTTTTCTCGTTGTACAAGTACATTATATTAATTGTTTCTATGATCGTTTCAATAAACAATCCGGATTCTTTAACATGGTAGCAGAGCGTGGTTGAAAAAGAAGTCATAGAAATGATATAGAATATAAAGTTGTAAGTACTTAAGATTTCCGGAAAATATTTACGTAAAAAAAAACTTTGCCATTTTTTTTTTTTTTTTTGTCGAAAATGTCTTCATCAGGCTCAACCAGCTGTAAGATTGACATCGGGCAACTAAAAGGTAAAGAAAATTGGGCCACATGGCGCTACAAAGTCACTCAGCTTTTAAGGGGCAGCCAAGGTGGATTGAGTGCTGTCGAGGGCAAACTTGCAAAACCTATCCATCCAGGGTCTACAGCGACTGTAGAGGAAGTGGCTACGTATAAAAAGGAAACACAACACTACAACGAAGTTGACAGCCATGCCGTTTTGTTGTTAACGGCCAACATGACGGACGAGACGCTGCAAAAAATCATGAGGCTTCAAAATGCTCAAGAGATTTGGGACGAGCTACATCGCCTGTTTGACTCATCGTCTGATGACAGGACGTACACGTACTCGCTGGATTTCTATCATTATTGTAAAGATCCGACACATGATATGGCGACACATATCTCCAAGGTGAAAAACCTATGGCATGATTTGAAAACAGAGCTGATAAAGGAGTACAAGTGTGACCTACCGGATGTTCTCCTAATTTGCAAGATTCTCGACTCACTCCCCGAGGATTACTTCAGTTTCAAATCATCATGGTTGCTAATGTCAAAGTCAGATCGCAGTATAGAAAATCTAACTGCGCAATTGTGTCATTTTGAAAAATCATTAGCCGGTAATAGTAACGGAAATTCAGATGTATTGAACGTTCAACCAAACCAAAATAAAAAGTTTTCCAAAATAAAATGTGGTTATTGTGGCAAACCAGGCCATAAAGTCAAGAGATGTCAAAAGTGGATCTCAGATGGAAGACCACCGAAAGCTTCTACTACAAGCAAAGCTACCCTGAAAATTATTACAGCAGAAAGTCACCAAGCGTTAAAGAAACCCGCTGTTTTCAAGACAGATACCGAGAGTTGGTATGTTGACAATGGTGCGACAAACCATGTCACAGGTCGTAGAGACTACTTTACAACTTTCGAAAGTTTTGAAGATTCTACAACGGATTATACGTTGACCACCGCAAATGGTGCTGTTGTAAAAGTGATTGGAAGAGGTACAGTTGACTTGATTGCCTATGTTCATAAAGAAAAGCAAGACATTCAACTAAATAATGTATGGTATGTACCGGGTATTACTAAAAATCTGTTTTCGGTACTTGCGGCACAAGACACATTGGAAAATAGCGAATTTACTTCTGAAAGAGAAACTTGTTGGTTAAAAGAAAAAGGAAAGGTCTTGCTAATGGGAAAACGTTCAAAGAATGGAGGACTCTATGAACTACTTGCGAAGACAATAGTCAATAAAGCTGCTTCCAACATTGAAACCCACGTAATGACCAACCTACAACTTTACCATGAAAGATTTGTCCACCAGAACAAAAGACATGTAAAGAAGGTCATCGAAAAGGAACTCGGTATCAAAGTGAAGCTAGATTCCGAATTATGTACAGGTTGTGTATATGGAAAGACACATCGTAGAAAATTTGGAACAAGGGCTCAAGCGAAAGAACCTGGTGAAATACTACAAACCGACGTTTGTGGTCCATTCCCACCTTCCTTCGGCAAGAATAGATATTTTGTCCTATTCAAAGATGACTATAGCAAATATCGCTACGTCCATTTCATGAAAAATAAATCGGAAGTAGCAGATAAACTTGTTCAAGTTCTGAAAGAGATTAAAACAAGGGGACACACTGTAAAAGAAATTTACAGTGACAATGGCGGAGAGTTCGACAATGGTAGAGTAAAGCAAATCTTGCAAAATGCTGGTATTACCCAAAGGCTGAGTATGCCCTACACCCCAGAGCAAAATGGGACAAGTGAACGGGAAAATAGGACGCTTGTAGAAGCCGCACGCAGTATGATGCACTCTCATGAAGAACTTCCGATTGCCTTGTGGTGCGAGCTGATAAGTCATTCATCGTCATTTCAGCCCGAAAGACGTCCACTGCTGGACATGGGCCTCTCCCAAGAAGGGGGGTTTTGCCATAATCGCCACGCTTGGCAGGCGGGTTGGCGATCGCAGTACGGTTGTTGCGAAAGCACAGAGAACGCTGCTGCCCATTCTCTGGCAAATCCCTTAGTCGCCTCTTACGACACCCACGGGAAGATATGGGATGATGCTATTCTTTACGTCCGACACTACACAGACGATAAGTAATAAAAGTATACGAGCTGATAAGTACAGCCGCATATGTCCTGAATAGGACAGGGCCCACATGCATAGATTGCAAATCACCATACGAACTTTGGTATGGTCGAAAACCAGGAATAAAGCATCTCAGAGTCATTGGCAGTGAATGCTACGCCCATGTGCCAAAACAGAAGCGTAAGAAGCTTGCCAAGAAAGCTCAGAAATGTATCCTAATCGGTTACGAAGGTGATGAAGGGTACCGTTTAGTAAGCTTCGACAAATGTGGAAAGCCAACGATCATCAGATCAAGAGACGTTATATTTAATGAATCCATCATAGAATCGATTGGATTAAATGATGAGATTGAATCAGAACCTGAGAATGAAATCGAGTACAAACTTCCCTCAATTAAAGAAAACGGTCAAGTGTCAAGAGCAAGGGAGGATGAGCCTAACGAAGCCATTCAATTGCCTGTTGACATGTCAGGTGCAAGGGAGGATGAGCAAGATGAAGCCGATCGGCCATCTATCTGTATGCCCCAGACAAGTCAAGATTTTCGTGACACAACGGATGAAGAACAGGAAAGTTACGATACTCCATATGATTCTGAGGAAGAAGAAAGTGTAGATAGGGTCCTTCGAGATAGAAGCCAGCTACGACCACCTGCGAGGTACGGTGACTTCGTATTAAATTTGAGTTCCTTTGTTGAACCCAAGACTTACAAAGAAGCACTGACAAGCTCACAGAAAGAGAAATGGCTGAAAGCTATGGAAAGCGAGATGAAATCGCTGTCTGAAACTAAGACCTGGATTTTGGTGGACTTACCCAAAGGTCGAAAACCAATTTCATGTAAATGGATCTACAAAGTTAAGACAAATGCGGATGGAAGCCTCGACAAATTCAAAGCTAGGCTAGTGGCTAGAGGATTCACTCAAAAGGAAGGAGTTGACTTCTACGAAACTTTCAGCCCTGTGGCAAAGCTAGCTACAGTCAAACTGATCATACAAATCGCAGTTGATGAAGATCTTGCTCTAACACAGTTTGATGTTGCAACGGCATTCCTCAATGGTTCACTCAATTCAATTCAATTCAATTTTTTAAGGTTATGGCTCCATCGATCAACATTCGATGATTTTGCCAATGTCAAGGTACGAGATGTCAATGGTCGAATAACTATTTGAAGACTATTGCTCAGTTTCTGTGGCGATGTCGTCCGTTATTGTTCATGCTACAAAGGACAAAACATTTTTAGTTAGTACATAAAAGACGGCACAAATAAGTGTTAGAACATCCAAGTAATACATTAAAAAATAAAGGAAAAATGTAAAATAGTTATAACTGTATTTTATTAATATTAATAAATTTGTAAAGAATTTTAATTGCGGGGGAGTGAGCTAGAGATAGAAGGAAAGGAATGTTAACTGGGCGGGGGATATCAGCAGGAAGTAATTCGTAAAGGGGAACAGTTAAACGAGGACAGGAAAAAAACAAGTGCTCTAGAGTACCCTCCTCTAGACCGCATTCACACAAAGAATTGTCTCTCACGTGGATTTTTGTCAAAAAAACTGGTGTGCAAACGAAGCCAAGTCGGAGCCGGATTATGACAGAGGTAGCCAGCTTATTGGAGAATTTAAGTTTGCTAAACCAACATTTCGAAGGAATAAGAGGTTGGATGGAGCCATAAAATTTTCCCTTCAATAATCGAGTTTTTTGCCAGTGAGTATTCCAACAATTCATCATCTCGGGCTTAACAAGACAGCGTAAATCTCGAGCATAACAGGATGTATGAGATTCGATCCCATTCAGAGTAGCCGACTTTGCAATGGAGTCCGCGTTCTCGTTTCCAACGATTCCAGAATGTCCGGGGATCCAAGCCATTGCGATATCTATGCCTAAACAGTGACATCTATACAAAATTTGTTTAATCTGTAAGGTTAGGGGGCAATTGTGACGAGAACGAAAAGGAGATTTTACTAAGTCTTGAAGACAACTAAGGGAATCCGAAAAAATTATGGATTTGTTGAGGCCATGAGATTCAACATAGGAGACCGCTTCTAAAAGAGCTATTGCCTCCCCAGTATAAATGGAGCCAAATTTAGAACTACGAAAACTCAATATTATTCTGAACTTTGGGATCCATACAGCGGAACCAACATTGCTATCATCAGATAGCTTCGAGGCGTCTGTAAATATCGGGAGCCAATCATGCCAGTCCTCTGATAAAATCTTTATGAATTTATCATTAGCAGTAGGGTCATTTTTCGAAATACCAAAGTTAAACATAATTTTAGGTTGAAAGAGTAGCGAATTAAAATTTACTTCAAATAAGGGGTTCATATTTGACTGGACTAAAGAAATGTGCCTATTATTAAATTTACTGTAACTATTAACGAGGAGAGGAGGATTTTTATGGGACCAATAGCGGGAAGATGGGATTAACTCAAAAAGAGTACGAAGAAGAGGAAGAAGGGGATGTGATTTAATTTGGATGACTTTATAAAAAAATCTGTCACAGAGGTATTGTCTACGTAAATGAAGAGGGGGCTCCAAACACTCTACCTGGAGGGCATTAATAGGGGAGCATTTCATAGCACCCGTGATGATGCGCAAGCATTTGGACTGAATCTTCTCCAGTTTGGCAAGGGCTATTTTGTTGCATGGTTCCAGAAGAAAGCTTCCATAGTCAAAGTGGCTACGAACTATAGCATTATATAGAATTTTCTGGGAAGTGGGATGGGCTCCCCAACGGACTCCAGAAAGCGCACGCAGTACATTAACGCCTTTTTCGCATTTCTTCGAAATGTAATCTAAATGATAGAGACCAGATAATTTGGAGTCAAGGATGAGGCCGAGGAATTTAACTTTATCACTAATCAAAATGGTTTCGTTTTCAACAGATAGGTTTATAGGGGGAATATTACGTTTGCGAGAAAAGATAACTGCATTACATTTGGGGACAGACAGATTTAGGCCATGATCGCTCAGCCACTGATTTAAATAATGAAGGGCAGAGTTTAAGCGTAATGTGGCATCAGAAAAAGAAGGTGAGCTATAGTAAAGAGCAATATCATCAGCGTATTGTAAAATTTTGCAGAAACTGTTCACTGATGACTCCAAATCGTATGTATATAAATTATATAAGATAGGGCTTAGGACCGACCCCTGAGGTAGACCCTTCCACACTAGCCGAGATGGAGAGAGGGTGCCCTGATGACGGACAGAAATAGAACGGGACAGAAGAAGATTACAAATGATGTTGACCATCCTCACAGGGATACTCAGCTGTAGCAGCTTTTGCCTGAGTATTGGAAGTTGGACATTATCATAGGCAGACGCTATGTCTAGAAAAACACCAAGAACGTTTTCATTATTGGAAAAAGCAATACGGACATCGGATAAGAAAACACTGAGGCTGTCCAGAGTGCCCATGCCTCTTCTAAAACCGAACTGAGACTGGGCTAAGATCCCTTTGGTTTCTAGGATCCATTCGAGTCGGTTCTTGATGAGATTTTCCAAGATTTTAGCCAATACAGAAGAAAGGGCGATAGGACGATAGGAAGCAGAATCTTTTGGGTCTTTCCCAGGTTTCAATATGGGGATAATAATTTGGGATTTCCAGGATTCTGGAACTTGCCCAGTAACGAAAAAGGAATTGATTAGGTCAAGGAAGAGTAATTTACAGTTAGAAGAGGATTTGGAAATAAAGGAATAGGGAATTCCATCGGCACCCGGAGCAGAATCCCGAAGGTGTTCCAGGGCACATGTCAATTCTGAATAAGAAAAAATTTCATCGAATCTATCGGAGGGATTGGAAGAAGGGGGATCTATAGTTGGAAGGCAATCAAAACTAGGAACAAAAGGAGGGGCTAATTTAGTAATAAAAGCCTCTAACCAAGAGCTAGGGTCATTGGTTGTGGATAAGGCAGACTGATTATCACAGGCTCTGCGATAAGCTTTAATTTTTTTCCACACAAAGGAAACTGGCGAGCGTGGAGACAGTGACTCGCAAAACTTGAGCCAGCCAGATCTTTTCTTTTTTGCCAATAACCTGCAGACTCTTGCAGAAGTCTTTTTAAAATGTAGATAGTCAGACATGTCTAAACTAGACGCAAAACTGTTTTCTGTCTCTTTACGTTTGCGAACGCCATCAGAGCACTCAGCATCCCACCAAGGAGGGGAAGGTATTAAGTGGCGGGCAGAGTTCTTCAAGGGGATTGAGGAATCAGCCGCTCTCAACAAACAATCTACAAAATCATTGTAGACGGAAAGGGAATTGGAAGAGTTTATTGAGGGAAAGTTTTGGAGCTCAGAATCTAATTGAGACGAAAAATGAGACCAGTCTGCTTGTGAAAGGAGATATTTTTGAAGAGGTTGAATAGGGGGAGTGCGAGGATGGGAACTTGGAAATGAAATCAGTATAGGAAAATGATCACTCCCGTAAGAATTAGGGAGAACCGACCAGGAGAGTGAAGACACTAAGGAAGGGGAAGAGAAAGAAAGGTCGGGAACACTAATGTTTTGGGAAGGAGAAACCCTACGGGTAGCAGATCCATCATTAAGGATGCAAAGGTTACAGTCATCTAAAAGATCTAACAAAAAGCTGGAGGAGGGGTCATTACAGTGAGAGCCCCAAAGGGTGTGACGGCAATTGAAATCACCTAGCACAATCAAGGGGCATGGGATAGAGGAAAGGATAGAGTTAAATTCAGACAAAAGGTTGGCATTAGGATGAGGAATATAGGCAGATACATAGGATATGCCCATGGCTCTAATGGCTACAACATGTAGGCCAGCATCATGACGGGGAAGAGGAATCTCAGAAAAAGTCATAGATCTGCTAACCAAAAGGGCGCAGCCCGCCCAACCGTCCTCTCTGTCGTCCCGAAGACATGAAAAACCAGGAACCCTAAAAGGGGCCCCGGGCTTCAGCCACGTCTCCGACACGGCAAAGGCGAATGGTTTATAGCGATTAATGAGATAGATCAATTCGTGTTTTTTCCTACGGATTGATCTACAATTCCACTGAAGGACCTTTTCCATTATGGCGTGTCCAGGATTCCAAGAGTTTTTGAACTAAAATCATGACATTGTCCGGTATTGCGTCACTAAATTTAGACAGCATGTTAATAAGGGAGCATACCAATAGCTCTATTAAGTTGTCATTGGGGGTGGGAAGGGGTGTGGATTCAACATATTGGGAATTCAAGGCACAGCCGTTAGGCTGAGAAGAGGGAGGGGTATACACCATTGACCTATGGGCTTGGGTATCATAAGACTTGCCCAGCTCCGGTCGGGGTCTTGGAGATCGATAAACGGTTTTGGTGTAGGAAGATTTTACAGGGGATGCATATGGAGATGAAGTGGGAGTACTAAGAGGGACTGAAAAGAGATGGGGCTCAGAAGGAGTTTGTTGAGAAATTTTGTAAACAGAGGGACCAGCAGCAACATTAGAGTACAGCACTTTAGGGCGGGGAAACCTTACCGAAGCCTCACGATAACTTAAATTCTCCTGAGACATAACCATTTTGATAGATTTCTGCCTTGAATGCTCAGGGCACTTGTCATCAGTAGCCTTATGGTTACCACCATCACACAACATACATGTGACTTGTGAATCCTGGACATTGCAGCTATCGCCAGGGTGCGGTTGGGCACATCGGTAGCAACGTGGCTTGGATCTGCACTGGTTACTAATATGGCCAAAACGAAGACAGTTACGGCATTGAATAGTGGGAAGATGGTAAACAGAAACCGGAAGGGAAGCATTGTAACAAAATACTTTTTCTGGGAGCAATTGGCCGGAGAAAGTTAGCACAACTGTTGTTGAGGGGGACCAAAAAACAGAACCCTCTTTTCTATTTTTAAAATTCAGCCTCCTAGCCTTGATAACTTCCCCACAATTATGAGGGGTCTCTATGCCTAGTACTAGCTCCTCAAGTGTCCAATCTGTGGGGACATTCCTAACAACTCCCATGCGTGTAACATGGAAGCGTGGGATATTTGTCATATATTTATTTTCTAATAGTATAGGGTTGTTGGCAAATTGGTTGGCATCATTGAATGTGACAAAATCAACAGACATCCTGTTACGGCCCATTGATCTAACACTGCCCTGTACAACACCTTTAAAGCCTTTGGAATGGAGGAATTGAGCAAACTTCAGAGAGTTCAAAGTTAGGCCTTGCTTAGGGTCTGATTCGACCCTGGAGACGAAGACTGTGAAGGGTGCTCTATCGGACTCGCTATAGAGTACTTTGGAGTCACTCTCAAATCCTGGTTTTGTGTAAACAGATTGGATTGAATCAGACGGAGGCTTATTACGTTTCGCGTCTGTAAAAATCTCAGGTCCTCCGGGGCGTTTCCTGGTATCTAACCTTACGCGTCCATCATCGGAGTTTTGAGAGCACTCCAAAATCTCCATATCTGGAGGTGTCCCTCCACCCCCGTCAGGGGGTTCTTCGGCACTCATTTCCTAGGAAATGAGTGCCGATAGCCTTAAAATACTAACCTTATATACTAGATTCCTACACCAGACAACACAAAATAACAGATACAACACCAAAAACTAATTTTGTTACGAAAACAAACTGTGAGGTTAACAATCGCGTGTTTATTCTCACCAAGACAGTAGCAAAATCCCAATGGTTCACTCGATGTAGATATTTACATGAACCAACCGGAAGGTTATAGTGACGGAACAAACAAAGTGTGTAAACTTCTGAAAAGCCTGTATGGCTTAAAGCAGTCTCCAAGATGTTGGAACAGATGTATTGTTGATTACTTGATCAGTATTGGATTTAAGCAATGTCAAAATGATCCCTGTTTATTTGTGAGAGTTAAACAAGGTGCCAAGATCATACTTGCATTGTATGTGGACGACGGTTTGATTGCTGCCACGAACCCGAAGGATTCAGAAAGATTTTTAGCTGAATTGAAGAAACGGTTTAAAATAACCGTAAAGCCTGCGTTATACTACTTAGGTATGGAGATATTAAAGCATGACAACGGTATCAAGCTTACGCAGAAACATTATGCTGAAAAATTGCTAGAGCGCTTTGGAATGCATGAATCTAAATCTGTGAGCACTCCTATTATCAAGGATGCTACAACACAACCAACAGCAACCGATGAGGAACTTAAATTCCCATACAGAGAAGCAGTTGGAGCACTTATGTATCTGATGACTGGATCTAGACCGGACTTGTCTTACGCGGTCAGTGTTGTTTCACGCAATCTTGAGAATCCCAGCAGGGAGGATGTTACAAAAGTAAAGCGTATATTCCGCTACATCAAGGGTACTGTTGACTATAGTCTAATTTACCGAAAAGGAAATAAAGGACTAATATGCTACAGTGATTCTGACCATGGAGGAGATAAACAGACAGGACGCTCTACATCGGGTATCCTCTGCATGTACTCCGGTGGAATTATATCCTGGGCCAGCAGGCGCCAGACCTGCGTAGCGATCTCGAGCACTGAAGCCGAACTAGTAGCGGCCAGTGAAACTGCAAGGGAGATGATCTGGTTGAAAAGGCTGATCATAGAAGTCTCCCAGCTGAATGGGACTCCGAGCCTTCTTGTGGACAATGATGCAGCAATAAAGATATCCCAAAATCCTGAAATGCACAGGAGAACCAAACATATAGCGCTCAGGCACTTCTACATCAGAGAATTGGTGACCGATAAGGAAGTCCAAGTGAAATATACTCCAACTGAGTATCAATATGCAGATATGCTGACAAAACCAGTAAGTGGACCAAGGCTTCTGGTACTACTAAAGAAGATTGGCCTGATGAGCACTGATTAGTAACAATGATATCAAAAAGGGAGGATGTTAAAGGAGGTTTCATAGGCTGATATTGAAACTATACTATTTAATTTTTTTTTTGATAACTGTTACTTTGACTGTGTCACTCATAGATTTTTCTCGTTGTACAAGTACATTATATTAATTGTTTCTATGATCGTTTCAATAAACAATCCGGATTCTTTAACAAAATATAGCTCCCATTTTTTAACTAGCAAAATTATAGCCAATTTAACATAATCGGTAATCATGTTTAACGGCTTTGCTGCCCTAACCAGAATAGCCCAATATGTGTTTTACGGGGGAGAGATTTATTCAGCGATTTTGAAGTGACTAAGGAAAAACTTTGTTTAGGTCAGGTTCAAATCTCAAAATGGGAATAGTATTGATTAGCATTATGACTGGAATTCGTTTACAGATCCAGCCCTAATTTGCCTTCCATTTCTCCATTGTAACTACAAAATAATGTGAAACAAATGAAGATTGACAGCAAGATGAACAGTTTTAAGCTTTGATAGGAAGCCACACTCTTTACAGAGAGTAAATGAAATCTAAACCAATATATTAGGAACTTTATATTTTCTTCTCTGGTTGAAAGAGATCAAGACTTACTTTTGTCGACAACCATGAAGTTCGCATGTCTGTTTTTGTTGATTTCACCGATTCCGCCCAGCAGAAAACCGACGCAGGTGTCCTGAAATCAGATGTGCGTTTCTAGGGTAATTTTTGCAAGAAAACTTAGTGGTTTTTGTTTTTTTTGGCGAACCACGTAACGGCTTATTAATACTAGTAAAACGACTTCTTACCTCATCTCCGATGACGCTGATTAGTTTTCCCTTGACTGCCATGCTTAGTGCCATGTTTAGTGTTTTTCTTGAATTTTATTGTTTTAAGAGAAATAATGTGAACTGTCACAAGGGCTCGTCACCTGACTTGAATAGATTTTTTCATTTTTTGTTTGTGGCGTTCGTTCGGTTGGCACCACTAAGATGGCTTCTTGTCAAAACATAGATTTAAAAAAAAGTTGATTCCACAGAGTAGAATACTTTGGTTCATTCTAGTTAGTCTTATTTTTTTTCTTTATTTTTTTTTGAGCATATTTAGAACTTTTAGAACCTTTTTCAAACTCAATAACTAAAATAAGGCTTAATTTTTAGGCATGGATAATTTGATCCATAGAAAACTCACGCCTTTTTCTCATGGAGAAAGACAGAACATCAAGGAACTTTATCTATAAGTTCCTTGCAGAACATGGACAGAACCTACAGAATGCCACTTGCTACGAGCCTTATTTCATCTCGTCCACATTATTAGCATTTTTAATAAGCTCTAAATTATTTTTTCAATACTTCATGGTTGTTTTTATTAATTTTTAGTTCCCGAACGATTTTTTTGTTGTCAAAAGGAAATTGCTTTCCAGATATACATGGATTTCAAATCTTTAGCATAAAAATCATGAGTCTCTGTTTTCCCTTGCCTTACAGATCTTTCATCTCTGTCATTTTGACGTTTGCTTCCATTCATCCCATCTATATTACTATACTCTTTGCATTCATCGTTTTCGTAGTAGCAACGCTTCGTATGCAAAGCAAATTGCACATCGCGACTTTGATTTTGATTTAGTAGCACATTGTTTTGTTATGACCAGTTATTAGAGTATATTACATTTAAGTAAATTAGACGCTCAAAACAATGTTGAATATACAAAACTACGGTAGTAGTTCTGAGGAGGAAGAGGACAATGAAACTGAGACTATCAAGGGAGAGAGCAATGAAAAGTTACTAGCGCATTTAAAACCAGTTGATTCTAACTTCTCCGTAGCCAAATCAATGCAAATATGTGCTGCACCTGTCGTTATGCCTACAGTGAGTATCATTAGTTCATTAAAAGTAGGTACTTGGAATTTTAATGTCAGGTTTCAATCTCAGATCGTTGTTTGTTAGTGCATCTATGATTTTACTGTTATATGCCTCTTAATATTAATAAACTCTTTATATCGATAATTTCTAGATGGTTTTCCGGTAAAAATTTAGAAATCTGCGGCAGGCGGAGGGGGGCGGGAGGGGGGGTGGGGGGAGGGGGATGGTACCCTTTCTCCCCTGGTACCACTCCCATTACAAGGTAATGCACCGTTTTTGAGAAAAACCAATTATTGTAACCTAACCTCAAAACAGGTAAAAATTTAGAAATCTGCGGCAGGCGGAGGGGGGTGGGGGAAGGGGAGGGTACCCCTACTCCCCTGGTACCACTCCCATTACAAGGTAATGCACCGTTCTTGAGAAAAACCAATTATTGTAACCTAACCTCAAAACATTTTATATTCGCCTCAAAAGCATAGTCGACGTAGCCCCGCTTCGCGGGGCTCCTATTTCTGTCTGCAAGGTTTACAGTAACCTAACACGAAGGGGATGTTGGGGTCTTAGTTCGCTCGCTCCGCTCGCTCACTAGACCCCGCCATCCCCTTCGAACCTAACCTGTCCAAGTCGGGGTGCCCCAAGTCCAGAGCTCGCTTCGCTCGCTCTTGCATCCTAATTCTCAAGGTAGCCATAGTAACATTGCCTTTTGCACACACATACAATTACTATGAAACACAAGAAACACATTCACGGAACTCGAGGAGAAACGGAATGAACAACAAACGAATGACAGTGACACTTAGCAATTAGCATACTTTTTTTTTTACGTTCCTTTTTTCTAATTTTTCACGACATTTTGCACCACAGACAATATGTGCAGCAGATTTGGTTGTCAATCGCCCATTTTAACGTTCCGTTTTCGCTTTTTATCCGATTTGAGGATAGAAACATTTTTCATTCATATCTCGAAAAATATGCATTACCTTGTAATAAGAGTAGTAGCGTTATAATCGGGAACCCAAACCCTACTAGCTTTAACCCCTTTTACCACCCAACTATTGCCGCACGATTGCAGATCCAACCCCAACAGTTTCTATATTTTGGTGGCAATTCAGAGGTCACTTCAAAGATTGCAACATTTTTATGTGATTGTTGCACCATTTGATACAATATCGTCCTACAGTGATGCTACAACATTACTTATTAAATTATAATTTTTAATTTAGCCTAAACCGTCCCACGAGTGCACAAAGGCCCCCTATTCCTACCACTTTTTTGGTGTTACGCCTTTTATTAATAATTAACGAGAAATACGTCCAAGGCATCCCACCATCTTCTCCTTTGTCTGCTGCGGCCCTTCATATTATATTTTATTTTATTTTTCAATTCCAGAACAGTGATGACACTAGAGTATTATTACCGAACAGTGAAGAGTTAATGCACAATCCCAAGTATGAGGAACTCTTTGCCCCCACATTTGGTCCAGAGAATCCTTTTCAAACACAGCAGATGAGGGCTAACAGAAACATGCTGTCTGGCTATGTAGAAAAGGCACATATCAGTGACTTCCAGTTTGAAAATCAGAGAAGAACATTTACAAGTTATGGGCATGCTGTGGATCCATCGACGGACGGTGATACGGGGAGTGGAGATGCTATAGTAGGTAAGTAGTGAATTGTATGCTTATAATTCAGTCATGTCATGTCAATCACTTTATTTAACATTTATACTCTCTTGACAAAGCCACCTTTGTGACAGACTGGTGCCTGGTTTTCACGGGATCACTCATTTTCAACTAGTACAGTCAACTAATTCCGTATCGGACCCCCGTTAGGACTATCCTTGCTTCCAGCGTTAAAACAGTTAAAAACTTTCTATTCCTTTGTCCCTTTTTTTGTTTTATTCCTATTGGTCGAAAAACGGTGGTCAAACATCTGGGATCATTAACAGAGACTAAGATTCTTTTTTAAACAATACGTATTTAAAAAAGGGTCGCGTTTATTGGTCCGCAAACTATTTGTGCGGAGTTGCGGACCAATAGCAGCAAGGGTGTTAAACAGATGTAGTCTTCGTATTCATGGGATTTGGTTTGAAAAGTGTACCTATTGGCACTTTTGCGATAGTACATAGTGACCTGACTAGTACATAGTCTTCAGTTGTTTACCACATTAATGCCACACAGTCATAAACTCACATTATTGGAAAAGCTGTCTGGCTGTAAAGGTTGAATAGGACTATATTGGTCATATTATATGCTGCATGTCTGAGTTTCAAACTCAACAGCCATTGTGCACTGGCCCAAAACTTGCAACAGGGCTTGTATTATAGCTTCTAATAAGTATAAAAAGTAAAATATAATAAAAATAGGTTGCGGACATGAAACATTCGACTGATAAACAGTAACTATAAAGATAAATGATAATATAGACAGAAAGTCCTTTTACTACGTTCACTCTGAAATGGTGGAGCATGTAAATAAAATAAACTCATCACCTGGCTAGCCCTTTTTCAGATGCAACTGATTACCAGTATTTTTACATGAAGCAACTGCCTACCTGACCTCCACAACCCAGTAACCAGTAACTGGGTAAAACAATACCCCTAGGCAAGACTGGATGTCAGACTTTTGGCTTCTGACTATTTATGACTGTCAATGATCTACAAATGACAGCTGGGACCAACTGTTTAAAGTGCTTTCCAAGGTACGGAGGAAACTCGGTATGTAATTATGGTCACCCTTCTACGGAACAACCTCGGCAAGCACGGCTTAACCTTAAAGATCGACCCGAGCGGCTGTTATTATTTAGACACGAGCTCCTCTCCTAAATAATGTGCTTAAATTTTACAGTGTCATCAATGGTGGCGCCGCCTGAAGAAGCAGTTGGCAAGTCAGTTTTCGAGACAATTAAAAAGAGACCCCTCGACAAAAAGAAGAGGACAAAGAATGACAACCCTGAGGATATCACCGGTTTCCTAGGACCCTGGGGAGGATATGTGGGTGAACAGAGGTAGGCAGTTGTACACCAGGGCACTGTTTTAATTAAAATTTCGTTCATTCATTCTATTTATACATGTCATCATTCAATTTTCTCTGTGTGGTGTCAGACGTAAAGAATAGCACCATCCCATATCTTCCCGTGGGTGTCGTAAGAGGCGACTAAGGGACTTACCAGAGAATGGGCAGCAGCGTTCTCTGTGCTTTTGTAACAACCGTACTGCGATCGCCAACCCGCTTGCCAAGCGTGGCGTTTATGGCAAAACCCACTTCTTGGGGGAGGTCTATGTCCAGCAGTGGACGTCTTTCGGGCTGAAATGAAGATGATGATGATGATTTTTTCATTTGTCCAATGACTTTTTGTCGCCGAGGGAGGCCTAGAAAACGTTTACGTGACGACTTACAGGCGTTTTAGAGAGATTGGGAGACCTTTTTCCAGCAGTAGGACAAACACAGGTTGAAAAAAAATCGGTTTTGAGAGATATTCTATTGGACTCCAATTTGGAATACCTTGCCTTGAGCTGACCAGACACCTACTAAAACTCCTTCTAAAGCCCATGTAATATGTTGCATAAATTAAACCTACAGGGCAAAAGATAAGTACTTAATACAAAATATTTTTATGTGAAAAAAACCTTTGTCTTCTACCTTTTCAAGCCCTAATGGCTGAACATATGTCGATGTTAATCAGAGCAACAACCAGAGCGATGACATATAGGTTAAAAAGTGCGGGGGAGCACAAGCCACCCTGCCTCACCCCGCACTCCAACCCATATGGTTCCGTCAGTGAACCGGCCCACTTAACACTATTGATCTGGCCCCCACACCAACATTTAAACAAGTTAATTAGTTCTGTGGGACGTAAATGTGCTTTAACCCTACAGGGAACCCCACTCCTACCCTATTTGCCTACAGGGAACTTACTTGTTACCAGGTCTTAAACATGTGTACCAAGCATAATTATTAATGATTTCAGGGTTATGAGGCCAGAAGGTGACGAGGCTAAAGAATTACAAGAAATTGTTGCCAAGCGACAGAAGAAAGGCAAAGTTGATGATGACAAACCTTTGGAGGAGAAATCCATATTCCACAGTGAGTTTTTTTTGTATAATACATGCCTTTTTATATTAAATGGGCCTATGGTTTAGTTTAATCTTGTCCTGAGGACAGAAATTTGATGATGGAACGAGGTAACCCAAAAGAAGTCTATTAACTCTTGACTTAAATATATTCATCATCATCATTTCAGCCGAAAGACGTCTACTGCTGGACTTAGGTCTCCCCCAAGTGTCGCCACATTGACATAACATGGGGGGTTTTGCCATAATCGCCACGCTTCGCAGGCGGGTTGGCGATCGCAGTACGGTTGTCACAAAAGCACAGAGAATGCTGCTGCCCATTCTCTGCCAAGTCCCTTAGTCGCCTCTTACGCCACCCACGGGAAGATATGGTGCTATTCTTTACGTCCGACACCATACAGAGCAAATATCTAGCAGAGAAATATATTGGGCTCATATGAACTCGGGAACACTGACACAGGCAGGGATTTTCATTCCTTGAATAGTGTCTAACAAATTATTATTATTGTGGTAGCGTAGCTACAACCCTACCTACCAACCAGGCTTCTCCGCCATCTCCTTCGTATATAAAGTTCACCTCTAACCATGTCCCCATCTGTTCCAGTCGACAACCCGACAGACTACCAGGGCAGGTCGTGGATCGCGCCGCCGCGCAGTGAGACGCAGCTGCGGAGCGACACGCCGCCTGACAAGTGCTTCTTACCGAAGGTATGTGGTCAAAGTCGTTACTAAGGCAGTGCGGTTGTTTGCTGCGAATCATCGCTGTGACAGAGCGCTGAGTGTTATATTGTAATGTATAGCAGGCTGGTTTCCGCAACTCCACGTCCAAAGCGCGTATTTTGCGTACGGGTGGAAACACTACTCTATCCACCCCAGTTCCCCGAGAAAGGCCAGCAGCTCCTTGGTGTTGCTGACGATCTCGTGGAGAGTACCTGGGTTACCGAAGTACTTTGCCCTGTATGTTGCAACCTCTGGGCAGGCGCTGAGTGTTTGATACTATACATATTTAGTTCCATCTCGCGGCAAGTTTTTTTAGAAAGCTCGCTGTTTAGCGTAATTAACAAATACTTAGTGCCATCCAGTCAAACCAATTTATCCCCATATTTATCAAAATCCAGGTTTTGTTCTAAATTCGTAAACGTAGTATCCATCTCATGGACCTTGGAGTTGGCCACCCCAATTGCAGCACCAGTGCAGGTGTAGGTGTTTGGACACTGAACACGCCAACATATAGGACATGGTTTGGTCAAGACCGCCGCGTTCGCAATTTCGCATGTTCTCTTTTCGCTAGATTGGGTCCGGTGGCAGAGGCCCCGAACATCTTTCAGGTCTATCAGGCGCTACCTTATTATTACATACTTATTGTAAAAGCGCGTATTTTGCGTGCGGGATTATATACTTATATATATGTCGTTATTACATAGTTATAGTAAATAGTGTATACTATTGTTCCCAGGCACACATCTACACGTGGAAGGGTCACACGAAGGGCGTGGCTACGGTACGCTGGTTCCCCGGTACCGCGCATCTCATGCTGTCGGCCGGGATGGACTGTCGGGTCAAGGTGATGCATAAACATACTGCTGCTAATACTTAAACTACCGCTGTTTTCCCCGCGGTAGGCGCGGTAAACAACAGAACGCTTTCTGCTACGATCCTGACATACTCCTTTTGCTTCGTCCACGTTCATAAAAAAACCAGAGATAGCACTAACCAACATAATGCTGAATGTCTCATGAAGGAGACATATTGTAGTAAAAAAAGACGACAAAAAAAATGTTATTATTGTTACACAATGTTATTATTGTGACTTCGAAATCTCACTAGATTAAATTGAATTCGAATTAAATTTTTGAATTAAATTGGTTCTGTATTATACAGACGTCTGAGCTCTTCTTGAAAATCTTTGCGTAACGAGCACCTTTGTTTTAACATAATTTAAACCCAAATCGCGAGACGGCAAACACCGAGTCTTCCCTCTTCTTGGAGTGGCCCCGAGTACTGCGTTGTACTGAGTTCGCGACCCCTCAGCAGTGGCTTTCGCTTCTTCCTCCTAAATGATGTCCGATCACTCGACTCCAATGACCTCGTGCGGTGCGTCCATTTACTAATAAACTGCCTCTGTTTCAGATTTGGGAAGTGTATGGTGATCGTCGTTGCATACGAACATACTTCGGTCACCGGCAAGCTGTCAGAGATGTGAACTTCAATAATACTGGAGATAAATTCTTGTCAGCTGGTTAGTATATTTCTCTCGTCTCGTCTTAACCACTTCACAAAGTCAAAGCCTATTCGAAGCAGTGCTGAAACAACGCTACCAATTTTATAATGAAGATGATTATGGTTAAGGGTATAAGAGTAGAGGAAGACCAATGAAACGACGGATGGACTGTGTGAAAGAGGATATGGCAAGAAAGGCATTGCCTATCCACTTTCCCTAAAAACTGGTAAAACACAAAACACTGGTTGCAAGGTCCCGGCGCAAAAACATTGCGGACCGAGGCCCTTAATGCTTGAAGGACCATGTAGAATTTAACGCTTGCTTGGGTTAGCTCTAAATCCTGGGTTGGTTGATATTTGGTTGATTGGTTATGATTTGGTTGTTGATTTGTGACCACTGGTTAAATTATAGGAAATTATATGGTTTAAGTTTATATTGAGACTGGTTATAAAATGGTAAATCTAAGCTAAATTAGCACTAAGATGGTTTGATATGGTTTGGTTGAGTTTCGTGATTGGTATTCGAACACGCACTAACTCGGAAATACTTACGGTATCGTAAGTATTTCCGAGTTAGTGCGGAGGAAAAAGTGCTGAGCTTGTTCAGTTGCAAATATTGCACCAAACAAGGTGTCTGATGAGATGACGAGTAATAGGGCTGATGGAAGAAGACGAAATGATTATCTAATAAACTGGAATAATGTCAAGAGAATGATGATGATGATGATGATGATGATGATGATGATGATGATGATGATCATAGCTAGTATATCGAATGAGTGTGTCTAGACTTCTAGAGTGGCGTTTACATTGCGTAGCCAGGTTCTAAAGCTCTATTATTATACTAATAAAGATTTTTTTTTCCTCTCTTCCAGCCTACGATCGCTACATAAAGCTCTGGGACACAGAGACCGGCGAGTGCATATCGCGGTTCACGTCGCGCAAGGTGCCGTACTGCGCCAAGTTCAACCCCGACGAGGACAAACAGAACCTCTTCGTCGCCGGCACCTCCGATAAGAAGATTATTTGTGTGAGTTCTTGAGAAGTTGGGAAACGAAACAAATTGCGTCAGAGAGAGAAAAAGTAAAAGAAGCTAGTTGCCTTTTTAAACCATCAAATACTTAATTAAATCCAAACATTATTATAGTATATATTATAGCTAGCCTGTATTGTCACTGCTAGGCAAAGGCCTCCCTCCATTCCTTCCAACAGTCACGATTCTGTGCTGCTTCTTTCCAATTATCAAGGAAGACATCCAGTTCGTCCCGCCATCTACTTCATGGTCTGCCGCGACCCCGTGTCACTGTTTCAGGGCATCAATCCTAAGCTTTGCGGGCCCACAGGCTTCTTCTGCTTAAGCTCGTACCATCGTCGACTTTGCCTCTGTTATCTCTGACCTAGACTGAGCCAAGAGCAAACCCATCTCAAATAAAAAAGACTAAAAGTGAACCGATTTTGTACAAAATGTACAATCTGTTCCCTTGACTTTCCCTGCACAATCTCAAGTAGTTGAAGCCTAGCACATCTGTATCTGTCCTAATATTGCCATGAAGCGGGTGTTTCGCTTCTATTTCTATGACCGGGACATTTCCGTCGACTGCCCGAAATGAAACTAACATCTATTGTTTGCCCAACAGTGGGACATCCGTAGCGGCGAGATAGTCCAGGAGTACGACCGTCACTTGGGCGCGGTTAACACCATCACCTTCGTGGACGAGAACAGAAGATTTGTTACCACGTCTGATGACAAAAGTTTAAGGGTTTGGGAATGGTGAGTACAGCAAACATTTTGTTTTGGGTTTGAGGATCCGGCTCGAAGGACCAATGATTGATAACTCGTCGGGGAGAAATAAAAGTGGACTGTATAATAGGTATAGGCTTGGTATATTTCCTATTCGATTACAATACCGAATTGTCCCGGACAGACATAAAATAATCTAGTAAGCCGTTTGAGAGCGTCGTCCGCCGGCCGCAGCTCCGCTCGCTCGCTCGCGTGCGCTTGCCGCCTCGTGCTTGTTGGCTGCGATTCCCAACACTCTAGACTCTAGTCTAGCTCAGAGATGACAGAGTCGACTATGGAGCGAACTTACCCAGAAGAAGTCGGTTCACTCTAACTTTGAAGAGATTAGGGTTGTAAGCTTGTTTCTATCAAGTATTAATCGAATACCTCGTTCGTCTAGTGGTCGGAAGCGATACTGCTAAGCATGATGGTACTAGTTTCGAATCCCAGATCGGGCAATGTGTTATGGGGCTTTTTCATTACTTTCTCAGTAGCAACCACGGAGTCTGGATTTGTGCCCGGTTGATGCATCAGGCTAGTCCCCTGCTACATGGGACATAATTGGCGCTATGTGGGCGTACTATACTAGTAGTGATCGGATATTCGGATGCATATTTACCTAAAGTACGTTCTTTCCTGGCAAAAGGTACAAAAGTATGGAAGCGGCTATTTAAATGCCAATTTTTGTCGCGGGATTGCGAAATTTCATAATTCTTTAGTAAGTATAAAATGTAGTAGGTACCTACTCAAAATATCGTAACGAATATTTTAAATTTATTTAAAACCTGGCAAGTTTGTTGAAAATAACAAGGAAAAAAATACAACAACTATTTGAATTCGTATTTTTGTGCTGAAATGTCGAATGCTAAAACAAAATGGAAAATATGTCTGGGCATAAATTCATTTGGAGCTAAACGAAAAAGTAACTAGACTAGTTTTTATTTTTTAAATAAACTCCTTTTCTCATACTGACGCGCGCTCTAATCAACACTCAAACTTTAGATAAATACGCATCCGAATATCCGATCTCTAACTATTAGGTACCTCTCTGCTTGTCTAACCTTTCGGGGATAACAGGCTTTATGTTGTGTTATTTATTGACATTTTGAGTGGTAAACAAGTGAAATAAAATAAAAATACTTTATTTACTGAAAAACTAAAAATAATTACAATTCCTCTACTTCTTTTAGACCCATCCCTGATTTGCCATTGCATGAATGGTAAACAAGTAAACGATCTATCTAATGGCAAGGAGTCTTAATGCCTTTGTCTTCTGTGCGTGCGTGGTCTTGTGGCGGCAGCTAGAACGCCACAGAAGTTCGTTTCACTCGAAATTTCACTCAAAATCCTGCATCACACAAATGTATTGGCGTCCTTATCAGAAACGTTGAAGGTTAATAGATAGATAGATAGAATATTCTTTATTATGTACACCATACAAATTTCAATGTAAAAGTTCCTATACAAATATGACTTCTATCGACCAAAACCAGGGTTTGCTGTCCTCAAAGGCACATTTTATCTTCGAAATCTCCGGTAATCAGGTAGAAAACGGCGATAGGCTGTATCAAAATAACCTAGTTGTCAGCTTTTTAGAAATCGATTTGATCTAGTGATCGCAAATGCGACTGCTGAGAAAGAGGTATTAGGTTCGATTCCCGGTTCGGGCAAAGCGTTATTGAGTTTTTCCATCAGGAATTTCTCAGTAGCAGCAACGGAGTATGGATCTGTACGTGGTTAATGGCAATAGGCTCATGCAAGTTGAGTTTTGTCAATTTTAGTTCAAAACCATTCTGAAAGACAAAATTCATTAGTGCCTGAAATTTGACTCTTATTTTGGTTAGAAATTTTTACTATCACCAGAGGTCAGAATTAGGTAGAGTTATTTGTGTACTTACACTGTTTTCATACAGCGAAAGAATAAAGTGGATATGCCTCAAATCCCGAATATTATGATTATAAAGAACAGAAAAAACCCGTGGTTTATTAAATAAAAAAGTTTTTTACTTTTACACAATTTAAACCATCCGACATCGAATGTCTGAAGTTTCAAAATTCCAATGCACACACGCAAGGGAAGATCCATATTAATATAAACTTTTCGATGCAAGTACAAAAATAACTCTACCTAATTCCGACCTCTGATCATCACTAAACATATTGTTATGGGTCAAACAATATAGGAAAACCCGAAATCAATATAGGCATTTATTGACATGTTGTCGAATGTGTGTGGTAACAACAACAAGTTACCGCACTGCCGATACCAGTTTATCGGGTTTTTAGGGTTCCGTAGCCGAATGGCAAAAAACGGAACCCTTATAGATTCGTCATGTCTGTCTGTCTGTCTGTCTGTCTGTCTGTCTGTCTGTCTGTCTGTCTGTCTGTCTGTCTGTCTGTCTGTCTGTCTGTCTGTCTGTCTGTCTGTCTGTCTGTCTGTCCGTCCGTCCGTCTGTATGTCACAGCCACTTATTTCCGAAACTATAAGAACTATACTGTTGAAACTTGGTAAGTAGATGTATTCTGTAAACCGCATTAGGATTTTCACACAAAAATAGAAAAAAAAACAATAAATTAAGGGGGTCCCCATACTTAGAACTGAAAACCAAAAAAAATTTTTTCATCAAACCCATACGTGTGGGGTATCTATGGATAGGTCTTCAAAAATGATATTGATGTTTCTAATATCATTTTTTTCTAAACTGAATAGTTTGCGCTAGAGCCACTTCCAAAGTGATAAAATGTGTGTCCCCCCCTCTCTAATTTCTAAAGTAAGAGGAGGAAAATTCCGAAAATATTTAGGATTGCAGAACATAAAAAAAACTATCAACGAAAATTGGTTTCAATAAGATATGATGTTTATTTTTTGAGATATGGGACTTTTTCATCAAACTGCAGCAGTAACTTTGTTTTTCATAAACATACTATGAAAAACAAATTTAGTTTTGCGGTTGTGTGGAAGTTTACTAACTAATACTACTAACTAATGAATGACAGTTCAAAATATTGTTATTATATTGTTTGGAGCTATGGAACCCTGTGTGCGAGTAAGACTCGCACTTGGCCGGTTTTTAACCTTACACTCGCGACAAGACATGTGACACGATATTTTGTCCCATCATCATTACAATGTTTTTCTATAATCGCATGATTTTAATCTTATTTATAACTAGCTGTCCTGCGCAACTTCGTTTGCGTCACAGTTTCCCCGTTTTCGCAACATTTTTCATTGCTGCTCCACTCCTATTGGTCGTAGCGTGATGATATATAGCCTATAGCCTTCCTCGATAAATGAGCTATCTAAAACTGGAAGATTTCTTCCAATCAACCATTAGTTTCGGAGCCTATTCAATGCAAACAAACTAACAAACAATCAAATCTTACCTCTTTATAATATTAGTATAGAAGTATAGATAATAAATACTAAAACTTATGTAATAGGTATGTATACAAATTGCTGTGTCACAGTGATATTAAACTATACAGCTACGCATCTTTAATGTATTTTAGCATTCTCATTCAAAACAAAGTTTATTTAAAATTCAAATTAACCAGTCATGATTATGTTTAGTAACTGTACTCTTAACAATAATTCACAATGACTTTTCAAGTTTTTAAGTGACTAGCTACATATGTCTTTTTACATCATCATCAGCCTATAATGTTCCCACTGCTGGGACACAGGTCTCCTCTCTATGAGAGGGAGTGGGCTGTAATCCACCACGCGGGCCCAGTGCGGGTTGGTAGATGTCACATGTCTTCGAATTTTTAGTTCTAGGGCATTCCGGTTTCCTCACGATGTTTTCGTTCACCGTTTTTGAGGGCAGCGGTGATGAAATAAATTACACAAAGTAATCCGCCTGCCTGTGGTCAAACCCACGACTTACTGCTCGTAAGTCGGAGCTGCCACCACTGGGACATCGCTGCTCTCGCTGGTCATTCTACGCGTGGCAAAAATAAAATAAAACCATTTTTTTTATTTGCAATAATATGTTTCCCAGCAACGCCTGCTGTCACTGTCATTCAACCCCAAAAGATCCTTGCAGCAGTGTCTTTGAATATATTGAGCATTCCATTATCTGCCAAAGTTGGGAGTAAAGAAATGAGGGTAGAAATAAAATAATAACACTTATGGTGGAAGCGACAAGGTAGCCCGCAACAAAACAGTTGTTGTTGTTTGTTGTGGGATAACAAATAAAAAACAGGTTGTATATAATTATATTTTCTTTCCCTTCTTCTTACTAAGCTTTTACGCTTGCGAGACCGACGAAAGACCAGAGATAGTAGAGTAGTAGAGGTTAATTGAGGGAGGAGAACCGAGCATTACATTGCGCAGCATGTCACAATGCAATTTGTAACAATCCCTTGTTTCTGAACAGAATAGTGTCTTGGATTCTTACATTACGCTCCAGGTGGGGGGGGGGGGGGGCACTTTTATGCAATTTATCTCAGCATTTGAACTAACCATCCTAATATCTTCCACAGGGACATACCAGTAGACATGAAATACATAGCGGACCCATCAATGCATTCCCTACCCGCAGTCACCGTGTCACCGAACGGCAAATGGCTGGCCTGCCAGTCTATGGACAATAAAGTGATCGTGTTCAGTGCGTTGAACCGGTTCAAGATGAATAGGAAGAAGACGTTCAGCGGGCATATGGTGGCGGGGTACGCGTGTTCTGTTGACTTCTCGCCCGATATGAGGTAAGGTTTTTTTTAATTCTTTTTTTAGAACTGGGTTTGCCTAATATAAGTTTTGGAACGAGTAACGTCTTACGTTTTCCAGCGGAAATCTATAAAGTTGCATGCAAAAATATTTAAAACAATATCAGCATGGTCATGCTGAAGGTTCGATATTTAAAATGCGAGTTGAAAGGTGGTGCAACATTCTGCATTCAAGCCTGGATCTAGTTTTTAAGAAATTAGAGCTATATACAGGGTGTAACATAAAGGGTATATACATACTTAAGGGTGTGCTACAGACCATCAAACTGAACATGTTTCTCGATCGGACAAACATCGTAATAGCGAAAATAATATCTGCTGCCCATACAAAATTTCAATACCTATTCAACCTAAATGTATGGAGCAGCTGATATTTTTTTCGCTATTATTATGTTTGTCCCATATGGAGAAACATGTTCAGTTTGATGGTCTGTAGCACACCCTTAAGTATGTATATACCCTTTCCGTTACAACCTTTATATCTTTACATAACTCTTAAATTTGCCTGCAATTGCGTTCACGTTGGTGTCGAATACTTCCATTACAGCGTCGCATCTGTAACTTTAAAATAGTGTGTGTCAGGACATTCTCTTCCTAGAGCACGAGGGAACTTACTTTAACAAGTACGGTAAAGGAGAAGGTAAGTGGAACCACCTCTGCAGTGATAGGGTCCCGTTTGACCCTTTGGGTACGGAACCCTAAAAATTACACAATTTCTACAAAGACTTTACTGACTTTACCTTTTAATTTTATCTATATAATTGTATCTATATCTATACTAATAATAAAGCTGAATAGCTTGTTTGTTTGTTTGTTTGCTTAAACGCGATAATCTCAGGAACTACTGGTCCGATTTGAAAATTCTTTCAGTGTTAGATAGCCCATTTATCGAGGAAGGCTATAGGCTATATATCATCACGCTACGACCAATAGGAGCAGTGCAGCAATGAAAAATGTTGCGTTCAACTAGTTGTTGAATAAAGTGCGCAACACAGTTTAACTAACTATAGAAATTACGTGGTATTGCTATTTAATCGCAATAACGATCCAATAATATTTAAACAGTTGTTTTAGTATGAAAAAATGGTCGTATAAAACCTTATTGTCTAAAGCTTTGTTCAGACGACATATCCTGCCAACGCGTCGAACTTTAGGAGTATGAAGAACAGGATGGAAGGTTCCGTAATACTCCATTGAAAAGTGAGGATCCTCCGACCAGACGAATGTTGTCTGGTGGGTTACTGCCCGACAGTTATAGTCGGGTTTTTAAATATGGTCTTAAGTCGCAGATATCTTTAATGCGTTTTTTGGATTTCGATTTTAGTTCTTCATTTACGTCATAGATGACGCTGTAGTACTTTTTGTACTTTTCGCTTCAGCACTATAGCATACATTTTTGGGCTTGTATTTCCTCTAGCTAGGTTGGTCCGTGGATGGGTGACCATAATTACATACCGAGTTTCCTCCATGCCTCGGAAAGCACGTTAAGCCGTTGGTTTTGGTTGTCATTTGTAGATCTTTGACAGTCGTTACGAGTAGTCAGATACCAAAAGTCTGACATCCAGTCTTACCAAGGGGTATTGTATTACCCACTTACTGGGTTGTGGAGGTCAGATAGGCAGTCGCTTCATGTAAAATACTGGAACTCAGCTGCATCCGGTCAGACTGGAAGCCGACCTCAAGATAGTTTGGGAAAAGGCTAGGCAGATGATTTCCTCTAGCTAGGGATAGCTTCGTCTAGCAAGCGATAAAGTGGAAAGCAGTCTGTAGGTCACAATTTGATATTAACAGCTCCTTTATTTCGTAGCAGTAAGGACCACTTCCGTAGAACAAGTGTTTTACAAGTTTTAGATCGTGATTTCGAAGCCAGGCAGGCGAATTACTTTCGGTACATGAATTTATGTTTTCACCACTGCTCTCAACTCGGTGAAGGATCATCCTGAAAAAAGTACAGGCGTGTCCTAGAACCGAATAATCGAAGAGGCCGCGTTGTAAGAGAGGAAGCCTTTGTCCCAGCAGTGGGAACATTTTATAGACTGGTGATGCTAAGTGTTAACACGGATTTACCCTTCTCTAATATCAACTGGTTAATAACGATCTTGGGTTAGGTCACGTGATTTTCTTCATATACACGGCAACATATCAAGCTTTACATTTTCAGTATAACATGGCCTCCCTTTCTATAGATTTTCAATACAATGAAAGATCCGCATGAACTGGTTTTCTATAAATTGTTTGGTCGTTGTGTGTACAATTGAGTTTACTTTTTTAGTTTCACGTAACACACTCGTGTTTCGTCGAATTTTACGTCGTGAGACATTTGTGTTTGGTGTTCGCAAGAACTTTGGATCTTAGACGTGCTGTTTGTCGCTATTTATTCATTATTCACAAGCCTGTTCTGTCCAGTTGCTGGGCAAAAACCGACCCTATATTTTTTTTTTCTTTGTGTTTTACCTTCTTTGGTAAATCAGTTAGGAACGAGTCTAAATTGTCCCGCCAGCGTTTCTTGGGCGTGTCTTGGTCACGACGCTCGTCTTAGTCACCAACTGCGGTTTCTTGGGCTTGTCCTGGTTACGTCGCCCGTCTTCAGACACCCACTGCGGTTGCTTGGGCTTGTTTTGATTACGACGCTCGTCTTCAGACACCCACTGCGGTTTCTTGGGCTTGTCTAGGTTACGACGCCCGTCTCGAAACACCCACTGCGGTTTCTTGGGCTTGTCTTGGTTACGATGCCTGTCTTGTTTCTTGGGCTTGTCTTGGTTACGATGCCCGTCTTCAGACACCCACTGCGGTTTCTTGGGCCTGTCTTGGTTACGACGCTCGTCTTTGAGACACCCACTGCGGTTTCTTGGGCTTGTCTAGGTTACGACGCCCGTCTCGAAACACCCACTGCGGTTTCTTGGGCTTGTCCTGGTTACGACGCCCGTCTTCAGACACCCACTGCGGTTTCATGGGCTTGTCCTGGTTACGACGCCCGTCTTCAGACACCCACTGCGGTTTCTTGGGCTTGTCTTGGTTACGACACCCGTCTTCAGACATCCACTGCGGTTTCTTGGGCTTGTCTTGGTTACGACACCCGTCTTCAGACATCCACTGCGGTTTCTTGGGCTTGTCTTGGTTACGACGCCCGTCTTCAGACACCCACTGCGGTTTCTTGGGCCTGTCTTGGTTACGACACCCGATACACCCGTCTTCAGGTCCACACTGTTAAAACATCGTCGTCCATCGGTTCTGACTTCTAATCCATCCTAGGAGTGTGACTCGTCATTCCCATTTTCAACATTTTACATTGGTTTACTAAAATAAGACAAAATACAACATCCGCCAATCGCCTCGTTTGAACCTGAAATAACGCAAAAAAATGCTCAAGTAAATAAGTATTTACTTACATTTTAAACAGCTGTTTTTTATCGTGTATTTTGGAACAAAGCAAACAATAGTTTTCATTAGCTCATTATCATATATTATATGATACTTAATTTGCGCAGTTTGTTCAGGTAACTACCCACCTACTAGCATTGAACCTAATATGCATTGAAAAGAACCTATTATTCTAAGCAAACGGGATATTCTTATTGTTAAACTGTTGAAAGAATAGACCGTTTTCTTTGTAGGTTTCGTAAAAAGATACCTACCTGCTTGCTACTGTCTCATTGGTCCAGTAGTCCAAAGCGCGAATGCTGACCATGAGGTATAGGGTTCGATTCCTAGGTCGGGCAAAATGTTACTGGGTTTTTCCATAAGGAATTTCTCAGTAGCAGTCATGGAATCTGGATTTGTGTCCGGTTGATGGCTATATACTCGCCGCCTATTACATGGAACTTAAACAAAACTGGCGAAAAGTGGGTATTAGGTACACCTCTGCCTAATCCTTCTGGTATTACAGACGTGATGTGCTATGTCATATTAACTGGTTTCTTCTGCCTGTGGTTCCAAGTTTGTTCAGGTTGGCCCAAAATGTTTGTCTCTTCGTTTCTTATGAGTTTGAGTGAATGATAAGTTGAATATGTTCAACTTATCATTCACTCCCACAGCTCTTTCTTTATACATTTATAGGACCGGATGCGGATATTTAAAAAAAATATATGACGTACTCCAAGATCATTACTGTATGATGAATTGCACACCAACGCTTTTTTTATCTTGGAATATCCGACTGCTGGGTAAAGGCGTCCGCCGCTGTTTCTAGTTTCTCTTTATTCATTTATTTTTTCAAGTCCAAATCATCTCGCTAACTTTCTTACTCGGTTAGACTGGAAGCCGATACCAACACAGTTGGGAAAAGGCTAGGCAGAGGATGAGTCCCGTTGTGACAGTGCGTTGTCTTCAGTGAACGGAGAACTCAAGATTTTTATTAAATAATAAAATTCTTGAGATTACGTTTCTAGGCAGCTAAGATCGATAAACGATAAAGGAAGCCAAATATTATGTAACAACCGCCTACTATCTCTTTCTATTATATATTACAACTACATACAATGTAATGGACTCTAATCAGCTGATCTACTAATCTATATACATCTATCACTTATCCACACGAGTTTGTCAGCGTCTCATTAACTCGTTATGTATGTAAACAAGCTGTTGTTGTTTTGTATCCTCGTTAAATTCAAGGAGGTAACTATGCTAATAATTCTCGACCCAAATCAATAATAAAATGATTTGATATTTTTTTTTGGAATTCGGGAAGTCGTTAAGTGTGACCCACCCGTGTTTTAACCGCGGCCTATCTGATCCTCGCCCTATAAACGCGCTTTCACACATACAAATAATCTCAAACGTTTATTCGATAATTTATTATCCCCTATACCGTGTTATTCAGAAATATAGACAAACTTAACAAAAAAAAAAGTAGCGTTTATTAATAATTAGCTAGGTATCGTAACTTAAATTGATCATTTACGACTTTTGTGACAACCTCCTGAATTTTGACGAGAATACAAAACAACACCTTGTAAATAAGTATGTATGTAAAGACCATAATATTATAGATATAAAGGCTCTTACCCGCTGCATCGGAATTACTTTTGATATGTGGCACCAGATTTAATTAGATTAAGCAAACAGACGTCGGCGATCCGTCAACGTCCTGTTACGCGCCACCTTCCTTGACAACTACCCAAGTCAATATGGCATTATAGCTACCCGCAACGACTTGACGTTTCGCCAGAGAGAATTGTAGACCGCTTCTCTCTCTTCTGTGGTCACAGTTTAGTTTGCAACGTGAATAATATGAAGCCTTTCTGCAAAGGCGCCGACAGATATATGTGTGTATGATGTTGTATGAAATTATGTTGTTTGATGACCTTATAGTGACGTGATGCTCATGTGATCTTTACGAGGTGGTCCCACTGAAAGAGGGTATGCAGTTAGGGTATGTGAGTAAAGAATTTGCTTTGTTGATTTTACAAAGAATTGTCTCAAGTTATAACAACAACTTGGCGACTTGTATTTCTTTTGGTGACTT
This sequence comes from Cerastis rubricosa, assembly GCA_949152445.1. Lineage (NCBI taxonomy): Eukaryota > Metazoa > Arthropoda > Insecta > Lepidoptera > Noctuidae > Cerastis > Cerastis rubricosa. The sequence goes on from OX424532.1 coordinate 20,983,374, forward strand.
TTCCTGGCGTTATGTTGTCCTATAGTTACTGAATATTGTTCAGAAAATTGACTCTTTTCCTCATCATCATCATTCTCTTGCCCTTATCCCAATTCATTTAGGGTCAGCGCAGCATGTCTTCTTATTCATACTGTTCTACTAGCTGTCCCGCACAACTTCGTCTGCGTCACATTTTCCCCATTTTCGCAATATTTTTCATTGCAGCTCCGCTCTTATACAGCGCCATCTATTGAATACTTACTCAATCCAGTCAACAGATACCGCCATCTGTTAGAATCGTTTCGTGCTGACAGATAATTGTGTCTTAATTTGCAATAAATTAATATTGTGACTATAAATTGAGATATAAGCTATCCTGTCTTTCAAGTTGGATCAAACGAATTTGATTAAAATCGATTAAGTACTTTAGGACTCCATCCCGGACAAACAACGTGACGCGTAATTCATAGATACGTTACTGGTCATATCATCAGACACGTCTTTTCTTGCCGTATCATCCTTCACATAGTCCATCCATGTATAACTCCCACATTCATATTCAAAATGTAAATAATTAGACTCTCCCTACGAAGGAAAAAATAGTTACCTACTAATTCAAATCTAAGTAAACATTATTTACTGTGCCAAATAATGTTATTATGGTACAATACCTTAGTTTATTTTCTATCAACGCAGTTTCCATCAAAAGTACCGTCGACCTCTTTAGCATACCATTAAAAAGTCAACTATAGTAAATCCGAGTAAACTATGAGAAATATAATTAACAGTAAAAGGTGAAAGTATAACAGTTTTAAACGTATCATTTAGCGTTTACTACACTTATTTGCAGTTAATATTTTTATTAGTATTGTATGTAGAATGAAAACACTTCACTTTTACAGTCTCCATTACTTTCTCTAAACGGCATTTTTAAATTTATATCATGTACTGTGTAATTCAGAGAGGAGAGCATCGTTAAATTAATAAATGGCAATTCGTGAGGAAACCAGCATGCCTGAGTGATATTTCTCGTCGGCATGTATAGCCAAGTCCGGGGCCCATGGACGCCATACAAACTGACGCCAGGTTAGGCACTAATAGTACTACTAACCACACGATACAGAAAGAAGAAAGGTAATTTATTTACAACAATTTTAAGTCGTTTTTCAGTGATAACTGAAAAACTTAAAATTTCCTTGCGAACAGTCTCAGGCAGCACCTAGTTTTTTTTTATAATTCGCTGTCACTGCCACCACACCCTAGTTCCTCTGAGTACATTGCCTTGTACGTATGTTCTCATGACAGCACACAACTTTCTCCCCTCGACCTCGCTCAATGGAACCGAACCAAGTCGCCTTTATTACGCTAGAGATATAGTACTAACTGTGCCCGCGACTTCGTCTGCGTGGAATTAAACAAAAAAACTATTTAGTAGTTTTCTAGTTAGTCTTATTTAGTTTTTAGGGTCTAAATTTAAAAGTAAGCCTAAGTTACTCCTTATTACATCAGCTATCTGCCAGTGTAAGTCCCGTCAAAATCTGTCCAGCTGTTCCGGAGATTAGCCGGAACAAACAGACAGGCAAAAATTGTAATTAAAAATAATTGTTAGTATATGTTCCGTATTGTACCTATATACAGAACATATGCATGTACTAAAAAGCGGTTATTTTAAAATTACAAACAGACACTTCAATGTTATTTATTTGTATGTATGTAAAGAAGAAGAAGAAGATCTAACATCCTCATGTACACTATAAACGTAGAGAAAAAATATTCCGTTTTATATGGGACCTAGCTTTATAGGAAACGTAAATTTACTACGGTAAATAGGTTCTTTAACGCTATTTTACCATAAATAATATTTTTTTTACTGGCTCGTTGGTCTGGTACTACCTCATCTAGTAGTCACAAGCGCGACTGCTGAGCATGAGGTCCTGACTTCGATTCCCGGGTAAAATGTTATTGGGTTTTTCCTTCAGAAACTCAGTACTAGCCACGGTGGATTTGTGCCCGCTTGATGGTAGGGTCGCCCCAATTACACGGGACTTAAACATAACTGGCGAAATGTGGGTGTACTATTAGGGACACCTGTGCCTAACCCTTCGGAGATTACAGGCGTGATGTTATGTTGTTTTTCTGATGTTCGAATTTTTTTATTTACGGTATGCACAGGACACGTATTTGATTAAATGCCCAACCATCAATGCATACCGTTGGTTATAAAATTGCACACATTTTGTAGTCTTTGTTTTGAATATTTTCGAATTTCATATAAGAGCAGAGTTTACGAAGTGTAAAAACCAGCCAAGTGCGAGTCGGACTCGCGCACGAAGGGTTCCGTACCATTATTTATAAAAACGAGCAAAAAAAACACTTTTTTGTGTGGGAGGCTACCTTAAATATTTATTTTATTCTGGTTTTAGTATTTGTTGTTATAGCGGCAACAGAAATACATAATCTGTAGAAATTTCAACTGGCTAACTATCACGGTTCATGAGATACAGCCTGGTGACAGACGGACCGACGAACGGACAGCAAGTCTCAGTAATAGGGTCCCGTTTGACCCTTTGGTTACGGAACCCTAAAAACTGTACTAATCTTGTATGCGAGACCCCTTAAATATTTATTTCATTCTGTTTCTAGTATTTTTATTATAGCGGCAATAGAAATACATAATCTGTAGAAATTTCAACTGGCTAACTATCACGGTTCTTGAGATACAGCCTGGTGACAGTAACATTATGGATGTTTATTCAACACCATTAAAGTGTTATTTTCGCATCGAAATAACCCTAAAAATACACACAAGTGCACTTGAAAGCGAGTAAACAAAAACAAGAGACGGTAGAGACAGATTCTGCAATAATAGTGGCATTTGTCGTAGTGACGATTCCTTGGCATGTTGCCCAAGACTCAAGAGATACTGCTATGAAGAACTCTTCTCTAAGAGTCACGGTCAAAGGAGTAAAGAAAACAATAGGGTATGGTATTCTGGGAACAGCGGTGGCCCTGTGGTAGCAGCCCCGACTTGCGAGCAGTAAGCCGTGGGTTCGAACCCAGGCAGCCGCGTTACTTTGTGTAATTTATTTCTGCATCACCGCCGCTCTCAAAAACGGGTGAAGGAAAACATCGTGAGGAAACCGGCATGTCCTAGAACTAAAAATTCGTAGACATGTGACATCTACTAACCCGCACTGGGCCCGCGTGGTGGATTACAACCCACTCTCGCTCATAGAGAGGAGGCCTGTGTCCCAGCAGTGGGAACATTATAGGCTGATGCTGACGAGGGTATTATAACCACTGACATATTAGTAAGAGATATTAATAATTACAGATAAGTATTTTACCCTTTCAAAGAGAGTCCCAATGCTATACATATTCTTCCCAAGGCTCTTCAATAAATAAAGGCTAGTATAGTAGATCAGATTTCTGAATTTTCCCCAAAATATTTTTTGTCCAAAACGACGCATCTCCATAATTTTTCCATAAAATTTTCAAACAAATGGAAAGATATAAGTAGATATATATAAATCATTTATTCAGTGCACACAAAAGACATAGCACACACACAGAATCACAATTAAATGACACAGATTGCATAAATATACCTATACTTACATATAAAAACAAAGTGCCATTATATAAAAAGAAAAAAAAAATACGAAACAGTTATAGTAACACCATGACATACTTCTAATAAAATTACAAGTATACAAGGTGCGGCGTGCGTCTCAAGGTTGCACCAAATGGGAGTCCAGCTCAGCATGTGTCAGGCATGCACCTGACGCTGATATGCTGCTGGATCCCTGTAGTGATTATTCAAAATCAAAATCAAAATCAAAATATTTTATTTTACATAGGCCTACATGGGCACTTATAAAACGTCAACAGAAGAGGCACGGTTCGGGTTGGTCGTTTCCTATGGAGAAGAACCGGCAAGAAACTCCATGGTTACTCTTTTAAAATCATTTGGTTCTACAATATTTGGATGTTACAGCGCTAGTACTTAAGTATGAGAGGACAGCGTAGGCCCGACAATAAGTCATCGCTTACAACAAAAGGTAGAAAAAGATGAAGCTGAAAAAAAAAAAAAAAAAGTAAATACAAAGCCTACAATGTCCACACATTCACAAAAAAATATGAATGAAAAAGAATCTATACAAAAGTAAAAATAAAACTAAGAACAATTAAATAAACAATTGACACAAATGTAGTCATCAGTACTGTAACTATTCTGCACAATAAATAAACGGTGCAATGATTTCAAAACTATTGTAAAACATCTGAAAAAAAAAAATGAATAGAATAAATAAAATTCGGAATAGTTAGAGACATCCACATATTTGTGTCGTTTTTGAGCTACCAGGGAAGCCGCATGAGCAGAGGGAACTACAGCCAAACTTCTTTATCTTCAACATAGTCCTTAATTTTGTAATATGCTTTTTTAATAAGGACACGTTTGATGCAATTTTTAAACTTTCCATCGGTCAGTTCAATAACTGACTTTGGCAACTTATTATAAAAGCGTATACTGTTTATAAGAAATGACTTGCTAGTTTTTGTTAATCTAAATTTGGGTATTACAATTTCGTGTTTACTGCGTGTGTTTATATTATGGAAGTCGCTTCTAATTTTGAAAAGCCCTCGGTTTTTGCGGACGTATAAAATACATTCTAAGATATAAAGTGAAGGCAGAGTCAGTATATCGATCTCTTTAAATTTTTCTCTAAGGGACTCGCGAGGACCCATTTTATAGATCGCGCGAACTGCCCTCTTTTGCAATATAAAAATTGAATCAACGTCTGCTGCCGATCCCCACAGCAGAATTCCATAAGACATAATACTGTGGAAATACGCGTAGTATACTAACCTAGCTGTGGCTACATCAGTCAACTGCCTTATTTTCCTAACTGCATAGGCGGCTGAGCTTAACCTCCCCGAAAGAGTTCCAATGTGCGCGCCCCACTGCAGTTTTGAATCGATAGTAATTCCTAAGAATACAGTTTCCGCGATAACATCAAGTTTTTTGCCGTCAAGATTTAAATTAAGGTCACGTTGAGTTACATTTGGTAAAGAGAACTTTAGACATTTAGTTTTGTTCGTATTCAGTAAAAGATTGTTAGCTGCGAACCATTTCGAGAGAACAGTTAGACTTTCGTTGACATGTATGACATCCTTATCTTTCCTATGAATTTTAAAAATTAGCGAAGTGTCGTCAGCAAACAGAATTATATCCGATAATTTGGCCATCATATATGGGAGATCATTAATATAAATAAGAAATAGGAAAGGACCAAGAATTGAACCTTGGGGCACACCCATCCTGACTATAGACCCAGAGGATGTCGCCCCATTTACATTTACTTTTTGCTGCCTGTTTGATAGATAGGAAAGAACAAGATCAGCAGCTTGTCCACGAATTCCGTAGTGATGTAATTTACAGATCAGCGTGTTGTGGTCGACGCAGTCGAACGCTTTTGAGAGATCACAAAAAATGCCAATAGCGTCCTGGGACTTCTCCCAGGATTCCAGAATGTGACTGATGAGTTTTACTCCCGCGTCCGTTGTCGACCTACCCTTCGTGAAACCAAACTGCTGACTATGCAGTATCCCATTAGAGTTAAAGTGAGACAACATCTGGTCCAGCATGATTTTTTCATAGATTTTACTCAGTGCTGGAAGCACAGATATCGGTCTATAATTAGAAGGATCACTCTTACAACCCGATTTGAAAATTGGTACCACTTTACTATGTTTCATCAAGTCAGGAAACTTGCCGCTGTCCAAACATTGATTGAATATGCCTGTTAGGACAGGCGCAATTGAGTCAATAATGTTTTCAAGAACCTTGACCGAAATCCCCCATAAGTCTTCAGTATTTTTGATATTGAGACTTTTGAATGCGTTTTTGATTGTGGCAATACATACTGGTTTAAATTTGAAGTTTGGTATGTCTTTTGTGAAGTTCTCTTTAAGAAGGCCCTCAGCTAATTCAACCGAAGAGGGGAGAGATTTCGTAACCTCTAACGGAATGTTAGTAAAGAAATTATCTAGTGTCTCAGCGACTTCTAAATTGTCAGAAATTGTTTTGTTATCTATGTTTAAAGACAATTCACTTTTATCTTGTTGTTGAGTCTTACCGGTTTCTCTGTTAATTACCTGCCACACCGTTTTTATTTTATTATTAGAATTACCAATTTTATTACTTATTATTTGAGATTTTGCTTGAGCGCAGACACTTTTGAATATTTTCGAATAGTTTCTAACATAAGTGTGACTTGATCTGAAGTCAGAGATTTTTCGTGATATAAATTATATAAAATATCTCTGCTTTTTCTTATTCCCGTAGTGGCCCATTCGCTAAATTTAGATTTTGAATTGAGTTTAACTTTTTTTATAGGACACGTTTTATTGAATTCATGGCAAACTGTGGAAAATAATGTACCGTAGTTTATATTGGGGTCTTTTGAATCAAAACTAGCATTATTAAGGTTGCTAAGAACATTATTATTGAAAGAAATTAATTTATTTTTGGAAAGGGGTCTTAATTGAATTGTTTTAACTAAGTGTAACTTTTTGTCTAACTCAAACGATACAAGTTGACCAGTATGGTCTGACCTGACGCCACTAATTATTAACGACTCTTTTACTATGCAATTAGTAAATACATTGTCTATGCATGAAACCGAGGTTGCTGTTATTCTAGTTGCTTCATTAAATAAATATTTTAAATTAAATGACTTAAACAATGAGACCAGCCTATATTTTTCTGGTGAATTGACTAACAGATCAATATTTAAGTCACCACAAACAAAAACTAATTTATTATCTAAGAAAAGTTTACTTAATATTTCTTCCATTGTGATTAAGAATAATGACAGGTTTGATGCTGGTGGTCTATAAACACATAAGACAGTATGACCTTCAATCTCTGCACATGCTACCTCACATAAGCGATCAACAGAGTAAGCAGTGATATCCTTCCTCTCCTTATACCTGAGACAGCTATTACAAAGTATCAGGGTACCACCGCCCACTGAGGATCTGTTGTACGCACTGGCAACTGAAAAATTATTCACATTAAACAACATCCTATCTGGTTTTAACCAAGTTTCACAGAAACATAAAATATCCATGTGGTATTTATCAACTAACAGTTCCACGTCTAAAATTTTGCCGGAGAAGCGATTTATATTCTGGTGATAAAGTAAAATATTATTACCAGGCTTCTCTTTTGTCGGCTCTAATAGTTTAAAGAATCTGTAACAGTATTATTGGAGACACAAGATAATACTGTTTCATCACAATCATCACTTAACCTAGTCTCAGTTAAATCATTAATAACCGCGTTTATATAATATGATAAAAGTGAAGCCAGAAAATGTTGACTTTTCTTTGGAAGAAACATATGATCCCGAATCAAAACAAAATCTCTAACAAAATTGTTAGTATCAAAAAACAATAGACGGTCACTATGACAACATGATAAAATATGCATCAGATTATTTAAACTAGAAATATAAACATTTTCTTGATCAAGAAGATTGTCAGAATATGGCAATGCACATAAAATTAATTTGCCTAATCTTAACTTAAGTAGGGTGTCGACACCGTTAACTATGTCCCTTTTAGATATATTCAGGCTATTTCCAATTAAAAGTACTACTGTGGTCTGCTCATTTAATTGTGTATGTTGAATTTTATTGATAAGCTCATTAAAATGTAGGTTATGGTGACAATGGTTCACTACTGTGTGTTTAGACCGGTTATTTAACAAAGATCCAAATCCTGTTCCTAATCTATCAGAATACACTAAGATATTACTTTGGATGGGGTTCAGACTAGCTAGATTATGATTTAAAATGGGTAAAACAGAAGGAGCAACATGCTGTGACATGAAAGGTGGCGGAGGGGCAGCACAACTACAGGTGAGATTGTTAGTCAGCGACTCATACCTCTCTGCATTGTACTTCACCAGGTCCACCAACTCACAGGCCTCCTGCATTCGCTCACTCAACATCTGTTGACTACACTCATACTTACAAAAAATTTCCTTTAGTGTATTTTACCTACTCAGTAATTCCCTTTGAAGGCTCAGAATGTCAACATCATACATATGTTTGCTACTTTCTAAGCTACTGTTACATGCGTTTAACTGTTTTTTTAAGCTTCTACATTCGCTTCTTAGGTTGACATTATATTTATAAACATTTTGAGTCTTTAAAAGTTTCTTATACTTCCTTATACTTTATTGCTCTTTGTATCAAATTAGTATCTCTACTAAACAATTGCACACATCTTTACAGGCTATATTTAAATTAAAGTAATAAGTTTTTTTTTATCAAATTCAGATAATTTTCAAAATCCCAAAGAAATCTAATCATGCGAAATAAAGTATTTTCGTGTACTTTATTGTTCTCATAAAGTATAAAGTACAATTACCTGAAATAACGTGCAATAGTTTATTATAAAGTACGGGTGGCAACCCTAGTAGTGACATTCGTACGTACGTATATAATACTATGTTTATATACAAAATTGAAGGGTCACATGCACACTCGCAGTGCATACCACACCACCTTACATCTATCTGCACTTCGTAAATGCAAGTAGAGAAATCCTAAACATGAAGTACTACCGCGTTCCCTGACGGTCGATGACTTTTCAACCTTATAACTCAGGGTATAAGGGCGAAAATTAATCGACCGTCAGTGTCAGTGAACTCGGTAGTACCTAGGTAGTCGATGACGAATTTCCTTCTAAATCTTTCGGATTCTAGACAAGAGTGAAGAGTGTTACGCAATTCGGGTGCATTTCTGTTACATAATCTGACGCTTTCTTGATGTTGATGACATTGGATTGTTTTGGCACAGTCTACCATTAATATCGAGAATCGGCCGATAGATGGCCTGATTTCACACAGCCCTAAAGGTTACTCTTCAAGATATTATTTCATAGGAGTTTTATTCGACGGACCTAGTTGGGAATGAATGGAATGAGTTCAGTACGGGATATTTGTTGAACTTTGAACGGGTTTATGAATAGCGGTTCGTTACCGACACCAAAGAGCAGCGGTGGTACAGCAGTGGCAGCCCCGACTTCCGAGCTGTAAGCCGTAGGTTCCAAACCACGCAGGCGCATTAATTTATGTAATTTATTTCATCACCGCTGCCCTCAAAAACGGTGAAGGAAACAATCGTGAGGAAGGCATGTTCTAGAACTAAAAATTCTAAGACATGTGACTTCTACCAACCCGCACTGAACCCGCGTGGTGGATTACAGCCCACTCCCTCTCATAGAGAGGCCTGTGTCCCAGCAGTTGGAACATTATAGGCTGATTATGATGATAACAGACAGACACCAAAAATCCCGTAATACTAAAAACTGTACACGGGAATATATCCATAAACATTCATGTCAATTTGCAAGTTATCACCGAATCATCTTGCTTCAGAAATGCATGACATACTCTCGTCAAATCATCACGTTTCTCACGTGCAGGGCATACTTACTTTACTTTTTTCGATAAAATTAACAATTATTAACACTGCATTGTTTTTACTATTTCCTTTACTGCGTCATTATTATAATTAACGAACGTTGCAATTATATTATACTTAATTTATTCTAACAAGAAATATACCATCTTAAAGCATTTAAATTAAGCTAGATCTACTAAGTACTGCGTCTGCAGTCCCTACCTACCGATACGAGATAGATAATTTAAATTGTTAATTCCTAGAAAACTAGCAACTGGAAATTGTTGAAAAACGTTTCAAAGGACCATGAGTAATTTTGGACCAATTACTCAACAGTGATAAAACCTATCCCATATGTAAGCTTTTAGGGTATTATTAATTTCTTATTATGGCAGCTACATTAAATTCGAGCGCGAACATGGTGTTTTGGAACGTTTTCCATACTGAGAAAACATCGAAATTCATAGTATCGAAACTGTAAACAAAATATTTTTTACCATAAATAACATTTGTAACGGGATATTTACCATGTTTTTATTTTGTCATAGGTTAAACACCAAAAAAACTTTATTTTTTGTTGTTTTATTTATGTTTATAATATGTTCAGTTCCTCGCTAGAAGCTACCAATAAATATATTTTTTGATGTTCGAAATCACCTTGTTGGCGCTCGCTTTCGGCTTGGCTCCCATAGTAACAAATAAATAATACCCAAAAATCTTTCTTTTGGAGTAGGTTTCATTAATGTTGAGGATTTGGTCCAGTCCCCATACAAATTTGCCCATCGTCCTTTCTAAAACGACATTTACGTTAACTTTCCGGTAACTTATGACAATCCAAAACATGTTTTACTTTTCTATAATTTTTGTCGTTCATAGAAAATCACGTGGTTCAGGCCACACAGCAACTTCTACTGAAAGCCATATCCAGCATGCTCGAGGAAAATGCTATCAAGATGGCGAAACTATGTCCTTGCTCTGTTCATAAATAAGTTACCAAATGGCGTTCGCAGACGATCAATTAGCTACTTAAATGTTGCAATGATAAACTACATAAATTATCAGTGTATGCAACTGTAGATCATATCTAGATTTTTATATCCGACGTAAGACACTTAGGCCATGTTAAAGACTAGCTTTTTTCTTGCGGTTTCGCTTTCGCGGCGGTCAGAATTTATCCCACGGAAACATACTCATCATCATCATCTTCCTGTCCTTCTCCCAATTTGCTTTTCTTCTTCCATTCTCCCTTGACAGACGTCAGGGCATCATCAACTCTTTTCTCTTTCATATCATTCCTCACAAAATCCATCCATCTTTTCTTTGGCCTCCCTCTCCCCCAATCTATACATCCTCCTCTATCTTAGGTCTTAACACAGGGCATGGTTTATCCTTGTGCCAAATTTCATCATTTCAACTCAGTTCTGCCGCCTTGGTGTATAAGGAAACAGACTTACTTTAGCATTTTTAATATTAGTATAGATAGACGTTCGACACTTTAGCCGATAGCCACATTACCTAATAGATGTCTTGAGTGATTCATACTGTTATGGCACAAAAGCTTAACCAGGCTTGGCAGACGGTATGTTGATCGTAGTTTAGAGTGATTGGCAGACAGGAAGACGCCTCTATACTTTAGCATGATACTAATATTTCTACAGCATACTGTGAACCCATAAATTGATGTTGGAAGTATTGTCATCATTGTATGCCTTTGTTTCCTAGATATAACGCCTTCGCAACTCTTTATGGTCGGTGTGCTGAGCCAAAATCTGTTGTTGTTTGTTGTTATTCATCTACTTAAAAATCTTAAATTCATTGGTTCCCTGACAGGCATAGCCTAATCCGCTGGCTGCAAAATTAAGTAAGTTAGTGTAAAAGTATAGATAGAAGTTCGTCAATTTTACCTATGGGAATTCCCATCGCGCAAATGACAAGTCCATAGATTCACAAAATATGGAAATTCCAACGTGGCATTTTTTTGTGTCGTTTCTTATAATAATTTTAAAAAGTCTTCGAGGATCTTCTTATTCTTTGCAATTGTAACAAAACATTACATGTACCGTGAAGTCCGTGATTGCAGCAAGCAAAAGAAACACAAAAAAATCCAAAATACCGTCCTTACCTGCTTGTTTTTTTTGTTTCATAAGTTTATGTGCATTTTTATCAGTTTCCGTTGTTTTCGTCTGTCGTCTCGTTATAATCATTATGTTGGTAGGCAATGCATTAAATTGATTGAGTGAGACTCCTGTCATTGAGCTTATCAAACGAGCAGCGGTTTCTTTGGGAGGCATGTGTCTAAACAAACTTCCCATGGCTGACTTCTTCTATATACCAAATTTAGAATTGTACGCGACTTGAAGGATCAACAATATTCAAATTCCATGATGTGTATTTCGTGCAAAATACGTCATTGCTTACGGCCGCTACTGCACTCTGGTGAGTCGGAAGACCTACTAGGCTACTACCAATTCTGGCTAACCACTTTTTTATCTTTTTTATTCATATATTGCTAGTGATACGGTAAAACGATGACAGTTGTCATGGATTGGATAAAGACAATTATACGACACAAATTGAAGTTTTTTAACACGATTGACTTGGTCTTATCAGCATTAACCTCTAGGTCCCGGCCTGCATTTATGGAACGGACGGACCTTTGCCTTGAGCCTCGCCGTTCCATTTATGGAACGGCTCGAACCAGCAAACTTAAACGCTAATATAAAAAAAAGTAAATTTCTAAATCGTTCTGTCAAAATTTACCTCTATGGCCAACTAGTAGTCGATTCAAACAAAATTAATCGTTAGTAATACTAAACGGCACAACATTATTAAAAAAAATATAGAAACTCGTCTATGTCGAATGTCAAACGCAATGGCAACCCGTGTTATTATATTCGGAAAAGTGTTGTTTTTGTGAGATATACGTTGTAAAACTTTGGTAAGTAAATGTATAGTATGTTATAAGTGTATAATGCAACTTTTTAGATAGTCATTTGCTTGAAAAAATAACAAAAAAATTATGATTTGAGCCAACAAAAAATCCTTTGTTGTGAAGTTTGTTAGTCGAAATAAAAAAAAATATTTGACTCTTGAACCATGTAAAATGGTCTTGGAAACAATAGTAGCAAAGAAAAAATAGTGATAATTCATTATTTCATGTATTCGAGGCATACCTATTCATATTTATTGATATTTCAAGTATTTTCATGCTTTGAACAGCGGAATTCTAAAATGGCCGATTCTAACAAGAAGTTTGAGTTAGGATCTTATAAGAATAATGTATGTAGGACTCCTAAAAAACACTGTCATTAGATTACTTGTATATTTGTGATGTTAGATATAAATTTTCGTGTAAATTGAATGAGTAGTTTTACCAAACAAAAATAAGCAACGAAAACAGACGTATTTGCTGCGACCTCTCTCATATCTATGGGATATGTATAATTCTCAAGTAGTTCTAAAAGAGTTGGTTATTATTAATAAATGGCCCCGTTCATCACAAACCCGACACTGTTTACCGTTTAAGATTAGAGCTAATATAACTCGAGTTATAAGTGTTTATCTTTACGATATCGGATAACTCACGCAATGGCGTAATCAAGGGGCCCCCGAAGGGTTTCACGCGGGGTTTTACTGTTACGCGCGAAAGGACAGTGAGGTTAAAAACACGCAATAATGTCACAGGTCATAGTTACGAATCCGGTTCGAAGGACCAATTATGTATGTGCTCACTTTTGGCATGGTCATTAAGTAGTGCGACTAATTTGCTAACACGTAACGACGTAACTATCTAAACTGCACTTCTTGAAGGCTGTGACATATAGCCTTGTTATTTATCATATAGTCTGGTGTGACTGAGTGAGACGTCTGACTGAATGTTGTTTTGAGGTTCTGATAAATTTTGGTGTTGATTAACCGGTATTAGTGCAAGGTCTGCGTTTCGGTGTTTCAAGATTATACAACATGTAATATAATTAACGCACATCCTGAAAGTTGTTTGTTCAGAATCGTTTACTGAATCGATTTCTATCATTTTTAATATAGGTTATTTTTTATTTCAAAAATAATTAAAACTACGTAAATTACTGACACACTACCCCTGTACAGTCAAACCAACTAAAATGGACCGTAACTCAAGGCAATAAGACTTTAAAAGTTCAGTTTCATTTGTATTAATACAAATTCCGTCTTTTAATATAAAATAAAGAAAAATCAACTTTATTTTAAGGAAGTTAAAGTCTTTACTAATCAATGTCTATACATGTTTAACTAAAATTTCAGAGTATGTATTATGATTATAATATAATACTGTAATTGGGGTGTTTGAGGGTGTGCGTTTATTACGTTACATGTTGTATATTAGAGTACGAGTTAAAAACAAAAAAATCAATTTATTTATTAAAATTGTTTAAAAAGTAAATTTCTCCATGGTGTTATAACAAAAGTATTGCATCACTATGTGAGGCGTACAAATACTGTTTTCCAGTTAGTACTGTGATTTAGTTTTGGCTAAAGAATTTAGTAACACACTGGTAAAATATTTGTAGTGTACACATCCGAATGATACAACTCACAAGTACCTGATTATGAAATACCATATTAATTTGCTTATCATGTCAATGATTCCGCATTCGGCCCTTCGTGGCCTCTCACAAGGTTTTATATTTGAATTTTCGGATCGAATTTAGGTGGAAGTTCTTGGGTATTATTTGTTTTGTACGTTATTATTAAACCAATGGGTGTTTAAATTGCAGCTCCTATAAAGCTGCGTCCACATCAAAGTTACTTTTTGTGAAGCAACGTTTGAAGTTTTAGTTTGCGAGTCCGCAAAAGTAATAGAGAAAAACTTAATGATATCAAATTGTAAAATGTTGCTACAAGAAAAGTAACGGTGTGGATGCAGCAAAAAAAAACACCAGGTATACCTATCTGGGCTGCGGGACTGTTCGAAAGAGATAACGTAGCCCTGGAACACAAAGGGCTAAGAAGGAACATGGATGGGTTTTAGTCAGTACAAGTATGACACTCCCTCGCGCTCCGCTCAGGGCGGGAGGAGTCATTTGATGCTATCCCATCCGTAAAAAAAAGAAAGTTAAACCTATCTACATGCACATATAAATGTATCTACATATTTGATGCCTACTTATATTAACACTAGCAATACTTAGTGCCGTATAAGTTAACCTGTTCATCCCAAATTCATTGTGTTAGCCTTAAACACACAATCTTTTACGAAAACCAGTTTTTTTTACGAAATCGCAGTTAAGCTTGATTTGGTTGTTTTTGAATGGGGTTAGCAACACTATTATAACTAAATGTCATAGTGAAACGACAAAATATAGGTCAAATCTGATGATTTCTTGTGTTGTCAAAACACCCAGATATTATTGTTGTTTTATATCAAAGCCGAATCACAATCATTGTGACTCTGCATTTTTATTTCAGTTGATATATTTCTTTAGGTATAATTAAAAAAAACATATGACATAAAATTTGACATTTGCAAAGGTTGGTAACTTAGGCGCCAAATATCATTTCGTTTTTGTTTTTTGTAGCTCTTTAGAATAAACATTAGAATAGGCACTATGAGTTCGATGAACTAATAACAATTTTCGAAAATTACACTGTAACTGTTATGTTTCGGTATTTTGATTATTCTCTGACTTTTAGGTCAGCAGTTCTAATCCGGGTCGAAGGACCATAAATCAAAATCGAAAGTCATTCAAATTAGGCTGAGAAACTGCACTTTTTGAACATCAAATGCTTTCAACGGTGGTTTGATCATAATATAGGACATGGTAATCAGGATTTTAATGGCTTAAAACTATGTTAATTAGTTAATTGAAGTTAAAACGGTCTTATTCACAAATCATTACACAATTAAATGGAATTACCAACCGCGTTGTTCGAATTTTTTGGCCAAAAAGAATAAGCACTCATGGTCATGCATCGTCCAACACGTTGAGGTTTTGCGTTCCAAAACACATTATTGATAACTCCGAGTCTGTGTAAAACAATTACGGTCTGAGGCCGAGATAATTAGTAACTGAAATTAAATTAAAATATATTTTTTAAACACGCAGGAATTATAGACATAGCGTGAAACTTAAAAAAATAAATATGTAAACATGGAGTTTATGCTAATTGGCTTATACTAATCAATTGACTCTATTAGGTTAACGCAAGGAAATTTCCCATGAGCACCTGTATGCTTTTAAATTAATGGTTTTTAATGTCAGTGTACGAAAACTGTCTTGTTGTAAATTGCAATAATTTATCACTACCCCTCACATAGCAGAAGCCTGTGTCTCAGTAGTGGGAACGTTTAGGCTTATTTTGCAAACTTCAGAACGCGTATGTATGACTACGGTAGAAATGAGTTTTGTCTACGGAAGAATCGACATAATGACAGACAATGTTCGTCGATGCTTCCGTCGACATAGCCCGTTTCTACGGCGGTCATGCTACGCGTGCTGTGCTGTCTGAAGTTTTGTTAATGCCTCGAAATTCGATGTGAAGACGTACCTACTTAAGTGATAGCTCGAAGAATGTGCCATAGCAGGATTTGCATCCTCACATTGATACAATCTTAATACAAAAAAAACACGCATACCTATTTTTGTATAAACAGGTTTTATGACGTAAAAATTGATTTGCCATTCAGCGTGACTTCGCAGTTCAGTCTGTTTATACACAAAAATGACCGGTTTAAAAAGTAGCTCAACTGTTCATCGGATAACTGTACATATATGCGCCAGGGAAACCGCTTTGTGGCAGTTAAAAAAAGTTTCTGACCTAAAGCAAGTTAATTGAAAATCAAAAGTAATTTATTCAAGCTAGGCTGAAGATCAGCACTTTTGAACGACAATTACATAAGACAGTTCCCAGTTGCGGCTCGAGTTTTGATCTTCGCCACTTCCTAGTGTTTTAGCTAGGTAGAAGAAGTGGCGGAACAAACTCCCCAGCAACACATCTGACTGATAAGTTAGAAGAACCGTAGATGCCAATACCAACATGTATTTTTAAAGCAGGTAAGTCGATGGTATTACTGTATTTAAACATTCACATTTTGTGTTCCAAAATAGGTATCTGAAAATATGTAACCGGGTATGTCAAAATTTTATATATTTTCTTTACCAACCTCTTGACAGTAAGGTCAAAATTATTTAACAATCGTTTCATCCGACGAAAAAAATGTGCTTTAGGTAGGTACATATTCTCAAAGTCAATCACGTATTATATGGTATGCACAGGGCAGATGTAAGTGGAAACTCCTGGACTGTATGTCAAGTACGAAGGTCACTGTATGTCCTTCTAGGGCGGGGTACCTTCTCCAGAAAGGTCAGGGGCGTAGTACTTTCAACCGGCATACGTGTATGACTAGATGTACGACCATGGAAGAAGCAAAAGGAGTATGATCTTAGCAGGTTAACAAGTACCCAACCGTAAAAAAAAAACCTCCTAAGTACGAGTCGGACTCGCGCACGGAGGGTTCCGTACCATTATTTATAAAAATCACTTTTTTGTATGGAAGCCCCTTAAATATATATTTTATTCTGCTTTTAGTATTTGTTGGAATAGCGGCAACAAAAATACATAATCTGTAGAAATTTCAACTGGCTAACTATCACGGTTCATGAGATACAGCCTGGTGACAAACGGACGGACAGCGAAGTCTCAGTAATAGGGTCCCGTTTGACTCTTTGGGTACGGAAACCTAAAAAGGATCTTAGCAGGTGGCGTTTTGTAGTTTCAGCCTGTCTCCTTGAGAACGAAGCGTGAGGTTATGCATGCATGTAGGTATGAATTCGTGTTTACCAAATATTGGTAAATCGATTTAACACGTGATCGTAACCTGAATCGGAATGACTGACATGACGTCGGAACTTTGCATAATTACTGCCGTTCGCTGTATAATATACACAAATGTATCATTTTATTTAAATTTTTGAGTAACATTTACATGATGAAGTTCAAAGTCCAAGTTTGTTTTGAACTGCGTCACTTTTTTAATGGTCAATTTAGTGTTTTATTTTATTTATTTATTTATTTAAACTTCATGTACAATAGTGGTACATAGGCAGACTTAATGCCACAAGGCATTCTCTACCAGTCAACCATTGGGTTAAATACGACAACATTGTGATAGGGTTACAAACAAATATTCAAAAAACCACTAGTTCTCAAAAATTAATTTATTAACAAAGATTGTATACACATTATACAAATAAAATAGACTAATAAATATTATAACAAATGCTGAAATAAAAAACGAGAATCCTAATAATAATTACTATGACCAGCCTTTAATTGAGTGCTATTTAGTCTGACTTAAATAGTGGCGAAAGAAGAAAATGAGAAAGAAGTGAAATGAGGAATATAATTCAAAGGTACAGGCAGAGAAAAAAAAAACCGCACGCTAAACACACGTGCGGTAATTTTTTTTAACAAGAAGTTAAGTATATACCGGAATAATTGTCGATGTTAAACATACACTAGGTCGGAGCTGTTAATTCAAAACCTGTTAATTGTTGTATCATTAACTAGTCGCCTCATTGGTATTACGAGGTCAACATTTTCATTGGAAACGATTTAGAGGTGATTATAGCAACTCTGGTTCATACCGGAGTAAGCAATGATGAGTAAGCAATGAAGAAAAATAAACAAATGTTTATTATTTTTTGATGCTTCTTGAAATCTTTTGCCATGGTAACGTGGTAACGTATGGGTATCGTAGGCAGTTGCTCCATGTAAAATATTGTCATTTAGCTACATCCAGTTAGACTGGAAGCCGATCCCTACATACTTGTGTAAAAGCTAGGCAGATGATAATTGATTCAGTACGCGTGGCTGTGTAGCGACTGCCGTTTGTGTTGGATGCTCAGATCGAACAAATGAGATGTTATGTGTGATTGCATTTTTGGGATCAGTCTGTACTGGTTTTGCCCCGTAAACAATTATCACAATTAGCCTGGATTATCACAGCGCAGGGCAAAGTTGGGTAAAGGCTCGGCAGGTGATGAATGTCATCCGATCTCCAACGCCTAACTGGGCGTCTGCACTGCTACTGTTATGTACTGCAGTCGTAGGTTAATCCGCACGAATTCAGCCTGTTGCACATCATCTCTCCAAATTTTTGCCAAAGGACAAGTGCTGTGACAAAAATTAGGCAGAGAATATCGCCTATATTTATTGTAATGATGAAAATTCGTATTAAACAGAAAATAAAAACGGTTGTACGGTTTTACCATGGAGAAAATCTATCTTGATGTGGTTGGAACAACACGACTAGAGTATCTGAGTCATTCAACAAGAGGATGTCTCGTCATCCCGTGTCTATTCCGAACAATTCATTGACTTTCCTGTTGAGTGACTTATTGCGAGATATTGGCCCTTTTTCCTGGACCAAAATAGGACCACTTTCAAAATTTTCGGAACTGTGATCAGCATAAGCTGCGTCATTAACATAAATCGGAGTAGGTAGATTGAATTGGGGTCATTGATCCGAAACGTTATATTAATATGGACATTCCTCCGGAATTGGTTGATTTGTTTGAAATTTAAGTGCAAAAATTTATAAAAAGTTGTGGCCATAAAAAGGCTAAAACTTAAAAAAAATGATGCTTCGATCGGAATTCGATTGTTTTTATTATTCAACAGATAAATAATAAATTAATTTTTATACCTTCCTTAAAATTATGAATTGAGTGCCTAGTAATAAATATTTCATTGAATCTGGAAATACCGGAATTACTTTCCGGAAAAATGGCTTGTCCATGTTATTCTTTCTGTGTGAATTTATGATACAAGTACCAAAAATCCATGTACCTACTCCGATCACTGGCTCATTTATTGAGAAATATGAGATTTTGTCAAAATCTCATATACTTACATACTTGTATTCCTACAGGAAAATAGTTTATTATATGGCCAGTATTATTATTTTTTGCTGTATCTTCCTTTCTTCTATGCAACATATCTGAATGGAATTGCAGTATATGTCATTTTACTGCATAAAACAAATACGTGACACCATAAAAATACTACGTGACCAATTTCAATTACTACTAGTGTTACGAATACTGCAATCGTTTCAAAACATATCTTTATTAATCAGTTGTTAAGTAAATATGTTTCTAGAACAATTTTCTTTTTGCTTGTGTGACCAAGTGGCCTACCATGACGTCTTAAAACATTATTGTTTTACTCCTTTTTCATTGTGGGAATGAGATGGCACTAGACTTTTTTTAAAACTCTTTCCCACACTGGAATAAGAGTAAAACAATACTGCTTTAAGACGTCATGGTAGGCCAGCAGATGTATTAACGTGGACGAAACGAATGGAGTATGTAAGGATCGTAGCAGGAGACCTACTGTAGTTTCTGCCGTAAGTTTACGTATTCGGCATTTCATACAAACTTTCCAAGTCATCAACTTTCAAATTTCATTAAAATCGGTTCAGTCATTTCGGAAAATAAGTTTCCGAAATGACTGAACCGATTTTAATGAAATTTAATACGCATAAGCAGGATCTAAAAAGTCCTAATAAATCATTTTACATTATAGAGAAGTATGGAAGAAGTCAAGAAGAAGACATGCTACGCCGACCCCAAATAGATTGGGAAAAGGGCATGAGAATAATGATTTATTTATTTATTTAAACTTCATGTACAATAGTGGTACATGGTGGACTGATGAGAGGTATTTATTAAATGATGCATTTTATTATTTTTTGCGACTCATTTTTGTGTACTTTAATGCTAAGTTTTAACTGACGAATTTGTTAATAAATATTCAATTTGTAATTTTTAACTTACCAAAACTACTAAGTATACAACTGCTGCTTTAAAACAGTGCCCAAAGAAATCAGAGAAATTTAATGCCAGTGAATTATGAACCGCATTGTCAATCCATTGTTTGTTTAAATTCTAATGTATCTAACTGGTAATGATAGACATAACAGCGGACAGTTTGATCTTTCCCTTAAGATAATATTGATAGACGAATTGATACACAAGCCACAATATAGGGTGAAAGAGCCACCGACGCAAAACCAGTTACCACGCATTTATTACACCATTCTATACCTATGACAATAATTTATGATACCAAAATGCATAGACTCAAATTCAAATATTTATAATAATTAAACCACTTCAGGCTCTTTTGAATAGTCATTGTAGGTTTAGGTAAAAAAAAAGCTATAGTCCTAGTCACAAGGCATGATAACTAGGAAAATACGGTAGTTGGGGTAGGACGGGAAATATACTCTGTGGGTGCTTTTTTAAATAAAAAAATATGAAATTACTGTAGTTGGGGTAGAAGGGAAAGATACTCTATGGATGCTTTTTTTAATAAAAAAATATGAAAATACTGTAGTTGGGGTAGAAGGGAAAGATACTCTATGGATGCTTTTTTTAATAAAAAAATATGAAAATACTGTAGTTGGGGTTGACCGGGAAAGATACTCTATGGATGCTTTTATAAATCAAAAATATAATTACAAAACCCGGTGTGATGCGTTGACTTGTAACTTTAATCGTGTATCAGCTGGGGAAAGTCATCCTGGCGTACACATTATAGTCCGGGGCTTTTAGATTTGAACCCTGCATTAAATATAAACAGCGATTTTTTTCTTGAATCGTGTACTTGACCTTAGCTCTTCAAATAATAAAAAAAAATTAAACATTTTCCGAGACCGGATCAAGCTGAAAAAGACGAAAACACGTTTTTGTGAATAAAAACATGGGAAAAAAAGTTAACAGGACAAATTTAGTTACTTTAGGTAAAGAATTGGTGACAGTAATATATTTTTTCAGAATTAAACATTTTCGTCCACGGAAATTACGGTAAAAAAACATTTACGAAATTTTTGGATTGTACTTAAGGCAAAAATATAAACAGCGGTTTTTTTACATAAAATAACTTAAATTAATATATTACACCGCCAATAAACAAAATTAAACAAATTGTACTACCGGAAGTTATTATTACCAGTTTTTTTACAATAGCGGTTGAGGCAAAAAGGTAACAGGGTTTAATTTAGTTTAACTTTCATCTAAAGGCTATTTCTAACCTATTTACACGAAAATTAAACACTTTAAAGCAAATCGTGAAAAAAAATCAATTAATGTTTACGTAAAATACGTCTGCAAGCTTTATTCTTGTATTTGGCGCAGCACTTTCATAGGAATTTGATATTTCCGTAATATAAATAAGGTGTACAATCGCGTAACTCAATAAAACACCGACTCAAACAACAACACAGTCATACTCACACAATGAACGCAGCGCTTATCTTGTTTACGCACACTAGCACACGCCGTACGCCGCACGCTGCTTAGCGCTAACACCGTGCATCGTAATTTAATTTTTACTTTGACAATATTAATTATCGCTCTAATTTGTTTAATTTTGGGGGATTAAGGTTTGGATTTATATATTTCTCATTATTAAATGAATTTAAATCCTGTTACATTTTTGCCGTAAGTAGTATTTAAGATTTTTTGATTTTCTTGATTTTCTGTGAAATCCGGAGCAGAATTTGTTTAATTTTCATAATAATAGTTAGACATGGTGATATAAATCATTTTAGCGCTATTTTTGTCCTGTTAATATTTTTGCCTTAAGTACGAAGTCAAATTATAAGATTTTTAAAAAAAAAC
This sequence comes from Cerastis rubricosa, assembly GCA_949152445.1. Lineage (NCBI taxonomy): Eukaryota > Metazoa > Arthropoda > Insecta > Lepidoptera > Noctuidae > Cerastis > Cerastis rubricosa. Next base: position 21,005,497 of record OX424532.1, read on the forward strand.
GAGTGTTCCGTGGACGAAAATGTTTAATTTTCTGACCTACTTGTAGTACTCAATCAGTTCTACAAATACTCCAAATAAACATACCTGTTTATATTTTTTTCCACCAAGTTATATACATATTAGACGTTTTCTTAAAAAAAACATACACGCGGAGGTGAACTTTTCGCGGGATACAGCTTAATATACTCTCCTGTCCATACCCTACACATTCAATGAAAAAAATCGCTGTTTTTAATTAATGCAAAGTTAGCCTAATATTCGGCGTAAATTCCCCGGACTATTACTGAACACAGAATTCTTAGTTTACAAAGTCGCATTTGCATTTGGTCTTTTCAGGCTACAATAGGACCAACTTTTCTTAAGATGCAATTCTTCATGAGGTTCATCATCAGCCTATAATATTCCCACTGCTGGGACGCAGGCCTCCTCTCTGTGAGAGGGAGTGGGTTGTAATCCACCACGCGGGCCCAGTGCGTGTTGGTAGATGTCACGTCTTCGAATTTTTAGTTCCAGGACAAGCCGGTTTCTTCACGATGTTTTCAGTCACCGTTTTTGAGGGCAGCAGTGGTGAAGTAAATTACACAAACTAATGCGCCTGTCGGGGCTGCCACCACTGGGCCACCGCTGCTCTCATGAGGTTAGGTGGTCGAAAAATTTGGTCCAGAAAATCAAATGCAAATATGTATTACGATACCTTTCTTTATTTTTGTATCGTATTGTTGTATTATTTCATTTCTGTTATACAATAACCGACCCTACTGCTTGTCGTGAGGCCATATTGTCTCGCGTGGAAAGTTATGCTCGAGTACGTTCCGCACATACATCTTTCTAGATAACCGAGACAATGGATTCAGGTTGTAGCAGAAGAAGAGAGTAAACGCCAAGATAATCTTAACGTGTATACCTAGTTTGAAAAAGGAAACTGAAAGAAATTATAGAAAGTAATATATATTCGTCTTTCTGCGTGATATAAATGGATCCCTGGTTTCAAGCTTCCACCAGTTGAAGTGAAACTTCTTATGCGACTTCTAACAAGGTTGCGTTAAACGTTTAACGCTACCATGGAGGGGGTATGAAAGCACTCATTTCCACATTACGAAGTTTCACTTCGTCCGCGCGGAGGGACTCCACGCACTATTTTAAATAGTCTTGCGTTTGGCCGCAACTCGCCTGATGTAAAGCTATGATTCAGCCTAGGGTGGAGCATCGAGCACGCTTGCCTAGAAGTTAACTAAAAACAGTACAAATTCTTCGTAAAAACTGGGTAATCGGCCCAGAACGATATTATAACGACTCAATAGAATAATTTATGTGTGGCAGTCTGTACTATCCCATATCTTCCCGTGGGTGTCATAATATGCGACTAAGGGATTTGCCAGATAATGGGCAGTATAGGCGTTCTCTGTGCTTTTGTAACAACCATACTGCGTTCGCCAACCCGCCTGCCAAGCGTGGCGATTATGGCAAAACCCCCCAAAACGTCAATGTGGGCGACACTTGAAGATGGCCTATGTCCAGCAGTGGACGTCTTTTGGGCTGAAATGATAAATGATGATGATGAATCTGTACTCTCCACTACACTGCCTGTGTCTTCCGATATAAGCGAATACTTTGCATTCACGATCCAGCCAGTCTTCCTTCTATAGAAGTCCCATTATCGCCGTGGATGTTATAATGACTGTCGTTTAGCAAACGATCTAGCCTTGCAACGGGGCACATTTAATGGCGATAATCATGATCGTCATCATACCTTTTACAAAGTTTTATGTAAATCTTGACCTGTGGCATGTAACATGACTTGCAGTTGGTTATAGTTCGGTTTCTGCGCTTGAAATCAAGTAACAGTATTTTTGTAAATTTTACCAGACCATAATTATTGTTGGTCTCTTCCAGGTCTGTCTATAACGATACGTAGTTTTTAGAATGTAAAAATACGTAGTTTTTTGGATTGATAAATCTTTCCTCCTTTACGTAGGTACTGTTTTCCAAGTCACCATAAGAGCGTTTACGCCTTACGACATTTCATACTAACTTTTAAGTCCTTATTTTTCGAAATGATTGAACCTACTTTAATGAAACTTCATACGTATAAGCAGGATACATAGATCTAAAAAATTACTGTTTTGTTTGTTGTGTTTTGCGTTCATAAACGAAGCTTTTGTTTTTCCTAAACAGAAACCAAGTAACTACAAATGAAATAACTGGCATCGTATTAAAATAAAATGTAAGAGGTCTTACGTGCTCTGCCACTTAAGTTTCACAACTAAAGTAAAAAGACTTGTGCTGACGCAAGCAGCCCTGGCATTCCCAGTTTCCTTCCGTTTCGTTTTCATGCGAAGATAAACCTGTTGCCTATAATAAAAATAATCTATATGCGTCATCCTCGTTACACAGTCTAGATATATTATTATGTATTCGGGGAACGCTGCAAGGGTTTCATAACACCCTCCCATATTTCTGACGCAGGCGATACTTAAAAAAAAAATAGTAAAATTATCGGCGTTTTTCCCTATATTATTTGACAAACATCGATTTATGCTAAGTATCAAGAAACCATTATTTACAAGCTGGTAAATATATCCTATAGTAGACCAAGGTTACCGACGTATCCCGAAGAATTGCCAATCTTACGTGGCAGTGGGCAGGGCACATTGCTCGCAGAACGGATGGGCGATGGGGCCGAAAAGTTCTGGAATGGCGACCGCGAACCGGAAGACGATGCGTTGGAAGGCCTACCACTAGGTGGACCGATGACCTGGTGAAGGTTGCGGGGATTCGCTGGATGCGAGTCACACGAGACCGGTCAATGTGGCGACTCTTGGGGGAGGCCTGTGTCCAGCAGTGGACGTCTTTCGGCTGAAATGATGATGATGATGAAATATATCTTTAAGACTGCAGGTCGCGTTGTTGCTTGCTTTGTATACGATATCCTAAATTCAAAACGTTATCATCGTACCCTTGTCCCATATTACCTTGGAACAGCAAACACGTTTTATTCTTCCATTCTCCCACACTCGTATTCGGTACATCATTCTAAACCCAGATTTTCTGGGTAAGCTCGTACCATCGTCGACTTTGTCTCTGTCATCTCTGACCTAGACTAGAGCCAAGAGTAAATCCATCATAAAAAACCCTTATAGAATTTTTTCATCGACAAAAAAAAAGAAGTATACCTACATTTTGACCGTATGGCGTATAGGTATTGTACTTTTGTGAATACGTGGTTACCGTTTGTCTCTTCCACCTTGTATATCATTCCTCACACAACATATCCATCTTTTCTTTGGCCTTCCTCTCCCTGTCCATCCATCAACGATGCTTGCTCGAGCAAATATCTAAACTAATATTAGGGTAAACATACCGGTTTACCGGCCACTACCCCTTATCGACCACTTCGCACGTTATTTTGAATAATAGACAGTGTTATGGACCGCTTCTTTCTAATTTAGCGCCATTCTATCTGGACGAACTTCACTGTGCATAAACCAATGGCATGACCTCGAAATTTTCGAACCGAGCTCTCAGTCGACATTTTAAAATTTGGTGAGTGGACGCGTGTCAAATTTAACGAAAAAAATAGCAGGTGGATTGACTTTCAAAGGTAAGTTTTTAAGCGTTACTGTTGGTTTATTGATGATTTATTTGGTTTGTGTGTATTTAGCATGTTTAATTTCAATATTTAAGTGTCAAAACGCATGAAACTTTTCAAAATTTGTGATATTTTTGGTGGTCGGACAATACGTTACGATTAATTTCGAAATCTACTTTCCGACCGGGTGGTCGCAAAACCGGTTTATTCTCGTCATTTCTCTTTGCATTTATTATGGAAACCTTAAATTCATCATCATAGATTGCATTACATTTGTGAACAGCTAGAATTTTGTGAATGTGCGACTAAATTCCGGCCGCCAGTATACCTCATATTTTCAAAGATATAGACCTTCAAAAATACCGAATGTTTAGCGGCCGATAACCAGACAAAACAAAACCAGTTTCCGGCCTTTTGAAATAAAGAGCGGCCGAAAATTGGTAAAAATTACACCTGATTCCGGCCTTTCGAAATAAGAACGGCCGATAATTAGTAAAAAATAAACCTGTTTTCGACCCAGGAAATTAAAGGCGGGCCGATAAATGGTAATAAATGTAACCTATTTTTGACCGTTATATTTATTTGTGACTTTATGTTAGTTTCTCCTAGTAACCGCTAAATGGGTTTGAATGAAATTTGGAATAGAGATAGCCTTACTCTAAATTAATACATTCTTAGGCTACTTTTTAACCGCGGGAGCGAAGCAAGTCTCGTAATAATGATTGCTTATAAAAGCTTACTTACCGGTTATATGTTATGCTAATGGGTACATTTTGGTTGAGGTGCATGTTTTTTTTCAGATGGTACCTGTCCCTAACGGAAAGAAAAATAAAAAAAATGAAGAGCCTTCCAGAAGGTTTGCTTATAGTGAAGAAGCACTGACAAGCGCTCTTTCAGATATACGCAGCAACATTCGCGGCATCAGAGAAGCCTGCCGGCAGTACGGAGTTCCAAGATCCACTGTACAGGACAGGCTTTCCGGTCGTGTTGCTGAGAAAAGAAGAAAAGTTGGCCCAGACCCTATATTTGGTTTTGATGGAGAAAAGAAAATCGTTGATTGGATAATTGAGTTGGCGAAAGCCGGAATTCCGATCAACAAATATGATCTTCTGGATACGGTGGCTGAGCTTGCAAAAGAACTGGGCATAGACCATCGGTTTCCAGGAGGTAAACCTGGTATACGATGGTATCTCAGCTTTCTCAAACGCCATCCAAACATAAGCATCCGAGAGCCAGAAGCTATTAATAAGGCGCGAGAAGCCATTAAGGAAAGTTCAATTCGAAAATGGTTTGCAGACTTACACAATTTCTTGGCTGAACGAAATGCATTAGACATTTTAGATGATCCGAGTCGTATTCTAAACGCTGATGAAACTGGTGTTTCATTGTCTCCTAAATCAGGGAAGGTTCTAGCCCCTAAAGGCTATAAAAACGTATATGTTGTCAAGAAAGGCAATGAGAAAGAAAACATTACAGTGCTAGTGGTAATTACTGCATCTGGACAAATATGTCCACCATTAGTGGTGTTCCCATATAAAAGACCACCTAAAGCAGTCGTCGATAGCATGCCACCTGATTGGATTTTAGGGAAATCAGAGACTGGGTGGATGCGTTCGGACACATTTTTCGAGTACATGTCTAACGGGTTCAACGATTGGCTCACGAAAGAAAACGTAAAAAAGCCTGTACTATTTTTCGTAGATGGACATAAGTCACACATGTCCATGCCACTGAGTAAGTTCTGCGAGGATAATGATATCATTCTCTATGCTTTACCGCCTAACACCACTCACATTCTACAACCAGCAGACGTAAGTGTCTTCAAGCCACTGAAACAAGAATGGAAGCGCACCGTAAAAAATTGGCAGAGCCGTTCTGAAAACCTGAACAAATGCATAACAAAAACAAACTTCTGTCAAGTTTTTAAAGAGACGCTAGACATGGAGATGACTCAGACGATCAAGAATGGATTCCGTAAATGCGGCCTTTATCCATTTGACGTAGAACAAGTAGACTTTTCGAAATGCGTAAAAGACGCTCAGATACGAAATACAATTGCTGCTCAAACAAGTTTAGAAAAACCTTTGAACGAGAGGCATTTTGAAATAGCCAGAAAAGTGTTTTACCTGATGGAAGAGAATATAGGTAAGCTGGGTATAAATCCAAGCATAATCTTACGTGAACTTGATCGCACAAAGGAGTCATATTTACAAAAACGGCGATCTAAATCGAAGACACCACGAACTTCACAATCCAGTTCAACACCCCGACATTCTAAATCGTTTGAAGTAAGCCAATCCTCTGACAAGACCCCCAAGACACCCCGACCTTCACAATCCGGTTCAATCCTGGAAAATTCAAAATCGTTTGAAGTTAAGGCATCCTCTGACATGACATCGAATACACCCCGAGGTTTAATTGATCCACCCACTTCAACCCCCAGACCTTCGGAATCCTTTGAATTTAAAAGTCCCTCTGACAAGTTTTCGAAAACCGCCAGGCCAAAAACTTCAGGATTTTTTTCTGTTCAGGATATGAACTACAGTTCTATTCAGATTCCAGAGATTGGTTCTTACGTATCTCTCAACGACATCTCAATAGCACCATTTAGTGAAATACATTTATCAGAAATATGTCAAGCTAGTAACGATATCGTTATGCCTTTTGATGACAGCCCCACGATGCATGTCATCCAAATTGAAATGGTCCCTGAGCTACATAAAGATCCCCACCCGGATGTGCATAAAAATCTAGAAGCTAAAGAATCTGAAAAAACCCAGGATCAAAGAGAAATCCTCAGGATGGATACCACTATTGCAGATATAGATCATGATCATGTCCTCTTAAACATATCTATGGGTGTTTCACCAGATAAACAACAAACATGTACTAAAAAGACTAACACCAAAATGAACCCTCCTATTATTATAAGTTGTGATAATACTGAGGCTAGGACAATTTCTGACATGAATCTGACTTCTTCTGCGTTGAAAATTGATGATGTTATTAGAAGAATGAAGAAGAATGTTATTGAAGAACCCGATAATGATTCAATTACGTTAGCAGAAAAACAATCAATACCTTCTTCAGAATTTTCGAACAATACATCGGGAAATGCCAGTAAAATAAAAATCATAGAAAATATATTAATAGCATCGGCTCCGGAAACACCAGCAGCTCTTATAAATGAGGATCCCTTTAAAAAACATTTGAAATATCCTGATATCATCCCCAAAAACAAAGTAACTCCTACGTCAAACCAGTTTCCTAGTGCCATTACATCTAAAGCTTGGCAACAATATTATCAAAATAAAGAAAAAGCGAAACAGGACAAAGAAAACAAAATTAAGAAAAGAAAGCTTGAAAGAGAGCTGAAGAAAAAAGAAGAACCACCAAAAAAGAAGAGGATGAATAAAAAGAAAGTTGAAGAAACTCAATCCCGTGTTAAATGTGGTTCTTGTGATCTTGAGCTTATAAGTGATACTGAAGAAGAGGGCGACATGAATATTGGCTGTGATCAATGCATTCGTTGGTATCACTTAAAATGCACTAATCTCAAGAATTTAACATACAGTCAAGCCGCAACCGCACCATATGAGTGTATGTTGTGTGAAACTGCTGAAAATGCAAGAAGAGACGTTTTGAGGACTTTCAACAACAATACTGACTGACGGACTGACAGACTGATTAAGTAAGTTACCTAATTAAATTTCGTCTTGATTTATTTTCAAATATTTACTTTTATATAAGAATTCTTCTGTTCTGTATGGTGTCGGTCGTAAAGAATAGCACCATCCCATATCATCCCGTGGGTGTCGTAAGAGGCGACTAATGGACTTGCCAGATAATGGGCAGCAGTGTTCTCTGTGCTTTTGCAACAACCGTATCGCCACGCTTGGCAGGCGGGTTGGCGATCGCGCCAACCCGCCTGTCAAGCGTGGGGATTATGGCAAAACCCCCCTTATGTCAATGTCGCGTTGGGGGAGGCCTATGTCCAGCAGTGGAGTGAAATGATGATGATGAATGATGAAGAATTCTTATATTGCTTGTAAACCATTTATGTGATTTTTTAATGCTATTGGTACTTATTTTAGATCCTTATAAAGGCTCGGTTTAACTGGGCATATAATTTCATGTTATGTTTGAGTTTAATTTTAAAATGATTGTGATAAGAGATTTTTACTGATACTAAAGCCAAACGTAGCTATTTGTTGGAATCGTGATCTCCTGTTTCTTAATTGTATTTTTAAGTCGTAGAAGAGGGTAAAAATATACCGCTTTTTGTGAATTTATTGTTTTTTCATTCATACTATTATAAACCCTGTTGGCTATTAAATAAGACTCATTTTTCTACCATGAATAAGGTGGCCGATAACCGGTGCACTAGCGGACGATAACTGAGTGAAAAGGCCGATAGCCGGTATTTTCGCTATTTATACGAATACATATTTTTTTAAAATTGTGTGTCACTGATACGTCTATAAACGTTAGGTTTTATGAAACTAGACTATTGTAGGATGAAACGATATATTTTTTTTAATTCTTGGAGTACAGCATTATGATAGAAATCAACTCAGAATTCAACAAGCCGCTTAAACGGCCGATAACCAGTATGTTTACCCTATAAAGAGGAAAGATTTGATTGTTTGTTTGTTTGCATCGAATAGGCTCCGAAACTGCTAGTCCGATTAGAAAAATTCTTTCACTGTGCGGTAGCCCATTTATCGAGGAAGGCTATAGGCTATATATCATCACGCTACGACCAATAGGAGTGGAGCAGCAATGAAAAATGTTGTGAAAACGGGGGAAATGTGACGCAAACGAAGTTGCGCCGGACAGCTAGTATCAAATGGGAACTATATTTCTTGTCACCAAAATTTATATTTGTCATCAAAGTTGTATCACCTAGTAAATAGATCTATCGCCACGAAATATTTTCGTTCGCAGATAAACAAAAAGGGTTCCCAGGTATGAATTATCAAATAAATGTTGATACATGTGTAAAATAAGAGATGGATTACCAATAAAATTGTAGTGCATTAGATGAATATAAACTTCGTTCTTATAATAATAGTTTTATTACTTAAATAATAGCTTTGTGCTCGGAATGGTAGATCTGTCACCAAATAAATAGATCAGTTCCTTATTTCTATGAAGAAATGCTTTATACGAGACATTGGGCACACCGACTCGGACAGGTTAGGTTCGAAGAGGATGGCGGGGTCTAGTGAGCGAGCGGAGCGAGCGAACTAAGACCCCGACATCCCCTTCGTGTTAGGTTACTGTAAACCCTGCAGACAGAAATAGGAGCCCCGCGTAGCGGGGCTACGTCGACAACGCCTTAGTTTTTCTAGTAACATAATATGATTTATTGGTAATCTCTTTAAATTAGTTTGCTTAAATACTTATTAGGACACACCTATTATAATACATACAAAAACATTTATTTGGTACTAGACCTTATATCTCAGGATTTTAGGTGATTTATTGTGGAACTGATTTTGCATTGTTTGGTGACTACATTTTGGTGACAGATCTACTATTTTGAGGACAAACCCTATTATTTAAGAAACACAAAACTAATTAAATTGGTGATAGCTTAAATGATACCCGTATCAAATAAGTAAAGAATATTTTCTCAAAAAGTACGGCTGTATGATCTTTTGGCGTTCTAATGAAATTGATAGAATAAAACAAGACGGCTGCGTTAATTCCAAAAAATCCTGGTACGCACGACAACTAATCAAGCTTTGCAAAACCAAATGCAGCTGATCTCTCACTGTATGGGAAGATCATATTAAGTGAGGTCAGGTTATACGGGAAATTGCTTGATGTACTGGGGGAAACCTTAATACTAATATTAATTCTTAAGACTAAGGTCGGTTTCCCCTTCCATTTTTGCCCGGCAATCAAATCATTATTTTACACGAATTGACTCGTAATGTGATCAGCAGGACGAATAAGCGTAATAATAACGTTACACGCCGAAACTCCCAATCAGCGTTCATTACTTTTAGTTGAGATCAGGGGGTTAATAAGACGTCTTAAAGCAGTATTGTTTTATTCTTATTCCAGCGTGGGAAAGAGACGGAGCTATAGAGTACGTTTAGCGCCATCTCTTTCCCACTCTGGAATAATATTAAAACAAGATTGGTTGAAGACGTCATGGTAGGCTACCAGTTTAGTTAGTTATTGATAATATTATTGTTTTTTTTTTATAGTATTTTGTTATTTTATTTTTATGTAATACATAACTGCTGATGTCCCGTGACTAGGCATGTTTTTGTTCATGTAATGATTAGTGTACGCTTTTAAAGTTCACATTGCAAAACAATAATAACTTAGTTTATCTCACACTTATTGTTATGACCATAGATCGGAGTACGTAGATTGAATTGGGTTCATTGATTCGAAACGTATATATTAATATGGACATTCCACCGGAGTTGGTTGATTTCATTGAAATTTAAGTGCAAAATTTTATAAAAAGTTATGGCCATAAAAAGGCAAAAAAATATATATATTAATGCTTCGATCGGAATTCGATTGTTTTTATTTTTCAACAGTAAATAATAAATTAATTTAGTTTTGATACCTTCCTTTAAATTTTGAATTGAGTACTAATAATATCACTACCAACTTTAACAATATTTAATTGAATCCGGAAATACAGGAATTACTTTCCGGAAAAATGGCTTATCCATGTTATTCTTTCTGTGTGCATTTATGATACAAGTACCAAAAATAAATCTACCTACTCCGATCTATGGTTATGAGTTTATGACACTTATAAATAAATGTAGGCATCAGATTTGCATTTGACTTTATCCATACTAGTATTATTAATGCGAAAGTACATAACGCTGTCTGTCTCTCTGTATGGTACCATATCAAGCCTAAACTGAACCATTCAGTATAAAAGAAATTTTACAGTTAGCGGTATCCTGAAACTTGGAGAAGGATTCATAGGCTTCGCGAAAAAGTCGCTATCAAAAACTTATACGGACTCGATGTCTATCACAGAAACTCTTACATATAATTCTGTTTTATTTGATGAGGACGAGTAAGCAATATATATCTGACAGGAACGAGAACACGTTTCATCGGATATTAATGCAATTTCTTGTCTCGTAGGTCACGTCTTTCTGGGATTTGTCATACTTTATTGTGCTATTGAATCCCCGTTAAAACAAGCTGAAAGTAGTCATGTGAATTAATTTGCGAGGTCTTAATAAAACCTCTTCAAGCCGTGCACCACATGTGTTTCCCTCGACTCATCATCATCATTTCAGCCGAAAGACGTCCACTGCTGGGCATAGGCCTACCCCAACGCCACATTGACATAAGCGGGGTTTTGCCATAATCGCCACACTTGGCAGGCGGGTTGGCGATCGCAGTACGGTTGTTACAAAAGCACAGACAACGCTGCTGCCCATTCTCTGGCAAGTCCCTTAGTCGCCTCTTACGACACCCACGGGAAGATATGGGAATGGGGATATGGCTTTCCACCGGCTAAAATGGCTAAATTTCGTTTAAACCTTCATTCCCTATTCACTCTGTTGTAATCATTCCGTAGTGCTCATTCTGACAACCAGTACTGGGTTGTGGAGGTTTGATGGGTTGGGATACTGGGTTGTGGACAGTCGCTCCATGTAAAATACTGGCAGTCAGCTCTACTCGGTTAGACTGGAAGCCGATCCCAACATAATAGGTAAAAAGGAAGGCGATGATGAGCCTCGTTGTGCCAGAACGTTGTCTTTCAATGAATGCTAGAATTGAAGATTTTTATTAAATAGATAACGGTTGTTAAAGAAAAAAATCAATCGCAGTCGATCGTTATCAAACAGTTCTATAGACTTTGAGCACTGAGCACGCGTGATTCCTTATCAATACCACATATCAGATTAGATTAGAAAGAACTTCGAGCATTCACACAATAAAAACATGTCTTAGATAATACTGTGTCAGTTACGTTGCCCTACAAAGGGCTTTGAATTATTTGACCTCCATAACTTCCGCCATTTTGTTTTATTTTCAAAATAGCGGCCACTGATAAAACTTATATGAGAGGGAATCTTCTGAATCGTCATGTTTCCGAAATAAAGCCATCAAAGTTACAATCTTCGTAATGAACACAACTTTAAACTTTGATTAATATTAGTTTTATGCATGGCCGCCGTTATTTTGAAAATAAAATAAAATGGCGGCACAGGCCATGCTTCATACAAAAATCTTCCAACCCAAAGTTGCACCAGTGACTGAACAGTTGTGGGGTAATAATCCCTTGCCATGGTATGGGCATGCGATGTGGAGGAATGAAGAAAATGTCATGAGGAAAGTAATGAGTATGAATCTATACCAATATTATAAAGCTGAAGAGTTTGTTTGTTTGCTTGAACGCGCTAATCTCAGGAACTATTGGTCCGATTTGTTAGATAGCTCATTTATCGAGGAAGGCTATAGAGGCTATATATCATAACGCTACGACCAATAGAAGCGGAGCAGCAGTGAAAAATGTTGCGAAAACGGGGAAAATGTGACGCTGACGAAGTTGCGCGGGACAACTAGAAATGAATATAGACGGCTATAAGAGTAGAGACCATGTAGACAAAGAAACGGTGAAAGGACTGTGAGGAAGATGATATGGATACATGGATACACAATGTAAACTATGACCGGTAATCCGGTACGCTCTTGCAATGTACTCTAGATTAGGTAGCACAAACAAATCGATATTTTCACGCTAGTTTGGTGAAGAACAAACACAATGTGGTGGTGGAACTAATTCTTTTCTGTGTCATGTAACGAACTTGCTTATTCCTTGATGAGTGAGGAGGAAATAAGCCAATTTGAACATTTAAATAGTTAAAAAGGGAAAATGAATATATTATTGATGAGTTGTGAACACAATTAATTATTTGAAAAAAAAAACCACTTAACACCTACACTTAACGTCTCTAAAGGCAATCTCGATAGCAGAGGATGACGATTCAGGACCGCAGGATAGTTCCTGATGAACAGCAGCTACAGACAGGAATACAACTCCCGTAGATTCAGCAGTAGATACAAGGCAGCCTCCGAAATAGTACTAAAGGTCCCAGGAGTCCGTAGTGAGATCTCCTGGGCAGTGACCAAGTCCGTCAGATTAAGAAACAAGCCTGACTGTGCTTTATTTCCTCTCTCCAGTGTCTTCCGAAAAGACCTCTGACTCCACTCAGGTATATCCTAGTAATCCCCTCAATCTCTCTCTCTGCCTCCACTCTCCTCCTCCGTTTCTCGTCAATCTTTTTCCAATTTATTTATTTTCAGATTCAAACTGTTGCGCTCGCAACTTGCCAGTATTCAGAACAGCCAGCAACAATCGGTCTAAAACCTTGCTCATAATATTTTTATAAATATAACTTAGAATATCTTTACACAGCAAATATTCGTAATTATTTATAAAATACAACAATTGAACTCACGTATTGGTGATAATCATTTTAGTAATATAAAATCTAAATGAAACCTTCATAGAAAATTTGGCTGGTAACAATAAAAAAATTAAAAGTAAATGACAGCTGACAAGTTTGATGTATAAAATGTCATAACAAAAAACCGGCCAAGTGCGAGTCTTACTCGCACACAGGGTTCCATAGCTCCAAACAATAAAATAACAATATTTTGAACTGTCATTCATTAGTTAGTAGTATTAGTTAGTAAACTTCCACACAACCGCAAAACTAAATTTGTTTTTCATAGTATGTTTATGAAAAACAAAGTTACTGCTGCAGTTTGATGTGAAAGTCCCATATCTCAAAAACTAAACATCATATCTTATTGAAACCAATTTTCGTTGATAGTTTTTTTTACGTTCTACAATCCTAAATATTTTCAGAATTTTCCTCCTCTTACTTTAGAAATTAGAGGGCGGGGACACACATTTTACCACTTTGGAAGTGGCTCTAGCGCAAACTATTCAGTTTAGAAAAAAATGATATTAGAAACATCAATATCATTTTTGAAGACCTATCCATAGATACCCTACACATATGGGTTTGATGAATTTTTTTTTTTTGGTTTTCAGTTCTAAGTATGGGGACCCCTTAATTTATTGTTTTTTTTTTCTATTTTTGTGTGAAAATCCTAATGCGGTTTACAGAATACATCTACTTACCAAGTTTCAACAGTATAGTTCTTATAGTTTCGGAAATAAGTGGCTGTGACATACAGACGGACAGACAGACAGACAGACAGACATGACGAATCTATAAGGGTTCCGTTTTTTGCCATTCGGCTACGGAACCCTAAAAAGATATTTATAAAAAGGGAACAATTGGTAAAATGCTAATGAAAAACCAATAAAAGTATGAATATGGATGATAAGTGTGAGTATAAAGTGTCTGTAGTAAGCCAATACTATAGTCAATATAGAAAGATTTGTAAACTACACAGTAATTACACGTAAACATTGTTTTATTAGGCTAACACGTTTGTTTAAGAGACAGATGTGTTGCTGGGGAGGACTTAGAATGTAAAAAGATAAAATTAAAAAAAGAACTGATGATATCAAGCGATATTAAGGAGAGGAAACCGGCATTTTCTAGAACTAGAAATTCGAAGACATGTGAAACCTACCAACCCGCACTGGGCCCGCGTAGTGGATTAAAGCCCACTCCCTCTCATTGAAAGGAGGCCTGTGTCCCAGCAGTAGGAACAATATAATCCTTGATTCCACCAGTTTCACCTTAGTTTTAGAAAACATAAAACTGCTGAGACTAGTACTACCTATACTAGCAAGGTAGGTGGAAGTCAGCGTTCGAATAGCTTCCACTTTCAATGTATTTACTACATTGGTGTCAAGTTTCGATTAAGTAGCTTTGCTGTTTGACCCTAATATTCCGAGCCGTTTGTTTGTGACCGTGTGTTACCTTTTAGCCTCTTGAAGTACCTAAAAGTAGCCCTCCGTCAATTGCCTGGTAGGAGGTCAAATATCTAGGACACATTCGTGACCTGGCTGTTTTAAGCCTTTCTTTTCTTGTAGTATTTTCTGTATTGACATCGAAGTGAACCACAAGTATTTATTTGTTAACTGAAGAAACCATAATGGTTTGTTGAAAATAATGGGTGTAAAATAATACCCTAAACGAAGCCGTGATTTATTACACCAAAAATCCGTTTCCCAGCAAGATTTTTGCATTAGTTTTATGTACAAAATGCTTGGTTGACAGCTTCAGAAGGGTTTGACACCTTGTAAATGTGTAAATGAGATGAGACGGCGATTGATGTCGCTAAAGTTTCTACTAACTGCCGGGATTTGGGCTTGTACAGAAAACTGCGAATCTGCACGATGCGAATTCGCAATGCAAACGGTTATTGTTTGAGCTCGTAGAATTTTACCATGCGACATCGCATCGCAGTTTTGTGCCCTTGAAGTCTTGACTTTCTACATTCTGTTAATAAAGACGTATTTTCGAAGAGAAAACATTGAAGGAAGCACTCTGTACTAGATCAAATCAAAGTTTTCCTTTTGTGCCCGATTTGTCACTCAGTCCGTAAATGTTTTGTAATCTATGGCAGCGACGATCGACCTTTGCCACTGTTTTGGTTAAAACTAGTATTGTATTTCGGGTACGTTATTCTTGGCAACAACGTAGGATTTCGGTACGAAGTCACGCGTGAATCCAAATAAGGTGGCCGGCCGTTTAAAACGACTAAAACTCTTAAAAACACTAACCCAAATATAACGGCCTCTCAGTAAAATGAAAATATTTGATGTTTTAAATATAGAACTATTTTAGGTAAAGACGTACCTATTTGTAATTTCCTAAACCTTTTGTCGAATGTCTATGGTTTTATACAAATGAGTTCTTATGTAACGCATTTGGGTTTTTCCACATCGGTATCAGCTGATGCGTAGCTTCAAATATGTCCGATACTTTTATCTTATGTGAAGCAATATAACCTAGAACTGGGTTCAAGGATATAATTACTACGTTTGTAAACAGATCACTGGGCCAGTATCTTTAAATAGATGCTGAACAATTTTCTATAGAACTAGGACAGTTATAATACTGATCAGATTTAAATATGCGTGAACAATTCTAGATGAGGTTAGGTTTTATAGGGATCTGGGGAAAATGGTTTTGTTCTTCCGTTGCCCTCTGTCAATCGTCACGCTATCACTATTTTCTTTGGTTTCTCAGCCTCTCCATCTATCAACATTATTCATCACTCTTTTAGTCACATGTGCTGCATCCCTCCTCATCGCATGTCCATACTAAGACAGACGACTCCCTTTCATCTTTTCTGTACCTAACAAACAGTGTGTGAGCAGTTTTGTAAAACCGTTATGTTTCATTTTTGGTGTACAATAAAGTTTTGTTCTATTCTAACAGTCGCCACTTTCAAACTTCCTCTTATATGCTCATTTCTTTTTTTAACAATTTGTCACTCCGCACTTTCATCTAAACATTCTCATCTTCTTGGTCCTTCGATACTATTGCTTATAAAAAAATTGTGACTTTAATAAATTAACTCATATTAAATTGACTTCTTGTACGACTTATGTTTTAAAGACTGTAAATACTATGCCCTCTAGGGCGTTGACCGATCTTCTTTCTTCTTCTTTATGGGGTTTTGGTTTCCGCACTTAGTCCCTTAAGTGGACCATTGTGCGTGAGCCATAGTGGCCGTTACTCCAACCAGCCCACCTCCCTCCAGAAGCATATCACACTTCCCGGTCTACTCAGGGCATCCGCAAGGGATCCTGGTGTTCCCAGGGTCGCCTCGCGAATCTTGGTGACACCGGTGCACTCAAGCAACACATGCGCCACCGTTTCCTCCGCATCCATGCATGCTCTGCACAGGGGGCTGTCGGTGATTCCTAGAGTATGGAAGTGTTTATTCAGTGAGCAGTGTCCAGTGATGGTCCCCGCCACCAGACGCAGGCCATCCCTGTCCAGACGCAGAAGGCGCCTGGTCAGCTTTGCGTCAAGGGACGGCATAGCTTCCTTGGACTGCCTACACCCTGGTGTCGAGGTCCACCATTTTTCCGCCTGTGTTCGAGTGTGATCCTTTAACCAGTTATTTAGCTGCTTGAAAGGAATGGGCACAATGGGTTCGGGTCCGTAGGGTTTTGTGCTGGATCCTCTTCTGGCAAGTTCATCCGCCGCATCGTTCCCCAGGGATCCACTGTGTCCTTTGATCCATTGTAGTGTTACCGTGTTGTGGTTTAGTACCGTGATTCTTTCTAGGGCATTATGGCATTCTAGTATTAGTCTCGACGTGATCTGATTACTGTTTAGGGATTGGAGAACTGAGGCACTGTCGGAAAGTATTCGAATATTGGTATTCATAACCTCCCTGGCCTTTAGAGCGTGTGCCGCTTGGATTATACCTACACACTCAGCTTGGTAAACAGAGTTGAGCATTCCAAGGGGTTTGGATATTTTTATGTTTAGGTCGTCGGAGAACACCCCGAAACCTGTCCCGTCATCGGTTTTTGATCCATCAGTGTAGATTCTTAGCTCTTTTGTACCTGAGTAGTCACACGACTCCGCTGTCAGTACGATGTTGTAGTGTTTTTGGAAACAGTGGGACTTCAGGGTTCTGTCGATGGGAGATGCCATCATAGGCTGTTCTTTGATTGCATCTATTCTGATGCGTGTGTGTTTAATTCTGGAATCGTTACTTAAGGTGCCGGATGCTTCGAGTCTGAAAGTCGCTTTTGCCGCCTCCTCTCTTACGACGAGGTGTAGAGGTGGTAGCCCCAGCATCACCTGTAAGGCGGCAGTGGGAGAAGTTCTCATGCTACCGGTGATTGCTACGCAAGCAAATCTTTGTAGTTTCTCGAGATCCTTTTGTGTCGTACTTAGATTGGTCCTGGGCCACCAAACTAAGGAGCCGTATGTGATGATTGGTCGGATAACTGTGGTGTATAGCCAGTGGGTGATTTTGGGGCTTATGCCCCAATTTCTTCCAAGTAGTCTTTTACATTGCCATAGGGCTATACTGGCTTTTGTGGTGATGTAATCAGTGTGTTTCGCCCAGTTCAGTTGTTTGTCCAAGAAGATACCCAGGTATTTGGCGTTCACCGATTAACCAACTTAATACCAGAATTGTATTATTGGTTTACTTAAGGAAGTAACATAGTCGGTTCCGGCGTTAAAATAAGCCTTTGCTGAGCATTTTTGGGCGTACGAGCAAAATTTTTGGCAAAACTTTTGGGATTTTTAGCCAACATAATATTGGTAAAAAAGGGTCTAGTTTATTTTAGTTGTATGTCTTATAGGTAAACAGTTGCTAAGAGCCTAGAATATGATGCACAGAATTCGTTTGTCTGTTCTGTTTAAACACAATGCAATATAAGGTATGCTTGCCGAATGCATAACCCACAGACCTGCTCAACCGCCAACGTTGTAGTATATTTGATTATTAAGATTCAAACTCATTAAGGTCATTCTAAATGAGAACGCTTCTAATCATTATAGGAAGCAAAATTTAATATTATAAAAGAACACAAAATTGTTCTTTTATAATATTAATTACTAGCTGTCCGGCGCAACTTCGTTTGCGTCACATTTTCCCCGTTTTCGTAACATTTTTCATTGCTGCTCCACTCCTATTGGTCGTAGCGTGATGATATATAGCCTATAGCCTTGCATGATAAATGGGCTATCTAATACTGAAAGAATTTTTCAAATCAGACCAGTAGTTTCGGAGCCTATTCAATGCAAACAAACAATCAAATCTTTCCTCTTTATAATATTAGTTTAGAAGTATGTTTTTCAATTATTTTAAGACTTGGAGTTCGTTTTGTCTATTTGTACTAAAATGCTATTTTAGTACACGGAAAAATAACTTTATTTTATTTTAATTTACATAATTATAATTATATCTTCTTCAATCGTTTTAATTTTCTTTGTTCAAATCTAAGATTTTCAGACTAATTAGAACTCAACTCTGCTAATAATCCCAGTTCCTCGTAATATTATAAATGCGAATGTTTGTGAGGATGTATGGATGTTTGTTACTCTTGCACGTTGAAACCACCTAATGGATCTTGATGAAATTTGGCTCAGGGATAGATTATAGTCTGGAATAGCACATAGGATACTTTTTATCCCGGGAGAATGACCCCGTGGGACAATAAAACGCGAGCAAAGCCGCGGGGCGTAAGCTTGTTCATGCATATTTGAACGTTTCACGGAAATATGATCTATTTCAGCAGTAGTGGCTCTTCACTGAAGTGTTCAGGATGTTATTCTAACAATGTCTTGTTGCATATAGCTTACTTAGGTACTTGTGTTGTCTAATTAAAACATATTTCCTGGTTTTGCGAGCAAGTCGGGTAAACATGATGGCTTGCTTACATCGTGCATGAGTGTTATGTCATCGGTGATCGGATTGAAAGTGGGATGGACAACAGGGAAAACGATGAATTAAACTACTGTAATTGGCATTCATTATTACGACATATTTACGACAATGATAAAAAGGCACGAGTCTTCAATGCTGAGTTTACAGGGTCATTGGTAATTGGGTGCATAGAAATGCACCCAATTTTAAGAATAAAATGGGTGATACTAGACCTAATTCGCAACAATTTTGACCCCGATTACTTGTAGTCCAAACTGCTTTGTTTTGTAAATCGAACTTTCAAGTTTATGTTTTAAATTTTCCACCTCTCCACTATAAACTGCTGATTGTGAGAAATCTGCACCATTCAGTATGCTAAACAGGATACTATACTGATAGCTCATGAACAAATAAATCTTTCAAAAACTATTCCAACCTACCTTTGACTGGAAGGAACGTGATTGAGTAATTATAAAAAATAATAACTTTAATAGCCTTATTGTGGTAATAAAAATAAACGACTCTTTGACTGCAGTTATATTATAGTACCTAGGTAAAGAGAGCTGTGTAGCGCGTGTAACAATTTTTTTTTAATGATGAGGCATGAAACGCAAGTGACTAAAAGAATGATGGATGGAGGGGGAGAGGAAGGCCAAAGAAAAGATGGATGGATGGTGTGAGTAATGATGTGAAAGAGAAATGAGTAAATGATGCCGTGACGTGTGTCAGAGGAGATTGGAATAAGAAAACCCCATGACCCCAAGTAGAATGGGATAAGAGCAGGAAGATGATGATGTGTAGAAGATATGGAATCATGTTGACAGAACAAAGTCCAATAGATGCTGCAAAGGTTTAAGAAATCAATCTGTATGCGGAATGTCGTCTTCCTGAAACCATTTAATGTTCTTGCCAAGAATTGATCATAATCACAAATAGGAGTAAAACAGGAGTAATGCCTGTAAGTCATAGGATAACTCCTGTTTTAGACCTTTCTTAAGGTATTTGTTGTTGCTAGCTCAACAGTGGAAAAATACAGACCTCGATATCTAATGCGTTTGTTACCATTTGTAGTACCTAATTAACGTTTTGATTTCTAATCGAAAAGGTCAAAAAACAACCAAAGTTTAAAGTTTTTAGTTTAAGTTCATCACGTGTTTTTGCATCTAAATACTTATCGGATTGTTTTTCTATAATTTTGAAAATATTTTTGAAGAGGCGTGGCTTTAGGTCTATCTAATAATAACAGCCGCACACGTCGATCTTCAAGGTTAAGCCGTGCTTGTCTAGGTCGGTCTCTGGATGGGTAACCCGCATAAAATACCGGGTTTCCTTCATACCTCGGAAACCTAGTTAAGCCGTTGGTCCCGGCTTTCATTTGTAGATTTTTGACAGTCGTTACAGGTAGTCAGTGGTCCGAAAGTCTGACAGCCAGTCTCTCCAAGGGGTACCGTATTACCCAGTACTAACTGGGTTGTGGAGGTCAGATAGGCAGTCGCTCCATGTAAAATACTTGTATTCAGCTGCATCTGGTTGGAATGGAAGGCGACCTCAATGTGGTTGGGAAAAGGCCAGGCAGATGATGAAGTCCCTAACGTAGAGCTAGTTTCTTCTTTTTAGCGTATTGGGGGTATTCTAATTTAGTCAGGCCAGAATTCGGCTGCGAGTTTACCGTCTTCAGTATTCCCATCAGTCTCTGTAACCTACAGACAGATAACAGGACACGCTATTTAGCAAGATAATATAATTTTAGCATTTATATGTTTTGAGTCCCACAAGTTGTGAACGTTCTTATAAAATTCTTCTATTTCCTGAAAAGAACTGGTTTGCCTACGTCACTGACGCGAGGTTCTTATTATCTTAATTGGCTGTTTTACTTAGTAATTTTTTCGTGATATCGAATATAAAATATTTTATACTTAGTTATTTTATCAATGGATTTGCAACCTGTGTTAGGTAACACAAACATTACTCTTAAGCGTTACACATATTGTTGGTTACCCCTACTTACCGCTATTTTAGAATTTCTACGCTCAATGCTGAACCAAGAGTTCAAAATCGAATGGAGCGCTTTTAGTTAGTCATTCGTATATATATGTATCGGATAGACTATTAGATTAAGTATTTTGACAATAGTGTCAAAATAGTGATCGATTACTGTCTAGCGGAGTAGTGACGATCGTTGACGGATTACCGCATGTTTAGCCAGAGACCGAACTATCGTTATTTTTTGTATCACGTTACCAATTACCGTTATGCTAACGATAAAAAAGTGTTTCTAGGCCGGATTGTTCTATTCAGTGGCGTGCCTAGGGCCCAACAATACGGCAGGCTCATGAGACGAGCAGACTGTTCAGAAACTCTTATAAGGGCATCCGGGCAACCCAAACTGATAGGCTTGTATGAAAGTACCGGCACTGGTTTGGGACCAGGACTTTATCTCATAGATTTTCCATCGATGAGTGCTTGATAGTGTCATTTTTAAAACGCCTTTTTATCATGTCAAGTTTATCATGAATTCATAACACATTTAAAAATATAAATATGAAAAACATCTTGTATGATTAAAATAACTGGCTAAATCTGGTTTCTACGAAGATAATAAATAAAATAAAATCTAGTCTATGCATATGTCAAGATGACACATCAAAATTTTTCGTTTTATTTGTTTTATTAAAAATATTACAGGTTTTATTGTATTGTATTTAATTTGAAAAGTCTCAAATATATTCATAAAGAATGTGCGCAACATGGAGTATAATGCCGAGCGATCTATGAGGGGTGACCTGACGCTGCGTGAGCGAGCGTGATCCACCGCCGCTGCCGGCACGCGGCCGTTCGAATGATGATGAAGATCATCAGCTGACTATGTTTAGTTATTCTAGTGCTTCATTGGTGTAATTGCTAAGTGTGGCGTTCCAGTGTAACATATAAATAAATAAAAGTTAAGAAGTACAAATAAAATAGAATCGTTGGAATGCTGGTTATCATTGTTTTTCGAGAGACAAGCCAATTATTAAAAAATATAACTATTATATTTTTTTAATAATTAATCATCTTATCAGATTGATTTACCAAAACAGGGGTACCAATTTATTGCCTAAACAAAACATACTTATTTGGTTCTTAGATAATTTTATTTTTTAGTTTTTCTACATATATAGTTTGACTTCAAATGCTTATTTTTTTTTATTTTATTGATAATACCAATAAGGTAATTGTTCTATGTGAGGAGCTCGTGGTAAAATAATAACACCCGCACTGGCTGGTTATTTTTAGATCTTTGACAGTCGTAACAGGTAGTGGCCCGAAAGTCTGACAACCAGTCTTACCAAGGATGTTGTATTACCCAGTATTACGTGGGTTGTGGAGGTCAGATAGGCAGTCGCTCCATTTAAAATACTGGTTTTCAGCTGCATCCGGTTAGGCTAGAAGCCAACTCCAATAAAGTTGGGAAAAGGCAATGCAGATGATGATGATGATCAATTAATTGTTATCACTAGTTACATAAACTGAAAAAAAAACCGTTTAGTATACAAGTGTAAATAGACCCTACACGAAGACTTCAACCAAGCATTCTGTACTTCAAACTAAGTTAAGTACCCTATGCAATTTTTTTTGCTGGCAGTTTTTTTTTTTGGATTCTGGAATCACTTTTCACGGTAAAACTCAATGTAACGCACTCAAATCATTGTGTTGATGAATGCATTGAATAGTAAACGGTTCATGGAGGTATTTAAAGTACATTTATAAAATTAAAAACTAGTATTTTTTTTAAACTTGTTTAAAAGTTGGCACTTTGACGTCCACTATCTCAGTAACTAGAAGGTTCGTCGGTATGGTCAGCACAAAGAAATGATCGCAATGATGAGGAGAACAAGTGCCCTTCGGGTTCGTTAAGGGTTTATATTGAGTTTACACCTTTTATTGATTACTAGCTGACCCGCGCAACTTCGTCTGCGTCACATTTTTCGCAACATTTTTCATTGCTGCTCAGCTCCTATTGGTCGTAGCGTGATGATATATAGCCTATGTCCTTCCCCAGCATGAAACCTATCTTCTTGCCAAATTTCATCAAGATCCGATCAGCCGTTTAGTCGTGAAAAGGTAACAAACAAACAGAGTGACTTTCGCATTTATAATATTAGTATGGAAGTATGGATTAGCTAACCGCAACTTCGTCTGCGTCACATTTTCCCCGTTTTTGCAACATTTTTCATTGATGCTCCCGCTCCTATTGGTTGTACAAGAGTTTTTCCATTCGAACCAGTAGTTCTCGAGATTAGCGCGTTCAACCAAACATTTTAATTCTGAAGGGTCTGACTTGTAAGGTCTTAAAACATGAAATTGTTGTTCACAAGTTTAGGTCGTTAACTCATATATAATTTCCGCAGTTGATGAAGGATAATTACTTACTTAATTTAATTTGGCAGTCGGGTATCGACCTACCTGCCGTTGTTATTCACTTGGTAGGAAATGACCTGACGGATGTTTAAACTTTAAAGTGTCATATTTTACTGACCTTCTCCCATGGGTGGGCTCAGTGCGGTTTTTTTTTTCTTATCTCCCCTGTCACATTTATCATTAATTCCTTTTTTAGGGTTCCGTACCCAAAGGGTCAAACGGCACCCTATTACTGAGACTTCGCTGTCCGTCCGTCCGTCCGTCTGTCACCAGGCTGTATCTCATGAACCGTGATAGTTAGCCAGTTGAAATTTCTACAGATTATGTATTACTGTTGCTGCTATAACAAAAAATACTAAAAACAGAATAAAATAAATATTTAACGGGGGCTTCTATACAACGAAGTGATTTTTTTGCTCGTTTTTGTTTTTATAAATAATGTTACGGAACCCTTCGTGCGCGAGTCCGACTCGCACTTGTTTTTCTTTCGTATTACTCACACAATCCATCCATCTTTTCTTTAATCTTCGGCTCCAAATCTCCAATCTCCGTTCATCAGGAATTTAAGACATTTCGAAAATGTTTTTTAGTACCTTTTAACGTTTTAAACCTATGTATCTTGCTTATGCCAACCCGCCTACCAAGCGTGGCGATTATGGCAAAACCCCCCAAAATGTCAATGTTGCGACACTTGGGGAGGCCTATGTCCAGTAGTGGACGTCTTTTGGGCTGAAACGATGATGATGATGATCTTGCTTATGCGTATGAAGTTTCATTAAAATCGGTGCCGTCTTGTCGGAAAATAATGACTTGAAAGTTTGTATGAAATGTCGTAAGGCGTAAACGTTCATAAGTTGTTTGTAAAATATTGAATTGAAGAATATATCCGGTAATTTACGAAGCAGCACGCCCGTAAATCCCAAGCAGACTATTCAGTAACCGTAACATCATGAAGACCAATAAGTTATAAGGGCAAGCCAAACTAGTAGGTTTGTATGGAAGTTTGCAATCACTCACAGTTAAGGTCCTTTCTTGTTATAAAAGTGTCTGTGTCCCTAGAAACATCCTTATTCAAAGATAAGCCAACCAAATAAAGTCTGTGCTTTATTTGATAGTAAACCATTACTTCGCCTGTACCGAAAAATCGTGCATTTGTATTCCTACATCGTTCGGGACACCTGCACTATAAGAGCTGGGGTCCCCATAGGTAAATAAAGTAGGATATTCCTTGTTATAGGTCACGAAGAGGGGGCCGGAGAACGTACACGGTAGTAATAAATGTCATATGAAATATAAAACAAAGTCCAGATGAAAGATGTTCCTAAATAATTCATCATCATCATTTCAGCCGAAAGACGTCCACTGCTGGACACAGGCCTCCCCGAAGTGTTCATTTTTGCCATAATCGCTACGCTTGGCAGGCGGGTTGGCGATCGCAGTACGGTTGTTACAAAAACACAGAGAAAGCTGCTGCCCATTCTCTGAAAAGTTCCTTAGTCGCCTCTTACGCGGGAAGATATGGGTGGTGCTATTCTTTACGTCCGACACCATACAGAACCTAAACAACACCAGCCAATAATATACATAAATACCTAAATAATAGGGGATGATCACTATATTTTTTTATTTGTCTTTCGGGTAGATTATTGAAAAGTATTGGACAACACATATTTTTTCTTTTTTCACGTGGTCACAAAATTACGGAGATTTATTGAGTTGAAATGGCGCATGACGTCACGTGTAGGTGATTTTTATATCTACTTGTGACGTAGTGAGCCCCCACTCTCCAACTTTAATGAGTTTTAACTAAGTATTTTTTTGATATTTTGATAAAACAAAAGATACGTGTCTAATATTTTGTATTACCTGTCTGACGGACAAAATAGAATTTCGTTTTCTTTACCCAGTATTGTTGATAAGTACTAAGTCTGAAAAGAAGAGCTTTAGACAGATATGTAAAAAATTGCCTAGGAACTGTAGATTAGTTAAGCCTAAGATACCTTACTCATGTCTACATAGACACTTGATATTTTTCTTAAAGTTGTGATGTATGTTATTAATCTAAACATATCACGCCTGCCATCCGCGTAGAGATAGACAGACATATTACTATAGTACAGTACACTCACACACACACAAACATATCTATCTGAGTAAATGTGGGTGAGTGAGCCCACATTTACTCAGATAGATATGTTTGAATTCCACGTAATAGGGCGCAAACCTATTGCCGTCACATCATAAATACGGAATGCTTCTAAAAAACTCCTCAAAACAAAATTATTGCTCTAATAACGCAACCACAGACAGGGACCCCCTGTCCCTAGGCAAATTATATGAGTGCCTTTTACCTAACCGAAAAATATCAAATAATAGCTGCTTACATTGGTTTAATGCAAATGCTTGCCATATACGAAATGCGTCATAACAACTACGTTAAAAGTATGCAAACAAATAGTAAGGTAGAACCTTGGCCCCGAGGTCGAAACGACGCCGACGATTCCGTCGCCTCTATTTTGTATAGTTTTAATGTAAGTTTGTTTTATTTATTCACTATCAAGCCTATTAGAGGCGACTAAGGGACTTGCCAGAGAATGGGCAGCAGCGTTTTTCTGTGTTTTTGTAACAACCGTACTGCGATCGCCAACCCGCCTGCCAAGCGTGGCGATTATGGCAATGCCCCCCAAAATGTCAATGTGACTTGGGGGAGGCCTATGTCCAGCAGTGGACGTCTTTTGGGCTGAAATGATGAATGATGATGATTCACTATCAAACTGTTTATGGATGCAAGCAAAATTCCTTCAATCAACTCGCAGTCCTCTGCTAGACAGATACCTCTTTTAAGCTGCAACACAAAAACCCTGTCCTCCATCTCACTACTCCACACTCCTGTGATTAAATGAACTTAATGGGTTGATTTTAACGATTTTAACTCCGTAAGGCCATATTTGTTACGGTCGCAAATCATATTAAAATAAAATCGGAAAATTGGAAAAATGTAAGAAAATTCGAATATAGCGAGCTAACATGGCGATTCGACTTTTACGAAACGTGGTCTCTACGCTAAGTCCTCGTTCGTGTCAACTCTAAATTACCACGCAGTCTTATTGGATGCTTATGACGGAAGTACCTATTACTTTAGACTCAAGTGCATTACAATTTTATGTCTAGACTAGACGTTTGAAACATTGACCCAATCGGTAATGTCCTTCACAAACCAAGGTCAAATGGGTGGAGCTACTCTGAAATATGGAGTCGTTGCGCATGTCTGAAAACGATGAATGAAATTTTGGTCGACTACGGCTACGCCTAACGGATTACTCAGTTGGTTTATTATCATTAAGTATATTATTTTATTGAGGACTGGCAAATACCTTGATAATTATCATAATTAGTTTAAGCAGGTGCCTATTTACCTAATGCTTAATCATATTAAGTCCCTCTCCATATCGATATTGTTGTTGTTATCCAGAATATTACATTAAAGCTAGATAGGTGATAAAAACTCGAACGTAGTATTATTGTAATAAAGTCGTTTTACCATTGCCTTATAATATTTCACGCCATTGATTACTATGTTCCTAATCTGTATGACAAACTTGATATTCAAGAGTCATTTTATTTAGGATTTAAGTACCTATTTTTATTATGTTTGCTAGTTAGCAACAGTCTGGTAGAAATTGTGAGCAAGTAAGACCCACGTACCCACGTCTAACGGTAGTTTTTTTGCTGACAAGCCAACATTCGATTACCTATGAGGAAATTAAATGCTGCAATGAACTAATATTGCACTTACTACCGTTCTGCATTATATTTTTATTGCTGACTCACGCTGTTAAATTAGACCTACTAGTTACGAAAATAAATGGTTGTTGGGAATTTCCTTTAATTTGGGTAATCCATTTCTAATGAATGATTTATTAGCAAGTTATGTAAAGCATGTTATGCCATTTTTTTGCCAACTTATCAACTGAAACTGAAACTGTCTTCAATGTTTATGTTATCATTTTGGGCGGACATATCTAAAAAACAAGCATATATTCAAGTGTAACATGTTCAGTGTTATTACATAACATCGTTTGTTTGTTACAGCTACCTCGTGTCCGGCGACGCGGACGGAAAGTGTTACATTTGGGACTGGAAGACCACGAAACTGTACAAGAAATGGAAGGCGCACGACGGCGTCTGCATCACCTCTCTCTGGCACCCTCACGAACCCAGCAAACTGCTCACGGCAGGCTGGGACGGCGTCATCAAGTACTGGGATTAAATAAAATGACTAAACTCCATGACCACGTTTTAATTTTCAACCTAACATGAACCACGAACCGCAATAGAACAACAACAAAATATAAACATACATCTTTTATAGCTTAGCTTTAGTTTTTTTTTTTTTAAATTATACATAACAAGCGCCCAATGTCATGGTCGATATACGGTCATGTCAAGGTCGAACTACGCAACTTGCGTATACGAGTACTTGAAGGGCTCCTCGTACGCGATGTCAACCTTGTACTCCATGCTGCACTCGCGGCACGTCCCGTTCTTCATGAACTCATTGAAACTTATGTTGTTCTCATGGAATGCTTCGGTTAGGGCTGTGATGAGGCTGTCGATCATCTCGGGCGTGTGGTAGGGGCCGGGCGCGAACCGCAGCCGCTCCTCACCGCGCGCCACCGTCGGGTAGTTGATGGCTTGCACGTAGTGGCCCCGCTTCATCAGGGACTCGGCCACGGCCGCCACCTTGTCGGCGCCCGTGATCGGTACAGGTACAATGTGACTTACTGAAGGCATTTGTGGTAGACCGGCCACGAGGAGCGACAGCTTCAAGTATCGCACGATAGCCTGGTGCCTCCCTCGCAAGCTCCTGCCCTCTTCGCTCGCGAGGAGTCTAATAGCGGCCAACGAGCCTGCCAGGACCGGCGGCGGCAGCGCCGTCGTGAAGATGAAGCCGGGAGCCAGAGATCTCACTGTGTCCACCAATAGGGAGGACCCAGCTATGTAGCCCCCAACATTACCATATGCTTTTCCTAATGTTCCAGATACTATATCTATCTTGTGCTGGAGGCCTCTCTCCTCTCCAATACCAGCACCGTGCTTCCCGTAAAGCCCTACAGCATGGACTTCATCAACAAATGTTAGAGCACCATACTCGTGGGCTATGTTACACATTTCATCTAAAGGACAGATTGCTCCACTCATTGAGTGCACAGTCTCAAATACGACTAGCTTGGGAACGCCTTCTGGCGATTGAGATAACAATTCTCTCAGGTGATTTGGGTCATTGTGCCTGAATATCTGCTTTGATGCTCGACTGTTTCGAATTCCCTGTATCATAGATGCATGGTTCCCAGCATCAGAAAAGATTAAACAGCCCGGTAAAATTTTTGCTAATGTAGACAATGTTGCATCATTTGCAACAAAGCATGAACTAAATATTAAAGCTGCTGGCTTCTTGTGCAGGTTGGCTATCTCAGCTTCAAGTTTCTCAGTCATCTGAGAGTTTCCAGCAATGTTCCTGGTTCCTCCTGCTCCAGTACCATAAGACTTGATGGCATTGATGGCTGCATCTTGCACGACAGGGTGGCGGGACGCGCCGAGGTAGTCGTTGGCGCACCAGACGGTGACGCGGTGGTTGTCGGGCCCCTCCAGCGCCTGCGGGTACACGCCGTCCGCCGCTAACCGCGACACCTTCCTGAAGATGCGGTAGGAGTAGTCCCTCTTCTTTGCGCTGATCTGGTCGTGGAAGAACTTCTCGTAGTGGTACGCCTGCGCGGGCTCCGTGATGTCCTCAGTCATCTCCTTGGGCGCTTCAGAGATGCCCACGTTCTGCTGAATGAAGGGGCACTTGGTCTCATCAATCCCGAGAGAACGGAACCCGCGAGTAACGATTGGGCAGTAGTTTCCGTATTGTTTCATAAGAGTCGCCCCATAATTCTTTACGAAGGCCTGGTTCAACGATCCTATGAATGGGCAGCGCATTTTTACTTTTTATGTAATCAATGACACACCAAACACTTGCGACACAAAGTACAGTTTTGTAATATTAATAATACGAGATTGTGTATGAACGTTGGCTCGCACTGTAGCCGAACGTCTCACTGTCTTCAGTCAACTGGTGGCACAGCTAACAGCACCCTTCATTTATAAAGTTGGTGTCGTCATATCGATCACGTTTATATACTTCATTCACTTCACTGCGAATTTTGTGGAATTTTTATTATGATTTTGTAAGAAAAATGTTGCCACGTAATATATGATTTTGACGTTTTCTGTTTAATTGCCACTTACGAAACTTTTATTCAAAATCATAATATTCAATTTATTTGCATTCTATTTTTATGAGAACATTGAAACCATGGAAATATTATGTACTAGGTACGTACAGCTTTTTCTCAAATTGCAAAAAGCGTACCGTAGATATTCCACGCGTTACCTGGAACGCATCACATAAATATTTGATTTGAATTTGTATTCATTTGAAGTAACAACAGAAGAGACACACAAATAAAAGATGTTATAAGTTTGGAGCATATAGGCTTTAGAGACCGCGAGTATTGCCATTAAATTAATCCAGTTTTTGACATGTCAGTTGTCAGCTGTGCACTAAAATGTCAATGTCATATTAACAACACTAAAATCTGTCGCAGTTGTGGAAACTGAAACTTATATATTTTGTGATTTGTGCCATTAAATAAGAAAAAGGATATGTTTTCCTTAAACGATCAATTGGAACTACGAAAAATAACAATATCTGGTTTAATAACATGCATTTATTTACCGAGCATCATCACATTTATATCGTATAAAGGGATTCTTTACTCAGTCGGCAATGGCTCATCGTGTTTTATTCTGGGTCTCATTTTCGTCGCGGAGTTATTGAAGTCTTTTTACTTGAACTCTAGTAATGATATCCATGGGAAAAAGAATAAAGCGAGAGACAAGAATACTGCTGGAGATATCTTGAGAGGATTCGTGTTTCTGTTGTGTACTAAGTTCACGTTTTTCATCGGGATTATATTGTTCGGTGCGCCCGTACTTGAATGTCATGAAGAGACGTTGATGCTGTCATCGCTACTTACTTTACTCACAATATTTCCTCTATTACTTCACACTGGTATCGAACCATCTTTACAGTTATTGTTTGGAGTGAAATCATATGGAAAAGACACCATCACTGAGATGCTTGTCAGCAATGCCTTGATGGCAGTATGTGGGGCATGGGTCGGGGCTGTCGTGATCCCGCTAGACTGGAACACGCCCTGGCAGAAGTGGCCAATACCATGCTACCTTGGTGCAGTTGGAGGATTTTTGTTATCCAATGTACTAACAGTATTAAAAGTGACACTCATGAATGGTGCACAAAAATATCCTTCCTTAAATATACTAGTCCAAATCCTTAATGGGTGTCAGTTATCTAAGTAATTAAATTAATGTGTTAATATATTATATTTGAATAAATTATTATTGAAATGAGATTCATGTATTTTCTATTCAGTCTATTCCATATCCATTTTAATAGACCAATAAGTCTTCAGAATACTTTTGGATTGAAGATACCTGGTGTTCTTTATATGTGAATATTTAGTTCTGCACAACAAAGACTTTGCAATTGGCTTCACATTACCTGATTAAATGGTAAACAGAAAACAATTAAATATTCTTTACCAACTTCTCAAAACTTAAGCTCCTATCAGTGTAGCATGTTCTCACTGTCTATGTAATGGTCAGCTCCATGAACTTCTGTATTATATTATATAACGGGCCAGTGTCCAAAATTCCACATCCAAATCGTATATTTTGTGTACAGGTGGGAACATTTTTTTTGATCCATCCTAGTTCCCCGCGAAAGGCCAGCAGCTCATTGGTGTTGCTGACAATCGCGCCTTTAGTACTGCCATGTATGAGACAACCTTTCGGCAGTGTAGAAGGACGTGGAACCATGACCTCTTTGTGGTTTGCTTCTTGAACATTATCAAATAAAGTCTGCTTTGTCATCAGACCTAAATTTTATAGATTATGGTTTGTACTGTTCTTATCTTTGTAGGTAAATACTGAAAAACTATTTGTGTTAAAGAATTGGTTTTTATTATTTAATCAGAGCACATAAGAATCTCCGCACTGCACTGGCACTATTTGAAGACAAGGCAGTAGCCAGAAATTTACTTTGGGGTACCTCGGTTAAAAGGGGGTGAGGGTAGAACACAAGGAAGGGGAGGGAGATGGAGATGGAGATTTGAAAAAAGGTGAATCCAAAGTTATCCATTTTAGGATTTTAAGTAAACTTTATCGCTTCAGAGGTGTGGTCATGGCCTTGTTGATTGATGATGGTGGCTGGGTCTAGGTCTGAGGGTGTAGTGGCGACGCTTGAGAGATAGCTTTGCTACCTAGCTGATTAAGCTTATTGATTGATTCAAATAGTAGCTTAGATACAGCACTGCATGGTACCTTTATCGCTTCAGTGACATTGGCAGGACATTCTCTGTTAAACCTTTAGGGCTTTTCACCTAACCTGATTATAAGGTCTATACGGGTAACCTTCTCGGCCCCTTGTGTAGCACCAAATAAATCATGCAGCACTTTACCTACTGCACTTCAGAGTGGGACTCAGCTTCAGCAGTTCGGTAGGTCATAGAAGATACGATGGAATGGAATTAAAACCACAATGTAGTAAATTAATAATTTTATTTTGTATTTGTTAAATATTTACATAGCCTATTTAATGCTCTATTTTATTAATAAAATATGAAACTTAACCAACATTCGCTTGATCACATATTTTTTTGTTTAAATAACTTCCTATAATATAATTAGCGTTACGAATACCACGTGTTACTTCACAAATGTTTAACAGCATTATAGACTTAGCAGCACAAAGATACTATAGTAAAATAACAATAGTTAACACATCTAAGGCCTTGATTTAACTCTCAGGTTTTCTAGTGCGAACAGTAAAAATAATCAAGTTTTTTTTTAAAATATAAGTAGGTCGGTTAAATTCTAATCTCTTGAAAGTTTTAAACCAAGGCATCCTTTATCTTTCGCTTGTTGGAATTTGTCTTGCGAAAAAGAATGCCATGATGCATTTTCACGTGATTCCCGTTTGCGGTGAAGAGGAATTATTATTGTGATTATCATTTCGATGACTTTTTACGAAAACAGACGAATTTCCTACAAAGGAACTACCACCTGCACGCGTAGCATGACCACTGTAGAAACGAGTTTTGTGTACGGAAGAATCAACAAAAAGACACATTGTTATTGTAATCTGTCATTTTGTCGATTCTTCCGTAGACAAAACTCGCTGGTAGTTGTCTTAAATATTAAATTTAAATCTAACGGACCTCACATCACACTAGTGCCATCTAGTGGAAAATGCCAGAACCAATTCCTCTTTACCACAATTTTATCAAAATACCCTACCCCATAACACACCACGAATACATCACACAGCTCTACATTGCTTTATATAATTGTCGATTAATAATGAAGACTAACATATTTTTCTGAAAGATCACTTAAAAATACAACTGTATTAAAAATTGCAACTTTTCACTCACACATTGACATGCAGAATGATTCATACATATTAATAGTAAAACCCCGCAAATCAGTCGTTTCTAAGGTCTATTGCGGTATGCGGTAGAATGATTTGTAACCATAATATTATAAGATCATTGATATTAAAGAGGATGCGCTAAGCCAGTTCGCGAAAGTCATTTTTTTTTAAATTTTTTGCAATTTGCGTGTCATTGGCAGGTTGTATAGTCAGTCAATTGGATTAAATGAACTGAGAGGGTTGTATTTATGATTTTAATAATTATAATTCAGTAAAGCAATAATTTTTACGTCCGTGAATCATACTTTCTTCAACTGCTCACGCTGACCAGCACATTGCAAAAATCGTAAGAAAATTTAATTTTCGCGGGTTACCCCAGCACTTCTACAGTAATACAGACTGTCTGCTTGAGATAAAAGTGGTGCTGACGCTTGTGAACTCAAAACTCCACATCCAACAATCTTGTGAAACCAACGTTTATTATAAATATCTCTACCGCTTACACAGATCTCTCTGGCAAGGACCTTAGTCTACCGGTAATAATAAACATTTAATTTTTTTTCAAACAGGGTGGCACATTATTTTCGGAAAACGAAAACAGATTTATTAGGTTTGTTTTTACGCATTCGGTATTAGTAATTTTAGCTAAGAAAGAAAATATTATCGTTCCACGAAACATTCCCCTTGCCATAAACAGTAAATAAACTACGTGATTGATAAATATAAGGTTACAAATGTTATATTTGTCCTATTTCTATTATAACAACAGCATTTTTAACAATATAGTAGTTATATAATTAATAATATATGAGGTAATTGGCAAAATCGCTAATAGAATACGCTTCGTACAGAGCCTACTTCACTCACAAAATCTATACACGGTTTCGTGGAACGAGTAACCTGTCATAAAAACGTTCTATTTATAAAAATATTTTAAAAGTTCAAATATTCAAAGGCTACGAATGTCACATGTGAACACTATGGCACGTCGCGAGGCGTGTCGCTATGCCGCTACTTGCGAGTGGCAGCAGGCAGTGTATTACATTTAATGTTGGCAACACTACTGGGACCACACCACCAACTTTTGACCATTCATATTACTAGATAGTAATAACGATGAAGTGCGTTACTTGTATTCCTATGGTCTTTACAATACTGGTTATAAGTTGGTGGCGAGCCCTTTCAACCACAATGCACAAGACTACATCAACACTGATTATTTCTCCAGATGCTTCCCGAGAAAGTAAGCGTTTGTACTAACATACGTATGAGCGCTCGTTGGCTTTTCCTATCTCTATCATTGGCCTCTCTTTTAGGCTACAAAACTCTCTAAATCTTAAACTACCCTCGACTTGTAGGCAGTGAAAAAGTGAAGCAGCAATCCAATAATAGTTACGTGCTAAACCGTTATAGGCCAATATTGTGTTGCCAATTAAATTATTTAAGACAAAAGTACAAACGCACTTTCTCATTCAGCAATATATAAAAATCTACATTACAGTAGTGCGAGATGAGTGAATGCTTCCGCAAAAATCTTTAACTGCATACATATTTACAATACTCTAACATTATGTAAGTATTAAGCCTATATTTAAATCTATTTATGTAAAAAATTAAAATTTCAATATGCAAAAATTATCAAGCACCTTTATGTAAAAATTAATTGTTAAATATCTAATTTAGAGAATGGGTGTGATAAACGTAGTTTTCTAAATGATACCAAATCTACGCGGTACGATCGATAACTTTTTATTAAAAAATAACGTTTTCTTCGCTACTCGCTAACCGAATACCCTGTCGCTTGAACAGTGAAGGTACAGAAAAATGGGGGCTGTGTGTCACAATGAAGTGTCAAAAATGGAAATAAAACACTATTATAAGGTAAACTATCTTTAAATGAGAAGCAGATAGTTACTCATATAAAGGTAGGAGAGTTTGCAATTGGAAGTGTCCCGTCAAAAAAAGAGTTAGACAGAGTTTTACTCTCTTTCTAATAAGACTAGGGCGCGATATTCAATAGCTTGACTACGCTGGAGCATTCAGAGGTTTACCCAAATCTCACTCATGAGCCGTGAAAGCATCAAGATAAAAAGGTTACATCAATAAAATGTCAGTTAATCTTTTCTTTTTATAGAAAATATATTATACAAAAAATAGCACACATTATAACGTGCACAACTAAATACACAGACAAAATATTAAAAAATTCTAAGTATATATCCCATTCCTATAGGTGGTATAGATATATCGGGGTTGCAAGAGTTAAAAATACAGACGTAATAAGAACATCCTAACGATCGATAATATGTCTTATACTAATTATTACAATTAAATAATATAAAATGCACCGCTAATACTAGATTACAAGATATATTCTCAACAATTTTAACTTTTTTGTGGATCTTTAATTCAATGTCTGACAATTTATTTGAGTTGAATTTACGAAAGTTCTTTGGTCGGTTCAGTAATTTTAACTGTAGGTACACTTTCATACAATAGGAATGGTAATGTTTTCTGATCAACAAAATCGCTTTACCATCTATATTCTTGGCGTATTCTAACATCTAAGTCCTACGATCATTCGAATTTCTGGACCCAACAGTTATCTGATATGTCACTGATAGGAAACCGTAATTTACATTACTCTTAATTTTATCCTACGCCAA
The DNA here is from genome assembly GCA_949152445.1 of Cerastis rubricosa. Taxonomy (NCBI): domain Eukaryota; kingdom Metazoa; phylum Arthropoda; class Insecta; order Lepidoptera; family Noctuidae; genus Cerastis; species Cerastis rubricosa. Next base: position 21,041,051 of record OX424532.1, read on the forward strand.
ATTCTCCCGACACAACATTTTAATCAATTGGAATTATTAATATTATTTGCACATTTTTGACAACGAGATTCGTTTAAATGCAACGTAATCAGATATTGAATAAAAAATCCACAAAATACTATAACAGAGGCCTTAAAAAGCGAGTCACCAATTTGACAATCGGCAATGACTTATTTTTCACCGTCCATTGGCTCGATTACAAACGGTCCCTCGAATTCAAATTGCAGTGTTGCCAGCATATCTTTGTGAAATACTACGAATTGATTAGAAATTTTAAGCAAAATTTTATTTTCGGCCGACCTTATATAAGTTTTATACGAAACACTAGTATGTGCCGGCGCACGCTTTTATGAGAAAACTGTAAAAATCACGACATCTAGCCCTAAGACAATCTTTAAAACTTAGCTGTGTTGCTAGCAGTACTTATAAGAATTATAAATATTGCTAGAATGCAGCGTACCCAGCGAAAAGCGAGTGAGACACACTCTAAACCCTTCCTTCTAGTCGTTTGAAGCGTCTTCCTATTATAGTGACACAGAGAGATGTTGGCAACTGGCCCAGAACATGTTATAACAACGATCAGAATGTATAGCTAAGGAACGACTGCTGCCTCTTACGTATTGTTCGTATCCGGTTGGAAGTAGTGGAGACCGTTTATCTGGAAAAAAAGATAAAAATCAAATGAAATGAACAATGATTTTGCAAAATAAACAACATTGTTGGGGCACAGCCCGAGATATGGCGAGGCGTCTTAGGAAAAATGATGGCATTAATTAAAATCTGCTTTTGCTGATATAAAAAAATGTAGTAGTAGTAGTTTAGTTTAATCAAATTTTTCGCCATACGCTTCGAGATTAAAACGAATTATTTCAGTACATTGCTCGTCACAGGAACTGATAGATGGACGTTACTGAAGGCCCTGAACTCGTCGCCAAATTACCAAATTAATTAAATAATTAATTGGGTAATTAATTAATTACTTAATTTAGATTAACATCGACTCGCTTGGAAAGATAGGACATCATCACATTGCTACGTACCGTCATATCGTACTCTGTGACGAAGGCAGGCACGTCGAGCTGGTCGCGCGCCATCACTGAGTACAGGTACTCCACGCCGGGGAGATTGTGGACTTTCGCCTTGATTGCCGGCGCCATGAACGTTGTGAACCACCACGTCATCATCTGAAGATAGGAGGTTAGTAAGTTGGAGGAGATTAGATCAGACAGGTGTTGTTTACTACACTCAGCGGCACGGAATTCGGCCCAAACATAAACAAATCGATAAAAGGCGATTTTGGTAAAGCGTATTTTTTTTTTTTTTTTTTTCACTTATCCTAGTATTCATCAACAAGATGAACCCTAATCATTATTACAATCTAGTCTTGTATATAGACTAATAAGTTATTTAATTAAAACCTAAACTGCTAAATTGTCTTTACTAAGAATGTGTCCAATGGCACTTTTCTTATTGTCTCTATTAAGGCGAATACACTTCGTTCTTGTATTTATTTGGTAACACTTATGCTACATTATACTATTCACTTTCACGAACACTAAACACTAACTCGAACGGTTTTGTTCTTTTTAGTCTTCTCACTATGTCCGTGTGGTCGAGAAGCTGGATCGCCTCGACGTTCACATGCTGATGAAGTCGCTGTTCGTGAGCTTCTGCGGATTTTTGTATCTCACCTTTTCGATGAACTCGACTTTTAGGTCCCGATGGAGGTCATCATTTCGTATGTACCAGGGTGCATTTACAATTTCCCGTAGTACTTTGTTCTGGAATCGTTGGATTATTAATACATTGGTCTGTTTGGTGCAGCCCCACAGCTGAATACCATAAGTCCAAACTGGCATCAGGACTTGTCTGTATAGCAACAATTTGTTTTGCACGGACAGCACGGAGTTTCTTCCAAGCAGCCAATACATTCTTTTGAACCGTAGGTTGAGTTCATCTTTTTTCTTCTTGACGTGGGCTTTCCAGCGTAGCTTTGCGTCAAGGGTCATACCAAGATATTTGGCTGTATTCTCGTACGGGATTTCTTTGTGGTTAATATAAACTGGAAAATACTGTTGCTTTTTGTTAGTAAAGTCTATGTGTACAGATTTGGATTCGTTTAATTTTATCCTCCATTTTTTGGTCCAGTCGTAAACTTGTTTAACAGCCATTTGAACCTTTTCTACTGCTTCTTCGTGGCTGTTTCCAACGGCCATTATGGCGGTATCATCAGCAAAGGTCCCGATGGTATTGTGTTCTGATTCAGGAATATCGCAAGTGTATAGTAGGTACAGGACCGGACCTAACACACTTCCTTGCGGTACGCCAGCTTTTATTTGTTTAAGTTCCGAATAAGCGTCTTCTTGTCTTATTCTAAAGACTCTGTTAAGAATGTAGGATTCTAATATCTCTGCAAACTGTTTCGGTAGCAAGATTTTTAATTTATGTATAAGGCCTTCATGCCATACTTTGTCAAACGCTTGAGCTACGTCTAGAAAAACAGTAGAACAGACTTTCTTGTTTTCTAACGCGTTTTCTATTACGTTTGTTATTCTGTGCACTTGATCGATCGTTGAGTGTTTTTCTCGAAAACCGAACTGGTGCTCTGGTATAATGTTCGTATCATCTATTATTGGTTTAAGCCGTTTGAGTAGCAGCTTTTCAAACAGCTTTGACATTATTGGTAGCAGGGAAATCGGTCTATATGAAGTTGTTTCGTGAGCCGGTTTCCCAGGCTTTCCTATCATTATTACTTCAGCAACTTTCCATAAGTCTGGTACATATTTAAGCCTCAGTGCGGCATTAATAAGGGTTGTTAACTTAACCAAACCCTTTTTAGGTAAGTTATGAAGTATTTCCCCTGTTATTAAATCGTAACCTGGTGATTTTCGTGGGCTTATTTTCTGCTTTATTTCTCGTGCGACTTCTCTCGGTGTTACTAGTTTTATGGCATCGACATGATCTGGCATCACTATATTAACCAGGGTGCTGTCTTCAATGATTTCACCCTCGTTTGGTTGAAAGATATTTTCTAGGTGCTCTGCAAACCTCATAGCTTTTTGCTCATTCGTAAGTGCCCATTGCCCGTTTTCACACTTAATGGGAGGAGTTTGGGCTATCGGCATCTTTAGATGTTTAGTAGCTTTCCAAAGTGAGTACTCTGTCCTATGGTCATTACTTAGTTTCTGAAGGTAGGTTTTGGTTGAGTCGTCTTTATAGTCTTGGATTAATCTTCTCACTTTTTTTGTAAGTTTATTTAGTTTTCGTTTGTCATCAGGACACCTAGATTGATGCCACGTTTTTCTCTGTTTTCTTTTCTCCATAATGAGCTGTTTGATTCTGAGGGGGTAAATATTTCCCTTCGTTCTTTTGTTGAAGTGAGGTGTATTTTCCCACGCTGCTTGCTGAATTTGCGTTATGAATTTTTCAACTTCGATATTTAGATGTTCGGGGGTTTTTAATGGAACCTTAAGGTCTATATGATCATTCAATCTCACCTTGAAGCTCTCCCAATCCGTACACTTATTAACAAGAGTGAGATTGTTTTCTTTGTATAAAATACTCTCGCTAATTTCTAAATAAATTGCAGAGTGATCTGAGTTCAAATCATAGCTTTGTTCCGTTTTTATATAACTAGTTGAAAGAATCTTGGTTACGAAGAAATCGATTAAGTCCGGTATTTTATTTGGATCTGTTGGCCAATAGGTAGGCTTTCCAGTAGATATGACGTCACATTTTAGTTCTTTTATGGCACTCAGTAATTCTTTGCCTTTAGTAGTTGTTAGTCTCGAACCCCAATAAATGTTTTTAGCATTGAAGTCACCTCCTAAGATAAATCTATTGCCAAGACGGGTTAGAAAACTCACATAGTGGTCTTTTTTTTATCATGTAACGCGTATGAAAATTTTAGGTTTTCGCCAATCACTACTAGAAAAACCGTTAGTTTATATGGTGGATCACTTATGGTCTAAAGAGGGATCTTTTCAGACGCACGTACATAGTGTGCAGACATTGCAAGTCGTGTAACCGCAGTGAGATATATTGAAGAGATCCCACTAAAAACACGTTACCTATACCATTCGTGGGATTCATCGGTAGCGAAATTTTATCTTTATGGAAGTTTATGCCCGACCTCACACAGTACATTGCGTGGATGAATGCTTGTCGGAGGTGAGAATTTAAGTACCATAGCTTTATTTATTTTTTCATTCATAAATATTTTATTGAAACTCAAAGATATAAAATTATGAGATTTTTGGAATTTTGTAAAATTTTATAAAGTTAGCTTATTTTTCTTTAAATTAATCATTCGCATTTAAGATTCGAATAAAAATTTAAGTATTACAACAACAAAAAAACCCCGTTACATAACGCGCTTGGGCCAGTTCCCGTGCCCCTGAGTGTAACATCAGGGAAGAATTAGGAATTAGGTGCAGTCCAACCCAGCGGACCCAGCGGATATCGATATATATCGATATCATAGTACCCAATACTAACTGGGTTCTGGAGGTCAGATAGCCAGTCCGCTACACGTAAAATACAGGTATTCTGCATATGGTTAGACTGGACACCGACCCCAACATAGTTGGGTAAAGGCTAGGCAGATAATGAAACCCCGCAGATTAGACTCCGGTTACCAAATTTTTCATATTCTGGATGTTCGCTGTCCACCCAACTTGGTATGATCGCACCGTGCACCTAAGTTAATATATTGACAGGAATCATTGCCGTTATTTACCTTTGTCCAGAATGTGGGATGTACGATGTAGAATGCTTTGAGGTTCTTCTTATATCTGAAAACATGAAATCGTCATGAGATAACTTTCAAATTGCTAACAGATAATAGAGACTTCAGAAAGCTCCTCAAGATCTACTTATTGATTTGATTGCGGTCTTCGCAGATGTATTCCATTGTTAAATATACTTGGGTGACTTTTAAGACTGGTATAGACATAACAGGCACGAAAGCAGAATAAACCAATCCACCAGATTCCTGCTAGTGCTTCAAAAAACTTGAGGTTTTTAGGTACTTACTTGTAAGGCAGCACAGTGTACACCTCCTTGAGCCAGGAGAAGGGCGGGTGGTTGCCGGAAGCAGCGAGTGTGTGGAAGTAGGCTATGACGTAGTCGCCGCGTACGATCGGGTCCAGGAGCTTGATCAGGTACAACAGCGCCTGGAAGGTGAGGAGATTGGAGATCAGTTTTTAAGTATATTGTGTGGCACCGTGACGAAAGAGGCACTAGGCCCGCGTGGTGGATTATGGCTCACTACTCACAAAGAGGAGATTGTGTCTCAGCAGTGGAAACATTATAGGGTGATTATGGTATGTGTTAGATTATCCACATCTTAATCATTTACCACAGTATATCTCTGCCAGATGAACAAAAACGCTATCTTAAAAAGGCTGCACCACGGAACATCAGATTATTACATGTCAGAAGATGCTTGACGATAGGCGATCAGGATGTTACTAATATTCCTAGTTAAAGGAATTTCGGCTATCGTTTTTAAAGTAAAACTTATTTAAAATGTTGCAATTTTTACCTTATCCAAATCAATGTCTCCAATAGGAAACCACTTTCCAATGAACACAACCACGGGTCTACCGAGACGGTCCACGCCGCTCTGGTACAAGCAACCGATGCCGGAGATCTCGCTCAAGTCTTCAGTGCGCGCGCGACGCAGGAGGCGCTCATATCTGAGAAAGAAGAGGGAAAAACAATTATTTTTTTGTTGATTCACGGCGTAGTTTGAGGAGGATTTCCCAATGGTTCTATTGAAGCATGACCAAAGGATCTAAAAGACAGAACGCCATAATGATGTCTTATGCATAAGGCCTATGGGAGAATGTCATTGAATTCAGTCTGTTTATGGTTGAGTTTTGATTCCGCAGAATCAAGCTTGTAAATCTTCTTCTTTATCTTGTAAACTAACTCAAGTCGGTTTTTGAAAATGTCGACATGTGCGATTTCGTTAGAAAGGTGTCGCCACCCAAAAAAATGCTAATACAATAGTAGAAAATGAAATATAAACATTCGATTGTGTGAATTAACTATTAGTAACCACGTGGTTGTCTAACTGCGCTTTTAATAATTTCATGGAAAATTACGAGACTAAACTAAACACAATATTTAGACACATGACTTGGTCAAGTCTGCTTTTATTTTACTTTCTATAAAAATATCGTAAAAGTTCAAAATCCCCTTTTTTCTTTCATCGGGCGTCGAATAAAGTTATCTTAAATGCAAAACGAATAAACAGATCTATTTATTTTTATTCGGTGTTTGCTTCTCGCCCTTGGCCTAAAAAGCTCCTACAGACTGGCCAGTATTCATAGAGCTCTGGCCCTAAACTAATTTTGGTGTTTTAACTCAAGCGTTGGGTGTCGATATAGATTGGTGAATAGTCGTACGCAAACAGGTCTATTTTGAGCTGCAATATCCATCACTGACGTAGGGGAGAAGTATTAGGTATAGCTAATGTAGGAAAGGACATAACGTGCTTTGTTGCCTACCGTTTTGTCGGCTAATGTATTTGGATATGTAAAAATAAAACAGGTAAATTGAAGAACTTAGAACTTGGCTATTGTTTTGTATTATCCTTGTTTATTAGGTGCCTCTGTGAAACGGTGAAGCGGTTCCTGAACACAACAAAAATAATACTCCAATTATTTTCCCCGATATGTGAGTTGTTAGATACCTAAATTATAGCTAATTTGAAAGTTCTTAAGTTCCTTGTGCAAGTTAGAGCGAAGTTTCTATGCAACTGAGAGCGACCAGCTCATCTAAACCTTACTGAAGAGCTCTGTCAGTGTCAATATTCCCTAGCAATGATGACACTGACAGATATTGGACGCATTTTAAACGTTCATACTCCCCCTTAATATTTATTAATCATTTCATATAGTATCTTAAGAAATCCTTTGAGAAATGAGCAGCATATCTTAACGACCACACTGAAAACTAGTAATAAAGCCACAATTCACGAAATAACTTCCTATAGTTATTAGTTAATATTCATAGCCATTAGTGCACCGCAGTAATTTGCACTCGCGTCAACTCGCGTGCCTCCAGAACTACTAATGGCCAATGGCTAATGCTACAAAAGCATAATGGCTGCCGTTGATAATGGCGCGCTTTTCATGCAATACCAACATAGTAATAATAATTTATAGTCTATGCAATCAACATTGCATAATTTTCTGCTCTAGTAATCGTACCATTTTATCTTTGAAATATTATATAAACGGATCTTGCTAGTAAAAGGCTTATTTAAAAGAATTAAAGAGCTATTAAAACAGACAGTAATTAAAATTCAGCTAATTTTCACGACTAGTAATTTTCCGTCAGCTAAAATAATACTGTAATGTGTGTGAATAAGGTTTAAAATTCTGTGCCCGTATACAATTTACGTCTTTAAAAATATTTGACGAGAAACAAATACGGACGCAACTACGTTAATATTTGCTTTAGAATTAAAATATTTTAATTGCAAACACGTACGTTTACAGAATCGCACTGCGGGCACTTTATATTGTAGAATTAAATGTAAAAAATGTCGCAAGATGGCGCTGATGAAGTAAACATCCGAAGTGTAGTTCTCTGATAATTATTGACTTTAAAATTATAAAACAAATAAAATCGTACATTAAATTGTGTTTAGTATGTTCGTTATGGTGTGAATACTGTGCACAAACGTTATCAAAACAAACTATGTGATATATTTTCGAATAAGTAAAGACAATAAACGTGTTTTTTAGTAAAATATTCAAGATTCGTGTCTAGGCTTACTAAAATAAAAATGAGCATAAAACAGCAACTGCCTGCTAGAAAACTCATTTCGCAAACTTCTGTGTATGCAAAATGTTTTTCCATAAAATGTTTTCGTGCCAATTGCAGCAAACATTTCCTCGCAAAGGAAAATATCGAACATTATTTCAGAACAAAAGGAACATTCCTTTCGAAAGTACACACTGAAACAGTGATTAATCGACATAGCGTTCTATAAATACGACTTTATTTTTAGATCCAACCTTTCATTGCTACGTCGGTAACTACTTATGTCCCATCTACAATCAATGAAACTGCGAAACAATGACTCAGGCTTCTGTACTATGCTTTGTTTAAACGCATGGAGCCTCGTTTGTATACATTGTATTTATAGTCAAGTGTTCCATTTCCGTGCACGTGGGGTGGCATCGGTTTATGCGTTTGACGTCAGAAATTCATTGAAACTGTGTCATGATCATGATGAAGCTTTGTGTTCGAAGTTATGGCTGATTGAACTCATTTCTGTAAAAGCTACCGATGGGATATGACGGCATCGGTGAGGATGTCGTGACTGGGCTCACTGGAATATTAGTAGCATTAGCTTCTATATTAGATATGATAAGACAGTAAGCTACGGTCTTCGATCCAAGTCTTACACTGGTATTCTTCATGAACTTGTACCTTATTCGAAGATTCGCCAACTGCGGCCCAGAAATTCTAGGAATACGATTTGGTGGATGTTTTCACCTGTTGTCATGGCAACAACGGTCGACACAGTTCAAAAATGGATTTGGGAAGGCCTTTAGAATATGGGTGTTAGGGTATACAATCGATTCTCATTTGTTTATTTATTTACTTACATACTCAAGTTATTTCAGCAAATGGTTGAAGCTGGAAAAGTATAAGGTAGCGCAAGATATTTACGCCGCAGAAATACCGAGACATTCCACTTCCAGTAAAGATATTTCAGTGATTTCCAAGTTTAGAATGATATGAATAACTCGTGCGTTGGCTGGAGTGGGTTTCATTCCGAAGAATATTTATTATCAACAGATTTCGCCGGTAAAAATAAACAGACTCATGTATAAATAAACTCATGCAGTTAAAGCCCAAATTAGCAGAAGCGACGTCAGTAGGTATGCCCTAAAGTGAATGTACGAATGCGATTTCGTGTGTAAGAATAACGTTATGTTTATTCATACGAAATACTAGTGAGTTCTTCATAAGAACTCACTGAACCTATGGAGAACCTCAAAATCAGTTTCAATATACTATTACACCGTCAATGTTGCTAGCTTTTTTTCTTTCTATCTTTTTCTAACCTTCATTTCCATACGGTCGGCTACATTATAGCTACTACCTCGCCTGGCCATCACAAGTAACGACTACCAGAATGACTATAATAACATAAAACAGCGTTAGATTCTTGTTATTGTTTTATGTCTAGAATGCTGTTTGTGAGTGCTTTATGTGCATTTTATGGTCTTTTGATATGGGTTCGGCATTGGCCAATATCTTGTTTGATATTTTCTTGACATCTGATGGTGAAAGAAAACCATGTCAGGTGATTAGGGACTACAGTATGACCACTTTATGTGTGCAGTTCAAGGAGGCGCTGCTTGTCAAGAGTAACATGCATTAATTGGACAAACTTGGTACATTTATTTTAGTTCTGTATTTTTTCGCTTGCACAGATATGTTAGTTGAAGTTGTACGGCCCGTCTACGATGTCGGGCAAGTTGTGTCAAGTGACGCGACTGTCATTTGTTTCATTTGCGCGAGTACGTTGCGGTGGCTCATAGTACCTTGTAGTCTCTTTTCATTTGTTTTCGTGGCCAACTTACAGGCGATGCGTCAAACCTACAACACATTGTTCTCCAGAAAACCTAGTATAAACCGGACATAATCCGGCCGTAATCCCAATGCCACAGACTACATAATCCAGAATTCTGACCCGACCTCACACATCTTTTAATAGCTAGCACTTACATTACTTACGCATAGTAAATGCCTCGTTTAGACGCAAATGGGAGAACTTCACTTAAAAACACCACTGTAAGAGTGCTGTTAGGTTGGTGTCATTGTCAAGGCTGTCAGATTTATACTAATCTTTATAATCGTAATTGTAAGGTTGTTTTTGCCCTGCTGCTGTCACATGTAGGGTTGAGTATATGTTCTGAACTAGCTGTCAGTGTCAATGCTAAGTGCATTATGTGTCTGACGTCGATCTTTAAGATGCGTTCGTAGCTGAAGGAAAATACTGCGTTCTTTGTTAGTGGTCCTGTGACGCATTTGAACATCCGTTGTTATTTTTATTGTAAACACAATTTACTGACGTAGGAACGTTGATCTTATTGTTCTTCAGAAAGGTCAGGAGCGTAGTGCTCGCAATCACGGTCCGTGGATATGAACGAGGATAAAGAATAAGAGTATGAAAGAGAAGAGGAAGGTAGTTTTTAACTGCCATTAAAAACAATAGTAATAGTTTCAAAATGATGTAAAACATGCTTGGTGAAATGTCAAAGCTAATAAAAAATATAAAGCAAATGAAAAATATAACAAGTAAGTAGGTAGGTTTATATTAAGGAGATCACAACGTAGATGACATCAGACATACAGCACTGACTCACAGATTACGCTGCTTATAATGTAGTTATAGGAAAAGGGAGAAGTAATTTTCCACGAAAGTTTAATACAGGTGAGAAAGTGGAAAATTGCTTCATAAGAGATTTTCCACAAATATAGTAGGATAACAAAGGTAAATCACCTCGTTTAGTAAGTCATAGTTCGAGCGACGCATCCACAATAGAAGACAGTATTGAAGGTTTATGGATGAACTATTGGTTAGTGAACTCATGCTCAACGTCCTGGGTTCGATTCCCGGGTCGTGCGTGATGTTATTGGGTTTTTCCATCAAGAATTTTCGCAGTAGCAGCCACGGAGTCTGGAATTGTGCCTGGTTAGTGGCAATAGGCCCACCCCCTTTTACATGCGACTAATCATAACTGGCGAAAAGTGGGTGTATTGTAATGGGGAAGACCGTTAAAAGCTAATAGTAGATGGCACGACTATAGCTGGGTCTCAATCTGACCAATGAGGTGTAATTATTTTGAAATATAAAATGACGTCACCAGGTTTTCAACCAATGACGATGCTTGGAACCAGCTATGGTAGCGCCATTAGTAATTACAGCCGTGATGTTAAGTTATGTTTTCTATTGGATAGTAAGTTAAACTTTTGAACTACAGCCTATATGTATACAAGGTGTTGTTTAGCAAGCTCGTCAAATTCAAGGAGGTAACTATGCTAATGATTCTCGACCCGAATCTATACAAATAAATAAAATTGAAGTGTCTGTTTATAATATTATTAAAATAACCGTATTTTACTACATGATGCATATGAATGTCTATATGGTACATCATGATCATCATCATCATTTCAGCCGAAAGACGTCCACTGCTGGACATAGGCCTCCCCCAAGAAGGGGGGTTTTGCCATAATCGCCACGCTTGGCAGGCGGGTTGGCGATCGCAGTACGGTTGTTACAAAAGCACAGAGAACGCTGCTGCCCATTCTCTGCTAAGTCCCTTAGTCGCCTCTTACGACACCCACGGGAAGACATGGTACATAATAATACCAAAATAACATTTTTTACACCTTTTGTCTGTCTGTCTGTTTGTTCCGGCTAATCTCTGGAACGGCTGGACCGATTTTGACGGGACTTTCACTGGCAGATAGCTGATGTTATAAGGAGTAACTTTTGCTACATCTATTTTAGAAAAAAAATAAAAAGATTTAATTATTTTGTTAAATTCCGCAGGAACGAAGTCGCTAGCAATAATAAAATGTGTAGGTAATTTTACTTTTTTTTTTCTTATTTACGAAAATCGGTAAGTTTGAGCCACCCGTGTTAAACGCGGCCCTTCTGATCCTTGCCCTATAATCACGCTTTCACACATACAAACAATCTCAAACGTTTATTCGATAATTTCTTATTCCCTAACCCATGTTAAGGGGGTTATTCTGAAATACTGATAAATTAAACAACAACAAAAAAACAGCGTTCTTTATTAATTAACTAGGAACCATCATTTATATAGATTATTTATGGCTTTTGGGACAACCTCCTGAATTTTGACTGGGAAGTCGGGACGCGCCTGGCCTGTCCTGCTTATAGTATAGTTAGTCCAACACAGACTAAAACATAGAAATACAAAAATATACTCTGTTTATCTTCATACAGACGCTGACACAGGTCAAGCGCTTTCCAGAGGTCGGACACTATGGCGTAAAGTGCCTCAAAAGTAGTATAGAGTGCGACCCCCGACAATGCATTGTGACCCAAGTGCTTGGGAGGGGGAGACGCTTGGGTGGAGGGGGAGGTTGTCTGGCGCCGCGCCACCGCGCCGCTCGCCCATTGACTTGTGACGTCACTGCCTTCAATACATACCTAGTCACACTTAGACGTATTCCCAATGAAGAAACGCATTTTTATTTCATAGTAGATAGGGGTATAACCTTCAGTTTTATTGTTTTTGTATTCTTTTGTTTGAAAGGCCTTGAACTCTCGTCTAAAGGCAAAAGGTCTTCTTTATATCGAAACATACCTAATTTTCAGTGTGCGAAAAAACTGTTTACCGGCACAATATTTGCTGTAGTAAATATGTATAATGTACAAACGGTAGAATGAGAGTTGAGATAAATCTTCATTGATTTGCGTGACTCATGATTAGAGATTTTCGGATACATATTTACTTTAAGTTTGAGAGACTAGTATGAAGCACGCGTCAGTACGGAAGAAGTACCGGTTTATTTAAATGAATAGTTATTTATAAATTTTATTGTTGTAATTCAAATGAATTATGGTATGTCATATCTACCTTTTTTCTATTCGATATTTCATAGCAAAATTTGAATTCAAATAGTTTCCCTACTCATGATGTATTGTGAAAGCGCAGTTAAACACATTATAGCGAAAAGTGGTCATACTTACTACTATAGTAGACACATTTGCTCTTCATGTAGTGTGGAAACACGTTTATTTAGAAGAAAACTATTTTCTTTTCAGCCAAGAAGAAAACTACGCCACTGTTGTTCCCTTCTATTGTTAACAACACCTTTTAGTTCCTTTTCTTCTTTATTTGTAAACAAATGGTACCTTTTTTTCTTACCCCGAACATTTTGTTAAAAAGCCCACGTTTTTCAGTGGTATTTTTACTTAAGTCTTGCTTGTCAAATCAAAAGCAATAAGAGCACATTCAGACAAAAGTTTGCACAGAAATTGTGAACGTGATGTGAATCGGAATGACGAAAGTCGCTTCTGAGATACAATATAAGACTCAAATGACGAGGGATAGCAGTTAAGGAGATAGGTTCAGCACAAGGTTCGATTATCGGGCCGACCGAATACTAACTGTACGTGAACGATATGTGTAACATCTTCACAGAAGGCTCGGTGTACCAATTTTCTGACGATACATGTTTAGTTACTGCACATAAAGACATATGTGAGGCACAGATAGTGATGCAAGGTAATTTCGACCTCCTATGTGAGTGAGCTCACGACGCTGGTCTTGTTATTAATGTATAAAAAAAAAACCTCTGCATCTACACTCACCTTGCTTGACGACGACGTCTTGCGTGCCTTTTATCGTTGCCCATGAGCATCTGTGTTAACACTGAACGCTCAATTCGTGTAGTTGCCAGACATTGGAGTTGGTGACTCATCAGTCATCAATCCAGGAAGTGTCTATTTAGTACCTATACTTTTTCTATATATTTCCTATACCTAGTTTGTAATAATTAATAATGTTGTGGCACCGAGTTGCCGTGTCTGGCATATCACTGTTAAACCCACGATGGTTTGTGTGGTATGTTTACGTTTTGTCAAATAGTTGCAACAGTGTGTTTTGCATAATAGCAAAAAAAAGTCGGTATTTACAGTTTTGGTTATTAAGGGATGATTATGAGTTTACTTAGATTATGTTATAGAGTTATAGTTAACATCGAATGATAACGAGTAAATAAAAGTGATAAAATGTAGCTACATCATGCTACGGAAATTGTGTCTAACACAAGGTACAACATCTTGAACACGAGCAAATTTCCTGAGAAGCCTGATTTAGAATCAAATAAAGAAGATTCTGACCCAACGAGCGAGTAAATGAGCGATTGGACAGGCATTTCCCAACAGAAGACAACAAAACAACAAACAACAAATATGAAAAAAAAAAACAAATATGATGATATATTTTATTGACTCGGTTCCATAACTTCAAATCATTTCGATTCTCTTACTCTTATTCCAATTCATTTGGGGTCAACGCAGAATGTCTTCTTCTTCCATATATTACTCATCTTCGCATCAGACACCTCCTTTCTTGCCATATCATCCTTCACACAGTCCATCTATCGCTTTTTTGGTCCTCCTCTACTCTAGCCATTCTAATTCATACTCAAAACTTTCATAGCTTCAGTACAATGGAGATAGGTAAAAATACAATGATCCTACTTAACTGCCAATTTAAAGTGTTATTACAAAATACCTTTAATCAATTTCAATGATCAGTTTCACAATCTTTCAGAAACGTTATTTCAAGTTCAATTTTCCAAGGCTTCGTCTACACGAAGGGCATGAGGCTATAAAAACCTTTCAAACGAAAGTTACTGTAGTACTAACCTGAATGTAAAACGTTCTCTGGCTATTAGGTCACTGGAATTGATGACATCATAAATGTGATAACATTTATGTAGTCTAGCCTTTATATGCCTTTCAAGGCAAGGAGAAAATTTTATTTGAAAGGTGAATTTAATATTGTGTTGCTTAGAGTCTAGTTTTCAGGAGATATCTTTGATCGTTAGAAAACCAGATCAGTCATATAAGTTCTTCATAATTATAAAACACTTTATTTTTCGTATATTTTTTATAATTCAGCGGAAGACATATTCGGTTACTTTGATGAGCTAATATTAAAGTCGCAAGAGGAACAGACTTTATTGGTGGCTGCAAAGATCTCAAATATTTTTATTTAATTTAACAAGGTAACCGAGGTGGACAAGACCTGCGCCCGTAGTCCACATTGTCCCTGGATCGAAACAATTGGACGTCATGGGGAAAGTTCTTAGAGGCCCAGCAGTGGGATCACGCAGCCTAATAGTGTCAGTATCAAGGTAACCAACAGCTGTGGTTATAAATGCATGCCATGTGAGTAGATTATTTTCACAACTAAACCCCGAACTAGGTACTAATACAAACCTTGAAGAAGGGAGACCTTAATCATCATCTGCCTAGCCTTTTCCCAAACTATCTTGGGGTCGGCTTCCAGTCTAAACAGATGCAGCTGAGTACCTGTATTGTATATGAAGCGACTGCCTATCTGACCTCCACAACCCAGTAACTGGGTATTACGATACCATTTCGTAAGACTAGATGTCAGACTTTCGGCTTCTGACTACTCGTAACGACTGTCAAAGATCTACAAATAACAGCCGGGACCAACGGCTTAACGTGCTTTCCGAGGCACGTAGGAAACTCGGTATGTAATTATGGTCCCATCCACGGATCAACCTCGGCAAGCACAGCTTAACTTTCAAGACCGACCCATGCGGCTGTTATTATTTAGCCACGAGCCCCTAAGAAGGGAGACCTTAATATCAATCATTAATATTCTTATGCATCCACCCGCCCTGATGAACTCCTCAAGTATATTGCTGCTATTATTTATACCTTAGCAGAAATATAAAGAACGTTAAGGGAAGGAGACAGACAATTTACGAGGAACACCCACTACTTTTTTAGATTAGTAATTTCAAGAAAAAGAGCTTGCAAAAGGTTCTTTGTTCATTCTAATTGATGAAGACTAAAATGTTATTAAAATTACAAGGAAATTAAAGGGAAGTTTGTTATTGGTTTACTTAGAATTTTATTTAATATCAATGCTGACGATTGTCTACAATTTAATACAATATGGATAAGCTACTTATAGTACTTTTCATTAAACTTTTGACTATAACGTCTAGTATTTTTTCACAAATAAATTGATGACAGACATAGAAGTCGTAGAGTAGGTAAGTGTTGTAGCTTTTACATGATCTTTATCACAATAAGGAGAACTCCAGGATCTTCAAAAGGACATAGTACCATTAAATATAAGTGTATTTTTTCGTTGAATAGTATAAATGCAGTTGCTTTCTTAGATGCAGTACCAGCGTGAGTCTTCTTATATTCCACAGTAATTCTTGCTAAAATTCGAAAATCTTCGTAAATATGAGACAATTTTATAAAAACAAGAAGACTACAAGCAATAACGTTAATACGATCAGTGTTCCCATTCCGTTGAGCTGGGTCAAGTTTGTCCGATTATTGGGTTTTCGGGACAATACTTTTATAAATATTTTATTGGCTCGCTACGGCGGCGGGCGGTGGTGTTGCGTAACATTATGGATAGTTATTTGAAATTAGAACGAGAATAAACGCTTTTAAATGTTTTTTTTTTTTAGATTAAAGTTTTATTTTTTATTTGTATGATAATATTTTGTCTTCATACCTTATACAGTCTTGGTATCTATGTAAATTAATATAGTTTGAAACACTTGTCAATAATGTATATAACCGATTGTTTTTCTTTTTTTCAGCCACTTATTTCCTCAGTGTAATCATGTAAGCACCCGTAGTACATTTTCAGTCTTTTGTTTTCTGTCTATAAGTGACGTTAAATCAGTTTAGTTAGAAAACTTAAAACACGAAATCAACTGGGATTGCATAAACGAATTTTGCTATAAAACATGTATAGATCGGATAAGTGACTTTTTGTTGTACACCAAAATTAATTGTAATACTGCTGTTTATCACAGTTGATATCAGGTCAATCAACAGCTTGCATGTTTACAATTTTGTCAAATGTGTATTCCTAGAATGTGCTTTCCATATCACATTCCGGTATAGCATATTTCAATTCAAATATGGCTGTCTTTTAAATGCATAAATGAAAACATTGCATAAATAATTATGCAACGGACGTGTAGCACCGTTTCACATGAGTCAATGCTTTAACAGCTAACATTGACCTAATAATAAACTAGATTGATTAATACTATCCAAGTACACCGACATAAACCATAGACTAAATAAACAGTCGTGGTTTTATCGTAAACACTGGTTTGAGAGAAACTAAAAATAATCCACTATAGCTCTATCCACTATAGAGAAAACAATATTATGTTTTCTACTATAGGTTATACCTACTAATAAAGAAGACAAAAATGTTTTGTACTATTGTTTTTAATTAAGTCATTGTATTGTTAGACAAGGGGGCATAGACAAGGTGACATTCTATCAGCGATAACATAATTATAATGATGATTTTAAAAGAGTATCCATGGAGTTTCTCGCCGGTTCTTCTCCATAGGAAACGACCAACCCGAACCGAGCACCTTTTTGTCGACGTTTTATAAGTGCCCCTGTAGGCCTATTTGATTTGAACGGGAAATGGAAACGTCAAAACTGTATTAGATTGACATAAACTACCGAAAAGTTTAAGTACCTACCTATGTTATTTTTTATATGGTACAAATACGAGATTCGTTAAATGCGATTGCTACTTGACTAGACACGTAAGAGTTTCCCAATTTGCGCCACATAATCGTAGATAATACATAGGTTGCGCTGTAATAATTTAAATTATCTAAGGGACTTTAAAACAAATGGCCTCATTTGTGTTTTTAATTATTTTGAGGCCAAAGACCTTAACCAAAGAGTTTTATACTTTTATAATTACTTACTTTATTTTTGCTATAAAACTGGTTGGTTAAAAATCGAAGACAAATGTCTTATCAGAACATTTACGTCAACAGGTAGGGAAACCAGTCGGAAATGTTATCGCGCATCCAAAGTGTACTTCCTTTGAAAATATATTTCCGTCGAGTTGTTCTGAAAATAGGCCCGCCTGGCTTTTTCTTTTCAGTAAATGTGGGTTGAGTAGAGTTCAATGATATTTCAGGTGAGTTAAGATCACCACTTACTGTAGACTGGGTAAAACAGTTGCTGGTTGTGCACTGTATTTCGAATAAGTTTAACGACCAAGAAGATTTTATTCCTGAAATTCAGAACATTCAGGATAAAATATTGCTTAAGTACGGCATTTAATATCAAATCGATCACGAGAGTGACAGAAAACTAACTTAGAACATTGGCACTTGAGAAAACGCGCGCCGCAATCGAACGATTTTATTTTTATTGAAAATACAGTTTACTTTAACATTTTGGTTTATTTTGTGTCAAGCACAATTAGTAGCACCCATATATCATCAGTCTTAAAATGTAGTGAATATTATGTGCAAGACGATTTTCAATTATAAAAAATGTAAGAATTTTCGTTACTTTACGTGCTAAGCCCAAATATCTTTGTTACTTATATAATACTTATTACCTATACAGGGTGTAACGGAAAGGGTATACATACTCAAGGGTGTGCTTCAGACCATCAAACTGAACATGTTTCTCCATCGGACAATCATCGTAACAGCGAAAAAATTATCTGCTCCCCATACAAAATTTCAAAACCTATTCGACGCAAATGTATGGCTATTGGCTGGGATATTTTTTTCGCTGTTACGATGTTTGTCCGATGGAGAAACATGTTCAGTTTGATGGTCTGAAGCACACCCTTATGTATGTATATAATCTTACCGTTACACCATGTATATCCTTACCACTATTCCTTCTTTCAAACATTTCCGATCCTCTTCTATCTTCATATTTTACCATGTAGGTACCTATGCTAGCGCTTTATTCAGTTAGTCCGCCAGAACGTTACTTGTAAGTAAAAATGCCTTGGAGATCCAATTAGGACTGTATAAAATATGATGTAACAACATTGTTATCGTAAAAGGGCTCCCTTGGGTACTCGGGGCCAGCCGTCTTTAAAATAACGTCTCTTTTGGAACCGTCCGTCCGCGTCGCTCGGAACGCTCACTGAGTTTGATACTATGTTCGACGCTGTTTGCTGAGGTTTCACGTTTTTACGGAGTTGAACAGATTTATTCTTTTATTTCGATGGTTTATGTTTGTAATCTTTTATGAGGTCCCAGCAGGAATTTTTGAAGAATTTTAAATATTTGTGGATGTGCTGTGTTTAATTATAAATATTCACTGTTTGCTTCAAAAACACACAGTCCTGATAAAAAAGTTGCGGAAAGAAAGGTAGGTAAGGACCTAAAATGAGATTTAAATTACATACAATAACCACTATTAACATCAGATGAAATGCAAGTAAAACCTACCAACAGGAAAACAAACGAACAAAGCAGCTTCTACAGCATATAAAACAAAAGAGAGCTAGAAACGATCGATCGATAAAACTGCAGAAAGCGTGAGATCATAACCATCATTCATAAATATCTACCATGAAAGCGCCATAACTACTTTTATGTCAAACCCATACAATTCGCCATTAACCTACTCTCATTAACGATGACAACTCCAAATAAAAACTTAACTACTACACACAGTAAGTACAATTTTAACAGCCAACTTAATTAATTAACGCGTTTAATGACGAAAGCGTTAATTGAAACGTCACACTTATTTCTGTGAACAATGAAAACACTATCGAGTCGGGGAACCGGTTCGTTAGGGAAGTTTTTGTTCGTTCAACACAAATAGAATGGATTCTCTGTTTATCCTGAAAGGATTGAAATAAATAGTAGTGACGGCTTAATTTATTGTGTGGGTGGCAAGAAACGATAAGGGATGGGAAAAGAATGTGATTTCTGAAGTTATATATCAAGACCATACAGTATGTTAAAAAACCTTGTCCGATCCACGAGGGTGTTATTATAGGTATCGAAATTAGATTATATTGATGTAAAAAAGGCCATTTATATGAATCGCATGCAAGGAACTTATATACTAACTGGAATGAGTACGAGCAACTCAAAAGCGTTCTGAGCGAGAAAACTTCGTTAGCGGATGCCATCTCTTTCTAATAGGGTATACATTATCATATACATGTGACTAAAAAAATGTTGAGAGATTGAGAGGGAGAGGAAGACCAAGGAGACGATGGATGGATTGTCTGAGGAATGATATGAAAGAAAAAGGAGCAAATTATAGCGTGACGGATAACAGAGGAGAATGGAAGAATAAAACATGGCACAAGTGCAGAAAGATGATGACATAAGAAATATACAACATCGAATAAATTGTTACCAGTGGCTCAAGATATAAAGACGAAAGTGTCATGAAAAGCATTTGTTGAAGTGTGAAGCATAGAATGTAATTAAACTTAACAAGTTCTCTCAAGAACATGTACAATGTAGAATTGCGATGTGTGATGTTCTAGCTAGTTTTCAACCAGTAACCAGTTCACTCAGTCTATTTGCTTGGCTAACATAAGAGAAAATCGAAATTTGCTTTGCTTATACAATGTGTGCTTGCAAAATGTACGTTCAGAAATACGAATAGGAGAAGGGAGGTTTGTGTCTTCTTTATCCCGCAATTTTCCAATATCGTTTTTGCTTTTATTGGTTTTATTTAGAAATTGTTATCAGTTATAGAGTCCTGTTCTGTGCTGCAAGAGCTGCAGCAGATAACTCCGTAGATGAGGCTAAATAGATTCATCCTAAGACGACGCTTAGATAAAAAATTCCATCAGCCCGTAAAATAAAAAAAGTAATTCCTAACTAATTAAAATCATGATATTTAAAAAATTGCGACCTACATCAGCCTGCTAAAACCTTAATCTATCTGCTAGGTCTTCACAAAATAACTATTTACCTACTTAAGGTTAAGACAAAGCCCCAGTCTGGCATTACAAAAACAAGGTAAGAAAAATGCCTCTTGTCTACCTATTTTTCAGCTGTAGCTTTGCCCCGTAGCTTGATTAAAGCAAGCCTGTTGCTCTGTGGTGTCTTGTCTTGTAATATTCTACTAAGTTTCATAACCAGTCCTCTTTTTACTTACTTTTCACTGCGTCTATGGTCTGGTGGATGCAAATATGATTGCTAAACATGAGGTTTTGAGTACTATTCCCAGGTTGGGAATTGTTATTGGGCTTTTCCATCACGAATTTCTCATTAGCAGCCATGAGTCTGGATTTGCGGCCGGTTTATCGACAGGCTCGACCCTTACTACACGGGACTTAAACATAACATCTGTATGCTGTATTCTGTATGGTGTCGGACGTAAATAATAGCACATCCCACTTCTTCCCGTGGGTGTCGTAAGAGAAGACTAAGGGACTTTCCAGAGAATGGGCAACAGCGTTCTCTGTGCTTTTGTGGCGTGGCGATTATGGCAAAACCCCCCTTATGTACACTTGGGGGAGGCCTGTGTCTTTCGGCTGAAATGATGATGATGATGAACATGCGAGAAGTAGGTGTACTACCAGATCCACTTCTGTCTAAGTTCTACAAGGATTAGAGGCGTGATGTTACGTATTTACTTACTTTTCTTCAGCAGTCTCTTCGACAGGTGGTTGTGGTACATGAGTTGACAAGTCCGGCAGTTCAACTGCCATTGTGTCCATTGCCATTTTTGTACTGTTTGATTTACACTTATGTTCTTATAGTCACGTACATGGATAGATCACTATTTGAAATTCACTTTTTATTGCTTTTTTGGTGCCTGGATCTGTTTGAGCAACAAGTTTGTTATACTACTGAGCGTCCGTCAAGTCAACGTTGTGTTCAACGAATGTTTCAAACGTTACTGTTATCGTTGTAATTTTATATTTTAATGTTAAATTGTTCATGTGTCCTCTTGTGTTATCACTGGAATTACAGTGAATCAACAGTGTAGTGTCAGAATATCTAACGTCAAGATAATGTGATTCAGAAAGCAGTATTTCATTGCTATCAAATACTCTACAGTTTTTAAGTATATTATCAAAGGTTGTCGCTAACTCATCATGAGCATAAGCCATTCTTAAGCCATTGCTTAAATTTTTGACATTAAGTATTATACAGGGTGTAAACAGACTCTTTACGAAGCTGTCAACCAAACATTCTGTACATCAAACCAAGTAACCCTACGCAAAAATTATTGCTGGGAAACGACTTTTTTTTTGGGTGAAAAATCTTGTTTTACGGTAAAACTCAATGCGAAGTACTCAAAACATTGTGCTGATGAATGCATGGAATAGTAAACTGATCATGGAGGTATTTCACGTAAATTTGCAACCATCAAATATAGTATTTAAAAAAAAGAGTTGTAAAGGAACTTTGACCCCGATATCTCCGTAACTAGAAGGTTCCCAGGTATGGTCCAGAACAAAAAAAATAATCGCAATGACGGAGACATCAAGTGCCTTTCAGCTTTGTTAAGGTTTTATTTACCCCCATTATGTACTTGGTTCTTCATAGCACCATGTAATAAGGGATTTATTGATAGTAGATACTTGGTGGATAGTTACTCAAAACTTTAGACGACCCGGAATGACTGAAGTTAAACAAAATCGATAGTTTGGAATTCTTTGTTTGTATGATGTCGTAAACTAGCTTCGGCGTTGAAGAATTGTTTTAGATATATTATTTAGGTCGAAGATACATCTAGTTTAGTATGAATTTAATTATCTTTGTTACCAGAAGGATAGTTCTTTGATTACGGATTAGTATTTCCTGCTTGATCACTTTAGATTGTCACTTTTTTGATAAACGTCTAATTGAGGAATGGATCCCTAAAATATGATAATTCTTGCAAGTAGGTATTGTATGTCAAAGTTTGGGATGAGAGAAGAAACCTTGATCTACATAAGTAGAGTTAAGATCTAACTACATATGTTGTGTTGTATATTCGGTTCTTCACCTCTACTGAAGTAAAAAAATCTCTTAGTGGGATACCTCTAGCCAAGCAATACAAGGATTACTTACAAGTATAAAAAAGCTTTTAATTGAATTCAAATAACTTTTTTATGAGTTGGAGATGACATGCAAAACAGGTTCCAGTTTATTTTAAAGTCGGATCATAGCAAAAAAGAAACAATGCTTATATGACATTCTTAAATAAATTAAAGTATTATAATTATTTGGCTGTGTAGAACATTTGGTCTTAACCGTACTTATGTTTGGGGAGATAAAGTTTAGTTTACAATGCTGTATTTTTTTAAGCGTAGACAATCTTAATGCTGCAGCCAAAGCTATATAGACGATTGGTGTAATAAAATAAGTACTTCGTTGGTCTAGCTTTGAATTGGGTATATAACGATTAGGTCAAAGGCTAGGTCAGGCAAAAAGTATTTTTGTGGCTGAAAAAGCTAGAATGGTTGTCGATAAAGGTGGGTGAGTCAGGATAAAAAAGTCTTTTCAATTTTATCTGGTTAAAAATCAAACTTTCCGAACTTTATTTGACTGCAAAAGTGACGATATTCATTCAAATTTGAGCAGCTATCATGAAGCCAATATTTTTAAGCACCCTAAACCAACGTTACCCATCATCATAATCTGCTTATCCCAACTTTGTTGATTTCTGCTGGTAGTCTAGACGGATGCAACCGAATACCAGTATGTATTTATATGGAGCGACTCCCTATCTCACAAATCAACAATCCCACATAACACAGGTGTTAAAACACATAAATGCCTAAGCTTCCGTTATAAACAAAAATATTGCGTAGGTATAAAAATATCTAAAAATATCGATAACATAAACAATATCAGTTTGTTTTTGTTTACTGCGCACCACTAGCGTGCAATATCCGCGTATTGCGCCGACGCATTCCCACTCATGTTTACAACTACTGTGAGTAACGTTACTATAAAACGTTTACGAAATAATTCAATGTGCTCCTATTGAAAAGTGTATTTTTAAGTGGTTTGGTATTCGGAAGTGGGTGATTTGTTTACTGGATTGTTACGTTTTTGTAATGTAATGGCGCGTTAACATTTTTCTTTTATGAAAAACAGGAAAGGTGGAAATTTTTTACCGGTTATATTTTTGGTCATGTAAAAATTGTTAGCTGGGTATATTTAGACTGAAATGCTTCGACAGACAGGTCATTTGTTACTATTTTGGGGTCGGCTTTCAGTTTTGCCGGATGCAATTGAAGGCCAGTATTTTACATGGAACGACTGCCATAATATATGGGATTGAAATCACAGCCACAGAAAGGTATAGTAAAAAACAAACTACTACAATACAACGCAAATGATACAGCAGCTTATAGAGATTCAGAAACTACATCACACATCTTCTCAATACATAATCATGGCTATCTTAAAACAAATGAAAAACGAACTAACTGTAAAGATACTAAGTACATTATTTACTTATAAAGAGACCATTTGCTTGTCTCAAATTACAGGTTGAATCACAAAGCACGGAAGCGCGTAATTCTTTCAAAGATTCTTGTGATAGCATTGTATGAAACACGCGCAAACGCAGATCTTAATGTCACCTTGACAGGTCGTCACAATTACGTACGTCATTTGAGTTAGTATTATTTACTACGGTAGCCTGATTGTCATTTGTTTAAAGTTTAATATTTTGGGAGAATTTTATTGAAAGTCGTCGATTCTAGATTTGAGTTTTATCATTTCTCTGCCCTTTTCTCCTTTTATTTGGGGTCAGTAAGCATGTCGTTCATGGAGAGCAGCGGTGGCCCAGTGGTGGCTGCCCCGACTTACGAGCAGTAAGCCGTGGTTTCGAACGCAGGCAGGCGCATTACTTTGTCTTATTTATTTCATCACCGCTACTCTCAAAAACGGTGAAGGAAAACATCTTGAGGAAACCGACATGCCCTAAAACCAAAAATTCGAAGACATGTGACATCTACCAACCCGCACTAGGCCCGCGTGGTGGATTACAGCCCACTCCCTCTCATAGAGAGGAGGCCTGTTGACCCAGCAGTGGGAACATTATAGGCTGATGATGACGATGATTCAGCATGTCTTACACGTCATCTTATGAGTCACTTCCTTTTTAGCCATCTTTCACACAGCCCATCCATCAGTTCTTTAATCTTCCTACAAACCTTCTTAGAGCCATCAACATTCATACTAAGAAACGCATTAATTCTAGATTTGGGTCTGTTTTGTTTATTGAGAGATAAACTTAATCTCTTGTTTATTAAATGTCACATTAGCTATTGCAGCAATACCCTTATTGTACACTACTGACAGGCCTTCTTTAATAAGGTCCCTTTTAGCAGCAAATTATGATACAACATTCTTATTCAGTTATCATCAT
The DNA here is from genome assembly GCA_949152445.1 of Cerastis rubricosa. Taxonomy (NCBI): domain Eukaryota; kingdom Metazoa; phylum Arthropoda; class Insecta; order Lepidoptera; family Noctuidae; genus Cerastis; species Cerastis rubricosa. The sequence continues at coordinate 21,066,006 of OX424532.1, forward strand.
TATGTTTCTGTCTTTATTCTTTATTGGTGGTCGAGCGCAGCATATTTTTTTCTTCTATACTTCAATATTCTGTGTCATATATCAACCTAGATCCATTAAGGCTGCAAGTGGCACTTTTTATTGATCTTCTTTCGTCGAGCGCAATAACTTAAGACGTCAGCCGCATCGGTGTCCTCTGCAGTTTTATAGTAAAGTTTTTTTTATTACGAAAAGGAAACTTCTTTGAGATGAGATTTTATATTTCCAGTGTTTTTGGAGTATTACGAATATGTTCTTTACGTATTTTGTGTTCAGTTGTGAACACATTTCGTATGATATTTCAGGAGTTTCAAACACGTGATTTTAAAACTAAAAACCGCAAATAATTTTCCTTGTATTTTTACCATGTTTACTTCAATACCGCAAAACATTAAAACTGTTTATTCTCTATGAAAAGTAAAGCCACGTCATTACAGTGCTCAGCGAACAAAGATATTAAACGTACAATTATGAATAATACGAATGAATCATCAGAATTAAAGCCGTAGTTGGAACATGCAATCCTTTGCTAAATTTCATAGTTGTTGAATGATTGATTCACTGACATACATAATGAATATACAGTATGTGTTATCCCATGGGGCTAGGCAGACACCACAGAAGGCCACCTGCTAAGATCCTTACATACTCCTTTGGCCTCGTCTACGCTCATAGAAGGACGCCTGTTGCGAGTACTACGCACTTGACCTTTCTGAACCACCAATAAGGCCAGCGTATGTCCTTCTATAGCCTGGTTATTTAAAAAGAATGAAGCTAGTAATGCATTTAACAGCTCTCTCATTAACCTTCTTAAGTCCTACTTCACTCATCTTAATTAGACTGATGAATTTTGGAGAAGTACCCTGGTTAATCTTTACTTAGGACTTTAATTCCCGTCAGTTTATTTGGTTTTCGATTCGTAAACCCCGGGGTTTATGTGTCGAAAATTTGAGGAACTATCAATGTTTAAATCCAACACCTTTTTAGATTACATAGATTTTCCATCACAGCAAACTAGGAAGAACTTATATAGTTAGCTATATCTACACTGGACTGACAGATATGCCACTTTGAATTACTCTCCATGTCATTTCCCATGGGATTATTCTAATAGGATGGGCAGCTGTGGTGTCATGCCTAATAATATTGCGGTTCTTCAATCTCAGAATGAGAAAAGGATTAGTAATGTGGGCAAAGATAACGGAGTAGTCACTGTAGCAGATTGTGAGGAGACAAATTACCAAGGACATCTTATTTAAAGACCTGTTTAAGGCACTAAACACTTATAAATAATTTTCAACTACGCAAAAGCAAAACGAAAAACGTTTAAAATGATGTCAATGATCAGGAAGATTTCCAATATTTAGCAGCAGCTATGGACATTGCAATAAGAAAAATTACAATCTGGACTATTATGGAACTGACGTTTTGAGATCGAACTCATTAATTATTCCAATAAAACCATTTACAGGCAGTTATGAATTATCAAAGAGTCTAGATCATTTAGTCTAAAAGTTGATGCTACTTTGTTCCATATTAATTCATTTTGTTTAGTCTAAACCTTGACCAATACCACCATAAGGACTGATATTCCTACCACGGGGCTCAATTACCATAGGTGCTATATCTGTCACAATGACCACGATATGCAATAACGCGCGCGTAATCAACTACATGGTCCTCGGTTCGATGAATGCATGCGTTGCAAGTCTTCTGTGAAATCGCTCGTTATTTACACATGTATAGCTGATGACTGAAAATGAACGTGGAGTTTTGCAGTATTGAATATTACGGTCTTAGACTGGAAACTAGTTTGTAATTATGATAATGGCTAGAGCATCATTGGTATCTAAAGTATTTTTGGAACAACTTGTGTGCGTTATGGGGGCTAAAATGATATGTCATCTCCTATAGTAATCCTTATATCCAATAAGACGCCCACTTTTCAAAAATTCTGAATGCTCTCTCTCGTTATATGAAGAACTCTTGTGCAAAGTTTCATGCTTCTGACCCAGTGATTTATGCCAGTGTAAATTACTATATCCAATATTACAAATTTTTAATCGACAAAAATACCCTTTGTTAATGGCTACTATTTGCTACTTTCGGCACCAATAGTCTCTCACTAATATTCATTCATTTTAAAGCTCAGCGTCGTCGTTTGTATCAATTATTTTTAGATAGTCTATTTCTGGTATACTGTAGGCACTTCGACTATCCATTCAGATAACCTTTGGGTTATTTTTTGCTATTTCTATAATACTATTTATACCGGTAGTAACCAATGCTTCATAATTTACATCTACTTTAGGATTCTAATTAGCGATAATATTTAGCTTGTTAACAGTTTCATCTAAATTGTAACAAGGCGAACAGATTAATCGTATTGTTCGCAACATTGAGTGAAAGAACAAATATAATCGTTTCAGTTTCACGTTTTGTTATTTTATCTTTATTTCATGGGTTCTGTTGTGGGTTAACTGTTTCGAGCCGTGTTCCTTGCCAATTTGTATCAAGGTTTATCGTTTTAATACTGGTGCATCTGTTTTATTTAGTATCATTGGAAACTGCATTTCCTTTTCAGATCGTTTTAATTTTAAGTTTGATGTAGCAGTTATCTCGTTGTAACTCTTTAAATTGAATGCGAAAAATGTTTTGCGCCGTACAAATACGAATAAAATTATGTTTTGCATTCCTCAACATAAGTTGAAAGTTTGTAGCCTTGGTTTCAAAAGGTCATTAATTTTAAGTCTTTAAGAAAATAAAAGCAAAATGCAAATCTCAGAAAGAACTAAACGACTGCAGAGTAAATGCTCAACAGTACGGTGTTATTGAATGTTATTTTTAAATCTACAAAGTTACTTTGGCGTGAAGGTTTCACGCCAAAGTAAACTGATGTAGAGAATTTGTAATTGATGGAAATTTTTAGACCAAATTAATTTTAGAGGGTAGACTGAAGTCTAGAACAAATTGAGTGACAAAACTGATAAGCATGACTGATGGGACGGATTATAAGTAAACATAGAGAGACTGTGTAAAGTTTGTTTTGAAGCATAAAAAGATGACTGCGTTTTAAAAGTTTATTTTTATACAAGAAGCTTAAATTGAAATTGTCCAGGTATCCATACTAATGTTAGACAAGAGGTTACTTACTTACGCCCGATCTGCGCTATGAATTGCGATGTATAAGTACCCTGGGATCTGAAGTAGGATATAGGCATTTAATTCTGAATCTAAGCAACAGCAACATATAGGCAACAGACACAAAATCTTAAAAAAAAATTGAATTAGAATAGAGATTCCAAATAATGGAGAAAATGGAAGATAAGACCGTATTGAGCCTGAGACAAGTAACACGGGACAAGGGCATGATGATGAGTGATTTGTGCAAAATGAGGCCAGTTTTACTGTAATAATTGTTCTACAGCACAAATACATGAATTTTTTCCTTTTCGGTTATCCTGGCGTAATTATGTGTCAATAATTTTATTCTATTTCCTGTTACACAGCTGTTTCCATAGGTATTGTTTCATCTACATTACATTTCAGTTTGAACATGTAGTATTACAATAAAGTTCAGCGGATGTGATTGTTTGATTGTTACACGATTGTTTCATAATGAGCATAACACCGCTTTTACAACACGCTCGGTATTATGCGAATGCAAGCGTTGCATATATGCAACAATAAAAACATTCTAAATATGGACATTATGAGTCGACGCCATCGGCCAAATGGCCTGTCGTTCTCAATTTCATCGTGTTTAATTACTTGAAAGTACTTATTTGTATTGCTACATGTATACGTTCTGTTTAAGTGTGGTAGTTAATTAAAATTGTTTCCATAACTCATGAATTAACTGTTCAGAATTCGTGGTAGTGTGACATTAATAATGAAATACCAACAGATGGATTAATTCCTCCCTTCTTAGTAAAGGTCTGATACTAACCTTTGGAAATGTTAAAACACTACCCACATCCTAAGCAATATTCAGTAAACGAGTAACGTCTGAAACATTTTTCTTGATACCAACGTTTAAGGTGACATCTAAGGAATCAATTGTGGAATCACAGCCGTATAACAAACGTTTCTAGAATTATACGAACACTTATTACACTTCACATTCACTGGATTGTCAATTACAGTGTTGGGTATGAAACTGTGTTGTTTATACAAGGTTGCGGGGCGAACGTACGTGTGCCTCGGTCGGCGGTCGCGGCGGTACTAAAGCAAGGGGGCGCAGAGTACCCGGCTAGAGATGCGCGTCGCGTCGCCCCACGGGGTAAATTACCAGATAATTTGAGTAATTTATGTGTTCTCCGTTCGGAAAATTCGTGTTTTTCAACGAGTTTGTAGTTTACAAGGATTTCCGGTGATAGTGCGCGAGTCGTTTCGGTATTGTTCACGATTTTTTTAACTACAGGCGGAAAATTATTCATTTATACTGACCTAAATTGCAAACCTTGAACGCAATAATCAGAATTACAGGAATCACAAAATAGTGAATCAAACTTTCTCGAAAAGATTAAAAGGTCGAATTTTTCAAGGCAAGATGCCTTGGAAAAAGTCCGAGAAAATTTTAAATTAATTTCGAAGTTTTCCTTAACTGTAAGATACTTAATTAATCTTTATTAATTTATTGCTCCTTGACAACAATAGGGAAAGCAGGTAACACCGTCGTTAAAGAAATAAAAGTAAGGTAGCAGCTTGGGGTTGGTCGCGCCCGCCCTGTCTTTGGGCGGATCGTCGGATCGATCCGTGTTGTGATCCGTACACTGGTTGTTCGACGGATCGGGACCAACACAACTGCTTGCGACCAACCTGCGTCACACGTCATCGATATTTAAATGCTGTTGGTACTTTGTTTTGTTTGTTTTGCCAACAGATTCGAAATTGTGGTATGGCATCGGTGGGTTTGTCTTTCATAGCTCTAATAATTTTATTCATTTTTCATCTTTACATATTTACATTATTTACAAACTACAAATATATCTAAAATAATAATAAAATATGTACAAATATCAAAATTACAGGGCGTCAAAAAATTCGTCCACATCGCTGTCAACAGGAAAAGTGCCCAGAACGCTGGCCGCATTGCCACGTTGGATGGCAATGCTGATTCTTTGGGCAAAAAAAAGGCCAGCCTTCTGGTCATGGGTAAACTTTTAGTATAGGTAGCTTATAGTGATTTTTTAGCTAAACGTTTAATCCAATTCATTTGGTTTTAAAATTAGGGACTTGGGTACCTAGGTATTATTTTTTGGTTTCGGAGATATTAATGACTCAAACCTTAATAAGAAAGTTGTATTTTGGGACATTCACCATGCTATTTTTGTTCATCTTTTTTGCACTTTTTTATACGTAAAGGCAGTCTTTTCTCTGGGCTCTCAGACCATAACAAACGTCGTATAAATCATAAGCCAATAGCATAATGAAAATAAAGCCCCTGATTGAAACCTTCTCACAACTAGAGGCGATTCATGCTCATAATTGTTTACTACAGAAAATTGATTGTGGATAGTGATTGTCGATTAAGAAATCAGTTGTTTTTGCCACCAATCAGTGTTTAACCTGTCTATATTTGAGTCACGCCATCCGAACAAAAGCAAATAATTAATAGGAATTGACTTGCGTCAAAGAACTCCTTCTAAAGCTGGATCACCTTGGCTTTGTTACGACTCTATGCTTCGTTCACGACCCCAGGCGATGCGAGTAGACTACTTGTGACTAACACGCGCCGCGCGGGTGTCACTTGTTTCCTTCGCGCATGCTCCCCAAAGCCCGCCAAAGTTGGCAGGCTATGCATGTGCAGTTTGGCTTGTTCGGTCAAACTGTACAGGCATTCATGAGCGTGTGTAGGAAGAAAGTGTACAGTTATTCCTGGAATAGGACTTTGGGACTTGGCTTTGCATGAAGATTTCACTTGCACAGTATAACTGTCTTGCATCGCTTGCGTGTATGGGCTACCTTTACCATTCATTTCTGCCTTTCATACGCATCATAAACACGAAGTGAATTGTCTGAACACAAAAGACAGAGACAAACAAGCAATTTAAACAGCAATATCATTAACACTGAAAACAGGATATTTACCATGTTTACTATACGTTTTGAGTTCCCGATATTTCCCCATGTATTTTATTTTTAATATCTGGTTTTCAGTGATAATGATATTGATGGTGACAGTTTAAAAACTTATTATATAATGTATACAGCGACTGATTTCGGCATAAGCTATTTACAGTCACTGTCAGCAATGCGCATGTCGATGAACGTGCAGCATGTGGCAAAGCCGTGGCGTGAATGCATTGCTACGAAGAAAATAGAAGCTAGAAAGATTTTCTGGAACGTATAGTCGTGTATATCTTTACATAGCTCCAGTCTTCTTTATCAGAAAGGACGTGAGCGTTTTATGAAATGCGATCTGTGATCGAAAACAGCAATATAGCTGTAGGTTGACTGTAAATAAAATTATATTGCGTTGTTTATCTTTTGAAAGGCTTGACACCGAAGAGGATTGCATGATCATGAACAATTATGTTCGGAAAAGTGATTATTTCTGTTAATCTTGTCTAATATTATTATTTACTTATATAATTTGATCGATTTTCAAGCAATTCAGCTAATTGGTAGCTTGGTACCGGACCGACTTGGACATTTTTCATTTGGGGAAACATAAAACTATTAAAACAGAAATAGGTATAGTTTTGCACAAAGTTCGTTTTCATTGCTAACAGTTTACAATACTCTTGAGTAACTTGAGAGCACTGTATGCAAGAAAGTTAATCTTTGACTACGTATTTCTACAAAAGAGAATTTTAAAAAGAGAATCTTTCAAGCATAAAACACTTGCACAGTCTTTTGTTTATAAAACAAAAGAGTTAACCTGTTTGCTTCGCAGTAACTAGGTTAAACCAGAGACACAGTCACGAGCAACAATATTTATACCTAACCAAATTTTAAAAAAAAAACCGGTGGAATAATGACTGCGACTTGTGAAATTAGTTCTCTGCCAAGACATTTTTCAACTATGTTGGGGTCGGTATCCAGTCTAACCGGATGCAGCTAAATTCAAACATTTTACAGTTAATTTCCAATTATCTTCATTTTTAAAAGACATTTCGAAAATGTTTTTTAACTTTTTACACCTATGTATACTGCTTATTCGTAGGAAGTTTCATTAAAATCTGTTCAGTCATTTCGGAAAATAACGACTTGAAAGTTTGTATGAAATGTCGTAGGGTATAAACGCTCTTAAGTAGGACAAAAATATTCTAGAAATTGCTTTTTTACAACAAAAGGGTCTCCGTTTTACTTAACACAGTAACTAGGTTACGTCACCGGGACACAAGTACCATAAAGTCGATGGAAATATAGAACTAGTGGGATTAATATCCGCCAGACTGTCACGCTGTCAACATGTGTGCAGTCTGTTCTCTTGAACACGAGTGACAGGGTAATATCCCTTCGGAGAAATGCTTGTTGGGTAGCGTTGAGGGAAAAGAGTTGATTAAGATATGAGTTAATTAATAATTACAGGATTGAAGAGTTCTATTGCTATCCCTGAACTACTTCTGCTGTCCTATCATGACGTAGTAGTAGTATTGTTTTACTCTTATTCCAGTATGGCAAAGATGTCTAAAGATACAGGATGTCTAGCGCTATCTCTTTCCCACACTGGAAAAGGTGTAAAACAATTATGTTCTAAGACGTCATGGTAAGCCACCTGGTTGAATTAATTAGGCAGGCAGTACATTATACGAACAGAAAGTATACCAGCCCAAAAAAAATCAACATTAAGTTATTTTGTTTTTCATTTACGGTCCTATTGACGTTTATTTGAACCCCTATATGAACATACGATATGGTCTGTGGAAAACTGTACCAAGCATTTTCATAAATTACATCATTTATTAATTTAATTATTTTACTAGAAAGATATCTGAGACTCTCTGTCTTTCTTTACTTTCTTTTTTTCGAGGCAGTCCTCAGAGATAACTCTGAGGACTGCCTCGATGGTCTAGTGGTTGCAACCGTGATTGTTGAGCGTTAGGTGCTGGGTTCGATTCCCGGGTCGGTCAAATTGTTATTGGCTTTGTTTGGAATTTCTCAGTAGCAGCCACGGAGTCTGTATTTATGCCCGGTGGATGGCAATAGGCACGCCCTCTATTACATGGGACATAAACATAACTGGCGAAATGTGGGTGTACTGTTAGGTACACCTCTGCTTGACCCTCCGGTGATTATAAGCGAGATCTTCTGTTTATGTTATTTAACTAATTACTAGACAGAAATATTTTATACCCTCGACGGCCTTTTGGATAAAGCTGAAAAACTAGAAGACCTCAAAACGTCCGTCCAAATTGACGGGCATATATCCGTGTGTCGCATCAAGCCGTCATATTATCACCGAGTGTGGTGCAGAACTGTCTTTTCACTTAAACATATTGTGTGCTCTGTGTTGCAGCTACTGAAGGAACGGAAACCCCTTTCAGTGAAGAGTGCTTGCATGACGGGTGAAGCGTAGAACGATTTTATGAAAAAAAGGTAATTATGTAGTTTATGGTTATTTTCTTCCAGCGTAACAATGGATTGGCTGTGAAAGATTATATGACTAGAAAGGGGGTAACCAATGACGACTAAAATAGTTCGTATGGGAGAAGAAGATGCGCTGCGCCGCCCCCGAATACATTGGGTCAAGAACAAGAGAATGATACTAAAGTTTATTTTCTTCTTTCTATAATTAATTTTGTTACATTTATCAAGGAACTTCTATAGATTTTGGCCACAGATTTTTCTGTAACACTACCGATTTTCAGGTTAATAAAATTTCTTTTATAACCATAGATCAAAGTAGGTACATTGAATTGGGGTCATTGATCCGAAACGTTTATATTAATATGGACATTCCTCCGGAATTGGTTGATTTCATTGAAATTTAAGTGCAACAATTTATAAAAAGTTGTGGCCATAAAAAAGTTAAAAAATATATACTAATGCTTCGATCGAAATTCGATTGTTTTTATTATTCAACAGATAAATAATAAATTAATTTAGTTTTGATACCTTCCTTTAAATTTTAAATTGAGGATTAATAATATCACTACCAACATTAACAATATTTAATTGAATCCGGAAAAACCGGAATTACTTTCTTGAAAAATGGCTTATCCATGTTATTCTTTCTGTGTGCATTTATGATACAAGTACCAAAAATCAATTTACCTACTCCGATCACTGTTTATGACCATAAAACTACACTGAAGTCTTAAACCGCGAATCTCTTCCAACTAACCCACAACCCAACGTTACCACATCCTCTATGCTCCACAAACAGACCGAACATTGAATTATAGAAGCTGGCTGAGCTCGGCAAAGAGCAGTAATTAAGAGCAGAGCCACACGAGCACGATTAATTAACGAGCATAGCCTGCTCTGTTTGGGCTTTTGACCCATTTTTGAAGCAGAGGTAGTGAGTGGTATTTTTGTAGGAATTTTTGATCGCTTGACTTTGCTGTGGCAGGGATTTTGCAGTCGTGAATATTGGGTACTGGTTTGTGGTGTTAATATTGCATTTTTTACTTCGGGTACAATGAGGTTTTTGTTCTACTTAACTTGAAACAACCCTCCTCCTCAATCCCTACATTCAGTACGGTGGTAACATTTGCATTATTTGTTAGAGTGCACGAAAAAATCAAGGGGATTAAATATTTTATGTTGCTTTTGGGTTTTGGAACGCAAAAGTAAAAACGTCAATGATAAAATAATAAAATTATTTTAAGAAAATAATCTTACCTAGATTAAGGTCCACGCGTCACGGCGACACATCAAGCTATACATTTCCAGTATAAAATGGCCTCGCTTTGAATATATATCCCGCACAATGAGAGATCTGCACAAACTGGTTTTGTATACCTTAATTGCTTGCCGTGCGTACAGACGTAAGTAAGCCTTGTTTTCTTGTGGACAAGATAACCTCCAACTGTTTCTGTGAGAGGTGCTACATTACACAAATAGATGGAAAATTAATATCTTCGTTTCGTTGAAACATTTTAAAAATACATCATCTTATCGCGAAATTTTCTGTAAAATTACTATGAGATAAAGTTTAGCTCATTGGGTATTCGAGACGAAGAACTGGGTTGGTATATAAAATGCCAACCCATGCTGGGTGGGATGTATCTCTTAGCTATAAAATGTGATACATCATGTTTTATTTATACTTGATCGAGAATGCTATCTAATGATTCCACCGTCTGGCCAATGGTATCTAAAAACATTTAAAGTGTAGGTCGAACACTTTGATCTAATAAAAATGATTGGTTTTCATAATATCGATGAAATATCAAGAAATGTATTGATAGCCAACACACGGCATTGATCGCTGAATCCACAATTTTCAAATTTTTCAGAAGTGTTTCTCAAGGTGTGTGCTAAGGAAGGGTTTTTGAAAATTCGCCCCTTAAATGGGTTTAAAACAAGGTTGTTTAGAAGTTCAGTTTAAGCCATTTTTGCCGATGGGTCCCGCTGTGCGTCAGCTCGTATCCAAATAACTTAAACTGAAAATGATAAAAATGTACAAACAGTCACACCCCATTTTAAAAACGATTTCATGATATATTTAAATGCTACTCTTCACGTATACTCCTGATTACGCACACTCACGCAAAAAACAGTGAACACAAAATGTAAAATGTATATCTACGTGCATACTGTAGACAAAACGATGACGGCATAGCGTCCATTAAGGAAAGTTCTCGCAAGTGAAGTGGCTGCGGATGACACAATCCTGTAATCCTATCTAATAATGGAAGCCTCTGGACAGACTGATAACGTCATAGAGGACGGAGGAGGGAGGAGGGAGCAATTATCTGCCTTTGATATATGGAGGAAGAATGGTGGTCTATAGTTTTATGGAATAAAAATGCGGTTAGTTGAAATTGGTTTGACAGCACAATATTAAAAGAAGTTTGTAATTCTTAATTTCGGACCTTCTTGCCCAAAAACTAACCAATAGTGACGAGAGCAATGCTAAATGAAATCTTAAAAAAGTACAATTGTTTCACTACCCTAAAACAATGTAAAAATTACGCTCACCGTAAGCACAACAACGAATGCGTTTGATTGTAATTTGGCATTAACAAAGTCGAAAAAAGATGAGTATTCTACATTTATTTTGTACATTTTTTCTGATATAAACTAAGTTGACACTTAACTTCATAAATGATAAAGTCTGATGTTTGTAGTAAGTCAAATGATGCCAATCCCATAAGATTAAGAAACACAGTTTCAGCGTTTACTACGTAATACGGTATGCAATGTTCGTCAAAGTACAAAATTAACATTGATGCCGTTAATTGTTCTCGGGTTTCCCTAATTTAGCGTTACGAACAATAACCGCACACTTTCAGCAGACTGCATTCGAATGCTATAACAAGCACAAAGGCCGGATGTGACGTCATTCATAAATTAATAATTCCCCGTTTTAGTATTCAGTTTAGTACTGTTTGGGGAATATAATGGTAACGATTTTCAGGAGCTGTGATTAGTTTTACAGGAATGTGGTACAACGTAGTATTCATGGATAGTAGATGTTTCGCGATTCGCGTAGCTTTTCAGAAATCGACTACTTCTTTTCATAGAATTTTGTAATATCGTGGAATCTACGTATTCGATTTAGAAGAAAAGCATTTCTTTGAGATAATTTGTAGTTTTTGCGATTATGTAGTTTTAATCAGAATATTATGGTAATTATGTTTAGGGATTTTATTTTATTTTTATTTTATTTTATTTGGGAAAATAAACGGTTACACATTACAGTATGGTTAAGAACTTAAAGCTAAAATGGTATTATAAATGTATAACCAACAACATTTTCCACATAATACAAAAAAAAATTAAACTAACATGAACATCGTGCGATGTAAGGTAGACTTTAAGGTATGAATAAATGTTAAAATAAAACAAAACTGAAAGTTATACATGCAAAAGAGAAAAAAAAAAAAAAACAGAGAAAGAATTGAACTATGATTTTAAATTATTATGTACTTAAGTCTGCTATGGTTTTAAGAGCAATACTTCTAAATTTCCCAGCCGAGACAGCAAAGAACTCAATATCCTGGAAAATTCTATTGAACTGAGTGGTAAGACGACGTAGGGGTGCTCGCGAGCCCGCGTTCGATCGACAAGAGGTTACAGCAAACAGTGGTCGCGCGCGCACACCCCGACATATAGTTTTTCTGGGTACTACATAACTAATTCTATTGTTCATATCTATACAATCAAATTTATTGTTACATAAATCAAACAAAAACATCGATTCCAACATTATACGTCTAGATTTAAGATCTTGAAGTTTAAATTTATTTAGCAAGTCGCTATAAGATGCATACTTGCGAAAACAACGGTAATGCATGGCCTTTAAAAATTTACGTTGTACTCTTTCTATCATGTTAGAATATTTTTCATAGAAGGGATTCCACACCGGGACCCCGTATTCCAACTGAGACCTGACCAGAGTTTTATATAGGTATAAATAAGTACTAGGACGCCTAAATTCCAGAGCCGATCTCATTACAAACCCGTACATACGAAAAGCATTGTTCACAATTTTAGTAACGTGAGCATCTAGATGGAGTTTGTCATCCAGCAAAACACCAAGGTCACGAACCACTGTTTCTCTTGCTAGATCTGTATTGTGCAAGGTATATGCATGCTTTATTAAGTTTTTATTTTTAGTAAAACTAATGCAATGGCATTTGGATATGCTCAATTTTAGCTTGTTTTTTACACAATATGCAGAGAATCTATCTAAGTCTTCCTGCAGCAATAAACAGTCGCGTAAATTAGTTATTGGTCTAAAAATTTTTAAATCGTCTGCATATAGTAATAATTTAGAATTTAGAAAACACGTACCTATATCATTAACAAACATAACAAACAAAAGAGGACCCAGTATAGAGCCCTGAGGAACACCGGAAGTAACATTTAGGGTCGCAGAATTAAAACCGTTTATCACAACTCTCTGAGATCTGTTAAAAACGTAAGAAGAGAACCATCTCAGTAGGTCGCCACGTATGCCATTAAAGGCAATTTTACTCAAAAGCAGTTGATGGTCCACTTTGTCAAACGCCTTTTGGAAGTCCGTGTATATAGTGTCAACTTGAATACGAGAGTCCATACTATTAAATAAATAGTCAACAAAAGATATCAGGTTAGTGGTAGTTGATCTTTTTTTGACAAATCCATGTTGTTGCGGAATTATGCTATTATGCAGTAAAGGATAAACTTTATCATGAACAAGTCTCTCAAATAACTTGGAAAAAACCGATAATATCGAAATAGGTCGATAATTTTCGATGTCCTGTTTAGGTCCCGACTTGTGAACAGGAGTTATATTTGCGAGTTTCCAAGCTTGGGGAAAGACTCCTTTTGAAATGGATAGATTAAAAATAATTTGTAATGGCACACACAGATTAACAGCGGTCTTTTTAATGAACACGACTGGTAAGCCATCTGGTCCCGGACCTTTTGACGGATCTAATGCTTCTAGCGCACTTAATATTTCATCGGCAGTAAACTGAATGCTACTAAGGAGAGAACAGGTTTCCGAGTAATCTCCGTACTGCGACGAAGCACTGTGACTTGAAGTGGATGGCTCATATACCGAATTGAAAAAGCTTGAGAACAAATTACAGATGTCTTCAGGGTTGTTGGCTGAATGATTACTATAGTGCATGATAGAGGGGAAGCTTGTAGAGGATTTGCGGGAAGAAATGAACGTCCAAAAATGCTTAACATTAATTCGGATGCCGTCTTCTACAGAGGCAATATACTTTCTGTAACAATTTTTGCTCTCAACTTGGAATCTGGAGCGGTAAATGGAAAACTGTTCGTAGTCTGAGATATTTTGATACATCTTCCATTTTACCCAAGCTTTGGCTTTATTTTTGTAAATATGAATAAGCGATTTTGTGAACCATACCGGAAACTTCAACGATCTACAGTTATTGAATGGAACGTGTTTCTTAATAATGCTGAAAACAACGTCATAAAACGTGTTCAAGGTATCGTCAACGGTTTGGTTACCTAAAGATTCCTCCCAATTAATGTCTTTTAAATCCGCATTTATGTCATCATAATTTGCCTTGTAATAATTATATTTTTTAATCACCTTGCGGGCCATCGAATCGTATGGTACACTTAGAGAAATAAAAACACTAAGTGGTGGGTGGTGGCTGTCAAGCTGCAGTAAACAGTCTGTGGCTCTAGAAACTTTGCATTCACCGTTACCAATAACCAAATCCAATATTTTGCCACCCGCATTGCGTATTGTATTGTATTGATGAGCGTCGAGGAACGACAAAAGTGCACGCATATGATCACTAACGGGGGAGTTACCTCTACAAACATGAGCCGATAATGAAGTACTATCTGTACAAGTGATCCAGTCGATTTCCGGAAGGTTAAAGTCTCCTACCACATAGAAATTATCAATGTTTGTGCCACCAAGCAGTGCTTGCAAAAGTTCAAAATATTCAGCATACGCAAACTCTGGCGTTTTTGGTGGTATATATACTGCAGCAATAATTCGGCACTTACCTCCACTTGAGCTTGGCAATTGCACTAAGATGTGCTCAACGCTGGCATGGGTTGCGATTTGCGGAGCCAATCTAACTGAATGCAGACTCTTCAGTACAGCCACGAGAACACCGCCTCCGTCTTTTTTATTGGTGGCAACACGGTCACGATCGCAGCGATGCACCACATAACGCTCATCAATAAACTCGTTATCTGATATCTCGGATGTCAGCCAGGTCTCAGTCAAAATTATCACATCATAACAATTGGCTAGAATATTCATATATAAGATATTCAATTTAGTGCGGAATCCTCTGCAATTTTGGTAATATATAACTAGATTATCTGCCATTATAGCGCAAAACTGTATAGAATATGGTCATAGATGCATTTACCGTTACTAACGCAACCGCAACTAGCAAGGCATTATCGTACAATAGGACGTTAAAAAAATGCGAACCAAATATAAGAAACATAACATAGTACTTAGAGAAATGGATTAACATTAACAAACAACTCACAAGGCTGCATATTATGCAGTGTTCAACTAAAGTCATTAATAAACTAACTATTAAAAGAGTCCAAAGCTGTGCGCAACGATTACGCAGCAAACCGAAGAATGACGGATTATTCACTGTCGAGTTATTTTTCGATGGATACAGCGCCTTGGCCGTCAATCGGTGCCGCGTAGCCAGGTTTGATTTTAGAGATATCGTGCGCGTTCCGAATTGCAAAAGACCTTGTCCCCTCCTTTTCACGGACAAGGATTGTTCCATGCTTAACCCAAACAAATTTATAATTGTGTTGTTTGGCAGCGTCTCGACACTCACGAAATAATTGTTTATTTTTTAGTGTCAGGTGTTCATGCATATAAATCGGCAGAGATGTTCCTGAAACGCCAATTTGGGCCGTGGTAAATCCTTTGCACAACCGTTGGGCACTAAGGACGTTGTCACGTAGTATACGTGATCCAAATTTAACTATGATGTTTTTGGGCTTGTTTTGCTGGTGTGCATGTGGGACACGGTGAATAGAAATAATGTCACTTTGTTGCACACTGCACTTAATTATGGCCCCAATATTTTGCATCATGGTGACAAGGTTTTCATTACGCCTTTCAGGGATGTTGCATATCTCAATGTTACAATTGCGGGCACTCTGTTCCAAATTATCAATCCTTGCCACAAGCTCTGTAACGATTGGCTTTAGATCAATGGTCTCTTGAATATTTTTATTAATATTGGTAACTTTCTTACTGAGATCAGCTTGCTCCTCAGCAGCAAACTGGACCGAGCGTTCGAGGGAGTCAATTCGTTCAGTTGTACTAGAACACTTCACATCTAACTCTGTAACTCTCCGACGCAGGGCTGATTGCTCCGATCGGAGAGAATTAAAGTCATTTTTTATCTCTGACGTCACTTGATTGAGTGAAGTAAGTTCGACCTTCATTGATACCATACTCTCCGATATTTTATTAATACTTGTTTCCAAATCCCGTCGCCACTCGTTGATTGTAATCTTCAACTCCGTTGACAAGTCATTTATAGCTTGTGTCCACTTAGAATCCGGCTGTTTACGTTTATTGCGGACTGACACATTTTGATCGCCGCTCAATGGGGAATCAACCTTGGAACCAACCGTTAAGTCCGTATCCGAATGGAATTTTTTCTTGTCGGGTGAATGGGACATAGTATTGTTTCCGTTAATATTCAATTTAACAATCTTTGTTCAAATTATAATATTTTTAAAAATGGAAAAAGAACTGCGTCTTGTGAGGATCGAACCAGCGGCACACTGCGTCGAGTAGCTCTAGTGATACAAAAAGCACACCCGCCGGCCACTCGACCACGGTGACTTTAAGTTGTGTCTCGAAATTCTGCACCAGTAATTAGAGTCTCTCTGTGTGAATGACTTGCGATAAGCTCGAATAATGAGGTCCTTTGTTCTCAAAGTCACAAACAAGGTCACCTTGAACACTCAGAAACGTTAAAGTTTTTAAGTATTTTGGCAAATACTAGTATTAAACTGAATTTAATTGATGATAACCATATATATTTGGATTCCACAAGAGTCACTGTATATGTCACAATAAAAATTTGCCGAGATTAGCAGCAAATTACCACTTATTTCACTCAATTTTATGGACTGATTTTGAAACAGTACACTCAAAGCAACGGTCGCACGATGAAACGATGAAGGGATAAAAGCGTTATGATAAAAAACAGTAGGAGTTAAGATATATTTACATTAATGATATTATTAATTAATGCTGGCAACACTAAAGTGTACTAACGTCATCCAATTTCTTTCTGTGATTATTTTCAATTTTTAATTTTTTTAACAGTACTTTTTCAACAAATCTGATATTTATCTCTTTTTTTAAATCTACTGGTTTTGCAATAATCAAGCACACAACACAATGAAGCATAAATATTTTTATAGATGGAAAAGAAAACTGGTCCCTAAAATGACAGATTATGACATATGTCATTAACGAAAACTAAAATGTTATGAAAATAAATGGATGAAAATGTTGACCCGAGCAGCAGCTAAACTTGCACGTCTACCACCTCCGGACTCGTCGCTTCGCTCCGCCTCGCCGCCGCCGGAAACCAGCCCCACCGGGATTGCTGTGACATCGGCTGTGGCAGTTGCGTCGAGCGACAGCGACGAGTACTTCTCTCCGCCCACGACGCCACCACCTGCTCGTCGACGGGGAGGACGCCGGCCGCCGGACGGTTTAGGACCTCGAGGCCCACCGGCCTCTGATAGGGTCCCAGCTCCCGGCGGAAGTGTGCAGCGCATGCGATGGACGCAAGCCATCAATGAAAATGTCATGCGCTCATACTATGGGGCTACAGAGGGAGGAAACAACCTGACCGCGTACCGTGTTCGGATGCTCTCTCTGTTTCAGGTGCTTGAGCCAGCTGTCAACGTGTCGGCGCAACGACTGTCGGATCAGGTGCGAGTCATCCAACGTAATCGTATGTTGGATGACACTGTACTTGATCGCCTGCGAACTGAAATGCAGAGTAGCCATGTCACTGCTCCGTCGGTGCAAGCTGTGGCACCACCACAGCGTAACATAACACAAAATAGCACTAACGACGTGAGTAGTGACATGGCTACTAATGTAAGTACCCAGTGCAGTGAGGAAATGAGGAGTGCTTTGGAGGGTGCGATTCGAGAATATCGGTACATGTCGCCTGAACTTAGACCACGCTTACCTCGTTTGCCCATGCATAACAGAAATAGGGCGCTGGTGGCTGTTCTGGATTCGCAGTTGTCAAACTATTTTGATAATTGCGATGACCTCACTGATGCTCACTCAATCCTGTATTGTGCGGCTGTAGCGGCATGTCGTGTAGCTCATGTCAAATTTTCTGATGACAGAGCTACACGACCTAAACCTGCCGTACCGGCTTGGCAGTGCAGGATTGAGCGACGTATTAGTGGGGCCAGAACACTCATCGGCAAACTAATCTGCTTCAGGGAGGGCAACAATCGCCCTCGAGTGATGCGCTTTGTGAGGCGGGCATTTGCGGGTACTGATATTAGTCCTCGAGACTATATGTCCCGTATCACAGAGCGCATCGACTTTCTGAAGCAGAAAGTGTATGCATGGGCAAACCGTATCCGTAGGTATAAGCGGCGGGTGAAACGATACACTCTGAATCGCACATTCCAAAGAGATGAAAGGTGGGTTTATAGGAGTTGGGAGCGACCGGACCAAGGTGTGGCTGACACGCGCATGCCGGATGATGACGCCATGTGTTCGTTCTGGCGCAGCATCTGGTCGGTGCCTGTCAGCCATACCGAGGGTGAATGGACTCGGGAAGTCGAGCGAGTATGCGATCCAGTTCCAGAAATGGGGGCTATCACTATCAGCCCCCAAGACGTAGCTCGTGCAGTCCGTCCGTTACCTAACTGGAAATCTCCAGGGCCGGACGGGCTGCACAACTTTTGGATTAAGTGGATCCAAAGGTCGCACGCTCGCTTGGCGGCCCTATTCCAGTCAGCCTTAGAGTCAGGGTCGCTGCCCGAATTCCTGACTACTGGAATAACTCATCTGCTCCATAAATCGGGTAGTACTGCGGAGCCCAAAAACTATAGACCGATAACCTGTCTCCCGACAGTGTATAAAGTTCTTACATCCATTTTGAGAGCTAAAATTAGCAAACACATTGATGACAATTCGATCATGTCCGCTTCTCAAAATGGATGTAGGAACGGGTCCCGCGGTACTAAGGAGCTGCTCCTCATTGATATGGCCATTAACCAACAGGTTCGGCGTTCCCGAAGGGATCTGTCGACATGTTGGATAGACTATAAGAAGGCCTACGACTCGGTGCCACATACATGGCTCATGAGGGTGCTAGAATTGTATAAAGTTGATGCAACTCTGCGCACCTTCCTGATGTCGTGTATGGGGCAATGGAGGACAGTCCTTCGCTATCCAGGATGTCGGCATATCCAACGGAACAGCGAACCGATAAGGATAGAGCGAGGTATTTTTCAGGGCGATAGTTTGAGTCCGCTTTGGTTCTGCTTAGCCTTGAATCCTCTAAGCACGCTGCTGGAGGATTCAGGTCTGGGCTTTCGGTTGAGGAGAGGTGGTCAGGTTATATCTCACCTTCTTTACATGGATGACCTGAAACTCTTTGCCCCCAACAATTTGCAACTGATGGAGCTACTGAAGGTAACAGAAACTTTCAGTAGCGCCATCAGGATGGAATTTGGTGTGGACAAATGTGCGGTCATGCATGTAAAGCGAGGGAGGATTGTGGAATCTGCGGGAACCCAGCTCTCAGATTCCATAAATCTTAGATCCCTCTCAGCAACCGAAACCTATAAGTATTTGGGTATGTCGGAAGCGCTGGGCATCAATGCTGTTGACGTGAAGCAATCGTTGAAGGAGCGCTTCTTTGGCCGCCTGAGAAAAGTATTTAATAGTCTTTTATCAGGCGGAAATAAGGTGCGTGCCTTCAATGGTTGGGTCATGCCGGTTTTGATGTACTCTTTCGGCGTACTCAAATGGACTCAAACAGAACTAGACGCCCTGGATAGGAAGGTCCGTACATTGTTGACGGCATATCGAATGCATCACCCACGTTCTTCGGTTATGAGACTGTATATCCCGCGGAGTTGTGGAGGTCGAGGCTTTTTAAACGCCAAGACTCTCCACAATCGCGAGATATGCAGTCTCAGGGAATATTTCCAAGAAACCGACGTGGGAATGCATCGAGATGTGGTCGCGATGGACAAGGCCC
The DNA here is from genome assembly GCA_949152445.1 of Cerastis rubricosa. NCBI lineage: Eukaryota > Metazoa > Arthropoda > Insecta > Lepidoptera > Noctuidae > Cerastis > Cerastis rubricosa. The sequence continues at coordinate 21,085,874 of OX424532.1, forward strand.
TCACCCCGCTCTCCTTGGCTAAAGAGAACTGGCGCAAACCTGCAGTGCTTGACACTAATGACCGCAGGGAAGTATGGCAGAGTAAGGAGCTTCACGGACGCTACTTCAGTGCCCTGCATGGGCCTGATGTAGACCATGCAGCGTCCGTAGCCTGGCTACGTTCCGGGGAACTCTTTGGAGAAACCGAAGGTTTTGTTTGTGCAATTATGGATGAAGTTATGATGACGAATAACTACCGGAAATTTATTGTGAAGGATGGCACGGTTGACATATGTCGGGCATGCCACCGTCCGGGCGAATCGATCCGTCACATTATCTCCGGGTGTTCTCGTCTAGCTAACGGAGAATACTTGCATAGACACAACCTTGTAGCCAGGATTATCCATCAGCAACTTGCTCTGAAGTACAGCCTTGTGGACTCGGAAGTGCCGTACTATAGGTATGTGCCCGACCCAGTTCTCGAAAATGGCAATATCACACTGTATTGGGATCAATCCATCATCACTGACAGGACTATTGTAGCCAATAAGCCTGATATAGTGGTGATGGATCGATCAGAGCGGCGCGCAATGATTGTTGACATAACGGTTCCACATGACGAGAACCTCGTGAAGGCCGAGAAAGATAAACAAATCAAGTATATTGACTTGGCTCGCGAGGTTGTCGACATGTGGCCTGTTGACTCAGCGATCATTGTGCCGATAGTCGTATCAGCCAATGGCCTAATTGCCAAGAGCCTCGACCAATATCTGATGAGGCTCTCGTTAGGCAGCTGGATCAAGGGCTTGATTCAGAAAGCGGTACTCCTGGACACGGCTCGTATCGTTAGGAGGTTCCTTTCTCTGGAGCCCTGACCGCCGGTAGCTTGGACCCTGTTCCCGATACCGGTGGGCTACTATTTTTTATATTTTTAAATGTTTTTTTTTATTGATTTTATTTAGGAATATTTAAAAATGTAAAAAATATGTTGTTTAAATGAATAAACGGAAAAATTATTAATTACAATTTTCGGAAACGTAAGTGTTATGAACATCGCATGTTCAGGTTGTGGTGGCCTGATAGGCAGTTGCTTCATGTAAAACACTGGTAATCAGCTGCATCCGGTCAGACTGGAAGCCAACCAAACAAAATTGGGAAAAGGCTTGATGATGACGTATAAGTTCAGAAAAATATTAAATAAATCTGTCGAGATAAATGCTCATTCTTGCATCATTTGAATGACTTCAACCGATATAGCGGTGACTAATAATTTCTCCCAGACTTTGCATCCGGATGATTATTATTCATAATAAGATAATTAAAATTCAGAATAATGAATTGACGTTGATAAAGATTATTAATATAATAGTAATTACTGTTATCTTTAATTAGTTGCCTTATTTCTCTAATAAAGCGATATGATAGGAAGATTCGCTCTACGACCGCATTAAAAGTGATTCTGTTCATTTGAAAACGATTTTTGAATAGTTTTGTCTCGCTCGCTCATAGTCAAAATCGTATTTTTCTTTCATTACGGGCTGTGTGAGCTCAATTTTTTCAGTAGTGAACGCTTTCGCTCGATCTAAATACCTACGGTTAATATATTACGCCCTAAAAAGGACCAAAAAAATATTCCGGTCCAGTGCTTAGGCCCCGTTTGTTGCATCTAAATTTGTATCGAACAAACTTCGAAAAAACTTACTAAAACTGGTAACATCTCTAAATGTACCGTCTATGGTCCCCTTTTATCGATACAGTATTAAATTCTGCGTCTGTGGCACAAAGAACGACAATATCAGCCGTCAAAACTAAATGTCAAAAAAGTTTTAAAAGTCAGTTGTCTAATTTTACCGTAATGCCGTGTTGTGATTTATGTTCTCTGGTTTTAAAACGTGAGTATTCTTTTATTTTAACCCAATGTATATAGTGTTATATATCAAAATAAACCTCGTTAATCAAGCTTTACGAATATCTATAAACATCGTAGGTTCAAAGTCTGTTGAAACGATAATATCGAAATGTAAAATTGGCGCCATGTCGAACGTGGTATTTTGTTAATGTTTTTTTAGAAATTATTGCAAAAATAGTTAAAATAGTGCTCGTATTATGAAAATTACTTCAATTAAGTAATTATTAGTGTCTCCGCAATATAAAACAGTAAAATAAAACGAAATCTTATCGAATTTTTTACGTAAACACGACAAAATCAGTAGGTATCGAATAGAATGCGAGGAGGGTTGATTGTTTTGGGTGATTGTGCTACTAAGAAAGTGCCAAAGTAAGGATATATGGGTATTAAAACGAAGCTTATATAGTCTAGTTTAATTATAAATAGGTTTTATTGATTCCAATTACAATTCTAATTGGTAAAACTTGGAATCTTATTGGAGAAACTGACATTCAACATATATTCTCAAGTTCACATTTTTTTCGAAATACTTATATCTAGTTGTCGTAATTAGTTTTTACGTAGTTAGATTCTGTATAGTTTCAGCTATACACACGTATTTTTTGTTTTGGTGTAGCTGCAATAGTTTACGAGAAAATAAGCTTTAAATGGGAAGTGGCGCGGGGGGCTTGCGCGGCAAAAACTTTCCATGCGCGCGCGGCGTGCGCGCGGGGTAGCCGTGGCTACCGCGGACATTTCACCGGATAGCAAGGTCTTATAGTTTCCTTTAACTTCAACTATAAAATTAAGGATTAATATCCAAACAAAATGGATTGAAATAACGAAGACTATATTCAACAAAAATATTACTTCTGTACTGTATGTAACTAGAGAATCTTCGATAATTTAGTGACATGATAGTTTTGTATAACCAAGGTTACCGACCGACGTAGCCCGAAGAATTGCCAAACATAAGTGGCAGTGGGCAGGGCACATTGCTCGCAGAACGGATGGGCGATGGGGCCGAAAAGTTCTGGAATGGCGACCGCGAACCGGAAGACAATGCGTTGGTAGGCCTCACACTAGGTGGACCGATGACCTGGTGAAGGTTGCGGGGATCCGCTGGATGTGAGACACACGACGCTGGATGGCGACACTTGGGGGAGGCCTATATCCAGCAATGGACGTCTTTCGGCTGAAATGATGATGATGCGTAGGCCGAAATTTTTTGGCCTTACCGATAAATCTAAAGATTCCAATATTAGTGAATCCATTAGTGAGTTCCAATATTAGTGTTTGTGACTCGTATTTTATGCAGATACAATGTGCCTAGTTCTCAAGAAAGACTTAGAGCAGACGTAAAAAGAAGACATAAAACCTTTAATCCATTAAGTGCGTTACGTAGGGTAAGTTGTGCGACGTATGAGATCATGGTGTTCTATCTATATTACTCATATTTTTATATTTTATACATCTTGCTAACCTGTGCTTTAGCCAAGGGAAGTTTCCACCAGCTCTGAAGCAATCCATAATAACTCCTGTGCACAAGGGTGGAGACAGAGATGACATTAACAACTATAGACCTATCTCTGTCTTGCCTGCAATATCAAAAATAATTGAAAAGCTAATTAACAAAAGACTAACAAGCTACACTAATAAATATAACATTATTTCACAAGCCCAATATGGTTTTAGACAAAAATTATCTACGGAAGACGCAGTGACGGCATTAACCACTCATATTGTTAAACTAGTAGATTCAGGAAAAAAATGTATAACTGTATTTCTTGATTTAAAAAAAGCTTTTGATACTGTTTCTGTTCCCATTCTTGTGCGTAGTCTAGAAGGTATAGGTGTAAGAGGAAGCCCGTTAGCATTACTCATAGATTATCTACGGGATCGTAAGCAAAAGGTTAAGGTAGGAGAATATATCAGTAAGGAGTCTTACGTGACCTACGGCGTTCCGCAGGGCAGCGTGCTGGGCCCGACTCTATTTTTAATATATATAAACCATCTCTGCAAAATGATGCCAGATAATGGTCGCGTCTTCTCATATGCAGATGACACAGCTATTGTTTTTTCTGGCGACACATGGGAATCCGTATATAAATCTGCCGAAAAGGGTCTTTTCGAAATTGCTAACTGGTTAAACTCACATCTTCTAACACTAAATATTTCTAAAACAAAATATATTGCATTTACAAACTACAACAACACTCAACCCGGACCTAACGAAACTCTCAAAATCCACACTTGTCATAATATTTCTAGCACAAATTGTTCTTGTAAAAATATAGAAAAAAGTAACTCATATAAAATACCTAGGTATAATTGTTGATCAGCGGTTATCTTGGCATACTCACACAGATATGGTCATGACCCGTACGAGAAAACTTATTTGGATATTTAAGAACCTAAGACATGTCACATCTAAAAAAATGTTAACAGAAATTTACGTTGCTCTGGCTCAATCAATTCTTATCTACTGCATACCCGTGTGGGGCGGTGCAACTAAAACGAAGTTTCTTGAGCTAGAGCGAGCACAGAGATCTCTTATCAAGGTCATGTACACCAAACCGTTCAGATTCCCGACCAATGAGTTATACTCCCTAAGCGATATTCTCACAGTCAGAAAACTGTACATACTCCACGCTATCTTAAAATTACACAAAGTCCTGCCATATGACCCTCACTCTCAGGAAAGAAGAAGAAAACACAGTGTTGCACCAGTAGAATTCGTCAAAACTAGTTTTGCAAAAAGACAATTCAATACAAATTCCGCTACGCTCTATAATAAAATAAATAAAATAATTAACATCTATCCCATGACTACTAAAGACTGCAAAAAGGCATTAGTTCAATGGTTAAAACTGAAGACCTATGATGACCTGAAATATTGCTGCAAGCATCGTCAATATGAGTAATATATTCACAGGTATACACACACGCATGCACACACAAATACACATGCACACATGTACATACACATACACACAGATACATACACATACATACATATACATACACATAAATACATGCACACACTCTCACACACCATTTTAGGAGATATCTCTAAGTTCTTTTATTTTATTTTTAATTTTTAGATATTGCTTAAAATTTTTTGTTTAAATTTAATTTTCTTTTTGTACACCACTTTTATCATTTTTGTGTTTGTAATTGAAGAGCGGGGCCTCCTAGCACAGGTATATATTTTACTTAAAAGGAGGTCCCTATGTAAGATTTACTGTAAGAGGTGTACAAGTTTCTGCAATAAACCTTTATTATTATTAAAAAAAAAAAAAAAAAAAAAAATTATTGACATTATATTTGTTATTAATTAAGTACTGAGTAAAGTGTGTTTTGTACAAAATAATACGTTACATATCTAGTGCATTATAATGATTTAATTAATTACTTATTCTGTATTTTATTTTATATTTTCTTAAGATTTTTAAACACATTCGTATTTAAACTGCTTTGTCAGGGCTTTTGTGGTTTGTTAAATTCAAATTATATTACTAATCAGGAAAGTTAGTTTCTTCTTGTTCGTTCATTTGGAAATCGGAACTAATAAATAATCGATATTTTCTTTATTCATGCACATATGAGTATATTTCTTTTGTACCAATTTGATTATACTTAGAATAGATTAATTTTATTTTTATAATTTTAATGTCCTAATTAAATTGTGCTATGTAAAGTGATGGCCTGAAACACAGGTTTAAATAAACCTAGTTCGGGCAGGTCGCTACCAAACATCTGAATTGAACTGTCATTACTTGCAACTTTTAAATATGTTTTAGTTGTAATTTACTCATAAGTACTAATTATCATTGTATGAGAAATAATACCACTGTGCCTAAATGTACACTTTTTGTAATACTATTTTTGTAATACTACATATATCTTTGTAGGGGTACAGTAAACTAAAGAACGCAGACACCTGTAGGATATACCTATAGAACATTCAAAATAATTTCAACATGTACATATGTAACTATTAACTAGATCGTGTAAATATGTGTTTTGTGAGCAAGCAGTGTTTGTTTGGCTACAAAAAATATTACGATTACAAAATGTCACATGGAGTTAACATGCTTATCATTTATTTAAATGTCCATTTGTCAAAATGTTGTTTATGAAAGGATAGAAAATATTTGATTGTAGAATACAAACAAACTGTGTTGAACAAAACTTGTTATCTTTCAAAGAATTGATTATGAATAGGACATTTGAAATAAACCCACTTTGGTACTTTAAGAGGGAAATAATTATAGTTTATTAGGGTTCTATTCGTTCCGGAAAATTGGAAAACTTAGAAGTTAGATACCTGAAGTAGGAGAAATGGTTTAGTACAATAGTTTTCCTTTAGAAAAATTAAAAACGTGAGCAAGGCTTCGCCGGATTTGCTAGTTCAGCAAATTAAACGACTTAAAAAAATAAGTTTTTTTTCTTAGCCACATTTGTTTTTGTAATTTTCTCTATCAAATCATCTGCCTAGATTTTTCCAACTATATGCTAGGGACGGCTTAAAGTCTAACCCGATGCAGCCGAATACCAGTACATGGAGCGATTGCTTATCTGACCTCCACAACCCAGTTAGTGCTGGGTAATACGAAACCTCTTGGTAACTCGGATAATCTATATTTATATATGAGTAATGATAATCTATTTATGTATGAGTAAGTATTCAATAGATGGCGCTGTATAGGAGCGGAGTAGCAATGAAAAATATTGCGAAAACGGGGAAAATGTGACGCAGACGAAGTTGCGCGGGACAGTTAGTTTGCTATATGAATCATTCGAAAAACATTAAAAAATATCCATAATAACAATAACATCAATCAAAGTTTCCTGTTTGTAGACAAACCCTGTTCATCACATGACTTACAGTTGACACTTGATAAGGGTGTTGTCGCACTGCGGCCATTCTTGTACAGCGCAACGATAGCATTGTTTGAACGCGACGACGTTTGACATGTTTGCACAAAGCTTTATTTATTCAAAATATGTAGGACACTAATGATAAATGATGGAGAATTATAGGTGACATTGTTTTTTGTGTTATTTTGTAATTATAAATTAAGTCGGCTTAGCACACGCGATCTCAGTAGCATTATTTGTGTTCGACTGATGAGATTTCTGTTTTTTTTAAAGGGACTTCTCGTGCTTCACTCCCTATTATGTCTGTCAGTCTCCAGTCAAAAAAGATAATGACCGAAGCCCAATTTTGCAATGGGATTGAAATCTGTTGAAACCCTTTCTTTGTTAATTATAATCATTACTGTCAATTCTATTTTTAAGTGTGTCACAGTATTTACAGTACGTCAGATTGTATGTCATCCGTATTTCCGTTATCTTATAATACGCGAATGTGTTATCAGTGTAGGTAATTATTTGAAAACATCACATACATGAGATAACTAATTATTTTAATCGAAGATTTAAAAAAGCTAGCCTTATTTTATTTACGCTGAGAGTTTATTTAGTATTGTATTTAACTTTGCTATAGCATATTGTTCTGTATGGTGTCGGACGTAAAGAATAGCACCATCCCATTTCTTCCCGTGAGTGTCGTAAGAGGCGACTAAGGGACTTGCCAGAGAATGGGCAGCAGCGTTCTCTGTGCTTTTGTAACAACCGTACTGCGATCGCCAACCCGCCTGCCAAGCGTAGCGATTATGGCAAAACCCCCCTTATGTCAATGTGGCGTTGGGGGAGGCCTATGCCTAGCAGTAGACGTCTTTCGGCTGAAATGATGATGAATGATGATAGCTAATATGCCTACTTTTCATATGTCAAATTTGAAGTACAGCAGTACAGGAAAGCTATTAATTATACACATCTTTAACATTGATTAATGTGACTTATAACATCTTTAGCATTGATTGAAGCAGAATGCAACTATGGGTTTGACAAATATAGATAGCTAGAGGAGGTACCTTATTCGAAGATCCGCCAATCGCGGCCAAGAAATTGTATGAATACAATTTGGTGGAAGTTTTCACCTGTTGTCATGGCTACAACGGTCGACTTAGTTCAAAAATGAATTTGGGAAGGCTTTCAGAATGTCGTTATATTATAACTTATTGCAATGCTTCACGTATTCAATCAAAGTTTATACAATATTATTCTCTTGTCAACAAACCCAACACACTCAATTATAGTTTGCCTGTTTTGGGGATGGACCCTGGACAGAATGCTCTAAAGGATCTTTTGCGGCCCCTATACTAACGAGGCAGTTGAGGTATACCCAGTACCTGAAAGACCCTGAGTCGGAAGAGTGTATAGATAGAGCCTTATTCAGTTCCTCTGACAAAGTCCCTTGGTCGCACAGGTCTACCCTTGAATACATGTAAAACAAATAACAAGATACAATCAACTAAGAAATACCATTGTTTCGCCAGGATCTAGGTAAAAAACATAGGATTTATGCTGATTAGTATTTGTTATGCTTATCAAAAATCTAGAAATATACATCATCATCACGCAGGTTGAAAAACGTAACTCCTCATGTTGTGATAGAACTGATTATCCTGGAGGGAGATTATAATGATGGTTTCTCATAATATTTTACCGAAAAATGACTAATGGACTATCTCAAGCAGAAAAGTGAGTGAAAGTGAGTGTAATAATCAATGCTTATTGCTTCCTGCGTCTTCGGTGTGGTAATAAACACCGCGACACGAATTTACTACAGACACTTACAGAACTATGAATTATGTATTAACGTTCCAAGTAAAATTCAGGTTATAAAATTAAAGTCAAAAATTTAAAATATACATAATGTCAAACAGGTTTATAATATAGTGTCAAACAGTTTTCAATATAATGTCAAATGGTTTTAAAAATGTCAAAAACAAGTACATTTTTATATAATGTCAAATGTAAATATTTTTTTATTGTGTGCCATTAGTTGCGATATATTATATTACTATTATTGCTCAAATATAGTCATGTTCCGGGTGTGTAATAATGCTACAAACTTCAGCCATGGTTTCTTAAAATAAACCTCTTCGTCAGAGTTTCAGAACTGATGTCGTGGGTGTTTACTACAAGTATATAGTAATGATTTATTCTATTTTAAGCTTCCTCAAATAACACTGTTACTCATACTGTTATTATCGTTGGCCGATTGACGTAAGCGATTGTGCATTCTGGGATTTGTTCTTGTAAACCTTATAAGTAGATATAATATCCTAAAGGGAACTATAATATGTATCAAAGTTGAGATAACACTACTGTATTCTCCGTGGGGTTACGCAGACTTTTGCGTATAGTACGAACGACGACCGAACAAGCTATACAAAATCAGTTAATGCGCATCTCTGATTGTCCGGGAAACCTACACAAAGCTAGGCATATCATAATGTTTTTTTTTGCTAGTTATTTTAAGTCCGATGGAGCGAGCTTTTGTCACCAACCGGACACATTCCGAACTGCTACAGAGAAATCTATATCAATATTATAAAGCTGAAGAGTTTGAGTTTTGCTTGAACGCGCTTATCTCAGAAACTACTGGTCCGATTTGAAAAAATATTTCAGTGTTAGCCTATTTATCGAGAAAGGCTATATGCCATATATCATCACGCTACGACCAATAGGACCGGAGCAGCAATGAAAAATGTTGCGAAAACAGGGAAAATGTGACGCAGACGAAGTTGCGCGGGGCAGCTAGTTACTAATAGAAAAGCAAAGTAATGCTTTGCCAAACCTGAGTATCGAACCCAGGAGCGTATGCTTCCTGCTAAGCGTAAAATGAAGCACTTTAATAATGCTGTTTGAATTTGTTGCTGCACAGGCCCAATCTAGGGTAGTTTTGTAATTTATACTAATACTATTAATATTATAAAGAGGTATAATTTGTTTGTAAGTTTGTATGTAGGGGGTAATCTTCAAAATTACTGAACCGATTCCGAAAATTCTTTCACTAATGGAAAGCTATATTATCCCCTAATGTTATAGGCTACATTTAAAGCGTTCCCGTGGGTTAATTTCTGTACATAACGGGAGCGAAGTCGTGAACAAAAGCTAGTTTCTAATATTTGAGCCTACCAAAAAGAGTGGAATGTAAATCCATCAATTATTTGTAACTTTTCATAATATGCCGTTTATTAAATAATTCAGTAAGTTAAAACATTTCCGTCCTTGAGTTGAAACTCAAGGACGGAAATGTTTCCAAATAGTTATCGGATCGACGATCGTTACGTTTTTAAAAATAGGTATCTAAATAGTTCTACCAACCAAAATTACCATCAATCATAATAAACCGGCTCCAAAAACTACATTAGTAGGTAACATCAGATACGAGTCGTAAGTGTGTATTTTGTTTCAGGTTTAGTATCCGTGAAAGTGTCTACCTGAAATATCTACTAAGTCTGAAAATATGGTCTAAAAACAAACAGGCTGATAAATACGTATCCCTCCTTAGTCTGGTAAAATAGCTCCTACCACTTACCTTGGCAGTTGAAGACGCAGCGTCCTAGTGATGACTGATACCGTCAAACGTTCTGGATTACCATCATCACATATCTGTCATTAGCACAAGATTATACCTGCACCTGATATACATTCCGTATCTTCTAAGACTAAGAATAGGAAGTCCTACTACGTCGAACAATCAAAATATTGCTATTAATTGCTATTGCATCGCACTAGTAATGAGACGAAGAATTGTGTTTCAAACTAGGATTTCCGCTAAGTTGGAAAATTATATCATATATGGTAGGTATCCTATCTCCAGATATACATACGTAATGCAAATAATTGCATTGGGCGTGTTATCACTTGGAAGTCCCAAGTACACCACAGATCCAAACACGCTTATCAAGAACTATTATTAGTAGCTTTTTTTCCAGCTACTTGTTTTTGCAGCTGGCTTCTTGTCATACGCAAGTTACAGCTATTGTATCTATTAGGTAGTCATCTATATACTATGTTTATATTTATATTTTATAATATGAAGTTGAAGACTTTGTTTGTTTGCTTGAACGCGTTGACACCAGGAACCACTGGTCCAAATTGAATTTTTTTTTAGTGTTGGATATCCCGTTTATTGAGAAAGGTTATAAGGCTACGAACAACAGAAGCGGAGCATCAATGAAAATGTTGCGAAAACGGGAAAACGGTAACGCAAACAAAGTTCCGCAGGTCAGCTAGTTCATCTTAAATGTAGGTACTCACTGGTCTTGATTATCAATGCGCGGTCTCCTCTCATACGGCGGGCGCGCGTTGGCAGGCGCGAGCAGGCGCTGGGTGTCAGGTGCGCAGGCGCGGGCGAACGCCGCGGCTGCCTCCACTGCCGCCTCCTCGTCGTACGTTGATGTATCGTCTTCAGCTGTGGGGGAGGAAGAGGTTTGTTAGCTGAAGTTTTACCAGAGGTTTATTCTTTTTCTTGGGGTATGGAAAGGAGGTTGAACGGCGGTTAAACTCGAAAGGAGCGGGGAAATAGTGTGACAATCACGTGTATTTTGCAGGTGTTCGTGTGTGTGTCTAATGAAATCTCAAAAAAAGTACTGCGATTCTGGGAGGGTGGGAGAAAGGTTCTGGTCTAAAACCTCACGACGTATCACCATGGGGAGGGAGGAGTATAAAAGTGGCCTAAAAAGTGTGTACAGGCAAAAGTTTATCAACAGTAAAATCTTTTTGAGCGTCAAAATTACGTAAGCCAGACCAGCAAAATCCCTGCCCTTCATCAGTTCTTGCTTTTGAAGAAGTAGTGCAACAAACTCACCACCAATACATCTGTGTCAACATCTGTTTGATTGGTTTCCTTTGCGGCGCTTTTGTTTTTTGAATAAAGCTACAATGCGCAACGATATAAGTGTAAAAAAATAGCGAAGGTACACCTGTCCATAATTATTATGTAAATTATTATTCAAAAAGAAAGTAGTCGAATAGGTCGGTTATTAGTTATATAATTCGTCTCTTACTGTCAGAAATAAGACGGTGTCAGATTAGTGTATTTTTGGCTCGTAAAGCGAATGTTTTTGTCTTTTAGAACCTTGACACACCTTTACACTAGGAATTTCTCCTATATCGTGGGTGCGTTTACAAACATTTAAACTCACATACACAAACAGCCAGACCCAGAAAAACTAACTGTAGGCCTTACAAATATTTGCTCCGTACGGGGATCGAACCCGCGACACGCAGCGCAGCAGTAAATCGCTTAGCCACTGCGTCAACCGTGCCGTCACCGTGTTGTCATTTCAAGACGCGCGTGTAAAAGCAGGTATACGAGCACCCTTTGTCACACGTGCAACTCGTGCGAGCGTTGACGCGCTTATAACCATGTATAAGCGAGAGATACTGACATATGAGATACTGATAGCTGAACCCATCAGTCCAAGCCAATACGCTGGAAAAATTGTTCGGATTTTTGAAGCGCAAAATGTGGCGTACGTGTAAGCGAGTAAGCCAATACGATCTAATACGCGCAAAATATTACGACATGCTGAAACCCTTTTAGTCAATAACAATTAACAATATATACAAGGTGTTGTTTTGCATCCTCGTCAAAATTCAGGATGTTGTCACAAAAGACATAAATATTCAATATAAATTACGGTACCTAGTAAATTATTAAAAAACACTGCATGTTTTTGTTGTTTAAATTTGTCAATATTTCAGAATAACCCCCATAGCATGGTTTAGGGATTATAAAATTATCGAAAAAACGTTTGAGGTTTTTTGTTTGTGTGTAAGCGACGTTATAAGGCAGGGATCAGACGGCCCGTGTTTAAAACACGGGTGGTTCACAGTTACCGATTTCAGTAAATAAATAAAAAAAAGAAAATTACCTACTCATTTTATTATTGATTCGGGTCGAGAATCATTAGCATAGTTACCTACTAGAATTTGACGAGGTTGCAATACAACACCTTGTACATATACCAATTGACATCCGAAATTAATCAGTTTTCAGGGATATAAATTTATTGACAGCTATCAAGATTTTATTAATTTTATCATTAAATCAAACATTTGTTTATTTCATGATAACAGAACCGTTATAATGCGTAGCCTAGTTTTTGTTTAAGGAAATTAAGTGGAATGGTAGATGTACACAAAAATCTGCAATGCGCAAATGTTTTGTGATAAGATTTGTTGTTTTAACTTAAATGGTAGTTGAAGTAAGATATGAATGATACGAGTATAACTAATGATTAATCAAACATTGTAAATAGCTTCACTTCATTGATATAATACCATAATAAAAATATTTTTAATACAGTTGCTCAAAAAGTGGCGTATTGCAGGGACGTATAGCGTTCGGGATGTGGGCTATTACACACTCGAGCTTTTACTTTACCTTTCCCGAACTCGTGCGTTCTCTTTCCCAACTGTCAAAATAATGTCTATTAAAAAGAAAAAAAAACAACCACGGAGTTTTTACTAAAAAAAAATCATAGAAGTTTTTATGATTCATGCAAATATTTCTAGAAAGAAGCTACTAATTTGTTTCAATATCAGATTTAATGATTTGATTCAATGAGTTAGGTTAGGTTTCATTTCATTTTCATTTCATATCAATAAAAAAAAATCTACTGAAGACTTGGCTGTATGGGCATAGTTCCCTTTGCCTACCCAGAAGGGATGAAGAAAACAAAAAAAATCTCTACTTCTATTCTTTTACGGTTGGCGCCATTTTCCAAAAATGTTCTTTATTAAATTGCTTCATTTTTTCGCAACTGTATTAAAAATAGTTGTTCAGTACACGTGCGGAACCGTCATTGCAACTTGTTCCGACTGTCAACCCTCACCTTCGGCTGCGCCTCGGCTCGGGTAGACATTTGTCGGAACTCTTTGCAATGACAGGCATTCCGCACTCGCAATGAAATATACTATTTTGGTAACCTTGCTGGTGGTAAATGTTACCATCAGAATGTTTTGTTGTGTGTGTTGGAAATATTTAATTGGAGCAAACTACGGGTCTGCTAAGATAACCTACGCTGGAATAGTGTTAGCCTGGAGTCTGGATTTGTGCTCGGATGATGGCGATAACATTACTGGTGATATTGATGTATATGTTTTGTACATATTGGTCTAACCGTTAAGTTGGATAAGCCGTGCTTGCCGAGGTTGGTCTGTGGATGGGTGACCATAATTACATATCGAGTTTCCTCCGTGCCTCGGAAAGCACGTTAAGCCGTTGGTCCCGGCTGTCATTTGTAGATCTTTGACAGTCGTTACGAGTAGTCAGAAGCTAAAAGTCTGACATCCAGTCTTACCAAGGGGTACCGAATTACCCAATTACAGGGTTGTGGAGGTCAGATAGGCAGTCGCTTCATGTAAAATACTGGTACTCAGCTGCATCCGGTTAGACTGGAAGCCGACCCCAAGATAGTTTGGGAAAAGGCTAGGCAGATGATGATGGTCTAACCGTTCGAGGATTTCAAGCGAGATACTATGTGTGTTTGTCATTTTGTGTGTAATGGTATAAACTGAATGAAGAAAGATCATAAAGAAGGATCTGGTAGAATGGCGTGCAATTGGAGAACCCTTAAGTCATTATCTTCTGCCTAGCCTTTTTTTCCAAACTATATTGGAGTCGGCTTCCAGTCCAACCGGATGCAGCTAAGTACCAGCATTTTACATGAAGCGACTGCCTCTCTGGAACTCGACAGCCCAGTAACTGGGTAATACGATACCCCTTGGTAAAACTGGATGTCAGACTTCTAGCTTCTGACTACTCGTAACGACTGTCAATGATCTATAAATGATAGCCGGGACTAACGGCTTAACGTGCTTTCCGAGGCACGGAATCCCTGGCGAACCCTTAAGTGTGAACAGATATTGACTGATGATGAGCCGGCTGAAAAAATAGGTGAGGTAACTATTTCGGTTCAAAAATCTAAAATAAAAGAGTGGGACTGGGTGTCCGCCTGAACACCGAGTTAACATTTCGTGACCATTTTGAAAATTGGAAGAAATCTTATATAAGTCTGGGTTTCGTTCTTCGACGGGCATCAGTTTTACAGATATAAAAACAGTGGCAGCATTGTATAATGCGCTTATAAGAATTCAGCTTGAGTATAATGCTGTCATATGGGCTCTGCATGAGACTAAATATGGTCTCATTTTGGAGCGCATACAAAACAAATTCACCAGATTTTTGTACTTGAAACTTTACGATGTCTATCCCTTCTTTCCTTTGATGTACCCAACCTTATTCGTTATCGGTATGGTCGGGTGCAACAAACTCGAGACAAAGAGGGACCTCGCGATAATCACATATTTATTCAAATTATTATGTGGTAAGACCTGTAATTCCGGTATTTTGAAAGAGATATGTCTAAATGTGCCTGACAATTATGTATCGCGGCGCCGTAAGCCACGGTTACTAGCAGTTCTTCGCGCACGAACCAACTTGCTCAGCAAGGCAACACTGCTGATGGGATCGATTTATTTTCCTGCTCTGTGAATAAATTCACAAAATCAATATTGTATGTGTAATGTTATAATAGATAGTTTAATTAAGGACCATGCTAACGCATTAGGAATTCCCTGTAATATTAGTAGTGTTTGCGATAAATAAATAAATTGTTATCAAGTATTGACAACCCTAGGCAACTTACGGTCGTATTCAAACGCTTCGTTGTACATCGTTATCAGTGACAGCTTCCGAACGTAACCATAGACAAAGCAAGATGGCGTCGTGGCGGGAAACACCTGTCACTTTACAAACACTGCTTCGGTTTTAGTTTACACGTGGTCTACATTTCATTGTTACATTTGTGATGTTGCTAAATACCGTCTGATTTATAGAAAAAAAAGTTGAATTGGTTCACAATAGAATATTTTTTAGCGAAGTATTTTTGAATTGAACTTTTCATTGTTTAATTTCAAGATGCGACTATCGTTTTAGTTTAAAAAATAAACTGTTCTATAAGATGGCTTTTGACTTTATAAACTGTTTAAAAAAAAATACATGAAGTAACTAAGATTCAATAAAAAAATAGTAATTCAGCTACAGCTGATTTAATTGTGTTACAATCACAAAGAATTAATCCTGTCATCTTAAAAATACACGTTTCTTCTTATCACTAATCTCATATTCACTAAACACGACTGTCATCTTGAAAAACACTGAATTTTTAAAATGTCAGCGATCAGCAGAATGTCACTCATAAGTTCACTTTGGGAGCACTATCTTCTACCGAGGTAATGTGTAACTTTGTCAAGAGGATCAGTGAAAATGAGCCGAAATTGTTGAATGTTTGTATACCTACAGATAGGCATGTGTTGTCTGTTGTATAGAAAATTAATTATGTATGAGTTTGGAGATGACAGAGAGTGTATACAGTTACATTTTGTTGATGTACATTGTGCAGTGCCTAAATTACGTTGACATGGGCGGTGTTGATCAATGTCTTATCGAAAATAAAAGTTAATTAGCAGCAATTACAGTAATTTCATTCTTTGCTACCAATGTTTCTATCCTGCTTCCTTGGGATTATTTATGAATTTATATTAAAGACATCTGAAAGAATATAGAGATACCACACAAAAATGAGTAAAGGCAAAACAAAGATTTTATGAATCCCATACGGTTGTTAATAGGATTCGAAAAATCTCACGTAAGATCTGGTTGAGACTCGCATATACGTATGTATACTCCCATACTTCACCATCATCATCAGCCTATAATGTTCCCACAGCTGGGACACAGACGCCCTCCTCTCAATGCGAGAGAGTGGGCTGTAATCCACCACGCGGGCCCAGTGCGGGTTGGTAGATGTCACAATATGTCTTCGAATTTTTAGTTTTAGAACATGCCGATTTCCTCACGATGTTTTCCTTCGCCGTTTTTGAGGGCAGCGGTATGAAATAAATTACACAAAGTAATGCGCCTGCAAGGGTTCGAACCCACGGCTTACTGCTCGTAAGTCGGGGCTGCCACCACTGTGCCACCGCTGCTTTTGCATACATCCCGGGACAAAATGGGGAAGGGGAAGGCTAATACACAGCAGTGAGTGGAACGATTAAGATGACTAGAAGATGATGAATTACCATAAAACTTACTGCTATTATAAATGCGAAAGATTGTGGGGATGGATAGATGGATGGTTTGTTGAAAGAATTTTCACTGCAAAAACTTCTTGGATTAACACATAGACTACTTTTTATCCTCGTAGTATGATCCCGTGGGACAGTTGCCAAACTACACGCGTGAGAAGCCGCGGGCATACGGTAGTATTTAAAAAACGGTTGATCTTTTGGAATCGATGAACACTGAAGTTATACTTCTTCAAAACATAGGTAATTAAGGTCAGTCAATAGTAGAAACCAATCAAAACAAAAGAAACGTTACTTGTTATCTGTTGATAACAAGAGGTATTTGTTCTACTTAATATATTGAAATAATTTCGGCTCATTAATGTTAATGTGACTAATTTGAGGATTGATAACAGAAAAAAACTTCTGGTGTTTGTCTAGATTGTCGCAGCTTTGTCTGGTTTAGATAACGTCAATCAAAGTGGAGATGGGTGGTAAAGAGATTTAAGTATGAGATTTGTGGGTTCTGTTTTGAAAACACACAGTCGGACGAACTATAGATGCATATCGAATATTCTATTTTATTGTATGTATTTTGAAGAGACGAGAAAAGTATTTATGATTGGTTACCAAGCCTGTAGTCCCCGATGGTGTACCTAATAGTACCTACACCCTAATTTCGCGAGTTATGTTTCAAGTCCCATTTAAAAGGGGGCGTGCCATTACTGTCATCATCAGCCTATAATGTTCCCACTGCTCCCACACAGGCCTCCTGTCTATGAGAGGGAGTGGGCTGTAATCCACCACGCGGGCCAGGGCAGTGCGGGTTGGTTACTATCAACTGAGAAATTCCTGATGTAAAACCCAATAACACTTTGCCCAACCCAGGAATCGAACCCAGGTCTTCAAGCTCAGCTGTCGCGCTTGCTACCACTAGACCAACGAGGCAGTTAATCGTAATATTTTCCCCCAAGTTCTTAGAAAAGTTTATGGTTGATTAAAACTCAACACAGAACCAATTCCAAGGACGCATGCAATTTACCATAGAAATTTCCATAGGAATTCCTATTGTATTGCTATAATACAAGGTGTATCTATGTAAGGTTGTGTTTAAGCATAGGGGGACCTTGTCCCTCTTATAGAGAGGAGGCTTGTGTCCCAGCAGTGGGAGCATTATAGGCTGATTATGTTTATGCCATAACCACAAGCCTGTCATCATCTGCCTAGCCTTTTTCCCATACTTTGTTGGGGTCGGCTTCCTGTCTAACCGGATGCAGCTGAGTACCAGTATTTTACATGAAACGACTGCCTATCTGACCTTCACAACCCAGTAACTGGGTAATACGATACCCCTTGGTAAGACTGGATGTCAGACTTTTAGCTTCTGACTACTCGTAACGACTGCCAAAGATCTACAAATATTTGCCGGGACCAACGGCTTAACGTGCTTTCCGAGGCACGGAGGAAACTCGATCTCAAAGTGGAGATGGGTGGTAAAGAGAAATTAAGTATGAGATTTGTGGGTTCTGTTTTGAAAAGGTAGGGTATAATCTATAACTACGAAATGCAGACAGTCGGACGAACTATAGATGCATATCGAATAATCTATTTCCTTGTATGTATTTTGAAGAGACGAGAAAAGTATTTATGATTGGTTACCAAGCCTGTAGTCTCCGATGGTGTACCTAATAGTACCTACACCCAAATTTCGCGAGTTATGTTTCAAGTCCCATTTAAAAGGGGGCGTGTCATTACTATCATCATCAGCCTATAATGTTCCCACTGCTGCCACACAGGCCTCTTCTCTATGAGAGGGAGTGGGCTGTAATCCACCACGCGGGCCAGGGCAGTGCGGTTTGGTTACTATCAACTGAGAAATACCTGATGTAAAACCCAATAACACTTTGCCCAACCCAGGAATCGAACCCAGGTCTTCAAGCTCAGCAGTCGTGCTTGCTAGATAAGTTTATGGTTGATTAAAACTCAACACAGAACCAATTCCAAGGACGTATGCAATTTACCATAGCGTTGTTAGGAATTCCTATTGCTATAATACAAGGTGTATCTATGTAAGGTTGCGTTTAAGCATAGGGGACCTTGTCCCTCTTATAGAGAGGAGGCCTGTGTCCCAGCAGTGGGAACATTATAGGCTGATTATGTTTATGCTATAACCTCAAGCCTGTCATCATCTGCCTAGCCATTTTCCCATACTTTGTTGGGGTCGGCTTCCAGTCTAACCGGATGCAGCTGAGTACCAGTATTTTACATGAAGTGACTGCCTATCTGACCTTCACAACCCAGTAACTGGGTAATACGGTACCCCTTGGTAAGACTGGATGTCAGAGTTTCGGCTTCTGACTCCTCGTAACGACTGTCAAAGATCTACAAATGACAGCCGGGACCAACGGCTTAACATGCTTTCCGGGGCACTGAGGAAACTTGGTATGTAAAGATGGTCACCCATCCACGGACCAACCTCGGCAAGCACAGCTTAACCTTAAAGATCGACCTGTGCCGCTGTTATTATTTAGCCACGAGCTCCTGTATAACCTCAAAGCCTGTTGTAAATCGAAATAATCTTGATTTTTAGGGTTCCGTACCCAAAGGGTCAAACGGGACCCTATTACTGAGACTTCGCTGTCCGTCCGTCCGTCCATCCGTCCGTCCGTCCGTCCGTCCGTCTGTCACCAGGCTGTATCTCATGAACCGTGATATTTAGAAAGTTGAAATTTCTACAGATTATGTATTGTAGCGTTGTGAGGTTCTCAACTGAAATTAGTCGAGTGATTCTAAAATGTCACTATTAGTAAGTAACTAGGGACCTCGTTACTACTACTAACTAGGGACTAGTTTTTGACAGGACGCTATGGCTTAGCTGAAGGAAGTTATTCTCTGACCTCAAGATTCTGTGAGCCCCGGTTTTAGGGTGAGTTCCACATTAGTTAAGTAATTATGCCCGACTCCCAGCGCTGGATAACCTATATTGATTTCATCACCTATGTGATATCTGATTTCGCGTGTGTCTATGCCACGTTGTTACATTGTCCAGCGCACAGGAAATTGTAATTGTATGTGTATTACTACTGCATCGGTGGTATAGTGCTCTTTACTGTGTTATTTGTAAGTGATCATGTATACTTTATGCATATTAGATGTTCATACTTAACCTAACTTTTCATCTGTCATTGTGCTCGCTATGTTTGCCCACGTTTACTTGTAAACCGCTGCGATGTACTGAGCCTTCACCTACAATGCTTCCCACACCGTTCCTTGGCTCAAAAAGGGGAGAAGCTGGTACATCGCATGCGGCTTGCTGCTAACTGCATCGCAACGCATCTAACATGCGCACCCTATGGTGCTTCCAGGGCTCTTCGCTCAGGCTGAGTGCTTTACCCTTGCCTACGCAACACGTGCTACCTAAGCGCGCTACTAAGCACGCTATCTACTGCTGCACCCTTGCCTGCTCCTGCACGCTGCCTACGCTCGCTACCTGAGCAAGCTACCCACTGCTGTGCCAGTGCGCTGCCAAGTCTTGGCCTGTCCACCTGCGGCCTGCCGCCACGCGAGCCGGTGCCTGCGCAGTCTACCCTGCGCAGCCCTGGCCGCTACAGTTCCGGAGATCTACTGCTGAGCCTGTACTGACAGGTCCCCCACGTCTGCACGTGCTGCCAAGGGACGGTACCCTTCTTGTATACCTAAGTGTTAGTGAACGGACAGAACTCTGTGACAGCTTACCCGCGACCTATCTTAGACTTAATATATGTATCAACTAGTCTGGCTGTTTTACTAAACAACACCCTACCTACTTGTCAGCGGCCTACGCATCCTACCCTGCGTAGTCCTAACCGTTACAGTATTTCTGTTGCTGCTATAACAACAAATACTAAAAACCGATTACAATAAATAATTAAGGGGGGCTCTCGTACAAAAAAGTGTTTTTATCGTTTTTATAAATAATGGTACGGAACCCTTCGTGCGCGAGTCCGACTCGCACTTGGCCAGTTTTTTTTATTTATTATTAATCGCATTTCTTCCACATGTTGTGACTAAGCTATAGGATGGTCTTTCAATTTAAAACGTAAATTATCAAACTACCCACCAGAAGCAGTAGGTCTTGCCTTCATCTCCAAAGTTGTCACTTTATTCTCAACCTCCATGTTCACAATCACTTAGAGAACCGTTCAGAAAAAAAATCTCTCACAAAACAACGTTTTACCGAAGATCGATAATACTGAATGCGTCAATATAGCCGATAACCCATTTATATGTATGCTTTATCTTAGATAAGCTTGCTGTACACATAGGTGTGAACATCTTTACATTTTGAAACAAGGCAATAATACCTTTAGTGCTGGTGGTTATACAGGCGGAATTTGCCTGAAAGTATTTGATCATTAGTCTGTTTTAGGGCGATATTCTGTGTTGTTTCTATTGTATTCTGATATTGTTTTTAATGTACTTTTGGGTGTAATTAAAGGATGTAAAGGTCGATATTTTATGCGTTGTAGTTTTATCTTCTAGGTTATTAAACTAAAATCATCCTGATGCGCAATCGTTAGGTAAACAGGCTTGTTTACCCTTTTTGTTGTGACTCATCATCGATTCGTAATATGGGTCATGCTGTAATATGGTGACGCTTTGATGAAATTCGGTAGATTCGTGATGATTCTATCAGTTTCCAGGTAATAATCAACGGACTGTCCTTTTCATTAGAATTTATGGGCATGATTTTTGGCCATAGATGCGTTGCATGTTGCAGGGTTCCAAAGGGAGCATTTCTAGAGGCAATTTAGTTGAGAATGTTAATTGTAAGGTTGGGTGTGTAACATCTTCAAATACATCATCATCTGCCTAGCATTTTTCTATGTTGGGATTGGCTTCCAGTCTAACCGGATACAGCTGAATACCTACCAGTAGTTTACATGGCTTGACTGTCTATCTGACTTCTACAACCCAGTTAATACTGGGTAGCATGGAACCCCTTTGGTAACACTAAGTAGTTGACTTACGGGCCACTGACTATCTTCAAATATCTACAAATGACAGCAGGGAGAAACGGCTTAACGTGCTTTTTGAATCAAATCAAAATCATTTATTTCAAGTAGGCCAGTTACAGGCACTTTTCAATAGTCGAACAACAATAAAAATGAAGCTACAGTCTCAGTCACAAGAAATAATAACTGTGGAAGTACTGTGGTTGCCCCATTTCAAAGCGTAAATCTCTATGGAGAAGCATGGGCAAGAAACTCCATGGACACTCTTTTAAATCAGAATCTTGTTACAAAAACCTGGTTACATCATTCATGTTGAGATGGTACATTATGTGAGATCGATGTAGCAATACGTGCACGTTAAAAGTGTCCATGGTAAAAACAAAAAGAACAACTAAAAGATAATCACGGAGGAAACTCGGTATGTAAAAGGTGGGCACCAATCCACGGATCAACGTAGGCAAGCTCTGCTTAACCCGAAGATCGACCCGAGCAGCTGTTGCTAAGCCACGAGCTATGACACAAATAATGAGCACAAAATATTGTTGAACACTTTTTATTTGGAAACTTGCCTATTCTTCTTTATACGCGAATACATTCTACAATTACAGTATTCATTAGTGGCTTAATTAAATAAATGATTTGCCTTTCAACGAACTATTAACATTTCTTCTTTCAACACAATTCTTAGTCTTTTGTCTTCCCGTTTTTTTTCTATACTGCGTATAAAACCTTATCTTAAAATCAATGCCACCCTTTACCAATTAAATAAGGTTTATTAATCCTCACTCTATCTATTCTAATCTATGATTTATCGTAATTTTAGTTCAATGTAGTTCATGTCGGTGTAAACAATGTTTCATGTATAGCACATCGGCCAAAGACTTTGATTTGGCTTATACCTACTCCATCATCTGCTTTTTCCGAATGTTTAACTTTCAGCATAATCACATGCAGCTGGGGGGCAGTATTTTTGCCGAAAATAGTCTTACTATTAGGTACTCATTTAATGAGGGTTTTCTCACGGGATTCAGTCGTTCGGGGGTTTTGTGTGGGTCATGAACCACTTTTCGAAACCATTGAAAAGATTTTCAACGCTATACGTTTGTTTTCTTACCTAATGCCCTAAACAAATCCATCTAATCAGTTCGAGTCTACAAATTCCGATTAGTATCAATGGCGCAAAATGGTGGTTTAATCGATTCCTAGACATTGCGCTAGGTCCGGCCTTTCATCTCGTACAAAGTATTCGGGACAGAAAAAAAATGTCTAGAGTATGCCGCAAAAAAAATAAAAGACACGCGCGTGAGTTCGTTTCACACAAATCCTAGGGGGCTATCTCCGTAATTAGGTATCTATACGTATACGTTCAAAGTTGGGGGATTACATTGATGATAAAAATCCTTGGCTCAATGCTGGTCCTGCTCCACAACCTTAGGGGCAATCAAGTTACTATGAGTAAAGTCACCATTTACTGAGTTTCTACATCTTTCATTGACGCGAATTTACCCTGGCGGTTGAGTGAATGTCATGCTCACTCAAATGTCACGCTGATGGTGGCGGATGTGTTGGATCATTTAGTTCCCTTCAATATGTTTGAGTTGAATGATGGCTGATACATGGGTCATGTTCGTAAACGGTCGCTGTCAGTTGTAAATGGTCATCTCTTAGCTGCCACGGTTTATTTTAATTACTTTATTTTTGAAATATTGATTTAATCTTTTACTCTGGACGCTTCTAGCTTGCACGTATTTCTACATCGTTCTCACATATTTGTAATTCTCAACATGAATGGTGTTACCAAGATTTTGTAACAATATTTTGATTTAGAGTGTCCATGGAGTTTCTTGCCGATTCTTCTCCATAGAGATCTACGCTTTGGAATGGGCATCTATAGTATTTGCACAAGGTAAGTTATTATGTCTTGTGTCTGGGACTGCGTTTTGTTCTGATTTTTGATTTTAAAAAGTGCTAGTAATGGTCTAATTTAAATAAATGTTTTGAGTTTGATACGTAGGTATCTGCAGTTATTTTGACTAAATCATCATCATCTTCCTGCTCTTGTCCCTTGTTACTTGGAGTCAACGCAACACGTTTTTTGATTTGTTTTTATAGGGCCTGGCAGTATATAGCAGCTGTAATTGTCCACGCCGTTCGCCATGGACTGCCCACGGCAACAAGTTCGATACGTACCCGTATCCGAGTTATGCGAGTGCGGGTTGTGTATGATGCGTATCCGGCGGTCGTGCAGCGCGGGCTCGTCGGGCAGGCGCCAGCGCGCGGCGTCGGCCTCGCGCGCCGAGCGCGGGAAGTACAGCGGCGCCAGCGCGCGCAGCAGCGCCGCGTCCGCGCCCGCCGCCGCCGCCAGCAGCACCAGCGCCGGCAGCCGCGCCTGCTCCAGGTGGCGGCGGATCGTGCCTGAGGGGGGCGGACAGGTATTCATATTTCCATCAAAGTGATTGACTTATAGCATTGGGAATATTTTCGTACAAATATTTTGATGTAGAACATTTTTGATTTGACACACAAGTAACAAGTATTGGATTACGATTTTCTTCATCTTCTCAAGTCTTTCGCTCGTGAATATTTTAATCTCTTTGATTAACGTTAGTAATATTATAGTCCACCTATGTACCACTATTGTACACGAACTTTAAATAAATAATATAATTGACCTACTTATTTTTGTGTGCCCTGATGATAGGTAACCATAGCTTTCGGACATCTGCAATGCAGTCATTGCAGATGTCCGAAAGCTACGGTATCGCACGGCATGCATCACACTTGTGTCGCTTTTGTAAAGTCGAAGAAGTCGAACTTCTACTGACCAACACCCTATGGTTCTTCTTCCAACTACTTCCATGAGCAAGAGGCCCAGGATATACTAGTACGTTCACAACTGGACGTTCGCAACATAAAGACACGTATGGAACACCCGTGCTATCTCTTTGGGCCTACCCTGACTGGTCTAGCGATGACCTAGCCCCAAGTTGGACGACTGCAGTTGCTTCCTTATGGTTAAGAAGAAATCGAAGGAGTTGTAACAACTTGTGATAGACAATAGCAATGATGATTCATGCGAATACGAACTTCAGCGTTGAAAAAAAATGTGTTGTAGATTATAATATAGTCTTTTCTGCCTAGTACATATCCGTACCGTATGTTGTAGCTGTTTTAATCATTCTTCTTCCATACCTGGCTATTGTTTGTCATCTCATCAGGTACCTCTTTTCTTCATCCTTCACACATTCCATCTATCGTTTTTTGGTCTTCCTATACTCTTAAACCCATCCACATCCATACTCAAAACTTTACTCACTACAAATAAATAAACACAAAAGCATACTAACGCAAAGCCACGTGAGCTGCTAGGTCAGGCGGGAACTGCGTATGCGGCGCGGAGATGAGGCACAGCGCGAGAGACCGAGCGCCCACCTCTGCCGCCTTGCACAGCACGTTCCTGTAACGTAAAGATAGACATAGTTGTCAATAACAATGGACAGAATTGAGTCGACGCTTTAATATGGGTGTAAAAAAATGGGTGTCAAAGTTTCAAGTATTTTTTTTAATTACATTTTTATTTTATTTTATCACTTTACATTAAATACTTCCTTAACACTTGTTATATTCAATGTATCAATCAGCACAATAATTTGAGTGCTTCACATTGAATCCAACCATAAAACGTGATTTTTCACTCCAGAAAAGTTGTTTCCCAGCAATGCGTATTGCCTATATGTATTAAAATAAAGAAATAAACGATTTTATTTTATAATTTTTTTAATAATTCTTGTGTAGGGTTTTTTAGTTTGATGTACAGAAAGTATGTGTGTTATACAGCATATCGTTAACCAATTTAGGGTTAACAACATGCTGTAAAAGGATCCCAGGCATTACCTATATGCCCTGAAGATAGAAAAGGGTTGCACATAGATGGATGTGGTTAATCTGGAAGAATCTTCAAGGGTGTATTCGTTGTTCTCAGTCGTTAATATTATGTGTTTAATTTGAAAGATTGGGCGGGTAGCATTACGTATAATATTCTTTTTTTATTCATGCAAAAGCGCCTAGGCGAGCAAGGATTGTTTAGTCAAGCGTGCGTTTAGTGCTCTCCAACTTTCAACAGGCGCTCAGATAATTTACTAAATGAACTGCCAACTGATGGATCATGTATTCGATAAGCATTTGATGTATAGAACATGCTTCAACTTATACAAAACGTTCACTGTACTGCGCTTACTACAAAGCATTTAACAAGGAAACCAGCTTCTTAATAATTTTGATTTCCAAATCCTCGCCATTTTCAAAGTTAGAAATTATTTTTCAATTTGGTTTGGTTACATCAATCAAATATATTTATTTCTCACCACAATTTATACAGACAGCAGATGTTACAATAAGCTGGTTTACAAAAACACAAAGAGACTGGTGCGTAAGTTAGGGTCGAGACCTCTTTCAGGATACCAAGATCCCACCCCATTACATTTTCATTTATCAATAACACTAGTAACGGGACATTTACCATCTTTATTATTTGTTATGAGTTCCCGATATCCAACAACACCAACACCGCCAAAATATCGGGAACACATAACAAATATTAAACATGGTATACATCCCGTTACTTATAGTGTTATTGAAAGTGTTAACGACCATGCCAGTTAAAAAACTTACATTTTCATTTGATTAATTGTGTACTACTCGTAAAGGCTCGGACAGCTGTTACAGTAAGTCATCATGTAGAATGATTTTATTTATTTTTGATTTCCAACTAGGTAAAGCAGACAACGTAGACAAGATGAATGTTAGTAGTTGTATGATGTAAGTTTGTGTTTGTGTATGTGTGTGTGCGTGTTTGTATTTGTGTGTGTGTTTGTGTGTGTCTGCATGTAGTGTGTTTGGATTAGTATGGGATTAGTGTATACGTAAGTATGTTTTCAATATTATCATAGTTACCTGTAACAGTTGTGCAGCGAGGTATCCGCCGCGGTGTGGTACTTGGCGACGTACTTGGGGCTGACGGTGTGGATGATGTGTCGGCAGCGCAGACCGAAGCCGGGCGTCAGCACTACCTCGCCTGTACGGCACTCTGGAAGAAGGGGAAACGAAATACTGTGTTTTATGTTTTGACCAAGAAGCGACTTTGCAGGCTGAGATTATCAATTCAAGTATAGAATTTTTTTTATAAGGTCTGCGAATTTAATCTAATAACAGATACTGTGCTCCAAGCGCAGAATCTGTTTAAACAATACTGCTTTAAGTCATCATGGTAGCCCTACCATGCTGGCATGTTGTTTTAAAGCAGTATTGTTTTAGTCTTATTCCAGAGTGGGAAAGAGATGGTCCTAGACGTCCTCTATAGCGCCGTCTCCTTCCCCCACTCGACTGTCATTAAAACAATACTGCCGAGAGACGTCATGGTAACTACCCACGCTGGCTATACCAAAACTTCTCTGCCCAGCTACAACACTAAAACGTGATGAACAGCGGGAGCTTTGGGGGATTAAGTAATTTTGGACGATTCTGTCCTTGTGCTGATTTTTGGCCAAACATAAATGAATTTCGTTTTGTATATTTTGATTTGAAATGGTACAAATTGTATAAATCTTATAACTTAACACACTCGCACTTAAGCAAGTAATGTCCATGTGAATAGATCAGTGCCCTTAGCTAGTGTTTAATCGACGCTTTTTATGCGTTTACTTATACATAAACACATTATTTATTAACATAATAATAGCTTTATCAATAAATAAAACCACATTCTCATCTACCTCAAGATTAAAACAACATTTAAGTCTTGGCTTCACATCGTCGTCAATAGATGGCGCTACTGGTCGCTTGTTTAAAACCGGCGACCATACAAAAAATATAATACAGTAGACATGGCGACACATCAAGATATACATTTCCAGTATATCATGGCCTCGCTTTGTATAGATTTTCCATACTATAAGAGATCCGCACAAACTAGTTTTGTATGGCTTGATTGATCGCCATGCGAAACTAATGGTTTTGTTTTTGTGCAAAACTTTACTTTTATATTACAGTGCTTCTTGGACACCTTCCAAGAGTGGTATAAAGTTAATGTTCCTTATGCAGACAGCCCCACTCTGCTCCACTACCAAAAAGCCAATATGTTTACAACGGCACCAGTTTACAAAAAGGTTTCGTATTACCCAGGGTTGTAGAGCTTAGACAGACAGTCACTCCATATTAAATACTGGTAACCAGTTGCCAGTTGGTTCTGTATGGTGTCGGACGTAAAGAATAGCACCATCCCATATCTTCCCGTGGTTGTCGTAAGAGGCGACTAAGGGACTTGCCAGAGAATGGGCAGCAGCGTTCTCTGTGCTTTTGTAACAACCGAACTGCGATCGCCAACCCGCCTGCCAAGAGTGGCGATTATGGCAAAACCCCTCAAAATATCAATGCGGTGACATTTGGGGGAGGCCTATGTCCAGCAGTGGACGTCTTTTGGGCTGAAATGATGATGATGTACCAATTGCATCCAGTTAGGCTAAAAGCTGATCCCTACATACTTGGAAAAAGACTTGGTAGATGATGGGTAGCTATTCCTCTGCAGTTTACGCCGAAACGAACGAAAAAGAACATGACAGTTTCCGTACCATATCCCCTTGTAATTATCTCCTCCTTGAGCTCAGGCCCAGCAACCTGGAGGATGCGCTCGTTGACGGCGTTGCACTCCGTCAGGGTTTCATCAGTGGTGTTCGTGATGGCGTCAGCTTCCAAAGCCGATATGTCACCTTGCCTGGAATGTTAAGAAAGGGAGTTAGGAACACGTTAACCAACCCCTTGAATTAAAAAGAGAAAAACTGACTTTTAAGACGACATTGGCCAGAATTATCATAAATATTAGGTCTTTACCTATGAAATTGCCGTTTTGTTTGAAAAAAGTTAAAGTATTTTTTTTTTTCGAACTTATTTATTTCTTTTATTCAAAGTAATCACCCCTGCAATCAATGCATCTTTGCCAACGCTGTGGCAGTTTATGGATGCCCTTCTTGAAAAAATCAGCTGGATGGGAGACAACAAACTCTTCAAAGGCGTTTTGTACTGCCTCTCGGGAATTGAATTTTTTTCCCGCTAAAAAGTTGTCCAAATTTTGGAAAAAGTAATAGTCGGAAGGCGCAAGATCTGGTGAGTATGGCGGATGAGGGAGAGCTTCCAAACCCAACTCATGCAGCTTAGAGACGGTCTGTTGTGCAGTATGGGGCCGCGCGTTGTCGTGAAGTAGCAGTGGAGACGACCGATTGACCAAAGCTGGTTGCAGACGTGCGAGTTTCGCCATCATTGTGGTCAGTTCTTCAATGTACACATCTGCAGTAATGCTCTCGCCGTTTTGTAAAAAGCTATGATGAATCACACCAGCACTAGACCACCAAACTGTGACCAACACCTTTCTAGGGGTCATTTTTCGTTTTGCACATTGCTTTGGTACCGAACCAGGATCTAACCAACTTGCTGAGCGCTTTCGATTGTCAAAAAAAAATCCATTTTTCGTCGCACGTAACAATTCGGTTCAAAATTCCTTCATTTCTGTGCCTCGACGCGTACATTGCGCTGGCGATCGTTGTTGAAAAAGTCTGTACTGCAATACGGCAATTTCATAGGTAAAGACCTATTATGTTATGGTTGCTTAGGCCATAAAATATTTAGGCGCAAAAAAGATCTGATGTTGTATTGGTGGCCAGCAGGTAAATTTTATGTCTACCTACTGCATCCGGCCAACGAAAGCGGTCTTATTTTATCTTTTCTTTATCTTTTGTATACCTACTAAATTAATTAGACTCCAAAATTAAGAATAAGTCAATATTACTTTGGAGCATCTATTTTACACTCAGTGCTACTCAGGGCTCTACACCTAATCTCTCAAGTCAAGGCCGGATTAGCCACGTAGGAGTTTTAGCAACAGAACATACAAAAATACCAAATATGGTGCCTTATACATACCATCGATAAGTCCAATGGAATATTATAGATTGTTCAAATAAATCTATCCAATCAGAGGCGGGATAACTTGTCATATATCAGAAGCGGGATATGGAGCGCATCCAGCTAGATGTACTGAACTCACCATATAGCAAATCGGCTGTTAATATGATCATCGTGCAGGAACACGGGATGCGAGTGTGCTGGCACGTTGTTGTACTCGGCCTGATGCGCGGGCGCCGAGTGCGACCAGCGCGGCACTGCGGCGCACGACACGCCGCCCGCACCTGGCGCGCGCATCACGCACACCTCAGGCTCTGGAAGAAGAGAGAAAGGAGATAAGTAAAACGAGAAGAAAACTTTTACGACTCAACTCGGCACAAGCCTTTTCCACGTGAGAGGGACGTTCCATATTCGAATACAGAGGGTTAGTGGATGTGACAAGTTCCTCACCATGCTAAACATAACATCATTTATATGGCCAATAGAAATATAAACTAACATATATAAAGTAAATACAAAACTTTTGTTAATAAATATGACTTAAAACTATGTTAGTAGCACTTCACTTGTTCACACTTTACTTGTGCTAAGAGGTGGTGAAATACTCTTCCACAGTGCCACTTTCTTAAAATCAGGTGATCCATATTTTTTTACTACAAGGTCAAAAATTATGGTATGGCATTTTTGTACGAATCAGCAGATTTTCTCTAAATTACAGATGAAAAATTTCTATATGGCATTTCCACATGGTTTTCGGAATGATGTACTGATAAGGTGAAAATCGTTTATGAGTCGATGTCCCTTCCACCGTAGATCACATTTCTTTGGTTTCTTACCGTCGTTTCGGTGTACAATAAATACGATTTGTGAACTATCCGAGGAAAATTCACGAGTGAATAAGAGTGCACTGATCTCCGAAGAATATAGCTTTTTTCTAAAAAACTCCATCTCCTATTTATAGCATTTTGCAGCTATAAGAGTGACTTTTGAAGGCAATTATTGTACCATATAGAAGAAAGAAGATAATTGCTTAAAATTCGCAGCCCCCATTTGATGCAGAAACTAAATCAGACAATCAAACTGTCAGTTAAGACTTATAAAGCAAACGGCTTGCTAGAGGGATAGTTAAACGGAGTTTAATCCAAGGTTTCGAGTTAATTCAATCAATGAGAAAGTTCACGTGTTGTCGTGTTACAAGAAAAAGACACTAGGACAAAAAGCATAAATATCTAAGCGTACTTTGGCTAGCAACAGCGGTGGGTGTTTTTATTAGGTTTTAGTTTAGAAGCCTGAAAGTAGACGTGTCGTTCAGCCTTGCGCATGACTGATAGACTGCCAAAAGCTGGTTTGATTTTCAGTTTTCTCGGCTTTGTTTAACCCCAAACCAAGCGTTTGGATGACATTTTCTCCCTAATCAAAAGACCCCAAAAGTGAACTAACCACATTCACACAATAGCCTAGAATTAAGCCATCAAAACTTGCAAGATGAACAAGAATGGCTTCATTAAAGCCCCGAAATTCACAGAGGCTTAACATTCACAATCATTAACGTTTGCAACCCTTCAAAGGGTCTGAAAACATTTCCGGATAATATTAAAGTCTCCGGATTATCCCATTAGTACGGCCATTAAACTCCATTTTACAGTTCAACAGACCATTCATGGAGAAATCGACCTACATTCCAAACTCAAGTACTATGGCCGCAAAATCGAACGGAGCATAAAATTGTGCAAGGGAAAACTGTAAATTTATACAACAGTATACCTTGATCAGTTGCAGATAAGGGTGGTTCCGCATGAACTGCTACTTGAAGAACACGAGACAATGAAAATGGAATGTAATTTTGTTGGGGCAATAAGTAGGACACGCAAAGTCCTGTGACGTCACAAACTGCACTATCTCCCTCACACGACGTTGAGGAAAAAGATGGCAGATTCATTGACGTTGGAAAATCTATTTCCATTGCTGTATGATAGGGTAGTATTTTAAACAGTTGTAGTTGTAACGTCGCTCACTCCGCCACTTCGGTAGTTTGTAAGGACGGTTAATATTTTACACTCTTTTCGCGCGTAAGACACCTAACGCTAAGTTTGGCTTTTTCAGACCATAGGTTTAGTTTTCTTTCGCCTCTTCTCATCATTCAAGTTTTGTTTGGTTTCAATGTAGAGCTAAATAAATTTACTTTTTACATGCATGCATATATTTATGCATGTATAATATAAAGATTCCTTGAACCATTTATGCCCAAGAAATGTTTGGTTAATATTACCAATAGTTGAATCAACGGAACATTAACATTGGTACTAGGAATTCATGGCATTCAAGGACCGTTGAATTATTTATCAAGCGGTGTGTTACAGAAAGGGAAATTATAAATCTAGCTGCAAAATATTCATTTGGCCACAGAACCTCTAATTTTATATGTGAGCCACGGGAAAATAAGAACGCTTGTTATAAACTTATTCGTCTTTTTACAACGCCAACTAAATATTGCGCAGCGGGGCTAACCTATCACAAAACATTGGTGTTTAACTTAGAACTTTAGGTGAATTTTAATACTACAAAGAGAATATTCTACAAAAATACATAAAAATGAAATTTTATTAATTTAATTTCATTAATAATAATAAAAAAGCCCGAACTCTGACTGTTCCCAATGCTTTTGGGCTACAATGTTTTTTTAAGAAATATTGAAAAATATAAAAAAAGAAGTATGAACATGAATAAACGAAATATAAAATATATTTTTAAGATTAAAAGAAACTCTATGGACTTTTTTAAATTACGGAAGGTATTACGAAATCCTGGGGGTTCTTGTTTATTACTGCTATTGTGTGTAACGTAGAAAAAGTACAATTCAATAAATCAGTAAGTTATTTCTATGAAGTAAGCACAAGGCAGTTTGTTTTTGTACTTTGACCTAGGGTACAAGAAAAACGTTGGTAAATTGCTACTGTTTA
This sequence comes from Cerastis rubricosa, assembly GCA_949152445.1. Lineage (NCBI taxonomy): Eukaryota > Metazoa > Arthropoda > Insecta > Lepidoptera > Noctuidae > Cerastis > Cerastis rubricosa. The sequence goes on from OX424532.1 coordinate 21,118,648, forward strand.
CGGTCTCGGATCATCGGTAATGGTTTATAACCAGAGGTCGGAATTAGGTAGAGTTATTTTTGTACTTGCATCGAAATGTTGATATTAACATGGATCTCCCTTGCGTATGCGCATTTGAATTTTGCAACTGCGGACATCCGATGTCGGATGGTTTAAAAAGTGTAAAAGAAAATAACTTTTTTATTTAATAAATCACGGGATTTTTCTTTCTCTTTAAAATTAATCTCGGGATTTGCATATCCACTTTATTCTTTCGCTGTATGAAATCAGTGTAAGTACACGAATAACTCTACCTAATTCCGACCTTTGTTTTTAACACGATTTAGGTACCTAGTTGAAGGCAAAGAGGTTTTCCGCAATTTAGAGTAAAGTCATCAATAAATAAGGAGCTTATTAATCTAAGATGGCAAAGAAATCAACCACATGATGGTAAATGGTCTTCGCCTTGGGTAAAGTGTAACGGAGCCAAATTGCTATTCAAGACTCAAAGCTAATCACATGTTCCCGTAACTAAAACATGTATACTATTCCAACCTGAACACAGCAACGCTGATTTGTAGCAGACATAGGTGAGACAAGTGGATGCTCGGATGCTTCATCACAAAGAACTTAATTATTACTGTTTTGGTTTAAACTTGTCTATGCTTCAAATGAAGAGTGGGCTAACTTGTAGGTGAATTTGGCCAATAACGACTTGACATTCAACTTCGTAATGTTACTCAATCTTCTGAAAGGAGATGCGCTATGAACTACTATGAAGGATATATTTTAACCGTCATCATCTCTCTAGCCTTTTTCCCAAACTATCTTGGGGTCGGCTTAGAGTCTAACCGGATGAAGCCGAGTACCAGAATTTTACATGAAGTGATTGCTTATCTGACCTCCACAACCCGGTAACTGGGTAATGGTAAGACATGGATGTCAGACTTTTGGCTTCTGACTACTCGTAACGACTGTCATAGATCTACAAATGACAGCCGGGACCAAAAGCTTAACGTGCTTTCCGAGACACGGAGGAAACTCGGTATGTAAGTATGGTCACCCATCGATGGACCAACTTCGGCAAGCACGGCTTAACCTTAAAGATCGACCCGTGTTATACGTAATGGGTGGCAAAAGACTCCTAACGAAGCCAAAAGGCACTTGCCCTCCTCGTCAATGCGATTTTTATATATCTTGGATCGTACCTGGGAACCTTCTAGTTACGGAGATATTGGACGCCAAACTAACAATATTTTTTTAAAACATCTTTTAAATGTTAAAAGTTTATTTAAATACCTACATGACAACAGTACTATTACCAAGGGGTATCGTATTACCCAGTTACTGAGCTCTGGAGGTCAGATAGGCAGTCGCTTCATGTAAAATATTGGTACTCAGCTGCATTTGGTTACACTGGAAGCCGACCCCAACATAGTTTGGGAAAAGGCTAGGCAGATGATGATGGTGGTTTATTCAATGCATCGATCAGCACGATGTTTTGAGTACGTTACATTCAGTTATACCGAAAAACATGATTTTTTACAAAAGTCATTTCCCAGCAATATTTTTCGGTAATTTGGATGTACAGCATACTTGGTAAACGGCTTCGTGAAGGGTCTGTTATCACCTTGTACTTATCGAGCAACATAAGCAATATGCTTATGTAAACGAATTGCCATAGCAATCACGGCATAGCATTCATGTTCGTGACTGCAAATAATTAAGTTGGTTAATGCATCTTGCAATAATGGTTATACGGAATAGGACTACACATAAGTAAGTAATTGCTGTATTGAAAGAAGAAACAAAGGGGTGAATATTGTGATTACACATAGAAAAACATTTACCGAAAGTAAGCTGCGCCTTCTCCCAAATGAATTGAAATAATGGCGGGAGGATGTTTTATGAATTGGATAAGAGCGTTTACGCCTTACGGCATTTCATACAAACTTTCAAGTCCTTATTTTCCGAAATGACTGAACTAATTTTAATGAAACTGCATACACATAAGCAGGATACATAGGTCTAAAAATTAACTAAAAAACAGTTTTCGAAAAATTTTTTTACAGCTAAACATACCGATTACTTATAAATTATCTATAGAAACAGAAATTTCCAATAATCTTTTTTTTAAAAGACATTTCGAAAATGTTTTTTGATAACTTTTTAGACCTACGAGTATGGATATATATTCGTAGGTCTAAAAAGTTAAGTGTGCTTACGCGTATTAAGTTTCATTAAAATCGGTTTCTTCATTTCGGAAAATAAGGACTTGAAAGTTTGTATGAAATTGTGTAAGGTGTAAACGCTCTTAATACGGGTCGTATTGATAATTTTAATGATTCTAAGTTCATTTAATCCCATAGACAACATGACATTGACCAGGAAATTGCAACGAATGTAAAAAAAAAACATTTCGCGGATTGACGCGGCGCGCGGCGCGGCTCTTCCACCCAGACAATTAATCGAGAAACAGTAAATCAAAGAACAGCCTAGGGATTAGCTGAAGGCAACTTATACCACCGAGCGTCCATAAAATCTTCATTTATGTAGCAAGCTTATAAATAATGCAAGATTTCTGATACCAATGAGAATTTGATTTCGTGATCTATCAATAAATAAATGACTTGCGTCTCAAGCGAGGAACGGAACAGCTGATTTATTACCCCAGAAACATTAACGTACTAATAAAATACAATCGTAAGTTCCTACCATCCTTTATTTTGTTCATAATCAAGGACAGTATTTAAGGTATTTTTACAAGCGAACGCAAAACTAAATCGATTAACATTGCCCACGACACGAAACATCGCGATTTTGTACCGAGTTAACAAAAAAATCTCTGTCAAGGGACGCATGCAAAGGAATCAAACACAAAAGTTATGTAGCCGTACTTACGCGTAATACGTACAGTCGTCTGAAGGTCACATTTATGGTAAAAATGTGTTACATAACATTCAGAAGGAATTTTCGTTGTGGATATTGCGTGTGTACAAGGTTGTTTGAGTACACCATTCTTTGTTAGAAAACTACTTTAAATAACAGCTATCTAAGTTAAAAATAATCACATTATAATTATTTAAAAAATTTAGACATGAATAAAAACTTAAAAAAAATCTCACCGATAATCGTCATCACAATGCGATCACTGAATCAAAATCACACAAACACTCACTGGTATTAAACAGATAATTAACAACAGGGACGTCCGAACGGCGCGGGACGCGAGCGGCATGTGACCTCGAACCGGAGGGAAGGGGACACACCCCCGGGGTGACGTGCGTGGGGTGGGGGTGGGCCGCTCGTGACGTCACACGGTCGACGACCCGCGGAAGTGGGTCATCGGGTTGGTCGATCTGCCAGTTTTGATAGAGCCTTTTGTAATTGTCTATGCGTTACGTAAGTTGTGTCATCCGGAATATCCGGATTATCATTGAGAATTCCGTGATCGATATCGGTACCGATGATTTGAGCACAAGGTTGGGCGAATTTGTAATAACTTTGAAACAGAGTAAGAAGTACTAACTGAGTCTAATAATATGACGTCGAGTTTACATTAATTAAGCGCAGTATTTATACGGTTGAAGTATTAGATAAACACGTAGAAAATGCATTTTCTTTAAACGTGAATGGGCGGCACGGATTTATTGTTTAATTTTCTTTAACCATAAGTTGCATTTGTGGTGTCTGACCATCAATTTTGCAGCTACCCGCCATGTTTTGTTATCGAAGTTTTATTAATTAAATGAAAAAGTATTGCAATAATTTATTTGAATGGCACGCACGAGCCAATTTAAATAAAATTATGAAAATTGCATTCTGTTGACATGCTTTATTATTGCAAATTGTGTAGTGCCTTATTAATAAGTTAACCTCTACAAATTATACAAAATGAGTTTTGAATTGAAATGAGTAGTAACAGCTTCACATCTATGTAAATATCATGCTAGATATCAAATAAGCATGTTTTATTCGAACCCACTCAGGGGAACACAGCTTTAGCTCAGCATAATGTGTTCAAATTACATAAAGAAGATATATAAATCACAACCATAGTGCCATGGTAATTTAAAAACCGAAATTTAAAATACATAGTATCAACATTATCAACTTATTACAAAAAAACAACGGAATTTAATAATTTTCCCATTGAAAGCAGTAAAGGCGCCAAATACGCGCGAAAATGAACCGCCATCTTGGAACACGCGGGCGCAAAGTTGCGAGTTCAAACTGTCTTTTTTACTTTTCTTAAAATATTTCCTTCCACTGGGAACTAAACTTGACTATTTTACATTAAACTTTCTTCGTCCCATTTAACTTGGCTTTAGCTAGATAGTATTGCGAAGTAAACCATATATTAAGACTTTGATAGACCTGTCTCGTTGGAACAGGGTTGCAATTTAAAAAACAAGTTACATGTCGTCTCTAAAGTTGTTCTGGAGCAAAATAACTGGCAAGCAAAATTATTACTGTGAGTTAACTAGGTATTGCGTTGTTTTTTTTATGTGGTAGGTAACGGTGTACTTTTCAAAGAAAAGCAGATGGTTTTATTGACAGAAATTGCCACAAGATCTGAATCATATCTGTTCTTTGGAGGGTATAATAGGGGCAAAGAAATGTTTAATTTGCCTTTGTCATTTTACAAAACCTATTCTTCCTTTTTTTCTTTTGTCGTATAACTTCAAAGGACACATAAATAAGTTGGTTAAGTGCTTCTGATAAATATCATAAACATAAGATAATTTAGCTTAAGACGTTTCCACTGCTGGAATGGACGTCGAATGTTTTAAAATGTTGGTTTTAATACATTATTTTATCACGATGTTTTTCCTTCCCCGTTTTAATTAGACGGTTCACTTCGATTAGGGCATGTCAATGATGTCCCATTGCAAATATATTTACTCTCTATACCAGAATACCACAATCTGTTATGGAAAAGATAGACACAGTGATAACAATGCTAATTATAATATAAGAGGAAGTTTGAAGAAGCGCCTGTTACAGAAAAGATGAAAGGGAGTCGTCTGTCTTCGTAGGGTCATGTGATGAGGAGGGATGGAACACATGTGACTAAAAGAGTGATGAAAATGAATGTGGATGGATGAAGAGGGAGAGGAAGACCAACGAAAAGATGGATGGTTTGTGTGAAATATGATATGAAGGAAAAAGGAGTAAATGCTAGCATGACGAATGACAGAGAACAATGGAGGAAAAAGATGTGTTGCGCCGACCTCAAATAAAATAGGACAAGGGCAGGAAGACGATAGCAATGCTAATTGGTTGTACAAAGAAACGAAGTAATAATGCTTTCTGCCGTCTGAAAAATATTTACAATAAAATAGCATACCTTTGTGGCCACTTACGTTATGACTGGCTACACGTTATGACTGGTTATATGGCTCTGTATGGTGTCGGACGTAAAGAATAGCACCATCCAATATCTTCCCGTGGGTGTCGTAAGAGGCGACTAAGGGACTTGCCAGAGAATGGGCAGCAGCGTTCTCTGTGCTTTTTGTAACAACCGTACTGCGATCGCCAACCCGCCTGCCAAGCGTGGCGATTATGGCAAAACCCCCCAAAATGTCAATGTGACTTGGGGGAGGCCTATGTCCAGCAGTGGACGTCTTTTGGGCTGAAATGATGAATGATGACGTTATGACTGGGTCAACTAAGATAGCAGATAACGACCAGCACTCACGAGTGTACTTAAACTTCCTCCAATCATCAATCAGGCTATGCCTAGTAGGTAGTACAGTCGACAGAACGTTTGCAGCTTGAGCTGGTCTAGCGTGATGCGGAGTTTCAGCAGAATACTAGGTCAGCTATTACCAGTTGTGAACAGTGGCCCACAGGTAACTGCCTCGACTTACGAATTATCGGGTTTGAACCTAAGCAGACGCATTACTTTTGTGTTATTTATTTTATCATCACTGCTCTAAAAACTGTGAAGGAAAACATTGTTAGGAAACCGGCATGTCCTAGATGATATCTGACAAGCCTCCTTACTGTAGAGGCACTACTAAAAGTACAACAGCAATATATTACATAAAGTGCCACAGAGCCATCCATGCCACATAATTATGAAGAACTAACATCAAATTCCTAAATGGCTATATTAAAATTCTCGGCGACTTAACAGCGTTTCTGCCTTACGGCCTTTCAAACAAACTTTCAAGTCCTTATTTTCCGAAATGACTTAACCATCATCATCATCATCATTTCAGCCTAAAAGTCGTCCACTGCTGGACATAGGCCTCCCCCAAGTGTCGCCACATTGAAAGTTTGGGGGGTTTTGCCATAATCGCCACGCTTGGCAGGCGGGTTGGCGATCGCAGTACGGTTGTTACAAAACACAGAGAACGCTGCCGCCCATTCTCTGGCAAGTCCCTTAGTCGCCTCTTACGACACCCACGGGATGATATGGGATGGTGCTATTCTTTACGTCCGACACCATACAGAACAATGACTTAACCGATTTTAATCAAATTTCATGCGCATAAGCGGCATACATAGGTCTAAAAACTTACTAATATAATTTTCGAAAAATTGTGTTACAGCTAAGTTAGACCGTTTATAAATTATCTACAGAAATTTCCAATTATCTTAATGTTTTTTTAGTAACTTTTTAGACCTATGTATCCTGCTTATGCGTGCGAAGTTTCATTAAAATCAGTTCAGTCATTTCGGGAAATAAAGACTTGAAAGTTTGTTTGAAATGTCGTAAGGTAAACGCTCTTAAGACCACAGAAAACCCGATAACAAGCGTCGAGCAGTAGCCCAAAAGACTCAACACCCGTCTGGTCAGAGAACTTACACACTTTTTCTCATACCACTTTAAATACACCAATCTGCACTAAGCCCGCATGGTGAATTACAGCCTCTTTTCTCACAGAGAGAAGACCTACATCCCAGAAGTGAGAACATTGAAGGCTGATTATGCATATACTAGTTGCTGCGTCGACTGTACCAAAACCGCTCTATCGCCACTATTTGTTGGAGCGTCCTACATTGCCTAGTAATGGCTATGTTCCGGCTGATACGGCCCTCGTTTTGCAAGCGTTTTGTCGGTTAAGCCCAAAATATGACAGCGCATTTTGTTGCGGTTATCAAGCCAATTTATACATAGTTAAAGTGACGTAGAGCGCAAACTTTTACCATGAAATGTTCGAAATTCCTGATATTTTTTTCAGTAACATTTTTTAGCGCACTGACTTCATGGTGTTGATGTCTCTTACCGTATTCAGAAAGCGTCGTATGTTATTTGTTTGTACTGCACGCGTAGCATGACCGCCTTAGAAACGGGCTATGTCGACGGAAGAATCGGCCAACTGACACATTGTCATTGTGTATCTGTAATTCTGTCGATTCTTTCGTAGACAAAACTGGTTTCTACATATGCTGTGGTTATGCTACGCGTGCTGTGATCGTAACTTAGAACTTGTGTGCCGCGTTTTGGCGCAACTCGCCTGATGTGAAGCGATAATGCGGCCTAGGGTGGAGCATGCTTCATCATCATCATCATCATCGTCATCATCACCATCATCATCATCATCATATCAGCCCGGGATCATCCACTGCAGGGAATAGGTTTCACTCGAACTTTGATGAGATCCAGATTATAATGATCGGGTATTGATTGTGATGAGTTGTGTTGTACATGTGCTGAATCTAAGTAGGTACTAATTTCAAAATACAGTAGGTACATCGATCTTTTATGAATATACACAGTTTTCCTTTTACTAAAACTACTAACTTACTACAAAATATGTCACGCACTATGCTAGTAACACGCAATGCTTGTAAATGTAAGTTCAGCTCATGTTTTTCGATCGTTTCTTTTTGAAGTAACACATGCTGAGATATAGAAATAGTGTGAGTTAATCTGTTTGGTTCAGTAAGGCATATCATGCCTATACTATAATTACACTGTCTGTTAAAGGATATTTTCCGTGATTTTCGAGTATTGTAAGTGTTTAACAGTGTATGCAAACAGTGTAGAATTTATTAACAGATAAGGTAAAAAATCAAAATCAAAAGTCATTTATTCAAATTAGGCTGATAAACGGACTTTTTGAACGTAAAAATTACAAGAGACAGTCCCCCAAAAATCAAGATTTCCAAAGATCCAAACCCACGAGAGTGGGTAGTTTGGGTAAATGTAAATGAATTACTCCACTATATCAACTTTCCACTATTTATAATAAAAAACAACCTCTCCGGCCGGAATTTGAAAACTTCAAACGGACTGGCACAGCAGCAAGTATTTATTACAAAAAGGTACATTACGTTCAAACGCTACTGTTGTCCAATAAGTTCGGAAATTTTCAACGAAAATTGTCGAAGGAATCTCAATATTATGAGCGCCTGTTCATTTATTAAATACTTCACCTTTTGTATGCGGAATATTGAAATTAAAATGTGTCTCCAACTTTTGGGCGAAAAATGTCAGGACTGATAGAGCCCACGTTGAAAGAGGTCCCATACTATGGATTTTTGTTAAAACATTACTTAGATATTTTAGCGAGTTGTAAACTGTTGTATACAGTTGGATTGCGTGGGTTTTTTGATAGTTTTATTAGACCACCACATGCCTGTAAAATCTCAAGTTAGTTTTTGTAATTTTTCTAGCCGCATTATTTAGTTAGAGCCACAGAGTTCGTTCAGAGATCATCATTCCATTCTTCTTCAGGCTGTCAGAAACAAGGGCTAATATAGCAATTAACCCAGTTTCATCAGTCCGAGGTACACATCTTCAATCTACACAATGGTAGTATGGTAGCTATCATATTTAGCCAGTTGAAAATGGTACCGCTAGGTATCACAGAACAGTGAACACCTCCATGCTTCTGAATTTAGTTTCCTACCAAGCCTCCTGTCAAGATTTCGACACTATATTTTTCTACCTCTACGTGACTTTTCGCATCTCCGTACTAATAATTTTCACAAACTTTAACACAGTCAGTAGTAACAATAACTTAGTCATCTTTCTCAAAACAGCACATGAGCTCATTGCAAATGCAATTTCATTTTATCAAAGTTAAGTAAAAACAGACAAAGCGAAGTGTGGAATCGTAAAACGGTGTCTTTGTTGTATACTTAGATAACAATGGCCGGATTCAGAGGATAATCTTAATTAACACCATGTTTGTGTCTTCAATTGTTTACGGTTTACAAGATGGATGTATACCGTTACTTTGTTTTTGTCGTTCACAATGAGTGAGTCATCATCATCATCATTTCAGCCCTTTTAACATCCACTGCTGGACATAGGCCTCCACCAAGTGTTGCCACATTGACATTTTGGGGGGTGTTGCCATAATCGCCACGCTTGGCAGGCGGGTTGGCGATCGCAGTACGGTTGTAAAAAAAGGACAGAGAACGCTGCTGCCCGTTCTCTGGCAAGTCCCTTAGTCGCCTGAGACGACTCCCTCGGGAAGATATGGGATGGTGCTATTCTTAACGTCCGACACCATACAGAACAATGAGTGAGTGTTTTAACATAATTTGTTTCAATAGTGGATGTTGGCGAGAAAACTGCCACGCTAAAATGGGATTGGGTGGGTCACATCAGCTAAATGCACGACGACAAACAGTGGTTGCAATAGGTCGAGCTAGAAAGTGGTGGCGTGGGGTAAAACCTCCTGGAATAACTCAGGGGGAGGCCTTTGCTCAACAGTGGGGCAGAATAGGCTATAAAAGAAAAGTTCGTGAGGAATTCGGAGAGCCTGGACAAAGTGAGATTGTATCAGGATAACGGCGATGGAAAGAGAAGAATGTATTGAATTGACGAAAACTATTGCAATGTTATTTTTATCTAGTTGAAAGATTTAAATTCTTTGGGTCGAAGAGCGGCGACTGTGTATCGGAAGCCGCAGCTCGCAGCTTTGGCAAATACCAGGGGGACTGGCGACCTGGGTCAGGTTGTGGGAATCCGCTGGATGAGAGCAGCCCCGGACTGTTCGTTGTGGCAATCTTTGGGGGGAAAGGCTATGTTCAGCAGTAAACATCAACGTTAATGATGATGACGATGTAGAAACTTCTCCGTACTGAACATTTTAAAAATCGCCTACAGGCAAAAAGCAAGGCCAGACAATGCTTTTTGTTTTTAGTCTGACTCATCCTGGTGTAGTATTCATAACAGTAACTTAACTACCGTTTGACAAGTCTTTTGTATCCACTAATCAGGTATACCTACTTATTACAAACTAGCTGTCCCGCGCAAGTTCGTCTGTGTCAAAAATTCCCCGTTTTCGCAACATATTTCATTGCCGCTCCGCTCCTATTGGCCGTAGCGTGATGATATATAGCCTATAGCCTTCCTCGATAAATGAGCTATCTAACACAATTTATTTTTTTAAGTCGGACCAGTATTTTCTGAGATTAGCGCGTTCAAGCAAACAAACAAACATAATCTTCAGCTTCATAATATTGGTATTGATTATTTCTACACCGTTGTGATCGAGGCAGCACTTCCGTTCGTCGTTCTACCGAAACACTTTCCAAAACATACATTAGGGTCGTTTGGCCACAGTGCCAAGATAGAACGGAACTGGCGATATCTGTCACATGTTGGGGCTCATCGTTTAAAGGGAACAAGAATATCACAAAAAATCTCATTTTAAAATATGAATATCACGTGCCATTATGCTCATAAATAACATAACATGGCGTCTGCAATCCCCGAATAGTTAGGCAGAGGTATACCTAATGGTTCACACACAATTTGCTAGTCATTTTTACTGTCTCCGCTTATCTCCGAAATCACCGAATTGTTGTCATTGAAATATTTTGATGTGATGGGGTCGATGCCAGCTTGAAAGATAGGATAGTTTAAGATCCATTAGGTGGCGCTGTGCAAAGTAAGAGCGGGACGCTAGTACCATAAACTAAAGTACAGTCTACAAAGGAGATAAGCAACCAAGTTCTCACACTAGTAGTTTGAGTGCCTGGTTACTTATCTCCTTTGCAGACTGTACATACAGCCTCTACAGAGCCAAGCTCTCTCAATACAAGCTATATCTGTAGCTACAGCTTGTCCCATACAGCCATGGCTGTTAATCGTTACGTCACTTATTTAAAGCGGCTCCAGCCGTCTGCCAGCTGGGGCGATGACTCTTGAACGAGAGGTCGTGGGTTCAATCCCAGACCGATGAACTGTTGGAGTGAACTCGGTCATGTTTCACGCATATTTCACTTTGCTGAAAATTTAATATGCGTGAGGGTGAGATAAATATAAAATATGCATTAAATTTGCCCGTGGGTCGGAGTATGAAAGGAAGGCAGAAGATTAATCGTGGAGTTTCTTGTCTTGCTTTCTTCTGCTCTTCTCCAGCACGCGTAGCATGACCACTGTAGAAACGAGTTTTGCCTACGGAAGAATCGACATAATGATAGACAATGACAATGAGTCAGTTTGTCGATTCTTCCGTCGACATAGCCCGTTTCTACGGCGGTCATGCTACGCGTGCTGAGGAAACGGTTAGTTGGAACTGTACACCAGCTTCTGTGGTTTTAAAAATATACATGACGTAGGTTTAAGTTACATAAAAAAAAAGATTTAATTTTGTCGTTCTTTATTTTTTGGTCATCCTTTTAAAGGGTGAGGTTATACAGTGAAATTCTACGTGCCATTGTACGGGTAGGTATTTACTCTATGTGTATGTTTATTTTGTCAGTGGTTTTACCAGCATGGAAGGTTTAAAAACAACCCGGTATGCAAAAGTGCTCCATGTCCTTTTCCGGGTTTTTAGTTCTATGCAGTTGTTTGAATATGAAAAGTTGGTAGTTTTTTAAATTTTGTGTTTGTTTTATATTCTAACGAGCTGTCCTGCGCAACTTCGTCTGCGTCACATTTTCCCCGTTTTCGCAATATTTTTAAATGCTGCTGCACTCCTATACAGCGCCATCTATTGAATACTTACTCAATCCAGTCAATAGATGCCGCCATCTGATAGATTCGTTTGGAGCTAACAGATAATGGTGACTTAATTTGCAATTAAATAATATTGCGACTTTAAATTGAGATTTAAGCTACCCTATCTTTCAAGTTGGATCAAACTGCACACGTTGTGCAAATTTGATTAAAATCGGTTAAGTAGTTTAGGAGTCCATCCCCGACAAACAACGTGATTATTTATATATATATAGATGCACCTAAATATTATTTCGAACCGTTTGACATACATTCGGCTCTTCGCTGCTTTAGTAAAAAGGTATCACATGCTACCAAAGAAAGTTTACTTTGTACATTGTAAATAACTTATGCGTCACACCTAAAAACAAAAACGAATTAAAAAGTAGTAAAAGCAATGAATTGATTGACCTCATCAATCGTAATAATCATGGCAACGAAACCAACAATTACAAAAAAAAAACGTTCGAACCTGATTTCAATCGCGTTGATTTGTGGAAGCAGGCAATAGAAAATTGTAAAGGGTGTACTGAACAAAATAATCTCTTATGGAATCAAATAACCCTAGATTATTCAGACCTAGTTCATTAACACCTTTTGCGGTTAAAATAGAAGTGAACGTTTGAAATGCAATACGTTTTCACTTAGAATATAGCGCCTGTGTGGCAGCCGATATTATTTCTATGTTAGAATTACAACTCTCTTTGCTGAGATCGAACAGTGCGTGTTAGTGAAAATGTATAATAGGTGGATATAGCCCCTTAAGGTGGAAGTTTAATCGCGCTTTCCCATACATTGTTTTTTTTCCAAATTCTCGATACTTATATGCTTTTTGTAGAAGTAATGAAACAACATGATGTTATTACGAATTAATGTTGTCGCAAAACTCTTCAAACATAAAGAAATAACAAGGTTTATAGGATTTCCAGGGCCGAAAAAAAACGAAAAATCTTTGCTAGTGTGCGTGCTTGGAGTCACACCATCTACCGGATATCTAAAGAACTTCTAAAGAACAATCGAGCCCCTTGCATAACAAAACTCGAAATAATTATCTGTTGATACTAGATGGCGTGGCGTTGTCATTGTAAGTTGGTGCCAGTAACTGCGTGGACTCGCGAATATTTCACATTTCATTCGTCAAACAAGTAGGTAGGTAGGTACTGGTTGCGGCGTTTTTGTTTGGGTGAATTAGATTTATCATTTCATAAGAATGAAGTTAAATATTCTTAAACTATGTCAAGTTGTTCACCCAAACCAATGTTTGAAAGTACCTATTAGGGATGAAATGTGTAATTCGGAGTTGGTTAATGGTTGGCTAATTTTATTGCGTGATAGCTAAAACTTATTAGTTATTAACAAGTAGGTATTCAGACATACCAAACATTCGTTATGAAGCCACAGCTTTTTGTACGTGGACTTTTCGCGGTTTATCTAATAAACTAATAATGTACTTACATTATATAACATTACATTCATTCATCACACTATTTACATTCATGAATGTAGGTAAGTACTACCTGCTTACCTACTAAAACATACCGACGCAGTCAAGGTTATGTTGGGAGAAAATTAAGCGTCGTAACTGTTTCTAATAATAATGATCACAGTGAAAAACACAAATCTAACTGTCGTTTTTGCTTTTAATTTCATTCTTATGTCTACGGAATAGAAGTCAAAGTCGGTTGACCGGACTGTAAAAAAGGCGAAGTGGTAACTGAACTAGAGCTATTCGTGTTATTGTGCGATTTTCCATCATGCTTTAATCTAGGCTTAGGACTAGCAGAAAAGTTTCCAAATATGCATTAGTATTTAATTTGGTTGAAACTACGTAAACTTACAAACATTAGGTATATACATTCTTTCTATTTCCAAGAAACATTGAAGCATAAAACAAAATACATCAACGTTTAATCTCGAAAATGTAGTCTTTAAATGCTTGACAGTAAAGATTATATTGATCGCATTATAATGTCTGTTAGATTTCCGAGAACCGAAATCTAAATCACAAAATTCGCGCTATCCTTTTTACTCCGCTATGTTACCCTTAGTTAGAAAGAGAGAAAGCGGATTTCTAACGAAATCCAACCAAGCGCAAACTGCCGAGTTTTCGTTTGGATTTCATTTGGTGATGGATTTGATTGTCGATTCGGTTGGTGGTAGATCGTTAGCGTTTGGTTCGGATAGGTAGATTATTAGAATCAGATCTTCAAGTTTGAGAAATCTATACGAATCGATTTTCTAAATTAAACTGCATATAAGCGCAGACAAAATTAGCGTTAAATAAATAAAACAAAGATTTTTTTCCAGTCTCTGTGTCAATTTGATTTATATTTGATTAGGTATACAAAATTATACATTATGATTGCAGACGAAAATATTAGGTAAAAAAAAAATAAGCAGCCGTCGACCTCCTATGTTAAAAATTGCTCAGAGTAACAGGCTTTCCAAATGATCTAAAAACAAAAAGTTTGTTTCATTACCTACAGTCAATGACGTATCACTACATAGTATAAAACAAAGTCGCTTCCCGCTGTCTGTCCCTATGTATGCTTAGATCTTTAAAACTACGCAACGGATTTTGATGCGGTTTTTTTTTTAATAGATAGAGTGATTCAAGAGGAAGGTTTATAAGTATAATATATGCATAATATAGTAGAGAAACACAGATAATGTTAGAGGTTTCCAATGTGATGTCGACAGACATTCTGTAGTATATTTAGTATCTGCATTGCACCCGCGCGAAGCCGGGGCGGGTCGCTAGTTATAAATAAAGCGATGTTGGCGGGCACGGGCCGTACCGCCGTACGGGAGAGGAATCAATGTCAAGAAATGATTATGTAGGTATTTAATTTTGAAATTGTTGTGTTATACCTGTGCGAAGCCGTGCCGTGCATAAACTGGTTTTTTCATACCTTGATCAGCGGTCGTGCGTACCTACTGTTATAATTACATATGTACCTACAATACAACGAAAATGTCACAAACCGTCGCAGCGTCGTGGACACTAAAAAGTAACATTACTCAAGAATGCATGTATTGTGGTCATTATTTTGACAACCTTGTTCGAGCAAAGTCGACCTTGCCGTCAACTCAAACTAACTAAATCGCAAACTATTAGTAACTAGCACCCCGCCCCGGCTTCGCACGGGTATTTAACAATACACAAACATAAATAAACCCTTCTATTTGCGTCAGGTAACTAAAAAAAGTCTCTGTGGTGTGAAAATCTGTATGGACACCATACAGAATTTCACACCACAGATAATTTTTTTGGTTCTGTATGGTGTCGGACGTAAAGAATAGCACCATTCCATATCTTCCCGTGGGTGTCGTAAGAGGCGACTAAGGGACTTGCCAGAGAATGGGCAGCAGGGTTCTGTGGGCTTTTGTAACAACTGTTCTGCGATCGCCAACCCGCCTGCCAAGCGTGGCGATTATGTCAAAACCCCCCTTACTTATGTCAATGGCGACACTTGGGGGAGGTCTATGTCCTGCAGTGGATGTCTTTTGGCTGAAATGTTGAATGATGATGAACTAAAAAATAATAATTATAAACAAAGTTTGAATATTCCCCTCCCGAACGGCCCGTACTCCAGTGACGCCTACATCGTATTAGGTGATGCCTAGCGAGCTGAGCAGGGTGAGCGGCGACCACGCAACTTTTTTCTAATACTTACATTTTTAAACTCGTGATATCTTTCGAATGGAATGTTCGAATTGAATAATTCAAACAGTTCTATAAAGGTATTGAAACAGTCTTGAATATGAAGTAATTTATTTCGATAAGGATTAATACCAAGATACAAATACAGAGCCTTTTCTAACGGCGGCATTAAAATATATTTTTTTAAATAAAAGAACACTTATTGTGGCATAAATATAATAGTTAGACATATGCTGTCGCGACACTTTTTGTAAATAATGATGTGTTCTGCAAAGTCGTAATACATTATTTTATTCTATCATCAATAGTTTTCGCAGCGCACGCGATGTAAAGAATATTTTAGGTAATTTTTATACACCTTGGGTTACATAATTGCAGTTTTAGTAAGGATCCCTAATTTTTTTGAAAATATAATATAGCCTATGTCACCCGCGGATAGTGTAGCTTCCCAACAGTGAAAGAATTTTTCAAATCGGTTCAGTACTTTCGGAGCCTATTCAATGCAAACAAACAAACAAACAATCAAATCTTTCCTCTTTATTATATTAGTTTAGATTTAGACACAGATTAGGACAGATACTTCACTCAGTAGAAAACATCCAATACCTATTACGATAATTGCCTACTCCCTCGCGTCAACAACCACTGTATGCTAAAATGCGCCTAAATGCTCAAGCGTACAGCAGTGATTGCTTCGCACCGCGCGATTCCACAGTAATCGCAGGGCTGCCTCTTCGATAAAATTAAATTAACATAACTTTTTATCTATGTTATTGCGAACTGTGAATATGTTCTGACAAAACAAAAATAAAAAAACACTAAAAACACAAAAAAAAACAAAAAAAAAATACAAAAAAAAAATACTTCTTAGTTTGATGATGATCTTCGGAGATGTTCACTAGAAATGAAAAAAAAAGCCTTAAAAAAACCGGCCAAGTGCAAGTCTTACTCGCACACAGGGTTCCATAGCCCCAAACAATATTTTGAACTGTCATTCATTAGTTAGTAGTATTAGTTGGTAAACTTCCACTCAACCGCAAAACTAAATTGGTTTTTCATAGTATGTTAATGAAAAACAAAGTTACTGCTGCAGTTTGATGAAAAAGTCCCATATCTCAAAAACTAAACATCATATCTTATTGAAACCAATTTTCGTTGATAGTTTTGTTTACGTTCTACAATCCTAAATATTTTCAGAATTTTCCTCCCCTTACTTTAGAAATTAGAGGGGGGGGGACACTCATTTTACCACTTTGGAAGTCGCTCTAGCGCAAACTATTCAGTTTAGAAAAAAATTATATTAGAAACCTCAATATCATTTTTGAAGACCTATCCATAGATACCCCACACGTAGGGGAATGATTAAAAAAAAATTTGTGGTTTTCAGTTCTATGTATGGGGAACCCCAAAATTTATGGTTTTTTTTCTATTTTTGTGTGAAAATCTGAATGCGGTTCAGAGAATACATCTACTTACCAAGTTTCAACAATATAGTTCTTATAGTTTCGGAAAAAAGTGGCTGTGACATACGGACGGACAGACAGACAGACAGACAGACAGACAGACAGACAGACATGACGAATCTATAAGGGTTCCGTTTTTTGCCATTTGGCTACGGAACCCTAAAAAGAGAACCGACTTCAAATAAAGCACTAAGCCGTAAGAAATAATATTTTTTTTATGGTAGTGCTAGCAGCTGGTAATTACGAATCGAAAAAGCACCGACATCAAAGAAAAAATTATTTCTTACGGTTTAGTGTTTTGAAGTCGGTACTCTTTTTTAAAGTTTGTTTTATTATATTTGTAAGTTTGTTTTGTTTTATATATTGGTGCTGACTGTGGAAGAAACCTAGATAAAACATAATTATAGGCACCACACGGCATCGTAATACGCGTACGAACGAACAGCACTATTAAAATTGAACGGCGTGCGCGCGCTTCGCTTGCGAGGCGAAAACCGCACTGAATTTGATAAGCCGGCGGACCGAGACCGCTCGGCTGGGCGGTAGGCACTTATAGCGCGCAAGTACATGGAGTGACGGAGGCCTGATTTAGATATCAAACCCGGAAAGACGGTGTTGAATTTTAGTAACTGTACTGTTGTCATTTTAATTAAAATTCTAGTTTATTAATATATTTTTTATTTAAATTACTTGCTGGTTTTATTAGGATTAGGTACTTGCATTTTTGAGTAAAGCACTATACAAACCTTGGCCCACAATGACTGCTTCGCTGGTCACGCTATGATTGCCTCGAGCTAGCCTAGCTACGCTCTAGGCCTTTCAGCTTGGCCATCATTGCAGCCCTTGCTGTCCCCGCTGTAATGTCCTCGACCCCGTAGGTCGAGGCCATTATCTCAGCTCGTCCATCAAGTGCTGCCCGCTGACCGCGCTGTGTCGGCCTGGAGCTGCGCTACGCTGCGCTGTGCTACGCTGCGCTGTCAGTCATAATCAGCGCGACCAGCAAAGTAGTCATTATAGACCGCGGCAGTAATGTACTATTAGGTACGTACGTAGTAAGGTAATAAGAAAACAAACTTGTTTTGATAAAAACAGTGATTACATTTTGTGATATTGAGTATCGATAGTACCATTATTACCTCAAAAATTTAAGAAAACAGGTAGGTAAGTAATTTAGAAGAAATAAATATGTTGGTAGAACTAATTTAAAATTTTTATATTAGGTATCCACTCGGACATAAGACAAACCCGCACTAGGCCCGCGTGGTGGATTACAGGCCTGTGTCCTACCAGTGGGAACATTATAGGCTGATTACGCTGCTGCGGAATATAATTGATCGGACAAAAAACTGCGATGAATTTTCAAGTAAGCATGCGACGGCACGGCGCGCGGCGGCGTGAAGTCTTGAATCTCTTGAGCGACCGCTGCATAACCCGGGGAAAAGTAAACATACTTATTTAATAAAATAAGCAATCCATATTAGGTATCTACAGAGCCATTCAGCTGACCAGGTCATGACCTCCGACCGATATACCTATCAGCTGACCTGGATAGAGACCTAGACCCCTGACCTCAGTACTCATCAGCTGGCCAGGTCATAACCCCTGATCTTGGTACGAACCAGCTGATCCATGGTTACTAATATTAATGCTTCGATCGGAATTCGATTGTTTTTATTATTCAACAGATAAATAATAAATTAATTTAGTTTTGATACCTTCCTTTAAATTTTGAATTGAGTAGTAATAATATCACTACCAACATTAACAATATTTAATTGAGTCTGGAATTACCGGAATTACTTTCCGGAAAAATGGCTTATCCATGTTATTCTTTCTGTGTGCATTTATGATACAAGTACCAAAAATCATTCTACCTACTCCTATCTATGGTGATAAGCATATTACCATCATTATGTATTGTTAACAATGTATTTACATTCATAGCAAATAATTTATTAGGATATTACAACTAAATATGGATAAAAAAAAATAGAAAAGCAACTTCAAAAAAGTGAAAAATAACTTTAGTTTCAGAGAAGTTGTTGGCAAAAAAACTGAAAACAAACATGTCACCGACTTCACAAGCTAAAGTTATTTTTCACATTTTTGCTTTTTGAAGACAGTTTTTTTTTGCAAATAGTTTTAGTTTTTTCTTAGGTGACACTAACGAGCATGGCAGTTGAGAATTTGTCATGGTATGGGTCGCTAATGTTGGCACGTGTGTTGCACTTGCATCATACAGCTTCTTTACAACTGTTTGAGCAGAATGGCCACCGTTATTCGAGACTGGTCATCTCTTAACTGCTAGGTCACCTAGTTAATCTTTGTAGGTATTAAATTGTTATACATTGTTCTCGCATGTAGAAGCAAAAAAAATAATGTAACCAGGATTTTGTAACAACTTGTTTTTAAAAAGAGTGTCCATGGAGTTTCTTGCACTCCTAAGACGACCCACTGACCGTACATTCTTCTCCATGAGTCTTTGACAATTCAAAACTGCCTGTAAATGGTATTTAAATAAATGCTTTGAGTTTGTATCAATTGTATTTTTTTGCCTTATAAGTGCTTATATGATTTGACTTTGATTGTTTTTATAAACAATTTATTGTATTATGTACCTAGTTGAAAAGGGGGGCAGTGACAGCCTAGTGGAAATGGCCTTGACTAATGAATTGTAGGTTGTATGTTCGAACCCTGACAGGCTCTTTACTTTGGGTTAATGAATACTAATACTACTTGAATAAAAAGCATTACTTACAATAGTTATATAATTTGTGTAAACACAACATAACCACATTCATATTTTGTTTGAACAGAACTTCATTGCGGCATTGAAAACGGACACAATGCTTTTATCAAATGGTACACTTACACAACACATTTATGACAACTAATTTGAGATTCCAGAACCAGAACATAAGATTCTCTTGTTGATGTGTAGAAGCTGATGTATAAAATATAATCTCCCTGTGATGTTTACATACCGTACCTAGAAGTTTAGTCCCTACAACCATGTCTGCTAACTTTCGGTAGATTCGAGTAGAGAAAATACAAAAGATTTTCGCACATTGAATGTTTATTGTTCCCAACAGAGAAAACGTCAATCAAACGAGAGACATTCCGTTTCAAGTTAGGTAGGTACTTTAGAATGGTAATTATTGTAAAAAAAATAGTAACTAAAATAAAAACGTTGCAGTGGCCCTTCTTGTATGTTTTTTTTAAACATGTTTGTCACAAAATATTGATAAATATGATATCTGCATGTTTCCTAATTAAACGTTTTTGATGACAATGCCATCTAGCGGTTCAGAAATTAACCATTTACGTGTGCATGTGTGTGTGTGCATGGTGTGTAAGGATATGAAGTTGAGACGGCTGGTGGAAATTTTGAAAATCTCCGTTTGAGAAGAGTTAACAAGTAAGCTGTATATGTGGAAAAATCAAGACAAAAGGCTAGTTTACGCAAATAGAATATTGTCCATCAAATATGTTTTAGTTATGCGTAATCATAAATAATACCCAAATGCAAGACTACAGCGCCATCTATTGAAAAAACGGCGGCGGGATGATCAACGGGACCACCTTAAGTAAGGAACTTTTTTCCTCGTCAATGTGATCATTTTTAGGGTTCCGTAGCCGAATGGCAAAAAACGGAACCCTTATAGATTCGTCATGTCTGTCTGTCTGTCCGTCTGTATGTCACAGCCACTTATTTCCGAAACTATAAGAACTTTACTGTTGAAACTTGGTAAGTAGATGTATTCTGTAAACCGCATTAGGATTTTCACACAAAAATAGAAAAAAAAACAATAAATGAAGGGGGTCCCCATACTTAGAACTGAAAACCAAAAAAAAATTTTTCATCAAACCCATACGTGTGGGGTATCTATGGATAGGTCTTCAAAAATGATATTGATGTTTCTAATCATTTTTTTCTAAACTGAATAGTTTGCGCTAGAGCCACTTCCAAAGTGGTAAAATGTGTGTCCCCCCCCCCTCTAATTTCTAAAGTAAGAGGAGGAAAATTCTGAAAATATTTAGGATTGTAGAACGTAAAAAAAACTATCAACGAAAATTGGTTTCAATAAGATATGATGTTAAGTTTTTGAGATATGGCACTTTTTCATCAAACTGCAGCAGTAACTTTGTTTTTCATAAACACACTATGAAAAACAAATTTAATTTTGCGGTTGTGTGGAAGTTTACTAACTAATACTACTAACTAATGAATGACAGTTCAAAATATTGTTATTATATTGTTTGGAGCTATGGAACCCTGTGTGCGAGTAAGACTCGCACTTGGCCGGTTTTTTTTGTTTGGTATCATACTTTGGATTTGGAATCTTCTTGTGATAATAAGTACGTCGATATTGTGGGTCAAAGTTTTTTAACACAAGTTTTAAATGGTGCTGTATTGTATTGTATTTTTATTGTAGCTACAACTTTACTTTGAATAGTTCTACGTCCCCTGTTTTATTTACCCAAAAAAGAAGTCCTTTCCCAGCAATAATTTTTGCGTAGTGTTACAATTTTAATGCACAGAATGCTCGGTCAAAGGCTTCATGACATGACGGATCCGTTTATACCTTGTTTAAAGGTACAAAAGAAAATTCAACTTTGTTTCTAAAGTCGACAATGTATTGGCAAAGTCCCTGGTATAACTCGATCGATACATGATCTAGTACAGTCCTCACTGTCACAGAAAACATTCTTCTTCATAGACTACTTATGTATATGCACACACACACATACACATGCATACACAGACACATACACACATATACATTCTCATAAACACATGCACACACTCACACACACCATTTTAGGAGATACATATTTCTAAGTTATTTTTTTTTTTCGATTTTACTTATAATTTTTTGTTTAAATTTCATTTTCTTTTTCTACACCACTTTTACCATTTTCGTATTTGTAATTCAAGAGCGGGGCCTTCTAGCACAGGTACATCATCATCTGCCTAGCCTTTTCCCAAACTATCTTGGGGTCGGCTTCCAGTCTAACCGAGCAGCTGAGTACCAGGATTTTACATGAAGCGACTGCCTATCTGAACTCCACAACCCAGTATCTGGGTAATAAGATACCCCTTGGTAAGACTGGATGTCAGACTTTTAGCTTCTGACTACTCGTAACGACTGTCAAAGATCTACAAATGACAGCCGGGACCAACGGCTTAACGTGCTTTCCGAGGCACGGAGGAAACTCGATATGTAATTATGGTCACCCATCCACAGACCAACCTCGGCAAGCAAGGCTTAACCTTAAAGATCGACCTGGGCGGCTGTTATTATTTAGCCACGAGCTCCTCATTTAGCACAGGTACATATTTTACTTAAAAGAAGGTCCCTGTGTAAGATTTACTGTAAAAGGTGTAAAAGTTGTATTAACTTTGTTTTCCATAAAGAAACACATTACCCTCCTTCTGAGGAAAATTGGGTAAAAACACGCGGTATATTCACATATCCTTGCCAAATATAACTGCGATTAAATGAATATGTTAGCATAATCTACTCTTGTGGTGGAGTCGGCCCTTCGTCAAATTACAGCAGATTTTATAATTCAACAACGTCTACCTTTCCTGATCCTTTAAATGTCACTACTGATTCTTCTTTATCCTTTTAACATGTGAAGCCTCTGTGATCTTCCGACAGGTAATTAAAAGGGTAATGTAATTGCTTGGCTTAGATAACGGAAAATTGTTGTCAATTACTTGTAAACGTAAGTGTTATCGAGCGTTCTGAATATATACACATGGAGTTTTAAAATAACTCGGAAACATCGGTTAATTAATATTTAACGATTAGAATCTATTCTATTTTCTTGTAAATTTTGACATTCAAATATGAAGTTTAATGGAATTATTGAAATAAATGGTCTGACTATGATTACAACGCATTATTTTCAGGTATAGCTTACATTGGTTTATATTTGTCACAAGCCATTATGCAGGTATCTAAGATTACTTGAAAAGAAGACATGAGATCGAACAAGTCACATTGGTATTACAATTATGCAAAGGAATGTTACACGTCGAAAGAACAGTTTTCAGTATGAACGCTATCAGAGAAAGTATACAAAAAATTCCAAAGAAGACCATGAAGATGTAATAGATACAAAACTATGACAGCAAACGATATGCATCACAGATTCTAAATGAATTATGAATGGAGCAAAAGGATAATGACATTGGGACTTGCAAAAGTGCGCAAAATGGTAATTTATTAAAAGAGAGCTTTTAAACCTTTGATATTTAAGCTGCATGCTCTGACGCAATCATCGTTGCTCTCTTTCTTCTACAACATGTACTATTTCATGCAGGCCTCTATACAATGTTTTCAATCCTCGTTGACTTGTTCCAGATATCGGCGACAAGCTTTACTTCGAATGAAGCCGGGACTAGTCAATACTCTTGCATAATTCATTGGTCCGCCATGATCCGACCGTTGACTGAGGGACCATTTTAAAATGCCAGCGATGAAATGTTAATGTTGTCATGACAAACGGTTTGTGTATTTGTAAAGGCAAATGTACATCGATCTAAGTAAATTACCGTTATTTTATAGGTTGATATAAGTTTAAATAAAAAATAAAGAATATTATGATGCGGTGAAGCATTTTCTGAATTTGAGATGCATCATTAACTGTTATTTTTTTACTCAACACTTCGTCTATCTTTCCTTGAAGGATTTATTACGCCAAATTACCAGTGTTTTGAACAGATTTGGCAACTGTTTAAACTCTACGTCACGCAAAATTTTAACTGTTATTTTATTCATTACAATGATTAAAAACATCCTAAAATATTACACATGTCTATTTGCAAAAGATGTATTTGACATACAGTAGTGTTTGCTTAGATTTATGACGAAATCGTAAAGATTTAACATTCAGACGAAAAGTAAATTGTTATTGTAGACAAAGAAAATGGTAATACTACTTTAAATATAAGAGAT
Source organism: Cerastis rubricosa (assembly GCA_949152445.1). Taxonomy (NCBI): domain Eukaryota; kingdom Metazoa; phylum Arthropoda; class Insecta; order Lepidoptera; family Noctuidae; genus Cerastis; species Cerastis rubricosa. The sequence goes on from OX424532.1 coordinate 21,142,636, forward strand.
AATGTAGATTAACATGGTTTAGTGGAGGAATATAAACAAGATAACTTTGCTCGTGTGACTAATGCAAGTAAAATGCTGTGTTTCGGGGAGCGATGCTTTGCACAAGATACAATCCAATCTAGTGTTCTATGTTTTTATTTAAAACAGCTCAAGGATTTCAGAGACATGACATTTTATCACATAAATTATTCTTACTACGTACGAAGTAGTTACTTGATTTATGAACGTTAATCAGATTTTAAACATGAAACTGAAAAATCTATAGAAAAATATTAAATGTTAGAGTGAACAGGCTTCTTCTGGGTAAGCGTACCGTCGTCGACTTTGTCTCTGTCATCTCTGATCTAAACTTGAGTCAAGAGCAAACCCATATCAAAAAAAAAAAACATCTTCATATGCGAGTACCCGAGACCGAAATACAACCAGAGGAGTTTTTACTAATTCATCACATAGAAGTGGCTAAAAATTAAATTACTTTACGAATCTTACAAGGCCTAAGATTCTAAAGGCAAGGCATCGACAAAATTAGCCTTTTCCATTTAGTTGACCATTTTCATTATCGACGGGAATCTGATAGAACCCAATGCGTGAATCCAGACAAAAGATGCGCCATTTAATGTCAGCCTGAAGAAAAAAACATGAGAGCAACGACTTGAACTATTGTTGACACAGATTAGCAGTCGCCAGACAATTGTAAATGTTTGTTGTTTTGAAACTTTACCTAACAAACGAAAGGAAACATTTATGTGTGTAGTTATTGCGCAGTGAAGTTGTTTGGGTGACAAAGAATAGCTAATTGGAACTTCGTGGGAAAAAGGTGACAATTTGTGGGTGTGGGTTGGACTGCCCTCTGGTGTAACAACACAGATTCCAAAAGAAGAAATGATGATGGAATGAAGATCGTTTACGCCGTATGGCATTTCATACAAACTTTTAAGTCCTTATTTTCCGAAATTACTGAACCAATTTCAATTAAACTTCATAAGCATAAGCGGGAGAGGTCTAAAAAGTTACTAAGAAAAATTTCGAAAAAAAAAAAATTGCATCTAAATTAGACCGATTATAAATAATCTAAAGAAACGGAAATTATAAATTATCTTTTTTTATTAAAGACATTTCGAACATGTCATAATCGGTTCAGTCATTTCGGAAAATATGTATGAACTAAAGTTTGTATGAAATGCCGTACGGCGGAAACGCTCTTAAACCTACGTCCAGTGCATCCTGAGTAATCAATTAGGTACTGTTTTTTTTACTTTCAAAGGTGCCTGTAATGGTCTAATTGAAATAAATGCTTTGAGTTTGAGTTTGCATCGCCACATTGCTGTCTATTTTTTACCAGGAAATTAACTATTCTCCCTTTCATAGATTGTACAAAAAAAAGCGAAAGATCCAATCTCATCATCATCAGCCTAGCCGTTACTGAAATACATTGGTTACATTGGTATAAGCTTCCAGTTCAACCAGATGCAGTTGTACCCGTACTTTAGAGGGAGCAACTGCTGAAAGATCCAACTTGCCAAGCAAAATTACTTAGCCCGGTGATCAAGAAACAATTCAGGATGTAAACGATTAAAAGCTGTTTGTTCGTGTCCATATAGCGGATGTAATACTAAAACTGTAGGTCGTTAGGAAACGTGGAGTCAAACAAAGGAAAGAGCGTGGAAACAAAGTTATTATTACCCCTGTCCTCGATATGTACACATAATTTAGGGTCTACCGTATTATTACCAATCCGGAAACAACAAAACTGTAGTGTATAAACAATTTCGAGTCCATTGTTATTGCATACTGATCATCATCATCTGCCTAGCCTTTTCCCAAACTATGTTGGGGTCGGCTTCCAGTCTAACCGGATGCAGCTGAGTACCAGTATTTTACATGAAGCGACTGCCTATCTGACCTTCACAACCCAGTAACTGGGTAATACGATACTCCTTGGTAAGACAGGATGTCAGACCTTTGGCTTCTGACCTCCTACTCGCAACGATTGTCAAAGATCTATAAATGACAGCCGAGACCAACGGCTTAACGTGCTTTCCGAGGCACGGAGGAAACTCGATATGCAATTATGGTAACCCATCCACGGACTAACCTCGGCAAGCACGGCTTAACCTTAAAGATCGACCCTTGCGGCTGTTATTATTGCATACTGATATTAATCCCTTAAATTCCCTTTTTTTTTCTATGTAACAGCACGACATCACACTTGTAATCCTCAAAGGGAAATAAAGAGGTTTGAGGTAAATACCTATTTTAATTTTTTTTCTATTGTGCCTACATTACAATAGTTATGATAAAGTCTCATGTAATAAAGGGGTGGGCTTATTGTCATCAAGCAAACAACAAATCAAGACCTAGCTGGGAATCGAACCTAAGACTTCATGCTCATCAATAGCGTTTGCGACCACGAGATTAATGAGAAAAATTTTCCTACAACATTTTTTGTATACGGGTTTTTTTTTACGGTTCATAACCTGGTCGGTAATTGTATTCAATATATGCTCAACTTACCAAGTACATAATAAAACACTTCAAAACGTTTTGCAAAAAAAAACAACAGCCGGGAAATACCAAAAATCAGTAAGTAAATGCCATATTCAAGGGTTTTTACGAAGATAACGAGACAAGTTGATATTTTTATTGGACGCATCTAAATTATGGTTTGGGTTTTTTACAGTTAATCATTGAGGATCAACAACATCACCCTCTTACACTTATCTCAATTTATTTCGGGTCGGCGTAGCATGTCTTTTACTTTCATAAATCTCTATCAAACGACATCACGATTTTTTCGCACTTCAGAAAGGGGTTCAAGCCATTTATTTTTCACAATCCTTAATTTTTTTAACACATGCCTCCCGCCCGCAAAAATATGAACATGCAGGAAAACTAATAAGAATAATTAGTATGCCTCATCATCATCTGCTTAGTCTTTTCCAAACTACGTTGGGATAGCCCAACGTAGTTTGGAAAAGACTAAGCAGATGATTTGTTTTTTTTTTTTTTTGATTCGCTCCATGTAAAATACTGGTATTGAGCTGCATCTGGTAGACTGGAAGCATAGGCTTCCAGTCTACCAGATGCAGCTCAATACCAGTATTTTACATGGAGCGACAGCCTATCTGACCTCCACAACCCAGGTATTACTAATAATTGCATCCCTGCATGTATGTGCATATTTTTGTGGGCGGGAGGGCCGGTGGTGCATACTAACTACATCCAGGCCTGGATCTTTTTTGCTGATTTAAACTAAATATTTTGCATAACATTTAATGTAATGGATTTCCGCAAAGTAACGCTTGATTCTATAACATAACATAGGTAACAGCAAGCCCGTAATCGATCAAGGCTCAGGCAGAGTTGTACTTTTTAGTACACCCACATTTCACCGGTTATGTTTTAAGTCCCATATAGTATGGAGCGAGCCTATTGCCATCAACAACCAGGCACAAATCTAGACTCCGTGGCTGCAACTGAGAAATTTCTGATGGAACAACCCAATAACTCTTTGTCCACCCTGGTAATCTAAACCGGGGGACCTCAGATGTTCAGCAACCATTAACCAACGGGTAATTTTTTTACATTACTTTATTCAAAGTAATCCAAAACGCTTTAGACAAAGTACTTAATATAATTTATACTCCCATAGAAGTCAGAATTTCAAAATAAAATTAACTTACCTTACATTACTCGTAATGCAGATTAGGCTTGTTACACAAAAGTGATTATCTTTGTACATAGGCTTATACGATTATTTTATATTCCTTTTGTTCTCTTTACGGCACTTTATGACGGGTAATGAGATGATTGCAACTCAGAACGGATTATCCTTATTCATAATAAAAAATATGTACTCTTCTCTAAGTTTTCAATTATGTAAATGTTGGGTGACAATGTCTGCATGCATAGACGAGCTGATTGGAACAAGTAAGACAGATTTATGTTGACTCGGTCACTACCTCGTTGGTGGCCACAAGCGCGACTACTGAGCTTTAGAACCTGGGTTCGATACCCGGGTCAGCAAAGTGTAATAGAGCTTTTCCATCAGGAATTTCACAGTAGCAACCACGGAGCAGGGACTCAAACTGTAACCATAATAAGGTGTTTTTAACACTGTTTTTAAAACAGTTTTAACAGTTAAACACTTTTGGCATTAGGTTCACCTCTGCCTATCCCTTCTGACATTCATATTACAGGCGCGATGTTATGCCCAAATCTATGTTTCTTAGCAAAACTTCTACAAGAAATATTTTTTTGCAAAAGTCAGTAGAGCCCTAGATTAACACAACGGAAGCAACTATTTTTGAAATTCAAAACGGCACACTAACAGCAAGGGAAGCATCGTAGAGATTATGAAATATTCATCAACTCATCGTGCAATCGCGCTATGGAGTAAGTGCAATGAACTACATCGAGGTTAAGTGCTAAAATTCATTCGATCGTGCTAATGACATCAACGGGCAGTGGCAGCATCTCGTTGGAATAATGAAGCTGCCGACTCATCTATCTTCCCATATACCCGTAGACATCTCTGTGGAATCTAGGCACATAGCCTACACTTTAAAATGCGTAGATTTTAATGAAAGAGACAGACTATAGAAGGGATGTAAGCATCATCGTCTGCCCAGTCTTTTCCACACTATGTTAAAGTCGGCTTCTAGTCTAACCAGATGCAGTTGGATACCAGTATTTTACATGGAGCGACTGCGTATCTGACCTACACGAACCAGTTATTACATGGGTAAAACGATACCCCTTGGTAAGACAACCAGTACGTTGTTCTGTAACGACTGTCAGAGATCACACCACATCCATCATATTGACAGCCGGGACCAATGGCTCGACGTGCTTTCCGAAGCACGGAGGAAACTCGGTATGTAACAAACTATAGAAAGCAATGACGATAAAATTTAAAGCAAAATGTATCGTAATACCTACTAGTAGCCCAAAGACTATATTTACTCTATGTAGTAACCCTTTTAAGCTCTTCTACAATTATTCGAAATTAAGTTTTACAAATTAAATGGACGCAGATAAAACATACCGCTTTAATAATAGCGCGATCGCAAATTACGCTTGCACGGTACAAATCCTGTTAATCCGTTGTGTAAATACTGCAGTTCTAATTAGCAAAACCAACAAAGCGTATTCGTTACACGTATTCAACCAACAAACAATTCGGACAATTTGTGTGCCGTAAAAATTGACGATCGGTGTACAGTTACCGCCAATTATCGTTGACAACCAAACTGATTGTGTTCAGGGAAAATTGAAATCACAGCGACCACAATTGCTAACTGTACCTACTCACTATGCTACTCTATGACCTACCTAATATTCTGATACTGTGTGTATACTCATACATTTGCTTTGCGAATGGGAACTGTGTGACTAGAGACTGTAGTCATAACATCATCTGCCTAGCCTTGTTCCTACTGTGTTGGAGTCGGCTTCCAGTCTAACAGGATGCAGCTGAATACCAGTATTTTATTATTTATTATTATTTATTTATTTAAAAAAACACATACACTATCATTACAGGGTTACCTAATACAATAGTGCAGTTATGGTTATATAATAGATAAACAAAAAAACGTAATACACCTAAATCTTAAACTAATAATTATATGAATAACACACTAATTAATAACTAACAATTTTACAAAATGCGGCCCGTGTGAATTCCACACTACCGTCCGTCGTGTTCCGTGTGATTTTACATGGAGCGACAGCCTATTTGACCTCTACAATCCAGTTCATCATCATCATCATTTCAGCCCAAAAGACGTCCACTCCTGGACATAGGCCTCCCCCAAGTGTCGCCACATTGACATTTTGGGGGGTTTTACCATAATCGCCACGCTTGGCAGGCGGGTTAGCGATCGCAGTACGGTTGTTACAATAGCACAGAGAAAGCTGCTGCCCATTCTCTGGCAAAATCCAGTTGGTACTGGGTAACATGAACTCCCTTGGTAAGACTGAAAGCCGGGTGATGCCACAATATTTATAAACATTCATTTGTTTTGCGAATGAGTACTCAGTCAATGCGTCTATCTCATAGAGCCTAGTCATAACATTAATTAAGGTGAAAATATATTTGAAGATCGTGAGTCTAAACATGTTTAATTTTCATGTGTTGAGAAAGGAAAAAAATGAGATGATTGATACTCAGGCGATGGTTGCAGTAGATTTTATATTAGCATAGACTTACACCGCTTAGAGCTGGTAAGGACTGTAAAGGAAACTAAGAGAGAAATTAATAGATAGTCAAGATGGTTAAAATCTACCGAAAGAAATATCTATTGGTTTAAAAATATACCTTATTTGAAACAGGCACAACAAAATATGATGTTTTGACTCCAGGTTATTATAGTAGTCCAAGACGAACGCGAAACAACAATCCAAAATGATAATATTGATACGAGGACTGTCAGCCTAACTCAATTGGGACCGGCGCAGACACGTCTGGCGTATGTGGACTAAAATAACTACTAAAATTCCGCAAAACGGCAAAGGCTAAGATAGCCAACTTGGAGTTCCGAAGCAAGCCAAATTCATATTTATACTTTAGGCCGTGATGTTGTTTGGTTTTGTTACGGGCCGTCAATAGACCGATATTCTGGCATCCAGTGGGTTAAGAAGTTATATGGTTGTGGAGGTCAAATAGGCAGTTGCACCATCAAAATACTGATATTCAGCTACATTCGGTAAGACTGGGAGCCGACCCCAACACTGTCGGGAAAAGACTAGACAGATGACGTTGTAACTAGCTAATAAGCACAATAACAACGGTTGATTGTATTATCCAGTGTATTCCAAGGGTATCGTTCTACTATGTTTTGTGGAGGTCGCTCCATGTAAAATACTGGCACTGCTTCTGGTTAGACTGAAAGCCAACCCCAACATAGCTGGAAAAAGGTAGCCAGATGATGATGACTGTTATATCCAGCAAAAAAAAAACAAATTCTAAGCACTTCAAAACTTAGTTAGTAACTACAGCTGCCACTACGAATCTGGTTTCCAAATCCTTTGAGCCGTATTCACGAGTCCATCGTCAATGAATCCCAACTTTGCCTGCACTACTAAACAGATTAAAGAAAAACTATTGCAACAAATAGAAACTGGTCTTAGAATATGCACAGCTACAAGAATGTTGAATAGCTTTCTTTTTCCGTTCCCGCTTTCTACCCATGTACTAGCTAGGTACTAGAATTACTACTACCTTCTAAAGACAGTTATTATTGATTAAGCCGTCACGAGCCTAGGTCATAGTGAGAGTCTTAGCAACACGAGGTGTCCTATAATTGACATTTTCGTGTGAAGCTAGGCATCTGGTGTTAGTTGACATGTCGCAATTTTGTTAAGACAAGGTCATAATTGTCGAAAAATCTTTAAATTACTTCAGTAGACCAAAGCATTTTAGAAACTTCAAGTTTATCTATTTATTTATTCAGAAATACATTCTAAGCTTACATTTTTTTTTACCAAAACGCTTACATGCCAACAATAATCATATCACAATGTCAAATAGCATCTTGTAATTGCGATTACAAGATGCTCTTTCTATATTCACAAAGCAAAATTAAAAATATGCCTAAATGTCAAAATCAATGCATGTAATGTCATGTCCGTCTATGTAAAATACTGGTATTCAACTGGCTCTGGTTAGACTGGAAGCCGACCCCAGCTGAAGATGATGGTGATGTCGAAATAATACGAGTGTAACACAAACATGTCAGAGGAATTAAATAATATTGACCCTTCTCTAAGACGTCATTTGGTTTATTCAATTGTTGTAGTCAAAACTAAAACGCTTCATCTAAATACCAGAGCAAATAAAGAAAACTCGAGGAAAAGAAAACGAATGCAAAATTTATACCTTCATGTTTTTACATTTGTGTGTTAACAAAAACTCTGAAAGCTACAAAACATTCAGAAACCCAAACAAGGAAAAACAAAGGTGTCTGAAAAACAAAAAAAAGGTGCAGAAACTGTAATTACAATTTAAAGGGTAAACGGACATGCGAGGGTAATGCCCCGAATTTTATAAATTCCGGATAATTTTGACAGTACACACGAAAATGAAAAACCGTTGGACATTTTGTATCAGTGATACTGATACGGTCTGTTCCAATCCTTTTTCATGTTGAAAAATGACTTAGCGTGTTTGTTGGTCCCTAGAGAACCATGAGTTGTTCGGAAATTCGGCTGTACTAGTACATTCGATCGCTGATTGGTCGAGCTTCCATTACCTGATTTCTTTATGACATAAGTTTTGCCTATAAACCTTCCATGTTTGTGTGTTATTTTCGTCGTAACATTGAGTAAGTTGTTGGTAAAAATAACCGCTGTATTTGCCATGTTAAGGAATCGCGTCATGAGAAGAGTGGAAAAAGGAATGCAGAAGAAATGCCTTTGCCCTTCAGTAGCACAACAGGCTTATATAATGATATGGAATTAAAAAATATTGCCCTATGTATAGGTTTGGTTGCATCGAGCATTTCCTGCATTTGTGCATATTTTTACAACCAGGAAGGGAAGCCTTGCTGCATCCCGCATCCAATCCTGAATTAGAATGAAACAGTTTGCTTAACATCTAATGGTGTATTTTCGTTTCTTTAAAAGACAAGTAAATTGGAAGTCTTTGATATTTCTAGTAGTATTGCGCAATCTTTTTCTCTTTGCACCTTGTCAAAGAACCATATTTGCAATTCACTTTCCTTTTGAAACCACAGAAGATCTCTTTCAAGCTAACCCACCCAAATCTATTCTGGATTAACTTGTTTATCTGTAAAGAGGAAACAGACTTCTATTTTTTACTTTACAAGCCTGTGCTATTTATATATATATGTGACTTAAGTACAGGTGTACAGGAGCAGCTCCGCTTACTTCAATTGCCATTCATAATTCTCCGTTGCATAAAATATTTTCACAAAGGTCGGGGGTAAAATATTGTGAGTTTTTGCCAGTGCTTAGGTAAATAAGTACTGGGAAGAAAGCTGTAGCTTAGGCTGGCCACAAGGAAAACAGTTTTAATGATGATGATTAACTACAGACAAACTGAATGGAACCAGCCCACCGGCTGATGATTTTATTATTTAATGATAAATCTGGCCACTTGTAAGATAACCTTTGACAACAAGACCTTGTATTGATAGTATCAAATCAACCAGTCAATAGTAATAAGCGATTTGACGCATTTGTTGGTCGAATAGTCAGGAATTGGCTAAATAATAACAGCTGCACGGGTCGATCTTTAAGGTTAAGTTGTGCTTGCCGAGGTTGGTTCGTGTATGGGTGACCATAATTACATACCGAGTTTCTTCCGTGCCTCGGAAAGCTCGTTAAGCCGTTGGTCCCGGCTGTTTTTGTAGATCTTTGACAGTCGTTACGTCAGAAGCCAAAAAGACTACATCCAGTCTTACCAAGGGGATCGCATCTTACTGGGTTGTGAAGATCAGATAGGTGGGGCTTCATGTAAAATACTAGTACTCAGCTGCATCCGGTTAGACTGGAAGCCGACCCCAAGATAGTTTGGGAAAAGGCTAGGCAGATGATGAGTCAGGAAGACCAGCAGTATTAATGGATCCACAGAAATACAAGGTGTTGTTTTGCATCCTCGTCAAAATTCAGGATGTTGTCACAAAAGACATAAATAATCAATATAAATTACGGTACCTAGTTAATTATTAAAAAACACTGCGTTTTTTTGTTGTTTAAATTTGTCAATATTTCAGAATAACCCCCTTAACGTGGTTTAGGGATTATAAAATTATCGAAAAAACGCAAACTTGTATAAATAATAATGATAATAAGACTTATGAATCAAACCAACCTGGGTTTGGTAGAGAGAATACGATATACAAGGACGATTTCCGTACACAATTCTTCACAAAAGATGGTGTAAGCTAACGACGGTATATTCACAAATTTATCATCATTTTCGTCTACTATCGACTAAGGCCGTATGGCGATCAACGCGTTTGATCACAAACGGAGCTTTATAACTATCGCTTCTTCTTCCTTATCGTGTGATTAGTGCCTAGTGTCAGAGTTTTTATACCACCCATGGGCCTCTGACTTAGCTTTACATGCTATCGAGAAATATATCTCTGACATGCTGATTTCGTTTTCTCACAATGGTTTCCTTCACCGATGCTACTGATAATTATATGTCGTATTGTCATGTTTTATTCCGTTAGACTCGGTCATCATGTGGGCAGAACATGGGTTGCGTGCTATGAAAACACACACACACGGTACACTGCTTTTATCGAACTAACAAATAACTTGAAATTACAATCCAACACAATAACACTAGGCACCATGAATCGGGGTATGGTTCCGGGACGTCTTGACTCCGCCGCGATCAGACACTCAGTGTCGTTCTTGCAGCGAGCTCGAAACATCACGACTCTGTAGAAGCACGCTTAGGTGTGGGTAGACTCGTAAGTAGGTCGCGTGATGACGCCCAACGATCGCTGATATTAGGACAAAGGTAAACCTGTTCGGTTACTCCTAGAATAGGAACACATCTTTATACGTGTGGCAATAATGAAGGTCGGTTTAATTAATTAAAAGTGGGCGCATGCAAATGGATATTGCCGTCGTCTGTACCTTCATTGCTTTTAAAGCTGTCGTGCGAACAATCAATATTACGCAGGCTATTTACTGCCGCAAAAACTTGTTCCATATTTATAGTCTGTCGATTGACTTGTTGTGTTTATTTGTCCAATGCACAGACATTTCTTATAACCATTTACATTTAAAATTTAAGCTAAGAGGTTATTTGTCTTGTTCTGTCTATGTTACAATGGCTATAAATTCAGTTTTGATTGGGTCAGTAAGTAAATAGGGTGCTATTGAATAATAAAGTACAGTTGAATAAATAATTGTTTTAAATTTATTGCTGCCTTTGCCTAGATAATTACTAAGCAGAAAACAGCCAGTCGCTTTTTAATCATCATCTGCCTAGCCTTTTCCGAACTAATGTAAGTATGTTGGGGTCGGCTTCCAGTCTAACCAGATACAGCTGAATACCAGTCAGTTGCTATCTAAACTAATATTGTAAAGAGGAAAGATTTGATTGTTTGTTTGCATTGAATAGGCTCCGAAACAACTGGTCCGATTTGAAAAATTCTTTCAGTGTTAGATAGCCCATTTATTGAGGAAGGCTATAGGCTATATATCATCACGCTACGACTAATAGGGGTGGATCAGCAATGAAAAATGTAGCAAAAATGGGGAAAATGTGACGCAAACGAAGTTGCGCCGGACAGCTAGTATAAAATAAAATAGTATTGTGTTTGATTCCCAGAATGCTACGTGTTATTGGGATTCCCATCAGGTATTGCTCAGTAGTAGCCCGAAGGTTGGATTCATGCCCAGTTAGCAGCAACAGGCTCGCTCCTTATGAGACTTACAGATAACTCCCAAAATGTGAGTGATACTGTAGGTATACTTCTACCTAACCTACCTTCGGAGATTCCAGACATGATGATATGACTATTATGTAGAATCAGCATTGAGGAGCTCGTGGCTAAATAATAACAGCTGAAAGGGTCGATTTTTAACGTTAAGCCGTGCTTGCCGAAAATAGTCCGTGGATGGGTGACCATAATTACATATCGAGTTTCCTCCGTGCCTCGGAAAGCACGTTAAGCCGTTGGTCCCGGCTGTCATTTGTAGATCTTTGATAGTCGTGTAATGAACGAGTAGTCAGAAGCCAAAAGTCTGACATCCAGTCTCACTAAGGGCTATCGTATTACCCAGTTACTAGGTTGTGGAGGTCAGATAGGCAGCCGCTTCATGTAAAATACTGGTCCTCAGCTGCATCCGGTTGGACTGGAAGCCGACCCCAAGATAGTTTGGGAGAAGGCTAGGCAGATGATGATGTAGAATCATCATCATCATTGCAGCCCGGAATCACCCACTGCTGGGTATAGGCCTCCCCTTACTTCTACCACACTTCCCGGTTCTGTGCATCTATTATCTAGGTGTTTCCCGTGATTTTGACGATATCATCGACACGAGCTATAGGACGGGTCTGGTTTCTTTGACCTAACCTTGGTTACCACACCACTCAGTAGAATAGTATAATATTATTTATCATGGCATGGTTCACAGTTTTTACCAAACTAATACGTACGTATTGTCGTATTGTGTATTGGCAATTTGATCTACATTGACTTATCTCAAAGATAATTATTAACTTTTGCGTTGAAGTTGAAGCAAAGTGACTTTTTATCGTCAAAACGTGGTGATTACGAAACTGGGCATTAGTAACGCGGCTACTACGCAGTTCGGTTGAATAAGAAAGAAATACGAATGGCTTACGTTAAAATAAACTAGTGTGGCGGTTAGTAAGTTGTGAAGGGATTCTTGGAAAGCCACAACATATCTTACTACTCAAATAAATGCGAAAGTTTGATAGATGGATGATTATTACTCTTTCATGTAAAAACTCAAATCAAATCAAAATATTTTATTTTACATAGGCCTACATGGGCACTTATAAAACGTTGACAAAAGGTGCAGGGTTCGGGTTGGTCGTTTCCTATGGAGAAAAACCGGCATGAAACTCCATGGTTACTCTTTTAAAATCATTTGGTTTTACAATATTTGAATGTTACAGCAATTAAGTATGGGACGACAGCGCCCGACAATAAGTCGTTGCTTACTACAAAAGGTAGAACAATACCTACTGAACGGAGATGGATAAATTTTAGGACTCGGGTAGTTTATAACCTGGATTAACACATAGGATAATGTCTTATCCGGTAGTACGGTCCTGTGGTAATTACCGAACGCCTGGAGGGCGAAGCTGCGGGCATACGCTAGTATGTTTGTATATAAACCAGCAGTAGATACTCGGACTACACCACTGTTCCGGTTTTTTTGTTCGTGCATGTAAAATTTTCGATAGCAATTACAGAAAAAAAAGAAAAAAATCCTAGTGTGGCCAGTAATAAAGAAGTCCCTAATACAGGAAAATAAAGTAGGAACTAGATTTACATACATATTTAAGTAAGCAGATATTTATAGGACTTAGGTACCAACCTGTCGTATGGCTAAAAAATATTTCTAGTTTTAGTGTTTATACATAATTATTCATGAGTGATTTGCTTTCGCAAACACACTCAGGGATATTAGACGATTTGAATGTCGGACAATGTTTACAAACATATTTAGCTAGTGGTAAAATCTAGGTCTATTAGTCTGTATTTCGAGTGAAATTTTAAGAATGAAAGAAATAAAAAGTGTTTGTATACAAACTGCTTCCGCCTACGGCTTGCCCTTATGGAAGTCAGAAATGATTCCAAGAGATAAGAAAATAACCTATACCCTAAACCATGTGCCAAATTGCATAGAATTCTGCTTAGCCAACAAAAAGGGGACAGACAGACTGACAGAGTTACTTTCGACTATCATACTTGCATGGATTTTACAGAATGGAAGGGAGACACCATTGCGTAAACGCTTAGCACATATTCATAGAAATATTTAATCGTTCACAAAAGTGCAATACCGACACAGACGAAACTAATAGAACGGCATTTTTAAAAAACCGGCCAAGTGCGAGTCGGACTCGCACACGAAGGGTTCCGTACCATTATTTTTAAAAACGAAAAAAAATAATCTTTTTTGTATGGGATATATTTTTACCCTTAAATATTTTTTTTTCTGTTTTTATTATTTGTTGTTATAGCATCAACAGAAATACATAATCTGTAGAAATTTCAACTCGCTAACTATCACGGTTCATGAGATACAGCCTGGTGACAGACGGACGGACGGACAGCGAAGTCTCAGTAATAGGCGGGACCCTATTACTGAGACCCTTTGGGTACGGAACCCTAAAAAATACCAGTAAATTTCTGAGGGGTCGTGGTTTTCAGAATGATAATATGTGGTAAGCGTTTTTGCGTTGCGCGTCTGTGTATACCACCCTATACAACGTGTAACGTTAAATGCGCAAAACCTCAGACACCCCAAATGATTTTTAATTCAATTGACCTAATTCTGAGAGGTGTATCTCTGTGTGGTGTCGGATGTAAAGAATAGCACCATCCCATATCTTCCCGTGGGTGTCGTAAGAGGCGACTAAGGGACTTGCCAGAGAATGGGCAGCAGCGTTCTCTGTGCTTTTGTAAGAACCGTACTGCGATCGCCAACCCGCCTGCCAAGCGTGGCGATTATGGCAAAACCCCCCCTTCTTGGGGGAGGCCTATGTCCAGCAGTGGACGTCTTTCGGGCTGAAATGATGAAATGATGATGAATTCTGAGAGAAAAAAAATCATTAAATTAAATCGTAAATGTTTTATGTGCTGTTTTAGTTTTACTGGCAATTCTGATCGTTTCTTTCTTTCTTTCTTTTTTCCCCGCGTATGAGAAAATTTTAATTGGACGACAAACATTTGTGTTTAAAATAGGTAATATTTTGGCGGGTTTGCGCACGTGGTGGCTTGACCTATGAACAAAAATAGACAGGGCAACATTTTTAAAGAAGAATTTTTGAAAAATGTGACCTATATTAAAAAGTGGTTCAATTGATTCTGCTCTTTATTCTGATCAAACTATTTTCAGGTTTTGCGCATTTAACGTTACACGTTGTATTTAAGCATAGATGTTCAATTTAATTCAACAATTCTCCGCAAAAATACTAAGGATGAAGACTACTAACATATTAATGAAGCAACCTTTGATAAACACAGTTATCGATTGAGGTGCACGTAGAATGCAAATACCAACAAATTGTTATGCAATGTCACATTGAATACGGTACAGTAGGACTTAATGTGGTATAAACGGTTACATAAATAACTTCATGCTTGTATACCGAAGGCTTAGGTAGAGTAGAGATGTACCGTACCCTCATATATCGATATAAATGTTTTAAGAACCATGTGATATGGAACGAGTGTTTTTAACCCCCGACCAAAAAAGAGGGCTGTTGTAAGTTTGACGTGTGTATCTGTGGATCAGTGTATCTTTGTATCTGTGTGTCTGTCTGTGGCATCGTAGCTTTTCAACGGATGAACCGATTTTGAAGTGGAACTTCTTATGCGACTTCCAACAAGGTTGCGTTAAACGTTTAACGCTACCATGGAGGGGGTATGAAAGCAATAAGTTAAGTTTCAGTTCTTCCGAGCGGAGGGTCTCCACGCACTATTTTTTTTTTACATAATATAACACACATACATAACATTACATCACGCTTATAATCCCTAAAGGATTAGCCAGTAGTGCACCAAATAGTACAACAACATTTCGCCAGTGATATTGAAGTCCCATGTATTATAATCCAGACTCCGGGGCTGGTACTGAGAAATTCCTGATGGTAAAACCTAATAAGAATTTCCCCAACCCGGGAATCGAACCCAGGACTTCATGCTCAGCAGTCGCGATTGCGATCACGAGTCCAACGAGGCAATCTTTTACCATATACCGCGAACAAATTAAAACTTTAAGCATGTACTGAGAAAAATCCAATCACATTTTCCAACTGGGGATCGAAAATACACTGCAAAGAAAAATAACGAGGAAATCTGCGCTTTTAATCTGAAATTGCTGTCATGCAGTGAGCAATGGTAGTGATTAACGCTCTTTCCCTCTCCGTATGAGACAAGGCATTAAAGCTGTGGGGGGTGAATTGGAAAGATTCTGCGAAGAGTGTTTCCTTTCATGGTAGTCGAATCATGGAAAAAACAGGTTTGTGTTTCCATTAGAGATGTGCCGACTATGACTTTGGCCGACTAGCCGACTAGTCGGTTGTAAAGTGACCGATTAGTCGGCCGAGCCGATCACGGTTTCGGGGTATTCGGAAATTTCTGTGACGCTTCGTTCACAGCATCACAGGTGATTCGCGCGCAAGTCGCAACCGCCCGCGCCGCCTGCAAGCATGTCGGAACACGTACAAGTTACATGTTTTGTTTACTTCGCATTGTTTCTTGATTTTCGCACTGGTCAGAGCGGTGTTTTTGTGTATATAAAATAAAGACAATACTGTTATTGTACATTCAAGTGAAAGAGCTCAATTAAAATTTAATTATGTCAAAAATAAAGTCTCGTGTATGGTTTTTTTTTCACCAATTGAACAATGATTCCCGTAAGATCAGGTGTAACCAGTGCCAAATGATAATTTCTCGTGGTGAGTATGCATTTTATTGAGAAATATACACAAAACAAGAAGCCGGATAGTCGGTGCTCTTTGCCGAATAGTCGCCGACTAGTCAGCGATTACGAAAGTGGCCGGATAGTCGGTTTTACCGACTAGTCGGAACATCTCTAGTTTCCATGCTTCCGCCCATTTATTTAGGTATTTGAACTGGGCCGACTTAGATAGTAATTTGACGCCGTCGTGAGACACACAACATTTTCTTATTTTTTGTTTTGATTAATTTTATTTGTTGTTGTTTGCAGTCGTTGTATGTGCCAAATAAAATATGTTTAATACAGAAAGTTTTTACCTTTGGTTCTTACCACGGCTTCACCCACGGTAATATCGGAAATTGTTCCGCTGGAACGCCCAGATGTAAATTATCAAATGTCCTAACCCAGCTAATGGACTAACACTTCTGCCAGTACCACATTGCAATCCTTTCAGCCGTTAATGCCAGACAAGGTAACAGACAGATGGACAGACATACAGATACATTCAAATTTATAAGTGTGGAAGTATGTATGGATATGCAAAGAAGATTAAAGGTATGTACTCATGCGGTATGTAGGTCACCCATGATAGTACCGTTACCTCATAAAAGGAATGAAAACCGAATCCTTTGTCTATTGACAAGAAATATAACAAAGGCCTCAATAGTGAGATCATAAAATAATAACAGTCGCAACCAGCCTATGCCATAGAAACAGGTTTAATCAATAAAACCTGTTTATAAATTACGTAGCCTTATAAATATTGTTGCCATAGTTAACGCATTTTTATTTACTTGAGCATTTACTTAGCTATGCGGAAATTACATACCCCGAAGGGTTACGTAGGGGTGTACCAGTAGGTCTCACATATTTCGCCAGTTATCTGTGCACTAGCTGTCCCGCACAACTTCGTCTGCGTCACCATTTCCCCGTTTTCGCAATATTTTTTATTGCTGCTCCGCTCCTGGTCGTAGCGTGATGATATATAGCGTATAGCCTGCATGTGTAAAATCTTGTACTATTACATGCTATATATTGGCCAAATGTGTGATACTAAATATATTATATGTAAAAGAACTACATGTCCCTACCATATTTGATGTAATAAATGAATGAATTGAATTTGCCTTCCTCGATAAATGGGCTATCTATCACTGAAAGAATTTTTTAAATCGGACTAGTAGTTCCTGAGATTAGCGCGTTCAAGTAAACAAACAAACTCTTCAGCTTTATTATTAGTAGTATATAATAGATTAACCGGGTATAAAATCCAGACCTCAGGGTTCTGTTGAGAAATTTCTGGACCTTTGGAATTTCAACCACCAAGCTAAGCAAAATCAGGATCTCTCATTATACGGGAATTCTATAAAAACCAGTAAAGTGCGAATCGGACTCGCGCACGAAGGGCTCCGTACCATTATTTACAAAAACGAGCAAGAAAATCACTTTTTTGTATGGCAGCCCGCTTAAATATTTATTTTATTCTGTTTTTCGTATTTGTTGTTATAGCGGTAACAGAAATACATAATCTGTAGAAATTTCAACTGGCTAACTATCACGGTTCATGAGATATAATAGCCTGGTGACAGATGGACGAACGGACGGACGGACAGCGAAATCTCAGTAATAGGGTCCCGTTTGACCCTTTGGGTACGGAACCCTAAAAAGCGAGGCCATGTTATACTGGAAATGTGTAGGTTGATGTGTCACCATGTCTACCACTTGTGACCGATAGACAAACGAGGCTATGGTGGTGATGGTGCTCTGGCATGTTTGCTTTGTGCTCGGAGTTTTTGGCCAAACTTGGATATGCTAGCCACTTGAGAGCACATGGAAGGTCAGCACACCACAGCTCTCGACAACCATTCTATAAGGCCATCGAATGCAGCCGCTGTGGCCGATATCGGTAAGATGGCATCATCAATAAGGCAGTCATTTTATAATTATTTTCTTGAACAATACACTCAGTTATTAAATAAATAAAAAGATATAAGTTTCTAAACTGACACGGTGAGACTATCTATTGATAGTCATTTGAAACGGTTTATGGTACATTTCAAACGGTATATGGGATACTAAACATGGTAAATATCCCGTTTCAAGTGTTCTTGATAAATAAAAAGATTGTAGTTGAGCTTGCAAAGCCATGGGACCTATGAATTCTTTATAGGTACTGCCGATGTATGATTTATGCCTACATATTGGTTTTCCGAATCTGGTTTCTTATGCATATTAGATGCTGTTGGAATATCTGCTTTTTTATCTTCCTATGTTCCCCTGGGATTCAGATAATGTTTTCAGAACATAGCCACAAGAGAATAAATCTTATTTACATCCTTTGGATGTCGTAACTTGGCTTCAAAATAAATTTCAGGTTTTTTCTTATAGATCCGTCTTGTCCGTCTGTCCGTCGGTATGTCACAGAATTTTTACTCCGAGACTAGAGGCACCAAACAGTTGAAATTTGGCAAGTACCTAGGTGCAACCGAAGAAAAACAAATAAAATATGAATGAACGTTACAAATATTGCTATTATATTGTTTGGTGCTACGGAGCCCTGTCTGTGACTCGCATTTTACCTTTTTTTAATTTTTTCCCGTTTTCACTGTCTTTAATTGGTCATAGTATTACAATTATATTTATAGTACCTAACGATCTAATAGTAAGCAAGCCCTAATAAGTAGATATTGATTTTGGTTTGCTAGACTAAGGCATACATACTCGTACTCGTACATAAACGCACCTGATAGTTAAAGTGATCACTTAAATGTACATAGGTAGGTATCCACATAAAGAACACCCACACTAACAGACTAGACGTATTACATCGATAGCCAAGGACACGTCGCGAATTATACCTACACGGCTACCTGTTCACTTATTCGACAGTCTAAATATAGACACAAACGTAACTTAGTTACGTTTACGTTACGTTGGAAGTCTTTCTACGTCATTTGGCAAAGGCTCTGTAATTAGATTTGGTTATTATCTCCTTTTGATCAGGTGTTATAATCGGCTCATAACAGCTTAAAATAGGTGTGGCTTTTGCCGCTAGGTTCCTACTTATATTTTTAAGGCTCACCAAGATATAGGTAGTAGGTACTGACTGTCAATACCTCACTATACTTGACCTATCTTCCTCTTTTTTGCTTCTTTGTAAGATGTGTCAGGTAATACAGGGCACTGACCGCACCATGTGCTTAATGTTTGGTTTAAAATGCAATGTTGCATAAAAAAAAAATACTTGTTGATCATTCTAATAGCCAGATTGTTTTAAATTCACAGGTTATCTACCGGACGATATTAATACTAAAAGCGAACATTGAGTATTATGATATTATGGATTCTGAAAACCTGGTTACCTACGTCTTTAAAACCATGATTAGGTATGTGAAGGAGGTACTTACGAGTGACAATTAAGTGGATTCGAGCTCAAAGTTCGATCTTATACGCTATGCATATGTAGAATCATCAACAATTTTCTGTCCTCACGCAGGTAACTACATTATGTGCATACCACCGTCCACCAATCATTGCCAACCTCATTTTTTATTTTTTTATTTTTTTATGAATGGCATCTCGCAGTTCAACCTAAGAGGTTGTCGTCTGCTTAACCGGACTATCCTGTGGGTGCCTTAAGAGTAAGGCCTCCAGCCAGGGCATAAAAACTTACAAACTAAGCGACTATACGCTGAGGGCACCCCCTGTGGGGTACGAGCCTCGGCTCAGGGCGTCGCTGGGGGAGGACTGCATGGGGACAGGCTGGATCTGAATGATATCATTATTTAGGGGCTGATTTAAAACTACTGGCACAGCATCGCGGGCTGGCTCGAGCGAGGGTCGGGGAGGGCATGGACCGGGACGTCGCGACGGACCTCGACGGCGAGGTCGGAAGGACGGCGGTTTGTGTCTGTACTTATTAAGAGTGCTAGTCTCTTTACTACTCTCCTGGAGGAGGGTGATAGCATCATCGGGAGTGACGAGGGTATGCCGAGGACGGCGTACTGTACTAATGCGCGAGGGTATTGCCAACCTCAATGAAATCATTTACTTAAGTATGATTTTATGATCACCATAAGAACCAAGGTATAAAATCTCGACTAGTTATTACCTACATAAAACGAAGATCATTACGTACGTAATATCTGAAAATAAATCTAGCCAAGAATACAGGTAAAATAAATTAACACAACCCAAGTTGCAACTTAGTTTACACCTAACTTACGACACTACCGGACCATACTAAAGCGGCACGAATTTATTGACTAACCAAAATTTGGCTTAAGTTTGCCTTGTGAGCTTAATAAAATGAGCCGGCAAAACTTGCATCTAAATGTAGAGAGTTTGTTTGGAAGTTTGTTGGTCAAATGTTGGTCATATATTGCCAACACAATAGATTATGCAGACTAGCCAACGTTTGAATAAAGTTGGCTTTAGTTTAGTAGTTCAAACAGTATCACAGATTATTCAGCAAACCTCATCATCAGCCTATAATGTTCCCACTGCTGGGACACAGGCCTCCTCACTATGAGTGGGAGTCGGCTGTAATCCACCACGCGGGCCCAGTGCGGTTTGTTAGATGTCACATGTCTTCGAATTTTTAGTTCTAGAACATGCCGGTTTCCTCACGATATTTTCTTTCACTGTGTTGAGAGCAGCGGTGATGAAATATATTACACAAAATAATGCACCTGCCTGGGTTCGAACCCACGGCTTACTGATTGTAAGTCGGGACTGCCACCACTGGGCCACCACTGCTCTCCGCAAACCTAATCAGTCTATAACGTTCCTGGTGCTGAAACACAGGCTTCTCATCCGTGCGAGCGAGTAGGCTGTAATCTTTTATGCTTCCGTTCTTGTATCGTGTTGTTAGTATCTTACCTTGAGGAGTTTTTGATGCCGCCTGTAACTTGACCCATTTTTACATGCCATCGGGAAAAATCTCTCAGGAATGTTTTCCTTCACCAAAGCAATTGATAAATATACAATAATATGCACATGAATCCGAAAATTGCTCTGTATGGTGTCGGACGTAAAGAATAGGACCATCCCAATTATCTTCCCGTGGGTGTCGTAAGAGGCGACTAAGGGACTTGCCAGAGAATAGGCAGCAGCGTTCTCTGTGCTCTTGTAAAAACCGTACTACGATCGCCAACCCGCCTGCCAAGCGTGGCAATTATGGCAAAACCCCCCAAAATGTTAATGTGGCGACACTTGGGGGAGGCCTATGTCCAGCAGTGGAAGTCTTTTGGGCTGAAATGATGATGATGATGATGAATCCGAAAAATCTGAGGTCTTGGGTTCTACCTTGAGACCTATGTCTTGGCAGTCCTGGTCGCATCACTACGCTATCACTGCATCTACCACGCTAGCCTAGTGCTTTGTGGATGTCACCTAACTACAATTTTTTTATTGCAAAACATTCTAGTATCCTAACAATATTTTTCTTTGTCGTATTGAAAGGAGTGGTGATGAAATAAATAAACGAAATCAAGCGCCTACCTAGGGCCTAAAATGTCCAGTTAAGAAGAATCATAATACGATAATGATGTGATACACGTTGAAAATTCTTCAAATGGTCACAGACGCAGTTGGTATAATGAATTGTCACTTTGTAACGTAATTCATTTTATTATCCTACTAGCTGTCCGGCGCAACTTCGTTTGCGTCACATTTTCCCCGGTTCCGCAACATTTTTCATTGCTGCTCCACTCATATTAGTCGTAGCGTGATGATAAATAGCCTATAGCCTTCCTCGATAAATGGGCTATCTAACACTGAAAGATTTTTTCAAATCGGACCAGTAGTTTCGGAGCATAATCAATGCAAACAAACAAACTATCAAATCGTTATATAAATAAATAATAGTTTAGATTTTGATTCTTCTAGGCAAGCGTGCTCCTCTCCAGGCCGAATAATCGCTTCACATCAAGCGACATCAGAAAAAAACAAAAAGCCGCCATTTAAGGGCCCCCTAGGTTCGAAACCCGGAACTCGATAGCCGATGCCGTTACCACAGGCCCAGAACTGCTCTCTCTCTGTACTTATTATTCTACGTCAATGTTCAATTCAAGAACTCGTGTATTAAAATAACTATTACCTGACGTCACGTCATAGCTACTTCTTATTGCATTATACCAAAAGGTTTATCCGACCATGCAATGGGTGATGTCATTGTCCTTAGTACACGCTCAAGGCTGCACAGAGTAACCAACCATAGTCTGTGGTTCAATTAAATAGTGGTTTTGACAAACGTAATAAGATTTAGTAGATTCAACGTTCGTTTTGTAATGCCGAATGCATTTGTTGAAGTTTTTCGTTTTAAATTGGTGACGGTAATTTGTTTTGAGATTATACAATTCCAATCGTTTAGGATAACATGCTTGGGGTATTTTTGTTTTATTCGGCTTTTCAATTATACATATATAATAGAGAATTATATTTCACATTTACATTTATATTTTATCATACATGGTAGAAGATTAAGACTTTATATTAAGAGCTAGAGAGACAATTTTAAAATTACGTCTTTTTAATAAGCTAATAAAGCCTATTAAAATACGTAGTTTTAAAATTATGATTATGACATCATCATTTCAGTCCAAAAGACGTCCTCTGCTGGACATAGACCTCCCCCAAGTGTCGCCACATTAACATTTGGGGGGGGGGGGGGGGGGTTGCCGTAATCGCCACGCTTGGCAGGTGGGTTGGCGATCGCGGTACGGTTGTTACAAAAGCACAGAGAACGCACTGCTGAGCACAGATGATTATGACATACACAAAAACTAAAATGCTAATAATAATTACCATGATTGTACTACAAAAAGTAATGTGATAAAACAGATAAATGTTTTACTAACAAAAACGAAAATTCCTCGTTTTAAAGAAAATTAAAGCCACATTATTTAATCTTTTTACGGTTAATTTTATTCAGCACGGGTAACATAAAATAAATAATTATCTGAAAATTCGATAACAGTTTGCAATCAATACAAAAACAAATGACAGTAATAGTTTTTATTGTGAATAGAGACTATTATGAACAATGGGTAATATGGAAACTAATTCAAATATCATACAAGAGTACAAATAAACATAGCTGTGACGTCAGTATGATTCACAACGTTAACGATTTGAAATTACAAGGGCTAAGTATCTTGGCTATTTGGATTTGTGTGGCTGCAAAAAACCGGCCAAGTGTGAGTTGGACTCGCGCACGAAGAGTACCGTACCAATATTTGAAATCCATGCAGAACTATATCGTATTCGTTATCGAATTTATGCAAACCGATTAATTATATTTTCAACGAAAGACGTCATTTGCTGGCATGACGTCGATACAATAAAAATCGGTTAAGAAAACCAGATTTTCCCGCGAAATGTTTATTTTTCTAAACTAATATTATAAAGAGGAAAGATTTGATTGTTTGAATGTTTGCATTGAATAGGCTCCAAAACTACAGGTTCGATTTGAAAAATTCTTTCAGTGTTAGATAGCCCATTTATCGAGGAAGGCTATAGGCTATATATCAT
Source organism: Cerastis rubricosa (assembly GCA_949152445.1). Classification (NCBI taxonomy): domain Eukaryota; kingdom Metazoa; phylum Arthropoda; class Insecta; order Lepidoptera; family Noctuidae; genus Cerastis; species Cerastis rubricosa. The sequence continues at coordinate 21,166,324 of OX424532.1, forward strand.
CACGCCACGACCAATAGGAGTGGAGCAGCAATGAAAAATGTTGCGAAAACGCCGGACAGCTAGTATATTATCAAATCATTGATGTTGTAACCAAAAACGTTTTTGTTTTCATTAGCATTCATTTAGGTAGGTTGCACAATCCTATGAAGTTTCAATACAGAATATAATACGAATCAACAGAACATGCAATTTCGACACACATATACTTCAATACATATTTGCAAACTTAGATAAAATAGGAATGATTGATGAGGATGAAATTTCATAATTTTCAATGTAGGATGAAAGACATCAATAAAACACTGTTTAAATATAGAAAGAAAAGACGTCTCATAATCGCATCGTTAGAACTATTTCGAAGTTCTAACGATGCGATTATGAGACGTAATGTGCCCAAGACCGATTAATAGAATCGGGTTCAAATAAAACATTTTCTTGACAGTGGGCCTCAATTATGCAACACACAGCTATCGTTTGATATTTGAAGGGGCTAAACTATAATGCTCAGTAAATGGATTGGCATTCACAGTTTCAAATTATTCAAAAGATTATATTAGAAGACAGAAGGACGTTGCCGGGTCATCTCTTGACGCAATCCTTATGCTCAAGATCATGATGCAATTGTAGCAAAAACCATCTCGATTTGTAAATACGTCTCTTATAACCACAAACACGAACATACATAATGATTCTTTAGAATATTATCTAGATACATTTTCCTTAATCCTAATGCTTATGAGAAATCTCGTTGTAAATGATAATTTCTTGTTATCCTTGTTTACTTTCGTGTTTAACACAGGAGTCACGATCTGCAAATCAAGACGATGCCAAGTGACGTAATGCACTATTGTAACTTACTTCTAAAGACTATTGGTAATGATTTCTATGGGTTTGTTGGTAATTTAAGTAGGTACCAAAGATAAGAATGTAAGTTATGGGCTTGGATTGGTGACAAGCAAAGGGCTTTGAGGACAAAGATTGCATTATCAGTATTATCACACTAGTGATACTACCTTGACAACTTAACTTAGCTCATTAGGTTCCTCGGTTCATTTCTGTTTATTTCTTAGGGCTAGGAAAAGAGGAACATGCCAAAGTTATTACGGCTTACTTAGTTTGCAAGACCAATGAGCAGGTAGCTATCAAGAATCGAAAAGACTAATACGACTTGGCTAATCTGAGAGGTTTAGAGAAGAAAGAATCATAAAGAAGACCTAACAGCCTTGACAACTCAACTTTAAAATTAAAGGAGAGAATAATCATGCCCATTAATGCTCTCTCTCAAAGAGAGGAGGTCTGTTTCCCAGCTATAAGACCATTGTAGTATGCAGCTCAATGAAAACTTGCATGATTTAAAATGAGATAATTCCACTGGTTACGCCAGAGGCTCTAAAATTATCCAGGGCTGCGGGACTGTTCGAAAGAGATACCGTGGCCCTGGAACACAAAGGGCTAAGAAGGAACATGGATGGGTTTTAGTCAGTCAAGTCTGACACTCCCTTCAGCTCCGCCCAGAGCCAGGGTCATTTGATGATTTCCCACCCGAAAAAAAAAGGTTCTAAAATTAAAACATATGTTTCGATAAACCAACTTTTTCCTCCACTCAAATCAACATAAACGTCAACAATAACACTTTTCTTATAAACCGAATGGTTCAATTACTAACAACCGAAAGTTCGGGCCAATGTCAAACTATTATGACATCTAACCATTTTCGTAGACATCATATACCATCCCGTTAACTGTCGAAAAAGTCACGCGAACAAATGCAATTTATTATCATTTTATTTGGCGAGACATACGTTTAATAATACAGTGGTTATGTAAAAAGTATATACTCAGAAATACCACTTTATGTTATTTTTGCGATTGCATTTGAAGGCACGGTTGGCGTAGTAGCTAAGTGATTGACTGCTACGCTGCGTGTCGCGGGTTCGATCCCCGCACGGAACAAAATATTTGTATGACCTACAGATAGTTGTTCCGGGTCTGGCTGTTTGTGTATGTGAGTTTAAATGTTTATAAACGCACCCAAGATACAGGAGAAATTCCTAGTGTGGGGCAAAGTTTAATAAAAAAACAAAAAACAAACAATTTGAGTTTATTGCTAACAGACCAGTCCCTAGCATGGCACGGTCTGCTAGCCGTGGGTACACCATAACCCGTTTGTGGGCTTATCAGTCCATCGCTACTCATACAATGGTTTCAGTATAGGAACCACTAATAGTTCCTACTAAATTCCAGACAGCCTCGACCAGTGCCATAGAAAGATGCTCCAGTGTATCGCCTCGCGGTCTGCCGTCTGTGGCAACCAAACGCTTTTTTTGGCATTATGAAAGCGAGTGAGATAGACATACCACTTTCAGAATCGAAATGGAATTGAAGCGTTTGTGTATACGGGGGCTGTTCTGCCACCGGTGATGTCGTGGAAGTGACCAAGTATTAAACCAATTAAATTGAATAGTGCCATTGAAACGATGGAGAAGAAGATAGTCAGTCCCAAGGAATCTGTTTGGGGAGCTTTTAGTCTTATTTTCTGTGGTCATTTCTGTGAGTTTTCCTAAGTTGTAAACCTTTTGCTTCTACTCTGTTCTGTGACACCCGCATGTGTGTTCTTTCATATTTAAAAAGTTTGCACGCCGTTGTTTGGGGTTCGCGTAAACACGTTAATAGGGAGCGCTTTAACGCAGGCTACTTAACTTTTAGTGCCGAATCGTGGGCGTTGGCAAATTAGTGCTTTACTGTGATGTATGATAAATACTTAGTAACTGAGTTTCTTTCGCAAATGATTGAAGTTAAGGCAGGCCATAACACCTTCTTTGGAAGTCAGCAAATTCGTAAACCGATGCAGTTTAGCTACAAACTCCTCAACTCATACACGAAATGCTGGGGTCGGCTTCCAGTCTACCTAGATCCAGCCGCATACCAATATTTAATACGAAGCGGCTGCCTATATGACGTAACCATTTGGTTGTGGAGGTTTGATAGGCAGTCGAACCATGAGGAATCGATCGAACACGATAATGCCGCACGGAGCAACTGTCAACTTGGTAAGACAGGTTGTTACATTTTCAGACACAACTCATGAGTAACTTTGAAAATCATTCATAGAGTTTCTCCACCATCAAGGACAATTAAATATTTACGAGCGATAGACGGGACAAGACGATGGAAATCGTAATGCAATACTTTTTACTACTTAGTAAAAAATCGGTCTGTCTAATTTCATAAGCCCGCATGTCAAGTAGCATACGTTTGTCAAAATCAAATATGTTTGGAATCTATTCCCAGTGCCCGCTCTGTATGTCTTTCAAATCTCTTTGTCCACAATGCAGTATTATTTATTCCATCGACAAAGTTATGCAATGCATTTAAACAAAAGACAAAAATAAAACCTAAACGTCAAACAGTTGCAATTGCTCGAAATTCGAACGTGGAGCCCGAAAGTCACGTCGCTAGATTCCGAAGGTCACTCGGGAATACTCGGGATATTAGCTTTGAACATTGCATCTCGCGACCTCGCTACATTTCGACCCTCTGCATCTCGTGTCCTGCGCACAACTCGTCCCTCACAATGACCTCGTGTCAGACTGTTTCACAAGTTCCCGGTAGACCTTCTTACTAAGTATATGGACACTATTTCATAGCGAAGGTTTCATAATCGGATAACTTGCAGAGAGGTTTCAAAGTCTCAACTGCTATTCTGTACTGCAACGGTCTTGGGCCGTGAGACCACTGTTGGTAATAAAAAAACTGTGAAATTGTCCGTGGAAATTACTTTGAAGTAATAATAAGGTGGCGGCGGCGTTGTTTCCGATTATGGTTACGCGCCAAAAGGTACATGTATTAATATAGGTAGTACACCTAGCAAACCTAGAAACTAGGTATATCAATCGATGCTTCAGTTATGCCACTCCTGATATTATTGTTAGTACATAATAGCAATAAACACAAGGACAATAAAAGACAAATCGATACCAAGAAACAGTAATGTAAGCATAGTAATCAAGTTGAATAAAACAACAAACGTCCTTCGTAAAAGGCACGTCTTGTTGTGTTAAATTATAGCCAATTGAAGCAAACCCAGTATCATCATCATTCTCAATCCATTTGGTTTAAGTCCTTCTTCTCACTTCTTCTTAAATATATCTTTATTAGTTAATATCTTTATAGACACTTAGTTCATAGACATACAATTTATACGCATTTCATCCATCGTTTCTTTGGTCTACCCCTACTAATTTATTTACAACATGCCTCATGACTCATGAGTCACGACTCATGCTTTCGCATCACGTGGCCATACCATTACAACGGATTTCTATACCATCCCATGCCTAGTTTTTTTCTATTCTACTATGTTGGGTCGCCTTTCAGTAATTTAGCCATTACATGGCGCTACTTTCTATCTAACATTCATAATCCAGTGGCTGGGCAATACAATACCCCTTGGAAAGAGTGGCTGACAGACTAGGGACTTAGGACTCGGTATGTTAGGGATGGTCACCCATCCATAAACCGACTTCGGCAAGCGTTACTTAATCTTGAAGATCGATCTGTGCGGCGAAAATGTCGAATCATACCGCAAGCCCCCGAAACAGCATCTCGATAAATAGAGCAGCTGAACAATCCCATCTGCATAACGATGCCTAATTACGTATACATTAAGCGCGGCGCCATCCACCCGTATTAATCTGATATACGTGGTTCACCGTCAATACACTTCAGCGGCTTCCGACATGGCCAGGAGAAGCCCTGCCGGATTTGTGCCTATCCTATTTCCAGTTTATAACGTTATTTGTTGTCTATTATTAAGTAGCTTTGGAGATTAACTGGTGCAAATGTTTTGTGAAGGTTGTGTAACCTTGTGGCTGTAGAGCCACAAGGTCGAGTTGGTCTTATAGATTACTTGGTCGTTCTAGTAAATATGATAGTTTTTAAGACAAAGAAGTTATGCCTCAAGAACCCTGTTCTTTTGAAACTAAGGGTGGGGACGCAAAATGACGAAAAAAATGTAAAAAGGTGAGTAGAGAATAGTTAAAGGAAAAGAAACAGTTGCAACAATTTAATCAGGTTCAAAATACAATAAAATCTTAAACAAAACAAGTATAACAAAAAATCCAAAGCATCTGTTCAATGAATCCAATCCAATGCATATGAAAACCATCACAAACAAACACGAGGCGATATCGCGCGACGTACACATGCGGCCAACGAAACGAATCACCACGTAACGGTATTACAAAGCGAGTGCACTTCACGGGCCAACGGCTTGGCACAAAGAATGGCTGCACTAATTCATTGGCCGCCACTGTACTGTGAGAATTCATATGAATGAGGATTGCTAAACAGTAGATGGAGTTGTTGAAGAATTTATGAATGGACATTTAATTATGGCAGACAATGGGGAATGTTTTGTAGGTAGTAACGGTGAGAGGAATTTAGAAGGGTATTATTGCAATAGAAAAAATAAACACGGTCACTTGAGATGACGTCAATTGACAAAAGTCCGGAATAAAATTATAGCACTAGCTTTCTTTAAATGGTAGTATTAATTTCGAGGTTGTTAGTATACCAACAATGTCATCACTGCAAATGATAATTCGTTCGACGTTTCGATTACATTTCAATTCCTTGCCTCTGTTTATCATCACCCAGAAACTGGTATTCAGCTTTATCCAGCTGGAAGCTGACTCCAACATAGATAGTAACAGGGTAGGTAGATGATCGTGGGACGTACTATAAGAGAAAATATGATTGAAGATTTTCAAAGAATCAGTTTTTGATAAACTTACTAGGTTGATCAAATAGCCCTATAGTACGCAGAACATAGATACCGTTGTGATAATATAACAGCAGTAATAAAGATAGTAAACGGTCTAGAATGAAGCCACTAAACGATCAGGGTAATTAGTAACGCGACGTCATTTACATTAAAATGCATGACACATCATTGGTAACTACCTAAAGACTTAGAAAGGAAATGAAAAAGAGAGAAGTATATTTAAAATACAGTACGGTAATTTGAGTGAGGAAAATGATGAGTATAAATAAATCTAGATGGCTATAAGAGTAGAGGAAGAACGATGGATGGACTGTGTGAAGGATAATATGGCTAGAAAGGAGGTAAGTGCTGAGATGACGATGATAATAGATTCAAGATTACTATATGTGCATGAAATAAGGTACATTATGGGAGACCATAATGTACCATAATGTAGGTTACAGGATAAAGTACTAAAATTAGAAAAAAAATAACAAGGAACAGATAACATGATATTTTTATTTAATGTGAAAATAGTAACAATAGTTTGCAAAAATAGCTAAGCTAGTAAACCATTAAAAATAGGTTTATAAGTCAAAAGAAATCATTTTTTGTATTAAAACATTATTAAAGAGCCACTTCTTCAGTTTCCTTTTGAAATAATAAATTGGCAGATTGGTTTCAGTATTTTTTTGAAGATTTTGACCAACCTGTTATAGCAATTGTTTTTAAAGAGAGCAATTTTACATCTTGTAATGGCCAGTTTGGTGGGATCTCAAGAGAGAACCTTTTTATCTGTTAATTTACTAAATAGGTGTGGGTGCTTTTTAAAAAACATGCCATAAGCTAGTAAGAGTAAGTAAGCCCAGCTTTTGGAATAGAGGTCTACATGAATCGAGCGGTCCAACGCCGCAAATGGCTCTAGATATTGAAGATAGAGAAGTTTGGAAGAAGTAGACATGCTGCGCAGATCCCAAATAAATTCGGAAAAAGGCACGAGAATGATGATGATTTATGATGATCATGAGACCAATAAGTTGTGTATTTAATTCTAAGTTATCTGTGGATGGCACAGAAATTATCATATGAATGACTATAACAACTTTGGCCTTCAATAAAAAGACTTCTTTGTGCAGTCACAATATATTACAGATAATGTTAACAAACAAGTTTTGAAGTTGTTATATTTCAAAACATATTGTAATTTTCTCACATTTTTTCGCAGTATAATTTACATGCCATGACTCATCTGGACGATACCAATTTTAAAACAAAATGTTGTTTGCACAACAAAATTTAGATAATAAAATTGGTCTGCGAAACAGAGGAGTGAATTGATGAAAAGGTTAGATTCATAGATGATAGTTGTACTCTTATACAAAATATACTAACTCTGTCTAAGGTCTCGTTCGAGCCATATAATATCGTTTATCTACGGTGATGCGTCCAAATAGTAATGAATTTTTGCTTCACTTTTTTTGTCTAATTGTTCAAGATGTTTTTTGTAATTGTCATCATCTCTCTCACTTTATAGTTTTTCCTTTTTATTGTCTTCACTTTTATCTATTTTGCTGTGTGTGTATTTAGTGTCCGCTTTTGCGTTTTATGGTAGTCTTCAAAACATATTTGTATAATTCAATCCTTTATCCCCAAGTAATCTTTCGCAACGACATTAGCATCCAAACCATTATTAATAGGGAGTAGTACCACGAATCTCACGTCAGACTATCTAATTATACACCACGTAGTACATTGACCCAAATGTGATAGTACGAAAATTGCCATCCGCATCTATAAAGGGTAATGGACATCAATATTCAAGAGATGATCAGATAGTTTGCCATTAATGCCACACACGTATCTAATTGGCGTCAGCGATGCTAGCGCGTACGTGCGTTATGGTAACTATCATATACATGTGTTGTGGAACATTCACCTGTATTATTTAGAGAAATAAGAGTTTTGTTACTGATACGTCAAGTTTCATTTCGTTATTATTCAAAATTTGTATTATTTTTCATTTACATCTTCAAACTCAACTTTAATTTAGTTTGGTGTTAAAAAACGGTAGCAGCCAGCAGGACAGTTTCAAACAAGTTTTTTAAAGCAATATATTTAGATATAAAGCTGTTTGAGAAATATTTGTAAATACAAATGACAAACGCATGTTGACTGCAGTCTACCAGATAAGACAGTATTGTCATTAGCTTAGATAAATGTTAAATACACTCGAGTCAGGTAAAATGGGTGAGCTCGGCAGAGATAAACACGTTACACGTTTTAAACAACTTTTTTAGTAAACAGTTCGTTGGACAAAAACTTGAATTCGAATTCGGCATCAATGAAGCCGTGAATGAATCATCGCGCCATACATGTAACGACTACTTTATTGTAGCCTCTATGGAATAACAAAATGTTTCTTTTATAAATTTTAGCATTCACAACGTTGAGTAACGTTTGTGGTTCTTTTTCTTTCATTAGAATATTTTTAGTTATTGCGGTGATTTAACAATATTTGTTTGGACTTTTTTACCAAGTCTATTTCTAACAATGCCTCAGATTTTATTGAGCTCTATAGATCATTTACTAATATTTATAAATTATTCTCAGTTACAATACCTTAAAGCAAAATTAGAGCCCATTCTGAATCAAGTCATAAATCCAAAGAAGAAACTTAGGTGTGGTTATTTGGTTAGTCTATAAGACAACCAAGAACTGAGTGGTTCAAGCTACTACTGTAAGAAAAAATAATGATTAATCGCAGGGACATGACGTGCATAGAGAATGACAAAAATAAAATAAAACAATAAACATACAACGCCAGAAAAAAGAAATTCAAAATACAAACAGGACGAAACAAAAAAGTTTACTGCTTGCTGTAGTATCATGTATTTGTACAGGAAATAAGCAGCAGTATTTATAACTGACAAAACTGAAGCTCGCTTAAGTCAGATTTCTTTGTTCTCTACTGTTAACTACGTTCCTCTATTTATAACTCAAGAATATATTGCGGTTGCAAGCAACAGAAACTCGATCGTTCGTAACAGGTTGGACACTGGGTCGATAAACCCAACTCAGGTCAAGCGGCTCGACGTCCGCGCCGCTTTTTACTAATTTAGGCCGACTGGCTATAGTTATCCGATTTATTTATATTTTATATGTTGCCACTGAAGGGTTAGGGGCTGTATTCGTGTGAATATTGTAAAGGTTGTCGTGGATTTCAATTTGGTATACTGTGATGCTCATTTATTTTATTTTGAAGATAGAATCGGAGTTGATGCTATCGGAATCGTTGTGGCGGTTGATAAGCAGGTTGGTGACCCAATAGTAATTAAAGCAGATTAATTTTAACAAGCATCTGTTGAAGTATTATGATGTAGATAAGCATGCAAATATTGTTTTGTTCAATGTTTTACCCACTTCGTTTACAAGCAAATTTAATTATTAATAGGGCCTGTATTATTGAGCACAACATTACAATGATCTAGTTTTTATACGACATTACAATGCGTGATACGACCGACGGATGTTACAACCGATCCATCGCGGGAAGTCACGAATTCAAGACGATCTAAAATAACAATCGTCAAGACATGAACCATAGTGTGCCCGTTGATAAATCAATCTATCCTTGAACAGTTAACAAGGTCGCACAGTTATTGATACGAAAGATAAGCAAATATAAAACAAAGTAGTAAAAACTGTTTTGCTATCGGTTCGCTCGGAGTTTAATGTTGAAACTAATTGTTATACATAGGCTTTGACTGACTTATTTGTACATGCAATAATGTTGCAAAATTGCTAGGTACAGGATACGATCTTGGAACAGGTAAAGGACAACTTACCATCAAAATTGAAATCCAGGGTGGAGGCGTAAATAACCTTCAGAAAGAAACACCAACTATCACTGTCTCACTCACTGAGAAACTTGGAAAAGTTTATTAACACAATTTAGTTTCAAACTCTTCGCGAAAACTTTAAATCGAGTGACGCGTCCGTTCTCTACGAACATCCAACAGTGACTGAACGCGCCTAAGATGCATCGCACTATAGCCTTCAAAGTTTTGTTTATAGGAATATGCACTTTAGTTCTAACTAGTAAAAGTTAGTTTTTGAATAACTGAAGGTAAGTTATTCAGTGTAGGCTGTTCTAATGCAGTTTTGACATCAGCTTGAACCCACGCCTTGTTCGCATTCGAGTTAGCAGATGCGGTACATATCCACCATTTAGAATAAAGTTTAGTTCATGATTCTCCTGCCCTTAGCCCAATTTATTTGGGGTCAGCGCAGCATGTCTTTTTCTTCCATCATTCTTTACTACTTGGCATATCATCAGATACCTCTCTTGCCATATCATCCTTCTCATCACAGTCCATCCTTTTTTTTTGGTCTCCTTCTACTCTTATAAGTAAGAAAATAAATAATAAAGTATAGTTTTCAAAACCAAAATGGAGCAAAGCTGTCATCGAGTGGCGTCCAAAATCTGGTAAAAGAAATGTGGGCCGTCCGGCGGGGAGATGGGCAGACGACATAGTTGACATCGGGGGAAAACCTGGATGAAGCTGGTAAAGGACCGTGGAGATTGGCAGAAGATAAAAGAGACAGCAGTGAATTCAGGCTGTGGATATTGATCATCATCATCATTTCAGCCGAAAGACGTCCACTGCTGGACATAGGCCTCCCCAAAGTGTCGCCACATTGACATAGAGGGGGATTTTGCCATAATCGCCACGCTTGGCAGGCGGGTTGGCGATCGCAGTACGGTTGTTACAAAAGCACAGAGAACGCTGCTGTCCATTCTCTGGAAAGTTCTTTAGTCTCCTCTTACGACACCCACGGGAAGATATGGGATGGTGCTATTTTTTACGTCCGACACCATACAGAAGATATTGATGGTGGTCATCAATACCAAGTCTTGCATAAACTCCTGTATTTTAAAAATATCTTCTTCTTTATACAAGTTGTAGCTTAAAATATAGTTTTCAAACACAAAACATGTTTGATCATTTTGTAGCATTGCAATTTAATTGTGTTACTATAATTTTAAAACTGGTTTTTCAAGGTCTCAATGGTTCTTAGTATCGTACCTTTATGTATGATCAAACAAAATAACGATCACTACAATAAAGTACTTGAAGTTTTTATCACAAAAAATCCCAATATTTGGCTTGACATCAGTAAATATACCTAAGAGTAGTTGTAAAGATTACTACGAAGGTGAGCTGATCATAATTTTAAAAATCAATGAAAAAGTCATTTCTAAAGTGTAATTAAGAATACCTGGAATCATTAGAGTTAGAGCGTACTTAATTAATTACAATTTTTAATGATCGGCGCGTAAATTGGCAAATAAGTCAATATTGAATAGGCCCAGTTCTTGATATCATTATTTTTATCAGTAAATTAAAAAAATATGATTTATAAATCCATTCTGTTCTTTATCTGGCGTGTGGACTGCGATAGGCTTAGTTGATTTATTAAAAGTAATGATTACTGATTTGTGAGAAAATGATCATTTAAAAGACGTTAAAAAAGTGGTCATAAATAATAACACACAGTCATAAGCAAAGATAATTCAGCATACAGATGAAAACGTAGGAATATTTGAAAACTCCCGTTTCGTTCGCGTGGAAAAATTTGATGTGTTATTCAGGGATAAATCTACACATCTAAGTATACAAATATTATAAAGAGGTAAAATTTGTTTGTAAGTTTGTATGTAGGGGTTAATCTTTGGAACTACAGATCCAATTTTAAAAATTCTTTCAGTAACGTTAAACTATATTATCTAAGAGTGCTATATGCTACATTTGAAACGTTTCTGTGGAGCGTGTGTGTGGTATTTAAGTACATAATGGGAGCGAAGCTCGAGCAAAGCTAAACATTTAAAGGTATACATATAAACCTTCCTCTTTAACCATTCTGTTCTTGATGGAAACCGCATGAAAATCTTTTGCAAAGTTTAAGATATCTAAGCGTACAGACGGCGGGAAGCGAGTTTGTTTCATACTATGTAGAGATAGGAAGAGCAGCGGTGGCCCAGTGGTGGCAACCCCGACTTAAGAGCAGTAAGCCTAGGGTTCAAACCCAGGCTTTGTGTAATTTATTTCATCACCGCTGCACTCAAAAACGGTGAACTAACAGTTCGAAGACATGTGACATCTACCAACCCGCACGAGGCCCGGGTGTTTGATTACAGCCCACTCCCTCCATAGAGATGAGGCCTGTGTCCCAGCAGTGCGAACATTATAGGATGATGATGATGATGTAGAGATCGAGATTAGTAATGCTATCCTTGGAATCATCATTTTCTTTTCCTTATCCGAATTTATTTGGGGTTGGCGCAGCATGTATTCTTCTTCCATACTTCTCTATTACCTGTCATCTCATCAGATACCTCTTTTCTTGCCATATCATCCTTCCCAAGTCTATTCATCGTTTCTTTGGTCTTTCTCTACTGTTATACCCATCCACATTCAAACTCAAAACTTTCCTCACGACATTTTCTTCATGCTATCCTTGGAAATAAAAACAAACGACAATACAACATTTATCAATAAAAATCCAAAAAATGGCACCCCTCGTAAAAATGAGACAGAAACAAAATTTACTCAAACAACTCTATCAGAACTTAAAGATAGTTTGACTAACAATGATATCCAAAAACAGATTAATGGCACATTGTCATAACGCGATGGCGTGTCGTAGGCAGGAAGGTCGAAACGCAACGTAGTAACTAATATCTATCGTGAAGAAGATTATAGTTAAACTTGAGCGAGGTTACTTTGAGACAAGACTATGAATTTTAATTGATAGAAACCAATTCTTTGAAGACTTTTTTTTATTATTACTCTAAAAAGGTCATTGACAATAATAGTTTTTATTTGTTACACTTCATCACGCTGTTGTTAAAATTCGAAGACCTCTTACATTCACACACTTTCGCTGTGGCAAGTTAAATAAAAGCTTGTTAAAAATTTCACGACCGTAAAAAAACAAAAACACCTTCACAAAGAACAATACTACCTTATCTAATCCCTAAGGCATCGTTAAAGCGAGATAGGCAGCATCTTCCCCTGCGTTAATAACGCCAAAGTGCGAAAATTTGCCATCCCTATTATTCACTGAGGTCTCATGGCTGTTCTCTGGAGTAAAATAAATTTCGCTTGCAAATGTATCCATGGCGAAGTCTTTATGCAAAGCCTTCAGGCAAGATGGGTCTGTGATGTTACCTGTCCACAGTTTTCAATTTGTTAAAAAAAAATCCCTCTGGTGTTTATTGTATTTATCGACCAAGGGATGCATTTAAAATGCACGAGTAAAACACCCACGTGTCAATTTCAAATACATTTTTTTTTAAATTATGAACTGTAGGTGACTTTGTCATGAAAAAAATTATGAAAACGTAACTGTCCAAGATATTTAATTTTATCATTGGGCGCATATTTTCCAGTTTTTATTTTCGGAAAATTACCTCCGCATACCGAGTATTTTTCTTTTTAAATTTTGGTTTTATTTTATTTTTCCTTAAAAACTCAAAAGTGCGACTTGTCACTAGCATCGAAATATTGTTCATAATAAGGCCTATCATTCATAAAAAAACCGCGTTGCACTGTGCTGTCGGAAAGGAGCTACTCGATCACGCGACAAGCGTCTTGCGACAACTCATCATATGCCTACCCTTCTGCATACCCTTGTGACAACTATGTTGGGGTCGGCTTCCAGTTTAACCGTATACAACTGAATAGGTACCAGCATTTTATATATAATTAATTTATTTTTCAAGGTCGCTCAGTGAGCTATGGAACTGGCTATGCTTGGAGCCTCTCTAAGGATCTTGCATCCGGGACAAGGAGATCCGAAAGAGAACCAGAGTTTTCGACGTAGCTGACACAATAAGTAAGCTGAAGTAGCAATGGGTCGGCCACATTAGCCCTAGAACCGATGACCGATGGGGTAGACGTGTTCTTGAGTTGAGAGTGAGGGTTTCTGTTGGCTGATGATGATGATGATATGCAGCAACTGCTTATCTGATCTCCACCACCGATTTAGTAATGAGTAATACAAAACCCCTTGTTAAGACTGATTTCCAGACGTTCGTGCCACTACTGTAACTACTGTCAAAGGTCTACAAATTACAGTCGGGACCAACGGCTTAGCGTGCTTTTCTACAAAGAGGAAACGAGGTATGTAATGGATGGTCCACCCATCCACGGACCCAGATAGCCAAGCGCTGCTTAATCTTGAAGATCGACCCGTGTGACTGTTATTCTTTGGTCACGAGCTCCTCAAGTTCCTTTTTTTTTACGGATGGGAAATCTTCAAATGACTTCTCCCGCCCTGGGCGGAGCAAAAGGGAGTGTCAGACTTGACTGACTAAAACCCATCCATGTTCCTTCTTAGCCCTTTGTGTTCCAGGGCCACGGTATGTCTTTCGAACAGCCCGCAGCCCTCCTCACGTTTCTCGTGTTGCTACAACTACTTTGGAGAAAACAATTGAAAAAAATATTTAGAGCTTGCCACTTATCATCGAGAGGGTAACGACGCACAGAACCGGGAAGGATGGCAGAAAAAAGGAAAGGAAAAAGGGAAAGCAGTGCGTGATTCCGAACTGATATGGTAACGTGTTAGTCGACGCGATTTTGGGTGCGACACCGGTAGTCACAGGAAGGAAACAAGTGAATCCCGCGCGTGTCGCTCTATGTAGGTAAGTCGCATCGCTCGAGGCCGCGGGGAGGCCTTACTCTCCAGTATCATTTTGGTCCAAAATGGGTTCAGATAACTTACCAAATGCTCTCGTTCCGATAGTATCGCAAACGAAGTCAGGAAGGCCTTTAAAAAATATAGCGAATCGTGAGTTTTGGTAAAGATCCTCTATAAGATTAGTTGGTTTACTCAGATAGTAGATTGATATTGAATTTGTTTACCAAAATCAGAGGCCTAGACAAAGTGAAATTACATCAAGGATAACAATGATGCGTTGAATGAAAAACCTACTAAAAATCACATAATAATGCTTTTGAAAAATTTTGTAGAAAAACAAGGAACACATGAAAGCAATGCCCACTTGTCTGGGCCCTCAAATATTGTGTTAAAAGAAAGATGTTATATTAATCAGGGTGTTTTTAACTAATGATGACGAAGACCACAAACAACTGACTAAATAATACATGGTTATGGTAACTTGTGCAGACCATTAACAATTCAAATCCATACACAATACGTTCTCAATTACAATACGTCTGTTAACGGTTGGGGAAATCAACATAAAAGAACAAAGATAAGAAAACAATTAAATGGAGAGGCAAAACTATCATGTGAAGGCCACATTTAGAAGATGGATGAAACGACACAAAGCTGTGGACATCTATGAGAATGGTCTAGTAATAGATGCTACTGATGATAAAATGATTAATGAAATGAAGATCTAAAGTATGGGTGAAAAAAGGCAGTTTTATATACATAAAGAAACTTAATGAAATACATATCATCATCATCAATCATCATTTCAGCCGAAAGACGTCCACTGCTAGACATAGGCCTCTAGGGGGTTGTCATAATCGCCACGCTTGGCAGGCGGGTTAGCGATCGCAGTACGGTTGTTGCAAAAGTACAGAGAACGCTGCTGCCCATTCTCTGGCAAGTCCCTTAGTCGCCTCATACGACACCCACGGGAAGATATGGGTGGTGCTATTCTTTACGTCCGATAACATACAGAACCACACATGAAATACATATATGAGACGTTTTTAGAATGTGCAAAAAAACACCTGTGTCTTAAAACCTTCTTAATACAAAACAGTTGCCTGTGATGTACTGTGCTGTAAAACAACGATTTCAGTTTTAAATATGCAAAAATGTTTGAATATCACAACATACAATAGAGGAGGCATAATACCAACATAATTTGTAAAACGTGTGCTAATATACTTTCAAAGGAACAAACAATTGGATAAACAAACGATTGAAGATTTTAATGGGTTTGAGAATACAGCAGATATTGCACCGTAATTTAGGGGCATGAAATAGTCATCATCATTTCAGCGCAAAAGACGTCTACTGCTGGACATGGGTCTCTCCCAAGAAGGGGGGTTTTGCCATAATCGCTACGCTTGGCAGGCGGGTTGGCGATCGCATTCATGAAACAGTACAAAGATACATTAGAATCTTTGTAGTCTGGCGAAAATACTGGCTATGTTTTTTGAAGCTGTCCTGTTAACAATTTACTGATACAACAAAACAAGAGGATAATCAATTAACTCGAAAAGACGAAGAACTTTGGTGACCTGCACTCCCAAAAGCTTTTTATGAAGACGTTGGTATCGACACCGACGTTGCTGCTTATGCATCCCAGTGAAATTTGTTGTTGTCTAAATAGCATATCTTCAACATATTCATAGTTTACCTTTTTCGGTTAAATAAGTTAGTCAGAGCTGGACAAGACCAGCTACCAGTGGTCCACATTGGCCCATTTTTTTACTGAAGGAAAATCATCAAATGAACCTTCCCGCTCTAGGCGGAGCGGAAGGGAGTGTCAGACTTGTACTGACTAAAATCCATACATGTTCCTTCTTAGCCCTTTGTGTTCCAGGGCCACGGTATCTCTTTCGTAAGTCCCGCAGCCCTGGCAGGCATCGGCCTTGTCGGACCCCTTCCGATTTGCTGACATTTCCTTGAGGCGCGCGTGGAACACGAACGCGCCGTCGACACGGCTTGTCGTCATAAGACGAACGGACGGTGAGCTAGGTCCACATTGGCCCTGGACCGAAATATCTGGAAGTCATGGCGAGAAGCCTTTGCCCAGCATTGAGATGACGCTGGCAAACAGTAACTAGTAATAGTAGTATTTAGGTTGATGTAACCTAACTAAGGTTTTTCCTTGTCTTAAACTATTCCTGACTTACTAAAATACATGTCTGAATTTCTGAAACCGTTAAATTGAGGGCAATCTATCTTGTGAAGCTCTAAGAGATTTAATCTTCATCTGAATATTCAGAATATTCTTCGCCTCTAGGGTTGCATTTACCGTTGCTATTATTACCCGTGTAATATTCATATCTGCTTTGAGCTTAGCTTTGCTTACAGAATTAGTTGCACCCTATTAATCAAGTATAAATATACTGCCTGTTTGCTACTAGTGCATGCTCTTATGAAGATATTATGTTTTCAAACTGCAGGTAAAAGGTAAGTTTGCATGCAGGCAAATTGTCGGAAGTGCCCACAAAAAGAAGAGATAGCCAGTTATCTTTTAACTACTATGCAGCCTTTTTACATGCATGCGCTTTTAGGTAATGCTGTTATTATCACAGAGAAGGAAAACATTTTAAGGAAACCTGGACTTAGCAGAATAAAATTCCCAGCGTGCAGTGGGACCATAATAATATTTTTCCATTTTATTTGCTTTATGAGACAGTGCGTTTGCTCTGACTTTGCTTTGAAAGAAAACCTCAAGGGCAAAACTTTGAAAAGTGACACAACTAAAAGAAAAATATAGACCATCTTAATTTACAGTCGTAGTTTTAGAGTTTCCAAAGATGTAATCAATAATAAGTTTATGAAAAAGTTACTTTAATACACAGAAAAATCAGCTGGTGCCACAACTTATTTTTTTTTATGACTTTTCAACGTATACAGCTCATTTTAAAATCATCTCACAAAGCTGATATTTGTTTAAAAGGAAATAACACCAATTGAAAACAAGGATATAAATAGACAGAACTTATTTGCATTGAACAGCAGCGAACAGTTCGCCTGTCATACACTGAATAGCAATATTACCTCAGGTTTGCCTATTGCATTCATTTCTCGCCTGCACTGCGTTGATAACAGTGTTTCATTGTCATTATGTCGAGTATCTTCGTTGTACATTGTAAATGTGAAGTGAATAGCTAATTTGCAACTGTTTTGTTATTACTGCTACTAAATAGTATAACTCTGAATAGACAAGGATTTTGAACTCATCATCATCACCCTATAATGTTCCCACAGCTGGGACACAGGCCTCCTCTCTGTGAGAGGAAGTGGGCTATAATCCACCACGCGGGCCCAGTGCGGTTTGGTAGATGTCACATATCTTCGAATTGTTAGTTCTAGGACATGCCGGTTTCCTCACGATGTTTTCCTTCACCGTTTTTGAGAGCAGCGGTGATGAAATAAATTACACAAAGTAATGCGCCTCGCTCGTAAGTCGGGGCTGCCACCACTGGACCTCCGCTGCTATCTCTGATTTTGAACTCATTGCCATAGGTACTTCTATTCACTTCTAAAAGATTGCATTTATTGTTAAATATTGGCATTATCTTTTGTTTATGTTCACAATGACTTTATTCACAATGGTTTCAAAGAACAGTTCAACAGTACCCTCATCAATTGCCTACCGTTTTCCCAACTCTGTTGGGGTCGTCTTGGAAGCCGACTCCAACATAGTTGGGAAAACCAGTATTTTACAAAGGGCGATTGTCTATTTGAAACAGTGACATGTTGGGACCAAATCAATATATTATAAGAATACAAACCTAGTGAAGGTAAATTTTATAGCAGACATTTTCTCATGATGATATGAGGCTATGGGGTATGCATATTTAATAGCCATGTATTTTTAACGTCTGTTTTATTAACGGTGCCAGTAGGTGATAGGTCAACTGATGTTCTAGTTGAGAGACGCCATGCTTCTTTATGGTTATCTTTGTTTTAGAAAAACCAATGTAACGAGAAAATACATTATGTTTCTATAAAGTTCTAAGATATATCTGCCAACTAAGGTACCTATATGCTGACGACTTTATTAAAATTATCTCAAGCTTACCACAGTTGCATTCAATTACAATACTTGATTGCAATTTTAATGTACTTCCTCATTTTCTAACACCATATTCTTTTAAAATAAGTCAGCTAAGTACATCATCTTCCAAAGTTAAAACTACGTCGCACTATATGATTCAGATTGCATCATAAAACTCTGAGCATCAATCCTATTATGTCATCATTACATTTATGGACCGTGGTCAGAGGTCAAAACTATTCAATTGTCACTTCACGCTCAATAACGACGACATCTAAGACTAACTCAGCGACACGGCTGACATATTCGTTTAATTTTAATCACCGAGCATATGCTGAGGACACGTGATTATTAACTTGTGGTGAACTTGCCAGAAAACCTAGTTTAAGTTTTACTTTATCAACAAAAAACTAAAAAAAAAGTGTCACTTATAGTGAAACTCAAATTAAAGTAATTAATTTCATATTATTACATTCAACCTTACTCTTTTATGAATCCTTACTCTAACATTCTGATTATTTTCTATAGATTACTTTTTTCTGTCCCATTTCAACTTCATTTTATTAGCAAATTGCATAAATATCTATTTATCAATTACAATAAAATTAAAGACAAATAAAACAGTAAAAATATGAAGAGAAAAACGCAGACATCCTCAAAAATACTATTACTTCTCAATTGATATCACTCCAGGTTCCAATCACTTCTATGTTATTTTATAATGATGAACGCAAATACACACTCTAAGAACAAGAAAAAGATTATCTAGCCGAGCTAGAACTCCTGAATTAGTAATATCGATAGTCTTAAAATATCCTCTGACCTAGTATTATAGTTTATTCTATACCAAGCAGTAAGTTCCATCCGCGTGCCATTTCTCATTTTCTTTTGTTCCATTGTTATGCTAGGCGTAGTATTATCAGTAAACTTTTCATTAAGCTGGGTTTACAAAAAAAAACCGTCTAAAAATACTCTTTGATAATTATGTTTAAAAGACCGTGAAACGTAAACCTTGCTAATAAAACTGCGAAAGCATCTAACAATATTGTCAATCATCTCCTCTATCGCGTGGTTAGTGCCTAACGGGAAACTTGATAAACTAGAAATGTATCGCTTGATATTTCACCGTGTGTACAAAACTAGCTGTGGCCGACTTGATCCCATTCTGAAAGTTGTTATAAGAATACTAGCTGTCCGGCGCAACTTCGTTTGCGTCACATTTTCCCGGCAATGAAATGCGTGTGAATTGATTCAGAAATTAAACTTTTAAGTCCTTTTTCTTCGAAGCGATAATGACCTCATTTTTAATATTGAGGCTGCTTATACCATCACTAGCTCTCCGGCGCAACTTCGTTTGCGTCACATTTTCCCCGTTTTCGCAACATTTTTCATTGCTGCTCCACTCCTATTGGTCGTAGCGTGATGATATATAGCTTATAGCCTTCCTCAATAAATGGGCTATCTAACACTGAAGGATTTTTTTAAATCGGACCAGTAGTTTCGGAGCCTATTCAATGCAAACAAACAAACAATCAAATATTTTCTCTTTATAATATTAGTTTAGATGCACCTTTTTTTTTACGTATCTGTAATCATCAAATGACCTTGACGCTCTGGGTTGAGCGGAAGGGAGTGTCACACTTGTACTGACTAAAACCCATCCGTGTTCCTTCTTAGCCCTTTGTGTTCCAGGGCTACAGTATCTCTTTCGAACAGTCCCGCAGCCCTGGCAGGCGAATATTACACCCTTAGTTTCTACTAAGTAACCCTATTATCGATAGGTTTGTCGACTAATCGATTCTACCATCGATCGACGATCAATTGATTGGTGTGGTAACAACCTGGTATCAGAGTTATATGCCACCCATGGCCCTCGGACTTGGCTTTACATGCCGTCGAGAAATATATCTCAGGCATGCTGGTTTTCTCACGAAGTTTTCGTTAGCGCTGCAAGTGATAATTATACAAACGCACGAAAATCCCAAAAATATTGTCAGTAAATGACAGTTTAAGATTGTGGTAAACTATGCTTGGCCCATACACACTGCTTAGAAGCACTTTTGCTACGACCAACCGAAAAGGTGGCTTTGAATATGAAGACAACATAAATGTATAAGCTTCAACCAAATACAATCTTGTTTCTGAACTCATCATTCTAAAGTTAGGTTTCGTATCTGACAATATCGGGTAACGGTATTAAAAGCGTTTATACCCTACGGCATTTCATACAAACTTTCAAGTCTTTATTTTTCAAAATGACTGAACAGATTTTAATGAAACTTCCTACGCATAAGCAGTATACATAGGTCGAAAAAGTTAATAAAAAACATTTTCGAAATATCTTTTAAAAATGAAGATAATTGGAAATTTCTGTTTCTATAGATAATTAAAAATCGGTCTAATTTAGTTGTAACATTATTTTTCGAAAATGTTTTTTAGAAACTTTTTAGATCTATGTATACTGCTTATGCGTAGGAAGGTTCATTAAAATCTGTTCAGTAAGTTCCAAAAATAACGACTTGAAAGTTTGTATGAAATGCCGTAGGGTATAAACGCTCTTAAGTTAGGAAACCATCATGTCTTAGAAATATTTCTCCACAGCATGTAAAGTAAAGCCAAGTGGCCCATGGGTGGGCATAAAACTAGGAAAAAAGAAAAGAAGTAATTATTCTTTAAGCTACTGGCTAATACTAAACCAAGTCGCTCACTCAAGTTTAGACACAAATTGCTGCATCAGCTGCTTAAACTGCCACATGCCTGTAATTTACTCATACCCACACAAACGCACCAATTTGAAACAACATTTCCATCACTGTTTTATTTCCTCTCACAATCCCCATGGAATTAACAACGAGACATGAATAACCAACCAACCAAAGCCCCAAACGTTTCAACCCCCCAATTGTACTCCACCATTTCATCCCGTCCAAATCTCCTCTTAACCCTACGTCTAATAGCGCTAAAACATATGTCAAGGACAATAATCAGAGCGCAAACTCTCCACGAAGCAAGGCTAAATCCATTGCAAAATCTATTAATATCGAAATAGGACAAGCGTATACCGCATCTGTATTGCATGACATTCAATGAATGAAGTAGTGGGCTAAAAATAGGAACTCTGCAGGGATTAAACCTGAATGGGGCACACCCCCCTGCCTCGGCCGGGTGGAAAATAGGTCACTGTGTCATTGGTGACGTTGTACCATGACGTCAGAACGCATCCCAGGTGAAACAGGGAACTAGGTCAGGGTGTACGTCAGACGCGTATGATTTTGTAAGTGGTGTTATTGGTACGTAGCGTATTTATGTGTTTTGTATGTCATTCAGCTGGTTATGAATTGGCTGTTATAGGCAAGGTAGGATTTTCAATACTTGTGACGAAAAGTGGGTAAAATTGTAGGGTACGTAAAGTATGAACAGAGTCTATACGCTATTCGGAAAATCTGTCTATTATGAGGTGCAATAAGTTCTTATTGACTTTTTTTTTTTCTATTCCAGGTCCTAGTTGATAATGGTAATCCAGGGAAAATTCCTTGTTATTTCTTGCATCTAAGACTGCACCGTTACTCGTAATTATTCAGAAGGAGTTAATAAAACTATCTAGTAGTTATGGAGTGAGACCTTTGCTCAGCTGTGGAAAGATCTTGAAGATCAAGAAAAAGATCTGGAAGAAGGCTCGCTGTAACAGCTGACATTAAATTATTTTCATCCATCGTCGTGTATACGGCAAGTTCGTCACACTCAATCCAAAGTGCAATAGCCATGACGATAAGATTTCTATTCTTAATTTATTTCTATACAGCGAGACATACGTCAGGCACGTGTGTACCGTTTGTAGGTGCATGCGCATTTTCCATATCTTTCAGTGAAATATGTTTCTATTCTTCTATCTGGTACATTTTTACGCCTTAATGGCTGTACGAATTTAGATGAATTTCCACCCACAGTAAGACCATAAGGTCCTAGATTCCCAGGTCGGGTAAAAGTAGCAGTGAAGGAGTCTGGATTTGTGGCCAGTTGATGGCAATGGGTTCGCCCGCTAATACGGCTAAATGAGGGTGTTCTACTAGGTACAGCTTTGCCTAACCCTTTTTGTAAGGATTACAAGCGTGATGGCATGTTATTTATTTATTATAGTTAATTAAAACGGTATTACACCAATTATGTTAAGTTTAATAAGTTCTCGTGTGACAATTTCTAACCACCACGGGGACACAGCTGGGGAGAAAATTAGCAGTATAACGTGTCCACCAGTGGTGGCTACAGTGAACTATTTTAATAATGGTTCTCACTGGCCACCCCCCGGGGATAGCGAGAATTCTTTTTAAAGTCGTGCCACTGTCCACCCGGGGTGGACAAGCAGAGGGTGGACCGCGGTAATAATCGAATAACTTGTAGTTTATGCATAATCATTGTTTACATTTTATTGTTTTGGTACATAATGGTTCGATAAAATAAATAATTCAATTGCCATTTACTTCATTAAATTGATTGAAAATGTTAAACGATTTCTAGAAAGTTTAGAGCCACTGGCTGGATTTTTAGGAATGCTCTATGACCAGAGTCTATGGTAAACTAAACACTATTTCATGAACATAATAAACATAAAAAATATTGAATACTAGCTGTCCGGCGCAACTTCGTTTGCGTCACATTTTCCCCGTTTTCGCAACAATTTTCATTGCTGCTCCACTCCTATTGGTCGTAGCGTAATGATATATAACCTATAGCCTTTTTCGATAAATGAGCTATATACCACTGAAAGATTTTTTCAAATCGGACCAGTAGTTTCGGAGTCTATTCAATGCAAACAAACAATCAAATCTTTCCATTTTATAATATTAGTTTAGATGAGGTACTTTCGGAAAGTCTTTTCAATTTTAATTTTTATCAACAGAAACTGCTTATTCCCGTTACTAACAATACTTTAACTTACTTACATTATTTATGTGAAAGCAACGCCAAGCTAACAGAAGACAGATTCAGAATCTTCTAATCTAAAAACGAATCGATCATCACTGTACCTTTTTTACGAATCGATCATCAAAGTACCTTTTTTACGAATCGATCATCAATGTACCTTTACTACGAATCGATCATTAATGTACCTTTTCTACGAATCGATCATCAATGTACGTTTTCTACGAATCGATCATCAATTTTACCTTTTCTACGAATCGATCATCAATGTACGTTTTCTACGAATCGATCATCAATGTACCTTTTCTACGAATCGATCATCAATGCAACCTTTTCTGCGAATCAACTGCTTCGTTGGTCCAGTGTTCTTAAGCGCAACTGCTGAGCAAGAGGTCCTGTGTTCGATTCCCGGGTGGGGTAAAGTGTTATTGGGTCATCAGGAATTTCTCAGTAGCAAACCCGGACTCTGGAACTGTACCCAGTCGATGGCAATACCCTCGCCCCTGGGACATGGGACTGTTACATAACTTGCGAAATGTGGGTGTAGGTACTATTAGGTACACCGCTGCTTAAACTTTCGGGGATTACAGGCGTGATGGACGGCGACCGCTCGACCAAAGAGGCAGTCAAAAAGGTCCTCCCATTAAAAGTCGTTACAGAAATACGAAATGCTTTGAAAGGAATTGCCACTTGTAGACCCTCACAGTTATCGTGACATAGAACGTTATCTATACTAATTAAATAAAGCTGAAGAGTTTGTTTGTTTGTTTGCTTGAACGCGCTAATATCAAGAGCTACTAGTCCGATTTGAAAAAGTCTGTGTTTGATAGCCCATTTATTGAGGAAGGCTTTAGGCTATATATCATCACGCTACGATCAATAGAAGCGGAGCAGCAATGAAAAATGTTGCGAAAACGGGGGAAATGTGACGCAGGCGAAGTTGCGCGGGACAGCTAGTCCTGTATAAACCAAATTTAACACAGTATCGATTTATTTTAAATTGGCTTAACATGTGCGGCCCGCGTGTCAGTTCATTTTTTCATTTTTAAGTTACTGAAACAGAATATAGGACAGATTACGTCTTGTGTCCTATCGTGTGCTGTGTGCTCTGTTGTCTGCATGATTGCCAGCGACACGTAAGGAAGAAAAAGCATAAGCCATAACATACTGTTCCCACTGCTGGGACACAGGCCTCCTCTCTTTGAGTAGGAATGAACTGTAAGAGACAGTGCGGGTTGGTAGATGTCACTTATCTTCGAATTTCTACTTCTAGGACATGCCGGTTTCCTCGCGATGTTTTCATTCGCCGTTTTTAGAGCAGCGGTGATGAAATAAATTACACAAAGTAATGCGCCTGCCTTGGTTCGAACCAACGGCTTACTGCTCGTAAGTCGGGGCTGCCTCCACTGGGCCACCGCTGCTCCTAGGCTAGGAAGATTATAAGCCATTAATTTGATACTCTTTAGAATCTATCCTTGTCACCATCAAGCTAGAAAATCTCTGTAGCAGACGAACCATATTATGATGATCTTATAAAAGTTCCGAGTTTCCTTTCAAGGTCAAAACACTGAGTAGGTACTCTAGTACGGTGTTAACTCCTTTACGAAAACACAAGACATATCGAGCCTTTGAATTTTATCAGAAAATATTTGGTAACGAAGAACAAAGAAGCAAATGAAGAAAGCCGTCTCTGCGCTTTTTTTCCTTGAATTTGATTTTATGTAACGTGACCTTGTTCCCTATCCCGGGTAGCTAGCTCGCTCCGATAGGGCATGGAACGACTCTTCCTTATCCCATAATGTGTGATAGGATCAAAGGACCCTTAACTGTCTTACTTTAAGTGGCACACTTTGCTTTTACTCCGATTTTTGGAGATAACAAGAAACAGTAGAAATAATAGTGATAGTATGTATGTAGGTTGGGTTAACAGTACTTCGGGTGTTTATTACTCCTCGGGTTTTAGTAAGTTTGGGTTTGGAGAGTTTTGCTTCTGTGACTTGTCCAAAGCCAAACGTTTTTGATCATTGGTTTTTAAAATAGTATAAAGTATAGTCGTTTTTGTGTTTTGGCCACGTTGTTCTTCTTAACTTTTTCTTTGGTGTTTTCACCATCATTTCGAGAATTAATTCTGAAAGGTTAACCTTTCAACGAACAATACATTAATATTAAACTTACATCTATAGATACAAATAAAAAATATTACCACATGTATGACGGGGCATCACTTGATTACGGCTCGGCCGATTTGGCTGTTTTTTGTTGGGTTCATCAGTCAGCACAAGGCTTGTATTTATGTAAAGTTTTGACATTTTTAAATTCTGACAAAACGCTAAGCGAACTCGAGCCTACCCACCTAGCCTTCTGGCAGCTGCAACGCAAGTTGCGCTCCACCGAAGAGGCTTCGATGCCTCCCCTCACCCGACCCGATAAGAGCGTCGCATTCGACGACTCTGAGAAGGCCGAATGCCTAGCCGACAGCCTGGAGTCCCAGTGCTCCCCCAGCTCTCAACCAGTAGACAAGCGACATCTCGATGAGGTAAACGCATTCGTCGAACGTAGAACCGCCCTGCCCCCCGAAGAAGACCCTGATGATCCTCTGCCGCCGGTCACAGCTGACGAAGTGCAAGACATCATTAACAAACTTCAACCGCGGAAAGCACCCGGCTCCGACGGAATCACCAATAGGGTGTTCAAACTCCTCCCCGCTCAGCTCGTCGTGTTAATGGCGGCCATCTTCAATGGCGCCCTGAGCAACAACGCGTTTCCCCAAATACGGAAAGAGGCCACGGTCATCGGTTTCGCCAAGCCAGGCAAACCCAAGTCTGATCCTTCGAGCTACAGACCTATCAGTCTCCTGAATGCACTCGGAAAAATCTACGAGAGACTTATGTATAAGCGACTCAAAGACTTCGCCGAGGCTAAGAGTCTCATCCCCAACGAACAGTTCGGCTTCAGGACCGGACACTCATGCATTCAACAGGCCCACCGCATCGTAGAACACTTGAGCGCTGGCTTCCAGCGTGGAGCGATGACGGGTGTGTTGTTTTTCGACATAGCAAAGGCATTCGACAAAGTCTGGCACAACGGCTGATTATATAAGCTGTACAAACTGGGAGTGCCAGACCGTCTCGTGCTCATCTTACGAGACTTTTTGTCGGATCGCACCTTCCGCTATCGCATCGGGAAGGCACTGTCGTCCCCTCACCCCATTAGAGCCGGAGTCCCTCAGGGCTCCCCGCTCTCTCCCCTTATCTTTACTCTGTTCACCAGTGACATCCCCAAGAGCAAGAAGGCACAGTTAGCCCTGTTCGCGGACGACACGGCCATCTATTACACTGGCCGTAGTCACGACGCTATTTACAGCACCCTCCAAACCTCAGCCAACGTCTTAGGCGCTTGGTTCCGGAAATGGAGAATCGAGGTGAACCCCGACAAGAGCCAGGCAGTTCTTTTCTCTAAACCGCGTAAAAATAAGCCACCCGCGCTCAGCCCGATCACTATGTACGGTAAGCCTATCCCTTGGGAAAAGCAAGCCAAGTACTTAGGCGTCTTACTTGACAACCACCTGTCTTTCGCGGCGCACATCAAAGCAGCTCGCGACCGTGCTGCCTTTGCTATGGGTAGGCTTCATTTTATGATTTCGACAAAAAGCAAGTTGTCACTCAAGTGCAAGTTGCGCCTTTACACCGCGGTGATCCGCCCCATTATGACGTACGCTTGCGTCGTGTACGCTCACACCAGGCCTAAGTACATCCATAGGATGCAAACCTTGCAGAACCGGTTCTTACGTAGAGTCACGGGAGCCCCTTTTTATGTCCGTAATGACCGTCTACACGTAGACCTTAGAATGCCCACCGTCCTTCAGTTTATGAAACGTCTTTCGAAGCGTTTCTTCGATAACGCCATTAAACACCGTAATCCCCTGATCGCAGCGGCCGCCCGTTACGAACCCTCGCGCATTAGTACAGTACGCCGTCCTCGGCATACCCTCGTCACTCCCGATGATGCTATCACCCTCCTCCAGGAGAGTAGCAAAGAGACTAGCACTCTTAAAAAGTTCAGACACAAACCGCCGTCTTTCCGACCTCGCCGTCGAGGTCCGTCGCGACGTCCCGGTCCATGCCCTCCCCGACCCTCGCTCGAGCCAGCCCGCGATGCTGTGCCAGTAGTTTTAAATCAGCCGCTTAATAATGATATCATTCAGATCCAGCCTGTCCCCATGCAGTCCTCCCCCAGCGACGCCCTAAGCCGAGGCTCGTACCCCACAGGGGGTACCCTTAGCGTGTAGTCGCTTAGTTTGTAAGTTTTATGCCCTGGCTGGAGGCCTTACTCTTAAGGCACCCACAGGATAGTCCGGTTAAGCAGACGACAACCTCCTAGGTTGAACTGCGAGATGCCATTCCCAAAAAAAAAAAATTTTAAATTCTTCACTAGTAAATCTCACCCGTGCGAAGCCGGGGATCGCTAATTATTATTGAATCTCAATACCTATTTTGTCAAGTAATAAACTGCTTGCGAAGCAGGGGCGGGTCGCTCCTTCTCCAACACTCCAGCTCAATGTGATATATTAACTGTAAGGTACTAAATGTAACTTTTAGGAAAGTAAGTGTTATTCGCTCGTTCTATCTTATGGAAAGAACTCTCTATTACAGGAAGGACAGTGTTCTATCGATTCAACTTGCATTTTGTCAAATCAGTTTCCATGTTTCCCCGATTTATGCAAGCACCGCGGCGGCTTACCCCTTTCCGTGCTCTTTCTTGGCGAGTTTCCAACCGATACTGCCCCGATGCCATTTTACATTCAACTAGACTTGGAAGGCACATGATGTCGCCAGTCTGAACGTCTAATGAAGCCTGTGCATTTTTGTCTCGGTATTGATTTTGTTATAAAGGATACGTAAGTTATGACAATGAGAACTGGATTTTTCAATGTCTCTCGGATGCAATTGCTATAAGTAAATCCAAACTTTGAGCTAACAGGACATAACCTCACGCCTATAATCCCTGATAGGTTAGGCAGAGGGATACCTAATGGTACACCTACATTTAACCAGTTATGGTTAAGTCCCATGTAATAGGGGGTGAGTCTACTGCCATCAACCGGGCACAAATCCAGATTCCATAGATGCTACTGAGAAAAAGCCAATAACACTTTGCCCGACTTGAGAATCGAACCTCATGCCCTGCAGTAGTCTATGAGGTGTATCCCACTAAGGCAATTACTGGATGTACCTACGTTTACAGTAAATAAAATTTAAAATATGGCAGGGTCCTATTTTGGTTATCCGTGGTGGTTATTCTGTATGGTGTCGGACGTAAAGATTAGCACCATCCCACATCTTACCGTGGGTGTGGTAAGAGGCGACTAAGGGACTTACCAGAGAATAGGCAGCAGCGTTCTCTGTGTTTTTGTAACAACCGTACTGCGATCGCCAACCCGCCTGCCAAGCTTGGCGATTATGGCAAAACCCCCCTTTTTGGGGGAGGCCTATGTCTAGCAATGGACGTCTTTCGGCTGAAATGTTCGGATGATGATTTTGGTTATCATTAACACTGTCTTGAAGTTTATTTACTGCATACGTTTGCAAGATTAAATCAAAGCTAGAACTGTTAAATTACGTAAAAATCCATGACGTTAGTACAGCTTTCTTAAAACTTATCAACTTGTACCCAAAGTTGAAAATTTAAGAACATGAAAACAAGACCAATGACTCAAATGTAAGTAGGTAAAAAAAATAGGTACCCTCATTCAAACATTCATTCTAATGTTACCTTTGTCTTCATAACGAGAAGTCAACAAAAAGAAAAAAAACGGCCAGTAAAAAGTAGGTCATCTCAGTTTATTTTTAAGAAAGAAAAAAAGACTTTCGTGAGGCCGCGCTACTTAATGTTTGCTCCATGCATACGGCAACAAGACTTGATGAGGTCGGAGCGAATGAGGTCTTTCTACAAAGGTGTACGTGGAAGCTTCGCGGCGCAGAAAGATGATGTAATGGCCCAGCTTTTAGCATACCGTGCCAAAAGGTGCAGGGTATGCGTATATAGGTAACATGTTGGTATTTTTTAGGGATGGGTTGCGGCTTTTATGTGAGCAACATGGAAGATTCTCTTCGGGAATTCTGAATGAATGATTATAAAGTTGCCATCACGGGCAAAACCGAGATAAGGCAGGCACAAGAGCGTCGAGATTCGCAGAAACAAAGAGAGACCTTGAAGATGATGAGGAGTCTTCTCTTTGTGTTAATGTTTTGATGTCAGTTCATCAGTTTTATTTTAAACCTGACGAGACATAAGTAAGTATTTTTAATTGGACAAAGATTCGATCGCACATTAACAATTATTAGACTTAATCGTACTTCAACTACCACGATCACTGCTACTTTCGTTGTCTCTTTTTGTAACTTTTTTGTTGCGTCCTGTTATTTTTTTAATATTTGTAATGCATTTTATGTTTATTGTTCTTTTGTATGTCATGTCCCTGCGACAAATAAATATATTTTTCTTTCATTAATTGTAACTGTATTTTCAGTAGCAGTAAATATTGTACAGACAACAGCAGGTCAAGCTACCCGAAACTCTCAAATTTTCCCAATCAATCTTGAACCCAATTCTGCAACCATAAAGTTGAAAAACTATAAAATAAATTTGAGAGATTGTTGTAGGCTGATAATGTGCTAGCGTCTGTACCTACCCTGAATGTTCTTTTATATTAAAACTAGTTTACGTGCATCATTATCTCCTAGTGTTGCATTTCTTTGCACTCTACTAAAAGGCGTTAAACATAAAAAGCGGAAAATGTTTCAGCTTTAGTTTAACAGCTGGGGCGTAAGTTCACTTAAAAATTATTTAAACTCGCAAAAAAAAATATGAATGTAAACTGACGAGGCCATTTTTGGGTTGCAAACATTTTAGTAGTTGTAAAGTAATAAGAACTACGTCATAGAAAATAAAGTTTGAAATTGATAACTTTCACGATAATAATCGAATAGTTATCCAGAAGAAGAAGAGAATTATCAGAGCAGACCTATTGGTTATTTGATGTCTTAAATTTTTTACTTTTATATGATAATTGCACTGCTAAAATATTATGTAAAGAAAGACGTGAAGAAATACTACTTTTTTATTCTTTGACTAGCATTAAACATAACTTTTTTTCTGGTGATTAAATATTTTGTTTGTTGATTAAACACAATGCTTGTGACCTTGCTTTTTTAATTGACACACAACACCGTTGGATACGCGCGGAAGCGGCAAATTGAGATCGGATACACGCGAAGTGTATTGTTTCATGATTTTGGTTATTAACAAGATAGTTATCATGATTATTAGAAAAATAATTATTAATGATACTTATCACTTCAAACCCTGATAGAAAACACAGAACACAAAACTTTTTCTAGTTTGCTCTGTCCCACTCCTGGGCAAACGCCTCCACTACTTCCACTTCTCGCTAACCCGTGCGTTCTCCTTTCAGCTGTGACGGAACCAGTCCAGTTCGTCCCGCCATCTCCTTCGTGGCCTGCCGCGACCCCGCCTCACTGTGTCAGGGCACCAGTAACCCGCTATTTTGGCCTACAGCTTGTCTGGCATGTGGCAGACATGTCCATGTCATGCCCAGTCCCATTTGGGTTCGGCAGTCTTTTGGACCTCGTCAGCTATATTAGTTTTGGAGCGCAGTATTGTATTTCGAACACGAGCCGTTAATTTGACACCTAGTCTACTGCGCTCCATTGCTCGTTGGCAGACCTTGAGTTGAGACTTCTGGATGTTAGTCAAAGACCAAGTCGGTGCACCATGGGTTAAGACGGGGAGGATACACATGTCTATAAGTTTGCATTTCAGTGCCATAGGCAACTCCCCCTTGAATAGTTCCTTCATGGACCAGCAACTCTTCCAGGCGTTTTCAGATCGTCTTGCGGCTTCTTTGTCTTGCCTCAAGGAAAGAGACTACTTGGCCGAAGTAAAGGAATTCCTGGACATGTTGTATTGTCTCCCCGTTTATTTTTATGGTTTTAGGTGTTACATAGCATATGACTTTGGTCTTCGATATATTCATCTTCAGTCTAACCTCACGGCATGCATCGCTTAGATCTTGAAGCATTAGCTGAAGTTCAGTAGCCGAAGATGCAAAGAGAACAATGTCGTCGGCGAAACGTAGATTTGAGAGTCTTGTCTCGCCGAGAACAATGCCTCTTTCCCTCCAATCGGCTGCCAACTTCTTGAAGATTTTTTCGAGGGTGCTGGTGAACAGTTTAGGAGATAGTGGGTCACCCTTTTTGACTCCTTTCTCCATTTTAAATGTACGTCCTGTGGTTTGTAATTTTATTGCGTGCGGCTGTACTGTTTTTGTAAATGTTGCGTAGTTTATGTATGTAAGTGGGATCTATATTTTGGTTGCTTAAATCTTTAGTTGCCTAAATTTGAATTGATGCGTAAACAAATACATTTAGGTATTGTGAACTATTAATATTACGACCGGTCAAGGTCATATTTGGTAAAAAAAAAACGGCCGGCTTCATGAGTTTTCTAACAGCAGATTAATTATTAATTCATCAGGGTTTTAAACTAAACTTATTATAATCAAAATTATAGAATGGGATATGGGGACGACTATGGCAAGTATACAAGGCATTATAATAACCCGAAAGTCCTAAGAAAATAACGAGCTTCTAACAGAACAACCATTTCTTAAATACGTAAGTGATAATAATTGTCGACATTGTCTTTAAAAACCAGCTGCAGTGGTAGGTAATCCAACCATTGGTACATTTTTTGTTAATTATGCAACTCAGGGTCACAAAAATGCTAAACTGTTTTTATCCATAATATTCAAAACAAAGAAAAATGTAAGTTACACGCCAATGAATAATTAATTAAGTATTAACGTTACCTACATAAATCGATTTGCAATATGAAAAATAGGTACTTATTTGTAAAATATTTTGTGTGAATAAGAAAATATTTCATTGGTTAATATAGCTATGTTTTAAATGATAAATGCTTATTTTCCATTTAGTACAATTAATGATCATTAAATGCTTTAACAATAAAAAAATAGCGATACGTAATTTAAAAACCATACCATATACCCCTAACAACTGTAATACATACTTTAAAAATACATATTAAGGTCTATTCAACAAAAAAACCCGCAAACACCAGACAGTAGTAAAACCGAAATTCTCAGAATGCACGCATCTCACCCCTACTGAAAGGCTGACATTGGCCTTTGGTACGCTAACACAATCAATACAAGTTTTAAAATATTACATTACTAGGAAAACAGAGCGAGTACTCACGTTTTATAACACGAAACACCCAGCTAACAACACAACCACCAAGGAACTATATCGCGAGTACAAAATATTAACGTTGTAACAATATAATATTAGGAAAAAATCTACTCGAAACTAACTACCGACGACTAGAGGCCGCCCATTTTGTTTTCTGTCAGTTTTCACGTTGCCAGAGCAAAAAAATGTGGCAGTTAAAATTGCGGGGCGTTCGGAAACCTTGTAGGGTATGGGAGTTCAGTGAAAATGCTGAAACATTTTTTTCTGCGAAAGAAAATAGTGGAATACTAAACTGCATGATAGATAACTTTGACTTTGTTAATGTTTTATATCATGCAGATATTAAGAGAGAAGCAAATGATTCTCCATATGTTTTATTAAATAATATTTAGAGGTTTCATATTAATAACTTATCTTATACGATTAAATTGACAAAAAATTATAATTAGTGAGCAGAAGCAGCAACTGTAACTTCTTAAATCCAGATTTATATCATATTGAACAATTTTTAATCCCGAAATAAAAATGAAATTATTAATTTCAAACAAATCAATTACAGAACCGAACTATCTACTAATAGAATTAATAGGTTTTTTTTTAACTTTAACTCTCCACAAAATAAACCGATACCTTATTATTGCTAATTAAAGTCAATGCCATACTCCGCCTTTTACCAATCAAACATACTTTCATGAAAGTCGTGCTAAGAGAAAACAACGCACCTGAGAAACCATGTTTCAAGCATTCATGTGGCGCCATCTAGTTATCAATGCAGTAAATGTTTTGAAGGAAAACGCTTTTCCGCGAATACAGCCACAGTTTTCAGCGCAGTAGCTGAGTACCTAGGTATTACACATAAAGTACGCGGTGACTTCAACAGATGTCGTTACGTACCTCATGTAGAGAGATTGTTCAAAGTTCGTTTGAGGGTAAGTAATGGCAGATACAATAATTACTTGAATTGTGTCTTGTGTGTTGGGACTTTTGGCTACTAGTTGCTGCCATGTGTTAGCATAAGGACAGATTAGCTTTACGCCAGATTCGCGTAAGGTCAGATTCGCGTTAGGTCAGATCCCCTTAAAGACAGAAGTACAGTCGGATAAAAAGTAAATCAGAGAGAAAATATCGAAAAAATTACAGACATCGTTACCAACCAAAACTATCCAGTTGCTTCGGAGGGAAAATAAATTCCCTGTACTAATGTTTAATCCTAATTATTTTCTATGTTAACCAAATTCTCTAAATGTTTTAAACATCCTAAGGTTGAAATTTGTAACAAAAAGTAACGCATAATTGAAAAAAATAAAATAAGAATTTAATTAATAAATTCAGTTATATTATCATGTCATTGAAGTTATTGGAACGTGATAGATAACTTCGTAACAAGAAATATTATACCTAACCATTAGTTCGTAATCCATAATGAAATTATAAGTAAATAAATATGTCAGACACTCTTACCAATTATCTAGTCTCTGTATCTGTATTATGAGTATTAGATAACGGAGAAAAATAAACGACCATGACTCGGGTACAAACGTACATATTCATTAGACAAATATTGCCCCTAGCAGAATTCGAACCTCTGCGTCGGCAGTTCGGATGCTAGACTATTCGGCCACATAGTTCGTCGAAATTGAAATATTATGGTCTAATGATCTGGCGAACTTTATGGTGCGGTCTGTACATATTCTGTCTTTATCTGACTTATCGCGAATCTGTCCTAACGAGAATCTGGCGTAAAGCAAATCTGTCCTTATGCTTACAAATGGTTGCTGCAGATTGTGTTTTATCAATATTTGATACCAGTAAATCAAGTAGTCAAGTAATTTCTACTAGATAGGATACGAAGTGGGGTGATGCGTTTGTGCAGCCAGTGTAGTTTATTTTGTAAAGTCAACGCGATGCAGCAACAACCCTACGCCACGCGCCGGCGCAGCGGCTGCGCAATGCCAGCGCAGGGGCTTGGCGAGGCTAAGGCCCGGACTCCACCAAAGCGGAGATGAGCGGAGCGGAGACGACATGTGCAAGATTCGTCTAATGACAAGAGAGATAACATATGCGACGCAAATTTCAACCAGTTGGATTGGTCGGTTTCCAGAAGTCTCCTCTCCGCTCTGCTGTTTTCCGCTTAGGTGGAGTC
This sequence comes from Cerastis rubricosa, assembly GCA_949152445.1. NCBI lineage: Eukaryota > Metazoa > Arthropoda > Insecta > Lepidoptera > Noctuidae > Cerastis > Cerastis rubricosa. The sequence goes on from OX424532.1 coordinate 21,201,225, forward strand.
CGGGCCTAATAGGACATTTGGCTAAAGTGTCGTTTTGCTAATAGGACGTTTCGATACGGAGTCGCTGTGACTAGGCTATGACGCTACACTTCTAACGGGTTAAGTATGGAAATTTATCCAGCGGGCATCCGCACCATGCACCCCCGCGAGTTTTAGGCTGCGGTTCCATCAAGGCGGAGCGGAGACGAGCTGTGTCGCGTTTCACCGATCACATGGCTTGAAATCGACATCTCTTCTCCACTCCGCCATGTCATTGGTGAATCGCGGCACAGCTCGTCTCCGCTCTGCTCCGCTCCGCCTCGGTGGAACCGCAGCCTTAGGGCCGGACTTCGCCGGAGCGGTGACGAGACGAGATGAGAAGGTAAGAGATGTGTTGTATAGAATTTCGTTAGTTACACTTCTCGTCTTGTGTGATGTTGCGTGCGGTGAGCGGTGTGCTGAACGGCGTGCGGTGTCCGGTGCGCTGTGAGCGCTTTGCACATCTACTTAAAGCTTAGTTGGATACACCCTAGCTTTTACGAATTTCCTCGCCTCACCGCTTCGCAAATCTCTGGGCGTCTCCGCTTTAGCGGAGTCCGGACCTTAGCGGTCGCCCTACCAGCCAACGCAACGCTAAACACAAAAATAAAACATTTCAGAACAACGATGCCAAACTATTTATTAATCAAACAACAATACCGGATATACCCATATTATCGACTTCTATAGGGATAGGCTGAGCTTTTATTGTGAAATTAGGGAAGATGTACAACTTAGCGACATCAAAACGACGGCCGGTGCAGAACTGGTCATATTGGTCGTAGGCTAGCTTGGTGCCTATGAAGGAAACTGCAAAGATGCACACAAGGAGAAGAGCACAGATTGTAGGACATAGGACGGCTCCTAATTTGCTTGCGCGGTCTGTTCGGATCGACCCTATTTCAGAGTCGGTTAGGCTGTGTCTTACGGATGCCTTTGTCATTACTGGAAAGAAAGACGAGAAAGGTATAGTGGTTTCTGTTGCCTTGAAATAACGACCTTCGTTGTTATTAACCTGTTGATAGTAGCAGGTGAAGTATAAGTTTGAACCGCTTAGATGGTCCCTTGACCGTGAGCTACGAGAAATTTCTAGCCGGCTAATGCTAAGTAGCATTGCTGTTTTGTGAGCAACCTGGCCTGTTCATAAGTGTGTAAAGCTAGCTACTAGAAAAGAGTTGGTGACCAGCTACAACGAGTGAGTTTTTCGCATCGCTTTGTCGCTGGGTTATGAACCAGGGTGCGAATACGACGGTACAATTCACTAGTATGTACCATTAGAGAGTTTCTCAGCGAGTATTTTGTCTTATGAGCGCTACAAAGCGAGTTTTTTCTCTGATAGCTCTTGCTTATTACATGGGACTAAACATAACTGGCGAAATGTGGGTGTACTATTAATACACCTCTGCCTAACCCTTCGGGGTTCATACCGTGAGGAAACTAGGACAATAAACACGTAGGAAGAACAACATAAAACTTACGTACTCTAAGTTACCTCTTTATAAGTTTATTAATAGTAAATCAATATTTATATCGAATTATAAAACATTTTCATGAAAAAATACACTTGTAAAAAATGTCAATGTCACTGTTCTTTTATTTTATTTGGCTTTAGTTCAAAGAGTAGAATACTTGTACCTTCTACCAATCTTTAGTTCTGGAAGAGGTTTTTGGAAAGGAACCTTTATTAGCATAAATAAGAAAATTCTCTTGTAGATGTCCGAGTAGAGTTGATTGTTATTTTTAGTTATTGTTTTTTTGTGAATGTGTGGACATTGTAGGCTTTTTAAATTTCTAGTATTTTTTTTTGCTTTTCCTTGTTTTTTCCGTTATAAGAAGCAATGACTTATCGTCGGGCCTACGCTGTTCTCTCATACTTAAGTACTAACGCTGTAACATTCAAATATTGTAAAACCAAATGATCTAAAAAAAGTTACCATGGAGTTTCTTGCCGGTTCTTCTCCATTGGAAACGACCAACCCGAACCGTGCACCTTGTGTCGATGTTTTATAAGTGCCCATGTAGGCCTAAATTATAGGCTGAAGATGATAATGTCAAGACCCTGGCACCCAGAGGTACAACTGAGTAAAAACCGAAAAAATGTCGTAAAAAGTTCGCGAGTGGACACAGTGAGTTTTGTGTGCCTGGAACAGAATCGAAATGTGAGTGACAGTGCTTGTGGTACGGAGCGCAAAAACCGAACAAGAAAGAGGGTAGACCGATTTTTCTGCTCATAAACACCCACCTGCAATAACTTTAGTTTATCCGTGATTCATGGCGTTTGCAACAGCGACGAAATATTGGGAACTCAAAACAAATAATAAACATGGTAAATATCCCGTTACTAGTGTATTAATCGTGTTAGTGACCATGTCAGTTTAAAAACTTATACCAGGTCACCATCTCTTTCCCAGACTGGAAAACGAGCCAAACAATAATGTTTTAAGACGTCATGGCTGGCTACCTGGTAAATTAAACCAAACATGAATACAGACATAGATACATACAGAGTCATACCTTTTCCCAAGGAGGGCAGGCAGGAACTAAAGTATGAAAGCTGTTACGATCCAGAAGGATACTTATTTCATCCTTTGGCCTCGTCCACGTTCATAAATCTGGTAATAAACCCACGCCGGTTGCGAGTACTACGTACAATACCTTTCTGAAGATATCATTACCAATAAGGTCAGTAGATGCGTCTTTCTATAAAACCTCAAAACATACCCAAGCCTTTTTTCTATGATATTCATCATCATCTTCATCATCAGCCTATAATTTTCCCACTGCTGGGACACAGGCCTTATCTCAATGAGAGGGAGTGGGCTGTAGTCTACCACGCGGGCCCAGATGCGGGTTGGTAGATGTCACTTGTCTTTGAATTGTTAGTTCTAGAACATGCCGGTTACCTCACGAAGTTTTCCTTCACCGTTTTTGAGACCAGCGGTGATGAAATAAATTACACAAAGTAATGCCCGTGCCTGGGTTTGAACCCACGTTTTCTATGATGGTAAGCAGAGACAGTTGAACGTCACCTGCTTATACATAACAAGCTGTCCCGCGCAACTTCGTCTGCGTCACATTTTCCCCGTTTTCGCAACATTTTTCATTGCTGGTCCGCTCGTATTTGTCGTACCGTGATGATATATAGCCTATATCCTTCCTAGATAAATGGGCTATCAAACACTGAAATAATTTTTCAAATGGGATCAGTAGTTCTTGAGATTAGCGCGTTCAAGCAAACAAACAAATAAACAAACAAAGAAACTCTTAGTTTTTTAATATTAGTATAGATATCCTCCTTTGTTTACGCTCATACATCTCGTTATACAAGCCCGATGGCTGTGGATACAACGTATATCACCTTCTGAAGAACATTACCAATAAGTTATGTCTTCCCAGAAAAAGTTCATCTGCCTAGCTTTTTGCCAACTTTACTGGGGCCTTCCAGTCTCACCGGGTGCAGCTTAATACCAGTATTTTACATAGAGTGGCTGCCTTTCTGACCTCCACAACCCAGTTAGTACTGGGCAATACGATACCCCTTGGTAAGACTGCATTTACTTAATTTTAAACTTTCCAGAAAAAGTTATAATGTAAATAATTCGTAAAATTAATGAATACTTCAGTAAGGCTATTTATAAAGCGTTGGCTCCCACTCGATATTCAAGTGACACCGAGCCCTTGGAACTTTCGCTTCAAAGCCCCTTATCTGAGAAAACTTGTTAATGATCAAGAGCAAAAAAAATATCGAATGACACCATCTATTTATAGAACGGATTAAATAACCACGAAATAATAGTATATGTAGATGAAGTAGTATTTTTTTAGATATAGAATATGCTTTATAAGTAGGGTAGTCAGAGGCCCGAAAGTCTGACAACCAGTCTTACCAAGAAGTCGTGGTGGAGGGAATCGTAGTGGAGGAGTGACTGCCTATCTGACCTACACAACCCAGTACTAACTGGGTTGTGTAGGTCAGATAGGCAGTCGCTCCATGTAAGATACTGGAATTCAGGTTCATCTGGTTAGACTGGAAGCCGACCCCAACATAGTTGGGGAAAAGGCTAAGCAGATGATAATGATGATGATGAAGTAAGTAGGTATGTGTAATGACCAGAGGTCAGAATGAGGTAGAGGTATTTATGTACTTACAATGATTTCCTATGGTGAAAGAATAAAGTGGATATGCCTCAAATCCCGAGATTAATTTTTAAAGAGCAGAAAAATGCCGTGATTTATTACGTAAAAGAGTTATTTACTTTTCACAATTTAAATCATCCGACATCGGATGTCTGAGGTAGCAAAATTCCAATGCGCACACGCAAGGGACCATCCATATTAATATCAACATTTCGATGCAAGTACAAAAATAACTATACCTATGTAATTCCGACCTCTGGTAATGACTGAGTAATCGAAAAACTTAACTTTATCAAAAATAGTACCCAAAAAAGAAAAGAAAAGGACGTACCTTGGGAAAAAAACACCCTATCAAAACTAAACAACTATAAATTAGACAAATTAACACCCGGGTTTTTAAGTCAATGACCAAGAAGTATTTAAATCCTAATTTCGATTACCTCTGTTTCTGCTTGACAGACCTTGTGATTGTCTGTCAATATTCGACAAAGAAGATAAAGAAAACGGTTTGAGAAAAGTTAAAAGGCGATTTTCAATAATCAAAAAAAAATCTCCACACCTTTCGAAAGCAAAACAAATAAAGTGGAGAGATTTTAGGATTACAATTCATGGTTTGTTTGGTTTAAAAACCGGGGTGAAGGTACATCAACTCACAAGCGGTTATCAGCTCATCATTTTGTTAGTGCGATGTCCCTCCACCCTGTGTTCTTCAAAAATGTTCAATTATTTACATTCTTTAGTAAACCTGATAGACAGAACATAACAAATATAGAACAAGCACACAAATTTTGATCTATAGATGGACCGTCCTGCCCATTCAGTTACGAGCACGAATTATTATGTACTTATTATTATTAACTCGGCTATTTAAATACGCTACAATATCGTCAATGAGAGAGTGAGAGGAGAGAGCAGAGTGTTTGGATATGCAAGCTACTTGAAAGCACAAGAAAGAGCAGCACACAGCACAGCTCTCGACAACCACCCTAAAAAGCTATGCGATAGCTTTTTAGGCTTTGGCCGAAATTGGCTAGATAGCATAATTCACTCAGCAAATTTTAAAAGTGTTTTTGGTAACTGGATTGTTTGCCAAGTCATGTCGTTACAAACATCATCATCATCATCATCATTTCAGCCGAAAGACGTCCACTGCTGGACATAGGCCTCCCCCAAGAAGGGGGGGTTTTGCCATAATCGCCACGCTTGGCAGGCGGGATGGCGATCGCAGTACGGTTGTTACAAAAGCACAGAGAATGCTGCTGCCCATTCTCTGCTAAGTCCCTTAGTCGCCTTTTACGACACCCACGGGAAGACATGGGATGGTGCTATTCTTTACGTCCGACACCATACAGAACCACAAACATAGTATTTCGGAACTCATAACATGAAAAAATAAGTATTTACTGGTTTGAATATAATTGTCTAACTTTTTGTGGGACAATGGTATTCAAACGTCAAGGAAACAGAACTTGACCACTTTAGTCGGAAGTCTATAATGACTTTCAATCTTTCTTTTTTTTACAGCTAAGAGAAAATGCGATTCTTCCTCTACTTCCTGGTTTACACCTGTCTAGTGATCGCTCTGTTCCTCACTTTTCTATACCTCATGACTGTGTTGGACCCTGGTCTACTGCAGCTACCGGAGAAGGCATCCCGAATGATACAAAACAACCGTGATGGTGAACGGGTAGGGAACACTGTCCTTCTCTTTTAGGCACCTGTTCGAATGCCGACGAGAAAGCTAGAAGTTTGCGACGATTTTTTCGCTAAAGTCACGTACAAACGATTGTAGGGCCCGTGTGAGTGAAAGATATACAAGTAGTAATTTAAATTAAATCAAAGTCATTTATTTCAAATAGGCCAGCCTTTGAAATATTCGAACAACAGTAGAAATGAAGCTACAGTCCCAGTCACAAAACATGATAACTGTGAATGTACTGTAGTTGCCCATTCCAAAGCGTAGATCTCTATGGAGAAGAATGGGCAAGAAATTCTATGGACGCTCTTTTAATTAATAATAATTGGTGATCGAAATGAGGACTGTCAAACAAACACCTCGTTTTTGTTTGCTAAATAAACACCTCGTTTTTAGGGTTCCGTAACCCAATGGCAAAAAACGGAACCCTTATAGATTCGTCATGTCTGTCTGTCTGTCCGTCCGTTTGTCACAGCCACTTTTTTCCGAAACTATACGAACTATACTGTTGAAACTTGGTAATTAGATGTATTATGTATTAGTATAGGATCCCGCTATATAACGACCTTCACCGAGCTGGTTATTGGATGAAACTTATTTTATATTAAATTTAATATGTCAATAAATATATTGCATATGGGTTGCCTAAAAAATTTCAGTCAGGACATTTTTTTTTTTTTTTTAACTTTTCACCGGTTTGGTTAATAGACAAATTCCATACCAATCGAAAGTATAAAGCCCATACAATATGCAAACGTTAGGTTGCCTTTTCTTTTCCCGTCACAACTCTCGGGTAGGCAGGTATAAACAGGTAAATCGATACTAGTAACTTGCACCGGTCTGGTTAATGAATTAAAAAAGGCAACCTAACGTTTGCATATTTTATGGGCTGTACACTTTCGATTTATATGGAATTTGTTAATTAACCAAACCGGTGAAATGTTTCAAAAATTTTTGTTCAAAAAATTTTTTTTAATCATATCCTGGACTGAAATTTTTTAGGCAACCCATATGCAATATATTTATTGACGTATTAAATTTAATATAAAATAAGTTTCATCCAATAAGCAGCTCGGTGAAGGTCCTTGTATGGCGGGATCTTAGGCCATATGTAAACTTTTTCTTCAAACTGCTATACTATGAAAAACCAAAATTAGTTTTGCGGTTGAGTGGAAGTTTATTAACTATGAATGACAGTTCAAAATATTGTTATTATATTGTTTGGGGCTATGGAACCCTGTGTGCGAGTAAAACTCGCACTTGGCCGGTTCTTTGTTTAGCTTACCCACTCGCTAATCGTCGGCATTGGGGAAGGTGCCTTAACTTAGTTTCATATAAATTAGTGCTGCAGCCATTTTAAAGATATCTTTTCTTATCTCGGAGCTTTTTTTTCCTTGCCTTGAGTTCAATTCTCGGGTCGGACAAAATGTTTTTAAGATTTTCCATTTTTCAGTAGAAGCCTGGAGTTTAGACTTGTACCCGGTTGATGGCAATACGCTCACCCCTATAACATGGTACTTAAACTTAATTCGTAAACGCCGCTTGCGGGCCTATATCTATAATAAAGCAAATATAATTTGACGGCACGGTTGCCGCAGTGGTTGAGCGATCGACTGCTGCGCTGCGTGTCGCGGGTTCGATCCCCGCCCGGAACAAATATTTGTATGGTCTACAGATAGTTGTTCCGGGTCTGGATGTTTGTGTATGTGAGTTAAAATTTTTGTAAACGCACCCACGATACAGGAGAAAATCCTAGTGTGGAGCAACGTTTTAAAAAAAATATATATAAGAAGATTTTATCTAATTTTCTTCTTTTCTTATTCTAGGAAGAACGCTTAGCAGCCCAAAGAAATGTTCTGTTACCTTGTCCAAACTTCGAAATAGATTCAGCAACATAGTACTTGTTAACTAGACTTTATTATGTATGTATCTAATAAGCATTGGTATAGTTGTGTGAGAATAAAGTTTTTGATATGAAATTCGCCTTTTTTATGAGCCTTTTTTTGTTTGTTATGTGGACTGGAGTGGAGTGGATGGAGATTCAATAGTACAACGAGTGAGTATCGCACTCATAAACCGATTGCTATTGGGAAGCGGGCAGACGCAAAAAAGGAAGTATCTCAATTGCTGAGCTCTTCATTGGCTTCCTTTATAGATAAAGCCAATAAATAGCTTTAACCTAACCTAACAAATGCATCATCACAAACGAATTTTAATTAGGTTCAAAGTGATTTTGTACGTTGTTTAATTAAACACCGTGATTCACATATTATTATATACACTGTTGATCGCGACATTCTCGTGTTAGTAAAGACGCCAATTTGAGACAGTATGGCCAGGACATACTGTATCAAATTTTCTGTGTTACTACCAATCCTATCCCCTATAATAACTGAGCAAGATGGCCAGGGCCACCAGACATTACTTTTTTCTGATCAATAAAATGTGTGGCATTGAGTAGTGTACTGGGTATGTATGCATATCTGCTAACTTGTGCCGGCGAATAATTTTTACTTTGGTAGCGCTGCTTGTCAAACAAATTTGCATCGTTATGTCAAACTTGGTACAGTTACTTTAGTTCTGTGTTTTCCCGCCTGCTTAGATAAGTTTGTTGAAGTTTAGTAGGATACTGTGATATGGCCCCAGCGGACGTCCACGGGTCTTATAAAAAAACAGTAAAAGGGCTGAACTCTTCTAGTGTCACTTCTTGTTGTTTCTTGTCTGTCTACGCTTGTTCTTGTGTTTTTCTCTTCTTGTCTGAACTCTACATTGTCTACAGGTATCCATAAAGCCTGGTGTACACGGTGAGTTTACGCAAGAGTCAACTTGTGTAATACTCTACCAAACCCAAGTGGTAGAGTAGCTTGCCTGCGGGGCTAGTAATTTTAGTCTTTCAAGTATTAGTACTTAGTCCAGTCATTTTAGCAAAAACGGTTGAGCGCGTCAAAAATTGTTTCAAATAAAATGTATCGCAAATTTTATGCTTTACAATTTTATAATAGATGTTGACATCATTGGAGCAATAGAAACTGAGTTAATCGTTAAACCTTTGACCTTGAATAACTTGGAACGCAGACACCAGATTTTATGTGACTTTTGAGACAACTCTTAAAACTCCAAAATAAAAGTATACACGAAAATTCAGCTTATTTTATATCATTCCGAGGTTGATCGCTAATTTGACTGAACTAACTCTACTCTGCCAATGCTGTCTACATTGGTATAGTTAGTAGCATAAATAATACTCTACCGTGATACTATACCATTTACTCTACCCGTGTAGAGTTACACCAAGCTTATATCTGTTAGACAATACCGTCACTGTCAAAAAATGACAATTAATTTTATTATAAATATTGTACTCTTTAAATTAATTCCTTTTCGATAAACTTTATGCTTATTTATTTGTATGTTTATTTTATATAAAATCAGTGGTATTACATATTTCTAGGTAAACGACCACGACGTTATATTCACGGGGACAATATATACCTGTCTGATCTTTTGAAAGTAAACGGAATCGAAGAGGTTATGGTTTTTCTTTGTTGAGAGTAGTACAGTGATTTAATTTAACTGTACTTCTGGTATATTGAGAATCTAGTATTCTGAGATCGAGCCGTGTAGTTCAGTAAAATTCTATGCGAAAGTCATTCTTCAAACGCTCTAAGTACTTCCACAGTCAGCTGCATTCGTTAACACAAAAAATGCAAAAATAACATAGGTTGGAAAAGGCTACAGAGTAATGATTTAAATATTTTTTTCCATTATGTTTTATTTTATTAGAAGGATGGGTGTCAAAGCAGTGATAATCCTTGGTATCCTTTCCATAGCTATTGTTGGTCTATTCGGAGTTATGTGCTATCTTATGATGTCAGTCAACCCACCGCCACTGACAACAGAAAAATCACTGACGACTCAACTGCCACCTAAACTGCGTGTAAGAACCCTTGATTATATTAAATTAAGACGTTCAATCATGTGAAGATATCTCCTACTCCATCACACAAAAACAATTGATTTGGTTTGGTATACGTATTTTGGCAGAGCCAAGCTCATTTTTATTCTTATCATTTTCAGATTCCTTACAATCTAGAAAATGTTGCAGACATGACATACCCATCGCATAAAGATGAAGGCACACAATCAGACGATTATGGCGTAACTGAGGACAGTCGCAACCTTATATTTCAACATTCACAAATAGTCTCGCCTCCACTTTGGCCAATGACCCCTGAGCCACCCAGTGATCATTTAGATCAACCTCCAGAAGATGAGACTAAAAGAAAAGAATTTGGCTTCAAAACTACAACCTATGACATGTTTATTATAGGTAAAAGATCCGTTGATGATGCCGAAAACCGTAAAAACGATCTAGATTCTATTATTTTAAAAGTAACAGACGATAAAGGGAATTTCAACGTTGAAATTAAAATAGGCACAAATTATACATCCACAAAGGAAAACAACAAAAGCAGAGAAATCCAATCGAAAGAAATACCTAAATATAGTATGACCTTGATGTCAAAAAATAATGATCTGTATAAAATAAGTGAACTAGCAAAAAGTACAATAATACATGTAAAAGCGAACAATTCAGTTTCTATTGATGGATATGATGATCATCTAAAATCAAAAAGAACAGTAAATGATAAAATAATTAGAGCAAGTATTGTTGACTTGATCAATAGTACAGACAAGTCTGAAGTAATGCCGAAGAAAAACGATTTATGGCCTGAAGCGTTTTTTTCCAACAAAACGAAACTCACGCATCATTCTGACACAAGTGCAAAAGAAATAGACAAAAAGGATTTGTCACAAAAACCACACAAACAAAACAAATCGTAACAACCTTATGACAGCAAATGATGTAGCTGGCAAATTAACTTCACAGAACAAAAACACATCATTGCAAACTTTTGTAATAACTAGAAATGGAAATAATAGAACATAATCTGTAATTACTTTAATAATGTCATTTTAGAAATGAAACTTATGAAATATAAATTCGAAGATTTCATTGGCAAAAGGGAGGATAGCTGTATTCAAAATGATTCTGATATATACAAAGCTATTGCAAAATCAAAACAGATCAACAAATTAAATAATATAATCTGTGTACTTTCTAGTTTTGTACACCAAGACTTTAGCCGTAAGAGTCGTATGATTTTGTGTCTGTTTACCATTGTCTGGACCCGTTTTGTAATGTTAAGTAATTTGTAATAAAGGAGTCAAGTTATTTTATCAGGTATCTATGTATGTTATTTGTCTGCACAGCTCCAAATAACAACAACTACTGATCACTCAAGGATTATAAAGATTTTTATTTTAAGTTAAATAATACCATTAATTCGTTATAAAACCTAGACAAGTGGCAGATGAGAAAATCATCGGCTGGATCAGACGTTCTCCTTGAGGTGCATACCCGAAAAACATATGACAAAACACAAAAAAGTCTACGGTGCTTTCTTAGACTTGGAGGTGGCTAATGACAGTGTGTGGAAGGAAGAGCTGTGGTCGACTCAATCCATGTATGGTGTGGACAAGCGCTTAGAACGAGCACTAAAATCTTTATAGAAGGATTCCAGTGCTTGTGTTAAGGTAAATAATGCATACGATAGTTGTTTTTGTATCTCAAGAGGTGTTAGACAGGGTAGTGTAGTTTGTCCTAAGCCGTTTAACTTACACATAAATTGAAGATGACTGGGTTGCCTATCAAATAACTTGTCTACATAGATAGTCACATTCTTCTAGCATCGTTAGCGGAACATTTGCAAGACATGGTAACTATAATGATTGTAGCATTTAAGATAAAACCGACGAATGTAACTGTGATGAAGATGAGGAATATGGTGTTTGAAACAGAAGAGAATTTATTGGTGTATGATGTGAAAATACTGAAAGGAGTGTGGAGCAAATCAAATCAAAATCATTTATTTCAAGTAGGCCAGTTACAGGCACTTTTGAATAGTCTAACAACAATAAAAATGAACCCAGTCACAAGACATAATAACTGTGAAAGTACTGTAGTTGCCCATTCCAAAGCGTAGATCTCTATGGAGAAGAAAGGGCAAGAAACTCCATGGACACTCTTTTAAATCATAATCTTGTTACAAAAACCTTGGTTACATCATTCATGTTGTGTGAGAACGATGTAGCAAGACGTGCACGTTAAAAGTGTTCATAATAAAAACAAACAAAAACACAATTGAAAAATAAAATAATTAGTTCGAAATAAGCCGTGGCAACTAAGAGATGACCAGGCACAACTGATAGCGCCCGTTCGCGAACATGACGAGCAAGAGGAGTTTGTATATTTGGACTGTCTGTTTCAAGAGATGGTAAGATTGACACAGATGTGGAAGGAGAGTAAATACGAGAAATAATGTAATTGCTTACATGCGGCTTTGACTAGTCAGTCAAGGTCCAAAAAGGCTTCACTGGCTGTTCAAAATGGTGTGCTGGTCACTTTTGGACACTTTTGTCTGGAAATGAATGTCGGGTATGCCAAACGAGGCATGAACGTAGAATTAATTCGGTGGAAATGCATTCCTTGCGAAGCATGTGTGGCGTAATTTTGAATTAATAAATTGAGGAATGATGTTAAACAAGAACGTTGTGGTTTGTAAGAGTATGCTAAGATAGTTTGGCCATGTTGTAAGTGTAACAGTAGTAGTTTACTAGGCAGATGTGAGTGATAACGTCGAGAGTGTGTAGTACTAACCAGTACTGTACACGGCGTGTTTTTTTTTTCATGGGACATGCCCGCCTCTCTATTCCCAAACCACTGCAACTACTGAAAGCCAGAATTAACAGTGGCCAACACCAGAAAAGCGCCGAGAAGCAGCTCAACAATTAACGCACGAACGCAAAGAAATTTATCAGAAATAAATAGCGTAGAGTAGGCAAAACATAATCAGCGTGGTTGTATGACCAGTGACCATTATTCGTTTAACTTTCTTCTTTTGGGGGTATGAGGAACAGAGTGTTAAGTTCCTCGATACTCCTTTGAAGAGGGAGGATCTTCCGACAAGACAGGTGTTATGTCTGGTGGGCAACTGCCCGACAGTTGTTGTCGGGTTTCTCTATGTCGTCTTAAGTCGATGTAAACTTTGCTTGCGAGATGTAGGAAATTGATGTTAGTTCTTCCGTCGTGTCATTGGTGGCGCTGTAGTACTTTTAGTAGTAAGTTGCTTTTTGTAGGTCGCTAGACCTATTTTTACCTCTAGGAACACAAAAATAATTAGGTAGCAATTACTCAAGTAAAAATAATAACACGAATTTGAGTAGTTTACACAAACGGAGAGTTGACCAGCCATCCTGATATCAGAATGGCATGAAAGTTAGGTAGCAATTAAATGAGTTTAGGTAGTAATAAGCAATTTTTGGTCTTCAGCAGGTCGCGAACAGACAGACAACCAGCCATTCAGACGCACACTGTGGAAACCTAGGTTGTAATAACGTCACTAAAGAAATCAAAGGACAAAAGCAATGCATTGCACAATCCGTCATTCAAACTCCTAGCTTTTCAAACGGCATTTACGTGCAAACACGGCCATGCAATACATTTTTGAACAGTTTAAGATAAACTCCATTTACATTGTAGGTACAATAAAGTTAAAATTAATAGGTGTTATACGAAACACGTGCTCGTTGCTTGCCAGAGTAGAACTTGATCGATCAGTGAATGTTGGAGCCAACGGTTGCGAAACATTAAAGTAACCTGTGTTTAAAATGTCTTGCTTTGATTGGCCTTAAATATACTTTATGGAGTTTAAACATATTGACTTTAGCTGTCCATCGGCTCAAATCTTAATGTTTTCTGAGGGTCGAAACTCTTACGTGTTATTAATTCGAACGCTTAATATTATACATACTAAGTACCTAGCTGTTGCCCGAGACCTTCGTTCGCGTGAAATTATTATAAAAATATTACTTCCCCATTTTAATCGGATTTTTTTTTAACAATTTCGTGAGTTTTTTTGAACGGAACCCAAATATTTTGTCTAAAATAAAAGTAGCCTAGTTAAATCTCATTATAGTCACATCAACTATCAGCCAGTGAAAGTTGGTTCAGCCGTTTCGGAGATTAGCCTGAACAAACAGACAAACTGATGAAAAATTAAAAGTATCTCTTAAATTCATTCAATAAAAAGCTGTTATTTTGACAAATAGACACTGATGGAGGAAGATGATGGCCAAAGAAAAGATGGATGGATTGTGTGAGGAATCATATAAAAAAAGAAAAAAAACGTGTTGCTTTTTTTTTTTTTTGGGAATGGCATCTCGCAGTTCAACCTAGGAGGTTGTCGTCTGCTTAACCGGACTATCCTGTGGGTGCCTTAAGAGTAAGGCCTCCAGCCAGGGCATAAAACTTACAAACTAAGCGACTACACGCTAAGGGCATCCCTTGTGGGGTACGAGCCTCGGCTTAGGGCGTCGCTGGGGGAGGACTGCATGGGGACAGGCTGGATCTGAATGATATCATTATTTAGGGGCTGATTTAAAACTACTGGCACAGCATCGCGGGTTGGCTCGAGCGAGGGTCGGGGAGGGCATGGACCGGGACGTCGCGACGGACCTCGACGGCGAGGTCGGAAAGACGGCGGTTTGTGTCTGAACTTTTTAAGAGTGCTAGTCTCTTTGCTACTCTCCTGGAGGAGGGTGATAGCATCATCGGGAGTGACGAGGGTATGCCGAGGACGGCGTACTGTACTAATGCGCGAGGGTTCGTAACGGGCGGCCGCTGCGATCAGGGGATTACGGTGTTTAATGGCGTTATCGAAGAAACGCTTCGAAAGACGTTTCATAAACTGAAGGACGAAACGTGTTGCGCCGACCCCGAGTGACGTGAGACCAAGGCAGGAAGATGATGATTATTATAGTTCGTATTTGGCCGCACAGGTGTCGCTACAACCAGTTACCTCATAGCCCGTTGGATTAAAACCTTCTCCAGCCATAATTTACAGCATTTAGTGTTTCGCAAAACAAGGAGTGTCAATGTCTGGTATTAAAGAACTATACGTCTAGTAGAAAGTCACAGTTGCTGATTTTTTTTAAGAAAAACTAACTTTATTTATATAAACCCTATGGCAGCAGCGTTCTCTGTGCTTTTGTAACAACCGTACTGCGATCGCCAACCCGCCTGCCAAGCGTGGCGATTATGGCAAAACCCCCCATGTTATGTCAATGTGGCGTTGGGGGAGGGCTATGTCCAGCAGTGGACGTCTTTCGGCTGAAATGATGATGATGATGAAGATGGCCCAGTAAAACCTTGATAAATTATAAGCTGTATAGTCCTTTCGCTGTATAATGTTCCGGTTGACATTAGAAGAACCGTTCCTTTTCAATAAACTTAAAGTTATTACTGATTTCGGCTTTGACGACTATGGTATTCAGGGTGCAGCTAAAATATTCAGTCATGGTTGTAAATCAGTGTAATATTCAAGATTGAAAAGAAACGTTTCATCTAATGTCACCAGCACCATTTTACGGCGAAAGGACCATTCGTTGACACCAATATCATATGAAATATTTAGTAATGTACTCTTTTATTTGTGCAATATAAATAGGTGTAAAGGAATATTTACTCTCTTTGGTACCCGACTTGCATTACGGATCAAACTTATAAAAACTCTGTCGTTTTACGTTATCAGTGGCTTATCAGAACTTGAACTGTACACATCTCAGGACATTGCATTGATTGTTTTAACGAAAGTATTGATACTACGCCTGAAGAAGCTGCTCATGTTGCGCTGTTCAATCGAGCCAGTGCGCTGTATAAGGGTATACAGATGGTATCGAGAAACTGGTGCCTCTAACTGGAGAGAGAAACTCCTTGAGCAAAACGCCAATGTAGCACTTAGAGAGAGGAAGAGACCACCGTGTTATTGTCCTAAAATCGCTGCGGACTCGTCATTTGACGAGAATGAATGTGCAGTAGGAGCTGTATGTGTTCGAAGTATGTCAGCGAGTGGATAATTAGGATTCGCTAGTGGGAAACCATCTTTTTACAAAATGACCACCCACAGACCCGGATTTCACTCCAAGCGCGCTTCAACTTTACTTGAGATTATTTCAATTTGAGCGACGCGGTATGAGAATCAGTGTTGCTCACTGATAAGTGCAAATGAGTGAACATAGCAGAACCAGGAGAGGCCGGGTCTACAGGCATCTTGGAGAGTGGTTCACGCAGCGATGTTTCGTTGGTACGATTGCATACGACGGCGGCTCCTACAAGATATCATTGGAAGGAAGACAGCGCTGTTTTCCTTTCCATTATGTTTAAAACCTTTGACGGCACGGTTGGCTCAGTGGTTGAGCGATCGACTGCTGCTCTGCCTATCGCGGGTTCGATCCCCGCACGGAACAAATATTTGTATGGCCTACAGTTTGTTGTTCCGGGTCTGGTTGTTTGTGTATGTGAGTTTAAATGTTTGTAAACGATGTTTGTGTCGATGTTTTTTTTAAAGTAAAGTAATAATTATGAATAACTTCTTAGTAATAGCTTTAGTGAGTCGATTTGGTTGCTCGCGACTGCACAATGGCTGTTCGTTTATGAAGAAACAGATAGTCGCCAGTACTGATGGCGCATTGGACATTGAAATAGGAGCTATATTATATCAGTTTGACATTAACATCTTGATGGCCTATCGTTATACTATCATTACATGAATGCCTTTAACCCGCAATTTAACAGGCTTTTAGAAACGACTTGAGAAGTATCAATAGTGAGAAGATATCATTATGTTGTCTTTTCCTCCGTGCTGGCAATTTTCTGTGGCAGCACTGGCATAAATATCGCAATATATGACGTTTTGTAAAGTAACGTAACATAACATCCTGCCTGCAATCATCGAAGAGTTTTTGCTGTTCTTTATAAGTCCCAATAATAATGAGTTTTTTTTTGTCTCAATCTGGCAAAATATTTGTATGACCTACAGGTAGTTGTTCCGGATCTGGCTGTTTGTATATGTGAGTTTAAATGTTTGTAAACGCACAACGTATCTATGATACAGGAGAAATTCCTTGTGGGGGCAACGTTTTTATAAAAAAAAGAAAGATAGAAATTAAACAAAACACAACGCTTCATTGACAAATGATTGTATGTTAACACATCACTTTAAATAAAAAATCATTAAATATACCTGGCAAAGTTTCGAATGGAATCGCGAAATAAGTTGCATATTAGATTCAAAGCGCCCATCACCGCTTAAAATCCGCATAAATGCGAATTGGGACCATTGTTCTCTAAGGCTTTAAAGATGGGTCCTGTACTAAAGTTTGTAACATACTGCGAAGATAATATACAAATGTAAAATATCTTACAACTATCAGAGCGCTCATGAAGCTTGATGCTAATAAATTTTATTCTTGAAGACAAAAACTAGAATAAACTAGGATAAGTCGCAGTTCCTTTTGATTTTTAGGGGTATAGGAACAGGGTGTAAAGTTCCTCAATACTCCATTGAAAAGGGAGGATAATGAAGATATAGGTGAGATGTAGGAAATTGATGTTAGTTCTTCCGTCGTTTCATAGATGGCGCTGTAGTACTTTTGTAGTAAGTTGCTTTTTGTTGGTCGCTACAGATTAGTTTGTTACTAGTTAGTTCCGTGGAATGGTGACGATCCGTTATATACAGGGTTTCCTCCGTGTCTCGGCAAGCACGTTAAGCCGTCGGTCCCGGCTTAGATCTTTGACAGTCGTTACAGGTGGGCCGAAGTTGGCCCGAAGTTCTGACAATCAGTCTTACAAAGGAGCATATTACCCATTACTAACTGGATTGTGAGTTTGGTGTAGTTTGGGAAAAGGCTAGGCAGATGATAACTAAATGGGTTGTGGAGGTTAGATAGGCAGTCGCTCCAAACATATATAAAATACTGGTATTCAGCTGAATCTGGTTAGGCTGAAATTTAGCTGACCTCAATAAGGTTGGGAAAAGGTTAGGCAGATGATGACCTATGCTATGGTTAGCTTTAATATTTATTATACCATCATTCTTATATGTTGTCCAACAAGCTTAAATGGCTTACATTCAATATTGCGGTTTGGTCTCGTAATAGCAGATGAGTTTCGTATAATAATTACGATGTTAAATTATTTTACGTCTACATTCGGAACGAGACTATCATTTTTGTTTATTGATTTTACAGCTAAATTGGTCATTACTTTAAGTATTAGTTTTGAAAGGTTTTCGGTAAAGTTTTACTCGGGATCCCTTCTTTTCGCATAATATTCTCTTTCATAATAAACATTGGTATTTTTTTTGCCATAATACATTGCTATATTTTTTTGGTATATTGTTGATGTTAGCATAATTATCTTGAAGGCTAATTTTGTTTAAGGATAATTTTAATTCGCATAATTTTACTAGGTATAATGATTATTAGCATAGTATTTAGGCATACAATTAATAGAAATAACGGAAACTAATATAAAATAACATAACGGAATAAAATTAAAGAATTGTCTTAAAAATCAATTTGTTGTGCTTCAAAAGTTACTGACAGAAACGAATGGCTGCAAAACCGACTCCACGTAGTCTTATCTGCCCTACCCCTAGAGTATAATCTTAGCCCACGTAGGTGCGGAGGGGCAGCCCGTGAGCTGAGAAGCAGGTGGTGAGCGTAAAACACATCTGCGACGATAAGATCGCGTGGATCCGGAATCGTAGTGCCAGAGCTATGACAGAAACCACGTCTGCTGCATGTTGCATGCTTGCTGCATGCTTGTTTGCATGCTGCATGCATGGTATATGCTTGTTTACTTATTTGCATGCGGCATGCTTGCTGCATGCATGGTATTATGCTTGTTTACATGTTTGCATGATGCATGCTTGCTGCATGCATGAAGTATACTTTTTTTGCATGCTTCTTACAGGGAAAAAAACCCACATATGTTCACAATCAACTATGTTCAAAACAAATATGTTATGGAAAAAAATATTTTGTTCTACCTATAATGTAAAGTGCCTACAAATTTCATTGGAGCAATATTGTAAAAAAATGTGTATTAGTGTGTAACATTTTAGGAGTTAATTATTATACTTCTTTGTTATGCCTTTTAAAAAGTATGTTTTAAAATCATTATGCATAAATAAAATTATGCTTTAGAATGTTATGCTTAGACATTAATGCGGTCGAAACGGACACTAGATAAAAGATTCGCTGCAATATTATTAAGTTAGGATTAAGTTATTTTGCTGCGCCCTAACAGGGTCATGTACTCTCTAGTTTTAAGCCCAGCTTGTAACGTGAATTATGTAGATTTTGCATGAAATAAATAAATTATTATGATTAGAGAAATTATGCTAATGCTAAACCGAAACTAGCCACCGACCATACATTCACAAAGTTTAATTGAAATCGGTTGGCTAGTTTCGGAGATTAGCAATAAACATAAGTGATTTATATATATATACATATATTGAGATTGAACACACTACAGTAACTTACAACACAAACAAAATCACCAACCGCATACAATTCTTTCACTGCTCAACCATCAATCATTCCTATCTCAACAGACACTGCACAGCGGTGCATAGTAACAAGACGTTCTAAAATAATTTGGGTGGCGCTACGCCGCGCCGGCGCGGCGCAGCCGAGAGAGCGGTGCGCGTTCCCACGTGCGCGCACGCTCGCCTGCCTTGAACGACCTTGCCGATCGCCTGGTTTTACTTGCAACTGTTGTACGTTCGCTTGATGAGGGAGTACGCTTTTAATATTTTTTTTGTTGATTAAGTAAGTTTTTTAAAGGAATTTCTCAGTTCGAGCTAAGACTGGTTTTTTGCCTTGTTGATGTTACTAGGCTCGCCCCCTATTATGTGAGACATAAACATTACCGGCGTGATGTTATGTGATGTAAAAAAAGTAAGTATTAGTAAAGTATTGTGACTGCTTCTGTATGGTGTCGTAAGAGGCGACTAAGGGACTTGCCAGAGAATGGGCAGCATGGTTCTCTGTGATTTTGCAACAACCGTACTGCGATCGGCAACCCGCCTGCCAAGCGTGGCGATTATGGTAAAACCCCCCATGTTATGTCAATGTGGCGACACTTGGGGGAGGCCTCGTCTTCCGGCTGAAATGATGATGATGATGATTGTGACTGCTTCTTAGAATACGACATACTTTACTGTACACCACAATTGAAACATAAGTGTTTTACAATATTGATTATTCTATGGTTACGATGGCGGTCTTATTGCTGATGGCGATATCTTCCAGACAATCTTTGAATGGACTGCCCGAACATAAACTATAAACGGGGCTTAGCTTTGTATGCTCTCCAAAAATCAATATCCAATATCCTCCTGGATGAGGCAGGATGGAGACGATCATGAGAAAGAGTCATACGTCGAAAACCAATCCGGCTTTGTAGAACTAAACAGAAGAACTGAGAGAGAGAGAGAGGAAAAGAGAGAAAAATATAAAAATATTGCTATTATAGCTCCACAGGATAAGAATTAGCATGTATATCAGAACGTTCGGCCAATCGAGATAGGGAGCTGGCTCCTACTCCAGTTTTTAGTGACGATTACGTGACCCACAAAGATGAGCCTAAGGATAAGCTAATCTGAACTACCAAGGTACATCTTAAAATAGCCTTGCGTTGAAAAGTCTGGTGTCATTTTGCCAACAACTGTTCTTTGGCCATGTAGGTCCATACTAATAAAATAAGATCAAATAATATAATTGACATACTTTGTGAATACACGTATTCTATTCATAATGATACTGTATCGTCATAATTACGGAACGTAATAAAAGCTAATAATACTTGCTATGTACCTGTAGGTGGATTGTGGCGTAGAAAAAAAAGATGTGTTCTTTTTTCCTTCCCGTGCCAAATGGGACGTGAATGCTGCGTGGGTGACGCGGACGTCGTGGATTCTCGATATATTGTCGAAGTTCTCTCTATAAGAAAGATTTGTGGAAGAAAAACGTTGCTTTTACATAGCTTTGATATAATCTAATGTTATGTTGTGTTGTGTTGTGTTGTGAATTACTGGTTTACGAGTGTTTATTTTAACATCATGTGTTCTGTATGGTGTCGGACGTAAAGAATAGCACCATCCCATATCCATATCCCGTGGGTGTCGTAAGAAGCGACTAAGGGGCTTGTCAGAGGATGGCAGAAGCGTTCTCTGTGCTTTTGTAACAACCGTACTGCGATCGCCAACCCGCCTGCCAAGCGTGGCGATTATGGCAAAACTCCCCATGTTATGTCAATGTGGCGACACTTGGGGGAGGCCTATGTCCAGCAGTGGACGTCTTTCAGCTGAAATGATGATGATGATGTTTCTAATAATGATCAGTGTTATTATATTCCACTAAACTCAAGCCTAATATTAGCATTATCAGCTTAGTATTAACTATGAGCAAAGTATCTGTTGATTTACGTGGCAGGATTTAATTGCCAGTGGATTATCATATGTTGAAGTAGCAGTTAAAATTGGCATCTCAACAGCACGCAGCGTTTAGACGATACAAGTCATTTGTTGCTTCAATTTGAATGCATACCACATAAGAAAGTTGTACGTGGAGCATAAGGAAAATTTAAGCTAGTATCGAATCCACTTTTTAATCAATTCCCTCTTTTTTAACCAACTCTTTGTCATGCGTCTTATAATAGCTTGTCCAAAAGATTGGAAGCTTGTGAGAGACGTCTTTAGTCGAGCGGCTGTTTTATACGACTGCCCAAAAACAAAAGAATTTACACACGTTCAATTTAGGTCATTATCGGTCCCCGGATTGCAATAAAAATGTTGGATTTCTGTTTTCTAGTTTTGGACATAATCGCGGTTGTTCTCATTCAGCACTTCTTAGCGTGTCGACGGCAAATCGCTAAATATATTTAGCCCAAAACTCAGCCAAGCGAACTCCGCTCGCTGATGCAGTCATAAGATCCTCAAGTGCGCAGGTGACAGGGCATGCAGCGCAAGATGTAAGGTGGGCCATTGTCTGTGGAGACACGCCGCATACACACTTGAGATCTGAGCCGTCCATGCACCCCCATCTGTAGAGATTGTCTTTGCTACGGCCAACTTGCGTTCGGAGTCTATTTAGAGATTTCCAAGTCGGCCACGGCAAAGCATGCCCGGGTGGAAGGGTTTCGGAATTTAACACTGAAATCATTCTTCTTGTTTTTCATTTTTTAAGTTCACTTTTTGACAGGCATGTTTTTATTATTTAAGCTAAAAGTCTGACATCCAGTCTTACCAAGGGGTATCGTATTACCCAGTTACTGGGTTGTGGAGGTCAGATAGGCAGTCGCTTCATGTAAAATACTGGTACTCAGCTGCATCTGGTTAGACTGGAAGCCGACCCCAAGATAGTTTGGGAAAAGGCTAGGCAGATGATGATGATGATGTTTTTATTATTTCCCATTATTTGTTTTTTTTTGTAAAGTGTCCACAACAAGAATTGTTCAGACTCATCATAATATGTGATAACAACATAATGACGCATCTCGTGTTGTTCAGTGGCGTCTAATTCCGTGAGTCATGACTGTCATTAGTGCCAAATTGTCGGCCGCTGGGTTACTGGCACAGCTTGTGAAGACACATGACATGACTGATGCTAAATTGAATGTTTTTCATTCATTATCTGGGCATGAAGAGTGTTTTATCTGTTTGTGGCCTTTAGATGCTGTACAGGCAGTTTTGTTATTCATTGGGACATTCATTCTATCATCATCAGCTGTTGTGATTTTTTTTATAATATTTTTTCAGTTGTTTAACATAAATCTTTTTTATCCCATACGCTCACTCCGCAAAAGTCTACTTCTCAAACAATGATATTTGTAATCCGATCGGTACTTACAAACAAACATACGTAGGTATATAATGAAATTTATCTCTTTATAATATTAATAACATCGATAAGATGCGTGCTTCTGTCTGTTCAAAAACGAAGACCCTCTTCAGATAAGTCACTCAATTTACGTTAGCAAATTTCGTTCTCCAGTCTTCGCGATTATGTTGTCACGTTATTCACAATCCGAGGGATTCAGGAAAATATTGATCAATGCTAAGATATTCGCCAAAGGAGCTCGTGGCTAAATAATAACAGCCGTTCGGGTCGATCAACTGTCGACCTTCAGGTTAACCTGAAGCAGGCGCGCACTAGGCAAGCGCGGGTTAAGCCTCGCTTGCCTTGTTTGGTCCGTGGATGGGTGACCACCCATTACATACCGAGTTTTCCCCGTGCCTCGGAAAGCACGTTAAGTGGTAACTGGCAGCGGGGACCACCCCGCTGTCAGTTTTAGATCCTTGATAGTCCTTTCAGGTAGTCAGTGGCCCGAAAGTCTTACCACCAGTCTTAGAAGGGGTATCGTATTAGCAAAAACTGGTTTGTGGAGATCAGATAGGCAGTCGCTCCATGTAGAGTACTGGTATTCAGCTGCATCCGGTTAGACTGGAAGCAGACCACAACAAAGTTGGGAAAAAGCTAGACAGATGATGGTTACACGTTAAGATGAAGACTACATTTCAAAGATACCTATTAACAGTTCCCCTAGTACTTTTTTCAAAAATGTCGCATTTTTTAAGACATCACCAAGCGAAAAGAATGCGATACTTTTAAGTGCAGCCTTATTTAGCGAACGTATTTTAATGCAAGTGGCTGCTAATGGAAAATAACCGTCGCGACCCCGTTTCTTTGTCTTAAATCTTTTTTGCGGTTAGTCTCGTTATGTTAAAAGTAGTAATATTATCTTACTTTCAGAACTACTATGTTTCATTGATTGTGATAATAACATGCCTGTGAACTTTTGGTGTGTTAAATGTACTGAATTTATAGAATAATCGTTTCAATCAATGTTTTAAGGTTTGCAGCTGATTTGGTCTCTTCAGATTGAGCAGACGTTTTGGGTCTTTGAAAAAAATATTTATAAGGTTTATATTATTATAGAGCCCTGAATAGTGGCTGGAACGCTCTGTATGGTGTTGGAGGTAAAGAATAGCACCATCGCATATCTTCCCGTGGGTGTCGTAAGAGGCCACTAAGCCAGAGAATGGGCAGCAGCGTTCTCTGTGCTTTTGTAACAACCGTACTGCGATCGCCAACCCGCTTGCCAAGCGTGGCGATTATGGCAAAACCCCCCAAAATGTCAGTGTGTCGACACTTGGGGGAGGCCTATGTCCAGCAGTGGACTTCTTGTGGGCTGAAATGATGATGATGATGATGAGAGCCCTGACACAGCCAGAAGGTAGACCTCACAGAAGATTGCGGAACGACCTGGACAAGACCAGCGACCAGTAGTCCATATTGGCCCTGGATCGTGACAATTGGAAGTCATGGGGGGCCTTTGCCCAGCAGTGGGATGACGCAGAATAAGTAGTATCAGTAAGGTTTCTATTATGTTGAGTTTCAAAAAGTAAGTAAATAAAAGCCTGGTTTTTTTCCTATTATCATGTTTCGGGTCTCTAAGTAAGTAAAAAAGTTGTGACTTATTTCAGAGGTTTCCTTTTTAATATTGTAGGATGTTCTTTTCGCCTTGAGAGAGGAGCAAGCTGTCTGGGGGGAAACAAAAGGAACTTAACAAAGTTTTTTGGAGTTCTAGCGGACAGCCTGGATTAAAATACCATGACCATACCCAGACCACAACAAAACAAGTTCATAAAACTCGTAATTATTTAAGTAGATAATCATCTGTTCCTCAATAACAAATGCCATTGTTATCTTGCTATAACGAACAACTGTATTAAGTAACACTTCCTAAATGTATAACCGATGTAACAAAAACTAAATTCAATAGTGAAGTTTTTCATTACATTCCACTGTAATATCCTGACCTTGATAAAAAATATTGTACAGAATCTTTATATCGTACTTGTCATTAAAAGGTAAGTTACATTGCGATGCCAATAACATAACATCACACCTGTAATCCCCGAAGAGATAGGTAGAGTCTTAGTCGTACCTACTCTACACCCACATTTCGCCGGTTATGTCAAAATCTCACAGAATTGGGAGCGAGCCTATTGTGAATCAACCGTCCAGACATCCAGTTTTGTTGGGCTGCTACTTAGAACTTCAAGATGGAAAAACCAATAACACCGACTGACCGGGAATTGATCCCCAGACCTCGTTTTCGGGTTCCCTCTATCTGGCAGAATCTTGGTGCTCCGAAATTCATTTGGCATAACACACTTGGCATAATTTTCGTTAAACGAATATTTTTACGCCAATAAATTATTAAATATAATTATTGTTTGGCCGAATGTTTACATGTCCGAATTTACAATGGCATACTTTTAAGATGGTAGAATTATATTTGGCATAATTTCGTTTAACGTAACGTTTATTTTAAGCGACGATTATTTGGTGCACCAAATAATCGTACACTTGGCATACCATTGTATGCCTTATTTCTGCGAAATGAAGTTTATCCGCTGTTTTGCATAATATTATGACATAAAAAATTCTGCCAGAAAGGGTAGACCCCTTGTCTTCAGCAGTGGCTTTTTGCGACCGCAAGACCAACAATGCAGTTCTGTTTAGGAATGTGGGCAAAATACTTTAAGAGCTTAGCAATGCAAGCATGAAAAGATAAATGATGATTTGTGTGTTAAATCAAGAGCTAAAAACCTGTAAACAAATTCAAGTTATTTATGTGTGTTTCGATAATTCTCTAGGGTCAGTCAGTGGGAGAACAGCGGTGGCCCAGTGGTGGCAGCCCTGACTTAAGAGCAGTATGCCGTGGGTTCGAACCCAGGCAAAACTCACTCAAAGTAATGCGCATTACTTTGAGTAATTTATTTCATCACCCCTGCCCTCAAAAACGGTGGTGGAAAATATCTTGAGGAACCCGGTACGTTCTAGACTAAAACTATCAACTCGCACTGGGATCGCGTGGTGGATTACAGCCCACTCCCTCTCATTCATTCGGAGGAGGCCTGTGTCCAAGCAGTGGGAACATTATAGAGTGAGGATGGTGATCAGTCAGTCAGGAAATGTCAGCGCCATCTATGTATATTTAAATTATATAAATATTAAATTATTGATTTAAAAAAATCGTATAAACTTTTTAGAAGGAAAAACTGGACATAAACATCTGCTCATTTTGTTCCATTTATTATTGTACACAAAAGTAAACTTTGGTTATAATTCACACTTTTTGGTGCTAAACATCCTCAAAAATAGACCTATAATTAGATCAGCAAATAAAAACCTACACCTTAACTCCTTCTACACGATACACTATTTACAAATAATGATGGTTTTAACATTTTGTTCAGTAGTCTGTGTTTTTTTTTGCAGAAGATTCAATATCATAGCAATTTTTTATTGTATTGGTATCTACGAGAACTACATATAAAAAAAACTGGTCAAGTTCGTGTCGGGCCACGCGCGGTGTAGGGTTCCGTAGTTTTTATAACAGCGAAGTGCGGGTCGTATTCGCTGACTGATAGTTTCGTACCAAGCTCTAACTAAAAGCCAAACATGACTACCTACCTAATTTGTCTTCCTATACAAACAACAATAACTGTTTTTTTTATAAAACTTATGACGCTTTGCGCCATCTATCGACATTTCTATGGAGTTGTTCGAAATTTTCGAGTCAAATACAATTGGTCGACTATTACTTGTAAACTTGTAAAGCCCACTTAAGTGTGATAGTTTTCCTTTAAGCTTCGTTATATAAAGGTACTACTGCCGTGACATTTGTATTTCTTACTACAACCGTTTAGTCTGTTGAGGGGGGGCACACTTGACCTTAACGAAAATTGGTACTTTAAAGCTTGATAAGTCACGAACGGTTTACTTAATTAAAAAACATCCTTGCCAAACCCCTAATATTTTTTAAAGACCTATCCAACAATATCCAACACTATGGGTGAGACGAAAAAAAAAATATCATCCCCACTTTACATGTAGGGGATACCGTAAATAATTGTTTTTTTCAAAATTATATTTTACCACTTTTTCGGCGTCATTAACCTGATACTCATAACAAATTACAACTTTCTAGTACCAATAGTTTTTAAGCTAAACCGCGGACAGACAGACAGACAGACGGACATGGCGAAACTATAAGGGTTCCTTGTTGACTACGGAACCCTAAAAATTGATTTCAGTTACCACTACACCCGAGAAAATAATAAAAATAGTGTCTCGCAAAATTTCACGTCACAGCCAGAATATCCTTCACAAAAATAAGTAAAAAACGCGCACACAGGGTTCCATAGCCCCAAACAATATAATAACAATATTTTGAACTGTCATTCATGAGTTAGTAGTATTAGTTAGTAAACTTCCACTCAACCGCAAAACTAAATTTGTTTTTTATAGTATGTTTATAAAAAACAAAGTTACTGCTGCTAAACTAAAAATCATATCTTATTGAAACCAATTTTTGTTGATAGTTTTTTTTACCTTCTACAATCCTAAATATTTTCAGAATTTTCCTCCGCTTACTTTAGAAATTAGAGGAGGGGGGGACACACATTTTACCACTTTGGAAGTGGCTCTACCGCAAACTATTCAGTTTAGAAAAAAATGATATTAGAAACCTCAATATCATTTTTAAAGACCTATCCATAGATATCCCACAAGTACGGGTTCGATGAAAAAAAAATTTTTGGTTTTCAGTTCTAAGTAGGGGGGAACCCCAAAATTTTTTGTTTTTTTTTCTATTTTTGTGTGAAAATCTTAATGCGGTTCACAGAATACTTCTACTTACCAAGTTTCAACAGTATAGTTCTTATAGTTTAGGAAAAAAGTGGCTGTGACATACGGACGGACAGACAGACAGACAGACAGACATGACGAATCTATAGGGGTTCCGTTTTTTGCCATTCGGCTACGGAACCCTAAAAAGGTGGCCTATCACAAAATTTACAAAAATAGCTGACGCCTCCACGTTTGCTAAAGGCGTGCCATTTTCAAAAGATGGTGTCGCACGTAACTTTTTCAATTTCCAACTGAAGGACACGTTTGAAAGCTCGCACCTAACGAGATGGATGTTTTATGTACCACTTCAGTGTTATTTTGAAGTGCCGTGATTTATGTGCCTCGGTTGAAAATTGAATCATGTTTGCATATATGGGAAACTACGCAATCTTTTGATTTTTTGGTGACGTGGAGGGTACGTAAAATAAACGGCAAAATGAATACTCTAGTTAGGGGAATGCAGATCCCCTTTACAAAGTAATATTCTATCAGCGAATACAATGATGGAAAAGAAAATCGAGATGATAGAATTCGTTGGTTCGTGCTTTTCTGAGGAGCTCGTGGCTAAATAATAACAGCCGCATGGTTTTAAGGTTAAGCCGTGCTTGCCGAGGTTGGTCCGTGGATGGGTGACCGTTATTACATACCGAGTTTCCTCCATGCCTTGGAAAGCACGTTAAGCTGTTGGTCCTGGCTGTCATTTGTACATCTTTGACAGTCGTTACGAGTAGTCAGAACCCAGGAGGTCAGATAGGCAGTCGCTTCATGTAAAATAGTGGTACTCAGCTGCATCTGGTTAGACTGGAAACCAACCCCAAAGATCTACAAAATGAGACGAACCATCATCATCTGCCTAGCCTTTTCCCAAACTATCTTAGTTTATCATTTATCATTGGTAGTAAGTGACCGGAAAGTTTTACAAACAGTCTTACTAAGAGATTTCGTATTATCCAGTACTAACTGCGTTTTGGAGGTCATACAGGAAGTTGTTCCGGTAAAATACTGGTACTAAACTGCATCCGGTTAGACTGGGCGCTGACCCTAGCATACTTGGGAAAAGGCACCCAGATGATTACTGGTAAACTTGCCCGGGACTTGGACCACATGGTTTTTTTTAAACATTCTACACAAATTGAACAATTCGTTTCTCCACTTTTTAGGGTTCCGTACCTAAAGACAAACGGGACCCTATTACTGAGACTTCGCTGCCCGTCCGTCCATCCGTCTGTCACCAGGCTATATCTCATTAACTGTGATAGTTAGCCAATTGAAATTTCTACAGATTATGTATTTATGTTGCCGCTATAACAAACTAAAAACAGAATAAAATCAATATTTAAGGGGGCTCCCATACAAAAAAGTGATTTTTAAGCTCGTTTTTATAAATAATGGTACGGAACCCTTCCTGCGCGAGTCCGACACAGACTTGGCCGGTTTTTGAAATTTGGAAACACACGGACACACATAGTTGCACATTATTTGATTAGAATATTTTCCGTACTATCTCTTTCATAAAAATAATAAGATACATCGCGCGTCGCCCCTAAAGATAATAAACCAATCAAAGCATAATTTCATATCAATAGGGGCAGGTTTCAGTCAATGATCTTCAACATGTTATTGTAAAACAGATGATCAATAACCTGCGTATTATTTTCTGTTGGGAATAAAGTTCAAATTGCAATGGCAATATAATTTGTTGCATTTATCAGAAACTCGTGCTATTCTCTACGGATCAGATGATTTGCTTTTCGGTCGTATTTAAGGTTGAAACTGATGCATCTACGTATTGCACTCCGATGCAACATATTCAAGATATCACTACTGTTTCTATTTTTATTTTTACTACAGTATTGAGTAGTTTTTATTATCTTCGTCAATGACTCGTTGTTTGACTGTGTTCAATATAGTTTGTTGAATTAATTTATCCTACTTCTACAAATATTTTAAATGTGAACCTTTGTAAGGGTGTATGTTACTCTTTCACGCAAAAGTTAGTGAAAGGATCTGAATGAAATTTGGCAAAAGGATAGGTAATAGTCTGGAATACACAAACCATAGGACACAAACAAACAAACCAAACCATAGGTCTATATGGTATAGGATACTTTTTATCCCGGTAGTACGAACCCGTGGGACAATTTTTTTTTTAAACGTTACCCCACACTTGGAATTTCTGGCGCGTTTACAAACATTTAAACTCACACAAACAGCCAGACCAAAACGGAAACAACTATGAAACAACTATCTGTAGGCCATACAAATATTTGTTTCGTGCGGGGACCGAACCCGCGACATGCAGCGCAGCAGTCGATAGCTCAACCTCTGCGCCAACCGTGCCATCAAATAAAGACCAAACGCTTGCATCAGTTATTTGTTAATAAAGACACCATTGAAATTTCCCTGGAAACACGAGCTGATGTTGTTCCTGTCTTAGTAATAATAATAATAATAAAGACCATGTCACGCTGTACTGGGATCGGCCTATCATTACTGACAGGACTATTGTCGCCAATAAGCCTGACATAGTGGTGATAGACCGATCAGCGCGCCGCGTAATGATAGTCGATGTTACCATCCCGCATGACGAAAACCTCGTGAAAGCTGAGAAAGAGAAACAAATAAAATATCTCGACTTGGCTCACGAGGTTGTCGATATGTGGAATGTGGACTCGGCTATCATTGTGCCGATTGTCATAACGGCCAATGGCCTTATGGCCAAGAGCCTCGACGACCATCTGTCGAAGCTCTCACTTGGGGGTTGGATCAAGAGCCAGATTCAGAAGGCAGTACTCCTCGATACGGCCCGCATTGTGAGGAGGTTCCTGTCTCTGCAGCCCTAACCACCGGTAGCTTGGACCCTGCTCCCGACACCGGCGGAAACCTGTTTTTTATATTTTTAAATGTTTTTTTTTACCTTTTTGTTTTTAAGAAATATTTAAAAATATATGAGATAAGATGACAAATGAATAAAGGGAATATAATAATAATAATAATTTTATTTATTGGCATAACAAGTAATTGACACGGTTGTGAATCACTGGTGCCTGTGGTAGGTAGTAGAACACCTGTATTACAGGTCACCAGGTTTCCACTCAGAAATCATTTTACAATATCAATGTTAGGTACCAATACATATTACAGATTTGTTAGCAAAATAAAAGAAATAAAAGTAAGAAGTAACATAAGAACAAAACAATTTAGAAAAAATACTTTCACGGTGTAGGTGTGTGAGTGTGGGTGAGTGTGTGTGTGTGAGTGTGTGTGTGTGTAAATGTGTGTGTGTGTTTGTGTGTGTGTACAAGAGTATGTGTAAGATGTGCCTTTATGTGGTAAGGTTTATTAAGCCAAAACCTGCAACAGACCCTCTGTTGCAGAATATGATTGATGTTGTAGCCAATCTTGAACAGTTACTTTGAGATCGTATTGGTTTAGTTGGTGCACAGATAGAATTTTGTGAATTTTATTGTAGAGGTATGGTCCTAGGAAAACAAAGAAGCGACGGCTAAATGATGTTTTGGTTGGGACAGATGTGGCAACAAGGCGGCTACGACGCACGGGTCCTGGTATGTAATGTGACAGAGAGTGTTGTTTGATAACTGTGGCCAGGATAAATAATTGCCTAACAGTCAGTACTTGGCAGTATGCGTACAGCTCAACTGTGGGGAATAGGCGGGGTTTGAAACAGCAGACCTTAAGGACGGCTCTTTGGGCGCGCTCGACTTTTATCAGGTTAGTTTTGGCGGCACCTCCCCAGGTCGTGTTGCAATAGTTCAAAACAGATTGACACAGCGCCTGATAGACCATCTTCATTATATCTGTACCTGCGGATTCGCGTAATTGTTTAAATATATAAATGAGCTTACGTACACGGTTAGACAGGTGATCAATATATTTTTTAAATGTGAGGTGACTGTCTATCACGACGCCGAGATACTTGATGTGTGTCACTTTGTCTATTGTGTAGTTAGTGTCATCAGTAGTAGTAGTAGTAGTAATTTGAGGGAGTACATCAGATGGAATTGCGGTACTGCGAATGGAAAAATTGAGCAACTTGGTTTTGGAGACGTTCAGGGTGAGTAGATTTTTGCTAAGCCAGTCACTAACAGCATCAAAGCCTCTCTGTGCAAGGCGATAAGTTTCAGCCCAATTATTCGATGAAAATACAAGCGCTGTATCATCCGCATAAGAAACTATCGTCCCGTTTTCAATAATGAGATTACACAAATCATTTATATAGCACAGGAAGAGGCTCGGTCCAAGAATGCTGCCCTGGGGCACCCCGTAGAGAATTGGCATTTCAGAACTAGTGTGTGGCCCTATTTTGACACATTGGGTTCTTCTTTAGTCACTCTATTTAAAGTGTAGTGAAAAAAGATTTTTACGCTTGACATAAACTTGGCTATAAATAGAATGAAAATGAAGAACGTTGTCTATGCTTTCATATGACATAGATTCTATCACTGTTGATGATTATTACGTTATCTATTTGCCTCGCGGTCATGGTCCTAATGATTTCAATAGTTCAATAGTCCAATTAATTGAAAAGCAGTGAAATATTAAGCCTGCGATCAAAGACGGCTGTACTGTTATTGACATAACATCATATTTCGTCAGGTATGTTTACGCTTGAACGTCCATACATACTATATTTGTACGAGTGGACGTTCAAGTGTTTAAGTTCAATTTTATAGGGTGCGAGCCTATTGTAGTCAACCGGGCACAAATCAGACTTCGCGGCTGCCATTGAGAAATTACTGATGGAAAAACCCAATAAAATTGGACTGTTACTCCTGCTGTTCTGTATGGTCTCGGACGTAAAGAATAGCACCATCCCATATCTTCCCGTGGGTGTCGTAAGAGGCGACTAAGGGACTTGCCAGAGATTGGGCAGCAGCGTTCTCTGTGTTTTTGTGACAACCGTACTGCGGTCGCCAACCCACCTGCCAATCGTGGCGATTATGGCAAAACCCTTATGTACACTTGGGGGAGGCCTGTGTCCAGAAGTGGACGTCTTTTGGCTGAAATAATGATGATGATGGCGATGTTACTCCTGCTGATTTTGGTTATTGAAAATAACTTAATCGCAATCATGATTCTGAGAAAATTCTACAATGTCAGCAAGTTTAATTCAACCTAGTAGGTATCTTGCCTAAACCGACGGAATTTGTTTTGTCCATCGTAAAAACGAACGCTTCTTTTTCGAGGTCGTGTTACACAAGTTTCACTTACAATTCTCGCGTCTGTACCCAACCTTATAATAAGTTGTGCAAATATCAAACTTCTAAAGTTCTCTTTAAACATATTTTTGACATTGTATGGTCAACAGAAGTAGGTTAACACTGTTACTTTGACTGATCTATTTGGACCAAAAGTAATGTAAGTCTAGTACTTCCAGCATTTGATGTTTTAACTAATATTATATTTTTTTAACTGAATTATCACTAAGTTTCTATTGATCGTTTGGTTGCTAGGCTTGTGTGCTAAATTAAATGAAAATTCGTTCAGCCGATAAGGCGTGAAAGACACACAGCAGATCAACAGACATATTCATATTAATTTTAATTGCGTTCCACAATATTAAAAAGTTGTTACAAAAGGCTGACAGCTAACATAGTTTCGCCTTTAAAATATATAGATGGATAAAAATATTTTAACCGCTTTTTATCGTTGACCGTACTTCACAGATATTCCGTTATCCTAGGAAAAACGGAAATGCGCCAAAGATGCAATTGCGATGTGGTTGCGTCATGCTAAAGAGCGATTGCCTTGAACGTTTCAATTATGCCTTTAGAATGACTTGCTAGATTTCGATACGGATTTCTTTAGCATAAAACTAGAATATATACCTAAGTTTCTTATTATATCTGTTGGTTTTTCTAAAACTGAAATAAATAAAACTATTGCCTAACGCGGGTTCATAAAAATCTAGTATCATCATCATCATGTTCTGTATGGTGTCGGACGTAAAGAACAGCACCATCCCATATCTTCCTGTGGGTGTCGTAAGAGGCGACTAAGGGACTTGCCAGAGAATGGGCAGCAGCGTTCTCTGTGCTTTTGTAACAACCGATCGCCAACCCGCTTGCCAAGCGTGGCGATTATGGCAAAACCCCCCTTATGTCAATGTGGCTTTGGGGGAGGCCTATGTCCAGCAGTGGACGTCTTTCGGCTGAAATGATGATGATGATGATGATCATCATCATCTGCCTAGTCTTTGCCGGACGTAGCTGAATACCAGTATTTTACAAGGAGCGACTGCCTATCTTACCTCCACGACCTAGTTAGTACTGGGTAATACGATATGCCTTGGTAAGACTGGTTGCCAGACATTCGGGCCACTGACAACCTGTAACGACTGTCAAAGATCTATAAGTGACAGCCGCGTTCAACGGTTTATCGTGCTTTCCGAGGCATGGACGAAACTCGTTATAAATTTTTTGTATAGTATCTAGTACCTAATTGAAAACAGAAGCTGTCTATATGGTTGCGTGACCTCAAGAACTGCGCAGTTGTTTTCCATGTTTGACTTAAAGGCAAGCAAAACACAAACGTGTTTATGTTTTTTTGTCTGCTACGTTTTCCCTCAATCCACATATGCGCAATTACAGCATATTTTAAGATAATTTGAAAGTAAGGCCGACATTGAATTAATTTTAAAAACATACCTAATTGTAATGAATTGCAAATTCTTCAACATTAAATTAATACGGCCTTAGTTCTACTCAGAATTTGGTAAGAGTTCACA
The DNA here is from genome assembly GCA_949152445.1 of Cerastis rubricosa. Lineage (NCBI taxonomy): Eukaryota > Metazoa > Arthropoda > Insecta > Lepidoptera > Noctuidae > Cerastis > Cerastis rubricosa. The sequence continues at coordinate 21,235,499 of OX424532.1, forward strand.
AGAGATTAAAATGATTTCAATGATAGAAATATTATGTTTAAGGAAAGTTACGACGAGCGTTGACGATCCTAGCGATTTTTCAATTTAAATCAGGTTACATAATACATACATCCATACATTTTGATCGAGAAGGTATTGCTCTTTTGTAGGAAAAAGCCGGGTGATTTATTTATTTTTTTGTGAAAACAATCGCAACATAACAGAAGTAAATCTAAGCTATTGCATGGTTAAAAGAAACATATTATCATCTAAACTAATATTATAAAGAGGAAAGATTTGATTGTTTGTTTGTTTGTTTGCATTAAATAGGCTCCGAAACTACTGGTACGATTTGAAAAATTCTTTCAGTGGTACATAGCACATTTATCGAGGAAGGCTATAAGCTATATATCATCACGCTACGACCAATAGGAGTGAAGCAGAAATTAAAAATGTTACGAAAACGGGGAAAATGTGACGCAAACGAAGTTGCGCCGGACAGCTAGTGTTAAATTAAATGACGGCAATATGCTCGCCCCCCTATTTGCATTAGACTTAAAAATAACCGTCGAAATGAGGGTGTATTACTAGTTAAATAATAATTTAACGTTGAAATGTTAAGTGAAAGTAAGTAATAATTATTATAATATCGACTGTATAATTTTAAACAAGACTTGCGAAACAACTACACTTAGTCCTTTTAATTTTTTATAAAATAATTAAAATGTTAATAATATTTGTAATTGTTCAGCAGTGTCTTCTTATTCGTCAATATCAAAATGTTGTTTACATTTTAAGTGCAACTAAAGAAAAAATAATAATAGGATATTGAAACAACTGTTTTTAATCAGGAAAACCTACTTTAAGAAGCGAATAACAAAACGTGCAACTCAATAATTTTGATAAAAGAGACGCTATAAATTATATATACCTAAATGGAAGAGCATACGCTATGTAATGGGTTATTATCCATCCACGGACCAACCTAGGCAAGCGCGGCTTAACCTGAAGATTGACCCGAACGGCTGTTATTATCTCGTCTACCAAATTCAAAAAGCGCTTCAAACATCATCATCATCATTTCAGCCGAAAGACGTCCGACGACTGCTGGACATAGGCCTCCCCCAAAAAGGGGGGTTTTGCCATAATCGCCACGCTTAGCAGGCGGGTTGGCGATCCCAGTTCGGTTGTAACAAAAGCACGGAGAACGCTGCTGCCCATTCTCTGGAAAGTCCCTTAGTCGCCTCTTACGACACCCACGAGAAGTAAGGGGATGGTGCTATTCTTTACGTCCGACACCATACAGACGTACACTTCATACATACTTCATACGGGGCCCCAAACAAATTTTTATGCGGGGCCCCGCCAAGGCACGCTATGCCTTGGTGACACCGTCAGGAACTCTGATCCCGCACACTTTACCAAGCCTCACAAATCACAGATATATTTAGAATCCATTGATACCACAATTAACACCAATAAAAGAACTGATACTAATTGCATTTGAACCACAAAGCAATCACAACAACTTACTAATTAAAGACAGAGACAGCGCTATACAACTTGCATAGCGTCACCTCTTTCGTCCCTGAAGACTCCACTACATTGTGCAGGATAAGGTTATCAAGAGTAGCAAAGTTTATCTAGTTTTGGACTTTAAGTTCTAGTTCTTAGTTGTCATCATTGAATGTATACAAATGTGTTATGTTCATCGATAGGGCCACGCGCGATCGATCTTATGTTGCATGTTAATGTTTTGTTAAGAATACGCGTACATGTGTAACTTCTTATCTTTAGATTATAATTGAAGGCGGGAAATCATCACGTGTGGGGGTCAACCACCTTTAATTGTATTTTCCCACGTGGCTTTGAGCGTTGCACTGACTTGGCTGGTACCGCAAGAATTGAGTTACGAAAGATCATCATCATCAGCCTAATGTTCCCACTTCTGGGACACATGCCTCCTCTCTATGAGAGGGAGTGGGCTGTAATCCACCACGCGGGCTCAGTGCGGGTTGGTAGATGTCACATGACTTCGAATTTTTGTTCTAGGACATGCCGGTTTCCTCACGATGTTTTCCTTCACCGTTTTGAAGGGCAGCGGTGATGAAATAAGTTACACAAAGTAATGCGCCTGCCTGAGTTCGAAACCACGGCTTACTGTGCGTAAGTCGGGCCTGCCACCATTGTGCCACATATATTTATCATCGTTGTGCTAATAACAGTATTCCCAGTTCAGTTCAAATCCATTACCAAGCGTGAAGAGCGTGAAAGATTTACCTAATCTAAAAAATATATATAAATAAACACGACTTTCATTCAAATTGATCTTTTAACTTTAATCTTTTCATTAGCAGTGTAAACTCGCAACCCTACGTAAACTGTACCTACGGCTATCATGAATATTTGTAGGTTTCGTATCGTACGTTAACGTTTCGAAGTTTTCTCAGTGTCAAATTTAAAGTAAATAAACATTCGTGAAACTCGTAAGCCAGTGATCAGCAATTACGATATTATCCGTCATTTTATGCCTTCATGCTAGCTTTCTTCGTACAAACTGCTAAGTTACGTTTCGTATTCAATTCGATGAAGATACGAAACTTACATGTATTTTGTTCGTGCTCTGAATATTAGTTCAATTTACGCACACCATTGGCGCTGTTCAAGTTCCCATACAAAATGCTTTCGTTGACGATACGAATGTTTTTTCGATAGTGATTCATGCTAAAATCGTACCTACGTTTGAATTGACAATAAAACTTTCCTATAGCATTATTTTTCTCATGACCTTATCCCAATTTATTTGGGGTCGGCGCAGCATGTCTTCTTCTTCCATACTTCTCTATTTACTCGTCACCTCAGTAGTCACCTCGTTTCTTACCATATCATCCTTCACACAGTCCGTTCATCATCATACTATCTGTTACATCCTTCATTTTTACCTCTTCTTGTTTGCTACAGGCTTTCCCAAAATGGGCGATAACGCCCCCTTGTGGGCGCTGCAGGCCTAAAAGGGGGTCGTAAGAGACCCAGAAAAAATATCGAGGCGTTGTGTACCTCTACACAACGCCCCGATATTTTTTCTTCGGGGGCGATTTGTAATTTCATCTACCACCGACTGAGCTCTCGACTCTCGACTACAACTTGTGAACATCAACTAATATTAATTAAGAGATTGCTCAAACTAACTCGGTTCGATATTTCTCGCCGCGTAGTTCATATATCTGTCCAGTTTTAAGGAATAAATAAGATAAAAATCATGTCAATCGGTCGCTCCGTTTCGAAATGAAAGTAGACACAACCAACAAATAACACCCCTCTTTTTTGGTCGGGGGTTAATAAAAAAGCAACAGACACACTTTCGCATTTTAATAGTTATTAGTATTCCTAATATAGGTAATATTCGTAGATAATGGACAGCGGGCAATCATGTTTTAACAAGTTTCTGTTAAATAACCCAATTTGTGCATACCTGTATAAATTGGCTGGTTCGTAGAATACCGCGGAGAAAAAAAAATTGATCTTATTCCTTTATTAATTAACATTTGCTTTAAAAATTAGTTTATTACCAACAAAAAACATGAACAAAATAAAAAATCTCAGTTTTTCGCCAATAGCTTTCGCGAAAGTACCGTTCCGTGCGATTTTTGTCACGCGAACGCACCGATGCTAAAATAGGACGGACTCGCGTATGAAGGATTCCGTACCATTATTTATAAAAAAGAAAAAAAAAACTTTTTTGTATGGGAGCCTCTTAAAAAATATTTTTTTTGTTTTTATTATTTGTTGTTATAGCGTCCACAGAAATACATAATCTGTAGAAATTTCAACTGGTTAACTATCACGGTTCATGAGATACAGCCTGGTGACAGACGGACGGACGGACGGACGGACGGACGGACGGACGGACAGCGAAGTCTCAATAGGGTCCCGTTTGACCCTTTGGGTACAGAACCCTAAAAATGATTATTTTTAGAGATAGAGTGGAAACTTTGTTCTGGAAATTTCGTCCTCTTTAAGAAACTTTTTTCTACTTTTTGATATCATCATCATCATTTCAGCCTTAAGACGTCCATTGCTGGACATAGGTCTCCCCCAAAAAGGGGGGGTTTTGCGATAATCGCCACGCTTGGCTGGCGGATTGACTATCTCAGTACGGTTGTTGCAAAAGCACAGAGAACGCGACCTAACCTGGAAAAATTACCTTTCCTTCCAGCGTCAACTTACCATCCACCCATAAGTTTCCTTCTAATCGGGGGGCTGTTACATCCTTTATTTGTACTCCTTCTGGTCTCCTCAGCTGTCTGTGTGTTCTGGGCTACTCAGCTGTCTACGCTGTATTACTGCTGCTGACGCAGCATCCTCTTATTCCTCTCTCCCCCTCGTTACGGTCCAGCACACGAGACGCCTCCCAACCATCTTACACCTTATCACATGTATCTTGTTCTCGTGTTTTTATAATTTTAGTATGTACATAGTGTATTCTAGCCAAAAGTGGTTTCTTTTTTATAAACTAAATCCGAAACCCGATTCTAACGAAATAGCAATAGCATTTTTGTTATTTTTTGCAACAGGCAAAGAATTGGAATCACTATCACTCATATAAATAAGGTCAGATAGGCAGTCGCTTCATGTAAAATACTGGTACTCAGCTGTATCCGGTTAGACTGGAAGCCGACTCCAAGACAGTTTGGGAAAAGGCTAGGCAGGTGATGATGGGCAACGCGAGAGGTTTCAATTTTAAACTCCGCAAGTTAGAGACGAAACTTCTATCTCTTTATTTACATCACAGTTTAACAACATTATCCCAATAAAACGACGATTCCTAGAATAGCTTTAAAAATAGGAGCTCTATTGTCCCACCCATTTTATTCATCTCGCCCCGAATACTGAGTCTCACATCTGGAATATTAAGATCTCCTACGGTACAAACCGTATCCCATTATGTAAATGCGGCCTAGATAAATAAAGAATTGGCTGAACCGACCGTTGAACCTGAACTGTTAAACAATAATGTATGGCATAAATATCATAAATGTAAGGAGTTTACGGTTGGGACATTAAAAGGAGCGGCGAAGGTGTGGTGTTCTGTTATGGGTGACGTATCTCACGAATACAAAGTTGAAGTGATTTGACATCTTAAATATCACTAGCTGCTGCCCGCGACTTCGTTCGCGTGGAAATTTTGATGGGTTTTAGGTGTATGAAAAATAGATGTTGGCCGATTCTCAGACCTACCCGATATGCACACAAAATTTCGTACAAATCGGTTAAGCCGTTTCGGAGGAGTTTGGTAACTAACATTGTGACACGAGAATTTTAAATACAAGATTATATTTACACGGGTGTTTGTACCTAAAGTACTAGGCTATTGCAACATATCGCTAGTTATGTTAAAGGCGCATTTATAAAGATAAAGAAAATAGATAAAATGCAAGCAATTACTAACTGTCGGGTCTACGCTGTCCTTAAATACCAAAAAAAAGAAGAAAAAAAAATATAAAGTAACCATAGAGTTTCTTGCCGGGTCTTCTCCATAGGAAGTGACCAACTCGAATCATCTAGCTTTTCTCGACGTATTATAAATGCCAATTGATAAAGAATTATATAAAACAAATATCTCTCTCTGGCTACAACACTGTGATCGCCAAAATTGACCCACACATATTTTACCAGTTAAGCACGTTCTAAGTCCCTTATATTATTAACCAGGAACAAACCGGTGACTGCTACTGTATTTAAGGTAAAAATCTAAATTAATCAATAACATAATACTTCAGGCTTAGGTATCTCCAAAGATGCGCCAAAGGACCCTGTACTACCTCTCCCAAAAAAAATGCTTTCGATAAATCCTGCTTTAGTAATACAGGTGCCCTAAAAATAGGTGCTCAAACGGGAATACTTCAATTAATGTCCTATCGTGACAATCACAAACAATCGTATGACGCAATAGATAAATAATTTTCGGTAAAATATTAAACAAAAGTCGATAAACTTCTCAAGAAACAAGATATGCTTCAACAAATTAAAAGTATCTTAATGCAATTTAATAAAGTACGCTTGAATAATAATAACGTCAAAGTTTAAGTGCCAACACTTCACGGGAACGAACTTCGAACTTTTTCCAACTTGTCGGCGGCGGCGGCAGTGTAGATAATGAGTACTGGTTTTCTTTGGGTGGATCAAAAATTTTAATACATTTTCTCACTCATCATCATTCTCTTGCCCTTATCCCAATTTATTTGGAGTCGATTTTTCTTCTTCTTCCATACTTCTCTATTACTTGTCATCTCATGAGATTCCTCCTTTCTTGCCATATCATCCTTCACATAGTCCATCCATCGTACGCATTCATACTCAAAACCTTTCTCACGACATTTTCCTCGTTCCTCCGCATCACATCCATACCACGACAACCGATTACCACACATTTCAGTCACCGGCGCCACTTTCCTCTAATGTACTCATTCCTTGTGGCTCTGTATGGTGTCGGACGTAAAGAATAGCACCATCCCATATCTTCCCGTGGGTGTCGTAAGAGGCGACTAAGGGACTTGCCAGAGAATGGGCAGCAGCGTTCTCTGTGCGTTTTGTAACAACCGTACTGCGATCGCCAACCCACCTGCTAAGCGTGGCGATTATGGCAAAACCCCCCAAAATGTCAATGTGACTTGGGGGAGGCCTATGTCCAGCAGTGGACGACTTTTGGGCTGAAATGATGATGATGAATGACTCATTCCTTATTCTATCCATTTGCGTAACACTACACATCCCCCCTAGCATTCTCATCTCAGCCACATGCACAATGCCTTTCATTCATCCCTTTTGTGGCCCAACATTCTGATCCATACAAGACAGCAGGTCTAACCATTGTTTTATAAATTTTTCCCGTAAGTTTGAGGGGAATGCGGGAGTCGCAGTTAGTTCCCGTGACCTTCCACCATCTCACTCATATAGTTCCTTTTATTAAGAAAAGTTTGTATCAATAACATAAGCGTCACATCAGTAGGACTCCGAGGATCTGGCAGACGTGTTGTACGTTGCAATCATCATCATCATCATTTCAGCCCAAAAGACGTCCACTGCTGGACATAGGCCTCCCCCAAGTCACATTGACATTTTGGGGGGTTTTGCCATAATCGCCACGCTTGGCAGGCGGGTTGGCGATCGCAGTACGGTTGTTACAAAGAGCACAGAGAACGCTGCTGCCCATTCTCTGGCAAGTCCCTTAGACACAGTCGCCTCTTACGACACCCACGGGAAGATATGGGATGGTGCTATTCTTTACATCCGACACCATACAGAGCACGTTGCAATACAAGCCATGATTTAGAAGATTGTGAAGAAATGTCCAAGGAGTTTATTGCTCGTTCTTACATACATCCATAAACTCACCCCTTTCTCCCGTGGGTGAACAAAAACCACAAAACGCCACATACTACGATCCTTACATACTCCGTTTGCCTCTCCCATGTTTATTTCGTTCACTTCGTTTTTCGTTCTTCTCTTGAAATAAATTCCTCACGTATGCTCCGAATGCTTAACTATCGAGACATGTCTTGGGGAATCTCGTTCAAGTCCGACTTATATTCAGGGTTGAAAGATTTAGGAGCTCCTTTATGAAAATCAAAACGAGCTTTTCTATATCAATATCATTGATATAAAAAAACCTTCTATTTTCAGTGCTTGCCAAGGTGGGCCTAAAAATGGGTGACCATCCATACCGAGTTTCCTCCCTGCCTAGAAAAGCACGTTAAGCCGTTGGTCCTGGCTGTCATTTGTTGGTCTTTTAACATTCGGTACAAGTTGGTAGTTGGATTGAAAACTGACACAAACCGAGTTGGGAAAAGGCTAGACCGATGATGATGATTTAAAATAAAGATGTTGACATCAATTAAACACACATTCCTGCCCTTATCCCAATTAATTTAAGGCTCATGGAGAGCAGCGATGGCCCAGAGGGGGCAGCCCCAACTTACGAGCAATAAACCGTGGGTTCGAACCCAGGCAGGCGCATTACTTTGTGTAATTTATTTCATCACCAAGGAAAACATCGTGAGGAAACCAGCATGTCCTAGAACTAAAAAATTGAAGACATGTGACATCTACCAACCCGCACTGGGCCCGCGTGGTGGATACAACCCACTCCCTCTCATAGAGAGGAGACCTGTGTCCCAGCAGTGGGAACATTATAGGCTGATGATGATGATGATGACAGCACAGCATGTCTTCTTCCTTCCATACTTTTATTTTTTTATATTCTATTAGTCATCATCTTATGAATAACCTCCTATCTAGGCATCTCACCTTTCACACATCTCATCCATCGTTTCATCGGTCTTTAATAATCACTGATTTTAAAAGTATCTTGTTTCTGCTACTTTCATGAATCCTTAATTAAACATGTAGTATCATTTGCATTTGTTGTGCAACATAAAGAGTATTTTATTTATGAATGAATTCCACTGCCATGTTTTCTATACTTGACATTAAATTAAATTTATCTATAATTCACTTAACATCATTTTCGTTACCTAGTGCATGTTCAATGTCGTTCTCAAAATCCAAGGTTCGTTCGGTTATGAAAGTAAAGTGCCTCTCTAATGATGCAATGATAACTTAATGTTGATAGATATCATCTTTCGGCTGCCTCGTTGGTCTCGTAGTCACAGATTCTACTACTCAGCATGGGGCCCTGAGTTCAGCCCCGTGTATCTTTTTTTGGCATTACGAAAGCGAGCGAGATAGGCATACGACTTTCCGAATCGAAATCGAATCCGAGCGTTTGTGAATAGGGGGCCTGGTCCTAGTTCGGGCAAAGTTATGTTGGATTTTTGTATCAGGAATTTCTCATTAGCATCTCGGATGTGTGTCGGGTTGTTGGCAATAGGTTTGCCCCCTATTACTGGCGAAATATGGGTATACTTTAGGTGCAACACTGCTTCACTTCCAGAGTTATAGGCGTGATGTTCAAATCAAAACATTTATTTCTTTGCGTACATCGTGTTCGATTGTAATAAGGTTCTCCATATTTTACCGTCACGTGGGCATGCAAATATTAGGTTTGCAATTTAAGTTTAAAATAAGTGGCATGTCAATGAATTATAATAAGAAAAGAGTCATTAAAATTACAACAAAATAAAAATGTCAACCTGGTCAAAGCTATAAAAAAAAAATACTGTGAATAATGTCAGACAGAATAAAATGTTATGTTTTATAATATTACATCATCTTTCATAGCGAGTTGGGTGTCGAGAAGTTCGAACTTCTATTGTAAAACGATTGCATGATTGTATTTAGGGCAATATACAGTTACATCAGCCGATTTCCCGTTACTGAATTTCAATAAAATTGTAATTCTTATGAAATAGACTGATAACAAAAACATTTGATCATCTTTTCACATATTTCATGTTTTTCAGTAGCTATTTTCATCCTCAGTTTATCTGAATGAGTAAATATCGTATCAAGGAATGCAATAAATTGCAGAATATTAAATCACTTTTCTTGTAATCGTCAACATGACTAGCAATCTAATAAAGCCAATATCTAATCTTAAAGTTCGACTAACTGCAAAATACTTTTAAACCTTTCAATAATCGCTGAAACCAATTCAACCAACACACGGATGCTGCAGTGCGTATTTTAGCGTAGCACTAGGGGTGCTAGGGGGTCTCTATATGGTGTCGGACATAAATAATAGCACCTTCCCATATCTTCGCGTGGGTGTCGTAAGAGGCGACTAAGGGACTTGCCAGAGAATGGGCAGCAGCGTTCTCTGTGCTTTTGTAACAACAGTACTGCGATCGCCAACCCACTTGCCAAGCGTGGCGATTATGGCAAAACCCCCCTTATGCCAATTTGGCGACACTTGGGGGAGGCCTATGTCCAGCAGTGGATGTCTTTCGGCTGAAATGATGAATGATAAGGGGTGCTACGAATAAATTCGTCGACTAGGACCTACAACATTTATTATTTATCCACTCATTGAGGCTTCGTAGTTGATACTTTTCATTATTCATCATATATAATTATAAGAAATATATCTATAATGATTTTAATTTGCACATCAGTGATAATAATCAAATTCAATTGCAACTATCAGATAACATTGCATGACCAATTCTTTAAAATAAACAGTATTAGTCATTCCAAGTCATGTTATCCTATCCGTTTATAAAAATTGCGTGTTAATTGAAACCTTCACTTTGTGAAAAAGAAAATTAATGCCATCGGGATTTACATTGTAAATTAATAATAGCTATCTCTTTGTTGTTCTCACAATACAAATTGCCATTAATTGAATGAATACAGTCAAAGACTAGATCCATGATTAACCTTTAAAGTTAATTCTGAGACAATAGAGTCTGCGTGATGATATTTTCTGAGGCGTAGCGTGGGATAAACGACTAACAGAATCAAGTAACGGACGGTTGTCGTTTGTAGTATTCATTTTTGTTTATTATGTCGAGTTAATATTCTCATACGTCTGTATGGTGTCGGACGTAAAGAATAGCACCATCCCATATCTTCCCGTGGGTGTCGTAAGAAGCGACTAAGGGACTTGCCAGAGAATGGGCAGCAGCGTTCTCTGCGATCGCCAACCGGCCTGCCAAGCGTAGCGATTATGGCAAAACCCCCCAAAATGTCAATGTGACTTGGGGGAGGCCTATGTCCAGCAGTGGACGTCTTTTGGGCTGAAATGATGATAATGATGATGAATATTCTCATTGATGTTAATTTTTACTTTTGTTTCTACAGTTTTTTTTGTGTCCATGTACGTGTATCGATGGTAGAATGGAGTAGTCGACAATCGATCGATAGGGTTACCTAGAAACTATCGATCGACGTCGACTAATCCATTCTACCATCGATCGACGGTTGATTGATTGGTGTGGTAACAGGTACAACCTTAGGTTGGATGTTTTGTTACTATCTATTAGTCTGTTTTGGCTTTATGCAAACGTCGCACTATGGTTCCCCGCCCATACAAAGCTGCGACAAAAATACAAACTCCTTTGTTTCTGGGATTTCATTTATGAAACATGTTGGAGTAAGTAAGGAGTAAGGAGAGTAAGGAGAGTGTTAGAGAGTAAGGAGTATTAACGATTTAATATAAATTTCGCTACTAAAATTTTAATTCAAATTACAAACCTTATTCTTAAAGATTTAACATATCTGCCCGCAGAAAGGTTAAAGCGCATGTTGTATTATAGCAGATCCATGCAATAAAACCTTGTCGACAGAAGCTGACAGACAACACCATGGATAGGCTTGGACAATTTGCCTGGTAGTTTCCATAACATACTCTCCAAAATTGTCTGAGTTTATTTTTTAGCCAGATTATAAAGCTGGCAAAATGGTAGCAAAATAATATATTAATCTTCTACAGATTCCTCTAATTTCCGAAGAAATATCAGGATTCTCAAAGAACTTTCTAGCCGTGTGTAAAGCCAATCGTTCCGACACGCCAAGAAGCGATCTTTCATGTAGTGATTTGTATCCAAGTGTCAGTGATTCTTTGGTATATGAATAAAATTCAGCTTTTTAATTCTCCGAAATCAATGTTTTTTTCATCGCTTTTATCTATTGAAAGTGCGTCACGTATATAAAGACGGGAGGAGCGGTTGTGCGGACACGAACAACGAATTATTGTTCGACCGGGGTGCTTAGCAGCGATAGTGTTTTGTTTAGATTCTTTTGATAGCTTTGTTGGGCTTCCATTCCTACGGTGTCATATGTAGACCGTCGGATCTACTTTCTTCTTCTTCAGGACAGGCAGCTGTTATCTGCGTAGTATCTAGTAAATCTGCTTCATATTCATTCAAGTCATATTGTAACATGACATTGCGGCCATTATTCCGCTAATCGAACATTGTGATTACCTATAGTATGGTCGTTGCTCGTTTACTTCGGTTCAGCTGTAGAATTACCTACATAATAACCATTATTGGTTAAACAGATAATTGTATCGTTTTAACTTTTATCACAGTTTTTTTAACCCTCTCATCGAGAGGAGGCCTATCCCAGCAGTGGGAACATTATAGGCTGATGATGATGATGAACTTTTATCAAAAGCTTACCCAAAAGGACATGCTCCCAATCAAACATCAAATAAAAGACACAAATTCACTGTTTATATCACTTTTTTATAATTTATTTTCACAACATTTTTTATTTCTGTAAAATTTACAATAGCTTAAAACTCCTCACAAATATAATAGTAATTATGTATCGTAACAACACATCGTCGCGATTCGTGTAACACGAAACAGGCAACTTGGAAGAGAAAGAAAAAAATAATAACTATAATGTAAATATACTTGACAATATCCTAATTTAAGCTTATATAACGTAAGGTCTAGCAACCCCTATACTAGAGAGTCGATGTGTCGAACATTCGCTTTTAACATATGAGCGAGGGATGCGACACGCGTGCTTCGGAGAAGTTGGAGGGTGGGCAAGAAGCAGCGCTGCGGAGGCGGCGGTGTTGCTGCTACGCTACGACTTTTTGTATGTCCGTTTGTGTGATTGCGGGTTCAAGAGATACTAATATCTTTGTGACTTTAAATGAAGTTGGCAAATATTTTGATTCCATTCGGACTTTTACTTTAATTTTTTGTCGTAATTGATTTTAGAAACAAAACAATCTTCTTAAGATACTCTCAATGGGATCATGGCAAACAGTCAAATAATTAACAAAATAGATTCTAACAAAGCTACCATAATAATGTCCCACCCCCAAACCAATTACAGTCGTAAACATTTATACTGATAGATTGTAAAACAGTAAACTAAATGCCACACCGCTGCTAATTGGCGACGCCTCCAGTTCTGCGAAACTACGCTTTTAATTACGGCGTTCACGTGCTTTACTCCCACAAGATTCAATTCTTCTTACACATTTTTAAGACAAAGTTCTATCTTCACCGAAACAATAACTCAGAAAATCATGTACGGACCGCCAGTACATCAAGCTGTCAAACTGTCAAATTTTCCTAACCTTTTACCTTAAATTGTTAAAGATCAGTTTGAAAATCTGTTAAAAAAATTTGACAGATTGTAAAAAAAAAAATTGTTTTTATTTAATTTTTAAGTAGCGTGTGTACTTGGCTCCAGCATTATCATTGTTTTCGTTTCGTTGAGTAAACAACTGGGTCTTAGTTCCAACATTTTATAAATAGATAAGTAAATGCTTCTAGTGTTTCATTGAATTATAATTATTACTTTTGCATAATATTTAGTTTCGTTTCAATAAATTTCATGCATCAGCATGTCATCGAAGTATACAAAACAAAAGGTCAATGTCAACAATTATAAAAGTAGTCGATATTTTGAGCTCCTCTTGCCAAACACGTAGTATTGTAATGCAGATATTATGGAACCGAATTTATTTGATCATTTCCTTTCAAAACTAAATGATTTTGATATCTAACTGACATCTGACGAAAACCGTTAGGCATATCCATGCGATTGTTTTTTGTTAAAACTGGAGGCAAGTTTCTTTACGTGCTTAATCTAAAGACTATTAAAATCTATTGCCAGAACTTTCTTTTTGAAACATCTTATGTTAATTGTATCAACAAAGTTACTCAAATTAATTTTGTTACAAGAATCGAGACAGAATGTCACGTGTATTTGTTTACGTCTCGTGTGCCAAAATGTGACATTCAACCGGTTTTAATGATAGGTACACATAATAATGAGCAGTACTTTCAGAAACATACGTAGTATTGCCAGCTGTTAAAACTGTTTAAATAATCATCAAGTAAGTTCTGGAGTGAAGTAACTATACATTTATTAGAAAACTTGGTACTTTGAAATTTAAAAGCAAACTCCGAGCTAAATCTCACAAAACTTTAAAGATACTTATTCTGATTTATCTTCTTACTTCTTTGTGATACCTCGCCTTTTGTTTGGCTTGAATGTAGAAAGTTAAGTACAATCTTTCAGAATTTAGCAAATATCTCAGAAAAGTATCTCAAATACACAGAATCATTATCTAACAATATATACATATATAACAATCAACCTGCTGCACGAGAACGCCTTTGACCAGTGCTCATTAGAATTAAAAATTAATTATAAAATAAGGCTAGCTGAAAACTGATGGTAACTAAAAAAACGCTAAACTATATTGCAATGTCTCTCTTTGCAAAGGATTTAAAACATTTAGACCGTTGTTTTTGGAAGCGTTAGCCACGTTGTGGTGTACATGGAAGAGCTTTATAAGCCAACAAGCATCTCTCGGTACCTTTCCACTGTTCTCGAATTGAACCCAATCATTACGTATGTTCGCAGTTGAGTGTTTACGAAATTCGGAATAGTGAACTCGGCCTAGACTTCAGAAAGAATTACGTAGGTGAGCCAAGTTTGTGTAGAAAACATGTCAGTTAGAGTCCAAGATGAAAATGTCTACATTGAAAACTACAACTTCATAACTTACACAAAAATGCTAAATTACTGGTATGGTACCCTACGGCTAAAATACCTACATAATTATCTCCATAGTCGTAGAGAGGGAAAAAGTTACAAAAATATACCATCGAATATCGTATTTTTTTTATTCACGCGAGGAGGTAGTTCTTAACGGATTTTGCCAATAGCTGATTTATAATATAGATATAACAATCACAGTTATTTATAATAAGTATAGTGACAATAGAATGACATACAAAATACCTGTCGAAAAGACTACAAATCACAACTTAGACGCCTGTCTCGGTATAGCAAGTAACACTAGTGATAATTAACTTACATTCACTCTTATTACATATGGAATAAAGTTTAGATTCAGTTAACTATGTTTATGTACTTCATTTATTTCTAAGTACAGACGAATGCGTACTATTTCTAAATTAAGGGCTACCGTTTGACGATTACCGTGTTCCGTTGCACTCATGGTTTGCTGCGTAACGTTAATATTCCAAAATGTCCTCTCTAGTGCTGGGTTTGTTACATTCCAATAAAATTTGAAGAAAATATACACAAAGATGGGCTGCACTAGACTCACACAAGTGTAACGGATCACTGAACATGTTTAACTTGCATCAAATGTTTTATCACCTCCTAGTCATAAAATGACGTTCAGCCAAGATAACAAGCATATGATATTAGTTAAAGTGTTTACAATACAACACTACACAATCCCAAAAGTATTTTTGAAGGGTTTAAAAAATGAGATCTTAAAATTTTGGTTCGACAGTGAGCTAGTCGGGAAAATTCGTTTATAAACTCGATAAATTGCTCCGAAGTTAACTACAAAGGTTAACTCTAAAGATGATTGTACTTGATTACTTCGGATATATCTTCCGCTACTCAAAATATACTACATAACAAACTGCTTAGTAAAAGCCCTACAAAGTTCATGCAATGTATATAAATATAGTATTATCTCTGAATATGCATTTGGCAAAATATCTAACACATTCGCGTATTGGCCGGACACTGTTTCCACAATCGTTCATATATTCTATATCTCATTAAAATACAACAATAATAATATATCTCTCTATTGGATTTAATCTACATAATGTTATGTAAGTAGATAATATAATCATCGACAACATGGTTAATTAATACAACAATTAAATCACATTTTCTATACATCAACAGCTTTAATATAAACTGCATTTGTAGAGCCGTTAAAAGTAAAAAAAAAATGTTCATAAGTACTCTGTTCCTAAACGTGACTCCACTATTTGTAAATGTTCTTAAAATATTTTTATAATGGTATTTTTATATTATTTAAAAAAAGCGTGAACTTTAATATTGTACACACCTTAGTAATATATTTTTTTTGGGTTTTTAAAGTATTTTTTTATTTATTTTATATTTTTCTATGTGTATCTTAATTTGTTACTCGTACGCCAAGCCGTATACAATACTAGAGCGATCACGAAACGTGTAAGTGTATACATACATCCTTTCAGATTGATAAATACATAGTAAAATAGTTGTTTACGTGTGTGAGAGAGGAGCGGAGGCGACCGCGCTGGCTACGTCTTAACATTATAACGTTCTAACGTTCGTGATCTAGATACTACTACTTACAGATTTTCCCGCGTTAAGGCCGTCAGTCAAGGCCGGACTTGTTACCTCAGAAATTGTTCCTCCAAAAACTACGCACGCTCCTCCGTTAGTGTCCGTCGTTCAAGTGAACCAGTTATCATTCCTCGCAACAAATTTTCTCACTTAACTAGCAATATAACTCGTATCCGACCTTCCGCTTCTCCGTGATATTTCGACGGCGAGAGACATGCCACTACTTTTATGGAGACGACTTCTATACATAAAAGCTTAAAAATAACTAACTAGTCTTTTTATATAGGCAGACCATCGACTCGGACTCACTATCTAGCGGCGCATCCGTCGCAATCCACGTGAACGATAATTTTCGTACTGCTAGCATATTAACTTATCAACACGAAAGGAGTACGACTAGAAATTACTTCACGTCGCGTCGGGCCACGCAGCCGGCGGGGCGCGGGGCGCGGGGGCAATTGACGAGCGAATTGATCGGCGGACAGTGAGCAACACACGCGGCGGGGCGCCGCCGCCCGCTCCTACGCGTACATACATTTTTATCCGTATTATATACATTTGGCACTAAATTCATCGTCGGTTGAACAGCAGGTCCGGTCACGCCGGGCAGGACGCCGGGTGGCAGCACTCGCAGTAGGGCGCGGGCGGCGCGCACTGCGCCTGCGTGGTGTACTGCGCCTGCGTCGTGTACTGCGCGCACGCCACGCACTGCGCGCACGCGGCGCAGCCGGGGCAGGCGGTGCACGCGGCGCACACGCACACGTAGTACTGCGGCATCATGACGGGCGCGCGCGCGCACAGCTCGCGGCACGCCAGCGCCTCGATCAGCGCCAGCGTCTGCCGCCGCTCGTGCCCCATCAGGCACACGGTGGACTCGCGCACTACGCCGTGCAGCAGGGTCAGGTACCTGCACCGAGCGACACCGCCAGTTAACGTCAACTGTGTTATACAGTATCTGCAATAATGGACAACACGGTTAGTAGAGCAATGGATGGATTGTGTGGGAAATGATATGAAAGAAAAAAAGGAGTAAATGATAGCTTGATGGATGACAGAGAATGGGCAGAAGGTGATGAGCATACAATTGGGTCATCGTTTGTGGCCACATAGGGTTCTGCAGTCGTATTTGGCCTTGAACCAGATTTAGAAGGTAATCTTGCAGAATGATTCGACATCTGCCAGTTGTAACCATAAAGATTTGCAAAAAAATGCAGATGGCCTAGTTACCTATAACACACATTATGTGAAGAAGTACATCGTTACGAAGGATACCGACGCATAAAAGTAATAAAATCCAAGTAATTATTACCTATGCTTTAGAGCTTCCTCCTCTCTGCCGACGAAGTGGTTCCGCAGGTAGGCCTCGAGCTTGGCGCGCTGCTGGCCCAGCTCAGGGAAGTCTATGAAGAACCTCGAGCACATGTATCGCTCGAGGATTTTGATTTTGTCTGGCCGCGCCGGCCTGTATCCCTTCGCGAGGAGGGCGCAGTATTTGAGCAGACCGCCACCGCGGATCTCTTCGGGCTGCCGCGTCGCGATCAGTTTCTCTGCGAGGTGACCCAGAGCCTCATTGAAGTCGCCGTATACGGACTCGCCGACGACGGTCGGGTAGAAGTTCTCGCCGATGGGCAGTTGAGTGCACTCGTGGAACGCTAGGAGCGAGTCGAGAGCAATCTGGAACGAGTCCACGGAGAATTCAAACTGGCGACGCATGTTGTCCACGAACTTGAGCTCGACGGACTTGTGACCGCGTGAGTTACCGAGCGAGATCAGGGACCAGCGGTCGCCGTCTGAGTTCACGCGGACCATCTTGGAGACGTATGCTTCTTTGAGGCCGGCGGGGGAGGCGCGACGGCGCGGGGTGGCGGGGGGCATGAGAGTAGCCAGGTGGCCGAGCACGGCGGCCTTGACGCGGTCGCAGTGCCGCGCGGTGGGCAGCTCAGCCGTGAAGATGAGGTCGATGTCGGAGTAGGGCTGGGCCTTGTCGGCGAGCACATGACTGGCGGCGCCGCCATTGAGGCGCACGTCGCGCACGTTGACGCCGGCGCCCCCCGCGCTCTGCGGCGCCTCCAGGCGCGCGCGCACGCCGGCCACCAGCTCGCGCAGGCGCACGTGCAGCGTGGGGAAGTTCCCGCGCCCGTGGATGGCCACCACCTCGTCCATGACGTCACCGAGGCGCTTCACCTGCTCGTAGCAGAGCACGGCGTGACGCTCGCCTCCGCCGCAGCCTTCTTCTGATGAAGTGTAGCTAGACTCGCTCTGCAACAAACAAAAACAATATCTTAGTTAATATCTCAGATTTTTCAAAACTAAGTACAAGGAATTCTGGAGTAGTTTGGCGTGCCTAATGAATGACGCAGGTCAGTCGTCTCAAGGTAAATAACAATATAACAGGAATGTTAACACTATGAAAAGTGAGCAGTATTATGATAATAACTACAACGAGAGCGAAAATGATCACTTGGTTTCATTACAAATTACGTGTTGCCTTGAAAAAATATGTGCGAAACAGCTGGTGAGTGTACAATTACGACAGACTATCTTAAATCTAGTAATATTTGTTTGTGAACACGTGCATCGGGTTTATTGAGGAAACACAATGTAATGACTTTAGATTACCTATTAAGGAAATACAGAAAGCAATATATCTTGGTTATTTTATCTATCATTGGCCACCTTTGGTCTTTCTTAGCTAAGTCTCATCTTCTCGTAACATACGTTTTGTTATTACGATAGAATGTTACACAACGGTGTTAATGAATGATAATGTGTATACAAAATGCTGTAAAAAGCCTTAAAATAAAAGACCATCGCCAGACAAATGAATGACATAATTGAGGAGCTTCCGAGAACTATTGAATTGATGGCTGACAATATTTTTTGCGTACTTATTTTTTACTTAGCAATGCTATCAAGGTTGGAAATAAGCAAATAGGATTTGGGTGCGTTGTTTGTACAAACGAATGCCATTATTTGATGCACAGTGATTGCGTATAATTTTACTAGGCGGAAGAATTTTTTGTCATCGTTTTTGTCGCCAAATAACACTTTAGTGCAAAAAGTGTTATTTAGCATGAAAATTTGGCTAAAGCGCTTTCGTTTTCAATCTTAGTCAGAGTCTACTTTGTGCCTATTTTTGTTATTTGGATGCCTGGATGAACTTTTTTGGCACATTGTAATGTCCTAAAATGCAAGATTACCCACATACTGCAATAAAAACTTACAGATTTGTTCAATGACCATGATTTTATGTTCGCTAAATGGTTTATTGTGTCTAAATATCTGCCATATTTACTAACTCATTGAGACCAATGAGTTAGTAATATATCTTTGTCCAATAGACGTTGTAGAGTGATTCTATTTAAGTGGTCTATTGTTGGAAATCAATGGTCTTTGAACAAAAATTGTGTAATGTTAGTCTTATCTACTTCCACGTCTCTCAATGTGTCTATTTGGTTTCGATTGGTTTTATTACTGACACGTGTTTTGGTGTATTATTCTTCGATGATCATTCCGATGGTCTGTATGGTGTCGGACGAAAAGAATAGCACCATCCCATATCTTCCCGTGGGTGTCGTAAAAGCCGACTAAGGGAATTGCCAGAGAATGGGCAGCAGCGTTCTCTGTGCTTTTATGACAACCGTACTGCGATCGCCAACCCGCCTACCAAGCGTGGCGATTTTGGCAAAACCCCGCATGTTATGTCAATGTGGCGAAACTTGGGGGAGGCCTATGTCCAGCAGTGGACGTCTTTCGGCTGAAATGATGATAATGATCATTCCGAATGATTTTTTTTTAACTTTTTTGGGATGTTAGATTATATTCTTCAGTTTACATGAATTTTGTTCTGATACATTCAAGTAATGAATATAAAAAATGGCATTGTCTTTAAAACAACATAAACAGCCATAAATACTAAAGCGTAATAAAAGTAACAGCGAAGTAATGCATTAAAATACTTCTAAATAACTCTGATATCACGACAATTTTAATGCTCACGCTTCGTGGCACGATTACGTTACACAGGTTCTTTCACCTCGTACTAGAATTAACCATTTTAAAATAGAACATAAGCATGCAAAATTAGACTATAATGCTCGCAACGCTAGGACACATCTGCTTCCTATGAAATGGACTGTAATCTACCAAGAGTATTCGGTAGATGTCACATGTCTTCGATTTTTTTGGATCTAGTCTTGGACGTGTCGATTTCCTCATGACGTTTTTTTCACAGTTATAAGGTTTTATTTAAACATAGCATCAGTCGGGTCAGTCAGATCTTCCTGTGTTGGTAAGAGTCACAGGTCAACACATCAGCAGTATTCAAACAAGCCAGAAAATTTGTCTCTGAAGTATTACCTTGTAAATGAGATAACGAGTTGACTGCGCAACGAAATGATACCTGTTGTCTGTTGACTCAGCCAAATTATGCCAGACAACAAATTACAACCTTTAAAAAAGTCGAGTGTTGGTTATTGTTCTTCTTTCCATAAAGAGGATAATAAATTACTATTATGTACATCTTTAGTACTATCGTAGTTTTATTCTGCTTTAAAATGAATTGGAAGCGAATTTTAATGTAAATATTATTATTATAATTCCGAACAGCTCTCCAAAAAATATTGCAAGTACTGATGTAGTGGTTATAAAAACACCTGAAGGTAATGTTGGTAGTGGTAGTGAAATAATCGAAAAGTTTAATTGTAATTACAATAAAGATACAGCAGAAGAGACGAATGACGAGACAGAGACCAGTAAACGATCGAAAACAATACAACTCCAGAAAACAGAGACGGAAAATTTCCTAAAGGACCACCTGTACAAATTACTTTTAACTTTATCTAGACGAAGTATCACCCGCTCACAATATCAATCCATCGTATACTGCCCACGTTACTTCGTTTGTTTTATCAATCCTATCCGGTTCGTTTAGTCAAGCGTAATTTAATTCTTGTCACACTGCAGGATAATTATGTTCTGCTGCTCTACTTCCCATTTTATTGGTGTCATTATTGATAATAAATGCAACAGGATTCGTGAACTAGAATTTCTAAAGTCAAGTTTGTGCGATTAGATTCTTTGGATGAATAATTATTATGTCCGTTTTTAACATTTATGGTGCGAGTTGAGATTAGGTTTTCGTTTTCATGATGATTTTTTCCTTCAGTTTATACCTACTTACTGCATTCTTTATATCAGGAAATAATGATGTAGTATTTGCTTTCCATTCGTTTATTTATACAGCTGACGTTCTAGCCAATATAAGGTTGAAAACACTGAAACGCAATTTAAAGTCATCAAGTGCATGCTTGCGCTGATGGCCCATTGCAACAAAATATTTCGAAACGTATTGCGTAAGACGAGTAAATCGGTGCCTTCTTTTAGAAATCTTTAGAGGTCTATGTCTTCATATCTGATGCAATCTGTAATACTATTTATCAGATAAACACATACCATTCCCATCTCAACCGCAAGCTAATTACACTCAAAATAATAATTAACTACATCTATGTTTTGAACCTTCAAAACAAATGTCAAGAGTATATTTTAATAGGCTGCAGGTGTGTATCTTGTTACAGAACGCAACCTTATTTAACTCACCATTCGGAAGCCTTCGCCAATCAATCATCGTGAATTCAAAAAACCTGTAAAAGTGTCACTGTCATTGTCACGGCGGGGCGCGCAGGCGCTCTCATGAACTATACGAAGTGACCTCGTTACGGCGTCCGATTAAAATACGAAATTTTGAATTGTTTTTCCTCGTCGATTTGAAATCAGTCGGTCGCTCGTTGAGGTCAAATGCGCAATCGTAACAAATCGTATCGGACACGAGCAGTGTACTCTACAAAATTGAATAAGAATACTTTTTTATTGAGACGTAGAAATCAGCTGTTCTGCCAAGGTCGAGTGTTGCGTGGAGTTATTTTGTTTAACAGTGAATTATGTATAAACTCTGTCTCAACTAGAACAATACGTGTGTAACTGAGGAATAATAACATTATATTATTTGTAGAGAGAACAAAAGAGAGACGGTGAACGCAAATTGAAATAGGATTCAAAAACAAATCCGAGGTTATGCCGTTCAGTTTATAGATTGCAGTTTGAAGGTTCTCGTCCCCATGTATCTATATTTAATTTCTCATTTAGAGATAGCAGTAAAATTTTAATATTGTCTTGTCTTATTTTTAGTTTCATAATGACGTAGTACACTTTGTGCCATTTTAGATTTGCTGAATATTTCTAGATATCTAATTTATTAATTATTACCAAAAACCAGGAAATAATGTGAGATAAAATTACGTTTTATGTGTAAAAACGTTTTGTTTTAGCCACAGAATTCTATATCTATGGTTTTACCAGTCACGTCTGAATCAATACTTTGATCAAACATTTGGTCAAGTCATTATGAATATAATGTGTATTTCAGGGGCCAATAGTCTAATAGCTGCTGTACCCACACTGTGTCTATTTGACATGCGTTCGTCACGCTAGCATTCAATAATGAATGATTTATTGTTTCGTCACACTGACGTTCTAACATTTTGGTTGGCTTTATAACGAATTTGGGATGTATGTTTGAAAATAAATATGTAGTAAATGGAAGCATAAATATCTTAACACCATTAAATAAAATGATGCCTAGTCTTTTCCTAACTATTTTGGGGTCAGCTTCTACTCTGACAGGACGCAGGTGAATACCATTGTTTTACATGGAGCGGCTGCCTTTCTACCAGGCCACCACAAAAAAAAAGAAGTACAAAAATAGCAGCCAACCCAAACAAAAGACGTTGCATAACATGAGTAATACAGAAATAGTCACAAAAATGCCATGTATTATTTAAAAAACATAACAACAGTGGCGAGAAAACCCGTGACTAAAGTCGCAAGGCGCGTGTCACACGATATACGAATAGATCGTGAACTTGCCAGTTTTTGCGTGCGAGACAAACGAGTACGAATTCGCGATACGGAACGGGAATGTGAAATTATGAATTAATATTTTCGAACTGCTCTATCGAATTCCTTGTAAAGAAAGTTAGTTTTATAATCGACACATTAGCTGCTTTGATGTCGAAAATAATTTCTATTTTTCGTTAACTATTCGTTTTTTCGACGTATTTCGTATTCATTGAATACGATACATTGCGATTTGGTATCTAAATTCAAACGGTTTCAAATGAAAAATACAATTTTCTTAGAAAATATAAAATCTAATGTAACGAAAGATTAATTCAGAACTTGAGTGACCATTCATTCGGATTTGTCTAGACATGTCCAGTTGGTTTTTGGCGATCAGTGTCATTTATCTGGCATTTTCAGATAAAGGGGATTTAAGGGTAAATAAGATATTTTAAGTGTCTAAACATCTATGCTAATGTCCAGCATCTCGTCCCGATTTTCCAAGTATCAAAATGGTAACCCTGCGCATAATTGATTCGAAACGGATGTTTACCGGAAAACTGGTTACCCGTTGTAAACAATTTTCCCTTAGACATCCGTTCAAATCTTTGTACAACCTAATCTACTTTAACGTAAATGTATATTGTTATCAGTGAAGAATGCGAGACGTAACCGTCGCGTCACCGTGCGACATAACGAGGCATTGGTTCAAAACATCACGCGGGCACACACCGAATACAATGGGCACAATACAAACTGGAATAACATTGAACAAGTGGTCTGACAATGAGATACGCATCTACCATACGTACGTACTGGCGATGGCGTTCGTAACATTTCTTGGTGAAGATGAAAGACTAGCTTTGGACCACATCGCTCGCGTTATTGTCGGCAATTATTCCACGGAAACTATTTAAATATAGCGTATGACACTCGGGGATAATATAGCTTCACATTAGTGTAAGAATTTCTGAAATCGGATCACTAGTTACGTAGATAACCCCCCACATCCAAACTTTACCTCTTTATGACCTTCGTATAGTTCTGTCTGAGTCGTTGGTAAATTCTATTTTCGTTCACGATCATTCAAAACTAATATCCAAGGAACATTATTTTATAACATTAAAATATTTTAGTCAAATAAAACTTCAGTCTAGGCTAGACTGCCGTAGGCATTCCTTAGGAAATACCAATATGGCGCCGACACTCGTCTGTCAAAAGTGAGCAGCCGACCTTGCAACGGATAGCGCGATCGTGAGCAGACATTTTAAAAGCAGACAAAAAAAACTTCGGAGCACAACAAATTATCTCGGAAATCCGCAATTAAAGACTGACGTTTGCAATTGAAACAATTTAGATTTTATAGCTACTTCAAATCGCTATCGATTGGTTGTTATATCGAGCAAAAGGTCAATTGTATTACCAAACGTTGCACTCATGATATTGATACTCAATAAAAAAAGCCAAGTTTATGAGACAAGTGGTATTTAAATCCAGTTTTATTTGCGACTAAAGAGAACAATACGCCATCGGAATATTTCAAAGTAGGATATGATGTTACGTTTCTTTATACGATCGCGTCCTACATCTAGACAATCGAGTGACTTTCGATTTCGTGAGGCTAGTAATTAGCATGGCCTCGGCATACGTGTGCTGCGTAACATGGAACGGAACTAGCTCGCGGCGCGGGATCCGTCATGGCGCAGGGAGGAAGCCATTTTCACTTTCTTTTTAAATTATATCAACGTTTTATTATTCCAATCGATTCATTAATATTGCAGACGAGCTCTTGCTTGCGTCACTCGGCCTATACAAACGAAATTAAAAGTAACCCTTGTACATTTTAACGAAAACGTTTTGTAACAAAGATTGTATTTTACGACTACCTTCATTTGAAAGTCTAAAGTGACAGTTGCCTGCGAATTCTTTGTTTTATGGTTAAAGTCTGGAAAAAGAATTTAAGGCTAAAGTCATTAACAGTGATGAAGTCCCTCATTTAGCGGTAATCTTTGTCGCATTGGAATTTATGAAACGAACTGTTTGTTAATTACGAAGGGTTAGGCCGCGCGACGAGATACCTTTGCCTCTTTTAATTATAGAAAAAAGGTTCGTTATTTGCTGATGGAAAGTCATCAATTATGTATTTAGCGTCGAAGGACAGTTAGCGGTAAATGTTTCGTAATCATGATGTTACTGAGATCCTACTGATTGTTTTATAGATAACTAGCGACGCGCCCTAGCTAGTTTAAAAATGGTGATTATTGCATCAAAACTGATTAGAGATATTAAGCGGTCACAGGAAGACATGAAAAGCGACTTTATATTTCTAATTCAATAACTCAACACTGCTCAATCCTACAATTTACTGTTATAAAGTCTGTATGTATTCTCATTTTAAGTACCTAGAATCAATCAAATGGGTTTAAAATCAATGATCAATATGAATAAACGCTACTTAACGTTTAATTCCGTTGAATTGAATCATAATTAATTTATACATAATAATTACCGATTATTAAATAGAGAAAAAAAAAGGTATTGCCAAGAGGCTTTTCTGGCCTTAACCCACTCTTTATATTGGTATTCATTAATAAATTTGTCTACGGTCTATAGCCAGTTGAGTGCAATGCAGTAATCTATTAAAAAAAATTATAAAAGTTTTGATACTTTTTCATACTTATGTTTGAACCCAAGGCCCGATTTCACCACAGTCCACAACTCACCATACATAGCGTTCACACAAGACATTCACGCTAAACGTAGTTAGTAATTTGTGGTGTAATTAGGCGTGCTATGCCATAATGTCAAGATTTTAAAATTTGCATTGCCAATATTTTTGTTCTGATCTTGTTTAAGTTATGTTTCGATACGATTAAATGATAAAATCAGTAAGTAATACACTTTTAATGAACAAACGACCTCAGTGTAGGCAGTTGGCAACCAAAGACAATATGGGCGCGGTCATAATTCACAGATTAAACCAGAGACAGAAAACAAGTTTTTTTTTCTTTATATCTTTGTTTGTCGTCTTGTTGACATTTATTTCTATCAATAAGTGAGATTTTAATTGCGTTGCTCGATTTATTGCAGTATTATTTATCAGTAGGTACTTTGTAATTTACCTACTTTTTGAGGTTATGCATTCACTTGGCGACATTTGCTTTTTCTGAACAGTTTTTACGTAAAATGGAAGGACGTACGATGATTAAATTCTAAGAAAACAAAGCACTAACTTTGTTTTCATAAAATTTATAGAAATAGTTAATAGTTTTCATAGAAACTCTTGTTTATAATCTCTATGCAATAGTAAAAGTACCAATACATTTGCTTAGTTCTTTTAGCGATTGAACGTAATTTGAACTATATCTTTTTCAATACAATTTCAGAAGCGTTAGAACAAATTCCCATAACGTGTCAAAAGTATTAATTCATGTTAAAAACTTATCTACGTTTAAATCTTTTTCCAAAACGCTATAACCCCTAAAAGTGCTTTTAAAATTTATTATTACAGACAATTTGAACAAAAAAATTGAAAATGTCAATGAACTTTTTTTTAATTGTAATTTATTTCCAAAATCAGACTTATGTCACGGTCGCCGTGAATGAAACGTTACATCCGTCGATTAAAGATCTGACCGATTGTTTGAACAATACTTTGCGTTCAATGGCTTTGGTCAACCATTATGTGAATGAAAAGCAAATTTTAGGGCATTTTGTGGCAATGAAATGGTAAAACTTCCTTTGAATAGTTAGCTCTTGTTTAAATACTGGTTTTTGTTTGCTATTTCGTTTACAAGCGAAGTTCAACCTGTAAGGGCGAGTTTCACCAATGATACTGACCGCGTTCAAGAGTTGTAATGGTCAATGTCACTCCAGCACATCAAGCCGAAGCACCCGAAACTGTAAAATTTTCCCAATCAACCTTGAACCCTAATTCTTTGACGATAAAGTTGTAAATGTATTAAATAAATTTGGCAGATTGTTGTAGCTCGATGTGCGATATGGCGTCTGTACCTCAAAAATAATACGGACACCAAGTGAAATTAACCTCAAATACTTAGGTGTAAGAATCCAGTTTGAATAAACAAATATTTCACACTACACTAAGGAATGCTACAATCACACGAGTCACAAACATAATCGAGAGTAAAATAAATCGATTAATTTAATCGACTATTCTAGATCAAGGGCCTATCAAGGAGAATTCTCGAGTATCGAGCACAGCAATTATTAACATTAGTACGTCAGTCAGTGCGCGCGACGTCGCATACAAACTACGTCCTCTAACATTCCCTTGTGAAGCAACCGTTGGCAGCACTTAATACGTGTTTTTTTAGTTTATTCACAGTGTTTTACCTCTCAACGGCAACGTTATTGCAACGAGAATAAAGATCAGAGTCATCTTGACAGACTTATCAGTGTACGCATCCCAATACCACCCCTACAGTAATGGTAATAAAGATCAACTGTTATGACAAGTCAGAGGTAAAAAAAGATGTGATTCTCGTGAGCTAAGACATAACATTTCTAGTATTTTTTTATACTTAATAGTTCTGTGGTGTTTTAGTCGATTTATGCCAAGCCTTCAAAGCTAAACGGAGGATAACCGCTTGTAATATTAATGAGTTTAGGTTTAGAATAAGACGTGTGTAAGCGTTGGTTAATTTATTGTGTTTTACGTTTGTTTATGTATTTTTATGGGCGTGGTTTATTGATTGATTCATTTGTTTCAAATTTAAATGCGATTGATTGATTGAGACAATTTGTCTTGTAGCCTCTTTGTTTGTTTAAAACAGTAGCTCAATTTGTTAATGTTTTATAGGCGTTTTGTTTTGGTAAAAATTCACTTGCTTGTCTTTATTTAATAGGGGAGTGACGCTATTACTATACTAAGGAGTCAAAAACAAAAATACTAGGTATTGAATCCACATTGGTGTGAACAACCTTTGCTCTAAATAAAATTGTTTATGTAGTTGTTTCTACCTACGACGGTCTTAAAAACATTTTTTATGCTCCAAAATGATAACCTGGAGTTTAACTGGTAAAAAATCCAAGAAATGAAACCTAAACTCCAATAAAAACAGATCGAAGTATACATTTTGAGAGCAGGGGTTCCAAGATTTAGGTTTAGAATTTTTTGTTACAATATTATAATTAACTTCTTATCAATTTTTTTTTTCTCCAAAAAGTAAGCCAGATCTTGTTTTTTTTTAAACTATAAGATGATGGCACACTGACTCGTAATTTAATAATTTGCTTGACAAAACAAAGTACTTAAATGTATAATTTCTAGGTTATTCACTAAATTACTTACTAATTGATTTACGCATTATGTGGGGAAAAAGTGACCAAAAGGAAATACCGAATAGTAATTAGGACTTGGAAACCCAATGAGGTGTTGCCGATAGATGCACAGTTCTTGTTTTGTCGTTTCCTATGGTGACGAACGTCAATCCATAAAAATAAAAGAAAATAAAATAAGTAACTATGTTATCATGTTACAGTTTTATTATTAAAGAGCGTTTACACCTTAAGGCCACCTTTGGTCTAAAAAGTTACTCAAAACATTTTCGAAAAATAGTGTTACAGCTAAATATGACCGATTATAAATTATCTATAGAAAATCGAAAATGTGGACTTGAAAGTTTGTATGAAATGCCGTAAGGTTTAAATTCCGTAAGGCGTAAACGCTCATAAATATGAGAGGACACCGTAGGCCTGACAAAATTATTTATGGACCTAGAAGGGCCATGTCTAGAAACGTATCATGACGCGTATACATATAAATCTGACGTTTTTCAGGCAAGCCTTACGTTATCTCTCGATAGCGACTCATTAATTTGCGCTAATCACGCGAATAAAGTCCAATAAGTACTAATTATCTGTTAATATCTGAAACGTGACAATAACAAGACAGAGGTAAATACGAAACAGTGTTTTGTTTTCGCTTTTTTAATACCTACAGGGTTTTCCAAAATATGATTCCAATGCATACGTGTTGGTTTAATAAGATTAAAGAGGTGTGTCCGGGCCTCCGGGGGTATAACGCGTGAGGAAAAGAGTGATAAAGTTTTTTTTTAAAAGAGCCAGTTTTACCTTAGGTACTTTACTTAAGAGAGGATTTTTCAAGCTGGCTTTTGGTGCTTAACGGTTGTTGTCGGGTTAGTTAGTACATCCCTACTAATATTATAAATGTGAATGTAAGTTTGTTACGTTTTCACGCGAAAACTACTCAACCGATCATCATGAAACTTTGTTCACATATTCTTGGAGGTATTAGAAGTAACATAGGCTATATATCATCACGCTACGGCCAATAGGAGCGGAGCAGCAATGAAAAATGTTGCAAAAACGGGGAAAATGTGACGCAGACGAAGTTGCGCGGCACAGCTAGTATGATATAAATTTAATTTTGGACTAGCTTATCAGCAAAAAGTGTCAGACTGATTTTTTTCTAATTATTCTACCTAATCTCACGGATATCTGTTTGTGACGTGATGTCAGGTGTGATTCGTAGTTCGTATGTCACGTTTTAGATGCCACCAGACGATAATAACCGGGTTTCCTGTTTTCAGCGAGTGACATTAATAATCTGACTCAATACCTTTTATTTTTAATTCACCATAATTTCGAACCGAAATGTCATTCTTTTTGTTCCAAAACTTTTGATAATAACACTTATTGGTACTCTTTTAATTATGTTGATACCTAACAAAAGCAGACAAAAAAAAACTCATACGAAAAAGGACATGACAACAAAGATAACAATAATGTAAACAAACCAGCATCACTATGGCAACATAAAGGACCGCGCCCACGTGCCGTCCACCACCACATTACGCCACACATCGATAATTCCCAGTAATTCCCACGCACCGTCCTGTTTGACCGGGCACTTTGTATTTATTATCTGTTCTGACCGCCGTTTGTCATGCTGTGGTCTATTGTGCTGGGAAATGGTTTAATGATTGTAATCTGTGACATTTGAAAACCTAATGATAGACTATTGAGTATTAAACTTACTTACTTAGCTTTTACTTGCTTACTTTAGTTTTTTTTGTAGGTTGCCACAATAGCTAGCTTGGATATATATAGTCCTAACGCAGATTTTGGTAGAAGAATAAAAGGCACTAAATCGGATTGCGTCTTGCTGCAATTTGGCTTGCCTAGAAAAAACCGATTCACTCCAACTTTGAATAATCCAGATTATAATGATGAGGGAACGGGAAAGGGGAAAGGGAAGGTGAATTCCGGAGACTGGCAGTAAAACTAACTTTTCTTTGTGAAACTACGCTGTCATTGATGTTTTTACTTACAATATGGCAATAGTATACTATAATAGTAGGTACTATATCACATGTTATGCGCATTTGCACACAATGATGAGTTTCTTAAGAATAATAAAACATGAGTACCTACTCCAGTAAGTAAATCACCTACCTATTGATCAAAGTAATCAATTGGATGTTACTTATAATAGTCGGTGATTACACAGTAATTTTCAACACATTATGGGAAAAACCTCGCACATCATGTAGTATCATATTTAATTTAATTACATTTTAATGTAATAAAGACAGATCAGGTGTCATATTTTTTCTTTATGAATGAAATCAATGAAATGTCACACTATGAATTTATAATGTATTTATAATTATAAGGCAACCTTGGACGTCGTTGTTATGTGCAGTTTGAAAGTTGTATGACATCATCAGATCTCATGTATGGACTACTCGCTATTCCTCTTTATCGTATGAATAATCATTCATAAAGACAAAAATAGTTCCCCTATCGGATTTATTAGTTGTGGCTTGTGGCGATCTATGGGGGAATTTGAGTCGTGGGAACAGACATTATTAATGGGTAGACCAGTGAAGTAGTTTTTTATTGCATATTGGTCAAACCCTTTTTTTTCGGGTGGGTAATCATCAAATGTCTTCTCCCGCTTTGGGCGGAGCGGAAGGGAGTGTCAGACTTGACTGACAAAAACCCATCCATGTTCCTCCTTAGCCCTTTGTGTTCCAGGGCCACGGTATCTATTGGTCAACCCCTGACTTGATATTTGAAATATATGAGAACTATAATCAGAAACCAAAACCTTTAATAATAATGAGATAATAACTCGTAGCGTCCGCAATGCTATGCTGTTACTTCCAAAGTACACGAATCTGCACGGCAAGAGATCGCTAAAGTATATAATACCTTACCTTATTAATCAACTACCAATATTATTAAGGGATAAATTAACTCAGAAAAACATAAAATACAAATTAAAGCAACAATTTTTATTAAATAGATGAAATTACGAAGATAGATAGTTTGAATATTAATTATTTTTATTTATTATATAATAGTCTAACACACAAGGAAGGAAAACGTACAATTATAAAATAAAGCACTAAAGATATACTTCTTGGAACAACCTGTATCTGTCTTTATGAACGGACGGTCGGTTTGGTCACCGAAGTTCGCTCGTTAGCATCAGACTTTTTTGACGAATACCCGTTATTATTCTTTTTTTTTAAGTTGTTGTGTCTTATTGTTTTATATAAGTACCTACTTAGGTGGATCTAATCATCTAAATTATGTAGTCGATGATCTTGGTGCACGGTAAAACTCGAATGAGTTTATGTTGGCACCATCTCAAATGAAATAAATGTATGTGTACTACTGAATAAATAAATAATAAATAGATGAGCTATAAACAAATTATAGAAAATACATCTTTAGCCTAGGAAAACAGTCAACAAATAAATGAAAATTAAATAAAATATAGTTCGGAAAAGGCTAGGCAGATGAAAGTTTGACGTCGATACAAAGGAAATAAGTTAAACGGGCGGATACAATTACTTTTTTTATCACTGATAACAATATCGATCTATTTAGGCCCTGAAACAATTTTTATCGCAGTTCAATAGTTAACAAATGCGTCATGATAGATATGTAGGTATGAGTGTAATTTATTACAAAACGGAAAAAAAACAAGTGTATGTCTTGCTGATGGTGGCGGGTGTGTCGGGTCATTTAGTTCCCTTCAATATGGTTTGAGTTGAATGATGGCTGATACATGCGCCATGTTCGTGAACGGGCGCTGCCAGTTGTGACTGGTCATCTCTTAGCTGCCACAGTTTATTTGAATTACTTTATTTTTGAATTATTGGTTTAATCTTTTACTCTGGACGCCCTTAACTTGCACGTATTTCTACATCTCATACACACGTATCTCAACATAAATGATTTAACCAAGATTTTGTAACAATATTTTGATTTAAAAGAGTGTCCATGGAGTTTCTTGCCTATTCTTCTCCATAGAGATCTACGCTTTGGAATGGGCAACTACAGTACTTTCACCAGTTATTATGTCTCGTGACTGGAACTGTAGCTTCACGTTTTTTTGTATTTTTTTCAAAAGTGTCTGTAATGTTTTATTTGAAATAAATGCTTTGAGTTTGAGTTACATGTACATATTGTATGAACCTACATACAATATGTACCTGTAACATACAGTACCATTATACATACCTATGTATACTAGGTATAATGGTACTCGTAGGTGCAAACAAAGATAAGTGGAATTTATAAAAAAACGCGGCACTTTGTGTTAATAACCTTGAATTTTATACAAACCAGTTCACGCCTTTATCAAGTGAAAGTAATTTATTATCGGGCGGCGATAAAATTGTTGATATGGTTATATTGTTTATAATAATACCAATGTATAACGTGGTATTCAAATTTTTATTTTAAATTGAACATAAATAACATGTTCAGCATACTCTGCCTATATCGTTCCCACTGCTGGGACACAAGCCTCGTTCTGTGAAAGACAGTTGGTGGATATGAACTTACATGGGTAATAAAAGAAGAAACATCATGATCATGTTGCATCATTCCGAAAATCCTCACATAGACGCAAAACGTATGGAACACCTGATTTAAAAAAGATCATCATCATCATCAGCCTATAATGTTCCCACTGCTGGGACACAGGCCTCCTCTCTATGCGAGGTAGTGGGCTATAATCCACCACGCGGGCCCAGTGCGGGATGGCAGATGCCACATTTTTTCGAATTTTTAGTTCTAGGACATGCCGGTTTCCTAACGATATTTTCCTTCACCGTTTTAGAGGGCAGCGGTGATGAAATAAATTACACAAAGTAATACGCCTGCTTGGGTTCAAACCCACGGCTTACTGGTCGTAAGTCGGGGCTGCCACCACTGGGCCACTCGCTGCTATCTGCTTAAAAAAGATAACGATGAAAAATTTCTGCGTTCGGAATGATTCACTGAATACGTGTTCATCGATTGTGCGTCGATGTCTCCCTTCCACCTTGTCGAAATTATTTTTATTCTATGAAATAAATAATACAAACAATATTTACGGGGCTCAAGTCATTACTTGTAAACCGAAGTATAATGAAAAGGATTATTCCAATTAATTAGAACAATTCCTTTTATACGGCAAGTCTTTTCATAGCCGGGAACTAACTAAAACTAGGAATTTCAAGAACAACGGATAAAGAGCTAATTTCTACCTGAGATAATGTTTAAAACTTTCCTCTTCATGATTTAATTCAATTTCCTTTCGACTTTGGGAACTAGATGAAGTTTATAGTTTAAGTTTAGCGATTCTAAATTACAGTGAGTTTCTATTAGACTAGCTGTAATAATACTTAACTAATTAATAATTGAAAGTGCTAGTTGAGTGACGCTTATTTTTGAATATTAAGAGTATGACTTTTACTTAAAAATTAAAATCAAACTAACACGTCATGATTTTGTGTAAAAGGCAATTAATGATGACTCAACGAAAGTAAATAAAATAATAATCGATCGTTCCATTTAAATGCATAAATGATTAGCACTAATTTTCCTTATCTAGATTTATTGAAATGCTACTTTCATTTGCCGCGGATTTCACCAATGACAATGAACATAGTACATTTAAACTTAGATCAAGAGCAGTTCCAAAATAATTCATTCAGACGAAATTCACCCTTAGTCAATCACTCTAGCAATCAAAATGCTATGCAATGAGTGTGTGGGTATATGGATACCTGTATTAAATATGTATGTAGGTTCACTATGTACGCACAATTATACAAGTAGGTATCACTTTAAACTTAAAACTGTCATGTATTATGTATTAACATGCTTACAATCTGTCCTAGATACATAAAATCAAACGTATCAATTTGTTAGTATGATATTAGACTAGACACCTTTAAATTATATAGCCTTAGCTAGATTGTATCTAAGTATACCTAAGAGTGTTCTTACTTTAATAAATTCTAATTATTTCGAAAGGATAAAGGTCCCATATCTTTAAGAGCCAGTTTTACCAATAAAACTGAAGTGATCAGCAGCTTTAAACCTCGTTCAAGACCTGTCACTGTCAATATACGATAGCAATAATGACGTTGACAGCTTTCAAACTCAGTTTACAACTCACATATTGAAAAGTGATACCAACGCAAGTAAGGGATTGTTTAATTCAGTATACATACAGTCACACCTTCATTATATAAGAAAAGATAAAAATGATAAGGAATCTCAAGATTTATCAAACGGTTGGATAATATTTCGTTGGAAGATTTTAAAGATTCGTCCAACAACACACTAGAGTAGAAACTTCGCCCAATGTGATCATTTTATCTCTCAAGATAAGATAAAGGCCGGTTTTTTTTCTAAATATTATGTCAAGGCCTAGGTTGAATTCAACTTTTACTTTTGTACGTAAACCTGTGTTTGTTCAATGATTAGGTAGACAAGAGACACAGTGATTGTACTGGTAGAAATATTTAAAAAACGACGGATTGCGGACAGTTTATCTTTTTACTGCATACTTTACTTCCCTGGGATATTCAGAGTTTTGTGGATCAGAAGGTCAATTCCCGTAAAATTAAAAATCTAGTCGATTGCTCGTATCGGCGACAATCAAAATTAAAAAATATATATATATAAGAATGCGAACAATACGGGAATCGCCGTTCTTATTTCACATAACAGCAAAAAATAACCCTTTACTAAATTATAAACCTAAATTAAAATGACTACACAATTTTCTTTACCGATACCAACTGCTTCAACTACATAATCTTTATTTATAAATAATAAAAATTACAAATATTTATACAGATCATTAGTCGGCATAAATAAATGTAATAATATGTTATAGGTTGTCGATCAGCAACTTGTCACTTCAAAGGGCTTACGTTATTTTATGTTCTTTTAGAAAACCCAGTTCATAAGACTGGCTGTCTCCCAAGTTTTTTTTTTACAACAAAACTGCAATTTAAAATCGTAACAAAGAAACTAAAAGTCCACAACGTGCACTTTTACAAGCACGAAGCAAAGCACAGCGCACACGAGGTCACGATAAACGCTGCGATATTGAATTATTTAAAACTCATCGCGACCCATATTCTATAGCTACATCCGCGAGTGCGGGCAATATAGAAAATATTCAGTTGTTAATATCAAGGATGGTTTGTTCACGAGAGAGCGTTGAGCAGAGGCTGTGTGCGACGTAGCTAAAACACGTTCCGTTGCTGATGTCGACTGGAAGATTTAATTCAATATGGCGTAAGGTCTGTGAACTTTTTGACTTTGGAATTTTAGGGTCGTTTTCCTGTTGATTTCACCATACCAAAATAACAACCAAGCCAAAGCCAACCTACATAAATATTTTATTTTTTTAGTTTGAAAAAATACTATACAAAGGCAGACTCAATGACTTAGGAATATTGTACCGATCAACGTTGACTGACTGAGATACACAATAATCCTGTTTCAAAGTCTGGGCCAAAATTCATGTCGTTAAATTACCCTATATCTAGTGTTATGATTTGTAGAAAAGATAAAGAATCATAAAAGATTGTTCATCAAATAATAATAAAAGTAACAAACGATATTGCCCTGTATCCAAAACTAATAGTACCCAAACACGCACCATTAGTCTACCTACATATAACGAGAGCACTATTTGACTCAACTTAAAGGACTATAATACTGTTTGATCTATATGCTTATACATATGTAAATATTTCAGTACATTGTGAACGGCTGACCCGATTAGGACGAATGAGGGTAGGGGTTACGTTGTACTCAAGCGTTGTACAAAATCAATAAGGAGAAGTAGATATTGAAAATGAAAAGATTGTGATCGAAGTAAACCAGTTGTATAATTATTGTACAGCTCATGACGATACTTCAAAAGGACAAAATATAGCAGGAAGACCAACTGCTTCAAAGTTTTAAATTCACTATTGCTGTTGTTCAACTAAAAGTTTAGGTTATACAACACAAATCACACTTGTTACAAAATTTCAGTATAAACAACCAGAGTTACGACTTCATCTTTAATGACTTCAATTATACGAGACATTTTTCTGGCATTCAACAAACCCATCATCAATGAAAGTAATGTCACAATTATCACCACTGTTGTCACAATTAATAAAAGATTTTATATTCAAATCAACTAGCTTGACGTTTTTTTCGTTTGCTTCAGAAATATTTTGTGTAATATCTACGCTACGTTTCTTAACAGCCGATGCAAATTCCGTTGGGCTTGCGTTTTTAGCTTCATCTAATTGGATGCATCCGTTTGTAGTACATACTAATAAAAATTTTAATTAATAAAGGAGCATTTAGGTAGGTAATTACTTAATCTTAATTCAATAATTGGAAAATTTACGATTTGATTTAGATCCAATTACTAACGAAGACTAAAACTGTAAAGTTTCAAATAGAAAAGATGGTCAAATCGATTATAATAACAGAACAAGACGTAATGTTGATAGAACAAAACAAAGAAAATGCTAATTGGATAAGCTATAACTGTGATATTTAAAAGAACTGTTTCAAATAAAATGACATTGAAATAAATCCCACGCACTCACGTGTTATGTCCACATGTTAATATTTCTCCATTCAACTAAGTTTTGCATGAGTGGCAATGCAAAATACCAACATGTAAAAATACCTACTAGAAATTGTATTCGAAACTATAACGAGAAATCATTGAAAATAAATCGAACTCCAACTTGTAAAGACAAAGAAAAGGTACGAATAATACTGCAAATATTTAAGAACCGCGTACTTAGTATAAAATCTTAGGACCGTAAAAATTAAAATCAATCGATAAGAGTTCAGTCTTAAGAATTCGCATAACTCAATCTAATCACTCTTTGTCACACTAAAAATTTAAAATGAATAATAATTAAGAAACTGAATTCCAGATCACAAAAAACGAAATTGATTTCGAAGGTCAGCCATTAAGGATAATAAAAAGCAAACAAAACTAGACAAATCTAGGAGATCAAGTTAGCATCAGCAGCAAATCTGGCAAGGCAAAAAAACATTAATGTAGGTATCTAATCCAGCTCGAACGCTACACCAATATCAACATGTTTGGACGCACACAAAAACAAAATTTATCTTTCGATACCCATGTATTTTTATTGCGATATTATGTAAATGATATTAATTTTGAGTCCGTACCTATTGTCATGATAAATATCATTGATGAGCGAACGTTACGTTTCAATATATTTATTAGGAACGATATTTCTAAATACGTTCTCATTTTGACCATGAAATTGGAATAAATCTGAGTTGTTGAAACTTTAAAGGAAATTAAACAGTTGGAATCCTCGCGCATGCGCACAGAGCGTGCTAGCATTGCGTGCAAGACAACACACTCGACTAGACACGAATTCCTACGATTTACGCATATTGTAACATTGTTGCTATGGACGATGCTATCTTTTATTCTATTGCCCTCTTCTACATGCAATTGCACTTTAAATACTTAATCTTTCATCAGCCCAGCCTTTTCCCAATATTGGAGTCGGCTTTCAGTCTAACCAGTCTTTCCGACCTTCAGAATACACATTTAATTCTATATATTAGTTATTTTACATTTCACTGCCATTCGACAATAGAAACTTTTCACGCATTTCCTATCACCAGATTACGTTATCTTTGCATGCCTCATTCAAACTAACAAAATCAAAACCATATTTAACGATCTCCGTGTAGTCTTCCACAAGCTCCAATGGTTTTATTACCATGAATCATTTGTTATACGTACATACAATGCGTACGTGCATACAATTTCAGTTTTAACATATCGCTGTTGCTACATCAAAATACCATAGCGAAAGTTCCCTTATTAAACAAAGAAGCCGTCAGCCTAGCCTATTCTCAACCTTGTTGGGATCGACTTCCAGCCTAGCAGACGTTTACCAGTATTTTACATGGAGCGTCTGCCTATTTCACCTACAGAACCAAATCAATTTTTATTTAATAAACAAGGGGGGTATATGAAACAACTTCCATAGTCACAAGTTCACGTTTTCCGTACTAAATCGTGGGCTAAAAAACTGTGTGAATGTTCTCACGTAGCAATTCTAGTTATAGCAAGCATGTCACAAACTACTGATAAGGGCAGTCGCTTCCGCTGACCGAGCGGCACGGGTTTTCACCGCGACTAGAAAACGCGCGCGATCTGCATTAAGGCGACGAATGCCATCGCGTAAAAGCGCATAACATTTACAATTACGCGAAACGTCGCGTTACGAGACGACGAGACTAATGTCTGCGCCCACGCATCGATTCACAATACTTTTTTTCACTAACGCGGAACTAGCCGGTTGGAGCGACGCCATCGCATCGCTTTTGGACATCACATGATTTTCTCTCGTAACACTTACCCTCATGTCGTCGAGCATGTCACAGGCGGAGTACAGCGCCATGGCGTCCGGGCTCACTTTAATGACGCCCATGTTGGTGCTGGTGTCAGTCAGGAAGGTCCGAAGTCAACAGGAGCAAACACACGGAGGACCGAGCGGGCCGTTTGAGTGTGAACTATTCTCCAGACGAAAGTTGGCTTCGATATTTTTTACGTATTCTTTTAGCGAGTGACGCGTGAGTCGGTGAAGTTTAGGAACACTAGGCGCGAGACGTGCTCACGCTGTGACCGAGCCGCGCGGACTGAAGTCTCCGCCGCCAGAACACAACTTCGGACAGTGAAAGGGTCGTGACGTCACGGACGCGATAACGCGCCCCCCCTGCGCCTCGCGCCTCGCGCTGCGACTTGTTGCTAGCTAAACTTCTTGCCTCACTCACACTCGCTACAAACACGTCTGTCGGCCTCACTCACTAATGACATGACACCTAGCCGTTTGATTAAACATATTTGTTCCTCCCGAATACCGAGCGGTTTGTTTTATCGCTTTATATATATGTATAATAGTTCTGCTCCGCGATTTAATAAATTTCGAACAAAGAACTAAATAGTATCCAAACGACCTTAGCACTCCGTTAAGTGTTTTAAGCGGTGTTATTTTTACACCGATGCACTTGTATGAGAAACTAGACAAATCAGTGTAATTTGTATACGTAGTAGGGCTTCAATGTTGGTAGACGTGACGTCAGAACAAACAAACGTTCGTAGCGCTACGATTCGCGTAGGCGTTGCGTGCGGGGCCCGCTACGAGCGTAGGCGGCTACAGCCGTAGAGGAATGGCGTAGCACTTAAAAAACCACCCTCTGAATATAGATTGGATGCTTTATAACTTACAGGACCGCTATAAGGTTGTCAAACAAATTACTATAAATTCACATTAAAATGAGTGATGAGAATTTCGAAAAACAAAGTAAATTTAATACATTACGGGATCAGAATAATAAAGGCCGGGGTAAAAATAAGTGGCAAAAAAATAGGTGCTGTTTTGAGGTTTTCCTGTCTGTTCT
This sequence comes from Cerastis rubricosa, assembly GCA_949152445.1. Taxonomy (NCBI): domain Eukaryota; kingdom Metazoa; phylum Arthropoda; class Insecta; order Lepidoptera; family Noctuidae; genus Cerastis; species Cerastis rubricosa. The sequence continues at coordinate 21,275,183 of OX424532.1, forward strand.
CGCTGGGTCTTTTGAATATTCAATTAAAGTAAGCTGGTTGGTAAATATATTTGTTGACGCGAGTTTTTTGTTGAGTTCGTATTGTGTCGTAAACACAATGGGAACATTTCGGTGAAAATTCATTTAGTCGTTATCTGATTTTTGTATGAAAAAGATTATTTAGCTTTAATGTTTGGTTATGGACTGCCACGTCGTTTATTAAAGGGAAAAAAAATATTTATAGCCATCCAGCCAGCATGTTAAGGTATCGTATATTTTTGTGCAAACCATTTGTTGGTAACTGTCTTATTCCCAATGGTAGCTGATACACTACTATTGGAATATTAAGAGCGTTTACGCCTAGCGCAGGTCGTCAAGTTTAGGTAATTCAATGCGAGTTTTACGCACACAGAAGCGCGCGTAACTGTGTGCGTAGCGATAACGCGTTCTCGTGCGCTATAGTCAAACTAACCCACTTTGATCAGTATAATTGTTTTTTATTATAGCGTACAAGGATGACTAAAATAAGAGTACACAAAATAAGTATTTATATTTTGCGAAGTAATTTAAGTATGGTAATGATTAATATTGATCTAAAATTAAGAAAGAAAACGAACTTCAACAATTATTTATTGTATGTAATAGTAATGCTTTCTCGATTTATGTTTTTAGGGTTCCGTAGCCGAATGGCAAAAAACGGAACCCTTATAGATTCGTCATGTCTGTCTGTCTGTCTGTCTGTCTGTCCGTCCGTCCGTCCGTATGTCACAGCCACTTTTTTCCGAAACTATAAGAACTATACTGTTGAAACTTGGTAAGTAGATGTATTCTGTGAACCGCATTAATATTTTCACACAAAAATAGGAAAAACACCCTAAATTTTGGGGTTCCCCATACACAGAACTGAAAACCAAAATTTTTTTTTTTCATCGTAACCCTACGTGTGGGGTATCTATGGATAGGTCTTCAAAAATGATATTGAGGTTTCTAACATCATTTTTTTCTAAACCGAATAGTTTGCGCTAGAGGCACATCCAAAGTGGTAAAATGTGTGTGTCCCCCCCTCTAATTTCTAAAGTAAGAGGAGGAAAATTCTGAAAATATTTAGGATTGTAGAACGTAAAAAAAACTATCAACGAAAATTGGTTTCAATAAGATATGATGTTTAGTTTTCGAGATATGGGACTTTTTCGTCAAACTGCAGCAGTAACTTTGTTTTTCATTAACATACTATGAAAAACCAATTTAGTTTTGCGGTTGAGTGGAAGTTTAATAATGAATGACCGTTCAAAATATTGTTATTTTAATCCATAGTTTGGGGCTATGGAACCCTGTGCCTTGGCCGGTTTTTTTTTATTCTAATCAAATAAAACACTTGACACGGATTTACTAACGTTTATTTTACATTATATTTTAACCAGACGTCACAATCTTCTTAGTGACACCTGACAAACTCATACTCAAAGAATTTATTTCAGTTGGAATGGTCCAACTGAAATAAATTATTAGTTAATTAGTTTTTTTTTTATTTCAAAGGTGCCTGTCATGGTATAGGCACCTTTGAAATTAAAAAAAAAAAAAATAAGAATACGCCAAGCTACAATCCCAGTCACAAGGCATAATAACTTGTGAAAGTACTGTAGTTGCCCATTCCAAAGCGTAGATCGTTATGGAGAAGAATGGGCAAGAAACTCCATGTCACAGCGCCACGATTCACGTCCATACTAGGATTTGAACTATTAGAGCTATACTACATACACTCATTCACCAGTTGTAAATTATCAATAGTACAGCCCATTGCCGAATTATGGTTATTGATAATTTTAATTTTATCCAAAAAATATTGGAAATCTATTAGTCTACGTCCTTCAATAACTTTACTCATTTCTAGTGGAATTTCGGCCTCGATAGTCTGCAAATTAAAACAGCAATTTAAATTATAATACATCGTTATTGTTTTCTAAATTTACGCGAACATTATTTATGCAAAATAGCTACAAGCAGATAGATGAAAGAAAATAGTTAAATCAAATTTTATCTAGCTAAGATAAGTTACCAGACCCGACGTTTCCATGGTTTCATATGATGAGGCCAATGTAGGATTCTAAAAAAAAAACAGGTATTTGACATAGTGTTTGCTGGCACATCAAGACGTGCAAGGAAAAACTGTTTTTTATATAAAATTAAGTACCTCTTCTTCATTTTTGTTTTCACACAAACCTCTTTCCGTTATTACTTCATCACTTGGGGTTTTTTTACATAGCCTGGAGTTAAACTATAAACCAGTAAACACAAAAACCTTGTTATTTGAAAGCAAGCGTAAGTATTATGCAATAATAATATGAATATAAACGAAAAAACCTTAGGAAATTTATAAAATAACATAAGCTTATGATTAAATAAAATCGTACATTTATCTCACGAAGGCTCGTCGTGTGATATTTATGAAATTTGAATAAAGTTCAAATAGCAACGATTGACAGGGCTTTACAAAAAAAACATTACTCAAGTGGGCTAATAGTAAAAAATAACTACATCCTTAAATGACGTCACACGAATTTCATAATTTTTACCAACCACCACAATTTTTACCACCAACCAACAAGGACGAAAGGGGGGGGGACTCCCGTCCTTGTCGCAGCTGGTCACAATTGGGAGACTCCCCCTCCATAGGGTGGTCTCACAATTTTACATGTTCATTCAGGTAGTTTGAAATATCGTATTTTAATACTAAGACCAACTCTCGTCAGTCTTCGCCGACCTCTCCCCCCCCCCCCTTAACGTATGACGTAATTTACGGATGGCCCCATACTAGTATAGTCAAGGTCGCTAAAGTGCGTTTTGCGTTGGCGAAGCCGTGGGTTGAAGCTAGTATAACATAGATAAACCAACCTTTTTGCTCTTGCCTTTTCCAAATTTTCTAAATGCCGACTTTTTCGTTTTTTCGTTAGAAACTTGGTTTTATTTCCCATTACGTCTGAAATATAATTAGTTGTCCCTTTAAAAATATTGTCAGTCATCAAAATATAACAATAAAATATTTTACTTACCAAAGTACCAAGATTTTTCAATCACACTATAAACGTCCGCTATCCGTGTACGCACGGCAAAGGTCAACACAGGTCAGGCAGAGCGCCGAGCAACATGTCCTCACTCCGGAAAGCCTCGCGGCGGACTGATTTGAATTTGATCGCGCGCAGTGATTTATAGTAGTTTTCAAATATTTACAGAAAAATAACTACAGCAAAAAAATTGAAATTTTAAATTGCATGTTTTAAAAAAGATGTTCTTCTATAATAATAAAATATTATTATATTCAAGTAAGAAAGTTATATCGGTGAAAAATTCATTTTAAATTCTTAATATTTCACATTGTTTGAATTTTAATTTCTTATAGTAAGATGCCTAAATTCGAATATTTTTTTTAGTAACTATTTGCTTCAAGGTCTTTTCAATTGGTTAAATTTTTTTGCTAATGAAATTTGTCAGTGGTTTCATATATTTTCAGCTTCGAAACGGACGCTGATAGCGAAATTAAGAAAACCTCTGTTAAGTTACCTTGATAGAATGTACAAATACTCTGAAAATCTGAATATTTTTTTTAGTAACTATTTAAACGACAAAATTTCCTAAAGTTTCTAGTAATTACCATGTTCATAAGTCAAGTGGTTGATGGTATTAACAGGTTTGAAAAGTACAGTTTTTGAGTCAAATAGCGCACGGACGGCGTAAACGCTCTTAATAATTTGTTTAAAAATGAAATTATAGGTTTCACTTTTTTTTTGTTATAATTCTCATTTTACTGGCGATTTGACAAACTTTTTTATTTTCGAATCGTTTTCTATTCATTACAAAACAGTCAATTAACATAAACGAAGTCTATCACAACCATTAATTGCAAAAAAAAATAACAAAGTTTAAAACCACAATTTTCTACGAAAATAAAAGAATAATATGCACTCAAACAAAAAAGGCAAAACAGACATTACAACAAATAGAAAACGATTCCAAACTTAGATAGCGTGAAACAGATAAAATTAAACCAGTATAAAAAGTATAACAAAAAACCAGAGTCATTCTATCGAAAGATAATAATGAAAGACCAATTCTTGTGACCCTGACCTTATCGTCGGTACGCGCAGACAGACACAATCAAATACACACACACACAATCACACAAAACATACGTTCACTCCCACATATTCACACTAGGTGCGTCTCGGAAAAGGTACACACGCATTTAAATAGTTTCTGTATTAGACAAGTTGATACCAGTAAGACTTAGATCAATACGTCTGTTTTTTAAATTTATTTTCAAAGACAGTCATTGTTTCGAAGTCTAGAGCCCAGAGGCCCTAGCACGAAACCCGGTGTTAACATAACGTAAATACTACTATAATACTTTTGAATCGAAAACGCAATTATCCTATCGCATTTTAGTTTAATTATTGCAACAAGCACAGTTAGTATCATCCATAGATTTGAATGAATTCTTCATCATCATAATCATCATCAGCCTAAAATGTTCCCACTGCTGGGACTCAGGCCTCCTCTATGAGAGTGAATGGGCTGTAATCTACCTCGCGGGCCCAGTGCGGGTTGGTAGATGTCACATGACTTCGAATTTTTAGTTCTAGGACATGCCGGTTTCTTCACGATATTTTCCTTCACCGTTTAGAGAGCAGCGGTGCTGAAATAAATTTTACAAAGTAATGCGCCTGCCTGAGTTCGAACGTACGACCTACTACTGCTCGTAAGTCGGGGCTGCCACCACTGGGCCCCCCTAATTTCTTAAAATTATGAAAATATTATAACTGAAACGAGTATTTTTATTTATAATCGACGTGTTCACTGTATGTTTACACTAAGCTCATGCTGGGGCCTCTGAACTTAAGTATACAATTACGTATGTTTCAATAATGTTGAAATGAAAATCAGCTTCACCAATTATTTAGCCAAGGTATTGCGGCTAAACCTAAGTTTAGCCGGCTTATCTTAAGTTTATTTTGACCCCTCTTTAGCCGTAACATTTATAAATACGTAGGAGTACAGCATTTCCTTCCATCATTATGATTTTTTTGGGAAAATCTCTAAGCTCTATTGGGTGATACTTATAAAGTCGAGTTTTCCTTGCTAGTAACACAACGAATTTGACATTCTTGTACAAGCTTTTCGTCAAGACATCATAAGCTTATTTTTTCCCAACAATGTTGGAGTCGGCTTCCAGACTAACCTGATAGTATTTTACTACACTGTCTATTTTACCTCCATAACCCAGTTCGTATTGGGTAATACGATACCCTTTCGTAAGACTGGTTGCCAGACTTACGGGCCACTGTCTACATGTAACGATTGTCAAAAACAAAAAAAAAAACAATCTATTAAAAGTTCCAGTTATTTTAATGAACCGTCACTTCGCGCCGTTTCGTGAATTTTCGCGAACTCTCGGAATGTTGATAACGTGATAACTTTGATAAGCGACACGTGAATATTTATTATTTATATTCACTCAGGCTATGTCTGGTCATCAAGCAAATGATAAAAAAAGATAAAAATACGATAAAACTTTACCTAGGAATGCGATTGGCCAAATGGGTGACATCTTTATTTTAATAATTATCTTTTTGTTACAAACGTGTTTGGACAGGTTTACCTTTGAGTTTGTTTTAATGGGGTCAAAAGTGCAGTTGAAATAATGCTGCGCAGGCAATACGGGACGATAATAATATTATCGTTCCGTAATGCCTGATGTAAAACAACTGGAACAACTCAGAATATATACCTGCACTAAATATATTTTTGTGTTGTATGATATTTATTTCAGTATATTGGTCCTCAAAACACATATACGTGTAACAATTCAATTATGTTGTAAATGTATTCAATATGGATGAGGTCGGCGCTATCCGACTACTCTGAGAAGAAACCCAATCAAACTCAAGTTGACTTGAACTTCACTTAAATTGACCAGATATCCAAAAGGGTTTTTATATTATTAGTAACTGGTCTTCACTTGTCAATCCAATGCCTCCAAAATAATAAAAAATAAGCTTGCATAACATCACTATCTCAACATGCAACTTGTTAACTGGACCCGCCATTTGAATACTTGCATGAAGACTTAAAGCGTCAAGCACATTGCATACTATTAATGATATTATCATAGTATCAAGTGTAGTTATAGGTGTGTCCAAGCCTTCAAATAATATTTTTATGTCATACTTACAGCCTACAAGGCTGAACTAAAGGTTAATTCTTGTAACGCCATTTCTAAAGGTGTTAAGTACTAGATGTATTTACAAATATTATGTTGTTGCGACATCGTTTAGGTGCATTTATTTATTTTATTTTAGCGCCACTTGTAAATATACATAGTTGATATGAATAACTGCATGTTTGGAAGTACTGTCCATGGACTTACTTGCCCGTTTTTGCAACTTCAAGCTTCAAGTACTTAGTAAAGAAATAAAAAGCGTAACTTCTTTAGTATGGACGGCAACCAATCAGGCTTTACAAAATCATGCGAATTTAACAGTGTGTTGGAAATATACATATGGTAATTAGTCTGGGGTGACTGGTAATTAGTCACCGATACTTAAACACGTGATTGTACTCATGATAACAAACAACTTTCAAAGAAACATTTTTGTTTATACTCATTAAAACTATGTTAGTAACACTTAACTTGTTCACACTTCACTTGTGCTGACTGGCCAGTGGAACTTGTCCGCGGAAGCGACGTAACACCACGTCCTGCGGCCAAAAGTCATCCTGCTTCACGATAGGCAGATAAAAATTCGGTACTCGCACCACGAACGCATTGAAGTTAACGTTGCGGCGCGACTCCAGTAACTCACCACGCACCCTCGATTTATACCTCGTCTTTTGGCGCACGTACTCCACGATGTCCTCCGCTTTAGTGGTGTAATGTACACCGGGGTATTCGGCTCGGCCGCACGCAGACTCACTTCGGGTTCCGCAGGAGCCTTGCCACAGCGGTTCTTGGGTGTTTGTGAATGGCGCTTCTTTCTCTGCATCGTCACAAAACCATCGTTATCAGCCTTGTTCGGCGCCTTTTCAGGCACAAGCTTATTACTAGGAGCGCCAGTGGGGCTTGAGGTGAAGCTGGTGTAATCCTTTCGCAAAGCAAGCACTGGTTTAAGAGCGTTTATACCCTACGGCATTTCATACAAACTTTCAAGTCGTTATTTTCCGAAATGACTGAACAGATTTTAATGCAACGCATAAGCAGTATACGTAGGTCTAAAAATTTACTAAAAAACATTTTCGAAATGTCTTTTAAAAATGAAGATAATTGGAAATTTCTGTTTCTATAGATAATTAAAAATCGGTATAATTTAGCTGTAACATTATTTTTCGAAAATGTTTTTTAGTAACTTTTTAGACCTATGTATACTGCTTATGCGTAGGAAGTTTCATTAAAATCTGTTCAGTCATTTCGGAAAATAACGACCTGAAAGTTTGTATGAAATGCCGTAGGGTATAAACGCTCTTAAGCATCGGTCAATAATTACCAGTCAGCCTATATCCAAAGCGAGGCCATGATGTACTGGAAATATATTGCTTGATGTGTTAACGTGTGTGCCTACTGCATCTGATATTTCTACCGTCATTAGACTGGTTTCTAGATCAATGAAATTAAATAATAATTTATTTCTGTTTCCAAGATATGTAGGTAATTCAATCTTTATCTATGATCTAGTAAACCTCACGACCTTTTTCTAGAGACAATTACAATTTCCCAATATGTAATACCTACTAGCCAGAAAGACATAATACCTAATTATTATTAAAACGTGACGTAGATATATTATTACCTCTTACGTAGTTACAATATAACAATATAATGTATAAAATGCAGATGTGTTTCGTAATTTTTCCTTGTTAAAGGTAAACATGCATCCTAACCGCAATGGGACACAATAATAACAGAAACCTTACCATTATTATTATTACATGAAAATCTACAGGATAATAATGATGAATTTCATAATATGTGTAATACTTGGCAAGTTATGTCATAGGAAACAAGGAAAATCCATTTCATTGTTTTCCTATTTGTTGTAAATATTTTATACTGAAAACAATAGAGAAATTGGTACTGAAATAATATTAGGTGATTACAGGTTGTCATGTATTTTTGCACAGAGTGGGTTAAAACCAAAAAACTATATGGTTAAACCCTAACTAATCAAAATAACGAACTTTATAGTTAAGAGTGTTAACTACACATGTTACAAAACTTGTAACTTTTCGTTGTAGATAATATTATGATTGATACAGCTTGTGATTTGATACCTAATAGAATAAATGTACTATAGATAATAAGATGTTTTTTAAGAATTTAAGTAAGTATAGGTACTGTATGGCGTCGGACGTAAAGAATAGCACCATCCCATATCTTCCCGTGGGTGTCGTAAGAGGCGACTAAGGGACTTCTGGGACCTATCACATATCGGTCCCACCGGTGTCGGGCAGCAGCGATACCGGTGTGAATCTACTGCGATTGCCAACCCGCCTGCTCAGCGTGGCAATTAGAGCAAACCCTACCAATGACAAGTCAACGTGGACCACGGCCCCCAGTTCCCGGCCGCCCTGCTATTCCTGATCAAGGCGGCGGTCACGGTAACGGCAGGGCAGGGGGTGCGAAGAATCCCCGGGTTACGGAAGGCCGCCGAAAACAACTGACCTTGGCGACGTACAACGGACGCACGTTACGGCTCGACGAGCACCTGGCACAACTCGAAGTCGAACTCGAGAAAATAAGGTGGCACGTTCTTGGGTTAAGCGAAGTCCGAAGAGAGGGGGAGGACACGGTAACTCTTGAATCAGGCCACCTTCTATACTTTCGAGAGGGAGACCAGCTGTCCCAGGGTGGCGTAGGATTTCTGGTGAATAAAGCTCTCTGTGACAACGTTGTAGAAGTGTCGAGTGTGTCGAACAGGGTCGCGTACCTCGTAATTAAACTAACCGAGAGGTATAGCCTCAAGGTTGTGCAGGTTTACGCACCGACCTCGACGCACCCGGATGATGAGATGGAAGATGTGTTTGGTGATATATCGAAGGCCTTACACTTCACCACCAGGGCCCACTACAACGTTGTCATGGGAGACTTCAACGCCAAAGTGGGAGTACAGAACTACAACGAATCGGTAGTAGGATCCCATGGTTATGGTAGCAGGAATCATAGGGGGCAAATGCTTGTCAACTTCCTCGAAAGGGAGGGGCTTTTCTTGATGAATTCATTTTTCAAGAAACAGCTCCAAAGGAAGTGGACATGGCAGAGCCCCGACACTATGACTAAAAACGAGATCGATTTCATCATAACGGACAAGAAGCGTATATTCAGAGACGTCTCAGTGATCAATAGGTTTAATACTGGAAGTGATCACAGACTCGTGCGAGGGTCTCTGAATATCGATTTCAAGCTTGAACGTGTCCGTTTGATGAAATCCAGGCTCCGACCAACCCTGCTCCAAACTATAGTGGGATCTGAAAAGTTCCAATCTAACTTGGAGAACCGATTCGCTGCCGTGGAAACCACAAATAGCGTTGACATTGACCAGGCCCTCGAGAATGTGGTCGGAATCCTCAGGGAGGAAGGTGTGAGATTTTGCGAATTGCGGCGTAGGGACAGGAAGTCGAAGTTTTCGGAAGAAACGCTCAAGCTCATGGAGAAACGACGTGAACACCCACCAGCCACTTCGTCAGAGTGGCATGCTCTAAACAAGAAAATTGGCAAACTTGTACGACACGATCTCCGATGCTCCAACACTCGTTCAATAGAACGAGCGATCGAGCAAAATCGGGGATCCAAAGTGTTTGTTCAATCTCTTGGGAGAAGTCATCTGACGAAGCTGACCACTACAAGTGGAGCAGTCGTTTCTTCCGGGCCGGGGGTTCTTTCGGAAATTGAAAGCTTCTATAGTCAGCTGTACGCTACGCATGCATCTCAACCTGATCCCGAAAATGAGCAGTTCCGAGCTACATTAACACGCCACTTTACGGAAGACTTGCCAGAAGTCAGCCTGGACGAAATTGCGATGGCTCTCAAACAGCTTAAAAACGGAAAAGCCCCTGGAGAAGACGGTATTACGACTGAGCTCCTGAAATCTGGTGGTAAACCTGTAATGAAGGAGCTCCAGAGCATTTTCAATACTGTTCTTTTTGATGGGAGAACTCCAGAGGCGTGGAGTAAGAGTGTTGTCGTGTTGTTTTTCAAAAAGGGTGATAAAACTCTTTTGAAAAACTACCGACCCATTTCACTCTTGAGCCACGTCTATAAGCTGTTTTCGAGAGTCATCACAAACCGTCTTGCGCGAAGACTCGACGAGTTCCAGCCTCCCGAACAGGCCGGGTTTCGATCGGGATACGGCACCATAGACCACATCCATACAGTGCGGCAGATTATACAGAAAACAGAAGAGTATAATCGGCCCCTGTGCTTAGCGTTTGTGGACTATGAAAAGGCCTTTGACTCGATCGAAACCTGGTCTGTTCTGGAATCTTTGCAGCGATGCCAAGTCGATTGGCGATACATCCAAGTGTTGAGAGGTCTTTACAACGCCGCTACTATGGCCGTCCAAGTCCAGAACCAGCAGTCTAAACCTATTCCCTTGCATCGTGGTGTGAGACAAGGGGACGTTATATCCCCCAAATTGTTCACAAATGCATTGGAGGATATATTCAAGACGCTGGACTGGAAGGGGCGCGGCATTAATATAAACGGCGAGTACCTCTCACACTTACGATTTGCAGATGATATCGTTATCGTGGCGGAAACGCTGCAAGATTTGCAGCATATGCTGAATGGCCTAGCTGATTCTTCTCAACGCGTTGGTCTCCGGATGAACCTGGATAAAACCAAGGTTATGTTCAATGAACATGTAAGGCCGGAACCAATTGCAGTTCAAGGCAGTATTCTCGAAGTTGTTAAGGAGTATGTTTACCTCGGGCAAACTATGCAGTTAGGTAAAAACAACTTCGAGAAAGAAGCCAACAGAAGAATACAGCTGGGCTGGGCAGCGTATGGAAAACTGCGTCGGGTCTTCACATTGCCAATTCCACAGAGTCTAAAGACGAAAGTCTATAACCAGTGCGTCCTACCCGTCATGTCGTACGGTGCCGAAACGTGGACACTCACGGTTGGGTTGGTCCACAAATTTAAAGTCGCTCAACGTGCTATGGAAAGAGCTATGCTCGGGGTTTCTCTGAAAGACCGAGTTCGTAACGAGGTGATTCGACAGAGAACCAAAGTTATCGACATAGCCCACCGCATTAGCACGCTGAAGTGGCAATGGGCCGGCCATATAACCCGAAGAACCGATAACCGTTGGGGTAGACGAGTTCTTGAGTGGAGACCACGGATCGGTAAACGTAGCGTAGGACGTCCTCAGACTCGGTGGAGCGATGATCTGCGCAAGGCAGCTGGCAAGAGCTGGATGAGAGTGGCCGAGGATCGTGCTCAGTGGCGTGTCATGGGAGAGGCTTATGTCCAGCAGTGGACGAATACAGGCTGATGATGATGATGAAGTAAGTATCATCATCATCATCAGCCTATAATGTTCTCACTGCTGGGACACAGGCCTCCTCTCTATGAGAGGGAGTGGGCTGTAATCCACCACGCGGGCCCAGTGCGGGTTGGTAGATGTCACATGTCTTCGACTTTTGAGTTCTAGGACATGCCGGTTTCCCCACGATGTTTTCCTTCACCGTTTTTGAGGGCAGCGGTGATGAAATTAATTACACAAAGTAATGCGCCTGCCTGGGTTCGAACCCACGGCTTACTCCTTGTAAGTCGGGGCTGCCACCACTGGGCCACCGCTGGTCTAATAAGCAAGTAAGTATCGCGTCTATTCATATAAACCTTTATGCACACAAATGTACAAACGCGAACTTAACGTCATAGATATTTTCTAACAGTTTAGGTTGCAACCTTATTTTTAAACTACATAGGCTTAGGCAAAAACAACTCGTTGGATGGGAACCTTAAACCTTATTCGCATTGCTATACAATCCACTATTCGTACCAATTATGGTTAATATTCAAATTCTCATTAAAATCATCATACTGAAATATTTTTATCGCTATCAAACATACTCATTTTTCGACTCCAAATTAGTATTTGGCGTTTCGATAAAACTATTTCGGTTAAAACATTATTCATGGCCCTATTTATAATTTATTAACGTAATTTCTCATTACAGGAGGAGAAAACTAATTTGCTACCTATATAAGGGAAAGAAGGGATGGATCCTGCACCTCAATAAGTCTTTCTATCAAAATACGAAATATTTTCACGGAAACTCACATTTTGCTTGTTAATGTTTGAAATATTCATCTGCTCGACAACGTCACAATCATCTGCCTAGCCTTTTCCCGACTATGTTGGGGTCGGCTTCGAGTCTAACCGGATGCAGGTGAATACCAGTATTTTACATGGAGCGACTGCCTATCTGACCTCCAAACACATTTAGCACTGGGTAATACAATACCCCTTGGTAAGATTGGTTGTCGAACTTTGGGGCCACTGACGACAACGACACGATAATGCCAACAACGCAAAAATATAGTTGAATTGTGAAACTGAATATATTATTATTGTGATTGTGAGACAAACAGCAAATACCATGAAAAAAGTTATTTATTTGAACTTACGTATTATTTTTAGTTTAATTTTACATTTGTCTTACTTAACTTTTAGTCAGAATTGATTACTGCATTTTCGAAAATGTTTTATTCAATGACCCTTCATCAAAAAAATATTTGTCTTTATATTTTTTTTAACAAATCTATAGTTCAAGGCTATGCCGGGGGAAATATACAGTACATTCAAAATATTTGGATAGGTACAGTTACTGTTAGCAAGTCATCCCACTGCTGGGCAAAAGCCTCTCCTCATGACATCCAAATCCTTCGATCCAGGGCCAATGTGGACCACTGGCCGTTGGTTCTGTCCAGCTCGTCCCACCATCTCCTGTGAGGTCTACCGCGTCGCCTTCTGGCTATGTAGGGCTCCAAATCGTTATTATTTTGGTCCACAGAGGTACAATTTTTGTTGTAAATTAAATGCCTTGTATACTAGACTGCACTAGATTTCTTAGGTCAAGCCTCAACATGTATCCAAATGTTGTTAATTATGTTAACCTATTATAGCAAAAAATTAACGTAGAAATAAATAGGGTTTAACTCGGGCATTAGTAGGAAAGTAACATACAAATTGCAGCATTGGAAAACCCGAATTAAGTTGAAATATGATATCAGTAAAATAGAAAGTTTTATCAATTATTTTGTTTATCAATTGCAATCGATTAGTAAGCAGATTAATAATCAAAGATATTCAGAACTAAGAATAGGTTTTTTTAGCTGATATGTTTCAGTAACTAGAAGTTTTTGAAAGTCGTGGTAGAGCCAGGTGAAGATGATGGCACGAACTTATGCCTATAACCAGCACGCGTAGCATGACCACTGTAGAAACAAGTTTTGTATAAGGAAGAATCGACATAATGACAGATAGACAATGACAATGTGTCAGCTTGTCGATTCTTCCGTCGACATAGCCTGTTTCTACGGCGGTCATGCTACGCGTGCAGGTTTGCTTCGCACTAGCTCAAGACAGAAAGTACTGTCATGCCTCCATGACAGTATTTTCTGTCTGAATGGAAACGTTTACCCTGTAGAGACAACACAGGCTAAAAATGAAGTTTGATAGCGTCCATAATAATTGTGTAAAAAAAATGTCTGGCTGTTATATGTGAGTTTAAATGTTTGTATAATTCACGATATAATAACCCACGATACAGGAGAAATTCTTAGATGTGTTAGGTTAGCTACATGTATTAAAAAGAAAAAGAACAGAAAATTGTATTATACTACATTTTCTTACTGCAGATCAAACAAAGATTCGAAATTGTCAAATCTATATCTATACTACTTACTACTAATAATAAAGCTGAAGAGTTTGTTTGCTTGTTTGTTTGTTTGCTTGAACGCGCTAATCTCAGGAATTACTGGTCCGATTTGAAAAATTATTTCAGTGTTAGATAGCCCATTCATCGCGGAAGGCTAGGACCAATAAGAGCGGAGCGGCAATGAAAAATGTGACGCAGACGAAGTTGCGTGGGTCAACTAGTCTGTTCATAAAAATCTTCACGTTTTCCGTTACAACTTAAGACATGGCAGAATCCGTCTGTCTACCTTCTTCAAATAATTTACCACCATCATTCCTATATTCCCTTTTAATAGCAACCGCAAAGATTTTGTTCAGGTCTACGACTTAATGTGCCTTACGTTAAAACGAGAGGTATTATCGACCGAAATCGAAAGTACTGTTTATTAATCTGGGTCAGTGTCGAGTCAAGGCGAGATTATGCTATGTTGATAATTTACGTTCATTCAGTGTGTATACTTGCAGGGTTGCCATAAGATGGAAGCTAAGTGGAGTTGCTTGTGAAGAATGATCGCCTTTAACTTGAAAGCAGCACGCTGAGACGCAAAATTCTATTTTCTTACGCGTTTTGACTATTTTAAGAGTCATTCCAGGGGATTAAATGAATTACAGCCCACTCCCTCTCATAGAGAGGAGACCTGTGTCCCAGCAGTGGGAACATTATAGGCTGATGATGATGATAAAATGAACTTAGAGGGTTTTATTGATGATTTTAGTTATTATATCTCTGTAAAGCCATATTTGTTACGGCCGCGAATCATATCGAATTTTGTTCATAGCCTGAAATTGACCTTCAAATAGATTTAGAAAATTTGAATGTCGTAGTCCACCCTGGGACTTCCCCTTAAGTTGATTCCTGTTACTGAAAAATTGTTTATTGTACGAAAATAAACACACATTAAAGTAAATGTCACTAGACTACTGTGACAGTCAGTGACCCAGTCAAGATGAGTGAAGTTGGTTAGGCAAATAATCTTTGGAAAAATCTGTTTTTCTTTTCTGCATATCATAAAGGATGGCAAAGATCATGGGCTGGCCACGCGCAAATCAAATTCCACACATTTGTGACTCAACATCCATTTTTCGATTGATTTTTTGCAAGATTGCTGATACCAATTAAAATGGAAGACTACTAACCTACACATATACATGATTATGCTCTTTACGAGGATTCAACCATCCCTATTCCGTATATGAATTGCGATATACACAATATTGTTGAATTAGCGTAGAAATAAGATAGGCAGTTCTGTGTCTTCTTTCAGAATCAGGACCCAGTGAAATGTCGTCAAAAAGCAAGCGTAACAAAAAAGCCCAAGACGACCCACTAACCAGAAATTCCGCCAACCCTGCACACGGGCACACACGATTCGTCGTGATCTTCATGACACGCTTGCCATTTCGGAAGACGCAGGTGACTATTAAGTCACAACATTAGAACGAGCGTGGTTGTATTTTTGTGATTTATTGAGGTCACGCCGATAAAGTTCGGCTGTGTTTATGCTTTCAAGATCAAAACTTTTGGAATGGATTTAGTTTAAAAGACGGGCTTTAGATATACTATTTCTTGATCAACCATCTCAAAGTTTAAGGGGTATGAGAAACAGGCTGTAAAGTTCTTCGATACTCCATAAAAAGGGGTGGATCCTCTGACCAGACAGGTGTTGTGTCTGGTGGGCAACTGCCCGACAGTTATCGTCGGGTTGCTCTATATATTCTTAAGTCGATATTAACTTTGCTTGCGAGATTCAGACCATAGTTAGTTCTGTTTTATCATAGATGGCGCAGTAGTTCTTTTTGTTATAAGTTGCTTTTTGTAGGTCACTACATCATAATCACCATCACCATATTAGTCTACGTCCACTGCTGGCGCTTCATCCAATACCTAAGTACACTTACTACTTAAGTAACACTTAAGTTATTGTTTACCACCAAACAACGTTACAGACGTTCACAGAAGCCTTTTAAAATATTGTGTGTTGCTTTGGAAATACGACTTCAAGTTGAGGGGAATATATATTCACTTTTTGCTTATGTTGGTACATGTTTAGTTAGATAGTTAAATGTATGAAAACATCATAAATAACACATTAATTATTTATTCACGATGCATCACATCCAATTTAAATTAATCACGAAATTTATAACTTTATTGCTTCTACTTATTTTTATATTAGTTATCTTTGAAATCAAGTTTTTGTAAGGATATCAGTTAACATTTTTAGGATATGATAAAAAGTAATAATTTTTTTTAAAACGTCTGTAAAAAAATACTTGACAAAATATAGCGTTATCGAAGTAAGCACTTAAGTATGAGGACAATTTATAAAATCAATATTTAGGTGAAACACCGTGACTCGGAAAGCAAGTTAAGCCGTTGGTCCCGGCTGTCATTTGTAGATCTTTGACAGTCGTTACGAGTAGTCAGAAGCCAAAAGTCTGACATCCAGTCTTACCAAGGGGTATCGTATTACCCAGTTACTGGGTTGTGGAGGTCAGATAGGCAGTCGCTTCATGTAAAATACTGGTACTCAGCTGCATCCGGTTAGACTGGAAGCCGACCCCAAGATAGTTTGGGAAAAGACTAGGCAGATGATGAGGTGAAACACAGATTGATATTTCCTAGTTTAGTACCATAGCTGTTGGAAGTACAAACAATAGTTTTGGTCACATACCTACACACAAAACTTCTAAAAAATAAAATTAAATCGGAGCATTTGTTTAAATATGTCGTTGATGATGACAAATAACTAATACATTCAATTAATTTCCTAGATTAAGTTTAAAAGTCACCAGGAAGGAAACTTTGTAAACTTGTTTTATAAATTGCCATCACAAAATATGGATTTTAGAAGGTTAGATACTAATGTCGTTTAAGAAGATCTAAATGATGAACAAATATTTCAAACATCGAATATTGAAAACTTAGTTTTTACTTTTGGGCTCTTGGCTTTCTTTTAGAGAGTTCTAATACCTTAATTAACCTTAACAAGGGTTTAATACTAATTAATGTTGTGACTATTCGCCTATAATGTAATAGTTTACATTCATTTGTTTCTGTAAAAAAATCGTAACTTAGATTTTTACATTAAAGATGAATGCTCTCGTCCCAATGAGGGAGCCCCTTAATTTTAGCTAAATCTCTCTAAAAATCTTTATATTGGCCTTGATAATTACACTAATCATCAAAGGTAAAACAGGACAAACTAAACACCTTTTATATGCACATAAGGCGTTTACTTTATATGGTTATCGTAAATCATTATCGAAACCAGGTACAAATTCCTAAGACCTACATAATGATAATTTATTATTGTCTAATTCCCGGACCTACAAATCATGACATTTTATATCCCGGATCTTAATAAAATCAAGTTTCCTAAACAAAATTCCCATTTTTTTCAACGTCACCCAAAGTGGACCAGCATTTGATTAGGTGTCCTTTCTTTCTGTCGCCTTGTTGAACACAAGGTCATTGGGTCTTTGTGCTCATACGGATTTGGTTGAGAACCGGTTAATAGGTGACGTCACCCAATACGCTGATGTATTGATGCAATGCTGTAGAATTTAGAGTAATATTTATATCCTTGTAGGATAAGATGTTTGTGTAGATCCTGCAGCTGTTGAATACAAGTCTTGTTAGTGAAATAGAAATGAAGAACTAGATGCTAATTATTTTTTGTAAGAAGTAAAAGTTATGAAAAAGAAGATTACGACGATGGTATAAACACATCAGCAGTGATTTCAAATTCTGCTTTAAGAGCGTTTACACCTTACGGCATTTCGAATGGAACTACATAACATGTTTAAGCAGTATACATACGTCTAAAAAGTTACTAAAAAGATTTTCGAAAAAACACTTAAATTAGACCGAATATGAATTAGCTAAAAACAGAAATTTCCAATTATATATTTTTTAAAGACGTTTTGAAAATGATTTTTAGTAAATTTTTAGACCTATGTATCCTGCTTATGCGTATGAAGTTTCATTAAAATCGGTTCAGTCACTTCGGAAAATAAGGACTTGAAAGTTTGTATGAACCGTGACAAATATTCAGAGTTTTAATTAATAAAATCATCACTACAACACTCTAAAGTTCATAAAATCATAACCTTCGTTCTTAATCATATACCTTTTCATGAAAAAGTCACTGCATGGGATTAAATTAACTTTCACCTCAAGAGTTCATTTGGAATTGTATTACGTTATTCAATACAATTATAATGTTAATAAAACAGTAAAAACCCTTCACGTAGTAGTTTCGCTTTACCGCTATTCACTACAGCTGACAACCAAACAAAAATCATATTCATTTTTCCTATGTCGTAATAAATTTAACATTCATTCTAGTGCCAGTAGTATCATTAAATTTAATAACAAACGTATGCATTCATTACGAAAGGTCTGCGATTGATGAAACACTTCAATTTGTTGCCTTATCTTGTTTCGACTGTACAACAGGTTTTGTTCGAAAAATCTTAGCTAAAATTTATATTTCAATATTTTTAGCTTCCTTTAAATCATTGTGGTTATTATCTATTGCCTCTATCGCTATTTCGTCCGACTGCATCTATGTTGTGTGTGCGAAATAGTTTTTCAATGCGGGATGTTAGAAATTTTTTGCAAGTTTCTGTCTTGTTAATTGAGAGTTTATATGCGAAATAATTGCTGCGGTTTATCGTGTAATCAAGACGTGATTTATTAAATATTTGATTTTTATCTTTTCGGTTAAGTTGATGTTAAAGTAATTTCTCTTAGGTATTTACGCATTTGGCCCTCACTTTAATTCAGTCTGAATCCACATTCAGCAGCTCTATTACGAAATCGGCTCCATCCTTGTTTTACCCAAATACGTTGGTGTCAAGCAACAAACCCAATTTTATCTACCAATAATTTACACCTACAAAAAATCTCCTTATTCAAAAACTGCATGCACCAATTCCAGTGGAAGTTTAACAAGCTAACCACCATATATGTTTAAATTGATTGGTAAGTATACTACGTATGTATTATAAACAAAAAATAATGTATCCGTTGCCATGTGGCCAATTACTTGAGATTCGTAACTGGGTACCCATAAGTATGACCGACGTGTACGATTGGGCTACGCGACTGAATGTCGGGCCGACGTCAACCAAATGGTCTTGTTAAGAAAGTTGTTGAAGGGTCAAATTTACATCAATGACGAACTTGAGTCAAGGAGTGACTTTCGTCGAGGCTTTATTGATTCTTCACACACTGAAACTCCCGATATTTTTAGCTGAGGATGACAATCAGGATATTTTTACTGCAAAAATTTTGGATGTTTTCAAAGTTATTTAGGTCATCATTAGAAAACGTACTAATTAGAACTAGTACCTATTAAATAGTTTGAATATCGTATCGGAGTAAATGTTCGGCGGTCCCTGACAAGGACAAAACACATCGGAGAGTGGACAGGACACAGCTGTCAAAAACACTTGATTTTGCCTTTTCCCAACTATGTCACCTTAACGGTTGTCAAAAATCTACGAATGACTATCGGGACAGACGATATATATCTCGATATGTGATGGGTGGTCACTAATCTATGGTTGAACCTCGGCAAGTATGGCTTAACCTTGAAAATCAACCCATGGAGCTGTTATTACTCAGCCACGAGCCCCACGATCCCTATATACGTCATCTAGTGAAATAAAACGATCATTTACAAAGAATTCAACTGGGAAGTAAAGGGACTGGCTAAGTCCGCTCTAAATTCCAAGTAAAGGTGTGTTTCATGTATGTGTGTGAATGTATAACAAGGGTGTCAAGTATTTTGTTTAGCAATCCGTGTCTATTACATACAGCTTATCGAGTAGTTCGGCGGCCGGCCCTGCATCAAGGACGGGCCACATCCGTGAGCGGACAGCGCTGCCTACATACAATTTATAAATAGACCGCTTAATATCTTGCGGTAATACCCACTGCCTTTATTTTATTGGTCGTGATCGTATATTGCGGTTAAGGAAGACGTTTTTATATCAGGTCTGTTGATGGGCACGAGAAATGAAAGTAGAATAATGAAATAATGAAAAGTAGAATCAATAATTGCTCACAGAAGGTCTACAACAGATATTCGTGACCTTTATGAATCCATTTCAATTAAGATAAGACAGTTAACTTGGATTGGTAAAAAAAAAAACTGAAACCTCCTTCATTTAATGTTGTACTTCAATCGTTGCCGTGACTAGAATTGTGTCGTATGCCAACAGTGCGCGTGCCAAAAGTTCGCCATCTCTGGTCTACGAGATCTAGCTCATGTAGACGTTTTACGAAACAGTTGAAAATATTGATTAATCTATATTTAGTTACCCTTACTTAGACAGGGCCCCACGAGGCAAACAATTTAGACCCACGGCCTCCTAGTGTGGAGTCCAGGCATTATGTAAAAATCTTGCGCTTAAGGATCATTGTTTTTTGTTACTAGCTTTTTATTATTGTACCTTATAATGTGAACTGAATACAATTGTATTTATTTATTTTCGTTTGTTTTAGTATTTGATGTCAGAACCAGCGGTTCCTTAAAGGCCCCGCCCACGTCGGATTTTGTAGAGATGCAGTAGCGATGCTGTCGCGCATGTATCGATACAGCCGCGATGCTGTCGCTGGCTGTGTACCTTCACCCAGATTCTGTATCGCTACTATCGCGATGCAAACGCGATTCAGCATCGACCAAAAATGTGAATGCGCCGCCTCTGAATGCTACAGTTGCAAGATGAACTCAGTCGAGATAACATTGGTTACGTTGTGTTTGATGCTGCTTTTTTTTATTCTCCACCCCTTGATCCCCCTATTTCGTCAGAAACGGTTGCGCGTTTGCATCGATACAGTCGCGATGCTGTCGCGCATGTGTATCGAAACAGCCGCGCGTTTGCATCGTTTCTGTCGCTCGTTGCAAACGCAACTATCGCGATACAAGCGAAGCTGTCGCGGATTTACAAAACGCGCGATAGCATCGCTACAAAAAGGCGCCTTGGGCGAGGGGAGGGGCCTACGCACGCGATGACAAATTTTATTCGTGTTCTTTTTTCATATACGTGACCAAATTGGAATCAAGTGTCCATAAAATATAGTGCAGTTTTCACGGAAGACATTTTAATACTCATGGGAATCTGTACTTGGATCGAAAGCGCAAGTAAATGGCGATCGCTTGTGGCTCATAAATTGATGGGAAAGGATTTACTTATTTGCTCGTGTAAGCCCTTTAAGTTGTGCCTTGTCATGTCCAAGATCTTGTTTAAATCGATTCAAGTGGAAGACTTTGAATTCTGCTGGAATTTAATGTCAAGGGCAAAATGGTGTTATTTATTCCATCTATTATGTATTATAGGCAAGTTTAGATTAAAACCGTTTAGATTTAGCTATTTCGTAAGTTGTATTGAACTGCATTAAAGCATAGCATTTTTGCGAAGAGGACAAAGGTTTTCAGTCTCATAAAAGCAGGCACATTAACAATCTTGAAACAATAGCACAGTAATAAAAATAAGTTAATATCGGGCAATGCGTCCCAATCGTTTGTTTACTATAAGATTGCATAAACTTAGTGCCATTGACTTTGGTTGCTAGGGTTGGTTGCTAGTCATATAAGTCACTATTTTAACATACAATGAGTCAGATTCGAGTACATAATGTAGCAAATCGCGGGTCAAAAACGTATGAAGTATGTTTTGCACAGGGGTGTACCACAAGGGTCAATATAAGGACCAGATTTGTTTTGCGTAATATGATTTTATTTTTTTAGATATCTTATGCAGTTCATTAATTTGACCTTAATAATGACAAAATACGAAAAATATGTAGTATAAAATCTTACGTGAAACCTTTCGTGTGCCAGCCCGACTAGCATTTTTACTGTTTTTTTTTACGTTGTTAATCAGACATATTTTTGAAACAAATTATAAAGCAATGGATAAGGAACTTCCGAACTTAAGATTGTGAAAGAAACCATATTCACCAATTGGGGTGAAGAAGAATTAGCGAATCCTGATGTGAACAACAAAACTGGAATCTAAGGACCGAGTATTCAGAAAGTGTTTGTTAAAAAACGCTGTCTATAAAACAAAATGAGTTAATACCTTTTCAGTACAAGTAGCAATAAAGAGCAAAGTTAAATACCTCCAATAAGGCTTAATGGCATTATATTGTATGCCATAGCTTACAAAATACGATTGACTTCATAAATAATAAAATTACGTCGGCCTTTAAGAAAAGTATTGGTCTTGACAGTGAACTTTATGGTAGCAACTTTACAGTATTCACTGACGTATTGTTATTGCCTCAAACTTTTATTTTAATTTATTTTGTATCGGACGCTGCTTCTTTTTTTGTTTATCTCTTATAGTTCAGACAATGCTTGAATTGATTGACCTTTTTGTATCAATATTAATACTCGATGTGTTTGTTGTCTTATCATTGTATTTATTATATCATTCTTTAACTTTATCTCCACATAAAAATACATAAGCTGCTTTATCAATGGCTAGAAAGTTATCGTTTTTCTTTAAAAATCTTAGTATTTATCACCTTTAATTGATCCAAGATTAAGAAGCACTATATCATAATCATCATCATTGTTATAGCTGATTATAGGTGACTACTCACCAATTATCCATGGCATCCACCAACAGCATTGGTGTGTGTTGGTGGTGGATGTGACCTAGCCTAGCAGACCGTTATAGGCCATTTATGTATTTTCTAACCACTTTTACGTATATTCATCATCATCTGCCTAGCCTATCCCGTACTATTATCGGTTAGGCTTCCAGTCTTACCGGATGCAGCTGAATACCAGTATTTTACATGGAGCGACTGTCTATCTGACCTCCACAACCCAGTTAATACTAGGTAATACGATAAACCCCTTGAAAGACTGGCTGTCAGACATTCAGGTCACTTACTGTACTTGTTGCGACTGCCAAAGATCTACAAATGACAGCCAGGACCAACAGCTTAACGAGTTTTCCGAGGCACGGTGGAAACTCGGACAGTAATGAGGGGTCACCTATCAACGGACCAACCCTGGCAAGCGCGGTTTAACCTAAAGATCAACCCAAGCCAAAAATTACAAGAGACAGTCCCCCAAAACGGCCGCCCTTCGCCACTTCTTAGTGTTTTAGCTGGGAGGAAGAAGTGGCGGAACAAACTCCTCAGCAACACATCTGTCTGTTAGGTTAGAAGAACCAGATTCTAAACAATAGTTTTCAAGTATTTGTGCCCGGTTGATGGCAAAAGGCTCGCCCTCAATTGCATCGGACTTGGACATACGTTTTAACTGAATCTTACAATTGTTCGTAAAGTTTGCTAGAGGCAATCACCTATTTATTATTTGTTACCTAGGTTTCAGATTCAGTTATATATGATGGGCCTATACAAGTGGGCAGCCAAGAACATAGGTAGATAAGTTTTGTGAAAAATAATGTATTTACTGTTTAAACTAGATTTTTCCCGTCATCGAAAACAACATCAAAGTAGGCATAATTTTACTTTTATTTTCAACACATATTTTACGCTTTATCGTCAATTTATTTACATGACGACAACTTCATTGCGAATCCACACCAGCACACAACGTATTTCATATTCTATTACTTGAACGGTAAAGTTCTTTATCCTGAAGGGATGGGGAAATAATAATTTTCCATAGATCGTAATGCAGGTTGTGTCATGGATACAACTCGATTGCTGTAAACAATGTGATTTAATTGATGAAAAACATAATATTTAACAGTTGAAAAGTTATTGCTATACATATCTAAAGATGATGATGGTGATAACAACACGCCTGCAATCCCCGAATGGGTTAGGCACAGGTGTCGCCAGCATGTTATAGGGAGTGATCCTATTTCCATCAACCTGGCGCAAATGCAGCCTTCGTGGCTGCAGCTGAGAAATTCCTGAATATATGTAATCTTACAGTTAAATAACAACAAAGCGTACAACTCGCAACAATGTTGCAGTTGACACCAACTTAGATAATGTTATCAGCAAAGAAATTAACCTTTTTTTAAACAAATTTCTTATCGTTATTTTTTTAACTTAACTCAACGCTACTACTACTTACTTATGTTTAACAATCGATATTAAGTTTGGATCTAATATTATATTTTGTGCTTAAACATTTACTTTTATTATTATCTATATGAACGTCAATAGGTATAATATCATGCATTCACAATCAATGTTATTTATATTGGCTTAATATAATTCATATAAATACGAAACTTTATCTAAAGTGTATTTTTCTTTACCCGTCTTATTTTGTAAACAAATATGGCGACTGCCTTTTCGACTTTGAAAAAAGTGAATGATTTTTGAATTGTAAAGTTGTATTTTTTTGCAAAAACTAAAATGTTAACTTATGGTGTACCTAGGTAATCGATTGTTGCAAAAAGTGACGTTTTTGGATCGTATTTGTTTAAGAAATGCATTTAAGGAAAAAATTACTGTATCTCTTAAAGTCATCCATTTTTCCAATTGATGTTATTTTCACACAGGGAAATATGAATTTTATACTTGTGTAAATTGAGTGGATTTAAACAAGACCTTACACGAACAGAACTACATGTACGACTTGAAATTATTTTTCCACCGTTTTTGTTTACATGTTTAGAACCTACACTGTGGAAGCAGGATAAAATGTAATTTGGCCTTTATTTGGGTATTTCCTTGCCCTTATCAGATTAATACGATTGGTTCATTATACCTACATAATAATAGATTTCGTGAACATCACATGTTCACGGCATAGCCTTTGATATGATAATATTGTGACGTGTTTTTGTTTATTTACGTATTTTGCACACCGTCGCGGTCTGCGGTGCCCATAGCTGTAGGATGTTAACAAACCTTCGAGGAAAACCACGGCTGCGGTCAGAAGTGGTGTGCAAAACGTGATATTATGTGAATCGCACATGTACCTACGTTCAGTATTTCAGACTGTAAACATTGCAATGAAAAAACAAAGGAGTGAAACTCTCTGCCTGCGTATGTGTTTCCGAACGCTTACAAACCTAGTTTCTTCAAAGTTAGTGTGTACAGGCTTCTTCTGGGTAAGCTCGTACAGTCAGCAACAAAAGTCCATGAACAGATACTAATTTTCAAAACACCTAAACACTCATACGGACCATTAATCACTTACCAGAATAGAGTACACAATAAGGTTATCATTTCAATGCTACAAAAATGCTAAGCATTAATATTTTCATAAGTCGCTAAACATCATTATAGCGTTAGTTGATAACTATCATTTTGCCGTAAGTCACTAAACATCATTACAGTGTTAGTCGATAATTATCATTTTGCCGTTAGTCGCTAAACATCATTACAGCGTAAGTCTATAACTATCATTTTTAACCCCCGACCAAAAAAGAGGGGTGTTCTAAGATTGACGTGTGTATCTGTGTGTCTGTGTATCTGTGTATCAGTGGGTCTGTCATTGGCATCATAGGTCCTAAACGGATGAACCGATTTTGATAAAATTGGTTTCGTTTAAAAGGTATTTTAATCGAGAGTGTTCTTAGCTATGTTTCGAGAAAATCTGCTCAGCCATTTGAAGATCATCACCACTTTTCTAGTTGATGAAGGTACATAAACAACTTCCACGGGTCTAGTTGATTTGAAATCTTGTTACTTGTCACTATGGGCATTGACGAGTGGGCTGCACCCCTCCTGCCCCCTAAAGTATAGTTTCTTTTTTAATTTATAACTTTCCTTGTTTTTAACCACCGACCAAAAAAAGAGGGGCGTTATAAGTTTGACGTGTGTATCTGTTTATCTCTGTGTCTGTCTGTGGCATCGTATTTCCTAAACGGCTAAACCAATTTTGATAAAATTGGTTTTAATCCAAGAGTCGTAGCGTCGGGGGACCGCTTTAAGCACAAAACAAAGCACAGAACAAAGCGGACCCCCGACGCTACGACGACGCTTGGATTAATTTAATATGGGCTTTTTAGAGGTTTTTAGTGTCGGGGGTTTTTTAAATTTTGCCGTAAGTCTCTAAACGTGTTATGCGCGAGTTTTTAGGGTTCCGTACCTATACCAAAAAGTGTTTTTTTTTTGCTCGTTTTTATAAATAACTAGCTGTCCCGCGCAACTTCGTCTGCGTCAGATTTTCCCCGTTTTTGCAACATTTTTCATTCGCAACCCCGTTTTCGCATCATGTAGGTAATGGGTAGGTTATTATTGATATTTGTTTTATACTAGAAATAAATAAATATTATCCTAGTTTTTAAGAGGCTGTTTGTGAATGTTAGTTTAAATCTTTCTAAACGCACGCACGATACAGAAGAAATTCCCAGTATAGGGCGACTACGGGAAGTATTTTTAATAAAAGAACAAAAAGAAATGAGTTTTTATTCTGAACTTAGTAGCTGTGTTTATTCGGCAATGTTTTGATTATGAAAAATGCGGTGGGCTGCGCTTCGCCGGATAGTGCCTTGTAGCAAACGGGTTCAATGAACTGGAAATGTAGGAAATTAGCTATGATCAGCGACTTTTGTATTTATTACAGATCATATAATTTTGTCGGTAGTAATGTATAGCAATTTATGGTTTAACTGAGTTCAGCGACTTTTGTAGTTTAATTATGACAAGTTGTTTTATAATTTACTTTGGTCAGTAACTTATGCTAAATAATAATGATTAGGAAATATTGGAAACAAATTATGTTCAACGACTTCTGTTGCTGACTGTACCATCGTCGACTTTGTCTCTGTCATCTGTGACCTAGACTAGAGACAAGAGCAAACCATCTCAAATAAAAAAAACATCCCGCACTTACTCGCGGTGGATTATGGCCCACTTCCTCTCACAGGAAAGGAATGTATCCCAGCAATGGGAACTTTACAGACTGATTATGATCAATATTGGTATTGCGTTTGTCACATGATTTGAAGATCGTCGACCGCATTTTGGCAATAGCAATAGTCTAGCTCCAATTACTTACATGGGACTTAACATAACACACACACAACATAACAGGTCCTTCAGCCCGCAACTTCACAATAAATAACAGACATCGCGACGCGACTCTTGTAGATCAATTTCTATGAAATTTCATTGAATCGCGTAGCACGGTCGCGTCGTGCATGTTTGCCTTAAAACTCCGGACCTGTCATTCGATACCTACTTAGGTACCTGAACTTTTGTGGATACCTAACCTAAACCTATACCTTGAAAACTTAAGTAAATTTTGACTTTTCTGCCGGCGCGGCGTTAAAGAATCCTGGTAAGCCGACAGCCACACGCGGCTCTACTAGCATTCTAAAAAAACTTTTTAATCTAAACTAATATTATAAAGAGGAAAGATTTGATTGTGTTTGTTTGTTACGATTAAACTCAAAAACTACACGGACGATTTTAAAAATTATTTAACTATTAGAAAGCTACATCTTTACCGAGTAATATAGGCTACATTATACAACAATTTTCGCGGACGATGTCGCGGGCGAAGTGCTTGTCCATTATAACAAGATAAAGATACCGATATCTTAACAAAACAATCAACAAAATAAAGAGCACGTGTCAAAGCCACGTGTTTCGGCAAGATAATACGAGAAATTCGTCTCAAACAGACAGATAGAAACCTTATCGATCCAGCAAACTGAAACAAACCATTACATAAGCCAGAGAGGCTGAAAATGACGGGCGTCTCACGAAACGTGGGGTATTATCTGGCTATAGAGTATGTCAAGCTGAACCTGACATTGAAATATAGGTAACTATCGTTTCAGATTTAAAAAAGGGATTTCTTAGGTTGCTAAACAGTGGTCGATTGATGTTATATTTTGGGGATATGATTGGTCTATCACTGCAAGTATCTAGTTGTGGACATTGAGAGCAGTTTTCTTTAGAATAGAATAGAAATAATTAAAATTTGCATTGATTGTAGGTACAGTCTGCAAAGGAGATAAATAACCAATAATTACTCATACTAGTATGAGCAACCGGTGACTTATCTCCTTTGCAGACTGTACATATATGAGTTGTAAAAGTAACTCTTTGATTAGAAAATGATTAGATCACTCTTGTATCAGCATCATTCCACTCTTGTTGTTGTTGTTTGCAAGCAGGATACACTTAATCGAACACAAATACATCATCGTCTTTCTGTCCTTGTCCCATATTACTTGGGGTCAGCTGGTCACGTTTTCTTCTGTTTACTGTCACGGTTCATATAATTCCTTATACAATCCACTTTTCATTTCTTTGCCCTACCTCTCAATTCCTCCAAATTCATGTGTATCAACAATTTTATTCAAATGTTATGTTATTACCGACTGGTATTAACTAATAGAACATGCGACACACTATAATTTGGCCGTGACTTTAAAACGAACTGAACTGATAACAGGAATGATTTGATAACAAATACATAACTGATAAGAAAAGAGTGGAAAATGGTGTTTGGTAAACAAAACTGTGGCAAGTTTAACAATAGACTGGCTCGGTGGAATTTTTCTAGAGATTATCTGTTGTTGATTTAGATATTATGCTCCGTAATCACGTCCTCATTAAGTACTTGTAGTTTGCACTTTTTGCTAACTTGCTATCATCACATTTTTTAAAGATGAATCTATTTATCAAAACGAAAAATGTTATCTGTGGTCCGGTCGTTGGCGCGCTCTCTCCTGACATCTGTCAACTCATTCTTTCAAAGCATAATATGATCGGGACGGATCGGGACTTCACGATGACAGACACGGTTATCGTACAGTCCCGATACAGTAAATAACAACACATGTTTAAGAAAGGGGTGTAGATAAGACAATTTAATACACACAAGTAGGTTTATCTTCTGGGAAGGGTTGGGATACAATGAGGACGAGATTACTTCACATAATTAAGGATCGGACGTCACTAGGTAAGTAAGTCCGGTCTGTATAATTATATTCGTACTATACAGTAACTATCTTTTCAGGCAGCACATGTGAAGGTGACACATAGAACCCGGCCTCCCTTAAAAACGTGATTAAAGACTATTAATCATCATCATTCATTCATTTCAGCCGAAAGACGTCCACTGCTGGACATAGGCCTCCCCAAAGTTTCGCCACATTGACATAACATGGGGGGTTTTGCCATAATCGCCACGCTTGGCAGGCGGGTTGAAGATCGCAGTACGGTTGTTACAAAAGCACAGAGAACGCTGCTGCCCATTCTCCGGCAAGTCCCTTAGTCGCCTCTTACGACACCCACGGGAAGATACCCGTATCTTCCCGTGGGTGTCGTAAAAGGCGACTAATGGTGCTATTCTTTACGTCCGACACCATACAGACTATTAATATCACGCCTGTAATCCCCGAGGGGTCAAATTGAATTTAATCGTATGTATGTTAGTCTGTAAGGTATATAGTGTGACTGGTAATTAGTGACCAATACTTAAACACGTGATTATACTCATGATAACAAACAACTTTCCCAAAGAAACATTTTACACACTCATTCACTTTTATCACAATAATACAACAACCGTATGAAAACGCACGCGCGCCGAGCTTGTGATAAAAGTGAAAAAGTATTTAAAAAAAATTTCTTTGGAAAAGTAGTTTGTTATCATGAGTATAATCACGTGTTTAAGTATCGGTCACTAATTACCAGTCACCCTATACAAGGTGTTGTTTTGCTTGGATCTTCCTATTTCAGACTCCTTTCTCTATATAGGATTGTACATTTATGTTGACCAGCGCCTTTAATTCTTGATGTTGAGATAAATAAAGATTCATGATTATGATTACGATTCTTTCCTGTCAGATGTCACGGCACAAACATAGAGGTAAGTATTCCATCTAATGAGGAAGGCAGAAAAAAAAGATGGGAAGACGATCTGCCCAAAGGTTGGAGAAGTACAGCATTAGACAGGCAAAGGTGGAGGGAACTTGAGGAGGCCTATGTCGCAAGACAGCCTGACCTGGTAACTGATATTAAATATTAAGTTATAAACAAACAGGAAAAACATATTAATAAGTATAGTTAGTATAGTATAGTAGTTAGTATAATTTTATGTTTTTTTTTTTTTATATTATATTACAAATTGTGCAAAGGTCAGAGTAAATAAAGGCTTTTTTTTTTTTATTTTTCCTTCTAATGGGAAAACGCCTGAATGACCTTCACAGGTACTAGGGAAGCATAACTACACAAAAGAAACGAGTGCTTAGCAGGAGATTGAAAAAGGTCGTCAATGATGTTGATGTTGAAATAAAAAAGAGAAGAACATAATTTAAATATCATTCTGTCAGCAACAATAAGATGGTACGCTTGAGAAAGATCTGCTAATTATTTAAAACGTGTCGGTATACTGAACTTTGCAATGGAAAGGTACAGCTTGAAGGTCATACAGCAAGGTTACAGTTTTATACATCTGATCACATGGTAATGACCATAATATTATATTTATATGACCATATATATTTAACCAGTGTAAAAAATAATTATCGAACAATTTGAGTGTTATTTTTTTGTTATTTGGACTCTTTTAAATTAATCACCTTGTATTGTAGGGTTTGTTTAAAGGTGACAGCATATTGGAAGCGATGATTGTGCTATTTATTGCTTTGTCTTAAAATATGCAGTGTGCTTTATTAGCCCTTTGATGTGATCATGTGATGGTCTATGTGTTTTGCTTGCATGTTTCTTAGTGCATATTAAGTACATTTTCTCTAATAATTTAAGCCTAAATTTGTTCAACTGGCGAGTGGTATATTTATTCAGAGATATGTATTTATTAATAAAACAATATCCTTCTAGACTATCGTATCCGCACTATTTTTATAAATGCAAAAGTTACTGTGATCGTTCGTCTCACTCCCGATGATGCTATCACCCTCCTCCAGGAGAGTAGTAAAGAGACTAGCACTCTTAATAAGTACAGACACAAACCGCCGTCTTTCCGACCTCGCCGTCGAGGTCCGTCGCGACGTCCCGGTCCATGCCCTCCCCGACCCTCGCTCGAGCTAGCCCGCGATGCTGTGCCAGTAGTTTTAAATCAGCCCCTAAATAATGATATCATTCAGATCCAGCCTGTCCCCATGCAGTCCTCCCCCAGCGACGCCCTGAGCCGAGGCTCGTACCCCACAGGGGGTGCCCTCAGCGTATAGTCGCTTAGTTTGTAAGTTTTTATACCCTGGCTGGAGACCTTACTCTTAAGGCACCCACAGGATAGTCCGGTTAAGCAGACGACAACCTCTTAGGTTGAACTGCGAGATGCCATTCATAAAAAAAAAAAAAAAAAGATCGTTCGTCTGTCTGTTTCCTTTTTTCAGCCGAAAGGAATCGACTGAAATGTGGTTCACACGTAGTTTTATTACTATATAGGTTAATACATAGGATGGTTTTTTATCCCAGTGCTACGTTAATTTATTTACTTAATATATTGACACACCAACAGCAATACATACGTTCTCGCGGATTATTTCAGCACGCGGGCAATAGATAGTTTTAAAATACACAGAGTTTTTTAAAACACCAAAACCCTCTATTTACATTGCAGATACAGAAGTAAGTTGTTACTGTAAACATTGTAGTCTGCGGGTCAAATGTTTTACGCAATGTATAGCGCAACTGCAGAGATATTGCAAGGTCATACCGCCGCCGATAAACAAAACTAATTGGTCGACGTTTTGAACGAAATATTGCTTTAAATGCATCTGTGTTTTTTTTTTGTGTTACAATTTGATCAGGTGTACAAAACCAGTTTATACGGATCTCTCATTATACAGGAAATCTATACAAAGCGAGGCCATGCTATACTTGAAATGCATAGTTTGATGTGTCACCGTATGTACTCGCAACCGATGTGCGTGTATTTTATCTATTCTTCTGCCTATCCCCACAAGCAGAATGCGGGAGTTTTAAGTACGTATTTTTATTTTTTTTCCTAATGTCGTTTTATTTGGTTGAAATCTGATGTGTGACGTCGGCTTTATATGCCAGACAGGTAGAAATTATTAAAGGTAAGTTAGGACAAAGGGATTTTATAATTTGTTGAATTTTAAAGTAAGTATGAAATTTGCCATTGGGTAAAAACCCAATGTAAATAAATAAATTAAGTAAATTTGAATAATAATAATTTTTTCAATGGCCAGGTTTCATAAAAATAAAACCTGGCTATTTAAATACTAAAACAGTTATTTTTTTATCCTATTACCCACCTGCGGGTGTTTTATCATATCAAACTGTTTAAAACTGAAACTTTGTTTGACAGTGAACGTGTTAAGATTTTTTTTCGATAGGAAAAAAGTGGGTATAGAAAAAGCGGCCAATAAGCTCATGTATACTATACTAGCTGTCCGACGCAACTTCGTTTGCGTCACATTTTCCCCGTTTTCGCAACATTTCTCATTGCTGCTCCACTCCTATTGGTCGTAGCGTAATGATATATAGCCTATTGCCTTCCTCGATAAATGGGCTATCTAAAACTGAAAGAATTTTTCAAATCGGACCAGTAGTTTCGGAGCCTATTCAATGCAAACAAAAAAACAATCAAATCTTTCCTCTTTATAATATTAGTTTAGATAAATTCAGAATCTCCGCATCGACCTTAAGGTTGCGTTCTGCACGCGAATGTACGAACAGAAATACATTTACATTGTGATAGAAATAAAAACAGTTGTATATCGGTCAGTGGCATACATGATAAATATACTTGAGTGAGTTAATTACATAACATAAAATCGCGACTGTAATCCCCGTAGGGTTGAGCAGAGTTATACATAATAGTACACCCACATTTCGCCATTTATGTTTTAAGTACGGGGCGAGCCTTTTGCCATCATCATCAGCCTATAATGGTCCCACTGCTGAGATGCAGGCCTCCTCTCTATGAGAGGGAGTGAGCTTTAATCCACCACGCGGGCTCAGTGTGGGTTGGTAGATGTCACATGTCTTCGATTTTTTAGTTCTAGGACATGACGGTTTCCTCACGACGTTTTCCTTCACCGTTTTTGAGAGCAGCTGTGATGAAATAAATTACACATAGTAATGCGCCTGCCTGGGGGAACCCACGGCATACTGCTCGTAAGTCGGGGCTGCCACCACTGTGCCACCGCTGCTCTCCTTTGCTTTGCCATCAACTCGGCACAAATCCAGACTCCGTGGTTGTTTGAGAAATTCCAGATGAAAAAAAACCCAATGACACTGCCCGACCCGGGAATTGAAACCAGGACCGCATCCTCAGCAGTCGCCCTTGCGACCACTCAACCAACGAAGCAGTCCGTAGCAGTAAGCGTATTAATTACATAAGGTATATTAAAAGAGATATCGTGTTCTGGGTGTCCTGTTATTTGCTCAAAACGGGAACTGATGGAGACTACTGAAGGCGATAAATTCTTGGCAGAATCAATTACGATTGCTGTAACGACACGCAAGAAGAAGAAAAGGAAGATGAATACGAAATTAATGATTATGACTATCTACGTGGGATCACTGAGACATATTCAATTATATTAAAAGCAGGCTCAATAGGACTAGCCTGCACGCGGAGCTGACCGCCGTAGAAACGGGCTATTTCGACGGAAGAATCGACAAACTGACACATTGTCATTGTCTATCTGTCATTATGTCGATTTTTCCGAAGAAAAAACTCGTTTATACAGTGGTCAAGTTACGCGTGCTGGACGCAGTAGTAACATATCGCATGAAACGTGTGGCGCTATATACGCTCTGTATGGTGTCGGACGTAAAGAATAGCACCATCTTACCGTGGGTGTCGTAAGAGCCGACTAAGGGACTTGCCAGAGAATCTGCAGCAGCGTTCTCTGTGCTTTTGCAACAACCGTACTGCGATCGCCAACCCGCCTGCCAAACGTGGCGATTATGGCAAAACCCCCCATGTTATGTCAATGTGGCGAAACTAGGGGGAGGCCTATATCCAGCAGTGGACGTATTTCGGCTGAAATTATGAATGATGCATGAAACGTAAAATAATAATTGTAAAGTTACAAAATTCAACCAAAAACAAACTAAATTATTAGAATCTAAATAAGTAAGAGTGAGACAGAGCAGGCTACGAAAAAAAACTATTTTAGATACATGCACTTGAATGTGTGTGTCAAATTGGCAAGCTTTGTTTGGCGCAAGCTAAACATAACAAAACAATAATAATAGCCGTAACCGTTACAGTCAAAAGTTCAATCAATGCCAATCAGGAAACCAAAACGGAAGGTAAGCAAACGTTTAATTATTAATCAGTTAAATTGCATTTGAAAAGAGCTATTTAAATTAATTTAATTTAAATATGTACCAGCCAGCACTCTATTATAAAAAAAAAAAAAATATGAACCAAGCCGCAAACAACAATGAAAAAGTACTAACTTAATTGAATATCAACCTTGGTCAGGACCCGTTTCAATAAAATGAAAATTCACTCTTATTTTGTACCAAACAAAGTTTATTTTTGTTAAAAAATATGTGACCTCGAGCTCAGTGCAGGGTTACTATGAAAGTTGACATGAAAGAACCGTTTCTGAGTGACAAAAGGACGGAGATAATAAGATATCTACGCAAATTTTTCAAGGGTCAAAGTAACTTTATATTGCTGTGAGTGCAAGGAATTTTGTGAAAATGAGGACAAGTCTACCGGTTATGCCCATTGTCCTTTTATGTGAACATGAATGTATTTTTCAATGAACAATGTGTTGAACTTGTGAAAGCCAAAATGCGTGAAAAATATCGCCTGTTACTGTCATGCTTTAAGAAAAAAACTATGGTAAATGAGCCTTTAAAATTGACTATGATTGGAGCTAAGCTTACCAACTGTGTTAGGTTTTTTTAAACACTTTATTATTGTTTCTCAAATAAACTGATTGATTGATTATATCAGTAACATTTCTATATAATATCGCCTCCTCAATATTGTTTTATGCATTTGCTCTACCACATAAATAAAAACTTCACATATGTATATAAACATAATTAACTTTAATATATTATGCCCAACGCACTTTATTTTCGATCAGATGACCGAAATTTTCCCGCACAAATGACTGCACTGAATTACTATAGAAAATACTAATGTAAAGACGCCAGCTACATATGCAATAGATTTTCAACCATATCGTTCAAGAATACGGTTCCAAATTGATTGGGAAAATTTGACAGTTTCGGGTGGCTTGACCTGCTGGCGTCTGTACATAACACTTGGCGCCAAAAGCACGTGATCAACTGTTGCATTCAATATCAGCAATACAAAATAAACCCTACGTAGTTACATTAACAGTCTAATTTCATTACACAAATTAATGTGCGACGTTTTAAATTCGGAACCTATTGGGCGCTTTGCCAGACACCTAGAAAAAGTAATGTCCAATTTGGTTAGGTCTTTCTGCGTTTGTTGACATTTCCCCTATAGGCTCCAAATTGCTTGAAGTAAAGAGGGGTGGAAGATCAAATTAAATTGGACGTCTAAATGTTTAGGGTTGCTACTATAGAATTTATAATAATCTATATATAATTATATACTAATAGTAAAGCTGAAGAGTTTGTTTGTTTGTTTGCTTGAACGCGCGAATCTAAAGAACTACTGGTCCGAAAAAAAAAAACTGACACTTGAACTGAAAATTCTTTCAGTGTTAGATAGCCCACTTATCGAGGAAGGCTATATATCATCACGCTACGACCAATAGGAGTGGAGCAGCAATGAAAAATGTTGCGAAAACGGGGGAAATGTGACGTAAACGAAGTTGCGCCGGACAGCTAGTATAAATATATATCGAGTTGAGTAGTTTAGAATGCATGTGTACGGTGCAAAGTTCTCAATGCTAAGCCAAAATATTTATTGTAGTACTTTAATAGTAAAATCACGAGCGCCAGCGTTATGTTTGCCATTGTTTTTAGTTCAAATTGAAGCCAAATTATTTGTAAAATAATTTAATGGCTTCACATCCTTGTAGGTCCCGGATGGAGACAAGTGTTTCAAATCTATCTTTAAGAGAACAATATGACCGAATTACATTAGTTACATAGCCGTGACCTTATTTAACGGTAGTTCACGCTTTTTATAAACCATTAAGTTCAAAAACAGTTAAGAGCGTTTATACCCCCTACGGCATTTCATACAAACTTTCAAGTCGTTATTTTCCGAAATGACTGAACAGATTTTAATGAAAGTTCCTACGCATAAGAAGTATACATAGGTCTAAAAAGTTACTAAAAACATTACAAAATAATGTTACAGCTAAATTAGACCGATTTTTAATTATCTATAGAAACAGAAATTTCCCATTATCTTCATTTTTAAAATACATTTCGAAAATGTTTTTAGTAACTTTTTAGACCTATGTATACTGCTTTTGTGTAGGAAGTTTCATTAAAATCTGTTCAGTCATTTCGGAAAATAACGACTTGAAAGTTAGTATGAAATGCCGTAGGGTATAAACGCTCTTAACCCGAACGCACGACGACCTATCAAGCTATACAACCAGTTTATGCTGATCTCGCATTGTACGGGTGATCTATACAAAGCCAGACTTATACTGGACATGTATAGTTTCTTGTGTCACCGTGTGTACCCAGTGTACCTATAGATTGTCCGTTAAAATGCTCTTTAAATCTTGGTTATTTTGCTTGTCACCAGGCACCTTTTATTTAGTCCAAAGCAGTTTACGTTTAACACTAGTGAAATTCAGCATTTGGAAGTTTGGACCAAAAACTACAAGAATCGGAACTCCGGGTCATAGGACCAACAATACTTTATTGTTGTAGGTATGGAGTAGGAATGTCCTAGAACCAAAAATAAAGACATTACATCAACCTGCATTAGGCCCACGTGGTGGATTACAGCCCACTCCTTGTCATGGAGAGGCTTTCTGCATCCCAGCCATCATCTGCTAGCCTTTTCCCAAGCTATCTTGCGATCGGCTTCCAGTCGTCTTGGGTTCGGATGCTGCTGAGTACCAGTATTTTACATGAAGCGACTGCCTATCTGACCTCCACAACCCAGTAACTGGGTTTACGATACCCCTTGGTAAGACTAGATGTCAGACTTTTGGCTTCTGACTACTCGTAACGACTGCCAAAGATCTACAAATGACAGCCGGGACCAACGGCTTAACGTGCTTTCCGAGGCACGAAGGGCACTCGGTATGTAATTATGGGTACCCATCCAAGGACCAACCTCGGCAAGCACGGCTTAACCTTATAGATCGACCCGTGCGGCTGTTATTATATAGCCACGAGCTCATCCTGTGCATCCCAGCCGTGGGAACATTATAGTCTGATTATGCTAAGAAGGACGGTAAAGAAACTCAAATTCCCCATCAGTAGGCAACTTAATATAATTCTGTTGATGTTTACTACATTTTTAATTAGAACACTTACTAGCTGTTGTGTAGCAACAGTACAATTAAATGTATTTATTTTTATATACATTATCAAACGTGTGCTGATAAAAGGTCTCATGTGTACAGTATTAATAATACAAGTGTATAAATAGGACATTGTCGTTGACAGCGTCGTGTGCCGTATGTCATTATTTATTGAGATACAATATGTCATCAGTTGTTTTTTTTTTTTTATTTCATTAAGGAAACTTACAGCTAATACATTCAAGTAGTCAGAAATAATATGTAGAATAAGTTCAATTATAAGTTTCCACATAAAATTAGCACTTTTTGTATAATTATTATGTGTAAATAAAAAAAAAAGTGCGAGTCGGACTCGCGCATGTAGGGTTAGTCCCATTATTTATAAAAACGAGCAAAAAACTCACTTTTTGCATGAGAGCCCCCTTAAATATTTATTTTATTCTTTTTTTAGTATTTGTTGTTATATCGGCAACACAATCTGTAGAAATTTCAACTGGCTAACTATCACGGTTCATGAGATACAGCCTGGTGATAGACGGACTGACGGACGGACAGCGAAGTCTCAGTAATAAGGTCCCGTTTGACCCTTTGGGTACGGAACCCTAAAAATCATACCACATAATCTTCCAGTAACATGTTTGTAAACAGTCCAGCTGTTGATTAAGGTTATCAGTAAAGCCCGAGTATCATTAGGTATAGTAAAGACTTTAGTAGGCACTTTTAGGTAATCTATGTAGTGTACAAGATACCTACCTACATAATTATAGTGGCTATAAAACGTTTCTTCTTAATCATCATTATTTTAGTTTATAACTGGCTGGCTGGCACGAAGAATTGCCAAACTTAAGTGGCAGTGGGCAGGGCACATTGCTCGCAGAACGAATGGCCGATGGGGCCGAAAAGTTCTGGAATGGCAACCGCGAACCGGAAGACAATGCGTTGGAAGGCCTCCCACTAGGTAGACCGATGACCTGGTGAAGGTTGCGGAGATCCGCTGAATACGAGTCGCACGACCGGCCAATGTGGCGACACTTAGGGGAGGCCTATGCCCAGCAGTGGACGTCTTTCGGATGAAATGATGATGATGACTAACTAACATTCATGGCATGCTTTCGGCCATTTTCTATTGTTTGCACTATTTGTTTTTGTATAAGTAGGGACGTTATTTATTTATTAATCGACGAAACTAATTAACTTCGCTCTCTAATTATAAAGTTAGCAATAGTAAGTTACTAGTCCAGTTACTCAAACCATTTATTTGTTTTTGTTAATTTTCTAATAAACGAAGCGATAAGTTAACATTAACTAACGATTGACGGCACGTTGGCGCAGTGGTTGAGCGATTGGCTGCTGCGCTGTGTGTCTCGGGTTCGATCCCCGCACCGAACAAATATTAGTATGACCTACCGTTGTTGTTCCGGTTCTGGCAGTTTGTGTATGTGAGTTTCAATGTTTGTAAACGCACCTACGAAATTCGAAAGTGTCGGGCAAGATTTGAAAAAAAAAACTAGGTTTACGTTTAGATTTTACGGTAAACTGAAGGAATAACTGCGCTAACCCAACAAATCACTCGAGACCACACCGGAACTCGTGAAAATTCACCTCATTACTCAGTTACAAGTCCTACCAAGGGGTATCGTATTACCCAGTACTAACTGGGTTATGGAGGTCAGATAGGCAGTAGCTCCATGAAAATACTGGTATTCAGCTGCATCCGGTTAGACTGGAAGCCGACCCCAACATAGTAGGAAAAAGGTATAGTACAAAATATTGACATTTCTCTTTTCCTATATTTTTAATTATTTTGCAGATTCTTTAGTTTTCATGTAATTTTTTATTTTAATTTTTGCCATGTAGACCAGGGTCGATAATTTTTAAAACCAAAAAAAATAATAGTAGGATGAAACCCATTAGAAAAGGAGAGGAATATTACAAAAATAAAAGGAAAAATAATTTACGGGCGATCTGAGGTCGGGAAGGGGATGGGGGTGAGTTTTTAAGGGTAAAAAACGGTTTTTCTCGATTTCCGGCAAAACTAAAAGTCCTATCGAAAAAACTCAAATGGCAAAGTTGTAGGTAATAAAAAGATCTAAAACTTTTGTATTTACACTTTTTTCACATAACCTCAAAATTTATGTGAAAAATCCAAAAAACCAAGTTTTTGGTTTTTTATTTTTATCTTTTACAAAATATATTTTTTTTTAACGAAATTTGGTGAAAACTTACCTTTTTATGTCCCAAATACGCTGTAATTTATTTGATTAAAAATATTTATTTTTTCACCTTATTTTGAATTAATATCGAAAAAACACCCTAATTTTCAATCGAAAATTCACCCGTCAAAATATCAGCTTTTTTCAAAAAGTTGGTATGGTTTCTGTTCGTTGAAATCTCTACTTTCCGATGGTGAAAAAAAATATATATGTTACTATAGTAAATCTTCTCAGAAAATGCAAAAAATCAAAAAAATCTCGAATTCGAAAGCTTTTTTTTAGTTATTATAATTTCATCTAAAAAATGTGATTGCTGCAATTTGTTTCAATTAAAATGTTGATTTATTTAATGCTTATTACATTTACGTCATAGAAAATCTCATTATATATAAATATAAATGTAAATCGTACTATTAAATGTAGATGCTTTATTCTGATTACGTTATTCATTACAATATTTTTAAACACATTAATCTTATCATTTATTAATACCTTATCTTCAATTCTAATCACTTATCCATTAGTTTTTGTCTTTTTGATGGCATTTCTTCATCGTTAGATTCGTCAAACATCTCCGATTCTAGTAGATCTTCGAAATCTTCATGACTATCACCTTCTTCCTCTCCTCAAACTTGGTTGGGTAACGAACTAACAGCAACAGATTGGGGCTGGAAGCAATTTCAACGTGGAATTATGCCCAAATTTACACAAAAAGAATTAATTCCGGAAATATTGCTCAAAACTATTTGCTGCAGCTGTGAAACTGGATGTAACAGTTTAAAATGTGGTTGCCGAAAACATGGTTTAAAATGCACAAATTTATGTTCAAACTGTCATGGTTCTGAAAATTGCTCCAATATTGAAGAAGAAACCTACGAGGAAGTTAATGATTCAGAAGAAATTGTGGAAGAAGAACCAACGCAGTCTGGAAATAATGTTGGAGAGGAAGAAGGTGATAGTCATGAAGATTTCGAAGATCTACTAGAATCGGAGATGTTTGACGAATCTAACGAAGAAGTAATGCCATCAAAAAGACAAAAACTAATGGATAAGTGATTAGAATTGAAGATAAGGTATTAATAAATGATAAGATTAATGTGTTTAAAAATATTGTAATGAATAACGTAATCAGAATAAAGCTTCTACATTTAATAGTACGATTTACATTTATATTTATATATAATGAGATTTTCTATGACGTAAATGTAATAAGCATTAAATAAATCAACATTTTAATTGAAACAAATTGCAGCAATCACATTTTTTAGATGAAATTATAATAACTAAAAAAAAGCTTTTGAATTCGAGATTTTTTTGATTTTTTGCATTTTCTGAGAAGATTTACTATAGTAACATATATATTTTTTTTCACCATCGGAAAGTAGAGATTTCAACGAACAGAAACCATACCAACTTTTTGAAAAAAGCTGATATTTTGACGGGTGAATTTTCGATTGAAAATTAGGGTGTTTTTTCGATATTAATTCAAAATAAGGTGAAAAAATAAATATTTTTAATCAAATAAATTACAGCGTATTTGGGACATAAAAAGGTAAGTTTTCACCAAATTTCGTTAAAAAAAAATATATTTTGTAAAAGATAAAAATAAAAAACCAAAAACTTGGTTTTTTGGATTTTTCACATAAATTTTGAGGTTATGTGAAAAAAGTGTAAATACAAAAGTTTTAGATCTTTTTATTACCTACAACTTTGCCATTTGAGTTTTTTCGATAGGACTTTTAGTTTTGCCGGAAATCGAGAAAAAC
Organism: Cerastis rubricosa; assembly: GCA_949152445.1. Classification (NCBI taxonomy): domain Eukaryota; kingdom Metazoa; phylum Arthropoda; class Insecta; order Lepidoptera; family Noctuidae; genus Cerastis; species Cerastis rubricosa. The sequence continues at coordinate 21,316,430 of OX424532.1, forward strand.
CGTTTTTTACCCTTAAAAACTCACCCCCATCCCCTTCCCGACCTCAGATCGCCCGTAAATTATTTTTCCTTTAATTTTTATAATATTTCCCTCCTTTTCCAATGGGTTTCATCCTACTATTATTTTTTTTCACTTTTTAATATTTTTAAAGGCTTCTACCCTGGTCTAATGTTCGAATTAGGTATTATTTTGTTTTAAACTTTTGGGAATATGTTACCCTAAATTTTGCTGTGCCCTGACAGGGTCTACAACGGCTCTTAGCTCTAAGCCATTTGTTAACACCATGTTTTTACCTTGTAGAATGCAAATACATGAATATGAATATAAGGTTAGGCAGATGATGACTAAGTTACCAGGTGGCTTACCTAAAGGACCACTATCTCAAGGTCTATCCTAAAATTAACATTTCCCTCACGGTACTAAGATATCTTTATCTGCCAAAGTCACCTCCCATCCTAATTTACTTAAGTAAAACATCAGAGCGCAGAACTTGATTAAAAAATTACTTAATTTAAATTCGTTGTAAGTAAAAGGGCAGTTAACAGTTTGATGCAATTAGTTTAGCTGGCTGTAGGTACTTCTCATAATTTTCGAAGTCAAGATCCAGGGACGAATATTCAAATTTACCTGTAACAAAATTAGTTGGATTAGTTAATGAGATACAAAGAATAATAATGGATGAAAGGACCAGGGAAGATTTTTTTTTTTTTGATACGGCCTCTGTGGCCACTCGCAGATCAACCTGCTAAGGTTTTTTCTGCTCAACCGGACAATCCTGTGGTGACCTCAAATTAATTTAAGGCCCCCAGCCAGGTCTTACAAACTATTAAATGACCGCTCGCTAAGGGCACCTCCTGTGGGGTTCGGACCTCGGCTTAGGGCGTCATTGAAGGGTGGGCAGCAAGGGACAGGCTGGGTCATAATATTATTATTTAGGGAATTTAACGTTACATGCTCAGCGGCGCGGGCTGGCTCGTCGAGCAAGGGTCGGGGGGATCAGGGAAGATTTTGTATAAAGACCAGAATTTATAATTTAAAAAAAAACATGGTAAAATTATTCAATAATGGCCAGGGTCGCCTAAATACTCGTTAATTCAAAATCAAAAACCCAAATCAAAATATTTTTATTTTACATAGGCCTACAGGAGCACTTATAAAACGTCGACAAAAAGATGCTCGGTTCGGGTTGGTCGTTTCCTATGGAGAAACTCCATGGTTACTCTTTTAAAATCATTTGGTTTTACAATATTTCTGTTACAGCGTTAGTACTAAAGTATGGGAGGACATCGTAGGCCCGACAATAAGCCGGTCCTTACTCCAAAACGTAGAACGAGATAAAAAGAAAGCCCACCACACAACTAATATGGAATATATTGTTGTAGGAAATCTTAATTATTTTGATTATTGCTGAATAAGCCGTCTTAACGTTGTAATATAAGCCAAGTATCTTTCTAACCGAATCAATCTCATTATTTTAGTTGTAATATTAATGAGATTGATTCGGTTAGAAAGATACTTGGCTTTACAACTAAAATACAACTAAAACCTACTCTTCTAATCTCTTACGTTGTAAACCAGACACCATCAAGATCGTTTCATAACATACCGGTCCGAAAATACACCTAGTAAGTAAAATCCCTAAAGGCAAGCCCAGATTAAATTTCACCTGAAGCAATTTAGAGTTTCCAAGGTTAATTAATAATAGAACGGTGAAATACCTCCGTATCCCAAGTAATCACGTTTATAAATGAAGAAAATTCAGGAATTTTCGCTTTTTTTTTCTTTCTCCCTCTTCGTTCGGGTAGGAGAAATTGTAATAAGTAGTGGTTTTTGGCAGGTTGCTGGCATTTTTGAGGGAACATTCTTGACCGAGTATGTCGTAACAATCAAGTGAGGGAATTGGATAAATGCCATGCCCACAGCCTCAGATGTAATCGCGAAAACATGTTGTGAATGAATGAGATGTTGCTACGAATAGCTTGAAATTGGTTCATGCTTCCAAAAAATAACGATAAAGCAAATTAAGAATGAAAACCTAAATAGGGTGACTGATGATTAGTGACCGATACTTAAACACATGATTATAATCTTGGTAAAAAACAACTTCCCAAAAAAAAAAAATCAAACAATAACACAATACCCATATAAAATTCCCGCGCGCGTGCGCCAGTGACCTATCAGCTGTTAGCCGCGTGACGCTGTTCTGTTTCATTACTATCGTACCGTGCCACAGTCGGTAGGTAGAGCACCTGCACGGCTCGCAACCCCGAATTTCATATGGCTGTTGTGTTGTTTTGATTAAAGTCAATGAGTTTAAAAAATGTTTCTTTGGGAAAGTTGTTTGTTATCATGAGTATAATCATGTGTTTAAGTCATCATCATCTGCCTAGCCTTTTCCCAAACTATCGTGGGGTCGGCTTCCAGTCTAACCGGATGCAGCTGAGAACCAGTATTTTACATGAAGCGACTGCCTACCTGACCTCCACAACCCAGTAACTGGGTAATACGGTACCCTTTGGTAAGACTGGATGTCAGACTTTTAGCTTCTGACTACTCGTAACGACTGTCAAACATCTACAAATGACAGCCGGGACCAACGGCTTAACGTGCTTTCCGAGGCACGGAGGAAACTCGATATGTAATTATGGTCACCCATCCACAGACCAACCTCGGCAAGCACGGCTTAACCTTAAAGATCGACCTGGGCGGCTGTTATTATTTAGCCACGAGCTCCTCAATCACGTGTTTAAGTATCGGTCAGTAATTACCAGTCACCATAAATACCAATGACGTATAATGAATGAGTACACACTTTTTTGCTTTTGTTAAGATTGTCAAATTAAGTCCGGAAATTCTCTTGTCAAACTAATTATCATATGCCAACTATGTTGGGGTTGGCCTCTAGTCTAACCAGATACAGCTGAATACATCTTCATCATTTACATCAAGCGACTGCCTATATGACCTCCTCAACCCAGTTAGCTCTGGATAATACGAAATGCCTAGGTAAGACTGGTTGTCAGACTTTCGGGTTACTGACTACTTATCGATTGTCAAGGAACTACAATTGACAGCCGGGACCAAGGGCGTAACGTGTTTTCCGAGACTCTGTACATAATGGGTGGTCACCGCTCCATAGGCAAACCTAGGTAAGCGCGGCTTAGCCTGAATATCGAGCCGAGCGGCTGTGTTGTACACACATCAAAAGTGTCTAGGGATCAAGCATTTTTATGCGGATTTCTTGAGATTGAGATGTGGCTTTGTAATAAATTTATGATTTTATAAATTTATATGGATCCTTTTTGGTGCATTTCATAATTTGAATCAGGAACTGTGAATCAAATTCGAGTAAAAGATGAAAATCAGCTGTCAATATTTTCCCTATAAAAACATACAACGCATTGAAGACATTATTAGTGCTACTGTTTCCCTACTACTGATTAAAACCAACGTTATTATGGAGCGGCGACGTCATTTAAGCAGGGAAGAAATGCTCAGAGCCGTGGGAATGATAGAAGCTGGTTCCCGGCAACGTACTGTGGCTTTAGCTCTGAATACAAGTCAGAGTGTTATCAGTCGACTTTGGACACGTTACCGAAGCACTGGTACCGTGGCTGAGCGCCATGGAGGACGGTATCGCTGCACCACACGGAGACAAGACCGATACATTCAAATCTTAACTCGAAGAGCTCCAACAATAACCGCCATGATGTTAGCCGTGAGGCTTCATCACTCTTCAGGGAACTTAATTAGCGACCAAACAGTCAGAAACCGCTTGCATGAAGTGAACCTTCATTCCCGAAGACCGCTACGGGTACCACCTATAGCAATGCACAATCGTAGGATTCGATATCAATGGGCTCTTGAACACAGAAATTGGGCAGAAGAACAATGGCGTTTCGTGTGCTTTTCTGATGAGTCTCGTTTTGGTATGAGACCGGATACAAGACGTATACGACACTGGAGAACCCCTGGACGCCAACAGCGATTAAAATCCTGCCAGGAAGTCCATCCTTATAGTGGTGGAACCATCATGGTATGGGCGGGTATATGGATCGGCGGAAGAACTGAGTTGATTTGGATCAGAGGCAACCTCAACGCTCAAATTTATGCTGAGACGATTGTATCAGACGTCATCGTTCCTCTACAAGTGCAAATCGGTCCCTTATTTCAGTTAATGCATGATAATGCACGACCGCACACCGCAAGAGTTGTAAGACAGACTCTCGCCGCAGCTAACATCAATGTCCTGCCCTGGCCTGCTCAGTCGCCAGACTTGAACCCGATTGAGCATGCATGGGATATGCTACAGAGAAGAGCTCTGCCGAATATGGAGGGTATCAAGTCGCAAGAAGACCTTTTTTTGTTGTTGCAACGAACATGGGCGGCCATTCCACAGCGTGATTTGGATGAACTCATTTTGAGTATGCCAAACCGATGTTCTTGTGTTGTTAGTGTTCGCGGTAGAAACACGGATTATTAATTGTTTAAGTTACCCAATAAAATTTTAAAGAAAACTGTTATTTCAGTCTTTTTTTCGAACTTTAATGTTAGTGGTTCAAATGTCAAAAATCCCTTTATTAGAAAATGGCAAATTTCTTTATTAATGCAAAGGTGACTTGGTTTATCGTTACTGTGACAAACGAAAACACTTTATTTGATGAATCCTTAAAGAAAATTTTAATTAATATCAATCAGGAGAAAAGTTATTGCAAAAATATATGTTGATCCCTAGACACTTTTGATGTGTGTATTTTCTGTCAAGTTATTTTAACGAAATTTTAACCGATCTTCTCTAAAGTCCCTGTAGGTATCTTTACTTTAGAATGTTTGAAAGGATGTAAAGTATTCTCCAATGTTGAAAGACAAATTTGACAGCACGGTTGGCGCAATGTTTGAGCGATCGACTGCTGCGCTGCGTGTCACGGGTTCGATGCCCGCACGGAACAAATATTTGAATGGCCTATAAATAGTTGTTCCGGGTCTGGTTGTTTGTGAATGTTAGTTTAAATGTTTGTAAACGCAACCACGATACAAGAGAAATTCCTAGCGTGGGGCAAAGTTTATAAAAAAAAGTGCTAAGTTATAAGATTTTGCACTTCTGCGCCCAGCCAATCATATCTCTCACTTTAAACTCAACCACAATCCGACATAGCCTTCAATCAACTGTAATACAATTATAATTGACTTCCGAAACAAGCTAATAATAACTTTTAAAACAATAGAGAACATGTAAAGGTAATCACTATTAATAATAATATAATTGGCAGCTTTTTAACTAACAAAGCGTTTAGTTACTAGGAAATCATGTTTTCGAACGTGACCGCCAAATGCAAGTTAATGACGAATGAAGTTCGTGTAGTTTGTGGTGAATTGTTTCTACTTCTGTATTTTTATTGGCATTTTTGTAGTATTTTTCGCGGCATCTACAATGCTACCATACACACAATGCGTCATATTTGACGTCACGCAAATATTTTGACATAGGTAGCTAAGTTTTCCATGAGATGAGGATAAATGTAATACTAGCGGCCCGTCCCGGCTTCGCACCGGTGAACATTTTTTTAAACATTTTGTGATAAATTAAGTTTTTTTTTTGTTCTATCATCAATACTTTCCGCAGCGCATGCGATGACAGACATTTTATGGCAATTTTTTTACACCTTAGGTTGGTTTTAGTAGGGATTTCTAAGGATCTCTAATTTTTTCTAGGAATAAATACAGCCTATGTTACTCAGTGATAATGAAGCTTTCTAACGGCAAAAGAATTTTGAAATCGGTTCAGTAGTTTTGAAGTTTATTCGTTACATACAAAAATACAAATCTTTCCTCTTTATAATATTAGTGTAGTACAACAGTCTATCAGTAACCATTGGTCAGTAACCCACTAGAAAAAATTTCACCCTGTCCCTTATATTGATGAAATTGTCTAGTATTCATATATGGGTGTATACACAGGTGTGTACATGGAGGAGCTCGTGGCTATATAATAACAGGCGCACGGCTTAAAGATCTACATCTTTAAGCTTAAGACATGCTTGCCGAAATTGGTCCGCGGATGGGTGACCATAATTAAATACTGAGTTTCCTCCTTGCCGCGGAAAGCACGTTAAGCCGTTGGTCCCGGCTGTTATTTGTAGATCTTTGACAGTTGTTACGAAAAGTCATAAGGCAAAAGTCTGACATCCAGTCTTACCAAGGGGTATCGTATTGCCTAGTTACTGGGTAGTGGAGGTAAGGCAGTCGTTTCATGTGAAATCCTGGTACTCAGCTACATCCCGTTAAACTGGAAGCCGACACCAAGATAGTTTGGGAAAAAGCTAGGCAGATGATGATGATGACACATGTACATAAACTATCAAAGAAAAAACTCTCAGTCCAGTATTGATCAGTCATAGTGCGACGACACAAGCGTCTTCGAAGTTACCAAAAAGGAAAACTCAATAACAGTGTCTAGCCTAGGAATCTAACGCAGAACATTTACATAGCCTCCTCACAAAGGTTCTATTTGCAAATCTTCGCAGTTCCTTTGAAAGCTTATACCACCCACACGCAAGAAACATCAGTTTCTTATTTAAAGAAAGAATAAAATCACTAAAATGTCACTACCATTTGCGAGATTAATAAAAAGATTCTTCTTTTAAAATGCAATTTCCATTAATTCAAAAATAGCTGGCTGGTTTAAAAATAGCGCTAAAATGTCGCCTACCGTAATTAGTGTTGGTAGTAGGTACCCACAATTTGTTGAGGAATTAATCCATTATGCAGGCTAGCCGAGTGTTTTGTAAAATGAAACAAAAGGCTGGAGGGAGGCCATTCACGAACTTCGGGACAGAGGCGCTAAAGTTGTACGGACCGTATTATGGTAAATAATGTTACTGGCCATGAGCTACAATAAGCGACTGAAAAAAAAAAACAAATCAAAGAAGTTGCTTAGAGCATGTGACGAGTTACCAAGTTCACCACGAATGAAACAAGTGACGCGTGCCCCTGTCGCATAGTGCAAGTACGTTGATACAAGTCTAAAAGCTTGGCTTGCCCTTACAACCTACAACTTCGGAGATTAAGGTTTCTGAACAGTCTGCTTGCCTTATGAGCTTGACGTATTTTTAGCCACTATGCACGCCACTCGCAAAACGCAAGTCGCATCGCCCTAGGTTGTAAATGTGGCCTTACCGAGGAAAGTAGTGGAGCATACTTTTTTGTGAGGTATTTTCTGGAAAGCTTCGCCCGTGTGGGTGACTGCCGACCAGTTACGAATTTTGAATGATTTACAGGAAAAAGCGGTGCGTGATTAAGTATTTGGGGCTGACATATAACAGTTTTTATGCTGTAGCTTTTGTTGATTCAGTAAAATTATTGCAAACGATGCGGCACTTAATATCGTGTCCTGCGTGTCCTGCTGTTTGCTCATTACAGGAACTGATGGACGCTGCTGAGAGCGCCAAACTAGTACTGGGAACCAATTAAGATTGCGATCGACACATTATGAAAAAGAAGATTGAAGTTCTAGCCACTTCGAAGGAAACGCAGGCACCCATTCTTCAAAAGGGTCAGAAAGAGGGCCATTAAGAATATTCTAGAAAAAAAAATCCCAAGTGCCTAACAAATAAACGTAACATACTAAAGTGAGACGTTCAGGGCGAATACCGCGAGAGCACGTTCGAGCAGACACGGGAAAAGTGCTCGTGGAAGGAATTGGGGGACGCCTTTGGCGGCACCCAGCAATGGGACAGTACCAGCTAACAAAAAGTAATAAAAACCGACAAAGTCAGAAGCTACTCTAAATACCAAAAAACAATAAACCAACAAATCTTAGCGTTTTCATCTCAAATAACCCGCCCCATTTAATATACCCCCCGGATTGAGGTAGAAACTGTCATAAAAACGTCCAGTCTCGGACTTGTAATAAAGTCCAATTTACTGAAACCTTGCGCTAAGTGACGACGTCGAAATCCTTGCCCTAAATATTTTCTCAAACCGAGATCCATAACCGTTACTTAGCACGTACTTTACCTAAAAGTTTTTCCTGTTACACTCGCACAACTGTCGAGCTACCCGGTTAAGACAGAGACGGGAACATCCCGCCTAAATTGGAAAGGTAGAATTAAAATATTTCGAAAGGAGGAATCTTCAACCGGACACACAGCGAAACACCGGGCTGATACTGAAAACAGCCTGATTGAAAAATCCAATAATTTTTGCACGACCTGGATATCAAATCCAAGACATCATCATCATCTGCCTAGCCTTTTCCCAAACTATCTTGGGGTCGGCTTCCAGTCTAACCGGATGCAGCTGAGTACCAGTATTTTACATGAAGCGACTGCCTATCTGACCTCCACAACCCAGTAACTGGGTAATACGATACCCCTTGGTAAGACTGGATGTCAGACTATTAGCTTCTGACTACTCGTAACGACTGTCAAAGATCTACAAATGACAGCCGGGACCAACGGCTTAACGTTCTTTCCCAGGCACGGAGGAAACTCGATATGTAATTATGGTCACCCATCCACAGACCAACCTCGGCAAGCACGGCTTAACCTTAAAGATCGACCTGGGCGGCTGTTATTATTTAGCCAAAAGCTCCTCCATCAAATCCAAGACCTCGTGAGCAAATACGACTATAAGACCAACGTAGCAGTCACACGGTAACATATCTATGTCAAACCACATCCTAAGAATCGTTTATAGGTCGCGACCTCAGACTTAAGCAAGTCTGCCCTACTTAAATGTAGCTAAAGTTAGTCTGAAACAAACGACGATTTCGTTTCAGGAATATTTTTTGAGCTGTGACGAAGTTAGATTTAAATTAGGAGCAGCCTGGTCCTAATTTTGGTCCTTTGAGCGTTGATCCAATTTACCTGATGTAAAATGGTAAACCTAACAGAAAGTTTGTATGACAGTAATTTAAACAACGTTAATATCTTTTTAAGATAAATAGGTAGAATACTTGTAAGTATGTCAAGTCTTGTTAAATAATTTAATAAAAAAAAACATGTCAACTTTAAAGCAACTCATTATGTTTTCAGTTCAAGCAATTGAGTTACTATTTTAGTATATTTTGGATTAGCGAAAACTGTCCCACGGCTGGGGCTCCCCAAGTACTCTAACCAGCCCACATGCCGCTCATATTTTTGGGCCGTCGGCACCTTCTATTTACATAGTTAATTAAGAAAAGAAAGAAAGAAAATTGTTTTTATTTGGCATTAATAAGACCTTAAAAATAATTCAAAATAAATGAACAAACAGGACTAATAATGCCAAAAGGGCCTCAGCTCAGCATAATGCCAAATGGCAACACAAGGTGTACCACCTGACGCTGATTTTCAGCTGCAGCCCACGAGTGCCATACGCTCGAAAACATAAACAAACACATATTTAAAGTATTTTTTCCCTACACAAATTCCAATTGAATTCTATTGTTATTTATAAATACATAAAGAAACAATACAAAGTAAAAATTAATAATTAATTAGTACTAGCTAGATAAAAAAAAGAAACAATAAATTAGTTTAAGAGTTCTGAAACAAATATTCACGGTAAAAAGCCAGCCAATCACAAAAATAGTTCCTTAAACTAAAAATAAAACTAAATAAAAGCAGACCGCTACTCCAATCCAACCCACGCCAACAAACTTCTCAAAACCCCGCTTCAATTTCAGTTGAAAAGTAAACAATGTTAGCCGAGCCAAACTGCGCAGTAGTTTCAATATTTACTGCACTGTTATACCAAAAGCTGAATGAAACGCCTGTCCATACTAACTGCGCAATCTGCGCAGACAATAGCAAACATCTCTGGTTTAACACGGAAACTTCTGGAAGGTTCTCGCACAAATGCAGCTTTGGATGTGTTTATGTTTCGGGTTGTAGTCCCGAACTTTGGTAATTCGTGGCGTGTGGGTAGTAGGGTAATGTTGGGGGTCAAGGTGAATGTCGGAGGTCATTGCAATTGCGCAATGTAGATGCGGGGGCTGCAACCGATCGATTTCGGCAGAACAACTGTTTTATTAATGTCGTAGATCTGTATTACGTGTTGTGAATAGAATGGAAAAGCAGTTTCTGGGAAACGGATGAGTTGTGATTTTAAGTTGATCGATGGGATATTGTATGACATAGTAGAATGGACCTATTAGGACCCGAATGCTTTTATATGCTGCTCCATTTCAGCACTTAACCTATAAGGAAAAGGTATAGTAATTACGTAGTATTTTTAAATCCTTTTGGATATCCATCATGGAAAGCTGGAGCATCATGGCTGGTATTATAAGGGGGTCTTTCAGGAGCGCCGAATACTTTCTCAATAAATCGTAGTTTTCCCTCGCATAGGTACCTACTTAACATTGGACGAATAAGAATTTCATGCTTTCACCATTCTACTGTATTACTTAAAAGCTTGAAGTTTTCATTAACATATCACAATGTCCCAAAAATGTTTAACAAATAGCTCTGAACCGTAATAAATTAAACCTACATGGCGGATAATTAAAACAATTTTTTCCCGCAATCTAATACGTTTGACCCTAAAAAGCAATTTAAACCATTATACTATAATAACAAAAACAAAGTATTGTGTGTGACCAAACAATGGAAGACCACATTTTGTAAAACCGTTTTTGCGGTCAATGTGTAAACCCTTGGAAGCTGCAATTAATAGGAGCTGCTTTTTCACTCAATGAATTTCTGAAGCTTTAAAGATTACTGATGATGGGGTTTTTGTTTAATTCCTCATCCTACAACGTAACATCACGCCTATGTTTGTTTGTAATGCTTTGTATGTTTTTTTGTTTTCATTGTTATTTTGTACTAGCTGTCCCGCGTAACTTCGTCTGCGTTACATTTTCCCCGTTTTCGCAACATTTTTCATTGCTGCTCCGCTCCTATTGGTCGTTGCGTGATGATATATAGCCTATGTCCTTCCCCAGGTTGAAATCGGTCTAGCCGATTTCATTAAGATCGTGAAAAGGTAACAAACAAACAAACAGAGTGACTTTGGCATTTATAATGTTAGCATGGATGCACGTCATGTGCCTGCGACAAATTTATTTTCTTTCTTTTTTACCTAATCCACATTTCGCCAGTTATGTTTTTAATCCCATGTAATAGGAGGCGACCCTATGGCCATCAACTGGGTACAAATCCAGACTCCGTGGCTGCTACTGAGTAACACTAACAACTTGTATTAATTTTCATACAACCTTATGCTAGCCTGACATCACAATGGTAGCAGAGCTAACTGCGTAGTTTCTAAGGGAAGTCAGACATAGTACAGCATAATAGTAACGCTTTGACCCAGAGCAGGTTTAGCGTCGAAGTTTTAATAGAACAAGAGGTCAGCTTATTATGGTTTCGTTATCACAGAAGAACGGCCTACTGTGTGAACAATTACCAAGGGTGGAAATATCGATGTTAATCACAGCCTTTTTCTTTTTAGGTTGGGAAATCATAAAATGACTTCTCCCGCTACGGGCGGAGCGGAAGGAAGTGTCAGACTAGACTCACTAAAACCCATCCATGTTCCTTTTAAGCCCTTTGTGTTCCAGGGCCGCGGTATCTCTTTCGAACAACCCGCAGCCCTGGCAGGCATCGGCCCTCTCGGACCCCTTCCGATTTGCTGACATAGCTCCTTGAGGCGCGCGTGGAACATGAACGCGCCGTCGTCAGCACGGCCTGTCGTCATAAGACGGACGGACGGTGACCTAGATGTTACCAGAAAGCCTTCCCAGCTCTCAGTAAAGCAAAGTCCAGCCCCATCCCCGGGCTATTAGATGCCCCTGTCCCCACTCCCGCGGCCCAGGCAAGCGCACCGGCGCCCGCTCGTCCCACGCCACCTGGCCCCGCGGCTGTGGACCCCTCTCACAACGTAATTTTAGAATCGCTAGCAGAGTTAGTCACCCCCGAAGCAGACCGCATGGCGGCTGATCTCAGGGCGGCTAACACTGGTGGCGATAAACTTAAAATTATCCTCAAGTCCCTACTTAAGTTAGGCGACCTCCTCCGCAACCTTAACCTCGACTAACTCCAATGGATAATACGAGATTAACGTGCACCAAACCCCGATCCCTAAAATTAGGGTACTTTAATGCCAATGGCATTAGAGGCCAGCGTGATGAGATCGCCACCTTCCTCCGCGACCATCAAATTGATATCCTCCTCGTACAGGAGACCTTCCTCAAGCCCAGTCACCGCGATCCGAGAATTGCCAACTATCGCATAGTTCGCAACGATCGGTCACGTTGCCACAAGGGCGGGACTCTAATCTATTATAGAAAAGAACTGCATTGCATCCCCTTAGATCCCCCTCCCATGGAGTCTCTACTCGAGACCTCAGTGTGTCGACTAGGCATGACCGGCCATCAACCGATCACTATCGCCTCTGCGTACCTACATCCCTCCCGGCGGCACGTCCGAGGAGCACACTCTGTTCACCAAAGACCTTGCCGTCCTCTTCGGCTTGAGCGACTCCGTTATCATAGCGGGCGACCTCAACGCTAAACACCCCGCCTGGAACAGCACGACGACCTCTGCCAGAGGACGTCACTTGTATAACCTGGGTGAGTCCCTCAACTTCGATCCCATCGCTCCTATGGAGCACACCCACTATCCCCACAACCCCGACCAACGTTCGGACGTTCTCGACATAGCGCTTCTCAAGAATGTCAACCTTAAGTTGCATTCCATCGAGACTTTACATGAGCTTAACTCAGATCATCGACCAGTGCTCATGCACTTAGTTCCTCGCTCGGGTCCTTCTGACCCCAGCCAGCCCCCGCCGACCCAAGTGATAACCGACTGGAGGAAAGTCAGCGAAAAGCTGAAATCCACCACGTCGCCTCACCTGGAGGTCATCCCCGACCACATAGTCTTAGTCGCAGACACGACGGCCGCCATCAACTCGTTTACAGAACACGTGCAATCCGTACTGAAGGACTGCTCACGGGAAGTCCCAGCAATGAGCGATCAACGCTGGATACTACCCGCTGACATACGTGAACTGATAAACGAAAAGAACGCGGCCATCCGTGCCTACAGCAGCTTTCCCTGCGAGGCAAACAAAGCCCACATGCGTAATTTACAGCGTGCTGTAAAGGATCGCACCAGTGAGCTTCGTAATAATCAATGGGAAAAAACGCTAAGCGAACTCGAGCCTACCCACCTAGCCTTCTGGCAGCTGCAACGCAAGATGCGCACCACCGAAGAGGCTTCGATGCCTCCCCTCACCCGACCCGATAAGAGCGTCGCATTCGACGACTCTGAGAAGGCCGAATGCCTAGCCGACAGCCTGGAGTCCCAGTGCTCCCCCAGCTCGCAACCAGTAGACAAGCGACATCTCGATGAGGTGAACGCATTCGTCGAACGTAGAGCCGCCCTGCCCCCCGAAGAAGACCCTGATGATCCTCTGCCTCCGGTCACAGCTGACGAAGTGCAAGACATCATTAACAAACTTCAACCGCGGAAAGCACCCGGCTCCGACGGAATCACCAATAGGGTGTTCAAACTCCTCCCCGCTCAGCTCGTCGTGTTAATGGCGGCCATCTTCAATGGCGCCCTGAGCAACAACGCGTTTCCCCAAATATGGAAAGACGCCACTGTCATCGGTTTCGCCAAGCCAGGCAAACCCAAGTCTGAGCCTTCAAGCTACAGACCTATCAGTCTCCTGAATGCACTCGGTAAAATCTACGAGAGACTTATTTATAAGCGACTCAAAGACTTCGCCGAGGCTAAGAGCCTCATCCCCAATGAACAGTTCGGCTTCAGGACCGGACACTCTTGCATTCAACAGGCCCACCGCATCGTAGAACACCTGAGCGCTGGCTTCCAGCGTGGAGCGATGACGGGTGTGTTTTTTTTCGACATAGCAAAGGCATTCGACAAAGTCTGGCACAACGGCTTATTATATAAGCTGTACAAACTAGGAGTGCCAGACCGTCTCGTGCTCATCTTACGAGACTTTTTGTCGGATCGCACCTTCCGCTATCGCATCGGGAAGGCACTGTCTTTCCCCCACCCCATTAGAGCCGGAGTCCCTCAGGGCTCCCCGCTCTCTCCCCTTATCTTTACTCTGTTCACCTGTGACATCCCCAAGAGCAAGAAGGCTCAGTTAGCCCTGTTCGCGGACGACACGGCCATCTATTACACTGGCCGCAGTCACGACGCTATTTACAGCACCCTCCAAACCTCAGCCAACGTCTTAGGCGCTTGGTTCCGGAAATGGAGAATCGAGGTGAACCCCGACAAGAGCCAGGCAGTTCTTTTCTCTAAACCGCGTAAAAATAAGCCACCCGCGCTCAGCCCGATCACTATGTACGGTAAGCCTATCCCTTGGGAGAAGCAAGCCAAGTACTTAGGAGTCTTACTTGACAACCACCTGTCTTTCGCGGCGCACATCAAAGCAGCTCGCGACCGAGCTGCCTTTGCTATGGGTAGGCTTCATTTCATGATCTCGGCAAAAAGCAAATTGTCACTCAAGTGCAAGTTGCGCCTTTATACCGCGGTGATCCGCCCCATTATGACGTACGCTTGCGTCGTGTACGCTCACACCAAGCCTAAATACATCCATAGGATGCAAACCTTGCAGAACCGGTTCTTACGTAGAGTCACGGGAGCCCCTTTTTATGTCCGTAACGACCGTCTACACGTAGACCTTAGAATGCCCACCGTCCTTCAGTTTATGAAACGTCTTTCGAAGCGTTTCTTCGATAACGCCAGTAAACACCGTAATCCCCTGATCGCAGCGGCCGCCCGTTACGAACCCTCACGCATTAGTACAGTACGCCGTCCTCGGCATACCCTCGTCACTCCCGATGATGCTATCACCCTCCTCCAGGAGAGTAGCAAAGAGACTAGCACTCTTAAAAAATTCAGACACAAACCACCGTCTTTCCGACCTCGCCGTCGAGGTCCGTCGCGACGTCCCGGTCCATGTCCTCCCCGACCCTCGCTCGAGCCAGCCCGCGATGCTGTGCCAGTAGTTTTAAATCAGCCCCTAAATAATGATATCATTCAGATCCAGCCTGTCCCCATGCAGTCCTCCCCCAGCGACGCCCTGAGCCGAGGCTCGTACCCCACAGGGGGTGCCCTCAGCGTACCAGGCCCCTCAGAAAGTATTGCGAAAAAAAGTTTTTATATATGGGAGACTGGCCAGTTATTATGTTTTTCGAAAATATGATTATTTATAAGTAAAAATAAGTAAGTTCCAATTTCAAAATTTCCCTCCACATTTTTTGCGAGTTAATTCAAAGTATTGTGTCTCACTGAAATATGGATCTGCGCCGGGAACATTTTAGAGCTATGATTTTATACGATTTCAAGTGTCGCCTGAAACCGGATGAATCGTACGATAGACTTCAAATGGCATTCATG
Source organism: Cerastis rubricosa (assembly GCA_949152445.1). NCBI lineage: Eukaryota > Metazoa > Arthropoda > Insecta > Lepidoptera > Noctuidae > Cerastis > Cerastis rubricosa. The sequence continues at coordinate 21,331,795 of OX424532.1, forward strand.
GATGAAGGCCCTTCCAAGGCAACCGTGTATCGTTGGTATAACGAATTCAAGCGCGGTCGACCAACTTTGGGGGATGACGAAAGAAGCGGTCGCCCTTTGACGGCTGTTACCGAAGAAAACGTGCTAGCAGTGAAAAATTTAATCCAAGACAATAGGCGAATTACATATCAGGAGATTCAACACATATTGAAGATTGGATCGGGAAGCGTTCACGAGATTCTACACAGCCATCTTCGCGTGAGGAGGATAGTATCACGCTGGGTGCCGCACAACCTCACCGATGCTCAGAAGCAGGCCCGGGTGGAATGGTGCCGTGATATGCTTAACAAATTTGAAGCAGGCTCGTCTCGGCGTGTTTACGACATCGTTACAGGTGATGAGTCCTGGATTTATCAATACGACCCAGAAACCAAGCGCCAGTCGACTGTTTGGGTGTTTCAAAATGAGCCAACGCCTACCAAAGTGAAGCGATCTAGAAGCGGGGGTAAGATTTTGATCGCTAGCTTTTTTAATTTGACTGGCCACTTGGTATCAATTCCCTTACGGGATCAAAGAAGCATTAATGCCGAATGGTATACTTCCAAATGTTTGCCAGAAGTTTTCTCTGTTATAAGCAACAAGCGACCAAACACAGGGCTCCGCGGGCTACTGCTCCACCACGACAATGCACCTGCGCACACCGCACTCAAAACGAGGGACTTCCTGGACAGCACGCCAGTCAAACTCCTGGGTCACCCTCCTTACAGCCCTGATCTAGCACCGTGTGACTTCTTTTTATTCCCAAAAATAAAAAATCAGCTCAAAGGGATACAATTTTCGTCGCCGGAAGATGCGCTGGCTGGGTTCGAGCAGGCTGTAAACGAGGTGTCTGCGGCGGACTGGAAAAAGTGTTTTGAAAACTGGTTTAGGCGCATGAATCTTTGTATAGAGGCTGGTGGAAAGTACTTTGAAAATATTTAATAAAAATATATGTACGTATAGAACAATTTTTTTTAGTTTCGCAAAACTTTCTGAGTGTCCCACGTATAGTCGCTTAGTTTGTAAGTTTTTATGCCCTGGCTGGAGGCCTTACTCTTAAGGCACCCACAGGATAGTCCGGTTAAGCAGACGACAACCTCCTAGGTTGAACTGCGAGATGCCATTCATAAAAAAAAAAAAAAAAAAAACCTAGATGTTAATCACAGCCTAAAATAAGGCCCAAAGCACATCAAAAACAATAATTCGTTAACCAAAAGAAAAAAAAAAAATCTTTCAAATCCATTCCATTTTCCACCCTCAATAAAACCACGTACGTTCACCAAATGAGTATGACCACACCTCATGTTAGAATTTCACGATATTTTCCCGCAATTCTACCATGAAAGGGGTTACTAGGCACCGGTCGAATGTAACCCTTATTTACATAATTACGTACAAGCCACGAATTTAGTTTATCACATTTGCATATTCAAATCACCACCAAAATGTATTAGTTAATTTCTTTTGGATATTAAAGTGTGGTCGGGGGTTTGTGAGGGTACTTCTATAATCACCGACCCTGGTAAAAGGGTGAAAGTAGTATAGTTTTATTATTATAAAAGAGAAATGCCCTTGCCAGAGAATGGGCAGCAGTGTTCTCTTTGCTTTTGTAACAACCGTACTGCGACCGCGAACCCGCCTGCCAAGCGTGGCGATTATGGCAAAACCCACCAAAATGTCAATGTGGCGACACTTGGGGGAGCCCTATGTCCAGCAGTGGACGTCTTTTGGGCTGAAATGATGATGATGATTATGAAAGAGTATCATACGAATTTCTGAAGTACAGAACAACGTATTTGATTTCAGTTTACGACGCAGGCACGTGACTCATCATACATATGCTTTTCTCAACTATGCTGAGGTCGGCTTCCAGTATAGCCGGATGCAGCTGAATACCAGTGTTTTACTTGGAGCGACTACCTGTCTGACCACCCAGTTAATACGATACCCCTTGGTTAGACCAGAAAACAGGACATCCGCAAAAGAACCAAGTTTACCGACGTAGCCCGAAGAATAGCCAAACTTAAATGGCAGTGGGCAGGGAACGGTTAATGTGGCGACACTTGGGGGAGACCTATGTCTAGAAGTGGACGTCTTTCGATGATGATGATCGTTAGACTGGCTGTCAGACTTTCGCGCCAGTAAAACGACTGTCAAAGATCTACAAATGACAGCCGGCCAACGACTTAACGAGGAAACTCCGTATGTAATGTGTGGTGGATCCGAGTGGCTGTTATTATTTAGCCACAAGCTCTTCTCGTCAGGCCCGCACATGACTGCACACGTGAAAGCAAAAATGTGGCGTATGTTAAGTTTCGCCACAATGACAAATGACGACGCTTAGCAACCTAACAAACCATACTAGTCTTGTCTCTCGATAGTTAGACACTCATAAGACCTCGAAGTGAGTTTAAAAAAAAGAACACAATACATAGTTAGACCTCGAAGAGAGTTTCAAAAAAGAACACAATACATAATTAGACCTCGAGGAGAGTTTCAAAAAAGAACACAATACATAATTAGACCTCGAGGAGAGTTTCAAAAAAGAACACAATACATAATTAGACCTCGAAGAGAGTTTAAAAAAAAACCGGCCAAGTGCGAGTCGGACTCGCGCACGAAGGGTTCCGTACTAATAGTTATTTATAAAAATGAGCAAAAAAATCACTTTTTTGTAAGGGAAATAAATAAATATTTATTATTTATATTTATTTTTTTAAATATTTATTTTATTCTGTTTTTAGTATTTGTTGTTAAAGCAGCAACCGAAATACATAATCTGTAGAAATTTCAACTGGCTAAGTATCACGGTTCATGAGATACAGCCTGGTGACAGACGGACGGACGGACGGACGGACGGACGGACGGACGGACGGACGGACGGACGGACACCGAAGTCTCAGTAATAGGGTCCCGTTTGACCCTTTGGGTACGGAACCCTAAAAAAGAACACAAGTCTTTGTTCCTTGCTGTGATCGACAACATATATTTTGAAATTAGAATGAGTTACATTGCACCAAAATAATGCACTCCCAACCACATTCGTACTCCATTTGTTTATCAGTTTGTGGTCGAAATATCGTTACAATAGTTATCGTGGTCAGACCGCCCACTGCTTCGCCTACACGAAATAACAATTATGCATTTCCATTACCATTCCGAACTTCAATTTCTGCGAACTTAATTATTTAAACGAAATTAAACACAATGTTCGTGGTCCTATTATTATTACAGTTTCCAAACATAACATCACGCCTGTAATGCCCGTAGGGTTGGGCAGAAGTTTACCTCATATTACATCCACGTTTCGCTTATTGCCATCTAACGGGGAGACGTCCAGAATCTTTGGTTGCCAATGAGAAATTTCTTATGCAAAATACCCAATAACACTTTGCCCGACCTGGAAATCAAATCCAAAACTTATATACAGAAATCGCAACCACTACACCATCGAGGCAGTCTGCACAAAATCAGTTGATTTTAATATTTCATGTTTTTTTTTTTTTTGTTTTCGTAAAAATGTTTGAAATTGTAACGTATCTTCACGAGTGACCACTGAAAACCAGCGCTGTGCTGTGAACCCCCCTTAGCTTAGCATCATGGTGAGTGGTAACCTACTTCTCGCAGTCACGTCGTGCAAGCTGACAACTTTTTACTTATTTAATTATTTTTTATAAAATAAACAACAAAAAGATAAAAAAAAATACATTTTTTTTTTATCTTTTTGTTGTTTATTTTATGTTTTGGTCCTTACAAATATTTCTTATCCTTTGTGTGTTTATTGTTTTTACGTCATTTTGTATGCTCGTCATGTCTCTGCAACAAATAAATATTTTTCTTTCTTTTCTTTCATCTAACATTATGTGTGAGTTTCGAAGTTACTTTTCAGAAACACATACTTGTTTACATGTTAGGGAACTAAATCGCGAACACAGTTTACATTGTTTCGTGAAATATTCTAGTAAGACCGTTTTAGTAGTACCGTTATCGTACAATAACGAATCAAATTTATAGTTATCTGGTAATGGAATAATAATCTAGTAACATAAAGGACATAGAAAGGACATACTTTATTATTTCATGCTTGGCTTATTAAGATAACGATCCACGTTGGTCACAGTAAGAAGGCAAACGTTTATAATTTTGTGTTTAAGTGTTAGTCATTTGGCAGACCTTTGTCCTTAGCAACTTAACTCTAAAAGTGTGCACATGTACAACGTACATCAAATATCTGAAACTGTAACTTAACATCATCATCATCAGCCTATAATGTACCCACTGCTGGACACAGGCCTCCTCTCTATGAAAGGGAGTGGGCTGTAATCCACCACGCGGGCCCAGTGCGGGTTGGTAGATGTCACATGTCTTCGAATTTTTAGTTCTAGGACATGCCGGTTTCCTCACGATGTTTCCCTCCACCGTTTTTGAGGGCAGCGGTGATAAAATAAATTAGACAAAGTAATGCGCCTGCCTGGGTTTGAAACAACGGCTTACTGCTCGAAGTCGAGACTGCCACTACTGGGCTACCGCTGCTCTCCATAACTTAACATATCACGCCTGTAATCACCAAAAGGTTAGGCTGAAGTCTACCTAATAGTACACCCACACTTTTCCCGACCTGGGAGTTTAACCCACGACCTCGTGCTCAACAGGCGCGTTTGCGACCACTAGACCAACGGAGCAGTCATCAAACAACATGCATCGTGCCAACTCCCCATGACAATAAGCGTTATATTATAAGTTTAGCAGTTCCCACCCCCCTACATACCCTCATTACCAAAATCAAGATCAAACCATAACTAATCCCTATAAATTTCAACCATAAAACATACCCAACGGACACCATTTCTCTCCGTTCAGTAAAGGAAGGAAACTCGCAACATAATTCAAATACCCGATGAGCCATCTACTTACAATACCGTACTTGAATGGAACGTAGGTGGTGAATGGAAGCGTGGGCAGACAGAGAGAGATGGCAAGATAAAACGGACTTAAGTTAGAGGGAGAGGGGATGAGGGTGGCGGGTGGACGCCTACGCTTCAACTGAATGGATGACGCAAAGCTGTTGCTTCAGTGCTTTTCACGTTATTATTTTCTGAGGCGTAGTTGGTTGATTAGTATGGGAGAGAATTGTGCCTATCTGCTGTGAAAAGGTGAGCAGATAGATACATAATTGACGATAATAATGGCACAATGTGATCCGATGACGACAAAGTCTGGATTTTACCATCATTCTTACGTTGAACGAAATCGAACTTACAGGTACTGACAAAATCCTTTTATAATCCTGTAGTTTTAGCAGAAACTTCAATCTCGTAATAACAGTAACAAGGCAGGCTGACAAAACTAACCTTTTGGTAATTATAACAAAAAATGGCGGATGAAAGAAAAAGTTCGTTTATCGATTTTCTCGTAGCGGGCTACTACGACGTAAGAGGTGTTACGGCGTAGCTGCGTAGAGCTTGTGCTACGGGCTACGTCGTATTGCTACGATACTATCTTTTTGTTATTTTTAGAACTACTCAACAGAAATGAGCCGGAAAAGTGGAAAAGTGAAGGTAATCTTTTTCATAGTAATGGAAACTCGTGTGTTTATACTTGTACTAAATAATCATTTTCCTAGAATGTGAAACTGTGAAAGCAGCTCTGTCTACCCTCTTGACATGATTATTACCTCGTCACGGCTTAGCGGCTATACGAATTTGGATGAAGTTTGGCAAATGGGTAGACCATAACCAGAGTTAGGTCATATGCTCTAAATTTTCAACCCTGTGTTATGTTTCTGTATAATCATTTTGATTGATATATAATTGAGGTCAAATTAATACGTAGTAATTTAAGGTACGATTTGTTCCACATTTAGTATTCTATACCAGAGATTAGAGAGGATTAGATAACGTAATCTACTGTTGCGTGGGTGTTTGCATGTAATGTAGCCTTTGAGCGATGTATTATGTATTAATTGGTCTTGATTAACACATGATACGTGTTTATGTGAGCAATCTGCATATTAATGTCGACAGGTTGGTGATTATAAGGATACCTAGCTACTGTATGATAGGTAGGTACTAACGTCACTTATTCAAACGAATCAAATAGTAAAGTGTGTTGTATCTTAATTTGGGAGAAGCCTATAATCCTATATCCAGCAGTGGAGTGCAAAATTATTTGACAAATTGGAATAAATACTCGTTACTGATTTTTTGAGTTCCATAAAATAATCTATGAATTTTTTGGTAAATTAAATTTTAATAATAGGACATTTTAATCCTAGTTCTTAAGAAAATTTATATAATTATAAAATTTAATTTAATTAAAATTTCAGGGGGGATAAGGAATGAAAGTTTGTATGGAAAGAATTTTTATTTTTGCGGATATAATTCCAGCGATAGTTATATTCCCAGCGACGTATCCTTAAATAAACATAAAGTTTATCAATAAATAAATAAAAATTCCCAATACATTACAAAAATGTCAAAACCGTTTTTTATTTCCAAAATATCAAGTTCAACATAATAATGAACAGCAGGGGACGCGGTGGGCGTTAGAGTTTGTATCACACCTGCTTTTAATTTTATTATCAGGCCGTGTAAACTTTATTATCTTAAAAGCTGCTGACATCACCCTGTAGTTGTAGCTGAGTCAAGTATCAGTAACTTTATTACGTCGAAAATTCATGTTGATGTAATATTTCGTAAAATTATCTAAAAATATCTTACTCAGCAGTTTGATCGGGAATCTGTGCTTAAGCCGAATGAATCTTTAACTTACCAGACTTTGTTTTATATAATACTAGCTGTCCCGCGCAACTTCGTCTACGTTACATTTTCCCCGTTACTACAAAATAAATTTTGTGATGTAAGCTATCCTATCTTTCAAGTTGGATCAAACTGCACACGGTGTGCAAATTTGATTAAAATCGGTTAATTCGTTTAGGAGTCCATCCCGGACAAGCAACATGACGCGTAATTTATATATATAGATTATAATGATATAGATACTTAATCAACAAAACAGCACGCCAGTAATTACCTGGAGAGTTTGATAGAAGTTTACTAATAGAACACCCTCATTTCGCCAGTTATGTCCAAGTCCCATATAATAGGGGGCGAGCCTATTGCCATGAACCAGGAACGAATCCAGACTGGGTACTGGACACTTGCTACTGAAAAACAACATATTTTTTTATCCAATGTGTTGGAATGTGAGCTTTAATATAGTAAAAAACGAGTACTAAAATAGTTTCCCAGATAGAAATTCAGTTCTTACAAACTCATAAGTTTTATTAAAGTATTACATTCGCTTTTACGAGGACCCCATGTTATAAGGTCAGTATTACTCTACCCAATTGGAGTGGTCCATAAGTCTGAATTAAGGTAATGCACTTAGAGGGAGTAGGTTATATAGATGCTGAGAATGGAGAATAAAATGCATTAGGTTAGTGCTGGAATATGTATATCTAATAAGGTACAAGGCAAATTGCAGTGAACGTTTCTGAATATTAGTTTCCAGTTCTTACGTTGGGTTTTTGGTAATTTACCTTTTTTTTGCACAGTATTATATATGTTTCGTCGAACATTCATTCACTCATTCCTTTGAAAGGGAATCGACTATTATGGTATGGGCATGTGATAAGGAGGGACGAATCGTATGTCGCTAAAATAGTGATCAATATAAATGTTGATGAGTGGAGAGGGAGAGGAAGACCAAGGAAACGATGGATGGATTGTGTGAGGAATGTATTAAAAGAAAAAGAAGTAAATGGTATCGTGCAGGTTGACAGAGGAAAATGGAAGACAAAAACGCGTTGCTCCGACCCCAAGTAACATGGGACCAGGGTAGGAAGATGATGTGACAAAGATGTATGTTTTTATCGAAGTTAATGGCCTGACTATTATTTGCACCCATTGATCTAAACTAATATTATAAAGAGGAAAGATTTGATTGTTTGTTTGCATTGAATAGGCTCTGAAACGAATGGTCCGATTTGAAAAATTCTTTCAGTGTTAGATAGCCCATTTATCGAGGAAGGCTATAGGCTATATATCATCACGCTACGACCAATAGGAGTGGAGCAGCAATAAAAATGTTGCGTAAACGGGGAAAATGTGACGCAAACGAAGTTGCGCCGGACAGCTAGTAATTAATAAAAGAGAAAAACGAGTTTTTCTCGTACTTCTACTTACATTACCAACTTATGGAGGAAATTCTCAAGACAATGCAAATAGATAGACGGCGATGACTTCAAAACAAAAGTTAGCTACTGCCCAGTGCTTGACATGATCTAACATGCACTGACGTGTCGAGCTTATCTCACGTCATACTACAAGACAATAGCTTTGCTCAATTAGCCGTATAGCAATGCAATAGTAAATTAATTAATTGCTCTATTGAATTGTAATTATCGGACGATTAGTCCTATTCAGGAATAAACAGACCAATAGGGTTACCTATTACGTATTCCTATTAGGGGCTAACCTTCCCAGCCTTTGTATTTCCATTAATCTGCTAGCCTAGGACACTATTATTACCTCTCTTGTACCTACAGCCATCTTGCTAACGAGTGTAGATGACAACCAAACGACCTAACCTCCCTGACTATACAAGAACCTAACAACCCGACAAAGAAAATTAAGACTTGCGCTGAAAGACCTAAGGTTTGTTTTGCCATGAGCAGTGTTCTTTCACGGTACTTTTAAACGACGCATTTACGCAGTACGCAGCTAAACTCCCTCCCCCTACTTCTTTGGGTGGTGGTTGTGACGTCACAACGAGGAGCCTTCTGACGTCATCGTCACGTCACTCGCAAGGAGACTGTCGAGATTTTCTTCAGACAAACATAAGAGACTGTTTGTATGGAAATTGGAAGACATTTCATAAATTAAATGGAAGTGTAAACAGAGGCTGAATACTGGAGGAAGAAAGTGCTAAGAAAGATTATATGTAGTAAAAGTGAATGTTATTTTAGGGTACAGGTGGTTTTTGATATTTAAACATCAAGCATAAATGTTGACGATAAACAACTATCGTTTCTCATACTAAGTGCTTCTTCATGTACAAGTTTTTGAAGTGAAACTTCTTATGCGACTTCCAACAAGGTTGCGTTAAACGTTTAACGCTACTATGGAGGGGGTATGAAAGCACTCATTTCCACATTACGAAATTTCACTTCTTCCACGCGGCCCTAGTCCACGTACTATTTTTTTTAAATTATTATTTATGATGGGTTTGTAGTTACAGAACAAAAACTTAAAAAAAAATATTCGACCACAACTCACCTAAAAACTTTTCAATAATATTTGTGGACCGAAGTTCTCAGAAATTTAAGTCAACACTGTGTTTTAAGTCAACACTGAATTTTAAGTAGATGTTTCTGTCCAGACTTCTATTTTTAAACTAGAACATCTCATCGCCATTGCTATGCTAAAGTGGAAATGAAAGACAAACAAAATGGCGGAAACTGTTTGTGTTTGAGGCGATGAAGGAGTCTTTGGAATGGTCCTTATGTCTAAAAGGAATGGTCCTAACAGGCAAAATATTATCTAAGTTTTCTTTAAGTGGTGTGCAATTATAAATACTTAAATATATATAAAAATAAATTATTCCATACTCGCAGTTTCCCGCGGCTATGTCTGCGTGGATATTATCCCCGTCTTTCTGTATGCCAAAAATGTCACCTAAATCTCCTCAGATCTTAAGGCGTTTACAGGTAACAGACAAAATTACTTTCATACTTACGTACACATACGGAATCAGTATCATCACCATCATCTGCCTAGCCTTTTCCCAATTATTATACTTATATGGGGCGAGTGCCTATCTGACCTCCACAACCGAGTTAGTACAGGGTAAACCGATACCCCTGGGTAAGACTGGTTGTCAGACTTTTGCACCCTTTCACAAAATTAGTTTTCAAAAACAGAATTCAGTATGGTTACTAACATTTTATACCTTCGATAAAAGCCACCCAGTAAACAAAACACTAGACCACAAGATGGGATTACCGGCCTACGTCCATGAGACGTATACGTCTAACATGCACGTAAAAACGTAGGCCAATGCTTATGCGTACATGTTTGTTGTGTTGAATGTCTGTTTGTTTGTTTCTATGATATTGAATGGTAATTGTGATGATGATATTAATTTATTTAAAATTGATCTACACAATTATAATTGTAATGATAATTGTAGTTAATTGATAGTCGTATCAGCCAATGGCCTAATTGCCAAGAGCCTCGACCAACATCTGATGAGGCTCTCGTTAGGCAGCTGGATCAAGAGCTTGATTCAGAAAGCGGTACTCCTGGACACGGCTCGTATTGTTAGGAGGTTCCTCTCTCTGGAGCTCTGACCACCGCGCCGGTAGCTTGGACCCTGTTCCCGATACTGGTGGGCTACTATTTTTATAATTTTAAATGTTTTTTTATATAATTTTGTAAAAATGTTTAAAAATGTAATAAGTATGTATAGAAATAAATAAATGAGAATAATTGTAATTGTTTTAAAATGTAAGTACCTACATGTTTCAAAAAGAACGTAAATGTTTGCATGCCGAATGGTAAAATATGGCTGAGCCTCGATTATTATATTATAACAACTATTGTGTACCCATATTTGCAAAAATAAAATTCTATTCAACTAGCGACTCAAAATCAAAAATCAAAATATTTTATTTTACATAGGTAGGCCTATGTAAAATAAAATATTTTCATTTTGATTTTTGATTTTCAGTCCGATGGGCACTTTTAAAACGTCGACAAAGGTGCTCGGTTCGGGTTGGTCGTTTCCTATGGAGAAGAACCGGCAAGAAACTCCATGGTTACTCTTTTAAAATCATTCGGTTTTACAATATTTGAATGGTTCAGCTTTAGTACTTAAGTATGGGAGGATAGCGTAGGCCCGACAATAAGTCGTTGCTTACTACAAAAGGTAAGATATATTTTAAAGAATAAAAAAATACTGCTACTGACGGTGATTGCAGGCTAACAAGATTATCTATGACTTCCTCAACCTTACGTGGGTGCTGAAGGTGATATAGGTAAAATAGCCTACAAGCCTAATAACCTTATTATACAATGGTTATTTTTTAATCCTGTTTACTTAGATTTACAATAGTTATTTTCATTACTCATACTCTGAAAGTAGGTCTGAAGTTGCCTGAGGAGCGGGATGAAAGTAATACTTTTCTTCCCTAGGGAGAATCGCTTTCTACTGACAGATGACAAATTATAAAAAAAAACTAGTTCTATTTTCACATTTTTATTGAACCATGTTCCAATTTTCTATGCAGCCACGATGTAAAATTGAAATAACTTAAAGTTAAGCAAGAATATATATTTTTTGAATAAATTTATTATAATTTAGTTTCAACAATTTCTTTAAAATAACATATACATAGTTGGGCACAATATTTACCATTTTTTCAATGATGAAAATGAAAAATAATGGCTGAATAGCTGGCTGGCCACAGAAAAAAAAAACAAAATAGGTGGGAAAGCGGCAATCCGAAATAACTATACTAATTTTTTCTTTAGCTAATTCATGTTTTATTTTTACTTTCTTTGTATTCGTAATGAAAAGCACAGTGTTTACCTCGGGTTAAAGACTTATTTACGTACCTCGTACCTCGAACTATTAAACTTCGTCTCGGTACTAAATAAGTTACTTTCACCCCTGGGGTAACAACATGACAACTCGAAGTGACATATTGGCAACGATAAACTTTGTATGTGTTTTTATTGGTCTTATTTTTCATATAATTTTATTTTTATAGTGTAGTGACCGCGTCCTACATGTGACGTCATATGACGTGATCCGCTTTTCTTCGAGAACATTCAAAAGAAAAGAAAAATGCGGCGGTCCGCGGCCGGCCGTCACTTTTTCAACGACGTCTGATACGCTCACATGCGTCTTTGTAATTGTGATTGTGTCTGTGTTTCAAGTTAAGTTCTTGTTTAAAATTGATTGTACATACCATTTTTCAAGTTGTAAATATTTTTTTTTTATTAGTTTACCGGCCGGTTACATATTCCTTCAAGAGTTTTTATTTAAAAAATAAAAGCATATAATCAAAAACCATAAATACCATTTGTCGGATGACAAGAAAAAACAAAACACTAACTGCTCTAAAATTTAATAAGAAATGATTATTAAAAAAAAAATTGACATATACATTCAGTTTTTCACATATGACCTCACTAGCTTTTACCCTAGCATAGAGAGTGGTATGTAGTAAGCAGTGACTTATTCTTTTCAACTCACTTGCACAACTCCAGAAAAGATAACCTCAACTAGAAGAAGCATTAACCGAACCTAGACCAAACAAACTTTTCTCAAGTCAAATAAACGTCTTAGAAACAGGAGATGTGTGTAGTACCTAGTAGATAATTGTTTATCTGTCGGGGGCACAGCTTGTAGCGACCTCTAACGATATAACCAGCGGCGAGCTAACTCAATAAGTGTTCGAGGAATACGTCTCAGAAAAGTACACTGCGTAGGCGGATTGCAGTAGGACAAAGTATTTATGCAAATTTTCATTTATAGATCTCTTTTATTATGAGAAATCTTTAATGTATTAATGGATCATAATATCGTATAACGAGCTCCACGATGACTTATAAATTGCTTTGCAGAATTGGAAGATAAATTTTAAAAATTGTAAAAAAAAAATTACTTATGACAAACAAGACTCAAAATCAAAATCAAAACAAAATATTTTATTTTACATAGGCCTACATGGGCACTTACAAAACGACGACAGAAGGTTCACGGTTCGGGTTGGTCGTTTCCTATAGAGAAGAACCGGCTTTTAATCATTTGGTTTTATGATATATTTACGTATGTGAGGACAGCGTAGACCCAACAATAAGCACACATGGTTTTCTATCAATTGCGGCTAAACATCATCACCATTTTGGCCCGGAATCACCCATTGCTGTCTACTGGGTATAGATTCCCCCTACTTTCTGCCATAGGTACTCCTCAACTCTACGCGTCCCTCGTTCAACAGTCTCCCGATCAACTGATACAATTGTTATTTATGACTTTGATCTTCAAACAGCAAGACAGATAAAAATAATGGACTGGCTTATTGATCGAGTGGTCGCAAGTGCGACTGCGGAGCGATGAGGTCCTGGGTACCTACGATTCCCGGGTCGGGCAAAGTGTCATTGGATATTTCCATCAGGAATTTCTCAGTAACTGCCACGTTGAATTTGTGTCCGGTTGATGGCAATATGCTCCCTATTACATGGGACTTAAACATAATTGTCGAAATGTGGGTGTTCTAATGGGTACCATCATCAGCCTATAATGTTCCCACTGCTGGGACATAGGCCTCCTCTCTATGAGTGGGCTGTAATCCACCACGCGGGCCCAGTGCGGGTTGGTAGATGTCACATGTCTTCGAATTTTTAGTTCTAGAACATACCGGTTTCCTCACGATGTTTTCCTTCCCCGTTTTTGAGGGCAGCGGTGATGAAATAAATTACACAAAATAATGCTCCTGCCTGGGTTTGAACCCACGGCTTACTGCTCGTAAGTCGGGGCTGCCACCACTGGGCCACCGCTGCTCTGGTACACCTCTGCTAACGCTTCGAGGATTACAGGCGTGATGTTACGTTATGTAGATACAAAATATAATCTATTATTTTTGCTCCAGGACAATCAAACAGAACCAGACATACTAAACACACTCCACTCTCCGATGCCGTCACAGACGGAGCACGTAGAAGACGCGTTTAATATTCAATCCGGCTTCACACAATTACTGGTCCTCAGCCCTCCGTATTGTTTCCCTCCTCCCTCCGTAATGCGGTTTAGATTCTTGCACAAGACTGGAATATTATTTGAGGGAACAAATAACAAAGTGATTGATGATGGGTAAACACTTTTGTTTTGGATGAAAAGATTGGAACTGTTAACAAGTTAAATTGGTGTCGTTAGAATTTGAATAATTAATTGAACAGTCCAAAGTTTTTTTATAATTAAGAAAGATAGGTTTGGCGCTTACATACATTGATAAAACATAAGATCGAGCTTGTTATCTACGAACTGATAAGCAGGAGACGTTGCACGCATAGAACACCCGCATTTCTCCAGTTAAAGTCCAGTGTAATAGGGGGTCGGTGTATTACCGAGTCAAGATCTGGGGGTTACTAAGACGTCTTAAAGCAGTATTGTTTTATTCTTCTTTCAGTGTGGGAAAGAGACGGAGCTAAAGAGTACGTCTAGCGCCGTCTCTTTCCCACTCTGGAATAAGATTAAAACAATACTGCTTTAAGACGTCATGGTAGGCCGCCTGGGCACAAATCCAGAAACCGGGCTGCTACTGGCATTTCTGGCGGAAATCCCCAATAACGTGCATGCCAAAGCATAAGGGCATTTAATTGATATGCTATTAAATATTATATCCAACAGTATTTTATGTGTAGTAGATACACCTCAAAAACTATCTGTATGTATCGCATTAGACGAGAAAATTAAATCCCAATCAATCAAGAGAAACAACCGCTAAAATATATAACAAAACACATTTATCTTCAAAGCATCTTCACGTAATGAATAAACTTCCCTTAAACTGAAATATTTCCCCGATTCAAAAACTCCTTCACAATCATCGCGACCATTATTTTTCATCGTTAAATAAACTCGCAACTCTTAATAAGTATCTCCTCAAAGTTCTATTACAAATAAATTTCAGAAGTGGAGCCATGACAAGCTGTTGAACAAACAGACAATGCGACCGACTTTGTTCTAGTGAGGGGACGGTATCGCAGCTAAAAAAGCTTAAGGTTAAATATCGATTCAAACAAATGCTGATACGTTTCATCAAGCACCCGGAAACGGAACGTAGGGATGGGACTTGGCAATGTATTTGCTATGTCGATTATTTCTTAAAATATGAAAATAATTTCCAGCGTGAAACTAGTTTAAATAAGCTATTATTACAAAATTATCAAAACTTGTAGTCAAGGTTTTCAAGGTTTTTAACATTAACTAAAAACTAACTTTTCATCAAGGCAAAGCTGCGAACCCAACATACGCTTACTTAACTAGCAACGTTGATATAATAAGTATCACGAAAAAATCTCAAACGTCAGCATGAACTGTAATTACAAATCTATTTCATCGATACCTCTACCGCCCTGATACTCTCCTGGTATGAGGTTCTATTTAAAGGTTCTCCTTCAATGGTCCACCGTCTCCCCTCGACGAAAGGAACGTTACACACAAAACTTCCTGGGCCAATTTGTACCTTAAAAACTCCAGTTTACTCAACTGATTGTTTTTCATATTTTTTTTATTTCATGCTTTCCTGTTATAGGATAACGGCTTTTGAGGGGATTTTGATGTTTTTCTATTGAAGGTTTGTTTGTTTATTGATTCGTTTTGGTGGAATTGGGAGCAATATTTGATTTGGTCATAATTGGCTCTGTAATGGAGGACCAAAATAAATAAAGGCTTTATATTTGCGACTGAAAAAGTCTGTTTAGAAATACGTACGTTTCGGATTTACACAAAAGTTTTCATTACATCAAACGTGTTAACACATTCCGCGCTTACGAATTATGTTTGGAAAAGAAATCCACGTTTTAGCAAGAATTTTATATTATTATATGTAAGCTTTGTACACTGTATGTTGTGTACGTAGCCTGATGTACGAGTATGTGTACGCCGCCTAATGAATATGACGTTGCACACGAAGTATGACAATGACAGGAGACTGGAGATAGAGAATTGAAGCCTGCTCGTGAAGTAATTTATTTCTTATTGTATACAAGTAATAAGGAAAAGAAGTAAAGTTACTAAAATAGCTAGTTTAACTAAGTAAAGTAATACTGTGTCGACCTACTAAAATATTGGAAGTAAAAAACCTTTAATTGTCGATTTTTCTATTTTTAGGTTAGTAGGCCAGAATTCACGATGTGTAAATATTTGATCACAATTAATTTGTGTATTTTAATTTCATAATAACATTAAATCTTTCTATTTTTAGATAAATCAAATTGTGCGTTATTTACTCCCGTATCATCTACATATTACAAATCGACAATTGTCAGAGTTTGATTGGATAATAGTAGATCATGGCAAGATTACAATTTGAAGTTGAGCTGGCAGCAGACGAAGATCCGAAGAATAACATCATAATTATAAAATCAATAACAAAAGAGGATGGAGTAACATATCTCATACCGCCATGTTTCCAAGCAGCAAAACACCACCTTCAATTAATAAAGTTACCAGAATTTTTGAAAATAAAAAAAACATTACAGAGAAGAGGTCATAATAGAAAGGTGTGGATCTTCATGCCAAGTGATGTTTTAGAACTATACAAAGATGATGCTGGAAATATGGTGTTTAACGATTATTTATTACAAGAAATGCCTCAAGTCACAAGCCAATCTATTACAGATGGAAAATTATTGCAAATTTTAGAGAAATTAAGTGATAAATCCAATGTCAACAAAGAAAAACATAATTTAAGTAAATTAAATGAAAAATTTGTTTTAAAGAAGTTTGATAGCAAGATCACTAATGCCAAACAATGGTTGCAAAGTTTTGAAAGTGAATGTACAAGATTTGATATAAATGATGATACAGACAAAATTAGTGCTTTGAGATTATTTTTGAATGACTCAGAAAGTGACTGGTATGAGTCTATGTTAATTAAACACAGTTTAAACTCGCTGTGGAAAATATGGCAAGTGAGTTTTCTAGACACGTTTGCAGATAAAAGTTGGTCCTCTGTAATGTATGCACTGAGTTTCAAACATTTAAATGGCTCTCTGCTGGAATATGCATTGAAAAAACAAAGACTGTTACTAGAATATAATTGTGATATAGATACCAGAACGCTCACTGACTTAATTGTTGCAGGATTGGCAACCTATATTATAAGTAAACTAGATAGACAAGAGGTGACAGACCCAACTCTTCTGTTTAGTGCCCTACGGATGCATGAAAATCAAAATAAAAATGTACAAAAACATTTCACTGAGAAGAAAAGCTCTACTAAAACAGAAGCGGAATGTAAAAAAAAAACACCGTGTCAAATATGTTACAACTTGGGAAAGAAAAACAGATTTCACTCTGAAGATATGTGCTGGTTCAAAGAAGACAAGAAGAGTAAGGACAGTGTAAAACACTGTAAAAACTTGATGTTGGAGATTGATGAATTTCAGGATACAAAAAACTAAATATTCCCCCACTAATAGAAGTTGAGGTTATACTGAATGACACACTAAAATGCACAGGTATTTATGACCCTGGCTCAAATATAACCTTAATAAATTCCAAATTAGTAAAAGTAATAAATTCAAAGAAAAACTACTTTGAAAATAAATTCAACACAATTGGTGGTGGGGGAAAAACGACAGGATTAATAACACTAAATGGAAAAATACTGTATATTGAAAAGGAAATAAATGCATTTATTTGCAAGGATAAAAACTTCACTCATGATTTGCTTTTGGGACTAGATACAATAAAGCGGTTTGGATTGACCCATGATGGGAATTTAAACATCCAACTGCAGAAAAATGCCAACCCAAGTGCAAATAAAGATATCATCCCAACTGAAGAAAAAAAATATGGTAATCAAGAAATTGAAACCAGAGAGTCTAAGTCAGAAATATTTCATAACGAAATAAATTTCAATGAGGGCATAGATGTAAATAAATTTGATATAGATATCACTTACTTGGAACATGACCAAAGAATGAAAATTAGTACATTATTAAATGATTACAAACACATATTTGCCAAAGATAAGTACGATGTAGGCCAAGTGAAAAACTATGAAGCATTCATTGACCTACAAATAGAGAAATATTGCTCAAAAAGACCATATAGATGCTCCTTAGATGATAAGGAAGAAATCGAGAAGCAAATTGGACAATTGCTAAAGAATGAATTAATTGAAGAATCTTATAGTCCATTTGCAGCACCAGTAACATTGGCATTCAAACGGGATGAAGGAAAAAAGTCAAGATTATGTATCGACTTCAGAGATCTTAATAAGATTATTATCCCACAGCCACAGCCGTTTCCTCTAATAGAAGATCTAATGGTAAAAACGATAAACTGTAAGTATTTTACTACTCTTGATATTAATTCCGCTTTTTGGTCTATACCATTGAGGATCAGCGACAGAGAAAAGACAGGCTTTGTTACACAAGAAGGGCATTATCAATGGACTTGCCTTCCTTTTGGGCTGAAAACATCACCGGCAATTTTCCAAAGAATCCTGTCTAATGTTATAAGAAAACATAATCTGTCTAATTTCGTGATGAACTACATTGATGATATTATGTTGTTCTCAAAAACTTTTAATGAACATATAGACCATTTATCGAAACTGCTGAATGCAATTGCTGAAGAAGGATTCCGTCTGAAATTAACAAAATGTAAATTTGCAGCACAGTCTGTAAAATTCTTGGGACATATAGTAAAAGGTAATACAATCACACCTTTGAAAGACAACCTCAGATCTATAGCAGAATTTCCAGCACCACAAAACAAGAAACAAATAAGACAATTTCTAGGAAAAGTAAATTTTTATAATAAATATATTCCTAATGCTGCAATAACTCTTGACCCAATACACAATTTACTTAGAAAAAACATAAACTTCGATTGGTCAGCTGATTGTGAAAAAGCTTTCCAAACAATAAAAAATAATTTATGCTCTGCCCCAATTCTGGCTATTTTCGACCGAGAAGCGACAACTTTTATATACACTGATGCAAGTATAAAAGGAATTGGTGCAATACTAAAACAAACACAGAAATGTGGAGAAATCAAACCTGTGGCATACTTTTCAAAGAAGTTAAATGAATCACAAAAGAAGAAGAAAGCCATATTTTTAGAATGCTTAGCCATTAAAGAAAGTTTAAAGTTTTGGCAACACTGGCTAATAGGAATATCATTCACAATTTATACAGACCACAAGCCGCTTGAAAATCTAAACATAAAAAATAGAACAGATGATGAACTGGGAGACATGACTCATTACCTATCGCAATACAACTTTGTAATAAAATACAACCCAGGTAGAAACAATACAGAAGCAGACTGCTTAAGCAGGAATCCTGTGTATGAAAGCCACGAAAACGAAGAAGATAACTTGAAAACCGTAAATGTTGTAAGGATTGAGGAAATATTGGACGACCAGAACAAAAATCCAAACATAAAGAACAAACATAGTGTTATTAGAGAAAATGATATATATTACAAATTAAACAACAAGAAAAAGAAAATCATTTTGTCCGAAGACTATAGTAAGATATTAATTAAAAAGGTGCATGAGCATTTCGGTCATGTAGGAATAAATCAGATTGAGTCAAAAATTAGACCTTTCTACACAGCACCAAACCTACTGGATAATATAAAATTGATTTGCCGTCAATGTGATGTTTGTATAAAAAACAAATCAAGATTAAATAGAAATTATGGACTCATGTCACAATTAGGACCGGCACAAAAACCTTTCCAAATCATGTCCATAGACACAGTAGGAGGATTTGGTGGTAACAGGTCTTCAAAAAAGTATCTACACTTGTTGATGGATCATTTCACACGTTATGCATACATTTCATGCTCCAAGACCCAAATGACTAAGGACTTTATAAAACTGGTAGATCAAGTAATCAAGGATAATAAAGTGGAGATATTGCTCTCTGATCAATATCCAGCACTGAATTCAAAAGAGTTTAAAAAATATTTAAAGGACCACTCTGTTAATTTAATTTTTACAGCAGTGGATGCTCCTTTTTCAAATGGTCATAATGAGAGGTTGAACCAGACGCTGGTAAATAGAATTAGATGTGCCCTGAATAGCAAAGAAAAAAAGACAGCTTGGACAACCGTGGCAATGGATTGCGTGAAAGCTTACAACTCAACAAACCACACAGTGACAGGTTATTCGCCTTTATATCTGTTAAGTGGAGAACCAACCGATGTACTACCAATAGACCTAAAGAAAAAGCAAATGGAACCCGGAGAACTGGAAAAAGACCGACATACAGCATTTCTCAGATCAAAAAAATCACATGAATTGAACAAGGCCATTTTTGACAAAAATAGAATAGATTACAAGTTTCAAAAAGGTGATATGGTTTACATAATGGACTGTAATAAGTTAAACAGATCTAAAATGGATGAAATTAGAATTGGTCCTTTTGAGATCGAAGAAATAATATCAGATTCACTATGTAGAATCAACACTGGAAAGAATAAAAAGTCCTTGGGATTGTACCATGTGACAAAGCTCATTCCCCAGTTTGATTACTCAAATTAACCCCAGCTAATTTGCACTTTTGAGGGGGGGAGATGTAAGCTTTGTACACTGTATGTTGTGTACGTAGCCTGATGTACGAGTATGTGTACGCCGCCTAATGAATATGACGTTGCACACGAAGTATGACAATGACAGGAGACTGGAGATAGAGAATTGAAGCCTGCTCGTGAAGTAATTTATTTCTTATTGTATACAAGTAATAAGGAAAAGAAGTAAAGTTACTAAAATAGCTAGTTTAACTAAGTAAAGTAATACTGTGTCGACCTACTAAAATATTGGAAGTAAAAAACCTTTAATTGTCGATTTTTCTATTTTTAGGTTAGTAGGCCAGAATTCACGATGTGTAAATATTTGATCACAATTAATTTGTGTATTTTAATTTCATAATAACATTAAATCTTTCTATTTTTAGATAAATCAAATTGTGCGTTATTTACTCCCGTATCATCTACATATTACATATATACATTACGTTGCTGCATTCTCGCGTAATCAATGAATTTCAAGCATAGAACTTCGAGGAACATGAACTAAAAATAGAAAATTATTGGAAATGTATTGAAATTCTTCATCAACAGAAAACACAGAATTATTTTTAGTCATTTCTGATCCTAAGCTTCGAACAAGTAAAAACCTCATTACTAACTGATTACTTTTTCGTCTCTAGGGAGATAAAAAAACACATGTTCCTTATTACTCCATTAGATTTTGTACGTAAGACGATTGACCTGAGGGACCCACAAATAAATAAACAAGAGACACGGAGTACAACAATCACTATATCATGGTATCAGATTTTCTATTAAGGACATCGAATTTCACGAGACTCCCTCATGAATACGCCGACAGCCAAATTTACTGCCCTCTAAATATTATTTAAGATGAAATGTGTCAAAAATAGCCCTTTTATGTCTGTCAACAAAGAATGGAACTATTTTTGGACGAATATGTTAGACATAAGCCCCTGAGAATAGAAGAAAAGTGAGAAAAGAAAGTTCAAGTAGGCATATAAGTAATAGAATTTTCTAGACCGTTGGTTTCGTGATAAATGTGCTGAAGGGAAAGCAAACATTGACAAACACGTTTGAATACCCAACGGAGATATAGACCGAGAGCTTCTATAATAATGTTGCTAGTCATGTGTAATAAAATCAATTGACATTCTGTTTGAGCTTCATCCGTCTAAAAATATTAAAGCAGTCAATTATAAGAATATTCATAATAAAGTGAATGTTAATGATCTTTGCAATTCAAAACCGAGGACCAAAAAAGAGACAGACAAAAAGAAATTTACCTAAGCCTTAGGTTTTAACAATCCAACTTATTACGTTTTTTTGTTTCCGTAAATTGCTAAAAATAGCCTGGTCTCCCTATCTCCCCATTTTGTGCCGCAGTTGTATGACGTAGACGGGGTGTGGGGTTCTATTCTGAGTTGTGCGTGGGTGTACCCCAACTGGGGGTGCTTAAGAGTAGGGGTAGGGGCCTATAGTAGGCCTAATGGGCAAAGTTGGCTGGCTAGGTAATAACGTATGTATGATAACGTTTGTAAAGGATTTTTAGTGCTCTTTTTTGTAACAGAAAATAGGATATGTATTGTGTTTGTATCAGGTTGTATTTAAGGTCGACAGTTTAGAAGCTCAGCTATGGACTTTTTTTACTGTGTATTGACAATTGATTGTCCGATTTTGCGTTGCACTTGACTGGCGTACGGAACTACGGAGTATGAACATGGATGAGTATTAGCAGGCGATCTGTAATTTCAAACCCCTCTGTGCATGTGAATAGGTCGTGTGTTTATACACGTTGACCAAATCTTCTTAGCCGAAAACATATCGACATCAGCGATAGCGTGTGAACTGATCCTAAACAATCCGATACCGTCTGTTGCCTTTAGCAAGTCGTACAAAAAGGAAGGGTGCTAGGATGACGGAGATAAGGTCAGCGCTGATAGGGGTCCGAAACAAAAACAAAGAGAGTCAACAGTGTGTAATGGATTAGGTTCCTACTTGGGTGGACACGAGGCTCACATTTGCGATGAATTTGGGATAAGAGATAATGCGCACTAGTTTGTTAAGTAAGGCGTGCTATTAACATCGTGGTCCGGTCGTCCGTGGTCGTCCACCGTGGTCTGATTCTTCGGCGAAAAATAATTGTACTGTTTATTTTATCCTTTGTCAAATCAGGTCGAACAGAACATAATTGACGAACTTAAAAAAAAATCTTAATGAATTTATTTTCCAACACAAACATTGGTCACCCAAAAGATGGTCGGATCACACCATCTTTTTTCACAAAAGTAAAGTGCGCACATTATAATATTTTCTTTTTCATAAAAACTGATTTGATATCAATTGATTTTGTGAACAAATACGGCGAGAATGTTTTTGAAAATAATACAACTGTTTATACAAGCCGGTGAAACAATGTGATTTAATTAAATTTTCGGGCATTGAATGAACATTTGTGCGTGACGTCTAATGAAACGCAATGCCTCTAAATTATATCTACAATTTTTCTTTATTATTTAAATAATAATTTGATACGGTAGGATAAATTGGTAATGTATTCTTGTGTGTTTTAGTTTATCGATCTTTTCGAAGATTTTACTTCACCAACGACTTTTGATTTAAAAACAAAGTATCTAATGCCACAAAGTAAACAATGTTTCTTCCTCATCATCATCATCATTTCAGCCCAAAAGACGTCCACTGCTGGACTAGGCCTCCCCCAAGTGTCGCCACATTGACATTTTGAGGGGTTTTACCATAATCGCCACGCTTGGCAGGCGGGTTGGCGATCGCAGTACGGTTGTTACAAAAGCACAGAGAACGCTGCTGCCCATTCTCTGGCAAATCCCTTAGTCGCCTCTTACAGCACCCACGGGAAGATATGGGATTTGAGATTAATCTATCAAAATATTTATATAGGGATGTCTTTTTTATAAATACGATAATAAATTGTGTTCTTAGATATTTTGGGATAACTTTTCATAAATATGAAAATAAAAAACGTTCCTACCGTTCTCTGATTGGCTTTGTGAAACTGATCGGGGGATTTTATATGGTTTTTTATTGAAGATTATAATTTTAGATTCCTTGTTGATAAGCGAATCCTGTTACGTTTTTGATATGCCTTTGATTGATATAATTTTGCGAGTGATTGAAGAACCATCATCATCATCAGCCTAGGCTTTTCCCAAACTAGCTTAGGGTCAGCTTCCAGTCTCACCGGATGCAGCCAGACAAGTATTGTTCATGAAACGACTGCCTATCTCACCTCCAAAACCGAGCAACTGGGTAATACGATACCCCTTGGTAAGATTGGATGTCTGTTTTTGGCTCCTGAATACGCGTTACGACTGTCAAAGATCTACAAATGACAGCAGGCACCAACGGCTTAGCGTGCTTTCCGAGGCACGGAGGAAACTCGGTATGTAATTATGGTAACCCATCCACGGACCAACCTCAGCAAGCCCAGCTTAACCTTAAAGATCGATCCGTGCGGCTGTTCTTATTTAGCTACGAGCTCCTCCTCCTCGAGCTCGAGTGATTGAAAAACCAAAAGGCCCATAAATATTCCCATTATCCACTCAGTGACAATTAATGCCTAAAATGTTGGTAAATTAGAGGCATTTGCGACAAATTGAAACTGAGATTAGAATGTGATTGATCTGTAAATTTCAGCAATTGAATACTAAAATGATTAGGAACAAGTTCAAGAAAATTGAACATTGGGATTTGATGTCTTTGACAAGTAGACTTTTAGTAACCAATAAATCCAGACAAGTATTTATAAGGGTGTAGTATAATAAAATAATAACACAAAGATAGTATAGAAACGGTTGGTCCGTGGATGGGTGACCATAATTACATATATACCGAGTTTCCTCCGTGCCTCGGAAAGCACGTTAAGCCGTTGATCCCGGCTGTCATTTCTAGATCTTTGACACACGTTACGAGTAGTCAGAAGCCAAAAGTTTGGCATCCAGTCTTACCAAGGGGTATCGTATTACCCAGTTACTAGGTTGTGGAGGTCAGATAGGCAGTCGCTCCATGTAAAATACTGGTACTCAGCTGCATCCGGTTAGACTGGTAGCCAACCCCAAGATATTTTTGGAAAAGGCTAGGCAGATGATGGATAGTATAGAAACAGACATAATTATGTGTTGCTAGGAAATATGTTAAACTCCAGGTCCATAAATATGTTATTTTGAAATCGAAAAAGGATCCGATTCTCAGGGTACTTTGTATTAATAATACTCGATTTTGAAGAAAATGATCGAATATAATATAATATATTAGCTGATACGATAAGAAGAACTTGTTCAAGAAAGCTAAATAATTGTTTAAGTTAGGAATAAGTAGACCGTAAGTTAGTGCTTTTTTCTATCTTGTTCTACCTTTTGTAGTAAGCAACGACTTATTGTTGGGCCTACGCTGTCCTCTCATACTTAAGTACTAACGCTGTAACATTCAAATATTGTAAAACCAAATGATTTTAACCATGGAGTTTCTTGCCGGTTCTTCTCCATAGGAAACGACTAACCCGAACCGTGCACCTTTTGTCGACGTTTTATAAGTGCCCGTGTAGGCCTATGTAAAATAAAAGAATTTGAATTTCGATTTTCAGTGTAAAATAGATCGTAAGCTAGTATTAGTAGTAGATTGTAATCAACAAAGTTATCCTGAACTGGGCGATGTGGTCGTTAAGCAACAAAGCCCTTTAATAAAAAAAAGAAGACCTTATTTACATCTACTAAAAGATACAATAACAACGAAACTTTTTACAGTTCTGAACTATAACCTTTAGGGGCGCAAAGTTTAATTAGTTCTATTATAATCCTCAGACGAATATAGAGGTGTACGCAGGGCTAAATTAAATTTATTATAGCTTACACAAACTCGTCAACGTGATGGATGGTCCGTATTAGCGAACTGTTTTGTATACAGAGATGTTTTAGTTGCAAAAGTTGTTAAGCGTGGATAATTAGTGAGAGAAAATAATTGATATTGTGTTGAAAGGGCTATGTTTGGTAGTGGAATTAGTCGGCTCATATAGGGAGAAAAATAAATGATACAATAGCCCTTATAGGTATGATTAATTGACTTTGTATGATTGCATGTGAGAAAATGTTTCTACAAATAAATGCCTTGAATCTTTAAAGGTCTACATGGACCAAATCAACGATACATTAATTGGCACAAGATTTTATTTTAATACTAAATAGGTTTGAGTTTGGCTGCAACTCATTCGTAAAAGCGATGATGCGGCCAAGGGATTCACTCGAACTTTGAAGTTACATTTTGTGTAGTACACCACTGACTACCCCCTTTTTATTTTATGTCCGTAATGTCCATCCAAAGGTTGTCTGGAAGATATCGCTATCAGCGATAAGTCCGTCATTGTCACCATAAAATTTAGCAGAAGGTATTGTAAAACCGTCATGTTTAATTTTTGGTGTACAATAAAGTTTTATTCTATTCTATTCTTCTGCGTTGGCATCGGCATAGGCCATAGGGGTACGTCGTCGTATATAACCAAAAACTCTGTTGCATATGATACCTACTAGACATAACTTTGGTGGTCACCTTACAAATCTACTCTATACTAGATAAAACAACACATTTGAATGAATACCTTCTGTATCTATCTGTCTGGGTTCTGTGGAATTACCACTGGAGAAATCTCAAAGCTTGTTCGATAAATTCCCCCACCGAATTGGTACTAAGTTAATTAAGTGAACGAAGTTTTGATCTGGAACTTTCGATGGGGTTCGGGGGCTAAGTGACCCCACGGGGCACAGAATAGATGGTCGTTTGAAAGTGAAAAGGTGAGTCAGAAATAGGTACACGTGATTCAAATAAAGTCAGCGAAGACATCAGAGACTAAGGAGTTTTTGGTACTTACTCAGATTTGAATTGGCTTAGATTGTGTTAGTTACATGTCTGTATGGTGTCGGACGTAAAGAATAGCATCATCCCATATCTTCCCGTGGGTGTCGTAAGAGGCGACTAAGGGACTTGCCAGAGAATGGGCAGCAGCGTTCTCTGTGCTTTTGTAACAACCGTACTGCGATCGCCAACCCGCCTGCCAAGCGTTGCGATTATGGCAAAAACCCCCCTTTTGGGGGAGGCCTATGTCCAGTAGTGGACGTCTTTCGGCTGAAATGATGATGATGAGTTAGTTAAGAGGGGAGATATAGATAAAATTCAGGCGCATAAATTTGTCATCATCTGCTTAGCTTGATCCCAAAGATGTTGGGGTCGGCTTCCAGTTTAACCGAAAACATTTACCTATATCTGACATCCACAACCCCGTGACTGGGTACCCATGGTAAAACGCTGGAGAGAACGTAAATGAAAATACCAATTCTGTCACATGGCGTCTTCTTTTAATGAAAGCCTATTTTCGGACAAGAATGTAGAATTGGACATCAATTTTAAATTCGTTCTTTACCTGGGAAAGTAGTTACAAAAGTACCAACCTGTTTCTCGGAAAACCTCTACGATAAAGGTACCAAAATGAGTCACAAAGTCGAGAGGAGTTGTAACTTTGTGTGTCGACCGACGAAACGTAAATATAAATAGATACGAGAGGGCCAGAATAAACGAACCGTTTCTTGAATTCCTTGGACAAACCGTCGGCAAAGTTTGAACGGTCCAGCTTTACGTTACGCTCAAGTGTTCTTTAGGGTGAGACTTGCTATGTATGTTAGCATGTTAGTCTAGTGGTCTAGACGTATAAATTAATTTTTAATACAGTTGCTCAAAAAGGGGCGTATTGCAGGAACGTATAGCGTTCGGGATGTGGACTATTACATACTCGAGCTTTTTCTTTACCTTTTCCGAACTCGTGCGTTCTCTTTCCCAACTGTCAAAATAATGTCTATTAAAAAGTAAAAACCAACCACGAAGTTTTTACAAAAAAAAAATCATAGAAGTTTTTATAAATATTTCTAAAAAGAAGCTACTAATTTGTTTCAATATCAGATTTAATGATTTGATTCAATGAGTCAGGTAAGGTTTCATTTCATTTCATCTCATTAAATTTAATTTTCATTTCATATCAATAAAAAAAATCTATTGAAAACTTGGCTGTATGGGCATAGTTCCCTTTGCCTACCCAGAATGGGTGCAGAAAACTAAAAAAAAACTCTATTTATATTCTTTTACGGTTGGCGCCATTTTCCAAAAAAATTATTTATTAAACAGCTTCATTTTTTCGCAACTGTATTAAATATAGTTGTTCAGTACACGTGCGGAACCGTCATTGCAACTTGTTCCGACTGTCAACCCTCACCTTCGGCTGCGCCTCGGCTCGGGTAGACATTTGTCGGAACTCTTTGCAATGACAGGCTTTCCGCACTCGTAATGAAATATACTATATTAGCATCCGATTTCCTCACGTAATAAAACCCTAAAAAGTACCTAATAGATATTTTGAAAAACGATTTGCATATCTTACTAGGCATTCACAGATATTGTTGTGTTGCCACAATCTAGACTGGTTTCCAATTCTCAAAGTCAGCGGTTTATTAATACATTTCATTGAAAAAGTAGTTATTTAAATCGCAAATCGACGTACGCAAGTAACGCCGTAGAAGACCACCTTAAAAAAGGAAATTTCAAAGAAAAGTTCCTCCGCGTAAAATATATAATTTAAATAGGTACACCTACATAATATTTTAATAAATACATGATTAATACATGACGGACAGCATCATAAATATTAATGTAAACTCAAAATGCCGCCATGTTGTTAACTTCTAAAATAACATTTAAATATATTTTCATATTTATATTTAGAGGGAGTTTGCTACAAGATAAAATTCGTCTACTCATTATTAGGATTGTTGTCTGATGATGGATGGGCAGAGTTCTTAGGCTGTTTAGTAAAACACTTCAAGAATTTAAATAGGTCATTTTGTTAAAGCGACATTAACCATTAAGCTCCATTTTTATAAATAAATGTGAAGTCTCTTGCAAAAATAAGAGAGGCCGTTTATAGGCTAAAATTGAAAAAAGTTGTAAAAAATATATGAAACCATATTTAGGTACCTAACCTACATACCTTAAAATTATTATAAACAGAAAACGTATAGATTTTTCTTACGATGAATTGAAACTATGAAAACAAAATTCTTTGAAACAGTTGTGGATCGTGATCTTTTGTTTTTCGATGACTAATAGGAACAGTGACGAGTCGGGAATAACTCCTTAACAACGGGTTACAGATATTGAAGAAAGCAAGTGCAAAAGAAAAAGCTGCTTTAAGTCCTGTAAAAACTTGGTCTTTAAAATTTACAATACCGAAAATCAGTCAAGCCTTTCAAATTCACAATTGATCCCGTTTCCTTGACAATGAATTAGACAGCTTTACTTTAAAAAGTAAAGGTTGAGACAATAAAAAGAAACTGACTGACAAAGGAAAAAATACACGATTCCCATTCTGCCTCTTACAATTAGCTAAAAAGCTTGCCAGTTTATCCCTGGCCAGCTATATTGTTTGTATCCGGTTAGCAAGAGACCTTTTAGCGTATTTCTTTTGTTTTTTCAGTGCTACGATTTGTGATGAGTATTTTGTAGGAAAGCACGTTAAGCCGCTGGTCCCGGCTGTCATTTGTAGATGATTGACAGTCCTTACGAATTGACAGAAGCCAAAAGTCTCACATGCAGTCTTACCAAGGGGTATCGTATTACCCAGTTACTGGGTTAATTGCCCTGCCTGCGGTAATTTGCTAAACATATGTCTACTGTGTGAGCATTCACTTGTAAAAGGTAAAAATTGCTCATTGATTTTATGTTTTACTAGTATTTTCCTGCGGCTTTGACCGGTCTTTGTTCGGAAATTGTCCTACGGGATCATACTACCGGGATAAAAAGTATCCTATGTGCTATTCCAGACTATTATCTATCCCTGAGCCAAATTTCATCCAGATCCATTCAGTAGTTTTTGCATGAAAGAGTAACAAACCACAACCTCAGAAACTTTCGTTTTTATAATTTTACTTACTTACTACTACTAATTTTAATTTTACGTTTTTATTAATACAGTTTACGGTAAGTTTTTTTTGTGATTAAAAACCGCGATTTTTTATAAATACTTAGGCGCTCATCACACGTAGCAACTTTCAACTTTCCAGTTGCAACAACCGGCAGATCGCAACTAGCTTTGCAGTCCTCTATAAAGAATGAAAATTATTTTGTACCTAGTATTTTAAAATCAAAACGGTGAAACAAACATTTTGAGGAAACTGGCAACTCCTAAAACCACCTGAAATGCGCTCACCGTTGTGGATTTGGGCCTATGTGACCGATTAGGGCTCACTGGACTGATTCTCACGGAGAAGCGGTATATTTCCTTATTACAGGCTAATTATGATTTTCTGCGGATTGAAATTCTAGGAAGACGACATTAATTAATTCAATCCCAAGATAGTACGTCTTGGTCGTTTATACGTTTTCTTTCCTACTAATCAACTATACCCAAGGATATTTTCTCGGAGTCCCGTCTCTAATAACTTTGCATACTAATTAAAGTTTTACTGAACTCTTTGTGAGAGGTCATTTTTTCCTAGAAAAGTGAGCCAGCATTTAATGTGGGAGCTAACGACATATTTTCTAGAAATTCTAATTATATTTCAATTTCGCATATTTCATTCGTACGGAAATAGAGCTTTTTATCTTCACAGGATATTTTACAGAGAGTTTTTCTTTCTGTTAAGAGGAGGAGGATATTTTTTAACATCATCTATAAATATTTCTCTTTAATTAGAAATGCTCTAGGTAATGTTTAAGGTTATAGGACTTGGAGTCTGAAAGGAGATGAAACTTTTGCGTAGTTTATTCTTACGTATCATCATCTGCCTAGCCTTTCCCCTATGTCATGGTCGGCTTTCAGTTTCACCGCATGCCACTGAGTACCAGTATTTTATATGAAGTGACTGCCTATCTGACCTCCACAACCCAGTAACTAGGTAATACGATACAACTTGGTAAGACTGGATGTCTGACTTTTGGCTTCAGACTATCGTAACAACTGTCACAGATTTAGAAATGACAGCCGGGACCAACGGCTTAAGGTGCTTTCAGAGGCACGGAGGAAGCTCGGTATGTAATGTGGTCTCCAATCCATGGACCAACCTCGGAAAACACGGCTGATGAGGCTGGTTTTATTTAGCCACGAGCTCATGTAGGGTTTATTTTTAAACGCTGCTTAAGTCATAATAAACCTTAAATTTTTTGACGTTTAAACATCTCATAACTTTAAGCGTCGTTTATTTTAAATGTGGAACCCATTCAAAATAAAAACAAAACCACCGATCGCTTAATTTAAATAATTAAATCACACTCAATATGGACGTAGCCCCAAATTCTTAAATGCTACAAACGTTGAAGTAGCCATTGGCTAAATGTCACACAGTTGCAAGCTTTGTCTTCAAGAATCCGGATATTTTCATACTAAAACTAACATTTAAATAAAACCCTATTTTTGAGGAAGTAGGGTATATTATTGTGTTGTGGAGTTGGCGTGAGATAAGCCGTTGTGTGTGTGACGTGAATGAATGTCAAGGGTAGTACCTACAACGCCGGTGTGAAATGAATGTTTGTCGCTAATAATTTGATGGTAAGCGTTTAGTGATGGGCGGAGCGGGAAGCGTGGCGATTTAATAACTTGTACTATGCTTAAATGTTTATCTAACGTTTTTGTCTTTATTGTTTTTCATTAATAACCTATGACGTTAAACTGCATCATCATCTGCCTAGCCTTTTCCCAAACTATCTTGGGGTCGGCTTCCAGTCTAACCTTATGCAACGGAGTACCAGTATTTTAAATGAACTGACTGCCCATCTGACCTCCACAACCCAGTAAATGGGTAATACGATACCCCCTATTAGGACTGGATGTCAGACTTTTGGCTTCTGACTACTCGTAACGACTGTCAAAGATGTACAAATGACAGCCGGGACCAACGGTTCAACGTGCTTTCCGAGGTACGGAGGAAACTCGATATGTAATGTGGTCAACCATCCACGAACCAACCTTGGCAAAAACTGCTTAACCTTAAAAATCGACCCGTGCGGCTCTTAATATTTAGCCACGAGTTCTATCACCCAAAATCGAGATAATCCTATTTCTTGAATTATATTCAAATTATATCAATATATTTATTAATGCATACCATTTCTGGGTTTACTACCTCAAAATGATCTCATATTATTCGCCAATTTGAGACTTAATTGCAAAATATTTAAATTATATATTTTTTTAGATTTTATAGAGATCGTAAATGAAGTTTAAATATGTTAATCAAAAATAGGCACGTGCTCCGCTCATTTACATGCAATGTCACATGCATTTTATAATAAATTCTAATAAATTATGAAAAAAAAAGAACTTGAATTAATATTTGATTATTACCTACGCGACAAAAACAAAATTCTAACGCCATTCATCATTCGCTTTGTTTCAATTCATTGATAAATTCATAACAGACTGTCAAAATATCAATTAATGTCATTTATTATTAATGGCTTCAATTAATCACGAATTCATGATTATTTTTAGAAAAACTCTATGTGTTTTGTAGTTTGTTTTTCAATTTGAATGAATAAAACATGATGCGGCGACCTCAAGTAACATGATACAAAGTCATTAACTGATAATTTTGATAGTTTGTTTTCCAATTTAATGATGAAAACCATCTAAAAACGATAAATGAAAAAAAAAATAGCACAATCTCGTGTTAATTACTGCCTAACTAATAAAACTGGGCTGTGTTTGCCTGTACGATATTTGGATACAAGTAATTATGCGAAACACAGTTTTTGGGTTCCGTACCCAAAGGCTCAATCGGGACCCTATTACTGAGACTTCGCTGTCCGTCCGTCCGTCCGTCGGTCACCAGGCTGTATCTCATGAACCGTGATAGTTACCTAGCTAAAATTTTTACAGATTATATATTTCTGTTGCCGCTATAGCAATAAATACTAAAAATAGAAAAAAAATATTTACGGGGGCCTCCCATACAAAAAGGTGATTTTTTTCTCGTTTTTATAAATAATGGTACGGAACCCTTCGTGCGCGAGTCCGACTCGCACTTAACCGGTTTTTTTTCTATCCGTCAATAATCCTTTAAAAATCGCTCTTTCTTCCCTACCATAACCGCTTCTTAACCAGATAAGCTCGGTAGAAAAGTCAGTAAACTAAACGATTAGTCACGGGTAGTTACAGTAAAGATTACTTGTTCGTTATAAGTTCAGTTAAAGACGGTTGTAGTGTAAACAACGCAATTATTGTGATGATGTGTCACTTGATGGTATTTACGTGGTGAAGCGTTTATTGGAAGGTACCACCACAGCACGCTCGCACTTAAAATAGGATTCATTTCTGTGTAATTTAGTGAGTTCTGTTGCCAGTATCTACAAAAAAAAATATCGTCTGTTCATAGGACACCACTCGTAATCGTTTTTCCCAAAGCAAATTCTTTTGTTAGTTATAGGTACCTTTGTCTCAGTCAAAAGTTTTTTTTAGAACAACTGAACTCTTTATTTCTCTCGCAATGAAGAATATTTTAATCTTCCAGCTACTTAAGAGCTAAATCGCCGACAAATTTATAATTACTATAATCCAATCAAAAATGCTTACAATTTAACCAATCAATATTCGTATTTTTTTTTGCTACATTGCCTATAATTTAAAACAAAATTCCACTTTATCACACGGAAATTCTGTCGACAAAGCATTCCATTTTTTAACTCAAAAACCTACTATTAAGACCAACCACGTTATTTTTAACTACGGATATTACTTGAAATAATAAATTACTTTTTGCATACCAATACATATCGCTTCAAGTTATCTAGCAAGTTATTATTCAATTAAGAAACTTTAAAATAAAACTACTAGACATTGACATCGATTATGTCCAAACTATTTTAATTGAAGCAAAAACTTTAACGTTGTTCAACTTTAAGTAGATTTTAATCTGCCCTGAAGGCTATTGGAGTATTTTATCTATGTGCTTAAAAACTACTTAATATAAAAAAAAAAAACTTATATTCCCTCTGAACGACAACGTACAGCCTTGGATCTAGTAACATTAAATTTTGCACATGAGATGGGAGAAGGAATGAGAATGAAAGAAATGAAATGAATGAATGAATGGAATGAGAATGATGAAGGGATGTGAATGAATGAGTGGGAGGCCTAGTAGATCACGCCCTTCCCTATCACAGAACGGAGGCCCCAGCAGTGGGAACCTTGTCGGCTGATTCTGCGAAATAGGGGGGGACTGTGAACCTTGTAAAACATTCCGTAGCTTTTGCCTATGAGAATTTTCACAGCGTACATGGGTTGTCTGCCTAATCTTTTCCCAACTTTACTGTGGTCGGCTTCCAGTCCAACCGAATGTAGCTTATATAGTCCAGTATTAACCTTGACACCCAACCAACTGGATAATACGATAACTCTTGCTAAGACTGGTTGACTAAGACTTTCGGGCATCTCTAGCGACTGTCAAAGATCTAAAAATGACAGCCGGGACCAACCGCTAAACGTGCTCTCCGAGGCATGTAGGTAATTTGATATGTAGTGGATGTACATCCATCCACGGAAAGACACTATTAAGCAGTACTTAACCTTAAGCATTGACCCGTGAGGCTGTTACCTATTATTTTGAGGCTTTGTGATGTTATGTATGACTGAATACCGGAACGATTACTATGCAAATGGTCTAACATTATTAGTTAGCCATAGGCTACGCTTTATGAAATTGCCACCATTACTCAAAATGTTTATACACATTAATATTGAACTGAAACATTAAACACTGATAATATTCGCTGTCCATCGCCGCTTACAGTCTGAACTTTGAAAACAAAATTTTATGGATAACCGTGAACTACATAATCATCTTCCGTTTTGAAAGACTTGTTGTCAGGCTATCCGTAATCACGTAATCATCTAGGAACGACAGCCGGGACAACTGTTTTACGTGCTTTCCGAAGTACAGCAATGTATTTCGTCATCATCATCATTATCACCCTATAATGTTCCCACTGCTGAGACACAGGCCTCTTCTCAATGAGAGGGAGTGGGCTTTAATCCACCACGCGGGCCCAGTGCGGGTTGGTAGATGTCACATGTCTTCGAATTTTTAGTTCTAGGACATGCCGGTTTCCTCAAGATGTTTTCCTTCACCGTTTTTGAGGGCAGCGGTGATGAAATAAATAACACAAAGTAATGCGCCTGCCTGTATGGTGTCGGACGTAAAGATTAGCACCATCCCATATCTTCCCGTGGGTGTCGTAAGAGGCGAGTAAGGGACTTGCCAGAGAATGGGCAGCAGCGTACTCTGTGCTTTTGTAACAACCGTACTGCGATCGCCAACCTGCCTGCCAAGCGTGGCGATTATGGCAAAACCCCCCAAAATGTCAATGTGACTTGGGGGAGGCCTATGTCCAGCAGTGGACGTCTTTTGGGCTGAAATGATGAATGATGAATGCGCCTGCCTGGGTTCGAACCCACGGCTTACTGCTCGTAAGTCGGGGCTGCCAGAACTGGGCCACCGCTGCTCTCAAATGCTCTCAATGTATATCGTACTGTAGTTGAATTACGTGTAGTCAAGTCGGCGAAGCCTTGTCAATCAAGGGCCTCACAATTTGTCGGCGTAGCTTGGCGTTTATTAGTGATAAATGATTGCACATTAAACTGTGGCGAGGTAAAGATATAGTTCGCAGATATCTCGGCAATGTAAGGCTTTATACAGAAAATGTAATAACGCTTAATATGAGTACATACATCAGGGCGCGGCCGAGATATTTCACTGATATTAGCGAGTTGTGTGATGGTGCTTATTTACTTTTATTATACTTTTGAGGGTTCTAGGAGCTCGTGGCTAAATATTACCAGCCGCTCGAGTCGATCTTTAAGGTTAAGCCGTGCTTGCCGAGGTTGGTCCATGGATGGGTGACCATAATTACATACCGAGTTTCCTCCGTGCCTCGGAAAGAACGTTAAGCCGTTAGTCCACGCTGTTATTTGTAGATCTTTGACCGTCGTTACGAGTAGTCAGAAGCCGAAAGTCTGACATCCAGTCTTACTAAGGGGTATCGTATTACCCAGTTACTGGGTTGTGGAGATCAGATGGGCAGTCGCTTCATGTAAAATAAAGGTACTCAGCTGCATCCGGTTAGACTGGAAGCCGACCCCAAGATAGTTTGGGAAAAGGCTAGGCAGATTATGATGGTTCTAGGATATTTAACGGATACGACGACCCATTTACAGCCATAGAGTGATATTGCTTATTTATGATAGACTATGACTCTATGACTGCCTCGTTGGTCTAGTGGTCACAAGCATGACTGCTGACCGTGAGGTCCTGGATTTGAATCCCGGGTCGGGAAAAGTGCTATTGGGTTTTCCATCAGGATTTTCTCAGTAGCAGCCACGGGACTCTAGTTTTGTGCCCGGTTGATGGCAATAGGCTCGCCTTCTATTACATGGGACTTAAACATAACTGGTGAAATATGAGTGTACTATTAGGTACACTTCTGCCTAACCCTTCGGGGATTACAGGCATCATGTTATGTTATATCTATGACTCTATGCCCAATCCATTCCCATATCCCATCCCATCCATATCCCATTTCTTCCCGTTGGGTGTCGAAAGACGCGACTAAGGGACTTGCCAGAGAATGGGCAGCAGCGTTCTCTGTGCTTTTGTAACAACCGTACTGTGATCGCCAACCCGCCTGCCAAGCGTGGCGATTATGGCAGAACCCGCCATATGTCAATGTGGCGTTGGGGGGAGGCTTATGTCCAGCAGTGGACGTCTTTCGGCTGAAATGATGATGATGATGAAGATGATGAAGATGATGACTCTATGGGATTCTGAATTGATCAATGTTAACCACAACGCCGCAGACGCTTGCGGTTCGTGAAACAAAAACTAACTTATTAAAGTCATTTTTTTAGTATCTATTGTCTCGCGCTTGACCACTATCTCGCCTGATGGTAAGCGATGATATGGTTGACGGTGAAGCACGCTGGCCTAGAAAAAACCTATTCACTCTTGACTTAAAGACCCCTAGATTGTAGCTATCGTAAAACACAGACTCCGGCAGGGAATACCACTCCTTAGCGGTATGCATAATAAAAGTATTCCCAAAACGCTTAGTGCGTATGTGTGGGATGTCCACCAAGTACCGATGGCGCATCGCCACACGTCTGGTAGTCCGATGATGAAACGGGCTAGCCGGAATCAGATCATGCAATTACATCGCACACTCCCCGCAATGTAACCGATAAAAAACCGATAAGCTGGCAACTCGGCGACGATGTTCAAGGCTCCGGAGCTTAGACTTGACCAGTGCCTCATTGCCAATGAGCCTCTTAGCCCGCTTTTCAATCGACTCAAGTGCATTAAGCTGGTATTTGGCAGATCCGTCCCAGAGATGAGAATAGTACTCCATGAATGATCGAACCTGCGCTTAATACAAGTTGAGCAGCTGTTCTGGCGTTAAGTACCTTCTCACCTTTGCAAGGACCCCCAACTTTTTGGCAGCCAGCTGTTCTTTTGCCTCAATATATGAGCCAAAATTGAGGATTGATGTCAACGTAACGCCCAGAAATAAGTCTTATTAATAAGTCCTTTTTTTTCTTAAGTGTGTTCCTGCACGCGTAGTATGACCACTGTGGAAACGAGTTATGTCGACGGAAGAATCGATAAAATGACAGACAGACAACATAACTCATTTCTACAGTGGTCTTACTACGTGCTACGCGTGCTGATGTTTAAAGTTGTGAGGTGAGTGTAGCCTGAAGAAAATTGAGGGAAATTATTGTCCGATTTGTGCAGGCGCTATTTGTCTTTAGTTGAGTCGTTGGAGAAAAAGGTAAAACATAATATACCTCTTTCATAAAATCCTAGTAACTTGCTTTTATATCAACTTTAAACTAAACCAGGTTTAGTGCGTCGGTCGGCGATATCAAACGAGTAATATTTATGGTCTTAGGTTAGTTCAAAAGTGCCGATGGTGCTGTTGTCATAAAATGTTACTTGAAAACTAGGTAATTGGTTTTGTAGTATTTATGGGAAGTTGGTGCAAATATTGGCCGTTAGTTTAAGTGGCTAACATTTCTTGAAGTAAGGAAGTTTTCAGTCGTGGCTTGTACTCATCCTTTGTTTAAATTACTTAATAATCATCGGTACTTGGTGGACATCACACACATACGCACTAAGCGTTTTGGGAATACTTTTATAATGCGTACCGCTAAGGAGTGGAATTCCCTGCCGGAATCTGTGTTTCCCGATAGCTACAATCTAGGGGTCTTTAAGTCAAGAGTGAATAGGTTTCTTCTAGGCAAGCGTGCTTCACCGTCGATCACATCATCGCTTACCATCAGGTGAGATAGTGGTCAAGCGCGGGCCTATAGATAATAAAAAAAATATAATAATATATATATATAAAGGCTCTTTACCCACCCCATCGGAATCACATATAATATGTGGCATCAGTTTTAATTAGATAAAGCAAACAGACGTCGGCGATCCGTCAACGCCTTGTTTCGCGGCACCTTCCTTGACAACCACACAAGTCAACATGGCTGCCCGCAACGATTTGACGTTCCGCCAGAGAGAATTGTAGACCGCTTCTCTCTCGTATGTGGTCACAGTTTAGTTTGCAACGTGAAGATGACGTGGATATGAAGCCTTTTTGCAAAGGCGCCGTTACATATAAACCTATTATGTTTGTGAAACTTCTGTACTTATAGACTTTTCTCAAATATGTTAGGGTCGGCGTCTAGTTTAGCTACCTAGGTGCAGCTGAATACGAGTATTTTACATGGAGCGACTGTCTATCTGACCTCTCTATTATTTCTGTAAAAATTGGTTTAAAGGTATTCATCATTTCATCATCATTTCAGCCCAAAAGACTGCTGGATATAGGCCTCCCCCAAGTCACATGGACATTTTGGGGGGTTTTGCCATAATCGCCACGCTTGGCAGGCGGGTTGGCGATCGCAGTACGGTTGTTACAAAAGCACAGAGAACGCTGCTGCCCATTCTCTGGTAAGTCCCTTAGTCGCCTCTTACGACACCCATGGGAAGATATGGGATGGTGCTATTCTTTACGTCCGACACCATACAGACGAATGGTATTACCAAATAAAAATACCTACAAAAAAAACTCACTTAAACTGTCTATCATTCAACTCAAGTCAGTGATTTCAATTAATAAACCATCAATCATATAGAAAAAAAAACGTATTAAGAACCTAATGTTAATTTGCAGACAATTAATTGACTGGCATCTTGTTTTATAGCAATTAAATGCTAACTGGGTGTTGTTTATTTTTTGTATCTTTCAAGGCCCAAAATGCACAATTATGTGCGTGTATGACCAGAGAACGAAGAAGAACCAAAAGGAGTATACAAAGATCGTATGTAAAGATGGTAGCAGGTGCCATTTTTAACCCCCGATCAAAAACGAGGAGTGTTATAAGTTTGACGTGTGAATCTGTGTGTTTGTGTATCTGTGTATCCGTGTGTCTGTCTGTGCCGTTTGAAGATCATCACCTCTTTTCTAGTTGTAGGGATATAAACAACTTCCACAGGTCTAATCGATTTGAAGTTTGAAATCTTGTCACGTGTCACCATTGGCATTGGCAATAATTTAGGGGGAAGCGGGTCTGCACCCCCCTCCCCCCTAAATTATTGTATTTTTTTCTGATTTTATAACTTTTGTTGTTTTAATAATTAGCGAGAAGAGGCACAACACCGAGAAAATTAGAGGGAATAGAGGGAAGCCTATGCCCAGGAGTGGGACATTCAAGGCTAAAAAAAAAATATATAATTTTAAAAAGAGTGAAAAAAAATATTTTTGGCTTTTTAGAGGTTTTTTGAGTCGGGGGTTTTTTAAATTTTAAATTTAATTTTTTTCACTCTTTTTAAAATTATATATATTTTTTTTTAGCCTTGAATGTCCCACTCCTGGGCATAGGCTTCCCCCTATTCCCTCTAATTTTCTCGGTGTTGTGGGCTATCCATTTACCGTTGGCGCACACCAACTTGCGCAACCGCTCGAAGGCTTGCATTGATAGTAATTTATTTTATGAACCTTTCAAGACCCATAATGCAAAATAATGTGCGCGTACGACCAGATGTATGAACGAAGACGAAGTAATAGATCATACGTAAAGACCGTAGTAGGTGGCGTTTTTGTAGTGTTTGCTTTACCCTCTTTGAGAAAAGGTGTGCGTAAGTACATGCACGCTAAAAAACATGTAGAAATACCATAAGTGTTATTCTATTTTTCAACGATAGCCCATTTACCGTTTGCGCACGCCGACTTGCGCAAGCGCACGAAGGCTTGCACTGATAAACGGCGCAGTGATAACGACCGGCCGGTCGACCCTGATAGCGATTTGAAAGGCACCCGGCAACTTCCGAACTGTTTTTCCATACCATATATGTATGGGTACCTACCTATATGCAGTTTTGTGTGCGACCGGGTTATGCCCTGAGAGTGGAAAAGTTTTTGTTATGAAAACATCTTGTACTTGTGTCTGTTGCTTTTTCTAAACAATCATTGTTGAGAAGTCATGGAAAAGGCATTTGTTCGTACACAAAGAAAGGTATGGAAGAGTGTTAGGAATAGCTTAGTCTATATGTAAGAAATTGATAACAAATACACACATCTTTTTATGTGTTTTTACTACTGGAATATTGTCCTGATATCCGTCGCTGGACTTGCCGGCAGAGCTAACAGAGCTGCTGGCTTGCAGAGTAAGCCAAGCTGGAGACTGGACAGACAGTGGACAGTTGACTGGCCAAGTCTCTCGGAGGAAGAGCTGTTGTGAAGCAGATTGGGTGAAACCTATATCCAACATGGACTGCGAGAAGTTAAATTGATGAATCTATTATTATAAAAAAGGTATACATTAATCAATAGGGTCATAAATCAGTAATCTGTAGATAAATCTTAATACTTATCCGGTTAAAGTACTCTTCGTAGTGTCAAAAAAAACATAATCACTATAATCCAATCAAAATTGCTTACAACTTAACCAATCAACGTTCGTATTTTTTTTTGCTACATTGTAATTTAATCGAAACTTTCAATACCCATTCTCAATCAAGATTAAAACGATAGGAGTAGTTACAAATAACCTTTTGACAGAAACCACACTTATATTTATTAACATTATTGTCTTGGTATTAATAAAGTTATTTTATTGCCACAATATTAATAAATCATTACAAGTCCTGCCTAGAGGACCAACGCCCAGTATTGGTGGCAGAAAAAATAAATTGAAACAGTTATTATGAAACTTGACCATTATATCCTAGTATGCGGTGAGATTTGGTACTAAATGAAAACGTATTGAGTTTTTCATGTCCGGTACTCATTATATATAAAACTAGCGCCACCACAAAGTGTCTAGATTTAACAGTCACTCTGGAAGTTGGATTATTTGATTCTGAGTGGCGCCTAAGATATTATGGTTGCTAAGATCGTGACCAGAGTGATTTGGCTGAACTACAACCTACAGACAGCAACCAGCATAGATCCGCATCCTTTAAGAAGGTAATGAAGTAGAATTTTAATCAATAACCCTAGGTACAAACTAAATTATAAGACTTAAAAATCAAAAAATGGTATGGTTAAATATACTCGTTAATTATGGCCAAGAAACTAAACGAACCAAACGTAGCTTTTCAGTAAAAAGGTTATAGTTTAAGGTTGAACCTAGGCCTCTTGACTAGAAAAACATAGAATCAACGGATCAAAACTCATTCACTTCATTATTCGTTTTTTTCCTCATTGTTACAGCTACATTATCTTTGATTTACATTTATAATATTTTGTTTTTTTTTCCTCTTTCACACAAACCTACATGGTTCATAGCCGTAAACGTTAAAATGTCTCTTAACAAATTTATCGTCCAATCAAAAGGTGGTTCTAATAAATCGTTCTGCTGTACATAGCGTGGGATACGGGTAGGTATATATTGCTACAGCTTTAGCAAATATCTCGGCCCTCCCCAACCCTCGCTCGAGCCAGCCCGCGATGCTGTGCCAGTAATTTTAAATCAGCCCCTAAATAATGATATCATTTAGATCCAGCCTGTCCCCATGCTGTCCACCCCCAGTGACGCCGTACGCCGAGGCTCGTACCCCATAGGGGGTGCCCTTAGCGCGTAGTTGCTTGGTTTGTAGGTAGTTTTATACCCAGGCTGGAGACCTTACACTCAAGGCACCCACAGGATAGTCCGGTTAAGCAGACGACAACCTCTTCGTATAAACTGCGAAAATCATTCCAAAAAAAAACTAGCATCTCGGTTTACTACTCACAGGCGATACAAACGATCAATTAATGTGCGTGGTTCAATTCTATGAAGTTACTGCGACTTATTTGAAATATGTATTTGTTTGAAGATGTCCAACTAATCACGAAATGGCTATCAGATATTTTAGTTTATTGTAGTATATTATCAAATTCGTTACAGGTAGTCAGCGGCTTGAAAGTCTGACAACCAGTCTTACCAATGGGTATCGTATTACCCAGTAATAACTGGGTTGTGGAGGCCAGATAGGCAGTCGCTCCTTTTAAAATACTAGTATTCAGCTGCATCCGGTTAGACTGGAAGCCGACCTCAACAAAGTTGGGAAAAGGCTAGGCAGATAATGTAGTGTATCAAAGGTAGTGTCGCTTTTCCATGTCTGTGTTTTTTTAATCCTTACTTTAATTTTTTTAACAGATTCTAATTAACGTAAACTTATTACAGCTAAAGCTGGCAACACGCAGACATACGTGATCGATTCCCGTTTTTTTCATACTTTTTAATACGACTGACATGACGACTAATATAGAAATGTGGATGACGAGGAAATGCTGCGAAGGAAGAAGGAGAAATATGAATAGGAATTTCAAAATATCCTGCATACGACATGTATTTGCTTTTAATAGGTTAGTCATTCTTCTTACCGTAACTTCACCCATAAGCTGTTTTACCATCAATTCAAATTGTTGCGTGAATAGTCAGCTTTATCTAGACATCCATATTTGTGTGCGTGCTTGCACACACATTCCAATAGAGATGTATGCGTAACGTGTGTGTAATACCAAGGCCGTATGCTAATCGATGTTAAATAATAAATATCGATAAAAAACGGTTTACTTACCTATATTTAAACGTGCTCTCGATTTAATGGGTTTTATGTGAAAAAAATTGAGTCTCGTGCGTCGAGATCTTTTTTATGGTTAATTGATCGTTTTGAGTAAATTTTATATACGGATCTTGTTGACATGGTTCTATGTATTATGACTACTTGGCCTAGTGATAAGTCCTCTGTGATTTATAGAAGTAAGTTAAAAATATTGACTGTAGTGATTTCACAGGTGGTCCGTAAGATACACAAAAAATTAGTTGTCTGTAAAGTCGGTTTACGAACGATAGTTTAACGTGACAACGTCATAACTCATAAAAAAACATTGATGAAAGGATTGCATACATAGCAAGCCAAACGCTCAAGCCGATCGTGCCTTTCGCTCGCTCGTGCAGCGCCCTCGCTGCGATCGCAACGTTACAATGAGAGTAACGTTACAATGAGTCATACTTTTTGGTGCGTGCAGCCGGCGTTTATCGATTTATTAGACGTTGTCACGTTTAAAAACGATACCAATACCATCAGGAATTTTTCAGCAGCATCCTGGAGTCTGGTCTTCCGCCCGTTTGATGGCAATAAACTCGCCCCTATTACGTAGGCCTTAGAGATATCTGGTGTAAAGTGGGTGGGACTATAACTTCGCGCTTGTAGTCCCTGAATATACATTACATGCGCGATGTTAAGCTATCATCATCAGCCTATAATGTTCCCACTGCTGGGACACAGGCCTCCTCTGTATGAGAGGGAATGGGCTGTAATCCACCACGCGGGCCTAGTGCGGGTTGATAGATGTCACATGTCTTCGAATTTTTAGTTTTAGGACATACCGGTTTCCTAACGATGTTTTCCTTCACCGTTTTAAATGTTGTGTGCCACCACAGAATAAATAATTAATAGTTGTAACTTCGAGGTAAGTTATACCAAAATAATTAACTTTATCTAAACACGTACGTATGCCAACTTTGACCATATTTCACTCATTCAAATATTTCAACACGCTTTTAAATAAAAATATGAAATGATCCCAATAATTATTAGTTTTGTAAGCCCGTTATGTTTAATTTTTGGTTTTTGGTTTTATTCTATTCTATTCTATTCTAATTTATTTGTTCTAGCCCAATAATCTATTTTATGCAAATGTAACTTTCTCAAGCAAACTCGTAACATTTGCGTTAATTTGTGGTCTTCATGCATTATTGCTGTCTATAATAAATAGGCATGTCCCATAAAACGACGGAATTATTGCTGATATATTGGTGAAGCAATCAAGCAACTGTTTGATTGCCTTACATAGGAAAATAATGTAATCAAAATATGCAAGTATGCTCTGTATGGTATAGGACGTAAAGAATAGCACCATCCCATATCTTCCCGTGGGTGTCGTAAGAGGCGACTAAGGGACTTGCCAGAAAATGGACAGAATCGTTCTCTGTGCTTTTGTGACCACCGTACTGCGATCGCCAACCCGCCTGCCAAGCGTGGCGATTATGGCAAATCCCCCATGTCAATGTGGTGAAACTTGGGGCAGGCCTATGTCCAGCAGTGGACGTCTTTCGGCTCAAATGATGATGATGATAAATATGCAAGAAGTCGCAAAACCACAATACGCTCAAAAACTGGCATCGTTAATGTGGGCTATAAGACGGCTGTGTTGAATGGGATTGAGCGGGCCATGTCTGTAGAATGCATCAGGATCAGGACCGATGGGTCAGACAGGCGTCGTCGTCGAGGGAGGCCTAGAAAACGCTGGCCTGAAGACTAAGAGGCGTTTGTGTGAGATTCGCTGGAGAAAACCGCATGGTGATAAGAGTGGAAGGCTCTGGGCTTGTGCTGTGTGTGCATGTCTAGCCTTTGCCGCAGCAGTAATAAAAAAAAATGAAGAAGTAATAGACTTTTTCTAATTAATGAGTTGGGAGATGTAAAC
The DNA here is from genome assembly GCA_949152445.1 of Cerastis rubricosa. Lineage (NCBI taxonomy): Eukaryota > Metazoa > Arthropoda > Insecta > Lepidoptera > Noctuidae > Cerastis > Cerastis rubricosa. The sequence goes on from OX424532.1 coordinate 21,376,213, forward strand.
ATGACATGTGTTCGAAGTTTTTAGTTCTCATTCGTTTGTCATTATTTGTTTTTACATGATGAACACGTCTATCCATTTGTTATTCATAATTATTTGTTTTTTGTCTAAATCATCAACCGACATCGTTAGAAAGAGATAAACGTATAAATTACCAGTATAGGAATGGTAACTTTTACCGATACTAATATTAATAATGAGATAACGTTATCGTACTTACGGGTATCGTTATTAATATCGTTACTTTTTATCAAAAACATAACGGTAATTAGTAACGTTATACAAAAAATAACGGTAATTTCGTCCCTGCTGCTTGGGTTCGAACCCAGAACCTAACAATCTTAAGTCTTGGCTGTTTCCAAAAAAGTAATACGCGAGAATTAAAAAAAGGAATACGCTCACTTGTATCGATAACATGCATATCTACCTATTTACTTAATAAGGAAATCGCGTAAGAAGGCTTTCAAGCCAAATTCCTGCCTACCCACGTGTGTCCGTGTGTGGAAAACATTAAAATGTGTAACAGTTGCATAACAGCCGCGTGTGTCGAGCTCGAGAGTGACCGGTGTCCTTGCCACACCTCTTGTGCAATGTAAGGTGTAATTATAGGCAGTACCGAGCCTTAAACTAACTAGTTTTGTTATTAATATCTTTAAGAAAATGTTGTTATTTTTAAGTTATAGGTTTTATTTTTAATACCTCCATGACCCTCATACTACACGTGTATGTATATTTAATGCATTCATCATCATTTTTGAGTGCAGCAATTTCTGAGTGCAGCAATTTTTGAGTGCAGTAATTTTTGAGTGCAGTAATTTTTGAGTGCAGCAATTTTTGAGTGCAGTAATTTTTGAGTGCAGCAATTTTTGAGTGCAGCAATTTTTGAGTGCAGCAATTTTTGAGTGCAGTAATTTTTGAGTGCAGTAATTTTTGAGTGCAGCAATTTTTGAGTGCAGTAATTTTTGAGTGCAGCAATTTTTGCGTAGGGTTACTTAGTTTGATGTTTAGAATCCTTGCACATTAAGTTACAACAATCAGTCAAAGGGCGTTGGGTCGTGATTTTTTTTCACAGCGGCCACAAAGATAATTGTTGCTAACGTATAGTGGAATATATGATAATAATGACTCCTAAAAGGATTTTGCCAAAAATTATGTCGGAGCTGAAATATCTGATGTCAAAGTTGTGTTGTTCCTACTAACAGTTTGCATACTAGGTTAGAGATATTAGGTCAGGAGAGGCCTTATTTTTTTTTCATGCTAGGTTTTGTTTTGCGTCCTCGTTAAATTCAAGGAGGTAACTGCTAATGCTTCACGTCCCGAATCAATAATAAAATGTGTAGGTTTTTTTTCTTATTTACGGAAATCGTTAAGTGTAAACCAGCCATGTTTTAAACCCGGCCCATCTGATCTGGTATATATACATATAACCGTGCTTTCAGACATACAAACAATCTCAAACGTTTATTCGATAATTTCTTATTCCCTAAACCACTTTAAGGGGTTTATTCTGATATACTGACAAAGTTATACAACCAAAAAACTACCTACCTTCTAGGTACCGTTATTTTAATTGATTATTTATGTATTTTGGGACAACCTCCTGAATTTTGACGAGGATGCAAAACAACACCTTGTATATTCAAGTTTTTTTTTTTCTGGCTTAAATCTAGTCCACCATTGTTACCTAGGTAAAACACAAACGAGCTACAAGTTTCCGTAACGACGTCTAGATCGTGGCCGCCTACACTGATATCGATAAGGCAAATTGAAATTGTCTTTTCCATTTTAGTAACCGTTGTTAATAAATATGATATGCAACAAAGAGTATTGAATTGCCCGATAGCTTTATTTGACACCAAATACTGCGTAGGATAGATTCGTTATTCCAAAAATAAACATGAAAGAGAAATGGGAATGGGGAAGACCGTTAAAAGCTAATTGTAGATGGCACGACTATAGCTGGGTCTCAATCTGACCAATGAGGTCGAGCTAATTTGAAATATAAAATGACATTACCTGATTTTCAACCAATGACGATGCATGGAACCAGCTATGCTAGCGCCATTAGTTCCGCAGTTTCCATCCCCATTGATTGTAGAATAATACCTTTTAACTATAAATAAGCGGACGTAGCATAAATAACATTACATAACGCCGAAGGGATAGGCAGAGGTATATTTCTAATAGTACACTAACATTTCGCAAGCTATGTTAAAGTCCCATTTAAGAGGGGACGAGGCTATGGCCATCAACCGGGCACAAATCCGAAATACGTGCCTGCTACTGAGAAATTCCTGATGGAAAAACCCAATAACACTTTGCCCGACCTGGGACTCGAACCCAGGACCTCATGCTCAGCATTCGCGCCTGCGACCACTAGACCTACGGGGTAATCTGCGTAGCAAAAATAATTTAAGTAAGAATATATAGAACTCACATTTATACCTAAACGGAAAGTTCCGTAACTATCGACTACCATAAATTCAATTAGTTCATGTTAAATCGGCTCTGTATGGTGTCGGACGTAAAGAATAGCACCATCCCATATCTTCCCGTGGGTGTCGTAAGAGGCGACTAAGGGATTTGGCAGAGAATGGGAAGCAGCGTTCTCTGTGCTTTTGTGACAACCGTACTGCGATCGCCAACCCGCCTGCCAAGCGTGGTGATTATGGCAAAACCCCCACTATGGGGGAGGCCTATGTCCAGCAGTGTACGTCTTTCGGCTGAAATGATGATGATGATGAAAAAATCGGGTATAAAGTAAAAGAGAGCGTCCCATATTATCTTTCCTATTCTTCTAATCACACTCTTTCATTGCAATTAAATTATTAGTTTATCATACGGCAACAATAACCAATTACCTCAATATGTCAACTTGTCAGGGAATCCCTATCAACCAACAGTTGTCACAATCAACCAGCATGTACAATTAATGTCAAACATAACATGCAAATTATATGATAACGCTCCATTACCGTCTCGCTGACATCGGGTAGGTTTTCCTCCATGATATGTACCTGTAAACAAAACATTGTGTCGTTAGTAGCTTATCTACAGTACCTAACATCACACCTGTAATTCCTGAAAGGTTAAGCAGAGGTGAATCTAATAGAGAGCAGCGGTGACCCAGTGGTGGCTGCCCTGACTTACGAGCAGTAAGTCGTGGGCTCGAACCCAGGCAGGCGCATTACTTTTTGTATATTTATTTCATCACCTCTGCTCTCAAAAACGGTGAAGGATAACATCGTGTGGAAACCGGCAAGCCCTGGAACTAGATTCGAAGACATGTGACATCCACCAACCCGCACTGGGCCCGCGTGGTGGATTACAGCCCTCCTACTCATAGAGAGGAGGCCTGTGTTCCAGCAGTGGGAATATTTTAGGCTGACAAAGACATGTGACATCTACCAACCCTCACTGGGCCCGCGTGGTGGATTACAGCCCACTCCTTCTCATAGAGAGGAGGCCTGTGTCCCAGCAGTGGAAACATTATAGGCTGATGATGATGATGATGATGAATCTAATAGTACACCCTCATTCAGATAAGTTTTACCAGTTCTAACTGGGTTGTGGTGTGGCAGTTCTGTAAACTGGTATTCAGCTGCATCCGGTTAGACTAGAAGCCGACCCCAACATAATTAGAAAAAGGCGAGGCAGATGATTCAGATATGTTTTAGTCACATGGAGAAACATGTTCAGCTTGATGGTCTGGAGTACACCTTTAAGTATGTATATACCCTTTCCGTTACACCCTGTAGAGGAAGACCGTTCACTCTGATGGGGTGATGATATTAAAAAAAATGCTGGCCCGCAATGACAAAAAATAGCCCAACACCGAGAGAAATGGAAAGCTTTGGAGGAGGCCTTTAACTGAGAGGGGTTCCAGTGGAAATAAATTGTACCTACCTGCTTAAAATATAAATGTTGTATTAAAATATTATCTATACCATACCGATATTATAAAGCTGAAGAGTTTGTTTGTTTGCTTGAACGCGCTAATCTCAGGAACTACTGCTTTGTTTTGAAATTCTTTCAGTTTTAGATAGTTCATTTTTCGAGGAAGGCTATAGGCTATATATCATCACGCTACAACCAATAAGAGCGGAGCAGCAATGAAAAATGTTGCGAAATCTGGGAAAATGTGACGCAGACGAAGTTGCACGGGACAGCTTGTATTTAAAATAATTAAACTACTCAGATTTGAATTCTTCAGATGATATGTATAAACTAAATATTAGAGGTAGATAAATTGTTATTTTTCTTTATGTTTAACTGGAAATAAAAGGCTTTTTTATTTATTTAATGGGGTCGAAACTATTGCTACCAGCCACAAATCCGGACTCCATGGCTGTTCCTGAGATATTCCTGATGGAAAAACCTAATCATTGCCCGACCTGGGAATCGAAGCCAGTCTATAATGTTCAGCAGTAGCTAGCTGCTAGTAGTATGCTAGTAGCTTACCTGTGTTTTGTAAATACTATCGTAATAGGGCATGCAGTGTTGACTTAGTTGCGCGAATGTTTGTAGTTAATTCTTCCTTGTGAACGCAACATGTTTGTCTTTACAATTATTTAGTTCTGCTTCGAATGATACTGCAATATTAGGTTGACATACATAAACTCACGCCTTTTTCCCATGGGGGTAGGCAGGAACTACAGAACGCCACCTGCTACGATCCTTACATACTTTTTAGGGTTCCGTACCCAAAGGGTCAAACGGGACCCTATTACTGAGACTTCGCTGTCTGTCACCAGGCTGTATCTCATGAACCGTGATAGTTAGCCAGTTGAAAATTCTACAGATTATGTATTTCTGTTGCCGCTATAACAACAAATACTAAAAACAGAATAAAATAAATATTTAAGGGGGCTCCCATACAATAAAGTGATTTTTTTGCTCGTTTTTATAAATTATGGTACGGACCCTTCGTGCGCGAGTCCGACTCGCACTTGGCCGGTTTATATTACTAGGTTTCAATGTTAATATTATAAATATGAACGTTACTCCGTTTGTTCGTCTGTTACCATTTTCATTTGTATTTACGACAGAATAGATTAAAACAAAATTTGGCACATAGACACACCATGACCTTGACCTGAATAAATCTAATCCCGGTAAGACTTTCTCGTAAGATAATTTTCGATTTAAACTTGAGAGCAGTCGCGCACAAGAGCCTGTCAATATATTTCGTAGAATCGAAAGAAATGAACGGTTTAAAAATAGAAGTTCATTAATTGAAAGGGGTTTATCGGGTTCCCATTGGGTCCTTTGAAGCGTAAAAGTCGACAAAAGGATTAGTATCAGTAAAAATCCCTTTCGCCTCCACAGCCGGGACCAGCGATCATATCTCATGATTGGTCAGCTGTGTTCCGTTCATGAAGGTCGAAATTTGCATGACATTGGAAATGAGTAGGCTTGGTGGTTTTTCATAGAGGTATGATAAGAGAGACTGAAAAATAAACTCTATAGGTCCAAGGTAAACATCATCGGGTATGGGATGACTACACTTGATGTTAATTTCATGTCCAAGTTCATTGGTGTAGTTTAGGGATTGGTTAAGATTTCTTTTAGTATATTTTTTCCTGTATCTTTGACAAAAATCAAAGTATTTCCAAGTCAAATTATTTATTTCAACATCATCTGCCTAGCATTTTCCCAAACTGTCTTGGAGTCGGCTTTCAGTGTAACCGGATGCAGCTGAGTATCAGGTTTTTTACATGAAGGGACTGCCTATCTGACCTCCAGAACCCAGTAACTGGGTAATACGATACCCCTTGGTAAGACTGGATGTCAGACTTTTGGCTTCTGACTACTCGTAACGACTGTCAAAGATCTACAAATGACATCCGGGACCAACGGCTTAACGTGCTTTCCGAGGCACGGTGGAAACTCGGTATGTAAATATAGTCACCCATCAATGGACCAACCTCGGCAAGCACGGCTTAATTTTAAAGATCGACCCTTGCGGCTGTTATTATTGAGCTACGAGCTCCTCCAAATTATTTTTTTCAACCAAGTCATTAAAAGGCACTTTTAAACGTCCAATCTTACAAGGGAATAAAATTGATTCTAGGTGCCCTGAGGATCAATGCTGGAGAGCTTTAAGCTAACGTCTAATTAAACTTACATTCCAACTTATAATAACCTTACCCACAACCATCCCCTTTCCCGTTAGATATCAATAAATAAATAAAAATCCAGATTATAATTACGTAAAAAAAACCCATGAAACATAAATCAAGTCTTTCGGATGTATCATAAATATCATTTTGCTGCTGATATTAGATATCTCCCGTGGGTACGTGGGGATTCCAGTCGATTGGCTTCGATTTAGAATATATGCCTACGATTGGCTGTAATTTCAATATGGCCGACTTTTGGTTTGTACCTTTGTGCCCGTATTTAGAGCAGGGAATTTTAAAACGTACTTACTTAGCTATTCCATTTTTTCTAAGCTTTAGCTTAGGACGTTAAGAGCGTTTACGCCTTTACGGCATTGCATACAAACTTTCAAGTCCTTATTTTCCGAAATGAATGAACCTATTTTAATGAAACTTCATACGCATAAGCAGAATACATAAGTCTAAAGGGTTACTAAAAAATATTTGAAGTGATTATACGATACAATTGGATTTGACGAGTTTATTTTGTTTGCGAATAAGTTTCTAAACGGCGCATTCACTGAAAAATTGCCTCAAACACCATTTCATTACTTTTTCATAGCCTATACTGTGTCCCACTGCTGAACAAATGCGTCCCCCTGTCTATAAATCTTATAAATAGAAAACGAATCATTCTCCAGCTCTTAAGTAGCCACGAGTCTAAACCAAAACATTGAACAATTTATTTTACAAGGCCGGTAGAAGATTACAAAATGCTTCATAAAAATACTAATCAATTCATTTAATTTCGGGTACAGGGACCAGTTCACTAATGAGAAATGAATCTAAAGACATATTCCTTCACAGTACAAAATCAATTGTCAAAAAAACTATTGGGTACTGGGAATATTTTCTATACTACTTTCTACTCTAGTTAGCCACGTGTCTGAACTTAAAATAGATGGCACATATCTTACCAGGCCGGAAGAAGAACCTGCTTGGAACTAACCGCGACGTTAAAAATGTTCAATGTGCTATGAAACTGTACTAGGGCTCGTATACCACTATCTCCACCGAACACTCCGGTATGAAAGTAGAACTACGTATAGGGTTGGCACTTCTAAACAAAATCAGAATCATTTATTTGTTAAACGGTTTCAACATTTAGGATCTTGTAAGCATTAAGAAAGAAAGAAAACATAATTTATTTGGCATATGCCACAAGTGCCCACAACAAAAACATAAAACTAAACAGAAAAAGATAATATTGTGTGTCTCACGGCTTGGCTAAATAGGTCATTACTGGCATACAAATTAAAACACAAAAAGCCAATTTTACAAATATAAAATGTCAATTAAACTCATTAGGTTTTTTAGTTATTTTGAAAATATTAATTGAAATAACAACTAACAAGAGTGCATGAAAAAAAATACAAATATTAATTTAAGAATTAATTACATTATTTATTCTGTTTCCTTCATCTTGTGAGTTTTAATCTCTAATTATTCTATCACATTAATATAAACCGCATTTTTTATTGATTCCGACTAAGCGCCGTCTGGTGACAAAACTGGGTAACACAATAAATCGACTGTCCACGGCTGTGTATGATTATGTGTAACATTAATTGATCACAAAAATACAACTGCGTTTAGTTAGCATCAATTAAAATATTACGGTACTCTAAAAAAAAAGTTCCGAATTAAACTACACTTTTGAGGTATATCTTGAAAAATTGACAAACTAAGGATCATATAGAATCGAGCTAATCCGCATTGGTCTTTGACTGGCAAATCAGTGTGCGGGTTACCGATACCTAATCAGGGCATTATGCCCAAAATTCAACTTCCTATCAAGAGAAAACTTTTATGACAGACGGACGAAAGCCGGCTCCAAAAGGTTTAATTTTTGAAGTGGAAACTTCTTTAGCCGCGTTGAGCGATTTGTGGTGGGGAAAAAGCTATGAGTTCGCGTCACCGATAACCTTGACATGCTCGTGAAGTATTGTGACAGACTAGCGACGCTTAGTATAGCGGCCTCTGTTCTGTGTACAGATTTAAACATTAAAAAAAAAGAAAAAACAGTAGTTCCATTGTTTTGAGTTATAATTTCTGTCCTTCAGACTGTCTCGGTTTTTTCCTTTTAAGTTCGGAGTTTTAAACGTGGCAGCCCTGAACGTTTAAAGGTCGTTTTGTTCTATTTTTGGACTCGTTTAGAAGATGTCCGTTTTAGCGAAAAAACCGAACATTTATTGTGATTCTTTTTGTTTTTGTGACCTAATTCGATAACGTGGAAGTTATTGGTGAACTAAAAGTTTATGAAGCAAGTACGCCTTCGCTCTGTTGTTGAAACACAAGACTTTTCCTTTTGAGGTTTGAAATATGTTTTTGGAGTGAGTTTATTAGGAGTGGGCAGGGTAAATTAGTAACTTATAGACGTAGTTTCGATTTATAATAACTAATGTAGTGTTTTTATACGTTCTGAAGTGTTTTTCTAATTTTTATTTTCTAAATTATTTCCTACAATGTTTGCTTGCGGCTTCGCCCATATCGATAAAGTTAACCCAATGGAATGTTTTTTTTCTTCTACCCAACCCAGGTCACAAACAAAATAATTTTACCATATTTATTAATATTATTTACGAGTAATGAAATCCCCAGTATACCCTTTCTTGGAAACTATAAACTTAACCAAAAACAAGTTTTCAAAAAAAAAAATATGAATCATTGCAAGCTTTGAAAATATTCAAAGCTTGCAATGATTGATATATTTATGATATATTTTTAAGTAATTAATTTATCAATTGGATTAAGTAATAACGTAATCCAATTGATAAATTCATTGCTTGTTAAATGGGCAATAGTTTAATCAAATATTGATTTAGGTTCCGATTTCTAACACCGAAATTGCTTTTGAAACTGCTAGTCTATTTGCGTAACACATTTGCAATCAAAATAGCTTTCATTTCCACAGTTCGATAATAATCGAAACACTGCTTTTTAAATCATACTGTTCTCGGTAGTCTCAATATTATGATTAGTACTAAGACTATAATTGTACAAGGATCATATGGCGCGTGGTGTAAGTCAAAACAGATACCGCCATCTTCTATTTTCAATACAATTTCGGAAAAGTATCTACACCCAACCCTGCGCAATGTCATGGCCTCCTGTCAATGTCACTCCAACGCCAGAAGACCCTTGTTGCTCTTTTGTAGCTGAGATAATTATGACATATGAGAAGTGAATTATCTGACTGTCTCATAGATCTAGTGGTCACAAGCGCGACTGCTGAGCTGAGGTTCCTGGGGTAGATTTCCAGGTTGTCCAAAGTGTTTTTGGTATTTTCCATAGGTAATTTCTCAGTACAGCCACAGCGTCTGGATTTGTGCCCGGTTGATGGCAATAGGCTCGCCCCTTATTACATGAGACTTAACATAACTGGCGAAATGTAGGTGAACTATTAGTTACATCTCTGCCCATCCTTTCGGGGATTACAGGCGTTATGTTATTATCAATTATCAGCAAAGTCTAACACAACAAATCAACCAACCTATTTGTACAATCCGCTAAAAATCACCATACCCACCTTAGTTTTCAACTAAAAACCAATCATAAAGCTAAAAGTAACTCTACCAGCAAAACAAAAAACAGCTCCACGACCGACGCACGCCGTAAAGTTGCCAACAACACCGCTTAGGCGTACTGCAAACAAAACTCAAACAAAGACCACTCCTGCCTTTCGATAAAGGTAGGTGTACAATATATGGTGTGACGTGACGTTATATGACGACAGGTTGATGAGTTTACAATATTTTTATTATTTATTTAGTATTATACGACAAGGAATACATCAAGTTTTTTTCTCTGTTCTCGAGTTTTAGGTCGCAACGTGTTCTGATGTGTGGATGAAATCGTTTCTTTTTCTGCTTCCTGCTCTTCTTTCAAGTTAATTGAGCTCGGTGCGCTTATGTCTTTAATTTTTTCCCAATTTTCCCCGATTTTAATTTCCCGATTTTAATTCCACCTTTTTAATTTCAAATGAAGTCTAAAATATGATGAGAGTACCGAGTACGCGACGCACCGCGCAGAGTGAAACTGCAGATTTTTCACTTTGAATTAGCAATGATTTCCTATGATGTTGCGCACGACACCACGCAAACCTAAACCTGCCTTAAATGCCGACAAAGCCGCGTATGTGCGTCACAAAGTTTTTTCACTTTGCATATTAAAAGCAATAACATAATCTAGATCTATGAGTTGCAGCGGAAATTAATTTCTCAAAAAGCATAACAACTTATTCTTGTGTTACACTTGGTCACAACGCAGAACAGCCAACCTAAACCCACCTTTACACCCGTCACGTATGTGCGTCACGACGCGACGTCTATTGCCGTCGCGAACTTATTTCACCTAATCTATGTTACAGGCACGGGTTCACAGGGGCGTTACTTATTTCACTTTAAATAAAGGTCTTACGTTAAGTGAGAGACTCAAAGGGATGCAAATGTAAGGAAGGGGGGTGAGGGGGGAACGTAAGATGTTTACGCTCAGAGCACTCTTTATTAAGGTTAGCACTGGGGTTTGCTTTTGATGAGAGTTTTAAAAATACATGGACGTATTATAAAGTTGTGTGAAGACACGTGACACGACGAAAGACGATACGAAGACGCGTGTTGTGTGTCCGAATATACGAGAAATGTGAAAATTCTGTGGCGAAAATGAACTTCAGATGAATAGAGAAAGAGATTTGTTAATCTTCAAAAGTAAATGTTGGTAAGTTTTTCTATTTCAACTTTCGTTTTTTTCTCAAGAAGAGCTGCCAAATGCCCGAAAGTCTGACAAACAGTTTAGCCAACGGTTATTATGTTACCCAGTTACTGGGTTATGAGAGTCAAAAAGGCAGTCGCCCCAAACAAGTTCTACTCAGCTGTACCTGTTTAGTTCGGAAGCCGACCCAAACATGTTAGAGAAAAAGATAGACAGATAATGACTTTCTTGTGGTAAAGCATCAGTTATTATGTAATGATCTAAAAAGATTCGAGGAAGCCAAAAATTGATCCCAGTATCTACATTATAACAAATATTCCGACATTAACGTTACCAATTTTTCGTTTAAAGTATCGTGTTTCTTAGCCCGCGGGTAATATCGCCCGCAATCATGTCGACAGTCATGTACGATATAGAAGGAAATAAATGTGTTTCTTTATTACAACGTACGGCTAATATTGCTTCATGGATTCTGTTGTAAAAATGAAGGTTCGTTTCGGTGAAGATAATAAAACGTATTGTTTAGAGTTAGGGTTTATTTTGTTGCCTATTAAATGTCTAAATTATTTTGAGGAAGTTTGGCTTTTGTTGAACCACAAAAGCCAACCTTAGGAAGAGGCAGTATGATTACAGTCAGATTAGGCAATATTACCAAATGAACTGTAAAATTGCAAAAGGGGTTTGGGTAAAAGTGGCATGATTTTTTAAGTCTGCGACCGTTAATGAAAAATATTTCATTAGTAAGAACACAATAAGACATTAATTTTCTTCTATGAACAATTATTTCTAAAATGCATCGGAGCCGAGATATACAGGGTGAACTTTTCAAGTGGGTGGAAGGCCAAATCCGAATCTATGAGGAATAGCGAAAAACTTTCAAAGGAACCACGAGCCTGATTTTGATAAAAACTAAAACTGCATCATTAGTTTTTGAAAAATGAATATTCCTAGCCAGGACGACGCCGTCAATTTTGAAAAAAAAATAATTCTGTATTATTACACCATTCGATAGTGACGCTGCTAAGGATCAAATTCTGGGAAGTAATAACATAAGGCAAAGGATAGGAAAGAGTAATTTTTTGATAAAATACATAACAGTATGCAATCTGTTAGTAGGAACAACACAACTTTGACATCCGATATTTCAGCTCCAATATATTTTCGGCAGAATTCTTTTAGGAGTCATTATTATCATATACTCAACTATACGTTAGCAACAATTATCGTTATGGCCGCTGTGAAAAATCATGTCACTGGTCGATACAAACTTACCCAATGCCCAAGTCTGATATTTTTTGCTACATAGATTATCAGGTCCGTATCGAGGATTATGGGTACGATGCTTGAGTTGTGGAGGTGCGCTAGGCACTCGCTCCATACTGACATTCAGTTGCAGCAAACATTATTGGAATTGGGAATTATAGCTCAGTAACTAAAACCCGTATACTTTAAGCAATACTATACTATAATCATACTAATACTAATAATCACTATACTAATTTTTTATATCTTTAAATGTTTTTTTATTATTTATAAGGAATATTTAAAAATGTAGCAAATTTGTACATAGAAATGAATAAAGGGAACTATACTAATAATCATGTGTCTAGATACTATAAAATTAAAACCTGTCTCCTCCGATTAAGGTAGCAAACCAGCTACTTCAGAACATAAATGATAAACCCACATATTGAGTGATAACATCTAGCGTCTAGCGGGTTCCTTTGAAATGATCCGATGTAAGTTAGCTCCTGTTCTGCATGAACTGGCTACGTGATACGAATATACAATGTTTTATTTAGTTTAATAACGTGGTTTGTTAAGTAAGTTACTCAAGTTTATAGTTGTGGGATATTTTGTCGTTGTTGTAATGGTTGCTACCGTATGAGGTTCGAATCCACGGTCGGATAAAGTGTTCTTTGATTTGTCGGTCAGGAATTTCAAATTAGCACCTTATGATACATTGAAATGACAATTAACTTTTCCTTATTCAGGACCTAGACAAACCTACTCTAACCGCATTAAATAACGAAACATTAAAACAAAAAATCCCACACCATAATTTAAAAACCTCGGTTTTTCCGACACTGAATAAAATATTACCAGTAACTCAGAAGTGAAGGTGGTATTCAAATGACTTAAGTACATAAACAATAATCTTCTAAGAACTAGAATAATAGCATCTCTTCGAAGAACATACTCTGGGTAAGTACCTATTCATATTGATTAGTGCACATTCATGTAGCGACGATTGTGGCGGGTATGTAAATAAAATTGATAACCTACGGATCTGGTTTTCCTGGATTCATACAGACAATGTATTTAATAGATTTTCAACTTTATGGTTAAAAAATTAGGTTCAAGGTTGATTGGGAAGTTTGACAGTTTCGGGTAGTTTGGTGTGATGGCGCGTGCACCTATGATATTTAAGCGTGTCCTATCTTACGAGAAAAGTGGCTAAGATCGAAAGGTCAGCCGAGCACCGCCACGCGGAAAACGCACAGAAATTCCTTGTAATCTTCGATCAATATTATTGATCGAAGCTTATAATATTAAAATTTACTTATACACGCATGTGAACTTGTTAAACTTTAGAAGATTGGTGGACGATTCGAATCGGTCGTTTCCTATTTAGAAGAACTGGTAACAAACTCTGCGGTAGGTTTATCATCATAGGTTGACCATGTGAAGCTATATCTCTTACTTAAATAGACCCTTTTTTTCACATTTTTATATGCTGAGGTAGGGGGGGAGGTATACACGGCTCATTAATTTCCTAACTTTCAATGCATTCAATCTATATGAGCGGCAAAACATTCAGTTTTAACCAGAAGCCACTTTACCACTCTAATAGCACAGCTTAGCATGACCCACGCACACCACTATCATAAGCATTGATGACGTCAATCAGGGAAGTACCTATTTATCGGAAATGCGATGAAACCACTCAGCAGCGGCTCAGGAACTGAGTGCCGTCGGGTAAGGGACATTTGACCAATAGTTATCCTGAGTAGCGTGTTGTTATTGATTTTGTGGTATTACCATAAGGGTTAGGTTATGTTTATGTTGGGTTATTAGATTGAGTTAAGAAAATCTGTTGGACAGCTAACAAGTTGCAGTGATGACAAGAAGGGTAAAGATATGGTGTGCAAGCCAAGGAATGAATTCCAAGTGTCCCGAGACGGGCAAACGAAGCACACGCACACATAAAGGTGGAGATTGGTATAAACAACGAGAGGCCTATGTCCAGTCGTGGCTAAAATTATGCTGTCGATAATGATGCCTTAAACCTGAATAAGGTCTCTACACTCATGCGACCTTATGATACCGTTGCCTTTTCTCACCCGAGAAACCCTTTAAAGCGTGCAAGAACCGACACCGATCGGAGAACGAGAAACCAATTACATTCCTCCCCTCTGTTGGTCTCAGGAATTCTCGGCGTGAGTCTGTTGGGCCCTATAGCATAAGGTCGATGGTCTTGTTAGGCCTACTATTACTAATCTACCTTCGACTCAATAGGCTGAATAGGTCTGGCCTCTGGATTTTAACCAATTTTCAAGCCAACGAAAAGACAAATTAATACATAAGTTACTTAACTCTATAGGATAGACGGAGATAATTTCGTCACAGTAGTGCTAACTAGTCCTTTATCGAGAAGATGACTGTTACGAGTAAATGCTGATGATGAAGATGAACGCTACCTGCTGGTATAAAATGGACCCAAAACAAAAAAAAAGAATGTAGTATATGGCACAAAATTTACCTTAGACAAGACAAACTGCAGCGTGAAACCTACTAATGGAGTAAATATCGCTTAATCGCATCCTTTCCAACTAACATTATGTTGTCCTAGGTCAGGGTCTGCTCAGTAACCCGCACTAATACGCATTTGCTTGGAGGAATAACCATTGATTTGTTGACAACATTGGCGTACAACTGCGCAAAAGCATTAAACGATGCACGAGGACCTTGTTAAAACATTTAAGTATGTAGGTTTGTTTGTTTGACAGATGGAGACACTGCGTCATCAATTGATATCCCAGTGATTTCTCTGGAATTTCCTGTGAAACTGTAACTCTAATTATTAAAAATTGGCAACGAAATGGACAATGCTACCTACGGGCACACAAATACCAGGTTTTTGCTGGACCTGGAGGACCTGTTAATGAATGCACCAGACTGTCATTCATACCCAGGGTCATGTTTGTATTGGTAAACTGCTCCTATAAATGAATGCATAATGTCATCTTACTTAATTAGATTTCAGATGCAAAGAGGTTGTGAGTGGAGGTGCGACTTCATTGGACGCAGTTCATCCTGACCACAACCGTTCTGTCAAGGGTGATTGATATAGAAGAATAAGGAAACCATGAACTGACTTAAAACCATGCTCGTTATGAACTAGATTATTCATAGTAACAGCTATTGTATACACTCAACTATTAAATCATGCACTGAATTACCAACCTGAGAGATTCATGAACGATGAAAGATAGCTAAGTAAGTAACACACCATTCGCACAAGACAAGAACAAGACATGATAGTACCTAATAATCTAGACAAATCCTTAATTAGCAAGACCTAAATGATTAACATTAGAACATGTCTAAACTTGTCTAAAGCTACTAAAGACAACAAAAGTGATGACATAATGAGAACTGACGCCGATAATTACATTATATCCTTGCAGGGAACTCTCTGCAATCGAAATCGTTCGTTAATTTGATCATATAGGCGCCTAATTGTTGCGTTGAAATTATTAGGTAAAGGGTAGTTTATAATGGTTATAACACCGATGTTGTTTGTGTATTTAGAGAGATTTAGTTTTCCTCGTCGTGTAGCCATTCTCATGTTTAAGTTTAATGAAGTTAGGCTAGGTTGGTCTGTGGATGGGTGACCCATTACTTACCGGGTTTCCTCCGTGTTTCGGAAACCACGATAAGCCGTAGTTCCCTGCTGTCATTTGTAGATTTTTGACAGTCGTTATAGGAAGTCAGTGTATTACCCAGTACTAACTGGGTTGTGGAGGTCAGATTGGCAGTCGCTCTATGTAAAATACTGGTATTCAGCTGCATCAGGTTAGACTGGAAGCCGACCCCAACATAGTTGGAAAAAGACTAGCAGATGATGAAACATGTTATTTTTTCAATCAACTAAGTCAAGAGCACGTTACATTCCTCTGGTAAGGTGATAGAATTAATGTCAAAAATGTGTTGTAAGGTCATGAGCTGCCGAAAAAAATACGGGTTCGGTGCACCACGTTTTCTAAGGCAGATGGTGATGATGAGCTCGGCCAGAACTCTGCCACATCAACAGCATTACTAGTGGCTTCAGACAGTTCCCTCAAGTTGTAGGTGGAGTTGCACAAGGGACCTAGGTTTACTCGCGTTTTGAATGCTAACGGGAAAAATTACTGCAAGTTTTGGTTTTTTCTATGACAATAGGCACATAACATTGTCTGCAAGCAATGGTCACGAAAAGGAAATACTTATTCCGTTAGGGAAACACAAAAAACAGTCTAGCAAAAAAAAACTGTTGTTTATGGAAACATAACCAACAGGTAAGGTATATGAATCAATCCCGGATTCCTATAACCTACCACTCGATGAGTGTATGATGTAATGGTAGTGATGTTGTATGGTATTGAAGCGAACGACAGAGCTGTCCAGTTAGCCTACCATGACGTCTTAAAACAGTATTGTTATAATTTTATTCCAAAGTGGGTAAGAGATGGACTAGACCTCCAGTATAGCTCCGTCTGTTTTCCGCACTGGAATGACATACGTACTGGTCAGACAAAATGTGAGTCATCGATCCGTAAAGAAGTGGTAATGATTTTATTCTTCATTCCCCACCACAGTGTCCAAACCCTAAGCATGGAAGAACGTTGTAGAAATTATCATAATCACAAGCAAGTGATTTACGCACCAGTAAGTACAGCAATAATGAGCCAACTGCATTAATAGGCGCATTGTAACGGCAGCAAAAAATTAGGTTTCAACACCTGGCGACGAGCATGCTTAATTATTGTGCGTAGATTGTAGTTTGGTTTATAAATTAGGCCTATTGTAGTCGTAGATCTATACGGGTGTAACGGAAAGGGTTTATACATACTTAGGGGTGTGCTACAGACCATCAAACTGAACATGTTTCTCCATCGGACAAATATCGTAATAGCGAAAAACATGTCAGCTCCCCATACATTTGGGCCGAATAGGTATTGAATTTTGTATGTATCCTGCTTATGCGTATGAAGTTTCATTAAAATCGACTAAGTCGTTTAAAAAAATAAGGACTTGAAAGTTTGCCTTGCTTTTGTCTTAAAGCTCTGCCTATAATTTCGGAGAATAAACTCATTATGTTATGTTATTAAATTATATTGCAAAACTTAGCAAGTACTGACACTAGAGCTAACAGACAGAAGTGAAATAATAGTTGGAACGGCGCAGGTGTTGTGACTGAAAACAAATCGATTTAGCAAACGTAGTTATTCTACTTATCCTTTAGAACAAAAAGGTTTTATCTACAGACTGTTTATAGAATTGCTATTCAAGACAGTGTAGTGGAAAATTAGTTCTAAGAAGATATAATGTTAAACAAGTTTGCTGTAGTGGCTTCTAGATAATTAAATTAGTTTTTAAACATCAAGTATGATAGAACAGCAAAGAGATTATCTTTTTAGGGTTCCGTACCCAAAAGGTCAAACGGGACCCTATTACTGAGACTTCGCTGTCGTCCGTCCGTCTGTTACCAGGCTGTATCTCATGAACCGTGATAGTTAGCCAGTTGAAATTTCTACAGATTATGTATTTCTGTTGACGCTATAACAACAAATACTAAAAACAGTATAAAATAAATATATAAGAAGGGCTCCCATACAACGAAGTGTTTTCTTTTTTAGTTTTTGTAAATAATGGTACGGAACCCTTCGTACGCGAGTCCGACTCGAACTTGGCCGGTTTTTACTAAACATCTCATGACTCCACTATCTTACGATCAGCGGTATCCGAAAACAAGAAATAATCTGAAAGGCAATTCCTGAACATTTAAAATCTGTTCATTTCATTCATTCTATTTCTAACCATAACATCACGCCTGTAATCCCCTAAGGATTAGGCAGAGGCGTACCTAATAGATCACCTACATTTCGCCGTAAGTTACATTACGTTTTAAGTCCCACGTAGTGAGAAGTCCCATATAGTAAGGGCAAACCCATTGCCATCAACCGGGCAAAAATCCAGACTCCGTGGCTGCTACTGAGATAATCTTGATAGAAAAACCCAATAACACTTTGCCCGACCCGGGAATCGAACCCCGGATCTCATGCTCAGTAGTAACGCTTGCAACTATTCGACAAAAAAATATAGAGAAAATCTGACGTCTACTCGACATCCTCCTCTCAATGCTCTAATTTTCCTAAATTCCGCGTACGTTTACCTGTTTTACTACCCACCCTCGAAACTTCGCATCCATACTAATATTATAAATGCGAAAGTCACTCTGTTTGTTTGTTTGTATGTTTGTTTGTTACCTTTTCACGACTAAACGGCTGATCTTAATGAAATTTGGCAAGAAGATAGATTTCAACCTGGGGAAGGACATAGGCTATATACGAGTATCATCACGCTACGACTAAAAAGAGAAGAGCAGCAATGAAAAATGTTGCGAAAACGGGTAAAATGTGACGCAGACGAAATTGCGCGGGACAGCTAGTAGTCTATAATCACAAATACACGGAAACAGTTTGTTAATCATTCCCCGGGACGTGGTTATACAGCGATGAATAGAAAATTAAGTGATTACATTTGCTAATTTGCGTACCGCCCGCGTTTGAATAATCCATAACTTGGTGTTTGGCGCCTGTCTATCTGATTTATAGGCAGTTTAGTGGGAATGCTCTGAATTCATGTGGTTGATTTTCTATATTTGTATCTTCAACTAAATGAATTGACGGAAAGTAAGATTAAGTGAATACGGGGCCGAAACGTGGTCGCTCACTATGGGCGGCTACTAGGTGGACCGATGACCTGGTGAAGGTTGAGGGGATATGCGAGTCGCACGGGACCGGTCAATATAGCGACAGTTTGGGGAGGCCTATGTCCAGCAGTCGACGTCTTTCGGCTGAAATGATGATGATGAAGATTAAGTTGCCTGCAGCTTATGAAAAAGATGTAACAGATAAAGCAGATAGAAGATGAGAAGGCTAACATGGCCAAGAAAGAAGTAAACACTGGAGAAACTTCTCTTACAGGTGGATCATCATCTTCCTACCCTTGTTCCATTTTACTTGGGGTCGCCGAAACACGTTTTTTTTTTCCTTTCTCCTCCGTCACTACCTTCACACTAATATTTACTCATTAGAGTTTCGTACCCAATGGGTCAAACGTGACCCTACTGAGACTTCGCTGTCCATCCGGCCGTCTGTCACCAGGCTGTATCTCATGAACCGAGATAATTAGCCCGTTGAAATTTCTATAGATTATGTATTTCTGTTGCCGCTAGAACAACATATACTAAAAACAGAATAAAATTAATATTTGAGGGGGCTCCAATACAAAAAAAGTGTTTTTTTTATAAATAATAGTACGGAACCCTTCGTGCGCGAGTGCGACTCGCACTTGGCCGGTTTTTTTTCTTTCATATCATTCCTTACACAATCCATACATCGTTTCCTTGGTCTTATTCGACATTTTTTAGAACAGAGACATATTTTAGGTAAATGCGGTAGAAAAATCCATCTCAGGCAGTTGGCAGAAAAATAAAGTCCGAAATCTATTCAGAAGTGTACCTACAGATTTGTTTTAACAAGGAATAAGGTATTTGACAAATAACTTGAAACTCTTTATTGACAGTTGTTCAAGTTGTGTTGTCGATGTATTCTTTTATTAAAGTCAAACACAATCGCACAATGATGACATATTAGGGTCGAGAGAGAACAAGAGGGATAGCGTAGCCCTCGCCCAGGAGTAGGACAAAACAGGCTAGGAAAAGATAAAATAAGAAATCATCGACATTGTGGGGAAACCAGGATGCCTGAGAGATTTCTCGACGGCGCAGCATGTTAAGTCATGTCAAAAACCCATGGGCGGCATAAAAATTCTGACACCAGCTATGCAATAACCACACGAAAAGAAAAAGAAGAATAGGACATCAGTTTAAAAATTCTGACACCAGCTATGCAATAACCACACGAAAAGAAAAAGAAGAATAGGACATCAGTTTAAAAATTCTGACACCAGCTATGCAATAACCACACGAAAAGAAAAAGAAGAATAGGACATCAGTTTAAAAATTCTGACACCAGCTATGCAATAACCACACGAAAAGAAAAAGAAGAATAGGACATCAGTTTAAAAATTCTGACACCAGCTATGCAATAACCACACGAAAAGAAAAAGAAGAATAGGACATCAGTTTAAAAATTCTGACACCAGCTATGCAATAACCACACGAAAAGAAAAAGAAGAATAGGACATCAGTTTAAAAATTCTGACACCAGCTATGCAATAACCACACGAAAAGAAAAAGAAGAATAGGACATCAGTTTAAAAATTCTGACACCAGCTATGCAATAACCACACGAAAAGAAAAAGAAGAATAGGACATCAGTTTAATTACACACGTGCTTTTCGTACCTCACACCTATCCCTAGAAACGGTTTATCAAATGATATGATAATAATATTTTTTTATCTATGCCAAACACTTTCGAGTGTTGAATCACAATTTCATAAGGACCTACACACAAATTAATTGAGTACATCTTGAGTCCAAGCATCTTGTCGGTAAGTTGGAGGAAACACATCATCATCATCATCAGTCTATAATGTTCTCACTGCTGGGACACAGGCATACTCTCAATGAGAGTTGGAGGAAACACAGATATATTTATTTCATAAATATAACTAAGAAAGTTTTAAAAAGAAAATAAAATAATAGTAGTAATTCGGTATTTATAGTCATAAAAATCAAATTTATTAGTCACTACTATTACAAGTGTTTTTTTTATCATAATCACTTCACGCATAATATTCAGTAATCACGTCCTTAATTCTAACATGGCGGTTTAATCATGAACTTCAGAGGCGCGATCTAATCGTTTTGCCGCCAACGACCGACGTGATATGAAATCGATCAAAACCATCTTAGATAAATGATAAGAACGGGAAAGGATTACAGGCGGTAGGCAAGTATGCTATTGCCAAAATACTAACAAAACACCCATGCCAGTTTTTCTCGAAGATTTAGGCAGAGGTGTCCCATATTTTCCCGTGGGTGTCGTAAGAGGCGACTAAGACATTTACCAGAGAATGGGCAGCAGCGTTCTCTGTGCTTTTGAAACAATCGTACTGCGATCGCCAACCCGTCGGCCAAGCGTGGCGATTATGGCAAAACCATCCAAAATGTCAACGTGGCGACACTTGGGACAGGCCTATGTCCAGCAGTGGACGTCTTTTAGCCTGAATTGATGATGATGATGATAATGTACCCTTGTACACCCGCATTTCGCCAGTTAGGTTTAAGCCCTATATTATAGGTAATAACAGGGCAGATTTTGATGGCAACGCCGGGAGGGGGGACGCCCTAATTGGACATACTATGAACTTATTGGTGAGGTTCTTCAGAAAGGTCAGGAACGTAGTCTTTGCAACCGGCGTGCGTGTATGACCTGGCCCCCTATTCACAAACGCTTGGATTCGATTTCGATTCGATAAGTCGTATGTCTAGCTTGTTTTGGCATAACGAAAGCGAGCGGGATAGACATACGACTTTTCGAATCGAAATCGAATCCGAGCGTTTGTGAATACGGGGGCAAATATATGAACTACGAGGTGCAAAGAGGATGTAAAGATCTTAGCAGGTTGCGTCCAGTTTCTGCATCACCCTCATCCTCATGAGAAAACGGCATGAGTTCACGTATCTATACATATATAGTAATGATGATGCAGTTAAAGTTTTCATTCAAATCGAGCCGAGCCCTAGACACCTTTAAGTATTTATCGCTATGCCGCACAGTTTTGGATTAAGCCATCCAAGCCCACTTGAAAAATTCGTACTGTAGACTTAGATTCATCATCATCTTCCAGCCCTTGTCTTTTTCTTCTTGGGGTAGGTGAAACACGTTTTCTTCTTATATTTTCCCCAGGTACATTTACCCATTTCTCTTTTGATCATTTCAATATCATTCCTCATATAATCCATGCAACTTTTCTTTGGTCTTTCTCTCTCTCTCCAGCCATCAACATTCATATCCATCACTATTTTTTTCACATGTATTTCATCCCTCCTGTGTAAACCAAGACAAACGACTTCCTTTCCATTTTTCTGTAATAGACCCACTTTCAAATTCCCTTCACTTTCTAAAACCCTGTATACTTAAATAGATTACGGACAGAAAAGATGACGCAAAGCAAAGCTTACTGACAGTAGGTAAGATATAGGAACTTGTCAGTGTCCGCATAGTAATTGCTTGATATTATCAACGCAACGTTACTAACTCATAATCAACATGACAGTATGACAAGAGGACTAGTCACATTACTCATAATTTTAATCTAGAACCATAAACTGTGCATGAAACGTGACCTGCTCTAAGTCAATTGTTTATGTTTAAAAAAACAATTTACTTGTGCAGTCGCTTCCCATGTCGCTCGCTAAGTATGTACTTCTAAATTGTTTTACGTGACCCAGATCTTTTCCAATCAGTCAGAAATTACAGGTGAACAGTCTATAGAAATGGTACTTATTTCTGTTTGTATACTACTTGGCAATTCAATGTTTTATTAGGCCACGTGCACATCAAGCGTTTAGTCTGTGTGAAAATTAACGAAAAACTAAATACATCTGGCAAATAAAGCTGTTTTTCCATACTTTTTCATTGGATGTTGAATCAGTTGAAGCATTAATACTACCTGTAAAGAAACGAAAAATAGTGTGTGTTTCTTTAAATCTGGGTTTGGTAGAAAAAATCTTAGAATGTACGGGCGTCGCTGTACCTTCGGGGGACCTATGCCAAGCAGTGGACGTGTTTGGGCTCTATACTGGATGATAAAAGATTCCACAGAAACATTTTTATCTATACCATTTTTAAATACCCGTATAATAATCGCTGTTGATTCCATAATTACTCCTTCAATAATGCTAATTGCTATATTATTCCATTGACGGTTCGGCAGGATGGGAAAGCGAAGGTTGGCGAGACCGACATACCGACACCTCTGTTTATACTAAAGCTGGATTTGGTTTACTAATTATTATTCTATTCCATCTTTCCTGGCGTAATTCTGATCTCCATTTTTCATTATTGTGCCGCGGGAAAAGAATTCTTGGAAGGACGGGACGTAGGACGCCGTTGATCAGAAGAGGGATAGAACAAGCTAAGGCAAAATCAATTGTAACTTGGTTGCTTGCTTTTTACTTTTACTCGTGAGTTTGAGAGAACGGCTTGTTTGATGATCCACTGATCGCTACCATGTTTTGTTAATCTTCAGTAGGTAGATTTTTTTATCACCAAAGACTCAAAAGTATCCTTTATAGATCCCTGAGTTCTAATGTCTCATAAAGACTACTACAAATAATACGCAGTACCTAAAGATAATCTTCACTGTAAAAACAATAGTTTTCTATCAAGGATTTTTAATCAGTACGAAGCTTCCTTTATACATTCCTTGAATTCTTACATAACAAGCTTCTGTGTCCATACATACGCAAATGCACAACATTGCATGTCCCGAGCAATAAAACAAAGGCGACCATTACAATTGTAACAAAAAACGTAATTATAAACAATTATAATGTCACGGAATTGTAGGACAAATCACGTGTCTCAATGAATGAATGGTACGTGTTTGAGTACATATAATACTTTTATTTGATTTACAGTGTTTTTCAGTAGTACCTGTTGGTAGAACTTGATTTACAGTGTTTTTAGTAGTACCTGTTGGTGGAAGCGATTAATGCAACGATGTAAATGATAGCGTCAGGATTGAGTGAGGATTATGGAAGAAAATACGTGTTGCGCCGACCCCAAGTAATATGGGACAAGGGTAGGAAGAAGATGACCTCTTGTTGTGTTTATGTTGAAACTGACATACTAAAACCTATCATCGTCATCACTATCTTGCCGTCCACCCTCATCATCCACATCATCTTAGTCCTGCCCTTATTGTAGTTTAATTGTGTGGATATCTTATTTTTCCATACTTCTCTATTTGTCATCTCACCCCTTTTTTTACCCTTATCGTCTTTCTCAAAGTTTATTCTACGTTTCTTTGGTCTGATAAGTAAAATACTTCGGAAGCATTCAATTTTGATGATAAAACAACATATAAAACAAAATTCCTCCTGATCACATCCCAAATAATGCAAGATCAGGAAATACAGTTACAAGCATGATTCATGTTACTATAGTAAACAAACCCCTTGTAATCCCATAACACCATATTCCAAACAACACACCTGTTAGCTCATCAAATATTATTCAACCGATTTCAATCGCACGTCCAAACACAAATCAATCAAACCATTCACTAATTCAAGAGCCAACAATCGCTCAAAAGCCATTCATTTGCAATTTACACGAAATGTTTGCACAAACACTTTATTCGTGGAAATTCTAAGCAGTCTACTCGTAAAACCATATAAGGATGCTCCATAGAGTTAGAATACTAATATTCAAATCAATTCTGAGCAACTTTCTAATCATAGTTGAAATAAACATTTTGACCCCTGACTGGTTAGGACATGGAATATTTGTGAGGATAAGTCGTCGGGCCATTTAGACGTGTGAAATTGGTTTCTAGGTGCTTTATCCAGGCGTTCATTGGATACCAATTAGGATAAGTGTCAAGTTGTGTGAGATGTTATTATGAGGTTAATTCGACGATGGTTGTTGGTAATGTTGGGATGTTTGACTTTGTAAAGATTTTATTGAGTATGCTACCTTTATGGCAGCTTACTAGCTAATAATGGAATAGGCAGAGTATATTTGCCTAAACTTTAAGGAGGTAAGTAACATGTGGGTAATACCTCTTCATAAAAACACGGAATGATTTTTGTGTGCCGAAATAAAGCTGTTAAATTAGAAGTGTTAGCTTTGTGGGTTACTCACGTTCTTAAAGTTTAGGTTTACTCTGCCTCTTCCTATCTCTGCTTATTAGTCTTTATTGCTAACCTACTAAAAATACCGGTATATCTTTAAAGGTTCGAGAAGTCGTCAGACTTCTCGAACCTTTAAAGATATACCGGTATTTTCTTGAATATGAAAACCAGGCATACATGAAAGAATCTTAACAATCTGAAGTAATTTAAGTTCAAGTTAAGCTCTGTATTTTTAAGCCAGCATTTGGGCAAAAAAGAGAGAGTACCTCAGGGCTCGATTCTAAGCCATGCTCTGTTCATAGCCATTCTCTAATAATAAGCTATCATTTCTCCAATAGACTACGAAAAAATCTTTGAGAATGCGTAAATTTATCGATGTCCTGAACAAGATGTGTCATCTCTTCCGTCAGATAATCCACTGAGTTGACTAAACCAATACAATTTCATCAGAGAAGAGGACCGCTTTCATAATCACGGTTTATCTAAAAATATTCCACGCAGGCGCTTCCTTAAAGCCGTAAACATTATAGACAAAGAGCTGCGAACGTTTCAGGGCTGTGCCATAAAGTATTGGTTTTATTTCTAGGATATTGTTTAGACCAAAATATAAAAAAGTTATTTCTAGCAGTCCCATTGACAAAGAAAATGAATGGAATATTGATCACAACACATCAATGATTTAATCAGGTATTGGCATGAAATCTACGTAGAAAGATACCTTAAAATATATGTGGTCAAAGATGGCAGAAGAAATATTAGCAGACTACCAACCAAATGGGTGGACGACCTACAGAAAATCACGGTGAAAATAAAGACCGTAAGAGACACGCATAGACCAGAAAATCATGGCTCAAATGGCTGGAAGCCTATTACTAGCCTCAACAGTGATGATAATGTACATAATGGAAATCCTCATATATTTATTCATTTATTTAATGCAAAATGTACACAATCATAGTTACAAGCTGGGCTTAAAACTAGACAGTACCTCATATATAGTCTAATTATATTTAAGTTTGATTCATTATATAAGAACTCCACAAGCTTTTAAGACCAATGTTAGTCTCTTCCTGATTATAATAGGGAGATGGGAGGCATCCCAATATTTTCAACAGACAACGCAGAAATTCTCGCCAGTCAAGCCTCATAGTCTTTAAAGAAATTCTCGCATATTTGAGCAGCCCTACAGCTCTATTCCGATCACGCGAGGCACCGCGGCAGACTCAATACAAGCCTCGTTTTATTATGCGCCGTCGCTACTTAATATTGTAGCAACGATTAAGAGAGATTTATATGAGCTAAGTGTGCAGTACTTAGAAATACGAGAATTTGATTAGGAGATCGTGATTGAGAGGCTGTGAAATCCAGGATAATGTGATAGGAGTTTATTGCAATGATTTCTTTGAATCCTTGCCATAAAATTGTTAGGCTGCATGTTCAGGCAGTTACAACGATTGCAATATTGAGATGAAGCCAATTTCATTAAAGCGAGGGTGTCAACACACCAGGTAGGTACTACATAAAGCTAGCAATGAATTAAAAGAGCTATAGTTATTTTTAGTGAAAATATTATAGGAAGTAAATAATGAATCAATAAATCAAATCAATCAATTCACCAACAGATGATGCTCAAGGACTTTTAGCTCAGAGCAATGTTTAAAAATAATCCCCGTAGACATTACCACTTTTTAAATAAACTGCATCAGAAAGATTTTCATTAAAATATTTTGCTAATTTCTAATGATACGAAAGCCAAAAGCTTTTTGAAGAACTTATTACTTATTGAATTAATATATGATAATGGGAATAGCATAAATAGTTGAGTCGTGATGTGATCTTAAAGCTGAATAGTATCCTGTCCCTTGCCTTAGACAGCAATCAATGGGCAATCATTTCATTGTAATTTTGACCTGACGATTTTAAGATTTCCTCACTGCTGTTAAATGCTAAATATTGGCAAGTGAGCATTTAACATTTTCCTTATTACCCAATTTAGTATTATTTACTTCCAATCGATTAAAATTTAATCTATTGGATTGGATTTAATATGTTTTCGTATCAACACCGTCGTCTCAGGCAAGCTACGGTGCGATGAAGGTGTAAAACGCATTACTGTCTAAACAGACAGTAATGAGCACTACACGTTCCTTATGTTCTAGAAGATATATTCTAAAGTTTTGGTGTCGTGTTCTGCGTGTATTTTTGTTTTCTTGTTACATGTACCGATGGATCCTGCTGCACTAAACTCGTAATCAAATTCTGAGCCAACTCTCCGACCGATATTTTTCAAACCAAAATCTCAAAAAATCCTCTTCATCTTATTGCACATTATTCAACATCGTGTAACGATAACCAACGACGATCTTCTCCCAATAAAAATACATTATTTTCCGTTTTCACAAAACACTCAGTTCAGGTCTGAAGGTCGAAAGTTTAACAGCACGGTTTTATTTAGGCAAACATTGCCGCTCATCTTTACTTCGAATAACCTCAATGTTTGAAACTTTATGGCACAACTTCGTAGACACTATACCTCCGATTTAATAGTAGTTAATTCGATTTTACCTCAACTTAAAACCTATAAGTAACTGTATAGGTTTCAATTACTTCTATGTGACGTCATAGTGTTGATTCACCATAGTTCAATTAACATCTTTAGGTTTTAAATTTGAAGGAGAATGATCCTATTTCCCTTTAATATTTTCGCAGAAAGAAAATATTACTTAGAGGCTTATTTACACGTCATTTTTGTCCTTGATATCTGGACTTATAATTTGACTTGGTAAAAGAGAGTGTTCGTTTATGCAAAATTAGTATATTGTTGATTCTACTCATTATTGATATTAGTTTTTACTATGGAACCAAACCTGAAAGCTTTAAAATACAATTCTTTCTTCCATATATTTTTTTATGGAGGAACGGAAAGCAGACAAACGAATGCCATACCAATTTACCTTATCCCTGATCATGTGCCTTAATAAAACCTTAGGTAGTTTATATACACGCTGTATAGGAAATAATCTATTAACCAATACAGGGTTATTAGTAAAACACCAACAACCTCTTAAGAGGTCGTTGTACTCATCAACATTTACTATGGGAAATAACCCGAAATCGCGAAAAAAAAAATCAGTTGTTCCGTACTTTATGTTCCCATAACTCGTCAAAATGTAGGGAACAATAGATTTTTTTTTCACGTTTTCGTTTTTGGTCTCATAGTAAAAGTTGTTCATAATGATGAGTAGAATGACCTCCTAAGAGGTTGTTGGTGTTTTACCAATAACCCTGTATAGCGTGTATCGTATATAAAAAAATGGTTGTTATATTTATTTTTTTGTGTAGTACACCACTGACTACCCCTTTTTTATTTTAATTCCATAATGTCAATCCAAAGGTTGTCTGGAAGATATCGCTATCAGCGATAAGACCGCCGTTGTAACCATAAAATTGTTAGTTTTGTAAGCCCGTTATGTTTAATTTTTGGTGTACAATAAAGTTTTATTCTATTCTATTCTATTCTATTCTATATTTAAAAGTGTGGTGTATAAGTAGATAAATTAACCTATTTCAGTACGACATCAACAGCCTTCAAAAAACAATAAAAACAAACAAGGCAAGCGTTAACAATCACTTTAAAGCAGAGTATGAGGTTACGAAATAGAGCATCGTCATAATAAAACACTTTCGAATATTGCTATAACCTAGTTGTGTTTAACGAGGAGTTCACTTTTACGATGTCTAGATATCAAGAGGTATTTAGTACTTTAGTAGCTAGAATATAAGGAACGTTTTACATCATAACATTACGCCTGTAATCCCCGAAGGATTAGGCAGAGGTGTGCCTTATAGCACACCTACATCATCATCATCTGTCTAGCCTTTTCCCAAACTATCTTGGGGTCGGCTTCCAGTCTAACCGGATGCAGCAGGAGTACCAGTATTTTACATGAAACGACTGCCTATCTGACCTCCACAGCCCAGTAACTGGGTAATACGATGCCTCTTGGTAAGACTGGACTTTTGGCTTCTGACTACTCATAACGATTGTCAAAGACCTACAAATGACAGCCGGGACCAACGGCTTAACGTGCTTTCCGAGCCACGGAGAAAACTCGGTTTGTAATTATGGTCACCCATCCACGGACCAACCTCGGCAAGCACGGGTTAACCTTAAAGATCGAGCCGTGCGGCTGTTATTATTTAGCCATGAGGTCCTCTTATAGTATACCTACATGTCGCAAGTTATGTTTTCATAACTCGAATAAGATACTGTTTTCTTTTGTGTTTGTAGTCCCACGTAATAGGGGGCGAGCCTATTGCCATCAACCGGGCATAAAACAAGACTCCGTGGCTGCTACTGAGAAATGCCTGATAGAAAACCCAATAATAATTTGCCCAACCCGGTAACAAATCACTAGGACCCCCTGCTCAGCAGTTGTGATTGCGACCACTTGTCCACCGAGCCAGTCCTGCGATTCGCTTTTAGATAATCGTCATTGTAAATAATACACAGTTGGTGAAAAACATGGTAGGTAGGTAAAAAGTCTTTTCAACTGCTATATATCTTTAATAGACGAATTGTATTCACAGAGTTTTGATTTGTACGAACGCCCACGTTTACTGAAAAGTATGATAAAAATTTAACACAATAGAAAGAAGTAAAGTAGATATATCATCAAAAACGTCATGATGATGAAGACGACAATAATCATAGAGCATTCAATGACGCAGATGCAAGAGCGTATGGCGGTGGCCCAGTGGTGGCATCCCCGACTTACGAGCTAGTAAGCCGTGAGTTCGAACCTAGGCAGGCGCATTACTTTGTGTAATTTATTTCATCACCGATGCTGTCAAAAACGGTGAAGGAAAACATCGTGAAGAAACCGGCATGGCCTAAAACTAAAAATTTTAAGACATGTGACATCTACCAACCCGCACTGGGCCCGCGTGTAGATTACAGCCCACTTCCTCTCATAGAGAGGAGGCCTGTGTCCCAGCAGTGGAAACATTTAGGCTGATGGTGATGATGATTCAAAGACGCTGAAGCTAACTAAGCCTTTACTAACCCCTTGTTTCAACACAATCTCTACGAACCCAAACACGTACCAAACAATGCCATAGTACCCTACATCACGAAAGCCTAAAATATTGCAGTGCACTAAATGCTCTGATATTTTGTACTCTCCGACCCACCAATAGACCGATCGTATTCAATCGTGTCCGTAATTACGCCGTCGCGCCAACTGAACCGAAATGTCAATAAATCACCGCTGCAACCACAATGGCGTTAGTATCGCAGGATTGTTGCAGAAGAACAATACAAAAACAATTGGATAGACAAGGATAAATATGGCAACTTAAGCCGAGGCTCGTACCCATAGGGGGTGCCCTTAGCGCGTAGTCGCTGAGTTTGTAAGTAGTTTTATGCCCTGGCTGAAAGCCTTACTCTCAAAGCACCCACAGGATAGTCCGGTTAAGCAGGCGACAACCTCTGTTGAAATGCGAGATGCCATTCCTCAAAAAAAAAGGAGAAATATTCGGAGACGATGGTCTTACTTAAGTTTTCACAAGAAAAAATAGTTCAATGACAGAAGAAAAAGCAAATATAGCAGAAATCGTATAAGACAGTAGACAAATAAGAAGAAGCAACAAAACATCACGCTGGTACACCCGATTACACCCATATTTTGTATGTCATGAAATAAGGCGAGCCAATTGCCATCAAACAGGCAAAAAGACTCCGGGCTACTACTGAAAATACCTGATCAAAATGTAATGATCAGCAATAGTACTTTCTACAATGGTCGCTAGATCAACAACGTAGTTTTAAAATGTGCAATCATATAGTATTTGAGAGCAGCGGTGGCCCAGTGATGGCAGCCCCGACTTACGAGCAGTAAGCAGTGGGTTCGAACAGGCAGGCGCATTACTTTGTGTAATTTATTTCATAACCGCTGCTCTCAAAAACGGTAAAGGAAAACATCGTGAGGAAACCGGCATGTCCTAGAACTAAAAATTCGAAGACATGTGACATCTACCAGCCCGCACTGGCCCCGCGTGATGGATTACAGCCCACTCTCTCTCATAGAGAGGAGGTCTGTGTCCCAGTAGTGGGAAATTTATATAGATAATGAAGGAGATGATGATATAGTATTTATAGGAACGAATGCTACTTCTGTACTTAATCCTGCACTATTTCCTTGCAACGCAGCGCAGTTTCGCAACTAACAATTTTTGCATGCCTCCTGATATTTAAGACTTCACAATGAATTGGGATTGGTATTTCTGCCGTAGGTATAATATT
Organism: Cerastis rubricosa; assembly: GCA_949152445.1. Classification (NCBI taxonomy): domain Eukaryota; kingdom Metazoa; phylum Arthropoda; class Insecta; order Lepidoptera; family Noctuidae; genus Cerastis; species Cerastis rubricosa. The sequence goes on from OX424532.1 coordinate 21,407,485, forward strand.
TTAGCGAGAGTCAATGATTGAAGTGATAAAGGGAATAGCATTGTTGAAAAGGTCTATTAGGATTTATAGCTGGAGGTTGGGTTAATTATGTAAGGAGACGGCGTTGGAACACACGGCGTCTTTATAAATCTAAAATCCAGGTCCAGTGTATTTTAATGCTGCTGCGTGCGATAGCATTCCCGCTCTGGTTATCGCTATAGCAAATGTCTGTTCTGAGCGACAGAAAAGGATGTAATTATTACTTAAGAGGTTCCTTACGTCTTCTAAATTACACCCGCAATTCGTATCTACGCGTCTGGTACAATAAGAAAAAAGGATAAGCTGCGTACGCTTTGCGTAGAATCCTTTATCATCATCTAGGATTCCGCGGAAGCGTACGCTTCATCCCATCGGATGAATGACAAAGCTTTAGTTTCTTGCAGGCACCACATACCTTGCCTTTCTTAGCAAAATTCTCAAATCCAGACAAAGCTCTTTTCCGTTGTACAGACAGCGTCAGCATGTGCTAACCCCTCTACAGTCCGGCCGAGTACGCCAGGGGGGTTACTACTTAATGACGCTGTCTGTACCAACTTTTAAGAATTATGCCATTTTTTCAACAAAGATAGACCTCACACAGTAAAGAATAACGTCCCATATGAAAAGTTCAACAAAGATATTGTTTTATAAACATACCAACTCAATCAGACACACAAATCTCCTCCATTCACCTCTAGCATTCCCTGGGTACGCAAGGACATTTACCCTGGGGGTCAGTCAGCGTGCCAAATAGTTGTGTGGCATGCTGTGCCAGTAAATTATGTCTGAGTGACAGCTGGCCTATCGCAAGTATTGCATGTTAGTTAGTATTGGCTATTTCTTCGTTATTGGAAGTGATAAATATGTAGGTAATAGTAATTTTACATGTCTGTTTAGAACGACGAAGGAATGCAAACTCGGAAATAATTTAAGAACTCCTTAGTGGTTAGCTAAGCCATTAATTTAATGCGCAACATCTAAATTCATTTGGGTCGATAGTCGAACAAAAGTAATTGGAAAGGCACCAGAAGAATAAGAATCCAGCGATGATCGACCGATTAACTGTATAACTTGAATAAGAATGCATTTGCAACACGGCGCAGCCGCCGGGCGCTGTTTTATCCTTGCAGTTTATTGCGATATAAGGAAGCGCTACATAGCCGCACTGTATTGAGGCTTTAATTATATCATGTCTTATTTATATCATGTCTGCGTAAACCATGTTATACCTTATTGACAATAGTACGTATAAATACTCTATTAGGCTTATTCCAATGCGCTCCAAAATTGTATTCCCGATGGCTCCAAAACAAAAGAGCAATAGAATGATATTAAATAAAAGCTTTCCCATGAGCTCCAAAAATTAAAAAAAAAGTACTAATTACAAACAAAATAACACCATAAAAATTTTAAGCCAGTCAAAAACGTTTTTGGCCAAGCTGACTGCACAAAATGTTCCGGATGATGTTCTTTAATCATCATTGATTCTCGCGCAGCGGTACAAATTCCACATAGAGGGTGCAACAATACATTTTTAACTTTCAACATAATTAAATGAGAACGACTTAACTAACGTTAGTTACCATGACCATATCACGTGAAATATTACTTAGGTACCTACATCTTCAGACTGCCTTTCGCAATCAACTGCTTTCTAAGTCACTAGATCCAACTAAACTTATTGTCAATGATGACGTTCATTGTCACCACATGTTGACTGTCATGGTCGTTACAGTACGCCAAAACGTCTCGCTGTGACGAATTTTCGGTTTAGGAAATACGAAAACCGTTGCGTATTGTGGAAAAAAACGTGCACCCACTGTGTTTAGGATTGTTGGGCAGTTGGTGATGTGCTATAACAGTGCTTGTGTTTTCTTAAATATCTCGCAGACACAGCAAATAGGTACGCACGACGATCAATCTAGCTACACAAAACCAGTTTATGCAGATCTCTCATTCTACTGGAAATGTAAACAAACCGACGCCATTTTATACTGGAAATGTATAGTTTGATGTAACGTCGTGTGTACAAAGCTTATTTCAGAATGTGTGTATGGACTTCAAGATTTTTGCGACGTTTAATTGCGAATTTTAACCAATTAAACTCACTACAATCAGCAAATCTAAACGGCGTTCAGGACGTTACACTAACAGCTCTTGAATCCACTTAAAATGTGCTGACCGCGTGAAATTCTCCCTAACAACGTTAAATAAAACAATTTAGCGTATCTTCAAAAACAGATACCTGAGTCCTAAGTAAACTCATCTTCAGTTTCCTGGTTCATAAATAGCTTTGCCCGTGGCTGTATCCAATAAAAGTTTATATATATACAGGTACAGTCAGTTACCAGCATTACCTGACCCATTTTCCTCTTTTTTTCTTTGTGAGATGGGTCAGGTAATGGTGCAGGGCACTGTACCACGATCTACTGCTTTGCCGAACTTTATAAAATTATTTCAGTTAATTATTCTTTTAAACGCAATAACAGTAAAATTCTCTTATACTTTGGGAATGTGAATGGTCCAAGATGTTTAATTGATTAACTAAGAGAAATACCTTTCACTGTATTTGCTTTATTACACAGGAGGAAATAACGATTGACATTATGATGTTATCAGTATTCACGTAAATGCTGACCAATCAGACTTAACCCTAAGTCACCTCTTGACAGTTCGGCTAACGACGTGTTGGCTTCGACCACTCGCTGTGAGGCTGGCATTTCCACAGTTTATATCCAACTAACATTTATATTTTACAATCCAACCATATTTAACGATAGTCTAATGAATTTCAAATTAATACCGAATGAGGAACTCAATAGATAATTTCTACGCGAGAATAAATTATCTCCTGTAGCGCGTTCTATGCAAAGTCATAAGCACTAACATGTGCACAATTAGCATAATTCAAAAGCGATTTTATTACAAAACAGTATGGGTTTCACACTGCAATGTAACAACATACAATTATAACTAATACGGAAGGAGAAGAACACTGATAAAAGCACCTGTGTTTACAAATTAGTTCCCTATACTTTATAGTCGAACAAACTATTTGGTACACGAGTTCACACAGAAATATTCATAATTCTATTACACTGACAATATTGTTTACAATTTTGTATTACAAAGCTTTTGGCATTAAGCGACATGTCAAACAACAGTTTAAAAGTATATGCAAGTTAGCTGGCGATGCACCAAATACCTTGTTCTACTGTACACGCTCTTGCCAAAGAAAGGCAATCGTTCAGTGCAATCGACGAGGCTACAAAGCTAGGCATTTACATCCGGCCTTGCCTGCGATTTTAAGAGAGCGTCGCGTCTGTTGCCTTACATCCGACCTTCGGATTCCAGAACATCTTACAACAGTGATTATCAAAAGTTAGTGTTGTAAGTTTCCTAAAGTCAAGTATTCGAGCGGAATAATGAATGATTTGTTAAATTTAATTATTGTGTCCGGTGGGTTACTGTTTCATAGCTGTTGGTTTACGTAAATGAGAGAGGTTGGCTATGAAATAGGAGCGGTATTTTTGTTGAAAATGGTGTTAGTTAAATACTGATAGTGAATTTGGCTGCAACAAGTCTAGTATAAAAAAAAACTGATTGTACTAAGTGCCTACCGTGTATTGACGATAGGTAAGTCCCGTTCTGTAATTTTTTTTTTCGAAACTAATATTATAAAGAGGAAAGATTTGTTTGTTTGTTTGCATTGAATAGGCTCCGAAACTACTGGTCCGATTTGATAAAATCTTTCAGTGTTAGATAGCCCATTTATCGAGGAAGGCTATAGGCTATATATCATCACGCTACGACCAATAGGAGTGGAGCAGCAAAGAAATGTGTTGCGAAAACGGGCAAAGGAAGTTGCGCCGGACAGCTAGTCTCTTGATAAATTGGAGTTACAAAAATGCTTTCACTTATTACAATTTACTGTTAAAAACTTCCCCGTTTTGAAAAAAATACCGGTAATTTCCAAAAAAACTAGCACACATAATCTCATTGTCTTCAAAATAACAGAAGAAAAACAATAGAAGAAGCTCTAAACGAATAATCAACACGTTGGAACAAGTTAGAAACATTACGACATTGGATTCAGAATTCAGAGCCGGGGGGAAATCACGACGAGAACGTGACGTGTCGTGGACACCGAGATTAGAACAGGATCCAGAAGGGACACTTAGTACAAAAACGCCAGTAAACTTCACGAAACAGAAATATCAGTGGCGTGGCAGGCACAGGGTTCCTCTGCTTAAGATGGAATTGCCCACCACGCGGACCCAGTGCATATTCATTATTTCAGCCCAAAAGACTTTCACTGCTGGACATAGGCCTCACCCAGTGTCGCCACATTGCCATTTTGGGGGGTTTTGCCATAATCGCCACGCTTGGCAGGCGGGTTGGCGATCGCAATACGGTTGTCGCAAAAGCACAGAGAACGCTGCTGCCCATTCTCTGGTAAGTCCCTTAGTCGCCTCTTACGACACCCACGGGAAGATATGGGATGGTGCTATTCTTTACATCCGACACCACACAGAGCATGTTAGTGGATTATATCTTTGGCTGCCTTTGGCCGCAACTTGCCTGATGCGAAGCGATGATGTGGCTAAGGGTGGAGCACGGTTGCCTAAAAGAAACCGATTCACTCGTACTTTGAAGAGATCCAGGTTATAACGATCACTGAGGCAATGAATTCCACAGACTTGAAATTTGTTTTTTGTAGGACTTGCCTGTATGAAAATTCAACCCCTAAAGAGTATAAAAATACGTCACGTTTGCTTATGAGAATCTTCATCATCATCATTTCAGCCCAAAAGACGTCCACTGCTGGACATAGGCCTCCCCCAAGTGTCGCCACATTGACATTTTGGGGGTTGTTACCATAATCGCCACGGTTGGCAGGCGGGTCGGCGATCGCAGTACGGTTGTTACAAAAGCACAGAGAACGCTGCTGCCCGTTTTCTGCAAATCCCTTAGTCGCCTCTTACGACACCCAGGGGAAGATATGGGATGATGTTATGAGAATACATCATCATTCTCTTGCCCTTATCCCAATTTATTTAGGGTCGGCGCAGCATGTCTTCTTCTTCCATACTTCTCTATTACTTGACATCTCATGTGATACCTCCTTTCTTATGTTAAGAGAATACCATTGTGTCAACTGGCTTGTAATACCATAACTAAGCACGTGATCTGCACGGATGGATACCACACGCAGTGATTATCACTTTTTGACGTACGTAAAGCCAGTACCACGCAATTTTAACAGAAAGCAAGCCTTCTGCAATCATCTCCTCTGTGCGCAGAGGTCCACTGGCCGTCACAGCTCGGACCTGGTCTCTGACAGCGCCGTAATAGAACGTTCGCCGAGATTACGACCATTCGTACATGTTTATTGCCTCCAGGGGGAACTAAAACTGGCGTATTAATGACAGTGCTCATTTAGACAGATGGCTTTGGTCGATATTCTCACCTGAAGAGTTTGTTTAGCAAATGTATTGATTGAGTTTGTTGGGCACCAATTTTTTGGAATATTGGCGTAAAGAGATGGATAAAGAATTCAGATTAACGACGTGCCTAGGTCTGCATGATAAAAATAATAAACTAGGAACTCAAACATTCATCCCCCACTTAAACACCCCTAGATGAGGAAGTTTCGCAATCCTCCTTTTGTGGTCACTAAGGTTGTATAAAAGACTCTTGTGCATTACTTCATGCTTCCAGACCCTAAAGGTTTTTGTGCGCTGTAAGTCAGTAAATGCTTTTGAAGATCTACCATACCGTCTTTTATTAATATTAGGCATTCCAAAGTGACTAGAAATTAAGTCGTAGAAAGACTCCGTCTCATGCTGGCAATAATCTTTGATATTTTTTTACGGCATTAACGAAAAGAGACGAGGGAGGCACATCTATAGGAACCAAGTACTATTTGATAAGAACCACAACCAATGCTTATTTTTGCGTTAAAATTAAACATGGCTGCCAGCTAATGGCTGTACACTAATTATAAATCATTTTACTACTGTATAAGTAACCTTTTGCCTCAAGTTATGAATAGTTAGTTGTTATGCAGAACTAGGAAACATTCGTCATTTATGATACTCCTATAAAGTTATGAGTTCTTAGTATTTTGATTATTATTGTCAAACTGCATCTTGTCAAGTTATTTTACTGCTCCTCACAACTTCGCTTTGATGAGTGAGGTCAAAATTAAAATAGCAACTTCATAATACTAAAACCACCACACGGAGGTCTGCAACCGCCTTTAGCCGAGGTGCACTTTTTGTGAGTTCCAAGACAAAGACTCCATGACAGAATATTGCGCATCACTATTTCCGTATAAATTAATACGAGAATAATAAAGAAACTATAATTAGATATAATTTACCTCGTTTTATGCGCTTTTGACATTTTCAAAATGTCAAGCGGTGAGGGCGTCGCAACATTTTGATTATTACCTGCAACAAATTAATAACAACATTAATATATTATGTATTGGAAACAAAACATAGATAATATATAATAATAATTCTGAGGAATATGAAAGTATGCAAATGTCATGAATGTCGTCTCAATGAATGCTGCAACTTAGAACACAATGGTAAGATGCACAGCAGCACTACTTCTGAATTTTTGAGATGATTTATATTATTTATTATACCTACAAATTTGTTTATCCAATTAATTTTACTGTTTGGCAGAATCGTCGATTTCAGCTTTGCTTAATAAAATATAATAGAATAGACTATTCTATTATATTTTTCATCTCTCCATATTTACAGAAAAAGAGTGACCTGAAAATCCCAAAAATCGCCCATTATCGTCATGTTTCACGCACAATACAAGTCAGATGGCAAGTATTTTTTGACAATTTCATTTTTCTTTAATTAACCAAATCAACACCTCCAAAACTAACAATATTAAACACAAAACAATCATAGGACATTGAACCGTTACCAATGCGGTAACAAAACGGCCGATAATCACCGATAGTAACACTGCGGTCTATGAAGCACGCACGATTTACGTAATAATGTGACAGAATAGATAGCCCCAGAATGACCACTGCATACAACGAGCCGACACAGACGCACCCACAAAAAACGCAAAACCAAGCGATGCATTGTATCTCAAACTTTACGACACAATTCAAAACTGGAACACAATTCGAAATTGGAAAACCATTAGATAAATAATATTGAGGGTTATGAAAATAAGCTCAATTGTCAAAAGTAGTACAAATTTTGGGAGACATAGAGATCCGCCGTAAAACAAACGGACGGACGTGTTGATTGTGGATAAATTCGAACGGAATCTACAGAACTTCATAGAAAAGACCTGGATGATACTTGAACAGATCAAGAACAAGGCAGCCAATGATGGTATGTCAAATGAATGCCAGTCAAGAGTGCGCTTATACACTGGACCCGCTGTACCAGAACAGCACAGCAAGATCAGCTTTGTGTGTGTGTGTGTGAATGCATTTTGCAATTTTACTGTTTGACCTTCTGTGGACAAGTACTACTCTATGACAATACTGTTTACTGTTTGTTCTCAATTTATATGTACAATTAATTACACTTCGGGTATTTAATTACTGGATCGTGTTCTAAAAAGTATATTGTATTGCACGGTTCGTGTAAAATAACGACACGTTTGGAAGTAATTGAGCTGAAATTGAAATGTTTTACGAATGGAGTTTATTTACTGTCACGTTATTATTCGGTTCATATTCTCGATCTACGATCCCTTACGACAATTACCGAAAACCGCACGAAGTCACGGGCATAGTTAAATAATTCTCCTTAAATCAACCTAGTAAGTAATCGATGCCACCATACCCAAAACCATCTGTCTCCATCAGGGACTAAGCCGCACGTTTCCAAATACTCGGTATCGATCAAAAATTCAGGTGTTTGTTATGTTAAACGGACATTTTGTATAGAAACGTTTTCGGTGCCCGCATTACGATGCTATCAAGAACCGGGCGAAACGTGTGCTGAACTTTGAACAGGAAAAATTTAGGTAACACTATGTGAAAAGGATTTTGGTTTAGACTATTTACTATTACCTAAATATTATCAAAGATTCCTAAAACAAATTATTAGTAAGTTACTTGTCTATAAATATCATACATAATTATTATGGTTGACTGATAAACATTCCAAAACTAATTTAGAAATATCACGATTCATTAACTTCTAATTAGCTTCACTCTTACACACTAAGTTCTAAGCACACTAATTACAGCTGTCACAGAGATGTGGTATTCTAATAAACGTAGCGTGAGCTTTAGGGTTACGTGTCGAGCAGTCCACACTTATCCTTGGCAGTGCGACCACGTACTCTTAAAGTCATTCAATTGGTGGTTTTATTCTAAACCTTAACTAGTGTAATTAGTGAACACCACAGAGTTTACACAAGTCTTAATCAGGTTTAGATAACACCAGTTTGGCAGCTGAAGATGTCTTCCGCATCTTCCTTGTACCTGCAGCAAAGACTGAACCGATTTTTATGAAACTTCATACGGATAAGCAGGATACATAGGTCTAAAAAGTTACTAATAACATTTTCGAAATATCTTTAAAAAACAAAGATAGTTGGAAATTTCTGTTTCCATAGATAATTAATAATCGGTCTAATTTAAATGTAATACTACTTTTCGAATATGTTTTTAAGTAACTTTTTAGACATATGTATCCTGCTCTTGCGTATGAAGTTTCATTAAAATCGGTTCAGTCATTTCCGAAAATAAGGACTTGAAAGATTGTACGAAATGCCATTAACGTTCTTAAAACAGTGTTTGTCTCGTTTATGTAGTATTCGCAAGCACCAGTGCATGAGATGTAGGGTTCAATTTGCAGATTGGGCCAATTATGGCCATAGAGTTTTGCATCAGGAATTTCTCTAGAGCAGTTTTGTTTTCTGTCAGGTTCATAGCAATGATCTCATCTCCTATTACACTGTGGGATATAAACATAACTAGCTAAGTATAGGTTATCTATAAGTCCAGCTCTACTTAACCATTCCAGAATTATAGGTGTGATCATCATAACATAGCGCCTGTAATACCTGAAGGCTTAGACAGAGGTGTTTTTAATAATACACCCACATTTCATCAGTTATCTATACTAATCTTAGATACCAATATTATAAAGCTAAAGAGTTTGTTTGTCTGCTTGCTTGAACGCGCTAATCTCAGGATCCGATTTGAAAAATTCTTTCAGTGTTAGATAGCCCATTTATCGAGAAAGGCTATAGGTTATATATCATCACGCTACGACAAATAGGAGCGGAGCAGCAATGAAGAATGTTGCGAAAACGGGGAAAATGTGACGTAGACGAAGTTGCGCGAGACAGCTAGTGTCTTATATCCCATGTAATAGAGGGCGAGCCTAATGCCATTTATAGGCATGATATTTAATGCCTATCATAATTGGCGCCACACTAAGCCCTAGATTATCCTGTCAGCCTTGTATTTATGTTACAATGTATTACGAAAGAAGGATTAGCATTGCGTATTGCATGGCAACGATCCTTCTAAGTTCTGCCAAGTTTCAGCTACATGCCATACATATGCATGGATTTGTAAAATATCTGTCACGTTGTGGATGCTGTAGATTATCTTGTACAGCTGACGAAACTTGCATACATTGCCATCAACACGCTAAGAAGACTACGTAATCTTCTTCCTCTGTTATCGGGAACACATGTGTGTTGTCCAGAAAGGCACCTTTTCTGTCTACTAAAACACTCCAAATCATTGAAAAATTGGAAACTTTAATATCAACCCTTACGTGTATAATCCAGTTATATCTATGGAGCGGAATGGCTATTAAAACCTCATTCCCTTGGCTATAAAGAGGTTTCTTTTTTAATCTTTTTTCATTGCCCGACGTTTGAAATCTTTCGTTCTTTTTAGCGATACTCGTATCGCGCTTGACGAGATTTATGATTTTTCGATGATCTTTAATTCATGCTAGATTTTTTATAGACCATCGTTTATAATGCTCTTAAGAACTATCGAAATCATGACGGAGTTTTTTGTTTAGACAGCCTAAAGAATCAAGTAATAATCAAAGAGATATCATATCAGCCATACCGATGATGATAAGTCGAAAGTCTATGGGATGACAGCGATTGCCTTGAGAATCTGACGATCGTGCTTTCGGGGTCATCAACTGCCTCGCCTTATCGCATCTATGTAGGGGTTGGCTTCCAGTATTTAACTTGGAGCGGCCGTTTGACATCCATATCCTACTAATTGAATAACTTGTTACCTTTTTTCCGGAAAGACTGGTTGTCAAACTGAATTCGTTCTTTAGAGCATCTACTTAAATGAATACTTATACAACAACTTTCTTCAATCCATCTGTGGTGTCGACCTTTTCAACAGCAAAAATATAGTCCAACCTATTATAAACCGTCTATAAATAAACCTCAAAATGATATCGTAACAATATTGTCTACGTAAAATAGAAAGGGCACGCCACACAGCGAGCGAACGGTTCTGAAACGTGTCCGACGATACAACGGGGTCGGATCGCAGCGGGGAGTCGCACCACTGGCGGATCACGTGATATTGACAACTTAGGAAACTGGTGTAGGCAGGAATATGGTTGGAGACGAATGTTTTAGGTGGAGGTTTAGATTTCGGTCTGTTGTTGTAGCTATGTCTGGGATGTGAATTGTTCTCCTTTTGTTTATTTATTGAAAAGGTTTATCAACTGCTACTGAATATAACATAGCTAAGTCTTATACCAACTATTTTGGGGACGGCTTCCTATATCGGATGCAGCTGAAGACTAATAACTCAAACTTAAAGCATGTTTCAATAAGACCATCAAAGGCATTTTTGAATGTCAAAAAAACAAAAATGGTGAAGCTACAGTCCCAGTCACAAAGCATAATAACTTTTGAAAGTACTGTAGTTGCCCATTACAAAGCGTAGATCTATATAGAGAAGAACGGACAAGAAACTCCATGGACACTCTTTTAAATCAAATAATTTTTAGAAGATCTTGGCAACATATATATATATATATCACTACATAGTATAAAACAAAGTCGCTTCCCGCTGCCTGTCCCTATGTATGCTTAGATCTTTAAAACTTCGCAACGGATTTTGATGCGGTTTTTTTTAATAGATAGAGTGATTCAAGATGAACGTTTTTAAGTATAATACATGCATAATATAGTAGAGAAACACTTATAATTTTAGAGGTTCCCAATGTGATGTCGATAGACATTCTGTAGTATTTTAGTATCAGCATTGCACCCGTGCGAAGTCGGGGCGGGTCGCTAGTCATCAATATTTTTGAAGAAGCGACAACCTATCTAACATTCACAAAATTTACTGGCTAATACGACGACACAGCAGTTTCCGTATGCAATAAATGTAGACATACTTATATTCCCTTTCCACTAATCTCGATCATAAACTTGTTCGTCTTGTGGGTAGGCTGTAGGCTTCAATCTCGTCTCGCCATCTACGTGTGTGAATGTCTTGGGAACTCTAAAAGATTAGTGCTTGAAAATTGTGTTAACAAGTCACTGTACCTTGGCTCACTTTTGTGTGATTATTTCTTTAGGTACGTCAAATTAAAGCTAGTCATGACTTTAGACCGAGACAAGACGAAATATTAATTATGAGTGATTTCATTAAGTTTTCAGGATCACTATAAATTACGTAAGCCGAAATAAAAACAAATTATGTATAGAAAAAAAAAATTTTTTTTTTTTTTAGTTAGTATTTAGACGCCGTTTGACGACCATTTCGACAAAAGAAACGATTATATGGCAAGAAAGACGGTGACTGATGAGATAACAAGTAATTGAAAGAAGAAGACATGCTGCGCCGACCCCACATAAATTGTTATAAGTGCAGGAGATGATGACGACCATGTCGAGAAATCGGTGAGGAAAGATAATTATTAAAACAACGTCAGGTTAATGCCGTAACATAAAAATTACCTGAACGACGACATATATCAGTATACAAACAGAAACCTGCTACCAAACAAAGTTGCATCTATAATACCAAAAACAAGTTGCAATACTATTTTAATCAATATCCAGCAAAATCACGTTGACCTACCCTGCTCCTCACCTATCGTACAAAGTATTACTAAGACGAGGGCAGTTCATCGAACCTTCGGGGATTTTCTTAAGTTGGCTCATATTTTCGCGGCGTGCGTGCAATGTAGGTAAATTGAGCATGTGGGTGGATTCTCAGTACGTCGAATTATGCCAATAGCCAATATTTGGGCCAATAGGCTCGTCAGGTTAAGTTTAGGTCGTTTTGTTTGGTCGAATGTATTTGGCACAAATGTTGGTGATATGGCACCAACAAAATGAGTTCGTTGACCGGATATGCGGGCGGTAATAACCTCCCGGAGCGTAGTGAGGGGATATTAGTCGGTAGAAAATCAATTTATCGATAATTAATTGCATTTAGTTGTCATTCGTGTTGGCGTCAACAAGATTTTTTGCCGTATTTCAAAGAAGAAAATAACAATATTAGGTGGTTATGTACCGACATTTTTAAAGGATATTTTATATTTTTTTATGAATAGGGTGAGTTACACCATAGATTGTAAACGTTTTACTTCATAAAACTCATGAATAAATTAAAATCAAAGAAAGGGTACTAAAACTGCACAAATTACTCAAAAGTCAACGTTATTAATATTGCAGTTAAGGTTGTATGACCTTTGCTTCAGTTTAAACCACTTAACAGACTTTATGTTTATTTTACATTAATATTACGAAATAAGACACAACAAGATTATATTTTTGATAAGAGTGACGTCGTTGTAATAATAAATCAAATCATTTATTGCATCCTTAACACTCTCATCGCCATACGGTCCGCCAGCGGGACCATTCTACATAAATTTATATTTTGTATTTTTTTCCATGTACATTCAACTTGTGGTCAAATAAAAATAAATAGACACAATTATGGACCCTGTCGGGCACAGCAAGTTTTAAATAAATATAGAAAGGATAAGAGCGCTTCTCTAATTTTCCTTGTATTACAAGAAAAGAAGAAAAATTACAATTATTATAATTTCGAATTATTTTATATCCTATTTCATCATTCATCATTTCAGCCGAAAGACGTCCACTGCTGGACATAGGCCTCCCCCAAGGGGGGGTTTTGCCATAATCGCCACGCTTGGCGATATATCCTATTTATTATTTTATATTTCCGTTTACATAGTATATTAATATTGTGTATTCAAGTCTATCCATTCATTCAATATTTTTTTTTTATATACAAGGTGTTGTTTTGCAACCTCGTCAAATCTAGGAGGTAACTATGCTAATGATTCTCGACCCGAATCAATAATAAAATGAGTAGGTAATTTTCTTTTTTTTATTTATTTACTGAAATCGGTAACTGTGAACCACCCGTGTTTTAAACACGGGCCGTCTGATCGCTGCCTTATAACGTCGCTTACACACAAACAAAAAACCTCTCACTCCCGATGATGCTATCACCCTCCTCCAGGAGAGTAGCAAAGAGACTAGCACTCTTAAAAAGTACAGACACAAACCGCCGTCTTTCCGACCTCGCCGTCGAGGTCCGTCGCGACGTCCCGGTCCATGCCCTCCCCGACCCTCGCTCGAGCCAGCCCGCGATGCTGTGCCAGTAGTTTTAAATCAGCCCCTAAATAATGATATCACTCAGATCCAGCCTGTCCCCATGCAGTCCTCCCCCAGCGACGCCCTGAGCCGAGGCTCGTACCCCACAGGGGGTGCCCTCAGCGTATAGTCGCTTAGTTTGTAAGTTTTTATGCCCTGGCTGGAGGCCTTACTCTTAAGGCACCCACAGGATAGTCCGGTTAAGCAGACGACAACCTCTTAGGTTGAACTGCGAGATGCCATTCATAAAAAAAAAAAAAAAACAAAAAACCTCAAACGTTTTTTCGATAATTTTATAATCCCTAAACCACGCTATGGGGGTTATTCTGAAATATTGTCAAATTTAAACAACAAAAAAATGCAGTGTTTTTTAATAATTTACAATTTTTTAATAAGGTACCGTAATTTATATTGAATATTTATGTCTTTTGTGACAACATCCTAAATTTTGACGAGGATGCAAAACAACACCTTGTATATATAATTAAGTACATAATATAATGTATTTAATAAACCTTGTAGGTATCAAAATAATGATTCATAGTCCTTTCGCCGCAGGATGGTGCGGGAGACATTTGACGAACCGTTCCTTTTCAATTTTAAACGTTACTCTGATTTACAATCATTACTGAATATTTTAGCTGCACCCTGAAAACCATAGTCGTAAAATACGGAATCGGTAATAAATTGAATAAATTTAGTTAATGTCACCTGTACCTTGCTACAGCAAAAGGACTATAGTTATTGTTCATTGTGACAAAAAACGTCCTCCAGACAAGAAAGAACCCGATGTTTTATTATTTTAGAACATTAGAGTCCACCTAGCACCACAAATTTCAAAATACGTTTAAAACATTGTTCTATTTCTAACTATAATAAGAAAAACATAGATATTTAATTATGTTTTTAATAGCGCTAAACGCGTTTAGTGATTTATGGTGCAGCTGAGCCCTGAGATCCCTTACACAGTAACACCGACATTGTCACAAAATAAGATGTTTACCTTCACTTCATGTTTTAATAGTATCATAGATTAACATGAACAAGTCTCATTGCTATTTGACATTTGAAGTTTATAGCAAATGTCAGTGACGATAAATGTGCAAAACCTTTAAATAAAATTATGTAAGGCGAAAGTAACAAATAAATATGAAAAATAAACTTAAAAAGCTAACATAACATCACACCTGTAATCCCCAAAGGGTGAGGCAGAGGCGTACCTAATAGTACACCCACATTTCGCCAGTTTTGTTTGGAGTACAAGGGGGCGATGGGCCTATTATCATCAAACGGGCACAGATCCAGACTCCGTGGCTGCTCGTAATGGAAAAACCCAATAACACTTTGCTCGACCCGGGAGTCGAACCCAAGAACTTCATACTCAACAGTCTTATAAAACTGTTTGGATTACTTTTTTTTTCAACTATGCTAATTAAACTATTTACTTAATCTACGAATAATGAACATGCAGTTGACATTACTAAATGTCAAAAAAGGTTTTGTCAATCTAGGGAGTGGTAGAGATATCCAATTACAGAATGATAATTTATTATAATTTTAATTACAAACAGATATTTGAAATGAGACTTATTTTAAGGTGGTATTTCGGAGGTCGGTTAAGACATTTTGTGGCAATTACTGTATCCTGTCGAATTCCACACAGTTTCATTGGTTTGTCAATGAATATGTCCAAAAATGGAAACGATTCCAATATCGAACGGCTTCATTATCTAGTCGGAGAGTTATGGAGAAAATGTCGGTGTTTGATTCTCTTCCTATGGATGTCTAATTAAAAGATAATGTTAAGTTAAAAGGATAAAGCGAGAAAATCCAGGTAAATAAAATACAGCAAAACTTAAACGTTCTTTTAAAAAGGTTATCATCAACATTTTAAAAGATCGAGCTCATTCATCATCATAACCAGCATATTACGGTCCCACTGTTGGGACACAGGCCTCCTCTCTCTGCAAGAGGAAATACATAGGTCGTAAACCACCACGTGGGTCCAGTACCGGTTAGCTCACAAAGTTTTCCTTTACCCAGCCAATGGGACAATGCCCTTCTCTACTGGGCCGCATGCATCTACACCTGCCAAACCTGAATGCCTCTTACGAAAATTAAAATATGAAAGCATAAAATGTTCTCCCCGAAAAAACATTACCTCTAAATGTCTACAAGCTAAGCACAACATTTTAACATCGCCATCCTCAAATTTCCACCCTATATGTCCTAAAAGCAAGACTAATTACAATCCTTAACACATCACAAATCACAAGTCTTCATGCCAAAGGATCAGAGAATTAATCCAATATTTCAACTAAGTTCACTCTATTATTTAATGCAGCTAAGCTTAAGTTACTTAGTGAGCATAATCAACGTCTTTCATGTACGTATAATTATTTAATTAATTACTACGGTAAGTAAAATGCAATCATAAGACTGTGCGAATATAATTAAGAAAATGTTTTCTTTTTATCGCGCCTCTGTTAATAATAATCTGGAAGCTAAACACGTTTTTGTTACACGTGGGTTTTAGTTCTTTTATAATGGTTTTAGTTTTGTTTTGTTGTTTTATCATGAAAATGTAAGAATTGACATTGATAGGTCTCCTGTGAGTGAATGCATAGCCGGAAAATTCTCTAATTATTTGAGAAAATAAAAATCAGGGTTAATTGTCAACCATATTGAATAAGACAGTGGACGAAAACATCTGTGAAGGTCTAAACCTTCACAGATGAACCTTTCACGGATTTAGTTTGTAGTCAACGTCTTTTGAAATTGTTAACCTCATATGTCCTTATTTTCTACCTACCCTCTTGTAAAAAAAGCGAATGGGTTTATGTATATATTTGTGTTTCTCTTATCTAACTTATAAACCTGGTTAGGCCTAATTATACTACACCCACATTTCGCCAGTTATGGTTAAGTCCCATGTAATAGAGGGCGAGCCTTTTGTCATCAAACGGGCACAAAACAGACTGCGTGGCCCGCTACTAAGAAATAAATACTCAGAAATTAGAATCAAAATCATATAATTTCAAAAACAAAAACAACGGATTAAAACCAACAGTTTTTCTGTTACCAGTGTGGGGGTTGTTAGCAGTCATTGTTCGTTACTTAACTTCAGTAGATAATTAGTAGAAATTTTCTTTATCTTTGCATTATTTTTCCTCACAAAGGCGGGCACCAAGCGGTCTTTATCTTAATACAGTTTACACAAAACAGCTTGAAATTATATTAAAACAGAAGAAAAAAATAAGATAATACATTTCTTATTCATTCATTTTATACTAGGATTAACTTAGTTTCAGTTAAGTAAGTAATTAACCTTTGCGAGCGAAAAGGAATGGAGATACTCTTTTAATATAAACTTTTTAAAGATTAGAGAATGCTTGGTGTAACTATTGAAAAATGTCATCTTACATCGTCAAGGAGTTTTACGGAACATAGCTATTTATTTTGAATAGCGAAAGTAAAAAGTATAGTTAAAGTCACTACCCTAGGCTAGGTATTAGCTGCCCCGTTTATGAAAATATCTATTTATAATAAATAAGTATTTCCAACCAAATTAAAACAATAAATTGTATTGCCATGTGCAAATTAAGACATTTAGCGTTACATAATCATGATCTTCCTGTCCTTGTCCTATTCTACTTGGGGTCAGCGCTACACGTTTTCTTCTTCCAATCTCCCCTGTCAGACTTCACGGCATAATAAACTATTAACTTAACAACGTTATATTTGTATTTAATTTTCAATTTATCGATATCAGTAGCCCATCACTAAACACTTGATTGAAAAACATCGCAGTGTGAAGAAACAATAAGATACAAAAGGACCACTCTTTACAACAAGTTAGGCTGTCTTGCGAAAACCGTAAGTCTTAAATAATTTTAATTTCAGTAAAAATACTGTTATGAATTATATTTTTTTTTACTTTTGGACCATAAGTTAATATTATTTTAGAGGTTTTTTTTTTATTTTATTTAAGTTTTTATTGTTATAACTTTGCGTACTATTAAATGTAGTCAACAGTACAATGTTTTGTGTGAGCCTAGTTCTAGTGTCCTAGCATAAAACGTGAATTTTAACTCCAAAAAAAAGTTATTTCCTAGCAATAATTTTAGTGTAAAGTTACTTAGTTTGATGTACATAATGCTTGTGTGACGGCTTCGCGAGGGGTTCGTTTACCCCCTCTATTTGTATTTCGTTGTATTTTTTTACTTTAGGCCCTCCAAAAAATTATTTAGCATTTTAAATACTTCACATCTACAGGTTCTATTCTAATGGAAGAAATCCATAAAATTCAGCCACACATTTTCATGGTTCCGTGATATTTTCTCTTGCTAAACACAGCCGTGTGAACGGGCCTTCGGTATATTTCTTTACAGTCAACGATTACCTCTCGATGATGTCACATTGCAATAACAATTTGCGTTCACGAATCTCTTCCATTGCCCCAGTTACTGATGAACTTGTTACAAAAACTGGTCTAAACATGATTTATTTATAGATGGAAATGTAATGGCGCATGTATGGTGTGGAGTGCAGCGGTGGTCCATTGGTGGCAGCCCTGACTTACGAGCAGCAAGCCATGGGTTCGAACCCAGGCTGGTGCATTACTTGTGTAATTTATTTCAGATTCAGATTCAGATTTTATTTATTTGCCAACAATGTAGGTACAAGTTTAAGATGATACAATAGCTGAAGGTTTCCGCTACATTCTACCTTACGGCATGCAAATTCATAGAAACTAACAGATTAGATACAATATTATTATAAATTAACAATTAACCATTTCATTCATCATCGCTGCTCTCAAAAACGGTGAAGGAAAACATTGTGAGGAAGCCGGAATGTCTTAGAACTAAAAATTCGAAGACATGTGACATCTACCAACTCACATTGGCCCCGCGTGGTGGATTACAGCCCACTCCCTCGCATAGAGATGAAGCCTGTGTACCAGCAGTGGGAACATTATAGGCTGATGATGGTGATATATGATGTAGTTATAGAACATGGAATCGCCGTATCTTGTGTATCTCTAGGGACGGTAATGCCAATATTAGTTATGAGTTCATAACAAACCATAATATTCAGGGATACTGAGAAATTCCTGATGGTAAAACCCAGTGACACTCTGCTCGACCTGGGCATTCAAAACAAGGACCTAGACAGTCCCTTAAGAAGAAAAAAAAACAGTGTTGAGACTCAAAACTAACGCATGGAAAAACGTTAGTTTTGAGTCACATTGAGTACATGGAAACTGTTGACAATGCCGCCTCTACCACTGCTGCTGCCGAGGCGTCTCCGTGCTGTGGGTCTGGGTGCAAAAACTACTGGATAGTGCATAGTAACTAAGGTGTAGCTTTAGGATTAGCTGTAAGGTGTGCGTTTCAAAGATTACGGTTGCCTAGATAAATTTGTAAGAGTTTACACATCTTAATATATAAGCATATATTAAGCGCATAAACAGCCATTCGGTGCATATTCAGTGCGCATTAGGTGCATTCAGGTCACTCTTGGTACAATTTTAATAAACTTTAAGTGCATATTTAGTCCGCAGGTATTTTGTTTCATTTGAATTTGAAAGAAAACTAAACAAAAAGATAATCTCTCAAGATTGTCTAAAGACAATTTTTCAATTTCAAACCTGCCTTCCAAATCTTGCCACTCACATCAAAATCTGCATTTACAAAGCAGTCTCAAACTTGAAAATGATATTTGAGCGCGAAACAAATCTAGCTGGAAACCATATTTTCACGAGGGATTTCCTTTATTACTATTATGATTCAATTCGTGGAGCGAGCGCGAAATGCAAATGGTTTAGAACAACGAAACAGAATACAGGGCCCTAGGGATCTTGGCTTACGTCATTAAGGCGTTTTGTGATGAGGCGATTTTACGACTTAGTATGAGCCTATGTAGTGGTGCGCTGCGATTTTATGCTGCGTTACACCACTATTTTATCATTGTAATAAACAAAAAAGTAAATCTTATGGGCTGAACTGTTTTTATGTCATTTGGCGCACAGATAGACCATGATAAGATTTTTGTCCAGGTAAGATGTTACCGAGGGATATTTTCCGAATCCCACCCGGGCAAAGACACGGGAAAAACTGTTAGCTAATAAACCTCATACAAAAACAACTATGTACAGTTGCATCAAGGGAAATAAACTAAAATAAAACTATTATGACGTTATATCCGTTGGTACTAACCCTGACATTTCAAACGTTGAAAAATGCATGAAACAACAGCGTTCCCGAAAGCGGAAGCAAGTTCAAATATTGCCGCAACAGCACATCCCCTATTACATTTAACGTGCGACTAAACGTTGCAGCATGACGCATAGTCGCAGTGGCGTAGCGAACCTAAGCCCCATATTAGCGTCGACTGAAACAAAGCGGGGCTTACACGTAATGGTAGTTAATGAATCTTTCACTGAATAATGTATGCCGTGTGTTCTTGGCTTAGCTTTACAGTTTACACTTTAGTTTTGTTGTTGACTTCTATTTGTGTGATATGTGATAGCATGCATAGTTATTATTTGGGACTGCATTTTAACTTGGAATGAGGGGTTGATTGTTTTTTCTATCTATACATATAAATAAAATTGAAGTATCTGTTTATGATTTCAAAATAACAGCTTTTCACTGAATGCAGCTGAAAGTTTACGGTACTATTTTTTGTGTCTGTGTGTTTGTTCCGGCTAATCTCCAAAACGGTTGGTCCGATTTTGATAGGATTTTACTGGAAGATAGCTGTATTATAAGGAGTAAGGATTACTGTTATTTTAGAAAAAAATAAGATAAGATTAAAATATACTGCGGATTGTTGAGATTGTGTCAAAAGATCATAACTCAAAAATAATGATAGAGGCTATGATGTGCACATCTCCCATAAGTACCTAGTTCTTATTTTTTGTATGTCTTTTTTTTAATTTATGGTCCTGATACGCGTAGATACCTAATTATTGACTTCAAACGTCCAAATGGCGAAATCGGTCATATTCTATACCCCCCTTATTGCATTGAAAAAATCTCAGAATCGTTGTTTAAGTGTCTGTGTGTGTCTTTAAGTGTCTGGTATGGCTAACACAACTAACACACTAAAACTAAACTAACTAAAAACTATGTAGACGTAACATGCGGTAACTTTACATATTCCATGTAATAGTTAACCAAGTTAACTAACTACAAATTAGTTTTGGCTGTTCACTGCTATTGAAAAAAACGAATCTAAATTGAGTGAAATGCTTGATGTTTCAATGTGAAATTAGTTTCAAGTATTATCATATTTTTGCAAGTTTCACATAGATGAACAAAATACGCATTAAAAAAATGTTAGCTCATACAGGGCTAAAGGCATAGTGGCCACAAGCATGACTTCTGAACATGATGTACTGGATTGGATTCGCGGGTCGGGCCAAATCTTATCGGGTTTTTCATCAGGAATTACTCAGTAGCAGTCACGGAGTCTGTTTTTTTTTATTGCCTAATGGGATTTCAAAATAACAGCTTTTCACTGAATGCATCTGAAAGTTTACGGTCAATATTATTTTATTGCAAATTAAGTCACAATTATCTGTTAGCTCCAAACGATTCTAACAAATGGCGGTATCTGTTGACTGGTTTAGTAAGTATTCAATAGATGGCGCTGTATAGGAGCGGAGCAGCAATGTAAAATATTGCGAAAACGGGAAAATGTGACGCAGACGAACTTGCGCGGAACAGCTAGTTATTATAATAAATTGTAACCCCTCCCTACGTTTCAAACTTAAGTTTCTTTGCCTCACTCGTCATAGGTACCTATTCAGAGGCCCATCAACCTTATTTTGAGGTGATAACTACGTCATCAGTAGGATATTAGACCGGTTGTCAGTGATAACGGGGTTTAATGATACCAGTTTGTACGACTACAAGGTAGATTTGAATGGTGGAGTAATGTTGTAACTTGGAAAGTCACTGATTATGAAGAACTAGCGGTGCCCACGACTTCGTCCGCGTGGAATTTAACAAAAAGTTATTATTAATTTTAGTTTTTTTTTCTAAAATGTAAGTAGCCTAAGTTATTACATCAGTTATCTGCCAGTGAAAGTCCCGTCAAAATCGGTCCAGCCGTTCCAGAGATTAGCAGGAACAAACAGACAGACAGACAGACAGAACACACAACTGCATGCTTTTCAGTTTTGTTCTTGCAGTTTAAAACAATTTGAATTGCGTTATTTTCGGTCCCTATCCGTATCCGACGAAATTTTACAAACACATAAATCAAAATTATTATAATTTTAATCAAAATGATTATTTTTTTAATTCAAAATTTGTGTCTTTGTCGTCTTAGTGCTTGTTCACACACAACAAGCAGGCACGAGCGAGAGCGCGGGCGCGGGCCCGCTAGTATCAGCGCGTCGGCGTTTTATATTTGAACACTTGCATTACTTGCATATTACGCTGTGTCAGATATTTAGTGCCCGCGCTCGCGCTTGCTCCTGCGTTTTGTGTGTGACAAGCACTTACATCTTTTGTTACATTTTTTAACGAGTAACTCATCAGTTTAAGAAATTTAAATTTTGCTTGATTCACAGTGTGCCGAATTTAATTATCTGTGCCTCTATTTCCCCCTGGGTGATAATGTAAACGATGTAAAAGTTTACGTTACAATGTCCCTAACACCGCGTATAAAAATAAATAAACAAGTAATAAAATAGACCATAACCAACGATTAATAAAAGTAAATTTCTAAAGAAAAATACACAGGCATATTCATAATTTTCCCCACGTTATTTTCTTTTATGTACAACAAGCTATAAAAGTACCATAAATGTTTATTCAAATAATACTGTAAATCATTTCGCGTCGATAATTTATTGTTTGTATTTAAGAAGAAAACATAGCAAGTTAGAATTTGTTGTTCGAAGTAAGGACACGTTCACAGCCTCGGGCTTCTTGCGTCAAATAAAAAACGCGCGCGTTTCGGCGTCGCCCGTCGCAAATCAAGTAACGATGACTCATAGAGTCATATCATGCTCTACAAGAATAATGTCATTTGTTTTCCCTGCAGTGGTTTTCGAAAGAGGCGTGTCGTTTGAATGTGTACTGTGTAGCTTGTGGCCAAGATGTAATGTTGCGTGTGAAAATGGTATAAATGAACAAGAAAGTACGTAACAACGAAATAAAGCATGCGGATTGGGATTTTCTTTCAAAAGTGTTTTTTCTCTATTTGAGTCCTTTTAATGTAAAAGAAAAGAATGAAAATTCTCTAATGTCTTGTAAGAATTTTTGACATTAATTATATTGTTCTCCAAGCTAGTAGAAGCATCTTTTAAATTAGTTTTAAGTATCTACGTTTTGTTTTATAATCTGCGATATTTAACTAGTTTTTAAACTCATTTTTTTCATATACAGTTATAATACTGCTTAGTCAAAGACACGACGTCACAGTTTTGGAAAAACTCTGAAAAACAAACAAAGCCTTTCATCCAAGGGGCATGTAAATGACGAATATAAATTCGCATCTGATACCGTTGAGACGCGACACCCCAATAATAGTGCCACAGAGTTAAGGTTGGCACTGCTGGAACCCCAAATATTTAATGTAAAAAGGACTTAAAGAGT
This sequence comes from Cerastis rubricosa, assembly GCA_949152445.1. Taxonomy (NCBI): domain Eukaryota; kingdom Metazoa; phylum Arthropoda; class Insecta; order Lepidoptera; family Noctuidae; genus Cerastis; species Cerastis rubricosa. Next base: position 21,430,767 of record OX424532.1, read on the forward strand.
GTTTCTAATGAATATGACGTATTGTGTGATCGATCAGGCATTTCATAATAAACCATCGCATCGATAGCTAATTTACATATCTCGGACTACAATCTTGTATTTGAAAGTTTTCACAGTAATTAACTAACTTTAATTAACTTTCTGAAAATCCATGTGAAACAATCATTTTAAAAACTTATAAAAATGAAACCAAAATCGTCTGGAATAGGTATAGACTCGTTATCCCATTTCTAAATATAACTAAGTTTAAAATTGCGACAAATAGGCAACCAAACGCCACTAACACACTCCTACAATCCGCAAATGACCTAGACTGTACCCAACAACGTTAGGGCTCGACCACAATACATACTGTAACTTCTTGCTCTAATAAATAGGTCAAGGAAGCTAGCATTGTCTTGTTCTATTAACCTGAGTTTGTGCCGCGACCTAGCGGGAAAAGGAAAAGCTAGTTAAATCTATTTTGTAGGGGGAACCAGTTCTCATTTGAAATGGGAAGACAGACGTTTGTTTATTATTTTATAATGTCAATAAACGAGCTATGTAGTTGTAGGCATTTTGATTGTTCTTCTACTTATCTAATTTAATTGATGTTTGAATTGCTTATGCTGTACCTATATTACATATATGTAAATGTAATTTATTGCAATCGTTAACAAATGAATTTAATTTTATTTTAGATGTGTAATTAATAATAGTTACAATTAATTAAATAATTGATCACATGTTAGACAAAAGTAGTCATATTATTTGTCTATCTGTTACCTTTTTATGCCGTAACGGCAAAACAAGTTTCATTAATATTTGGCACACCGGTAACAGGTAGACCTGCACCATGATCTGGGATATAGGGCATAGGAACAGTTCATACACTTAATACGTTCTTGTGGGATAATTTTTGATATGCACGCAGGCAAAAACTAGTGAGCCACGGACAAATAATTTCAAATATGTAATGTAGTAGGCATGCCCAAACAATCTTTTAAAAAAAAATCAAGATCGTTTTGGGTAAAACAATTCTGTGAACCAAAATTACATCATCATAAAAGTCGTGTATTTATTATCGGCAAACGTGGCAGCCCTACAGTAGGTACAATCTAGTACACGTCAAATCACGAAGGATTTTTTTTGAAAAGCCGATTTTCAGCCAAATTGATTGCATGTCTTCGGAAATTTTGCTCCAATGTTTTTGTTTCTTTGATTACGGGGCTAGGAAACGAAGATTCGGCGCTACGCTTTCTTCGATCAACAAACTGCAATGCTGCAATAGATGAGCACATCTGATATTTGTAGCTTGATAAATGGCTGGGAATGCATTGCTGCAAAATGCTATTACGCTGAAAAATTGTGTTTATCGATTCGCGGCTTTTCTCGGTCACAATTTCTGGCCAGTTGGGAATACGTCAGAATTAATCCTAGGCTTAACTGTTCTTTTAGGTCCGTTTGCACCAAATAGCACTAAACGCGTTTCACGTTTGTATTTAAAACAACGTTTTTGTTCTATCAATCGTTTCAAAATTGTATTTTAAAAATATTTCGCGCTAAACACAAGTGATTTGTATGTACAAGCGAACTTTATAAAAATGTGTTTTACAACAGTAGTTAAAATATCGCAATCTACGTTAATTATTTCCTTTACAGTTACAAGATTCACATAAAAACACTGAACAATAAAGGGACAAAGCACTTTACATGTTGATTGACAGATGACAATCTGTCATCCATCATCTATCAACTACACGCTTGTTCTTAAGACTGCGACTAGGGACATAAGCGGAGCGGGGCGATGAGCGGGTAGGAATCAAGTTTAGTAAGAGTAGGTACAAGAAAAAATATCACTTTACATCACTGTCCTAATCACAGTAACCACTATTCTTGATACTATAAGTTGACAGCGGTTGACTGCCGCTGACCAATCTGTCAACATTAAACTGATATTTGTTTCCGTTACAATAGGGTTGCTACTTGATTGCAGCTGTAAGAGGTAGAATAACTTCGAAAGTACGGTACTCTGACGAGTGGAAATATATCTTTAAATATCTATAAACAAGGTGTTGTTTTGCAACCTCGTCAAATTCTAGGAGGTAACTATGCTAATGATTCTCGACCCGAATCAATAATAAAATGAGTAGGTAATTTTCTTTTTTTCATTTATTTACTGAAATCGGTAACTGTGAACCACCCGTGTTTTAAACACGGGCCGTCTGATTCCCGCCTTATAACGTCGCTTACACACAAACAAAAAACCTCAAACGTTTTTTCGATAATTTCATAATCCGTAAACCACGTTAAGGGGGTTATTCTGAAATATTGACAAATTTAAACAACAAAAAAACGCAGTGTTTTGTAATTATTTACTAGGTACCGTAATTTATATTGATTATTTATGTCTTTTGTGACAACATCCTGAATTTTGACGAGGATGCAAAACAACACCTTGTATATGTCTAGGCACAGTGTTACATAAATCATACTGTACCACATCGCTTTATAGCTACTGTTTCTGAGACTAAAAGCATACTTTTACTTATCGGAGTAAACCCGTGCTCGCTCCGCCTGTACCTAAGCCCACCGCTCTATCCCTAACTGAATCAAATCACAATTGACATCCAACAAAAACCCTGATTAAAACCACAGATAACGACTACAATGAAACCCATCATTCATGAACGACAAGACAAGAAATAAATCGAAATCAATTACTGTCAACCAGATTAATTACAACATAATTACCTACCGACTGATTTGATGATTACAGATCATACTTGTATAACCGAGATTTTTTTTATAAAATTTATGTTTGAACTGTAATTATTTATGCACGTGGTATTACTCGAGGTCGAGATAAGGATAGAGCTGACAAATACTTGCACTGACTGCACAGATCCACTCAAGTCTGTGTAGCTCTTTCTTCTGAAGACCATTTCAAACTATAATCTTCATATCTTCGTCCTTATGTGAGTTGACCGAGATTATGTCTGGAATTCTGGACCTCAAAAGACACTAAGAGCTCTGAGTTTGTTTCGGCTGTTTCTTCTCAGAGTAGTGAGGGCGTAACACCGGCCACATCTAGTTAAAAAAATTACGTATAAAAGTCTTTTTAAAAACGTATATGCAATATTAATATCGTTCGTTAGTCATTTATCATTTAATGCCGGCGATTAGCGACAAGCGAATAGAGCTGCGACTAAAAGGGTGAAGCGAGTAGCGAGTGCGCGATGGCGACGGGTGATTTCTCGCTGGTTTTTGTATTACCAAACAAGGATTTCAGCGAGTGTTCTACACGTCAAGCGAAAGTACTCTGTTTTATAGCTCTTGTTGCTACGACAAACGAGTACTAGCTTGCAGTATAAACAGTCAGTGATCAAACAATTAATAAAGGGTGTAAATGGTCCTACAACGACATCGAAGGCTCTTGTTCTCCTCGTCATTGCGATCATTTTTTGATCTGGATCATACCTGAGAACTTTCTAGTTATGGAGATATTGGCGATCAAAGTACCAACTTTTTTACAAGTTTTTTTTGTTAGTACTAGTTTTGTTTGTTTTGTCACAATGTGTTGAGTGTGACGGCGCCTTTGCAAAAAGGCTTCATATGATTAACGTTGCAAACTAAACTGTTACCACAGACGAGAGAGAAGCGGTCTACAATACTCTCTGGCGGAACGTCAAGTCGTTGCGGGTAGCCATATTGACTTGAGTAGTTGTCAAGGCAAGTGGCGCGTAACAGGACGTTGACGGATCGCCGACGTCTGTTTGCTTAATCTAATTAAATCTGGTGCGACATATCATAAGTAATTCCGATGCCACGGGTAAGAGTCTTCATCAGAATTGGGATAAAGAATCGCGCCCTCCACGAAAATAAGGCCAAGTGAGGAACATAGCCAATGAACTTTTCAAGCAACAAGGAAAGCGTCCAAACCTGCGAGCACAAATCATCAAGAGGGTACCCTCACAACATCATCGGGTGAGACCGTTTCTTTTCTTATCGATAAGTAGGTCATCTGACTCATTGCTTAAACATGGCTTGTTTAATTGGTTTACGGGTGACATCATAATCAGTAAACCTTACTGGCATCGGAGGTTATGATTTAAAATGCACGATGGAGATCGTACCATTAAAATAGGCGATATTTTGATAAAATAGGTTGTCGGCCAATAAGTTCAGGAATTATTAGATGCTGGCGTAATTTGTAAAAGTTCTTTGACGTTTGGAGTAAGCGCTTGTGTGGTCTACATGTTTCAGTCGAAAAGAAAGTGTGTTTAGTCGAAATGTTACTGTTGTTCGGTTCATGCTTTACAATGATCGAAGGGACGCAGGTGCCCGGTTTATGACGTTGGTCGAAGGGACGCTATTGTCCGGTCCGTACCCTGGTATGGTCGAAGGGACGCAGTTGTCCGGTCCAAACGTTGGTATGGTCGAAAGGATAATGTCGTCCGGGCCATGCAGCTGATAGCGGCTCGTTGAGGGGACACATTCATCCGGTCCAACCTTAAGTGTTCACTGGTCGAAAGGACAGTGTCGTCCGGGCCATGCAGCTGATAGCGGCTGGTTGAAAGGACACACCCGTCCGGTCCAGGTGTTAACTGTTTAGAGAAAGGTGTCGTCCGGTCCATGAGTGGTCGAAAGGACACACGCTTTCGCTGTAGGAGAAAGGTGTCGTCCGGTCCATGAGTGGTCGAAAGGACACACGCTTTCGTTGTAGGAGAAAGGTGTCGTCCGGTCCATGAGTGGTTGAAAGGACACACGCTTTCGTTGTAGGAGAAAGGTGTCGTCCGGTTCGTGAGTGGTCGAAAGGACACACGCTTTCGTTGTAGGAGAAAGGTGTCGTCCGGTCCATGAGTGGTCGAAAGGACACACGCTTTCGTTGTAGGAGAAAGGTGTCGTCCGGTCCATGAGTGGTCGAAAGGACACACGCTTTCGGTGTAGGAGTAAGGTGTCGTCCGGTCCATGAGTGGTCGAAAGGACACACGCTTTCTTGGTAGGATTAAAATGCCGTCTAGTCCGTGAGTGATCGAAAGAATACACGCTTTCTTTTGTTCTGAAACAGTTACAGTTACGATGAGAGTAATGTTTGTCATAGTTTGTCAGGATGGAAGAGCGGATGTCTTGGTGATTAGACATTGTTTGTTCCAGGAATACAATAACGCCCGAGGACGGTCGTATGTCAGTCTGGCCGTGACGGCGCCTTTGCAAAAAGGCTTCATATGATTAACGTTGCAAACTAAACTATTACCACAGACGAGAGAGAAGCGGTCTACAATACTCTCTGGCGGAACGTCAAGTCGTTGCGGGTAGCCATATTGACTTGAGTAGTTGTCAAGGCAAGTGGCGCGTAACAGGACGTTGACGGATCGCCGACGTCTGTTTGCTTAATCTAATTAAATCTGGTGCGACATATCATAAGTAATTCCGATGCCACGGGTAAGAGTCTTCAAGTGCATTTCACCGTAAAACATATTTTTCACCCCAAAAATATCGCGTTTCCCAGCAATCATTTTTGCGTACGTTTTGATGTACAAAATGCTTTTCTACGTATCTTGCTCTCTATAGCTGCTTGTATAGCTCGTCGACGGCAGTGGGACAAATGCCTTACAGCCGGTTACAACGCAAACAAATTGTCTATAATTCGTTTGCTCTAGATTTTAATTGGTGCTATCGTCAAATAGTTTTGATTTACATAAGCAGCGGGTAAAAAAGAAGATGAATTGCGTTGTCGAAGGTCTTGCGTGCTGATTAATTATTTATTAATTAGATTTACTGTGAATCATGCTTAACAGGATCTGATAAGAATCCGGGTTGGCACGAGTAAGTTGACTCCTTTCAAGAATTGTTACTCAAACTATTTATTTCAATTAAACCATTTTCAAGCCACTTTCACTGTTAGTTTTTTTAAATACAAGTTTTTGTTTCATCATGATCATTTCAGCACAAAAGCCGTCCACTGCTGGACATAGGCCTCCCACAAGTATCACCACATTGACATTTTGGGGGGTTTTGCCATAATCGCCACGCTTGGCAGGCGGGTTGGCGATCGCAGTACGGTGGTTACAAAAGCACAGAGAACGCTGCTGCCCATTTTCTGACAAATCCCTGTGTCGCCTCTTACGACACCCACGGGAAGATATGGGATGGTGCTATTCTTTACGTCCGACACCATACAGAACCCGAAACCATACAGAACCAGAGAAGTTTTTATTATTATAACTTTAAATATTTCTACGACCCCCGATCTAGCCAATGCTTCCATCAGCAAAATATTTTGAGGGCGTTACATTGAGTCTTACCGTGTAGAACGTGAATATTGACGCAAAATAAAAAAAAAAACCGTTCAAGTGCAAGTCGGACTCGCGCACGAAGGGTTCCGTACCATTATTTATAAAAACGAGCAAAAACATCACTTTTTTGTATAGGAGCCCCAATATTTATTTTATTCTGTTTTTTAGTACTTGTTGTTATAGCGGCAACAGAAATACATAATCTGTAGAAATTTCAACTGGCTAACTATCACGGTTCATAAGATACAGCCTGGTGACAGACGGACTGACGGACGGACAGCGAAGTCTCAGTAATAGGGTCCCGTTTGACTCTTTGGGTACGGAACCCTTAAAACGTTACCCAGCAAAAAATTCGTGTTTACTTAGTTTTATGAACAGAATGCTTGATCCATCAATCGGCTTCGTGAAAGGTCTGTTTATATCTCTTATAAGTACTATTTCAAAATAATAGCTAACTGTGCTAAATACCATTCAGTCTAAATCAATTTATCTGCTCAACTATAACTGGCCAAACTGTTAATTTTATAATTAATAACACACAAGCAAGTAATATAATTTCAACAGCCGCTAGCCGACATAAATGCTCAGTTCAATAATTTTGCTCAACATTAGTGGCTTACATTCTCTGTTGCACAAGGGTGGTGATTGTAAGGGTGTGTACACAAACATTAAACAATATTAATATGTAACTTAAATGCAACGGTTGTATTGTATTGTAAAAAATGGAAGCCGAAAAATGACTGACTCCTAAGATACAGGTCTGCGTACCTAGTTTAGGGGCTGGAAATCTGCCAATAATATTATACTCGATTGTACAACCTACTGCCTACATGTGAACTGCCTACAATTGATCGATCATCGATCGGCTATCGATCGCCGTCGACTAATCCATTCTACCATCGATCGATGGCATCGATCGATAGGTGTGGTAACAACCTAATGTATCTTGTTTTTTTTTTCTGATGTACACATAAATATTTTATTAAGACGTGTACCATTTCTCGACGTGGCGTAGAACTGAGTGGTGCTGGAACCTCAAATGGACTAATATGAATAACTGCCTTATTGGTCTGTTGGTCGCAATATCTACTCCTAAGCATGAGTTCCAGGGATCGATTCCCGGGTCAGGCCAATTATTATTGAGCCTTCAGCAATTATTCAGAAGCAGCCACGGAATCTGCGTTTGTGCCCGGGTGATGGCAATAGGCTCATCCCGATTACATGGGACTTAAACATAACTGGCTTCTCTCCAGTATCTACGTACACCTCTTACTTCACCAAAAGTCACAAGACAACTGAGAATATCGCTTCACAGCCGCGCTTGCGTGTCTGCCGGCGGTTTTTTTGTGGTCAAGCCACCGGCAATGCAGTGGGCTGTGTAGATGCACCTTTATGTATGGAAATATGGCCTTTGTAGATTATATTGGAAAGCAAGCTTCAGCATATTAAATTTGAAATTTAGTGTGGACACTCGTGCAATTTCCCTGAACAATGCAAGTGCAAACATTCATATTTGTGCGATTCATCCACAATGTACTCATACCCTTACGATTCATTGCATTTTATTACGCTGTAAGATGTATTGTTAGTTATAATAGCGTTTAGTTTTTAACGACCAGTTACATGGCACCGTCTCTATAAAATATAATGAAGTTGATTATTTAATAAATTACAATTTTACGATTCTCTGGCTTCTTTACAACCGTGTGATCTTAGTTTAACAACGGACGGTTCTGTCGTTTTCTACTGTTTTCGTAACGAGCTATCTTTGAGCAAGAATTATGAAAATGTGTAGTAATAAATAATGTTTGAAAGCGGAGACAGGTCTTTATGAAACAAGAATGGTCTACCCGTACCTATTAACATTGGTTAAAGTAGAAGTAACTGTGTCTGTCTGTGACTTTTCAAGCCGTGATGGCTGAATAGATATCTACTTTGACACATGGGTAGATCATAACCTATGTTAGGACATAGGACTTTTCATCATCTGCCTATCCTTTTCCCAAACTGCCTATCTGACCACCACAACCAAGTTAGTACTGGATAATACGATACCCTTTGGTAAGACTGGTTGTCAGGCTTTTGGGCCACAGACTGCCTATAACGACTATCAAAGATCTACAAATGAAAGCCCGGAGCAACGGTTTAAAGTGCTTTCCGGGGCACGAAGGAAACTTGGCACGTAATGGGCGGCCACCCAACCACGGACAAACCAAAGGTCCTCAGACAAAGGACTACATCATTACATCCGCTATAGTACTTTTCCCGTGGAATAATTCCCGACGTCTAAATCAAGTATTAAAATAAAAAAGAAGATAAAATATTTGAAACGCGAGTTTGTTTTAACACACCGACCACACCGTGAATGTCTTAACTTCAATATGCACCAAACGAATGGCATGCAATGGAATGGCTATATATTACCAAAATAATAGATAAAGGTAACTTACAATTAAAATAAAGATACTATCATTTGAAAGAATAATAAACATCCTCTTCATAACAAACCAATTTAAACCAATTCTTATTCCCATACCAACAGAACACATATTTAAAATCCTTGGCTTCCCAAATCCTACATGGCTTGCCCAATATGGCCGAAAGATAGATTATTGGTACCTTCAATTAAAACATAGATACTATCGTTCAAAAAAATAGGTAATAAACAACATGACCTTACAAAAAGAAATCGTTTTCCCATACGAGCAGCCATTTAATTTTTCAAGGCATTTTTCAAATACTTTAAGTGTTTTATTTGAAAAATGTCTTGAAAAATTAAATGGCGGAACCTATAAGACCGAAAAATAGTTTATAGGTACCTACAATTAAAGCAGAGAATCGTTTAAGAGAATAGGTAATAAAAAGCCTCACCATACAAAAATAAACTCAATTCTCTTTTCTCATACGAACAAGTTAAGAAAAGCCTTGAATAACGCCAGGTACACACTCTAAATTACTTTACAACATACAGCAAATGAAAGTGGTCGGGACCAAGGCGAGCGGGTGCGAAGTCGAGATAATACGATACGGTACCGATATATCGATATCGGTAATTAGTGTGTTACAAACTTTATGAGTGGTGGTGAAAAACGCGGGTAGGTTAGCAGTTACACAATGTGAATTATGGCCTTTTCCTGATTTTCTGTTTTCTGTCTTGGCGGGACCCGAAATTGATACCTTGGGACAAATTGTTTCTGTTCTGGCAAACCATAAAAGAGATTGTGGAACTAAATAGATCGATTCCTTTACCTCCCCCCTGTGCCTTGCCCACCATCCTTATGGCCACCGGCCTTACCAACCCGCACTGGGCCCGTGTGGTGGATTACGACCCATTCCCTCTCTTAGAGAGGAGGCCTGTGTCCGAATAGTGGGAACATTATAGGCTGATGATGATGATGATGATGTGCGTTAGCTTTGTCATTGGCTTGGTCTCGTTTTATGCTTAGTTTTAAGCCAATTTCTAAATACCTCTCTTAACATTATGTAAGAACATGATATATCTATACACTGTAGAGTGCAAATAAATGTAGACTTGAATATGAAACCTAGAATGGCGTAGAAATTAATGGATGAAAGAGAGTCCTTCACCCAGAAGAATATAGGCTAACCTTCCTGCAAGCCTTGAGCGAAACCCACACGAGTAGAAAAGAGACGGTTAACTCCTTGGAAAGTTCAGTATTTATTTTATTGGAAACTAGCTTTGCCCGCTACATCGCTCGCATAGCTAAGAGTTTGACAATAACCGGCTCGGACATGAGAAAATAATTGTTCTTTTCCTCGGGAACACCAAGTTTTTCGGGATGATAGGTACCGTATGTCCATTGCTGTACCTACACCTGACAAAGTACTTGGAAAATTTCGGGATGATCGATTCAGTAGTTTAGGTGTGAAAATGCAACAAACAAACAAACTTACTTTCGCATTAGGACTTGCTGTGCCCGCGACTTCGTCCGCGTGGAATTTATCAAAAAAGTGCAATTTTTATTTTATTTATTTTTGTTTTTTATAAAATAGAAGTAGCCTAAGTTACTCCTTATTACATCAGCTATCTGCCAGTGAAAATCCCGTCAAAATCAGTCCCGCCGTTCCAGAGATTAGCTGGAACGAAAAGGTTGACAGACAAAAATTGTAAAAAATGTTATTTTTGTAAAATATGTGCCGTATATACATTCATATGCATGTAGTAAAAAGCGGTTATTTTAATATTACAAACAGACAATTCAATTTTATTTATATTAGTTAAGTTAGGATTACGATTTTATTAGAGTTTTCCGCTTATGAGGCGTATCGCTGTTCTCAAAGCCCTGCACAGAATGGGACCGGTGGTACGTTATAATAATTAAAGTGAGGCTAACAAACATGCATAACACGTCATGTTTTAAATACCTAGTGGACCCTAGTGTAGATATAACTTTAGTTCAAGTCATCAATCTCACAAGTTACGAGTATCTTAATGCGAATAGTTGTTTAACAATTAGTTACTAATTGATTAAATTAGCAATTAGTTATTCTGTTGTGCAGTTTTGTTATATATTTTTATTTAAACATTACAGAATACTAAAGTCCTGAAGACAAGAGCACTGAGACAGGTAGACGGATCGCGGTAGACCGAGGAGAAGATGGCGGGACGACCTGGGTGGCTTCCTCGCGAATTGGCGAGAAGAAGCACACCATCGTGAAAACTGGAAGGAATGGGGGAAGCCTTTGCCCAGGACAGGTAATTACAACTGTTCTGTATGAGGGACGACAGAATTTGATTTAGGCATTATGGGTCATGATTTCATGAACTCGGAAGTGTTTCTTTAGCCACTCATCCGACAGCAAATTAAATTCTGGGGTTCTAATGTGAATTTTCAAAAGAAAATCTTAATCTCTTCACACCCTGACACTTTGTCCAACTCGGGTATTGCATCAAAGACCTCGATCTCCAAGCTTAGACGTCGCCCTTGTGACTACTATGGTCTACTTGCACCACCAATCACTAAACATTTAACGCTAAAAGATTTTAAACATCACTGTTTCTACAAATCTAGTTTATAGATAAAAAATGTTGATGTTTAAAAAAAAAAACTATTGTTGTTGCTTAACTTGTCTTTAAAATTTTGTATGCTATGTTTTATCCTAAACATGCTTGTGCCTCAATTTGTATCTAGCATCCTTGTATACCATGTTTTACGCAAATAAATATTCTATTCTATTCTACAATCGTTTGAAAATGATAGATTACTGTGTTAAATACGTTTACAACGCAAGTAGGCCTTAATCAATGAGCTAGCCAGGTAGCCATAACCATATACAAACGTATAAAAACAAACTTTCTACTCGGCCTATCAAAGTCCACAGAAGGACATGTCGCTCTACCAATGAAGGCTGGTTAATTACGCTCACTCCCAACACAGGTCAAATTCCGATAAGTCATAGACGAAGGAATTCCACATAACAGCCGTAAGGCCGTACCCTACTAATACACTTAACAACAGCTTATACCTAAGGGCTTTATCATACTGGCGATTTGCAAGCGTGTTTCCAGCGACGCGATTGTTTGAAAGACTGCGCGCATTACACAGACTCGACGAGGACTCCACTCTGTCTCTCTCTCTCTACTCACAGTAAAGCATCGAAATGTGAGCTTTATTTATCGTTACGGTCAAATTTTCAAGATTGCCATAAGAATCTGACACGCAGTCCTTAACACAGCTGCATAAATCGTAAATAAGTAAGTAATGAATAGGGGTGTAGGGACACATAGGACATTACAGTGGGCCACGGTTTGGTGGGAGCACTAAATTGAGTGCCGAAAGCATCTGTTTACTCCGCGATTGCGCGACGAGAGTTAACAAGAGATACCGAAATAAGCAAGCGTAGTACCTTCTTACCCGCGTAGAGCACGTGCACAATCGCCTTGTGTGGAAATATGCTGTATAAGGATTTGAATATTCTTGTTTTAATACGTTTTCTTTTGTATCATGGTATTGATATAAACAGGTATTATGCGTAGTCCTAATTTCAAAGGCCCAAAATATTACAACCTCTTTGTCAGTGTGATAACACTTAAGCCGTTTACTGTTGCTAGGCAACGATAAAACCTAGGCACCAAACAAGTTTGCAAAGGACCTGACAATCTACGCACGCATGTTTTGCAACTAGAACAGACACGTACAATCGCGCACAAAAATTTACATACGACATTTTTTATTTCCCTTGCGTTAAAAATTAAATATTAATTTTATAGCAATGTAAGTGCGAAGTAGTTTCGCAATGCGAATCGTTCATTTAAATTTTTCGTGCGTAATGTTATTCCGGTAATTTGTAGACTCGTGTTTTTTTTTTGAGAGCAATTAAAACGAATGGAATCTCAAGGTGATCTGTTTTTTTATGGGATGATCATATTTCATTGGTCACTTGCATTAAAATTAGACGTCATTATTTTTTTGTTTATCTAAACTAATATTATAAAGAGGAAAGATTTGATTGTTTGTTTGCATTGAATAGGCTCCGAAACTACTGGTCCGATTTGAAAAATTCTTTCAGAGGTATATAGCCCATTTATTGAGGAAGGCTATCGGCTATATATCAACACGCTACGACCAATAGGAAAAAAGGTGATATGTAAACTTAAATTATGCCCTTAAATTGAACTTGGATAAAACTGGAAAATATGAGCACTGTTCCTGATTACAGGTACCACTCGACATGCAGTAGTAGTACAGTATTCGTCAGTGCTCTAGAAACATTCATCCAGCCCAGCTTATAAACTTAGACAATCTAGTTGTCGGAATGAGAGAATGTTAGAAAGGAATGCCAGTAACTTAACTGAAAACTATAATATTGATAAAGTTTTGTTACTGTGCCGTTTAATCAATAATGATCGAATACTCTACAACAATGAAACATTTTATCGTTAAAAACAAACTATCAAAATTTGTCTATCACCAAACCTCACTGGGCACGTGTGGTGGACTATGGCCCACTCCATCGTACAGAGCGGAGGCGTGTGTCCGAACAGTGGGAATCTTATAAGATAATTATGTAGTAGTAATGTCAAGTATTCATGTCACTGTCAGTTTGACAGCTGACATAAAGTAAGATAACAGCAACACTAGTATGCGCCCTTTTACCTAGGAGCTCGGCTATGAAATACATGCTAAATTTTAATTATGAAAATTATCTGAAACAATCCACAAAATACTTTCAGTAAGATGTTTTATTATCAGAAGAACATTATAGGTTAATGGTTATACTTATGAAAGCATGCCATAATCATTCATTCATGATAACTGTCGTCATGTCGAGGTTTTTTATCAATATTGGCAGATGGTTCCGTGACATAACCAGTTTACTTCCCGACTGTACGTACAGACACTTAATATGAAAATTTAAAGCCCTGTTATAATTTACCGACGCAATCCGACACCAGCTTTTATACATTTTAACACAATTACGACAGAGGAATTTTATACTTAATGTACATTTGATAACATAGCCAATAATGGCCATATTACCATACCAACATGTCTACTATGTAGGGCGCGACGTATAATTTCATATTTCTAGTACTAATATTGTTCCAGTTAGGAACTAGTAATACTTGTTCTAGATTTAACTTGTACGTAACGCACGTTTTCTTACATTTTCTTGAAGGATTTCGTGTTGCTGACATAAAAATATGAACGTGTGAGAGTTGTTTGCGATTTTATTTATGTGCTTTCTGTAAAGGTTTTTATAGTAGCTTTTAAAATTGAGTTGGAAGATACTAAAGCTACTGCAGTTGTTTCCATTAAAAAATGTTAGCAGTCGTTTGCAAATTGACTTACAGTGCATCAGTGGGTTTAAAAATAAATTGGCCTATGTTAACAACTTGTCATAAAAAAATAGTGTGAAAAACAATGTAACATTTCTTATCATAGAAATAGGTATAATATATTCTTGTTATAAATCACAATGGGTGTAAATTACCCGAATAATTGAATTTATGAAACAGTGTTCATGCTAGCCATATTTTCTCTAATATATAAATATTTCGTCTCGCGGTGTTTATCACCAAACTCTTTCGAAACTGCTGAACCGATTTGTATCAAATTTTGTGTGTATATCGGGTAGGTTTCAGAATCGGCCAACATCTATTCTTCATACCCCAAAAACCCATCAAAATTTCCACGCGAACGAAGTCGCGGGCAGCAGCTAATGATTTAATAATATTATGCTCTGTTTAACAGCTGGACAAATACTAGTCCCGAGGCATTTAACCCAATCTTCCACATGCCCTATTAATCATAAGACGATTCAACTCTTAACCATATTATATACCAAATTAACTCTCTCTAAGGGCGAATGGTCCCCTTCAAAACATCTTACAGGGCCGACGGCACCATACTGTTTAAACTAAGATTAATACTTCTCAATTAATCAGCGTTTCGGACTGCAAACGAAGACAAATTAACAGCGCGTAAGTTTTAAAGTAAATTCTTGGATTAGCTTGAATTGAATCTGTTAATTGGAGTTTAAGATCTGAATAAGTGAATTTGAATATGCATGGGTTTTAAATTCAAGTTGGATGTTAGTATGCAGTTTGCTAATAATGAGTTTTTCATTTGGTATGTTGCTAGTTACATATTTAAGCTCTGCTTGCATGATTTAATTAATGGTATAGTATATTTCATTACGAGTTCGGAAAGCCTGTCATTGCAAAGAGTTCCGACAAATGTCTACCCGAGCCGAGGCGCAGCCGAAGGTGAGGGTTGACAGTCGGAACAAGTTGCAATGACGGTTCCGCACGCGTACTGAACAACTATTTTTAATACAGTTGCGAAAAAATGAAGCAATTTAATAAAGAACATATTTGGAAAATGGCGCCAACCGTAAAAGAATATAAGCAGAGATTTTTTTTGTTTTCTTTACCCATTCTAGGTAGGCAAAGGGAACTATGCCCATACAGCCAAGTCTTCAGGATTTTTTTTTGATACGAAATGAAAATGAAATGAAACCTAACCTAACTCATTGAATCAAGTCATTAAATCTAATATTGAAACAAATTAGTAGCTTCTTTTTAGAAATATTTGCATGAATCATAAAAACTTCTAGGTTTTTTTTTTTGTAAAAACGCCGTGGTTGGTTTTTTTTTTTAATAGACATTATTTTGACAGTTGGGAAAGAGTACGCACGAGTTCGGGAAAGGTAAAGAAAAAGCTCGAGTGTGTAATAGCCCACATCCCGAACGCTATACGTCCCTGCAATACGCCACTTTTTGAGCAACTGTATTAAAAAATATGTAACAGAAGGTGTCTTAGGAGAAAAAGCTATTAATATATTTACTACATTTCACTTTTCTGGCTCTGGTAGATGCCCGTTATAATAACACGTTTATTTCAAACAATAATGCATTAATACATATTTAATTACATGCATGAATGGTATGAATGCTATGTAACATAGCGGCTTATAAAACACGTGTCTGAATCTGCGCAATAAAAGTAAAGTAAAATAATAATGTATCGCAAATTATAATATTATATTTTAATAGTTTCTTTTCCAATGGCGCTTTCTATGAACCAAGTTATCTGGAAACTGGTTTCTATGAACAAAGTTTCCGGCAAGACGTGCTATCTATGAACAGAGATTTTTGTCAACAGTGCTTCCTACGGAACGAGATATCTACGAACAATGTTTTCTATCAATAAAGTTTTAGGCGAAACGTGCTATCTAGGAATAAATATATCTATTAAATTTGCTTTCTGTATGTAGTAGTATCGTACAAGCGTGTTTCTATCTTAGTTTCCAGACCCCAGTTAACCGCAGTGGCACTTGCCCCTAAACTAGAACTTAAGTAATAATTGCTCTGGGACTTATGTTCGCATGAGATAGTCAATTTGACACCGATTTGTACATTATTACTCGGTACCAAGTAATTCGGAATAAATACAGAAATACGTCTGTAGTACATGATTATGTAAAATACGGCTATAAAATAAACGGAATGGAATGTTTTATTGACTGAGATATGTTAAGACTCGTATATGTTGGGCTGTAATAAAGATTCGTGTATATAGGGAATGAGCTGTTTTGCATAAAAGCAGGCTCTCTAAATTTGGGGAAAAAGAGATACTCTTCTTTAAATAGTTGTTCTTGCTTACTTGAAATTTATCCTAATCGTTTGTACATATATCTTTTGGCACGTGGCTAAAGTCGGAACTAAATCCGCCTTCTTATATTTTCAATAGAACCAGCAAAGTCCTTGGCAATGTAATTTAAACACCAAAATACTCTTTCAGATGGATGATTTCTGATTTAGGGAAAAAAGTGATGCTGCGCCGTCCATAAATAAATTAGGATAACGAAGGAAAATGATCGTGAGGACGACCACAAAGATAAAACACAGTCTAGCTAGATACCTATACATACTTTTACTACTTAAACAAAGTCTAAAAATTTTTGTCGAAGCCTATAAACCAAGGAAACAGCGCGTGCTGGGCACACCAACACTAATTTTTCTAAACACCATCGGTTTTTACAATACTTTAAAAGCTCTATCACAATTCTCACACATACTCAACCCCTGACCTTCACAAGTCAATCTCAACAGCCTGACTCATGCACTGTGACACTCACACTGTGGTAAGGTAATTAAACAGGAAACATACGGAACATTAGCGTTTCCTCATTAATATTGCCAGATAATAAATCTTTCTATACGATAATGTTGCCAATAAATCAAATTATATTACAGTTGTGACGGTAAACTAATTAAAATTAAACATTAACGTTTATTATTTAATTTTTTGAGCCTTGAATAGATTAGTTCTTGAAACAGCGACTGTACTATAGAACACTTGTTTTTTTACGTTTAAGGACTAATCGCACCGATCGATGGGACTGAACGTGGTTAATAAATTGTGTTGATCGTTATTTGTTTCATTGATACAATAGGGGATGATCACTATTTATTTTTTCTTTGTCTGTCGGGTAGATTATTGAAAAGTATTGGATACGTATTTTTTTTCTTTTTTCGAGTGGTCATAACATTACGGAGATATTATATTGAGTTGAAATGGCGCATGACATCACTTGTAGGTAATTTTTATACCAACTTGTGACGTAGTGAGTGTAGTGTATGTAGATATCATTACATCGCACTACAAACCGATTACAGTACTGTGACGTTGCCTCGGGCGCGCACGTCGCACGTTTATAAATACCGGTCCGAGTAGTGGGGCGGGGAGTCGTTGTCGAACTGTCGGCCTGTGCGGTGGCGTGTTGGCGAGTCAACTATTAGTGTAGATAATTGTGCATATTTTACATTGGCGACGAGGAGAAAACCGTAAGTTTTATATTTTTATAAAAAAAAAAAAAAAGGAAAGGTAGTCTCCTACAGGTAGATAATTAATTGTATTTCGGAAAGAAATATTCAAAATATTAATACATTAGAATCTTTCATTGGACTTATTAACTGTAAATAAATAATTTTGTGAAGGCTGAAACAAAAAGTGGTTCGTTAATGTATTGTTTTGCAACATAACATCATGCTTGTGTTCCCCAAGGGGGTAATCAGAGATGTGTGATGCAACCACGTTTCACCAATTACGTTGAGCATGCCTGTTACCATTAACCGGACGCCAGGGAGGTTCCTTATGGAGAAACTCAGTGACACTGCCTGACCTGGGAGTCGAAACTGGGACCTCATGTTTAGTTATTTGATTTGTGCTACATGATTAGTAAATCAAATAGCAGTAGAATATATCTACTGGTCATTAAATTGACAAGTCATCAGTGAATGACGGTAATAGCAGTATAATATACCTACTGGTCATTAAATTGACAGTCATCAGAGAATGACTAACAGCAGGAGAATATACCTACTGGTCATTAAATTGACAGTCATCAGAGAATGACTAACAGCAGGAGAATATACCTACTGGTCATTAAATTGACAAACCATCAAAGAAAATTTGGTCAACAGTAGTGGTACTTTGGATGTACATACTGGTCATTAAATTGACAAACCATCAAAGAAAATTTGTGTCAACAGTAGTGGTACTTTGGATGTACATACTGGTCATTAAATTGCCAAATATTTTAACTGGGCAGATTAGTGCAAACCCTTTATATAATGGTTCCAGGTTATTTATTAATAACATGAGTTCTCAACTCACGTTAGAGAAATTTGATTGTGAGGGTGAACCTTCAACAGTAGGAACGAGACGGGAACGCTGGAAGCGGGCACTATTGATCTACCTGGAAGCTGCTGGAATTGAGAGTAGTGCGAAGGAACGTGCTTCGCTGCTACATTTTGGTGGACTATAATTGCAGGAAATATTCTATAATATACCAGATGCAAATGTATCACCAGCAGATGAAGAGGATGTCTGCGGAGTGGCTATAACCAAACTCGACGCATACTTTCTACCTAAACAAAGTAAGATCTATGAACGTCACCTTTTTAGATTGATAAAACAAGAGGCAAACGAAAATTTTGAAAAATTCCTAGTACGGCTTTGGCAATAAGCTGACAAATGTCAGTTTAAGGACAAAGACGATCATATAATCGATCAAATTACAGAAAAGTGTTCCTCTAAAGAGCTTAGAAAGAGAATTATACAAACAGGAGACGCAATAACACTAACAAATACAATTGCCGAAGCAAATACTCTTGAATCTGTAAGTCGACAAATAGAAGAATTCGGAGAAAGCAGCACATCAACTGAAAACATAAACAGAGTGAATAACAGGAAAACAAGATAAGAAGTGGAAAAGAAACACAGGATGTGGAAGATGTGGGAGCTCAGGATACGCGTCTCAAGACAGCAAATGCCCAGCAAAAGAAAAAGATTGCCACAAATGTGGGCCTAAGGGACATTTTGGACAATTCTGCAGGACAATGACACGAGACAGAACGAATAAAAGGAAATATGAGGGAAACAACAACAAATAAAATGAAAAAAAATAATTAAAAAATAAAAAAATGAAAAGAGATAACAAAAGAAACGACACAAACCAGATAGATCAAAACAGAGCCCGAAGACATACAATATGTGTTCAAAATCGATGATGACAGTGTATTAGATTGCCATATTGGCGGAATGAAGGTTAAAATGTTAGAAGACTCTGGGTGTAAATGCAACTTGATCACAAACAAAACCTGGGACAATATGAAACAAAATAAGGTAACGTAACCAAACAGTTGCAATAAGACTTTTTATGGTTATGGAAGTAAGAAGCCCTTGACCTAAAAGGATCATTTGACGCAAATATAAAAACCGCTGGTAGATCAGAAAATGCAACTTTTTACGTCATCGCTGATGGAACCAGAGATCTGCTTGGGAAAGAAACTACCATGGCTATGGTTTTCTTAAAATTGGATTAGAAATCGACCAAATGGAAACTAAGACAGAGTTTCCCAAATTCAAGGATGTTTTAGTGGAGGTACCAACCGATGAGAAAGTACAACCAGTTTCTCAACCATTAAGAAGAATCCCCCCATACCACTGGAAGAAAAAGTTGAAAAAAAAGAACTGTTGGAGAAAGACATTATTGAGGAAGTTCAAGGATCCTCAAGTTGGGTATCACCAATAGTGCCAGTTTTGAAAAATACTGGAGATGTTCGCATTTGCATAGATATGAGGCGGGACAAATAAAGCAATTCTACCTGAAAATCACCCATTGCCCAATATGGACAAGCATCTAAAAATTTAAAGTGCGAAGTACTTTTCAAAACTGGACATAAAAGATGCTTTTCAACAGATTGAATTACATCCCGACTCTCGACACATTACAACCTTTATTACAAGTAAAGGCCTGTTCAGATACAAAAGGCTAATGTTTGGAATATCCTGTGCCCCGGAAATTTTTCAAAAAACCCTAGAACGAATGTTATTGGGAGGGATGTAATGGCACTATTAATTTTATAGATGACATTTTGGTATATGGAAAAGATTTGAAGAACATGATCGAAGATAAGAATCAGTAATTAAAACTCTAGAAGAAAATAATGTGGTACTGAGAAAGGACAAGTGCATTTTCATAGAAGAAAAGGTTCAATTTTTAGGATACGAATTATCACAGAGGTGTAAAACCATTAGATAAGTACGTGACAACTAGTCAAGAATTTCGTCCACCTATGAATATAGGTGAGCTTCAGAGCTTCTTGGGATTAATCAACTATGTTGGAAAATGGATCCCTAATTTGGCCACAACTACAAAACCATTAAAAGAACTGCATAAGAAGAAACAGACCAAAACCACAGAATTAAAGTCTTTGGGGCAGTAAACAGGAATTTGCATTTAACGAATTAAAATTGGCCTTGTCTAATATTCCTACTCTAGGATCCAGACGTCAAAGATCGGACTATAGTAATAGCAGATGCTAGTCCGTTAGGACTAGGAGCAGTATTAGTTCAAATTAATGATCATGAACCTCGCATTATTGCGTATGGTCACCGGACACAAACAGACTGAAAGGCGATATTGCCAGACAGAAAAAGATGCCTTAGCTCTGGTCTGGGCTGTGGAACATTTTTATGTTTTTCTGTTTGGAAAAGAGTTTGAATAGGTGACCGACCATAAACCACTAGAGGTTATATTCGGTCCTAAATCAAAACCATGTGCAAGGATAGAAAGGTGGATACTACGCCTTCAAGCATATGCATTTAAAGTAATATACAAGCCTGGCAAAGAAAATATAGCAGATAGTTTATCAAGATTGTGTAAATTAAGTAAAACGTCACAGGACAAGTCTAAAAACTATATACACCAAGTTGTTGAAGGAAGCAGGCTAATAGCAGTTTCACTGAAAGAAATTATGGAGGCATCAAAACAAGACAAGGAAATATTAAAAGTAAGTGAAGGCCTTTATAACAACAAATGGGATGAAGAGGTAAAAAAAATTACAAAATCTTCCAAAACGAATTATGCTTTTACGACGGAGTTTTATTGAGAGGCACTAGAATTGTTATTCCAAAAAACATTGCGCAGTCAGGTTCTGACAGCTGGTCACGAAGAACACCCAGGAATAGTCCTAATGAAGGTGAGACTAAGAACCACAGTATGGTGGCCTAGACATGACAAGGAAACCGAGAATTTGGTGAAATGCTGCAAAGGCTGTACATTAGTATCAGCTCCAAAACCTCCAAACCCATTGAAACGACGGGCATTACCATGTGAACCTTGGGTAGATACTTGTATTGATTTGTTGGGCCCTTTACCACGCAGCGATTACATATTAGTAATCGTTGATTATTTCAGTCGATACAAGGAGGTAAAGATTTGTCGTAATATTACCAGTGGCGACATAATAAAATCTCTAAAAGAGATTTTTGCAGACTTGGTAACCCAATGACGATAACAGCTGATAATGGCAGACAGTTCTGCAGCGAGGACTTCAAAAAAATTCTGTACTGAAAGGAATATAGTTTTGCATAATACGATACCATAGTGGCCTCAACAGAACGGAGAAGTGGAACGTCAGAACCGAGACATTCTAAAGCGGAAAAAAATTGCCAGTTGAGCGAAAAAACTGGCAAGAAGCTTTGTTACAGTATCTGGCTATGTATAACAGTACCCCGCATAGTGTTACAGGTAAAACTCCTACAGGATTATTTTTCAAACTGCAATACCGTGACAATATACCTATGGCAGGAGACATCACACATACACATAAACCAGAAGATTCAGATGTCAGAGACAGAGACCAAGAAAAGAAAGAAACTGGGAAAGAATATACAGATAAGAAAAGAAGAGCTAGTGAATGTCAACTAGTGCCTGGGGATAAAGTTTACGTTAAGAATATGGTCAAAGATAAACTTAGCCTAAATTATGACCCAACTTCCCATACTGTAGAAAAGAGTAAAGGTGGAGATATAAGTGTTCGAAACGATATAACTGGGAAGAGATCACGAAGAAATGTAGTTCATTTGAAGAAAGTTGAAGGCTAATGGGAAGTTATAAGTGACCAAAATAAAGAAATTAACATAGGAGAAGATATAAATGAATCAGAAAATGAAATAGAAGAAGAGGAAGGGTAAAAGGAAACTTTAAACTAAATCATAGTATAATGATTTACTAAATATTATTGTGCTGTGATTTTGTTGTGCCAGAGATGCTCAATGTCTTATGGTTTTGGTTACATAAAACTTGTTAAAACAAGGAAGGGATGTAGTGTATGTAGATATCATTACATCGCACTACAAACCGATTACAGTACTGTGACGTTGCCTCGGGCGCGCACGTCGCACGTTTATAAATACCGGTCCGAGTAGTGGGGCGGGGAGTCGTTGTCGAACTGTCGGCCTGTGCGGTGGCGTGTTGGCGAGTCAACTATTAGTGTAGATAATTGTGCATATTTTACAGTGAGCCCCAACTCTCCAACTTTAATGAGTTTTAACTAAGTAATATTTTGATACATCAATAAATACGTGTCTAAAATTTTTGTATTACCTGTCTGACGGACAAAATAGAATTTCGTTTTCTTTACCCAGTATTATACCCTATTCGCCAAAAAGTACAGTATTTTTTTTCGTAGGGTCAATCTTTAAAACTTGCTCAATTCCCAACTGTACTGTTTGACTAGCTTACACCAAACAACGTAATACTGTCAACAAAATCATCTGTGACAGAAAATCGGACGATATATTTTTTGCTTACAACAAAAAAACAATATTTCGTGAGACGTCAGACTTTAAAAGCACATACACCTAAATTCTAGCTCAAAAAATCCCAGCACAGATTTTGTAGCTTCATTGTCTCTTCGAATTTCGCTCAAACTCAGTTTTTTCGGGATCGTGTTTGTTTTGGTGGCAAAATAGCACTCCCACCACCGGTCACAAAAACGAAATCCTTGAAATTCTTCATAGCATATACTGGGAATTTGTCCCAGTTTCGATGCTTCGTTGTTCTATTTTACGCAGTTTTACAAAGCCTGGAATTCGTTTGTGGAGCTTCGTTTGGGGTTAAAATAGAACAAACCTGTGCCAGTGCCTTGTTCCCGAAGAAAAACCGGCAGTAATCGGCTTCTTAGGTGCTTTCGGACCATGTATTTAAATAACGTCTGTTAATTAAGCTCACTATTTTTTATTGAGGCCCATATATCTGACAAACAACCAAATATAAAAATAAAATATGTTCAAGTCATCTTCATTAACTCGCGAAGACCCGATTCAAAACTAACATAGGTTACGTAGGCTACCTACAGTTTTATTTAGAGCATGCAAACACCCGAACTTCCAAAAGACCTTGATATTAGAAGTTCTTCCTGTACCGATACGATAACTACTATATTGGAATTCCACAAAGTGATATGATCTTGTCGAGAACGAGATCACCTTAGGAAGTCGTTACACAGCGAGCGATGCTATAAATGTTCTAGATGTAATGGAGATATGTTTTTATTGATATTGTGGGTATTCTACAGAAGTATTATTGTGTGTGTTTTTTTAAGAGAAGGAAACGTGTGATGTGGCATTGTTTTAGTTGTAAGTAGAGATTTGGGACGATTAGACTAATACGGCTTTAGTACCTACATCAATTCTAATCAGTGTGTTTATTTTAAAATATCCTTCAAAACTTCTTTTCCGATCCTTATTTTCCTCTTAGCTTTTATTTAACTTTCATGTTTTTCAGCTACACACACTACACTTAGTCACTTACAATATTATTTACTTACTGTAAACTTCGCCGGACGATTTAACAACCATAAATAAAATATTGATATTCCTGTGCTTCTAGACATGTACTCGTACCTTCTAAATATTGTTTAGTTATTTGAGCAGGGGTTTGATGTTTCAACTTAGTCGGTGACTAGTCAGCATTTTCTTTTTTTTAACTTCTGTCTGAAATCGTTTCTATACGTTGAATGAAAACTGCATTTTAAAATTGGTCACATTAAAATATTTCCCTCTTAATTACGTCACTCATAATCGCAGACTGACTGAAAGCTGAAAGATTTTTTCAGATTCTCCCTCAACTCTTCTTCATCCACATTCATTCCCTGCTTAACGGTAATATTTATTAGGTTTTCATAAACTGGAGCTTACATGACATAATTGATCACTTAGGTTTTTTTATATCTTCCCCACAAACTGAAACTTCTGAACTCCTACCCTTACTGACACCAAACCACTTATGAACAGGTCCTAGGTGTATGAGATAAGTTGGTTTCAGACCATTGACCTCACAGCTGGGCATCCCGATAACTGGCGCATTGTGCCATTTCTATTGGCAACCACATAATAAAAAGTGATGTTGAAAGTGGAATATGCTAGTTTCCGCATTTCATGTTTGTTTTGGAATAAATTGAGTGGAAAATGTTTTCTATATTGAAAGTGTTTTTCTATTTAGTTTCTTGAAATGGCATAACCAGGAAAGTAAAATATAAGTAATAGAGAAATATAAAGAGAAATTCAGACCTTTTTTAAGTTTTGCGTTAAATCTTGAATATATATAATGGTGTTAATTAAAAATAAAGATTTAGCTACGGAAAACAAGACACCTATATTGTACTTGTGCGTATAAATAATCGGATTTGATTTTAATTTTAGAATGAATCAGTGGATTAATCTATCAAATAGTTATAAATCTCCTACCGGGTGCTACGTAGAAGTTTGCTGCGCTGCCACTGACGATACCGTGGAAGTGGCGAAGTAAGTATAAAACCAGTGGTAGCCTAGTGGTGTGACCATCGCCGTCGGACTGCCAAGTCATAGGTCTCGAGTTCAAACCCAAGAAACGCACCTCTGATTTTTCGGATTCATGTGCGTATTGTATAATTATAACTTGATTCGTTGAAGGAAAATGTCGTTAGGAAACCAAACCAGCAAGCCTGAGAGATATATCTCGACGGCATATAAAGCCAAGTCAGAGGCCCATGTGGGTGGCATAAAAACTGACACCAGGTTACGTTAGGATATCACTAACTACACTATACAGAAATAAAGACTTAGGAGTGCCCGTTAACCATTAGTACTTAAATACACCAGTATAATAAATTTAACATAATCAGACCACCTTATATCATAGCACCCAGTTTTATTACAATAAATACAATATCGGTCTTTAAGCTGTTACGAAGCTATAAATTTCTGCCTCGCTCAAAGTGGACAACCGACTTTAATATCAATTACTTTTTAAATCGTTATTACTGGTACATACGCAATTACTACAAGGTAATTAACGGCAATCCATGCTGTTACACAATGAGACTGTTAAATAAAACTGGTCAAGTACGAATTTTACGAAAACGGGCATAATGAGAAGAAAAAGTTTTTGCTGTCGTTAAAATGATTTACCTTAACAGCGATATGAGAAAAACTCTTTTGGCGATTCTTGCTAATTTTGTCTATTATGGGGTTCGCCAACTTACCTGAAAATAAACAAAAAGTACCGTTAATTATTTATCATAAATAAGGTCCGGTTGCACTACAAAATATTTTAAGGTGCAGACGCCAGAAAATCAAGCTACAACAATCTGTCAAATTTCTTTGATAGATTTTCAACCTTATCATTTAAAAATACGATTTAAGATTGATTGGGAAAATTTGGCAGTTTTGGGTAGCTTGACTTGCCTCTGTACAAAACACACTCAAATAATAAATTGATAAAACAAAACGTTTGAAGTTGACGGAGGTAGAATAATGCTTTAATGTTTGAAAGCAGCGGTGGCCCGGTGGTGGCAGCCCCGACTTACGAGCAGTAAGCCGTGGGTTCGAACCTAGGCAGGTGCATTACTTTGTATAATTTATTTCATCACCGCTGCCCTAAAAAGCGGTGAAGGAAAACATCGTGAGGAAACCGACATGTCCTAGAACTAAAAATTCGAAGACATGTGACATCTACCAACCCGCACTGGGCTCGCGTGGCAGCCCACTCCCTCTCATAGAGAGGAGGCCTGTGTCCCAGCAGTGGGAACATTATAGGCTGATGATGATGATGATTAGCGGCTTAATGTTGGGAGTTACCAAAGTTATGTGTAATAAAAACTTGAGTAAACACAAAGATGTAACAATTGTCAAAAGCACTATGTTCTTAGAGTCCTTTCGCCGTAGGATGGTGCAGGTGGCATAAGATGAACCGTTCATTTTCAATAAATCTAATAAAATTATTACTGATTCCGTATTTTACGACTATGGTATTCAGGGTGCAGCTAAAATATTCAGTCATGATTGTAAATCAGGGTAACGTTCAAGTTGGTTTAGGGTTGAAACTCTGGGGCCGTGGGTTCCGAGTGCTCACAGCCTTTTTAAGGAAATTTCCAAACGCCTAGTTGACGTTTCCCGTGACCCAAGGGCTGGCTTTTACTTTGGCCAGAGGCTAAGTTTGCCATACAACGTGGCAATGCTGCCAATATCTTGGGTACATTACCAGCTGACAGCGTTGAGGAGGAGTTTTTTGACGCTCTTTTATAGTTTATTGTTATTTTAGTTATTTAATTTATTAGTTTGTTAATCCTGATAATGTACATAGTAGTTATTTAAATTAAAGTTACTTAGTCAAATTAAATTTAGTTGGTAAAAGGAACGTTTCATCTAATGTCAACCGCACCATCCTACGGCAGAAATCGAAAGATCTATAACACAAGCAACAGATTGTTATGTTCTTAAACGTTTCTTGCTCAAGCCAAAAATTCTGTACGCGATCTTCTAACATATTTTTTTCTCCCTACATTGCCACAAAACAAGGCGCCGCCATTATTCGTAAAAAGTATCGGATAAAGCCATTAATCTTGTTACTAGAATGTTGGCTAGTAACAGTCTAACACTCCATTAGATACGTGTTTCGATACTGTTTCATACTAAGTACTTAAGTAAATGTTTTCTGAATAGTTTTACGAGCTGGGTATGGGATAAATTAACACACTACCAATTAAACACTTAAATTCTGTATTCAACAATAAACACTTAAACTTAATCACAATAATAAAATACACAATAATCACTATTCACTTAAGTGATCGAAAGTGTTCGTTTTGTAGTCGAAATTAGACTGACTCTCTCGCTAACCCGTCAGCTATTTATATGGCCAACCAATTTTTGAGAAACTTCCACAATTTCCGTGAACGTCTAGGCAGAGTCTTATGGGAACCCAGCCTAAGAGAAAGTTCCACAACTTTCTTGAACCCTCTAGATAGCTCCAAAAAAGATCCAGTGCTTTCCCGAACTTTCTAGACATTTCCATAAAGAAACATTATAGGATTATTGTCGACTATTCCAGACTTTTCCATAGAATATGGAACATTCTCGAACTCGGTCTTAGACTCGAACGTCATCCTAGAAGAGAGAGAGACAGGCCCAACATCGGGAAAAGTGGAAAGAATGGGGATTGAACTTTGCTCACGAGTTGGACACATCCGGCTAACGACGCCAAACGTTGTGGCGAAACGTGAGTACCTACTATGGGCACATTTCTGCCTCACCTTACGGCGATTACAGGCGAGATGATATGTTTTTTAAATAAATTGTGAACTAAACGCCTCAGCAACGTTACTGCCTACATTAAAGCAGTATACAAACACCGTCTTGATACATTTTACTAGGAAACCACTTAATTTTTATTAACGCTTGGCGTCCGTTGATCTACGTCTAATGGACGTATTAATGTATCTTTTTATTGAGTAGTGATCGGTTTCTCGAAGTGGGGTATATCTAAGTGGGAGGGTAGTGTTGATAAAATTGTGGCATCGGCGCTTAGTTGGCTTTTTAACTAAGCTAAACTAAGGAAGTTCACCCAGTTACCCTAGGTAACTGGGTGAACTTCCTTAGTTTGGATGATGTAATTTTAAGGGGGATGAATGGTAGGTAAGTGTGGTAGTTTCCCGTTCCATCCAATATTATTAAAGATTTAGTCACAATCATCATCATCAGCCTATAATGTTTCCACTGCTGGGACACAGGCCTCGTCTTAATGAGGAAGAGTGGGCTGTAATCCACCACGCGGGCTCAGTGCGGGTTGGTAGATGTCATATGTCTTCGAATTTTTAGTTCTAGGACATGCCGGTTTCCTTACGATTTTCCTTCACCGTTTTTGAGAGCTTTTTAGTTACAATTAGTTTCTAGAAATTAAACAAAAATATATTTGTTTATTGCACTTGTGGCATGTGCCAAATAAACTTATTTTCTTTCTTTCTTGAACGAATTTTTCTTGAGGGTAGGTAGAAACTTAATACCCTCTACAATCCTTACATACTTCTTTTGGCTCATCCACGTTCACACTACGCACCTGATCTTTCAGAGTAGTGTGTTTTAGGACGTCTTCCCTAAGTAAAATACCAAACTAATTAATTACATGTATATTTCAACACCTATCTCTTTAGCTAAAGTCATTTCACGAGATGTAATTAGGATTCCATATATACTTTAAAAGGAAATGAAAGGTCAAATAGGTAATTACGTATATATAAGCACCTAATGAGCACATAAGGAATTATTTGATTGGTGCGTTATATCATGACTATCTTGTTCCAGTAAAATTTAGTCACGATTATTTAAATGTAGACATTATGTACATACGACGATCAATCAAAAAATCTAAACCAAAATTAAAATATTTTATTTCACATAGATATACATGGGCACTTATAAAACATCGACAAAAGGTGCACGGTTCGGGTTGGTCGTTCCTTAAGGAAAAGAACCGGCAAGACACACCATGGTTACTCTTTTAAAATCATTTGGTTCTACAATATTTGAATGTTACAGCGTTAGTACTTAAGTATGGGAGGACAGCGTAGGCCCGACAATGAGTCGTTGCTTACTAAAAAAAGTAGAACAAGATAATACTACGAATTAACAAAGCCTACAACCAAATTAAGCTAACCTCTCATTGTACAAGAAGCTTATATAAAGTGAGGCCTGGTTATACTGGATATGTAATAATTCGATGTGTCGCCGAATGTACGTTGAACTGCGAATGGCCATATAAAAAAGTACTTCCTACAAGTAGTACGATTCTCATTAAATTAATTATATTAGGAAGTAGTTTTCGGAGGCTCAGTTATTCAAATTACAATAAAAACACATATCCGGATGACCAAGGATGTTGTTGTTGTTTCAATAGTGGTTTTGAAATGAATAACTTTAAACTTATTGTAAATAGCTCATTGTCATCATCAAAACAGGTCATGAATACACAAACAATAATAAGTATGATTATTACAGTTCGTTTATCATCGATTGAAGAGTATCAAAAAGACAACAAAGAACAAAGGATCTGGGTACTCTTTCTAAAAGTATTGTAGAATTTAGTAGAGAAAAAGCCTTGAGCATTTATTCCAACTTGTATATTATGTGTCAGCAAAGTATTAAATAAATATCAATATTTACACCATAGAGCAGCGGTGGCTCAGAATTGGCATGTGACACCTACGAACCCGGACTGGGCCCGCGTAGTGGATTTAAGCCCACTCCCTCTCATTAAGAGGAGGCCTGTGTCCCAGCAGTGGGAACATTATAGGCTGATGATGATAATGATGATGACACCATAATACTAACTTAAATTATGCCCAATTTTGAGGCCTAAGAATTTATCTCAAGCAAAAAGAGGTCACAAGTCATCCCACCTAAACTCTCCGAACAAACCAATCTATCAGCCGACACCCAAAAAGAAACAATTACATGTCACAGGCATCAATTATATCAGCAAACAGCAAAGGTCAAGTCATGATCAAAAGCCTGAATTAAGTAGAAAATAATTTATTCTTCGGCCATTACACAAGGCGACAACATTCCGGCGCCGGCGACGCTACAGCCGCCAATTACGCCCACCCGACCTAAAATTCACGCCCTGACACCCTTCGATTATACCTACCACCCTGTGTACGTAGATAGCATATTCTGTACACCCTACATACCAATAAGGGAGCGTTTAGACCAGGCTAAAATAACTCCGGAATACTAAAACAACTTAAGGACATTTTCAATAATTTTTACTTGAATCCACTTTTAGCGATTAGCGACACACATTTAGCGATGCAAGTGATAATAATTCGTTACGCGCATGAATCCGAAAAATCAGAGGACACTATCAGCCCTTGGGTCACGGGAAGCGTCAACTAGGCGTTTTGAAATTTCCTTAAAAAGGCTGTGAGCACTCGGAGCCCACGGCCCCAGAGTTTCAACCCCAAACGGCTCGAAGATATAGTTACCACAAAGGTTACTATATTTACGCCGCTTGAGGTTCTCCGCAGCCGCAGCGGCAGCACCAGCACAGCACGATGAGCTTGGTAGATGTGATGGCGTAAGGTGTAAACGCTCTTAATTCTGACATAATCTAGGGTGTTTATAGTTTCCTCTGATTTTTCGGATAGATTGAACACCAGTTAAGATTTATCCACAGTCATGTCTGAAAACACCCTGTGATTTAATGGACCGTTCGTTTACACTGATCTCAGTATTTTCAGAAAGCGTGGGTGTACCTACTGTTGTCATATTCCCCTAACTATGTACCAACTTAGTACTAATTCTGGCATGACCTAGATTGTTATAGTAAGGGTGTGCGAAACTGAACATGTTTCAGAAAATACGGATTTAGATTTAGATTTTTTTTAGTATTTTTTTTTTTCACCTTCATCTTTTTCTACCTTTTGTAGTAAGCGATGACTTATTATCGGCCCTACGCTGTCCTCTCATACTTAGGTACTAACGCTGTAACATCCAAATATTGTAGAACCAAATGATTTTAAAGGAGTAACTATGGAGTTTCTTGCCGGTTCTTCTCCATAGGAAACGACCAACCCGAACCGTGCCTCTTCTGTCGACGTTTTATAAGTGCCCATGTAGGCCTATGTAAAATAAAATACTTTGATTTTGATTTTTTGATTTTGATAATTGGGTTTGATAACAATCTCGTGTATGCCATAAGATTTTAGTCACGAGCTACAATGTGATAAGTCATAAGCAGAGGTCAGAATTAGGTAGAGTTATTTATGTACTTGCATCGAAATGTTGAGATTAATATGTATCATATCGGGGGTGTGCGCATTGGAATTTTGCAACTTCGGACATCGGATGTCGGATGGTTTAAATTCTGTAAAAGTAAATAACTTTTTTATTTAATAAATCACGGGATTTTTCTGCTCTTTAAAATTAATCTCGAGATTTGAGGCATATCCACTTTATTCTTTCGCTGTATGAAATCAGTGTAAATACACGAATAACTCTATCTAATTCCGACCTCTAGTCATAAGTCATTTAATCATTTGAAATCAAATACGTATAACATATTTTTAATTTGCCATGCCAAACTGCATTTCTATGAAATCCAAAAGTCTCTTTTCAAAGCTCTTTTAAAATGTACAATAAACCGTCCTATTTGAATGGTAGCTAAAAGAAACGTAGTTTTATCTCAGACTAAATCATACTAATATTCTAAACAATTTTGTGAATCGACTAAAACATTCCAGTTTTAATGAATTTTCCCCTATTGTGAAAATTCTCAATGTTTTACCCTAATCGCTTTCAGTCGCTTCCTTTAAACTAAATATAGCAATATTTCGACCCTCGTCATGTAGTTTTACTGATAAGTTTAGTATTAATAGCATCATTAGATTAAGTAAAACACGTTAATTCTGCGATGACCCAGTTCGTCAGTTCTCCTCACCCTGATCACACTAGACTAGTGGTTAGTTAAAAGGCGTCAATGTCCTATTGATTTTGGAATGAAGTTCCTTATCGCACGTTGCTTAAAAGTTGTAACGACACTTATTGGACAAGGACAAGGACAAGGACAGGGGCAGGGACAGGGACAGGGCCAGGGCCAGGGACAGGGACAGGGACAGGGACAGGGATAGGGATAGGGACAGGGACAGGGGCAGGGGCAGTGACAGTGACAGTGACAGGGACAAGGACCAGGACATGGACAGGGCCAGGGACAGGGACAGGGACAGGGACAGGGATAGGGACAAGGACAAGGACAGGGACAGGGACAATTGCTATAGTTGTACGCCGTGCGGCGTGTGCGTGTTTCTCTATCTGTCTCTCTCTATCTCTCTCTCATAGAAAGCAAGCCAGTTAAAAGGAACTTCGTTCCATCCGGGTGTCCCTTGACACCTCTAAGTTTTTTTCTATCGCAACGTTTTTAAGGGCTCGTGGCTAAATAATAACAGCCGCATTGATTGATCTTTAAGATCAAGTTGTGCTTGCCGAGGTTGGTCCGTGGATGAGTAAGTGATCATAACAACATATCGAGTTTCCTCCGTGCCTCGGAAAGCACGTTAAGCTGGTTCCGGCTGTCATTTGTAGATCTTTGACAGTCGTTACGAGTGGTCAGAAGCCAAAAGTCTTACCAAGGGGTACCTATCGTATTACCCAGTTACTGGGGTTGTGGAGGTCAGATAGGCAGGGGAAAAGGCTAGGCAGATGATGAATATTTTTAAGGGCCTCACAAAAGCACTCAAAACTAGTTCAAAAGAACCTCATTAGTCTAGTTCCACACTTTAACTGCTCAGCATAAGGGCCTAGATTCCATTATCAGGTCAAGAAATGTGTAAATGGGTTGATGGCAATAAGCTCGCCCCCTTAATTTTAGGTAAATGGGACTTAAAGATAGATAGAAGAACTTGCCCGAAATGGGTGTACCTTTTTTTAATAAGCTCCTCTAACTATCTGGAGATTACAGGCGTGTTGGTATTCAATGTTTTTGTTTTTATTACAGCATTGATTAATTCGAAAGTAAACAAAAAGTAAAGCTCTCCAATACTACCCAAACTCGTGACTATTTCGCGATTCTTATGTAAAACAACCCCCTGGAGCAATAATCACGAGTTGGAAACTATAAACATGTGACATTGCGAATATTTTCACAACTTCAGTACTTGTTGATTCTTTTACAAAGGAATTGTTATTGTGGGATCAACAAGTATTTGTACAAACATCGCCTTTTTATCAGGTTTTTATGTTAACTACTTACTTTTTATTATTATTCTGCTTAAAGCGTTTGTCATGCGACGATTTTAGAACTTTTGATAGTTCCAGATGGTCGTATTTGTTTTTTTAATATCATCTGTGTATAAGAGTTCCGTTCCTCGAAAAGCACGTTAAGCCGTTGGTACCAGCTGTCATAAGTAGATTTTTGACAGTCTTTACGAGTAGTCAGCTGCCAAAAGTCTGACATCCAGTCTTACCAAGGGTTATCGTATTACCCAGTTACTGGGTTGTGGAGGTCAGATAGGCAGTCGCTTCGTGTAAAATACGGGTACTCAGCTCTATCTGGTTAGACTGGAAGCCGACCCCAAGATAATTTGGAAAAAGGCTAGGCAGATGATGATCTGTGCATAAGAGCAGAAGAAGATAAAAAAATGATGAATGTATGAAGGATAATATGTCAAGAATATGTCATCAGACACCGTCTGTGTCTGCTGAGATGACAAGTATTAGAGAAGTATGGAAGAAGAACATATGCTGCGCAGACTCCGAATAAAATAAATTTCTTTATTGCCAATAAAAATAGGTTACAGTTTTGTGAGGCCCCGGCTCAAGAGCTAGTTTAGAGTACCGAGACCCTAGCCCAAGAGCTGAGTTACAGTACCTGTAGTTCAGGAGCCAGTGACTTCTTCCATTTAGGTCACAATTGGGCAAGTTTTATGCAGCAAAATGTGACAAATTTTTTATTACATTATTTTCAATTATACACTACTAGCTGCCCGGACAGACTTCGTTCTGTCAAAAGTTAATGCAATGCACTTTTCCTACCTACCCTACCTACCTACCTACCCTACCTTTCTCACATTTTAAACCTTCCCTGGACTACGACAAACATTTCAAAACTAAAATCAGCCAAATCGACCCAGCCGTTCTAGAATTATAAAATTAAAACGAAAAGTGGTATTGATTTTTATATATATATATATAAATAGGAAAGAATAAATAGAAATAAATTGGGATCAGGGCAGGAGAATGATAAAGATGATCTAAATCAACAAAAACTATTTTTTTATTTGTTGCGCATTTACCTCACTTGATACACCTTGTTCAACCAATATTTTATGATATTTTAACCTCGGCCATATAATATCGTCTTCTTCTGGGTAAGCCCGTAACATCGTCGACTTCTCCTCTGTCATCTCTGACCTAGACTAGAGTCAAGAGCAAAATCACCGCAAATAAAAAAAAAACTCGCCCCCTATTACCTACATGAGACATAGAAAATGCGCCAAATGTGGGTGTACTAGATACTTCTCTGCCTAACCATTCAAGGATTACAGTTGTGATGTTATGTTATGTATGTGTTAATCTATACAAGAAAACTCCTTTGTTATCTCTTACACAATCCAGTACCTAACCTCCTTATATACCATAGCAAGTAAATAACAAACACGATACATAACACAGAGCGTAGTTAATTGTCACTGTTTCAGCGTTACCTATAATCAGGGGTGCGCCGTCGTGGCGCCGGCCGCCATTTGCAATGTGACACATCCACTGGGGATGGAAGAGATAACGGCTGGCTGTTATCATGGGGCATTGATCTCAATTTGCTGTTGATAACAGGATTTTTCCGTATTAAGGCTACAGTAACTAAGTCGGTGAACATGGAATGGTATATCTTATTATAAACAATATTGACAAATTCAATAATAAAAAATAACCAGCGCTTGATTCAGAAAGCGGTACTACTGCATACGGCTCGTATTGTTAGGAGGTTTCTCTCCGGAGACCTGACCGACGTGCCGCCGTCGGTAGCTTGGACCTTGTTTCCAATACCGGTGAGCTATTTTGAATATTTTTGAATATGGTTTATGTCTTCTTCTTCGTCGTTTCCTCACTGCTGAGGATCGCGACCACATATGATACGTCTCCAAGCCATGCGGTCTCCTGCAGTGTGAACCGCTCGGTACAAGCTGCCTCCAGCAGCCTTCTTGATTGCGTCTGCCCATCTTGCCGGTGCCCTGCCTTGCGCGCGTTTACCTTCTGCCCGGCCCAGTATTATAAGCCTCTCCAGACAATGCCTAGGTGAACGCATAATATGTCCGAAAAAGCTGAGGTACGCTCCAGGCAGATTGTGGAAAGCCGTTTGGTGATGTTGAGCTCCTCCAGTATTGATTCATTGGTTCTCATGGCGGTCCATGGTATACGCAGTAGTTTCCGCCAGCACCACATTTCAAAGACATCGATTTTTACTGCTTTCCCGACTTTTAATACACCATGTTTCAGCGCCATACAAAAAGATTGAGAACACAAGCGCATTGTTTATGTAATTAATGTGTATAGTGTGTTGTCAAATTTACTTTCTTCTGGTCTCTGTAGCAATCAATACAGTATATACGTATATTTTGCCAGTAATTTTTTAATTTCATCCCCACAACTACTCCGAAACCACCTAAAGCTACACAGTAAATAAAAATAAGTTGGATAAATAGATACATAGAATAAACTTTTTTACACCGTTATTCAGAATATTGGTGTTCCGCGAAAAAAAACAGGCTAAGAATAGAACCTTGCAGTATTCTACTTTGGAGTGTTATTTAAATGTTAAATATGTTAAATTTCCCGAAGCTTTAAAGTTTGATATCTACGAACTCCCGGAATTATAGTAATGGAAATCTAATCATTCGTAATCTGAGAGCTAATATTATCAAAATCCACAGCAAAATGTGTCAAAGCTTTCCAAAAGCCAAAAGTTTTCTTGAAATATGTTACTCAAATCTTGACAGCAAACAATGGAGCGGAATCAATTAATTTTTGTACCAAATCACTAACACAGACAGACACACACACACACACACTTAAATACTAGGAAGTGCAGAGTTACTGAAATAGTTGACGTCCAGCAAGTTCTGATTAGCGTAATTTTAGCAAATGACCTCATTTTGATTTTAAAAGTCATCCATCAACAGATTAAACAACCATTAATATGTTTGCCTCCCATCTTGTTTTTCCATCATACATCTCTGTTTGTAACCGCAACTCTTTCTCCCCACGTCACAAATTCACCCACCCACGCGTCACCTATTTATTATCTTATTTCCATAACCCCAGCCTAGTAATTCTTCGTAGGCGCTACAATTAGTGACGTCACCAGCTCAGACAGCACGTCATTGGTTCAAGTGGCATGGCGTCATGGCAGCCCAGTGATAAAAACCAATCAATTTGGCTTATCACTTATCACCCACGCTTCTAATGATTGATGTGCGCTTTTATATTAGTACAGGGTGTTTGGATTCATTGATTTCAGATATTGATTAATGTTTGGATGAATTTAGGCACCTGTTTTGGTGTTGCCTAATTCGGTTTATATAAAGCTGGGTAAATTATGTTGAGGATGATTCAAGTAAATCTAAAATGCTATTTTCTAAGAAACTTAATGAGACACAACCATTTATTTATCTTAAACTTGTTCATAAAAGATCTTATACAAAATATCATTATATTTAGACAAACTAAAAACTTTTGGTGTTTATAAATTTAACGCGAAACATTCGTTTTTAGGGTTCCGTACCCAAAGGGTCAAACGGGACCCTATTACTGAGACTTCGCTGTCCGTCCGTCCGTCCATCCGTCCGTCCATCCGTCCGTCTGTCAACAGGCTGTATCTCATGAACCGTTATAGTTAGCTAGTTCAAATTTTCACAGATTATGTATTTCTGTTGATGCTATAATAACAAATAAAAAAAATAGAATAAAAAAAATATTTAAGTGGTCCCATACAAAAAAAAATTTTTTTACTCGTTTTTTTTTAAATAATGGTACGGAACCCTTCGTGCGCGAGTCCGACTCGCATTTGGCCAGGTTTTTAGTTAAATATCTTACATTTTTTCTCCTAAGTTATCGCGCGCATTTTTTTTAAATTTATTTATGATCGGTTTGCTCTTGACTCGTCTAGGTCAGAGATGACAGAGAGACAAAGTCGACGATGGTACGAGCTTACCCAGAAAAACCCTGTTCACTCTAACTTTGAAGACATTAGGGTTGTAAGCGTTTCGTTTAGTTGCACACTGCGCACTGTCAACACAGCAAAGATGAAATCATGAACACGAACATATACAAATATACCTTTTAAGAGATTATGCAAAAAATATTTAAAACAAGCTAGCAAGTAGCAATCATTTGCAATGATTAATGAACACGCAAAAGTTGCACAAAAATAAATAAACGATGATTGATCACCGGCCGGCATTACACCAAGTTTATACCGATGAAGAGGATTCGCGCACAATGTTTATATTTTTTATTTACTTTAGTCCCGAAGGAAAGTATTATTTTGACAGTAGAAACTTTTATAAAGTAAAAGAGGTTGAGGAGGGACTGTTCGTTATCTCTGTTCAGAAGAAAACGAATGCTTTCTTATGTAATAAAGGTTTGTTTACCTAGGTGGATCTAGATTGGCAGGTCAAATCTAGTCGGATTCTCATCTCAGGGAAAATCAGAGTCAAAAGTCTAATATCGTATCGTTTATCGTACGAACGTTCTGTATGGTGTCGGACGTTAAGAATAGCACCATACCATATCTTCCCGTGGGTGTCGTAAGAGGCGACTATGGGACTTAGCAGAGAATGGGCAGCAGCGTTCTCTGTGCTTTTGTAAAAACCGTACTGCGATCGCCAACCCGCCTGCCAAGCGTGGCGATTATGGCAAAACCCTTCTTGGGGGAGGCCTATGTCCAGCAGTGGACGTCTTTCGGCTGAAATGATGATGATGATGATGATGATCGTTTATCGTGCCTTGTTGGTCTAGTGGCGCGACTGCTGACCATGAGGTCCTGGGTTCAATTACCAGGGTAGGCAAAGTGTTATTGGGTTTTTCAGTCAGGTATTTCTACGTAGCAGCCACGGAGTCTGGATTTGCGTTCGGTTGATGACAATAGGCTCGCTTCCTATTACATGGGACTAAAATATAACTGGTGAAATGTGGGTGTACTATTAAATACAGCTCTGCCTATCCTTTCGGGGATTACAGGCGTGATGTTATGGTTTTGCTTATACGGATCGAGACTGATATTATAATGTGAAATGTTCTAAATACGGAAATTGGCCCTCGGATGTTTACGTATACGTATGAGTCATGAAAACGGCGAAACAAACGTATAGTTGCTATCGTGATCATCATTATTTTTATCAAACAATCTGTCAGTCAATTATGGCAAAAGCAATTTTTTCATAATTGCTACCGAAACTTTCATAAATCTCTCGATTGTTCAAGGACAAGTTTGAAAGTGTATTTTCCGTTAGCCTTACGTATGTGCTCCGACAGGATGTAACCTTGGACTCCTGCATTCAATTTTACTTTTAGAAAAATATTATAGGATTTTTATCCCTAATTTCTTTCATCGAACTTTAACCGAAGATAATCTTTGTAGAAAAATAACCATATATATCATTAGTCGAACGCCTTTTTCCCATCGGTTTAGGCAAAAGCAAAAGAACGCCAACTGCTTCTTCCAATACTCAAATCAAATCATTGATTGCATCCATAATGTACATACACCTAACAGGTGCTCAAATAAAAATGGTAGACACAATTATGGACCCTGTCGGGCACAGAAAGTTTTAAATAAGTAGAGAGAGGAAGAGCGCTTCTCTAATTTTCCTTGTCATCATCATCATCATCAGCCTATAATGTTCCCGGGAACTGCTGGGACATAGGCCTCCTCTCTCAATGAGATGGATTGGGCTGTAGTCCACCACGCGGGCCCAGTGCGGGTTGGTAGATGTCACATGTCTTCGATTTTTCAGTTCTAGGACATGCCGGTTTCCTCACGATGTTTTCCTTCACCGTCTTTGAGCCTGCGTTGGTTCGAACCCACGGCTTACTGCTCGTAAGTCGGGGCTGCCACCACTGGGCCACCGCTGCTCTCATTTTCCTTGTAATAACAAGAAATAGAAGAAAAATTACAATTATTATAATTTCGAGTTATTTTATGTCCTATTTATTATTTTATATTTCCGTTGTTACTCCTCTTATTTCGTCCTGGATAGTAGGGCTAGGGTGGAAGGGACATCGAGGCAAAACGGTTACCACGTGGTAAGTACATCATATGAAATCATATCAAACCCTTGGGGGGTTAGACTAAAATCATCTATAGAAAATCATCCGTTATAAGTGTAGGTATTGCACTTTAGTAGGAAACTGCTGGTTTTTTTTTGTTGCACGACACCGTTCAATGTGTCGCCACATTGAACGGTCTCTATGTCCAGCAGTGGACGTGTTGCGGCTGAAATGATGATGATTATGGGATCTATCAACTTACCATTGGTACCTACTTACTTTTGTGAATCAAATCTTTACACATAAATAGACCATCCAAACAATCCAGTTTTTATACCTAGCTAAAAGCTACTATTTATCACATTTTCATTGTATTTTTACATTTATTATTAAAATAAAAAGAAGTCACCTTGAATTTTCATACATGCGCAATTTTGTGCAAATATTTGCACAAATGTTTGACCGAAACAGTCGTGATTATTTATCGATTTACATTATTGCAAGTATTCTTTACATATTTATGTTAATGTGAGACTTACTTGCTTGTTTCCCCATTGTAGTGAATAAATTTATTACAATATAAAAAGTAACAAACAAAATATTTAACCTTTACTCGACGAAGTCGACTTTGCTATGACACTGTAAATTAACATTAAATAGTTTTTAATTTAGTACTTCCACCTAATAAAAGTACTCAAAAAAAGTATATAATAGTACATTACTGCCGCGGTCTATAATGACTACTTTGCTGGTCGCGCTGATTATGGCCGACAGCGCAGCATAGCGCAGCTCCAGGCCGACACAACGCGGTCAGCGTTCAGCACTTGATGGACGAGCTGAGATAAAGGCCGAGACCGTAGGTCGAGGACAGCAAGGGCTGCAATGATGGCCAAGCTGAAAGGCCTAGAGCGTAGCTAGGTTAGCTCGAGGCAATCATAGCGTGACCAGCGAAGCAGTCATTGTGGGCCAAGGTTTGTAAAGTGCTTTACCCAAAAATGCAAGTACCTAATCTAAATAAAACCAGCAAGTAATTTAAATAAAAAATATATTAATTAAAATTTTCGCTGAACCGCGCTTTTGTTACTTCTTTGTTTTTTTTTTTTAGCAATGGTATTTAGAACTATACAGCCTAATATGGAATAAAATCTTTTTTTACCTATCTATATAGATACAAACAGCTGTGTTCTAAATAAAATATTTTAGATTTGATTTTTTAAAACGTTGAAACGTCAAAATAGCGGCCGGCAAAACATTGCCGGCCTGTTAGAGCGGCCAGCAAAACTTTGCCGGCCGCTCCTTGAAATAGAACGGCAAGGTCAACTTTGCTCAAACAAGGTTGTCAAAATAGAATAGAATTGAATAGAATAGAATAGAATAAAACTTTATTGTACACCAAAAATTAAACATAACGGGCTTACAAAACTAATAATTTTATGGTTACAAAGGCGGTCTAAATAATGACCACATTACATGCATTTTTGAGTAAAAGTAATATAAGGTCTCGTTAATAAATAAATTATCATCTCAACAAAAAATGTATTTTACGTAATGCCTATAATATTGAAATACTCAAATTCCTTTTCAAAAGGTACAAAAATCAGAATTAAGAAAATGATTTATTTGTTTTGACAGCCGTTTCGTAAGCCGCAAGCAAACAAAGCTATTACAAAAATGTTGGTCTGGTCCGGTGTCGAACATTGTTCACAGTATTTTTCGTTATTATTAAATTGATAATGAAAACTAAAGGACGAACTATGCTGTTCATCACATCAGCCCGACGGATGATGGCGGCGACGGATAAGGCAGGATACAAAGGGTTCGCGAATATCATCAGATTTGTTTTAGTGTACTGCCAAATCTCTTCCATTGGCTATAAAAATACATAACTAGAAACGAGGCCTGTAAGTCCCAAGCTAGCACTCATCCATTAATTTTTTTTTTCAATAAATTTATCTTCCTTTAATTATTACGCAGAATTTTCGATTACGATTTGGACTTGCAAATTCACATAAGAATGACGCCTCTACGACTATTACTATTCCAAATCTAATTTGTAGTTTGTAATATTTTAGTCGCGTAACAATATTTATGTACCTGAAAACTCCTCGAAAAATGCTCATTTCATTTCAAACGCAACCCGTTCTAATGAAGCTGAAGTCGAGATTGAACTGGGAATAGGAGGAAACAAATAAAAATGGAATGAAAAGAAAACAAGGAAATCGGAGCGAATGTACGAGGTACCATTCAGTTTGTTTCACGTATGTAACATGGTGAAAGTCTTGGGCAGAACATGAAGGCCGATGAGAAATTTTCTTTTTAATTCTAGCCATTTTTGTTTATTGATTTCTGCCTTTTGTTTCTTTTACTGGCAAGGAAGAAATCAAAAGTATGAAGTATGAAATACGTGACCGTTTACAAGTTGGAAGAGACACGACACTAGAACAAAACAACTTTAAAACGTATTCTGAGTCCCCGCGGCCCAGAAATTTTCAATTGGATTTTTTTTTTAATCCACTGTTCCATACGTGTTGAACGTGTAAGTATTGCAGTTTTGTAGGAAACAACAGTTTATTTTTAATAACCGGCGAAAGTTT
This sequence comes from Cerastis rubricosa, assembly GCA_949152445.1. Lineage (NCBI taxonomy): Eukaryota > Metazoa > Arthropoda > Insecta > Lepidoptera > Noctuidae > Cerastis > Cerastis rubricosa. Next base: position 21,472,536 of record OX424532.1, read on the forward strand.
CAATGTGCCCCACATTGAAATATTTTTGGTTCAGATTAATGTGCGGAATACGTGGTTTACCATTTTAACCTCGATCCTTCTACCCTATATTATAAATTGTAAACCTTTTCAGGTCTTAAGTCCCAGAAACTCTATTTTCCAGCACCTATTCATCATCATTTGTCTAGCCTTTTCCCAAACTATCTTGGGGTCGGCTTCCTGTCTAACCGGATGCAGCTGAGTACCAGTATTTTACTTGAAGCGCCTGCCTATCTGACCTCTTCAGCCCAGTAACTGGTTATTACGATACTCCTTGGTAAGACTGGATGTTAGACTTCTGGCTTCTGACTACTCGTAACGACTATCAAAGATCTACAAATGACAGCCAGGACCATCGGCTTAACATGCTTTTCGAGGCACGGATGAAAGTCGGTATTTAATTAAGGTCACCCACCCACGGACTAACCTGGGCAAGCACGGCTTAAACTTAAAGATCGACCCGTGCGGCTGTTATTATTTAGCTGCGAGCTCTTCCTAAAACCTATTGACCGTCTAAAATGTCCAAAAGATTCTAGCAATCCTTCAAGCCATTCGTTTTTATACATATTTAAGCGTCTTGTGATGTTCATCAGGCTACTATAAATCCAAATAAACTATCAAAAGATTACATCATTTAAAGTACAAATATTATTTCTACAGCAAAAAAAATAAATCTCATAAAAGAACTACAGGAGCCACAATACACCCACTCCAAACTTACTATCACAATACAAAGTTCTATATAAACTGGAAACCCGTGCACACTAGTACGGCCACACAGGGGACCCCGGATTGTAAACCAACAGACTTGGTACAGAACCCAAAGTTTACCACAATGCAGCAATGGTCGGTCAGTTTTGTAAGTTTAGGTAATTTATTAGCATTATGCTGGGAGTTAACGGTCAGAGACAGGTCAGCTGGGACAGTTTTGATGGTTTTGAAAGGACTGGGGGCTATTTTTGGAAGATTCAGAGTACAGCCGTACTGCCTGCTGGTCTAGTGCACTTCTATTGAGCATGAGGTCTTGGTTTCGATACTCTGCCGGCCTACCATGACGTCTTTAAGCAGTATTGTTTTACTCTTATCCCAGTGTGACGAGCAGTATTATTAGATTTTTCTTTCAGGATCTCCTCAGACTGGATTTTTGGTATTCTATCAGGATCTTCTCAGACTAGATTTGTGCCCGGTTGACGGCTATAATAGGCTCACTCTCTTACTTTTTTTAAAAGAAACTTTGCCCCACACTAGGAATTTGTTCTGTATCGTGGGTACGTTGACAAACATTTAAACTAAAATACTCCACCCCCCCCCCCCCCCCTTAAATATGACTAGCAAAATGAGGATTTGCTATTTGGATACACCTAAAATCAGGCACTCAGTTTAATTTATATGTTGAAATTAGAAGATACTACCAAAATTCCTAATCAATTTCAATCAGTACCATCAACAGACTTAAACAAACGGATTCTCTACGACACTAATCCTGCCGTCAAACATTGCAGTACTAGTCTCATAGCAAGGACCCTCCAAACGGGCAGCAAACACTCGACCACTCGCCCACTTTACTCGACCGTCTCGCAGGGACCTAACTGAATTAACTATTTAACTGGGGGCTAAAAACTGAGAAGAAATAGGTCATGTGATGTAGTTGTCTTTGTCAATAGATAGAAAGATTTTTATGTCATGTCTTTTATCTTATCGGTGTAGGGTAGCGATGCTATCTCGGATACAGTGTGCAACATTGAGTGAAAACCATGTGGAGTACTTTTTGGGGTTCCGTACCAAAGGGACGAACGAGACCCTATTATTGAGACTTCGCTGTCCGTCCGTCTGTCACCAGTCTGTATCTCATGAACTGTGATAGTTAGCCAGTTGAAATTTCAACAGATTATATATTTCTGTTGCCGCTATAACAACAAATACTAAAAACAGAGTAAAATTAATGTTTAAAGGGCTCCAGTACAAAAAAAATATGTTTGCTCGTTTTTATAAATAATGGTACCGAACCCTTCGTGCGCGAGTCCGACTCACACTTGCCCGGTATTTTTCTAGTTCGGAACATAATGTTCCAGAATACCTTGTCGTTGCTATCCAGGCAGATTATACAGCAGTTCTTGAATTCACAAGCTAGTTAAATGTACTAACCATGTCAGAAACCTGAAAGTCCAATCTTACCAAAGGGGTATCGTATAACTCAGTAACTGGGTTGTGAAGGTCAGATAGGTAGACGCTCTATGTAAAATACTGGTCTTTAGTATCTGATAAGACTGGGAGCCGGCCTCAACATAGGTGCATGGTAATTAATTTTCTTTTGTTTGTGTCACACCTTTTTTTTAAACCTATTGTACATTATCTAAGAACTACTAAAATGCTAACTTATTATTAATAATGACAGATTTTCTCATACCTAGAACATTACAATTTTCACACAAAAATCGTAAAAGCACCACTAAAGCTGCGTACAATTTATTTTTTCCCCGAGACCGATGATTGGATCCCACTTTCCAATTATGTAGATTTTCCCATTTATTTTCACAACAGTGCGAAATATATAAAGTTGATGTCGGCCTAGCATACGACATCTCAAACAATATTTATGTAAGTGTAGTATTATGGGATAGGTTATCAATAGTGCCTGGAAATAAGACACTTTTGACTAGGTAATATAATAAAAAGAAAATAGTGCGTGGAGTCTCTCCGCGTGGAAGAAGTCAAACTTCGTATTGTGGAAATGAGTGCTTTCATAACCCCTCCATGATAGCGTTGAACGTTTAACGCAACCTTGTTGGAAGTCGCATAAGAAGTTTCACTTCAAAAAAGTTAACCAAATTGGGAACATAATTATGGGAACCATGACTACACAAAGTGGAGGATAAATACTTGTTCTTCCTCTTATAAAATGCAGTTTAAAACTACCTCATTGAAAAACTACTCATCAATAACACTAGTAACGGGATATTTACCATGTCTAACAAACATCTAACTACCACTACACTACTACTACTTACACCAAACTACACTACGCACTGCATTATACTACTTATTGTTTATATCCCTTTACTAGTGTTATTGATAGTGTTAGTGACCATGTCAGTTTAAAAACTTAAACTACTCATTTTTATTAAAAAAAATATGTAAGTTTTTTTTTTACTAGGTAGTCTTGCCTATGGCCGCAACTCGGCTGATGTGAAGCGATGACGCGGCCTAGGCTGGAGCACGCTTGCCTAGAAGAAACCAATTCACTTAAGCTTTGAAGGGATCCAGATTACAATGATCAGGGACCAGAGAAGCTGGTCGTGAATTCCACAGACTGGCGGTTCGTTGATGGTAGTAAATAACACTGTTACATATCCATATTATAATTCTACCTAACTATCTTGGGGTCGGCTTCCAGTCTAACCGGATGCAGCTGAGTACCAGTATTTTATATGAAGCGACTGCCTATCTAACCTCCACAGCCCAGTAACTGGGTAATACGATACCCCTTGGTAAGACTGGATGTCAGACTTTTGGCTTCTGACTACTCATAACGACTGTGAAAGATCTACAATAAAAAGATCAACAGAGTGTTTCGAGCTCAAAAAAAGTGCATTCGCTCAATATGTGGAGCGCACCCTCTGGACAGCCGTGTCCCATTATTCAAAAAATTAAAAATATTACCACTCCCAGCACTATATATTTTTAAAATTTGTATTTTTGTGTACCAAAATAAGCATGAATTTAAACTGCATAATGACCTTGTATCCAGACCTAGCCGCAAAGTTCATATGCTTCGTGTACCTAGACGAAATAATAAACTGTTTTCTGATAATGTATTTTGTATGGCGACCAAAATCTATAAAAAATCTATAAACTACCATATTGTTTTAAAACTCTTAACTTTAGGACATTCAAATGTAAATTATTCGATTATCTCTTAAATAAATGCTATTACTCGTCTAATGATTTTATGAATGAAAAGTTGACCTAAATATTATGAAATAATTACATTCTCTCTCATTCTCTTTGACATTTTTAATATAATCTTTTTGACATTTGATTCCTAATATTTGACCAATTTTTTATTTAATTTGAATGATATCCTAATTTATTTGAAAATGTATTTGTACGCCGGAAACGGCAGAATATTATGAACTCTTATAACCATGTAACAACTGTATAACAATATTCTGACAAATAAATGTATTATTATTATTCCGTTTATTAATTAACTTAACATACATTTACATTTTTATTATTATTTACAAATGACAGCCGGGACCAATGGCTTAAGGTACTTTCCCAAGCACGGAGGAAACTTAGTAAATCATTATGGTCACCCATCCACGGACCAACCTCGGCAAGCACGGTTTAACCTTAAAGATTGACCCTTCGCGGCTGTTATCATTTAGCCACCAGGTCCTCCTCCTTCTTCTGTTTACAGACTAAAACGGTTTATATTTTAAAATGACCGATGAACCAAATTTTCCTAATGATACATAATAACCCTAATTTTCAGCAAAACAAATTGAATTTCATTGCAAGATTATTCAAAATGAAGGCTAGATTTGAATAATAAGAAATTAGGGTGAGGTTTAAAATGGCTCCAAATGAATTTAGTCGTTAAGGCAGAAGGGATGCGAATTAAAGTATTTCAAATACTTGCGGGTAGTTGAGAGAAATGCAAATAACGTCGGTATGCAAATTAAATGTGGGGCCCGAAAATTAGAAACATTTTACCCCATGTAGGCTTTCTATGTTGCTCCTAATAAAAAATTATGACATACATAACGCTCGCCTTTTCCGATGGTAAACCCTAGATGTGGAACTGTAGAGCATGCATCCGGTTCTATAAATACATTGAAAGAATCAGGTGGAACCGGGTATACCCGGTTCTTTAAAGGTATCTCTTATTGGATGTATGCCCTAGCCTCTTATAGAATTATGATCAGAGTTTTTACCTGTATAGAGGAAATGAGGAAAAGAGTAGAAAGTACCTCTTTTTTCATTGGAAAAAGAGAACTCTTCGACTAATCGGGTCTTTTGTCTAGTGAGGTACTGTTCAACGATTTTTATTAGGGTGATGTTTAAATCCCAATCTTACTGATAACTCTGCTTGGACGATGTAGGGTTTGTGTGACATCAAGCCTAATTCGTAGTTCATAGGTGGAAGTGTTCCTGGCTCTTGTGATTCAGGAATTCCTAGTGTAAGAGCCAGGGCTACACAGACCTTTGTATTTTCAAGTGTTGATAAAGGAATTATTATTATTGTTGATGCCTTCAACACACAATGAGCCTGACTGTTCAAGCTAGGTTAAATGAGTGACACAGTTCTAGATTTTATGGATAAGTAGATAAATGTGCACTATAGTGACAGGGCATTATTAAAGTGCATTTGAATTAGCTTGTGACTGACAGCCCATTCATTAACAACTTGCCCTTATTGTGTCTATGCAGGTATGTCAAAATGTCAGGTGCGTAGTACTCGCTACCGGTAGCCGTGTATGAAACGTGGACCAAGAAAAAAGTATGTAAAGGGTCTAGTCCGCACATCGGAATCACATATGATTTACCACCAGATTTAATGAGATTAAGAAAACAGACATCGGCGATCCGTCAACGCCTTGTTACGCGGCACCTTACTTGACAAACACAAGACAATATGGCTGCCCGCAACGACTTGACGTTCCGCCAGAGAGAATTGTAGACCGCTTCTCTCTCGTCTATGACACAGTTTAGTTTACAACGTGAATCATATGAAGCCTCCTTGCAGAGGCTCCGTCATATGTAAGAATCGTAGCACGTGGTGTGTGTTCTATATTTCCTGCTAACATCACATAGCATAACATCAAGCTTGTAATCTCCGACAGGTCTTGATCTTCTCCCACCACTATCTGGCAGTTTGAGTACTTTAAGCGACCTACCCAAATGTCCTTTCTTTGGTATTGTTCGTCGTTTCGTTGAGCTCCTTGAGTTATAAGTCGAGCTACACGATAACTGACAAATGCTTGCACTGACTGGACAGGTCCACTCAAATTTGTGTGGTTCTTTCTTCAAAAGACCATTTCAGACACGTATCTGCATAGTCCTCATGTGAGTTGGCCAAGATTATGTCTGGACCTTAAAAGAGACTGTGACCTCTGAGTTTGTTCCGGCTGTTTCTTCTCAGAGTAGTCAGGTACGAAACACCGGCCCCATCTAGTTTAAAAAAAAATTGACGTGTAAAAGTGTTTGTAAAAACCTACTTGTAAAATAAACATCATTTATCATTCATTTATCATTTAGGTTAGGCAAAGGGGCTAATAGTACACGCACATGTCGCCTATTATGTTTCAGTCCCATGTAATGCGGAGCGAGTCTAATGCCATCAAACAAGCACTAATCCAGACTCCGTGGCTGCTACTGAGAAATTCCTGATGGAAAAATCCAATAACACTTTGCTCGACCCGGGAATCGAACCTAGCACCTCATGCTCAGCAGTCTCCCTTGCGACAATGAAGGAGTCACAAACATTTTTCCACTATTCAATCGTTTATCTACTTTCGGCGTACAAAATTTTCTCTGCGCCCACATCACAAAAATGTCTACATTTACTACATATAACTGGAAAGTTCCCATGGTCAGAGGCGTGATAGTACGAACTACAGTCTGCATTCATATCAGACGCTTTTATTATTTATCACTCTGGCGTGTTGCGTTGTGCCGTTTTAGGGTTCCGCAATGAAAATGGCAGAAATGTGTCTATCCTTTCCCAACTTGATATCAAGGCCCGATTGCGAAATGCGAAGGGGCGATAGCAGCCCTAAAAAGCTGGTCATTGTTGGCAATACCGAAGGCAAGAGAGCACGAGGCCGGTCGCCAACACGATGGTCCGACCAAGTAAAAGAGGCTATGTCCTCAATCAAATGTCAGCAGGTAGTGATGGCAACTTTGGACCGGAGTCGATGGAGGCAGATTGTCCATTTAAAGGGGTCCAGTGACCACGATCCTCAGTAATGAGGGACCGATTGAAGAAGAAGAAGAAGAGAATGAAAATGGAAAAAAGTATTGAACAGTTTCGGTGTGACCTGACCACAACATAGGTTAACAGATCTACCTCATTGATCTAGTGGTCGATACGCCACTGCCTATTGCTGAGCATGCAGTCTTGGGTTCGATTCCTAGGTCGGCCTTTTATGGCAAAATATGTACCTATATATCCTTTAGTTACACCTGTACCTAACCCTTTAAAATTACAAGCGTGATATTGTATTATGTTTACTTAAAATATTTCGTCTACAGTCTCCAAAGTCAAAGTTCCCAAAAGCAAATAAATTAATCTAAAAATATCATAAACCGGTACAAAATAACCTTCTGTCGGCACAATTTAAACTAATTTGTGAACTTTAAACTATGGCAGCAACACGGGGACCGCGTCAGTTGAAAGTTCAGGCAGTAAACTTGCACTGTTTACTACAGGATCGAGTTTAACTTAACTCTAAGACTACCGCGAACTTACTTATGAGTTCAGAGTAAGATTCCTTAATCATGATGGCGTGGTGCAGAAAGATTTATAATAAAAATCACCATTTTGTATTGGAAACTAATAACAGTGTGGATAGGTTGGACCGTCATGATCGATCATTTTATTCCAAAATGATACCTTAGTCTGGTCTGGAAGGGGTTTAATATTACCCAGAACTAAGTGGGTGGTTGAGGTCAGATAGATAGACGCTCCATGTTAAATTCTGGTATTCAACTGAAGCCGTTGATACTGGAAGCCGACTCCGAAAAAGCTAGGCAGATGATGAAGATGACCTTGGTCTGGCCTATATTTACCAATTTTCTGTAGTTTATAAAAATAAAATAATCATGTTTTACTTTGGAAGTAAGTATTTATTTATTCAATCTCCACATATCGTCCCACGCATTATAAAACCCCAAATTCAGTCTGAGTCAGCCTACCACTTTGACATGAATACTCGTATATTTATAAATGAAAAGAATTACACACACATTCGGTGATAAAGTTGCTATTTAAATCGTACTTAAGAGTACCACTTTTATCAGTAGACAAAATATTGAATCTTTGACGATAATTAGAAACAAATCACTCCCATAAGAACTGACATAAAATGATCTTCTAAAAAATTAAAATTATATAAACGTTCTTTCGTTTATCTACCCAATATCATTTTATCTTGAAAATATAATGCACCCTTGACGACAATTACACACACATAAACCCACCAAAAAATAAAACAGCCGAATATTACATCCAGAACTTGTCCCCAGTTCCCAGTTCCTGCACCCTTAACTACAATTAAACACACAAATCACGCATAATAAATACAAATACAAAGAAAAAAATAAATACGGAACCTCTCCCCAGTTCCCAGATACCAGTTCCCAGTACAGCGGAGAGTGGTGACGTAATGGTTCCCTTTGTCACATTACCGTATTGTTACTTTATGACCTTACTTACTTTTACTTAGTGCGACGTATTCTGTGCTTACAGCTGTAATTGTTTTTATTTCCTTTCCTTGTGAGAATTGATGTTATTAACATTTTTATGTGTGTTTAGATTGGGGGTTTTATGTGTACTTTATTAATGGGATATTCAATTAGGATTGCTCTTCGTTGGAAATTATGGGTATCTTAAATAATGTTGGAATCCGTTCTTTTGCTATAAATTGGTAACGTTTGTCTTATAACAAAAACTTCTTGACATCTTAAGTGACATCCTGCTTCTGGGAACTAATGTCATTACTAAAGCCTGTGAGAGTTTATTCTGGTTTATTTATAATAATATCGTTGTCCAAATAATCCTTCGATCATATTTCTGAGAAATATTGTTTAAAAAAAAACATATGTGTATTGTTTTATTTCGATTACTTCGTTTAAACGTGCGGAAACATTAATTCGACGTTCTTTCTTTTATTTTTCAACCAACTTAGTTGCAGGAATTCAGAAACAGACTGTTGACGGTACTATAACTTTGGCTGATAATAAAACCTAACCATCGATATCTTTAACAGTTTAATCATATAAAACCAAGCAAACAACACAATTTCAACACCTCTGCCCACCTCACACGATCCAACATCAACACGAGTTAACACAGACATACACCAAACAAAAAAATCGTATAACGTACGCTTTCTGCACCCGCGAACTATGAGTAGATATCATTTCACTTCATGTAAAGCGATAGCCGACGGCGGTGTTCAGTTACGGGCTTGTGTCGTTTATAGGTGACCGGGAACGTGTCACTGTCAGCAAGGGATCAGTTTGACACGAGTCGTGGGAAGGGTCCTTTAAAAGGGTAAGTTGGTCTTCGATTTCGTAGTTTTTTGTGTAAGTGTGGGTACTGTATGTTTGTTTTGGTGACGTAAGTATGAACGAAACCCTGTATACATGTGCTAAGAGGAAGGTAAGTTATTTACATTTGAAAGATGTAGAGTATTTATTCGAATGGTCATTACTCCTTGGGAATTTTCATTATCCAGTTATTGACTAGTCTTAAAGATAGCTGCATGCATCAATCATTTGCATGGGTTTAGCCCATACACGTCATCAAAACAAGCAAACCTAAAAAAATAAAAAAATAATTAAATCTTAAATTATTTTTTGTATGTATAAGTTCTAATGGCAATAATGTAAAAATATGTTATGTTAAACCGTTTTTTTGTGCATGTGGTGTTAACCTGTAATTAATTGTTGCACTTGTAAATGTTACTCTAGTCATTAAGTCTGAAATGTACATCGTGTAAACAGTTGTTGGTTAACCTAAATAAATAAAACTTACTTACTTGTTTACTTAATTAGTAATAATACTACTACTTAATCACTACTTTACTTTTTTTTACTTAACTCTTAAAAAAACCCTTCCCACGACTCGTGTCAAACTGATCCCTTGCCGACACGTTCCTGGCAACCTATAAACGACAGAAGACCGTAACTGAACACCGTCGTCGGCTATCGATACTAATATAACGTCTTATATGAATTATCAACAGAAAACTCAAGCACAAGAGACATTCAACCACCCACACTGTGCCCGCTTGGTAGATAATAGGTCTCTTCCTCTCACAAAGAACCCCTTAGTCCCAGCAGTGGGAAAATGAAACACTAAATATAACATTATATTAAGCGTAGATTTTATAGCCAACGAGTAAGCCTAGCTACTTATTGACTATTCTCTAAAGGCGTTAACGCTTAAAATAATTTCAAACATATTACCAACCCCAACATTGCAACTATTAAGATATTTACAGACAAACACAGACTTCACATTTATAAATCGATTACAGCCAGCGCGGCCTTCAGAGTCCAATTTAAAGAGGCTTCCGAGACGAAAATAACTTGCGAATGAAAAGGCGAGAAAATAACATGATTACCGCACTTCTTTGAACACGATTACACGTTGGCAAGTGTTGATTGGTAAGACACCCACACGATGTGAATGTTGTATTATTTTATAACTGTATGGTATCGCGGGGTAAATTAGATTTTTCCAACCTTTATATAACTTTATGGTTGTCTTACAGTCTAAGCATAAGATGCTCTCATTGCTGTGTCACAGGACTCACAGGGCCCCGTAACCATCACACACGTCACAGTCTTCGAAATACTTTGGTTCTTGGACATGGTGGTTAATTCTCGATGTTTTGCTTCACCGTTACTAAAAGTAATGTGCCCGTCACTGTTACCACTGGACCACCATTGCTTTAGCCGGGAAATACGCTTAATTTTTAAGGAAATTGAAGGAAAATGCCATGAGAGTTTCCGAGTTAGAGCCTAGTGTAGGTAAGATAAGATGAAAAAGTAGAAAGGCATTAAAGGAAGTTCCTTCTCATTCTATAAACATCATCCCTTCGCCGCCTCTAGGGACCATTAGTGAAAGAGGGTTGGTCAACATAATACGGCTAATATTTTAAAAATAACGATGAAACCCAAAACCCCGTAGCTTCCAAACGATGAGAAATTAAGACACTCATTAAAAAGTTTTCCGCGAGGAATAATGTTTCACGTCGGAGTATTGTTGAGGGATGCCTCTTTCCAGTTGACATGGTGCGGCACATCTGAGTCGCAAAAACGAATGTGTGTTCAGAAAAAAGTAGCTCGGCTTTGTTTAAATTGTGTCACACCAGCCTGTACATGATTAGCAAGGGAAGAACCCGAACGACATGAGCGGAAATAAATAATAAATAACATAAATAAAATAAAAAAGAAAAAAAATAAAAAACAGGGAGGAGCTCGTGGCTAAATAATAACAGCCGCCCAGGTCGATCTTTAAGGTTAAGCCGAGCTTGCCGAGGTTGGTCTGTGAATGGGTGACCATAATTACATATCGAGTTTCCTCCGTGCCTCGGAAAGCACTTTAAGCCGTTGGTCCCGGCTGTCATTTGTAGATCTTTGACAGTCGTTACGAGTAGTAAAACTCTGACATCCAGTCTTACCAAGGGGTATCGTATTACCTCAACAGAACAAGTATGTTTCAACCCTGAAAACATGTTTTCTTAAACCGAATTGGTCTGGATCTTTAGAGACTACAGTGTAGGGTTCATCGGAGCCACAACGCCACGTTCGCCCACTCGCGGGCTTTTACCCAACGATGAGAAACAACGCGCTAATTACTTGCCAAAATTCGTCTCAATATATTCATGACATTGTTTACACTGTGTAACAATGCCTCTTCGATTTCATGATGGTCTAACCTCACGCCTGTAATCCCCAAAAGAGTTAGGCAGAGGTGTACCTAATTGTACACCCACACAGACTGACTAATTGAAATAATTAATTAAAACTTCAGTACGCTGCGTTTACCTGTTACACTTATTAACACTTTTAGCACTTTTATATCTGTTACAGATATGTTACGGTTGAAAACACATTTAAAAATGTTACATATTTGATTCTGTTACCAATTCAACATGTAACACTTATAATTATGTAACCTTTATGAAGGTGTTTTTAAGTCCCTGCATCCACAATTCACCAGTTATGTTTGTGAGTCCCGTGTAATAGGGAGCGAGTAATCCGTTGGCCTACTAATCCTTAAATCCATACCAACATTTTATATGCGAAAGTATGTGACTGTCTGTTACAAGATACTGATTTTATATGCGAAAGTATGTGACTGTCTGTTACAAGATACTGATTTTATATGCGAAAGTATGTGACTGTCTGTTACAAGATACTGATTTAAAAGAGTGTCCATGGAGTTTTTTGCCCATTCTTCTCCATAGCGATCTACCTTTTGGAATGGGCAACTACAGTACTTTCGCAGTTATTATGTCTTGTGACTGAGACTGTAGCTTCATTTTTATTGTTGTTCGACAGTTTAAAAGTGCCTCTAACTGGCCTACTTGAAATACTTGATTTTGATTTTAGCTTACGCCCTATCAACTGACACGTAGACAAACACCTGGGTTACGATTCGACATAAGGTTATTTTTATCTTAGTAGTAAGGTCCCGTAAGATAGTTTCCTCATTCCATCATCGGACGACCACAGACACAGCGAAGCATCACTGTTACATGGTTGAAGTTCCATCCCGGACCCGAACAAAGTGCTATGTTTCCACATTTAATGTGGTGTCTTTGAAATTCACTGACTGCTTTTCTGTTTCCCGATAATTATAATCTAGATCTCTTCTAAGTTTAAGTGAATCGGGTTCTTCTAGGCAAGCGTGCTCTACCCGTTCATTTATTTTTTACGAATGGAAGGGAGTGTCAGACTTGTACTGACTAAAACCCATCCATGTTCCTTCTTAGTCCTTTGTGTTCCAGGGCCACGGTATCTCTTTCGAACAGTCTCGCAGCTCTGGCAGCATCGGCCCTATCGGACCAGTTCCGATTTGCTGACATCTCCTTGAGGCGCGCGTGGAACACGAACGCGCCGTCGACACAGCCTGTCGTCATAAGACGGATGGACGGTAAGCTAGCCCATTACTCACCGTCCATAGGCCCGCGAGCGTCTTCGCTTCACGTCAGGTGAGTTGCCACCAAAAGCAAGCCAATTCAGTGTTAAAATAAAAGTTAAATTAAAACTGGCACCCACGCGGGTGTAGCCGCAGACAAAAGCTAGCAGGGCATAAAGATTGAATGCTAATTTCCTTTTTCAGGCTTCTAGATCCTTATTTATAATGAATGGATTTTGAATGCTGTGCATAAATCTTGGTGGTATCTAACTATTTATAAGGAAAGATTTATGTTTCTCATTTTAGCATTTAGGTAATATTTACTGAATGTTTACGTGTGGTATAATACTTATGTATAATTTCAATAACAATAAGTTGACATTACCAAAATATTTAAACTTGCAACTTCTTGACAAGTCAATGGATGTCATATTGCTGCGGGACTGTTCGAAAGAGATACCGTGGCTCTGGAACACAAAGGGCTAAGAAGGAACATGGATGGGTTTTAGTCAGTACAAGTGACACTCCCTTCCGCTCCGCCCAGAGCAGGAGGGGTCATTTGATGATTTCCCATCAAATGACCCCTCCTGCTGATAAAAAGAGAGTTGTCATATTAACCAGTAACTGGGTTGTGGAGTTCAGACAGGCAGTTGATCCATGTAAAGTATTGGAAGTCAGCTGCATCCGATTAGACTAAAAGCCGACCCACCGTTGTTGAGAAATAGCTAGGCAACTGATGATTCGAATTTGCAAGGTGCAAAAGATGGATGATAACTTGACTTTAAAAAGTAATCGACACTTTAACTAATTCTGAATTATCCACTTCAATTCTACACACTTCAATGAAACATAAAATTGCTCCAACACCTCTAAATAGCGGGAACTGGCACATTTTAGCTCCTGCTACAAAAAAAAAACCCTCTGAAACGTGACAAAGGCAGTTCTCTGTGAAATAGAAACACCCCCACTTGTTGCTGACGTGACACTGCGACTATTAATCACGCTTCTTTATAAGTACAAAAATATAGCTAGAGACAGATTGTTTCTTTCAACAGGCGAAAATGTTCATGTATGTCCGGGTGAACGTGTTATTCAAACTAATTTTTTTTATTGCACTCATGTTTTTCTTAGTCAGATAAGCACTCGCTATATGTAAAATATTGGTATTCAGCTGAACTCGGTTAGACTGGAAGCCGACTCCAATAAAGTTGGGGAAAGGTTAGGCAGATGATGCTGATGATGTTCTTCTTAAATACGCAACGGATTGTAATGCTGTATTAATTATGGTGTCATTTAGAGATTTGATTTCGAAAGGTTTATGTGTCATTATCATCTGCAAAACCTTTTCTAGAGCAGCGGTGGCTCAGTTTAGAGCAAATCAAATCAAATCAAATCAAATCATTTATTTGCGTAGAATGTAGGTATTGTACATTATAGTTGTTATAAAAATATGGTGAGCCGGGTACATTCTGCCTGAATTGTGGCATGCAAAATTTAACAAATAATGTCAGTTTCAATAAAAAACGATTGAGCACAAAAGTAGATTTCAAATATTGTCAATAATATTAAATTGCTGGAATGTCACACACAGGATCAGAGTTGAGAAATAAAATAAATAAGATAATCAAATAACAAATAACAGAATTTCTGAATAATAAAAAAAAAGTATGAATTACATTATTATGAGTAAAATTATGAAATAGAAAATGATAACAAAATACACAAATAAATTATTTTAACAAGTTTAGAAATTAAGGAATGTAAAAACTATAAAACTGTTGAAATGTCACACATAGGGTCATTCAAAAAATCACTTATTGAATAATAACACTTCTGTATCAAAAACGACTTTAGTTTATTTTTAAATTGTTGTAGAGTGTAATTTTTTATACTATCTGGTAGTTTGTTAAATATCACTGGACCCATGCAGAAAACACTCTTCCTAAGTAGTGCTGTGTTATAAACACCTGTAAGTAAGAGGTTTTTGTATTGGCTTCTCACGGGACCTTTCTTGGCATCCGAGAACTTAGCAAATAATGCTTTATTCCTTTTAACAAAAGTTGCCATCTCTAAAATGTACAACGACGGAAACGTTAGAATTTTCAAAGATTTAAACAAAGGTTCACAGCTATCTCTAGGTTTAAGACTACACATAGCTCTAACACAACGTTTCTGGGCTCTAAATATGTTATCTCTTAGGCTACAATTACCCCAAAAAATTATTCCAAACCTCAAGACCGATGCGACTAAACCATGGTATGCTACTAAAGCAGTCTTTATGTCAACTTTTTTCGTCAGGTTATAAAGAACATATGCTGCAGTGCTTAACTTTTTGCACACCTCTTCTGCTTGCGGTTTCCATGTTAATTGATCGTCGATATGAATTCCTAAAAATTTCGCGACCTTTACTTGATCAATAACTTGTCCGTTGTACTGTACATTGACTTTCGGTGGAATTGTACGTTGGTGAAAATGCATCACATTAGTCTTTGGTAGGTTTATTACCAGGTTGTTTTTTTCAAGCCAATCAATAATATTTCTAAGGTTATCATTAATATCCTGTTCATAATTTTTAATATTTGTACATTTTATCAGTGCTGTGCTGTCATCGGCAAATAGAACCATAGGATTTGGTATCTGACGGGGCAGATCATTTATATACAGCAAAAATAGCGGGGGACCCAATACACTACCTTGCGGTACACCGAATTTAACAATTTTACCTTCCGATTTATATTTTTGTTCAAGTTTAGATTTAAAACAAATTCTGGAAATCTCCGTATATTGAGTGCGGTTATCGAGGTAGGATTTTAAGAGATTCAGCACATTTCCCCTTAGACCGTAGCCATTAAGCTTGTTTAATAAAATCTCGTGATTGACACAGTCAAAAGCTTTAGTCATGTCTGTGAATATGGCACAAATTGGTGTATTATTATCAACATTTATCATTATTTCGTGTAAAAAATCATAAATTGCTGTATTAATATTTTTATTTTTTCTAAATCCTGCTTGTTCATTACATAAAAGGTTGTATTTTGTCAGAAAGTTATTGATTGATACAGATATAATCTTTTCTATCACCTTGGAAAACACAGGAATTAAAGCAACCGGTCTATAGTTGGCTATATCCTGCTTGCAATTCTTTTTGTGAAGCGGTTTGACTATGACAGTTTTTAAACCATCAGGAAATACACCGGTGCTGAAGGCTAAGTTAATAATGTAGCTTAAATGTTCTATTATGTTATTTGACACAAATTTTATAACCTTCGTTGCTATTTCATCATATCCTACGCTATTTTTATTCTTCAATGATTTGATTGCCCTGAGAACGTCTTGAGGTACAACTGGACTCATAAACATTGTGTTAGGGTTTTCGTGTAAACCACTTGTTGCCAGTGATGCTTTAGGTGAATTTTTAATCTGGTCAATGAAGTAGTTATTGAATGCGTCTGCAATTTCTTTGGGATTATTAATAATTGTATTATTTATTTTTATTTTAGAAATCGGTTCATAATTAAATATTTTATTGTTGATAACTTGCCATGACGCCTTTGATTTATTAATTGAATTATTGATCAAATAATTATTTTGAGCCTTTTGAGTTAATTTTACAATTTTTTTAAATCGCTGGGAGTAATTTTTAAATTTATGCTTGTTTTCATTGGATGGTCTAAGTCTGTGCACCCATAGAAGGTGACGCTGCTTCCTACTACATAATCGTATTCCCCTAGAGATCCACTTAGTTTTTTTTATTAGGTTTTATCTTAACTAACTTAAAAGGAAAACATAGTTTATATAACAAACTGAAGTGCTGCATAAATATGTTATATGCTTCATTAACATTTTCCGTCTCATACATTTCAGCAAATGAAAGGCATTGTAGATAGCTATTGAATTTTGACAAGTTTTCCAATGATAAGTCTCGTTTCTTTACATGCCATGACTGTAGTCTATAAGTTTTATTTACTTTTATCTCAAATATTTGTGCCGCGTGATCAGATAAGGCAAAGTCTATTACTTCACATTTACATTTATTCTTAGAATTATGAGCGAAATTATCCAAACAGCTGTTACTGGATAGCCGAGTTGGTTGATCAAGTTCCAGTCTGAGGTTAAATCCTAACAGAAAATGTTCAAAATATAAACTGATATTATTTCTTTTCAATCTGTCTATATTAAAATCCCCGCAAACAACATTTTTTTTCTTAGGGTCGGTACATAGTGTTTTTAAAATTATTTCTAAATTATCATAAAAAGTATTTAAATTGCTCGACTTAGGTGGTCTGTATACACATACAATTATCAATTTTTGTTCAACCAGCTCTATAGCACAACATTCGATTACACCTGTTATTGAATATTTTGTAGCATCTCCAAGTTCTGTGTATTGAAGAGAATTGTTTACCAGAATGCAGACGCCTCCACGTTTTTTCTCACGTCTTCCATAACATGCAGCAAGCTTGTAATTTGGTATTTTTAATAAGTGTTCTTGACCATGCATAATAAAGTGCTCGCTTATACATATAACATCTATGTTTCTTCTACTTTCCGTTAGTTCTTGTACGTGAATTGTAAGTAAGTCTGTTTTGTTCCGGCGATATTTTGATGAAGGATTCGCATACTATTGTGTACGAAAAAAGTCCATATTATTGGTAGTATCAGTATGATCTTCTTCAAGGAGTTGGATATCATCATTAACTTTAGTATAATCTTGGTCGTAGTAATTTAATATGTTGGATCTGATCCGGTCAAAGATGTCTCTCCATCCGTCTTTATTAATTTTCCCTGTATTGTAAGTAAACATGTCAAGAGTCAGGGTGTAATTACTGTCGAAAAAGTATGCATATTTGTTGTTTTTTATGTCTAAACAGAGGAGGTTGTTAAATAACTCGACTTTATAGTTATATATTAGTGCACCTCTTATATAAGTCGGAGCGCATATAACAACATTTGTGTGTGTAGTGTTTTTCAGCGAGTTTTTTAAGTTTTCAAGGATATCTAGATACTCGCTGCTTTTTATATCGTCTTCTCCAATGAAGATCAAGCAATAATCTTGCATTGTGAAGCCCTTCAAGTTGTCTTCGACGGTGCGTAGCAACTCTTCTGTGGTAGCGTTATGCAGCAAATAATGACAATAGTCAAAATCATCAGAGAAGACCTCGTTAATTAACGGCAGTGCTCCTTTAGTACACCTATTACTCATTATAGCGAGTCTTTTTTTAGGTTTTGGTCGAGATACGCCTACTGGTTTTTTTAAGGCAACATTACCCAGGTGTGTTAAATTTTGTTTTTGCGTCAATATGTCATTAGTCATCTCGGAAGTTTGTGTTTCTTTGTTGAGAGTGTCGACTTTTATGTCCTTGCAATAATTGATTGTAGTCTGGGAGTCATTATTTGAAGCAGCTGGTCGAATCTTGTTATACTTGGATTTTTGTTTGTTCGATGATGATGGTGTGATACTTTTTCTGCCAGGCGTTAAGCAGATCTTTTTACATGTCTCGACAGTCTTTAGAGCTTTTTGTAAGTCAGATTTTAACAGGATGTTTTCACTGTTGAGGTCATCTATTTCCTGGTGAGCACTCGAAAGTTGCATCTTCAGTGTATTTATCTGTTCGTTCAATTCTTTAACCGTGTCTTCGTCGTTGTTATAATCATGCAGGCTGTCCGGTATGCTCATCATTGTGGTGTCAAATATTCCTTTTTCATCGTCATTTGTCAAGACAGATAAGTTAGTCAAAGAGCCAGAGTTCTGCTTACGAAGTGTGATATTATCTGTATCCATCATGTTTATATTATACGTGGTTATGAGACTTAGCTATGTTACTGAAGCGCCCTCTGTTAGCACTATTAGTAGCTGATGTACAAAGTTATTTCATATGAAATTAAATCTCGCAAAAAGTCATTCTTGTGTGACCCGGATTCGAACTTAGTACGTGAAGCTACCGTCTGCCTATATGTAGTTGATTATTCATCTAAGCCACGATATAGTTAGAGTTTATGTTGAAATTAAGTATCATATGTTACAAGACGACCAATTTAAATTTTGCAAAGCCGTTGGTATGACTAATGTGTCAGGATTTTTTTCCACTTGACGTAGGTACACCTTTGTATGAGACACTAAAGCGAACACTTTTATGTTAAATATGTTCACTTTGACTACAGTTTGGTTGATTAATTGTGTTGAATCTGGTAGTATCACTGTTATAGTTACTTTTAATGTCACTTTTGTGGTTTTTTACGAATAGTTATGGTTGCTATTTGAACACTAATTATTTCAGTCACTGTTGAGTTAATCACTTGGATAACGTTTACACTGGTGAATTAGGTCTTTATAAATATAGTTTACTGGTTTTTAACACAAAATTACGATTTTAAATATTTTTAAATGAAATGTAAACACAGAGCTTATTTATCGAGGTGTCAAGCGAGACAGCGCCATCTACCGAGCAGCGATGGCTCTGTTTAGAGCAGCTGTGGCCCAATAGAGCAGCGGTGGCCCAGTGGTGGCAGCCCCGACTTACGAGCCGTGGGTTCGAACCCAGGCAGGCGCATTACTTTTAATTTATTTCATCACCGCTGCCCTCAAAAACGGTGAAGGAAAACATCGTGAGGAAACCGGCATGTCTTAGAACTAAAAATTCGAAGAACGTGACATCTACCAACCCGCACTGGGCCGCGTAGTGGATTACAGCCCACTCCCTCTCATAGAGAGGAGGCCTGTGCGCCAGCAGTGGGAACATTATAGGCTGATGATGATGATGATGATGAGGCTTGCGTTAGGCCGCAGCTAGCCTGATGTGAAGCGATGACGTAACATAGATACTTTCCTGATTTTGGCATTTAGTCTTTTGTGTTGGATTCAGGCTGGTCTGATCATTTGGACGGCCCCAGTATGATAATGGACATGCAACAAACATGTTAGTCATATTTGCATAGCTATTACCCTGGTCTGTTAAGAACAGGAGTTGTTGTGGATTGGTCCTTCTTTGCGTAATAATTTGACGATACAAAACAAAATTTTCTCTACCAGATTTGAAAACGAGATTATATTTTACGTTTTTTGCTGAATGTCATCTTCACGTCACAAAACAAACCCACGCCACGGTTGAGCGTGGCATTCTTCTGTTTAGGTCCCATGGGGCCACTAAGTTTGTTATAAAGCGGAGAAGAAAACCTAATCATTCTATAAATAATAAAATAGGCCCCAAATGTATATTTTGTAATGTAGTGTCTATTTCATTATTTTGTGTATTTTATTTTTCTTGCCATATTAACTGTCCATTCATCGATTAATGGAATCGAATTAAAAAAGCATTAAACAGGAATGGGGTCATTGTACCTACTGGGAATACCTAGACATACTTTATTAAATAGCCGCATTTCCCCTTTGCTACGAGGCAGTTACCTACGTCATTCATAGAAGACCTGATTGGCTAC
The DNA here is from genome assembly GCA_949152445.1 of Cerastis rubricosa. Taxonomy (NCBI): domain Eukaryota; kingdom Metazoa; phylum Arthropoda; class Insecta; order Lepidoptera; family Noctuidae; genus Cerastis; species Cerastis rubricosa. Next base: position 21,492,874 of record OX424532.1, read on the forward strand.
GCATTTCATAAGACAGCCAATCAGAAACGATTTTCCTATTAATGACGTAGTTGAATCGGAATTTCCCAAATGATGCATAAGACCGCTACTCTGAAGTCACAATTTGACGACCGAGTAAACTGTGACTGAATAGTTTTGATACTTGAATGCGATTTGATGACGTCTTACAACGCTCAATCAAAGTTGACGCTTACTCTGTTTAATTTGAAGAGAAATTAAACTAGTCGTTATTAGTTTTACGTAATATGATTTTAGTTTTGAAAGTAGTTTATCGTAATTAAGGTTTTAGGTCATTATACTACGTAATTTTGCCATCTTACTATACTTTGGCTAAATTAAATGCATTTTGGTAGATCCTATTGCCAGCCAAGTGTTATTGAGTTTTTCTCTTCCAATGTGGGCAAGCCCAGCAGGTGGGTTTGCCCAGCAGTGGGAAAATATGGACTAGTTATAAAATACATATATTTTAGTGTTGATTATTTCTAAGCAGCCCATAGCCCAGGATCTGTGCTCTGTTGATGGTAATAGGCTCGGTCCTATTACTTTAACATAAATATAGGTGCATTATATGCAAACGTCACCTTACACACTTCGCAGACACAAACGTGATGTATGCATGTAGTCGCTGATTTCATAGCCCCACATTCACAACCAAATAATTACATTTCAACCGCTGTCCTTATGGCCATTTGTCAGCTGCTGGTACGTGATTGGACTAACAGAGAGCATTGTAATTAATGGCTCGGACGCTGTACGGAGACTTCATCACTCACCATACTAATCTTCAGCTTTATATAGGCACTTGCTGTCCTTTTCTAACAAGAGGAGAAAGAAAGGGAGGGAGTGTGTTTAGAAATAAGGGCATTGTTAGGCCTAAGAACGTGTGAGGAAAGTTTTTGGTAATCTATTGAAAAGAGTTCTATTTTTTAAGGTAATTTTATAAAAATGTTTGACCAAAGTATATTTTTGAACGTATTTCTTTAATCATCCTGTCGTAGCAATTTCTTAAGAGCGATTACTTAAAAGACAGCTTTCAACTCAATCAATTTTGACTAAAATGAAAATGAAGTTAAGGACTTAAAAAAAAAGAAATATGTTGAAAACATTTTCTTGTAGAATATTAAATAGTCAAATTCGGGGAGTATTTTGTCTTGTTGTTTAAATAGACTCGACTAACACAACGTGATGTTATCTGTACATCTGGAAATTTCCAAAACTTGCCTAGTTTTGGAATCCTTAAAACTCTTTTAGTTAGGTAAAAAGAATTATTCTAACCAGCCTTTAATTATTCCATAGTCCAGGCCTCGTGTTAAAAGATACAAAAGTCTGCACTAGATCGACATTTTCCAGTCCAGGACCTCAAGTCTACTATTTTTATAAACATCGTCATTCCAACACGATCCCAATGTCATTTTGCTAGAAGTTCGTAATCTGTTAAATTCATAATGGTCTGTCAAATTCTATGCCATTTCTTTCAATGAAGTGTCAGTGGTTGACCATTGTGAAGACGCCATTATATTAGTAGATTACCAAACTTGTCAAAATCAACAATTATGAAATCAATGATAACCATTGTGACACTATTGTAATAGCAGACTTGAGGCCCTGTACAATATGTAAATTGTCGATCATTCCCTCCCCCCCTAGCTCAGTGGGGTATTCGACTAACAGCAAGTATCAGGTGTCATTCCTGAACGACACCGGAAAATTGGTGTTTACGGCACACGAAGGGTGTGTTTTAAACTTTTCACCTCTGAAATAGGTACATTTTGTTTGTACTTGCGATAAATTACATATATTGAGGTACTCATCAATATAACATCAAAATACCAATTAAACATTTGAATTTGGAGCAACATAAGTTAGCGTCAGTCTTTTAGACTATCAAAAAAGCAAAATAATAATGAACCATAAAATCTATACTACCACTCTTTTTACTGCACGAAATATTAGACTTAAGAAACTTCATTCACAAAAATAAGGGTCAGGTTTTTGTTACGCGTCGCTCGACGTCACTCGACGTAAACGTTCGGCGTGGGCCGTGATTGGCGTCAACGGTTTAGCGAATTCAACAGCTTTAGGATAATGTGAAAGCAATTTTCGCAGTGACAAGCCACGGTTTCTTGATGGCACAAGATTTTATGAAACAAGAACGAAGGGTGTTTTTTCTGGGGTTATATGTTTTCACATAACTAGGTATTTTTAACGAGGAATGGCCGTATGATTTTCTAAGGGATTTGGGAAGAAGAAGCGCAGAATCGTGACCGATGAAAGTAATGGAGGGAGGCCTTTGCATGGTAGTGAGGCAGAACGGCTAATAGTTTTATTATCAGTATAGTGTCTAGTTTTGTAGCCAGGACCTGAGTTAAAAATAATATATAAAACCCTTGTTTTAAAAACAAGCGACCCACTTAACTCACAAAAATAACAATCACAATTTACGTAATAATAAATTACTTTATTATTAAAATAAATAAACTAACAACAAGCTCTAGCGTACCGGTAACAAAGTACTTACATGTGTTCTTCAAGTTTTAACAAATACGTTTTGTAACAACAATAACAACAGACGTTCTGGTTTACATTTTGTTGTTTAGAAACGTACTCGTGGAATCATAGTATGCTTATGACTTTAGACAATTAATTTTACATGTGGTTGTTTGCTGAAGACTTCTGAATCGAATATTTGTTATACATAATTACTTTTTATTTTTAGAACATCAAAATATTTAAGTAAAGGTTTGAAATATACATAAGTTAGATTGTTATAATCGTAGATTATAAACTTTTCTATGAAGGCGTTGTATTCTACGATTTTTATTTAAATAAATAGATTGATAGTTGGAACAACTGTCTGGAATTCAGAAAATAACTATCAAATCATAAATTAAAAGTAAATCCCTGTTGCAAAATGAAATAGTAAAACTTACGCTACTTTTTCATTTCTTTGAATTTTCAATGTAAAGAAAAGACGCATTAGATTGGGGGTACCTATTCAGAAATTATAGTAAGATTATAGGTCTCTTACAGAGAAAAAAATTAACAACACCAGGGAGTGTTACTGTGACGTCGTAGAGCAGTATTGTTTTAATCTCATTCCAATGTGGGAAAGAGGCGGAGCTATAGAAGCCATCTAGCGCCATCTCTTTCCCACTCTGGAATAAGATTAAAACAATACTGCTTCAAGACATCATAGTAGGTCACCTGGTATTGACGTCGTTGGAACAATAAAGGTGTAATTTCTTCTACGCGTCCCAAGTTATACCTACGCCGCAGTCTCATTCTTAGAAAACTTTACCATCGCATCAACCTAGATATTTGTAACATAATAGGTAACAAAGTTGTTTCAAGGAAAGCTTTTATTGTGACATTTCAAAGGGAGGTTTGTTGTGAGTCAACTTTTCAACGCGGTTTAGTTTGTGAAGTCGACAGTTTAAGCTGCGCCAACAAACTACGATTGTTAGACGTTTTCTGTCGTTGTAACGGTCTATAGGTAAAGTTCTTCGTGCAAAAGGTCGTATTGCCTAACGAGAATTACGAATTTAAAAAATCTTAATATACTTTAGTAGTAACTAACGTAACTAATAATGAGAACATAATAATGTGTGCCATATCTTTTTTTTTTGTAAAATCTTTGATTACGTAACAACGCCTTCGTAATTTGAAGTCAGTTAAAATTACCAATTCTGTTATTGAAATAAATAATATTCCTACCGAAAAAAAATGCACAATAAGCTAAACTTACCAAACATCCCAGGTCACAATTAATATATTAGAATGCTTTAATATTAAGTTTTTGTAGACAGCCCCACATACCTGAAAATAAAAAAGAACGCATAAATATCACAAAAATAAACATTGAATGGCGGAAAATCGAACAACAGATAAACCCTAGATATTTCAAAACCTTTTAGAAATAGGTTTACGTCCAATATTGGCTAACCGATTAGTTTAAAGCTTTACGCCTGAGTTAAATTTAAAAAAAACCGCCCATGTGCGAATCGGACTCGCGCACAAAGGGTTCCGTAGCATTATTTATAGAAATCACTTTTTTGTACGAGGCTCCCGTACAAAAAAGAAATTTGTATTGTCCCTTAAATACTTATTTTATTCTGCTTTTAGTATTTGTTTTTATAGCGGCAACAGAAATACATACTCTGTAGAAATTTTAACTGGATAACTATCGCAGTTCATGAGATACAGCTTGGTGACAGACGGACGGACGGACGGAAAGCGAAGTCTCAGTAATAGGGGTCCCGTTTGACCCTTTGGGTACGGAACCCTAAAAATTACTGTGAATATTGCGTGCCTGTCTAATTCAGGTGCGAATTTAAAAAGTATAGAAGTAACAGAATTACCAATTCACGATCAGTATGTGTATCAACTGTATGAGAGTTGTCGAGAATCGAGTTTAGTGGCGTACGATTGCAGAGGCCTATGTCCAGCAGTGGACTGCTGTAGGCTGATGATGAGTACCTATCAAAAGATTTAAATGGTCGAAATTTAATAACCACAGTGTCTATTTTAGAATATGAGACCCAATTGAACTATACTGTTACAACGTAACCACATTATATTTGACAAGCGGTTAACCAAAGCAACACCTTTTTGACGAAAATTATATAATAACAACCTAGTATTCGTGGTTCAGTCTACATTTCATTCAGTCTCTAAATCGGCACTACAGTTCATTCCCAATATTGCCTCTTAAGAAAGATACGTAGGTGTATGTTTGTATAATACTTACACACACACACATACATACACACACACCGCAACAGAACGATATCTGCAAAGATCCTTACATACTCTTTTTGATAAGTACTTACACGTTCATAGATCATGTCTAAAAGCATACCAAACAATTGATAAAACATAAACCATTTTATCTTGTTTATGTTTATTCCAAGAATGAAAGCTTTGAAAAGATTTCTCAGCTCTGCGCCACCTGCTCAGAACCTTAACATGCTTCTTTTGATTCGTTCACGTTCTATGTATTATTTATCTTTCAAAAATGCATACCGAACAAGAGACATACAAAAGATTTTCTCATGTTTATTTCAAGAATGAAAAGCTTAACCCATTGAAACCTATAAATATATCTATATATATAGCTTATAAATTTATCTCGGTGCTTCTCCGACATAGTATTAAAATGTATCCAGACTGAATCGAATGTAGAAAGGCGATCGGTGGAAAATTTCCTATAAATATGCATCCAGTGTGACCATTGTGCATATGATCCGATGCCCCAGCGCCGCGTAGACAGGGCTTTATATTTTACAGCCTGTATAAGCTGCAAACAGAACATCCTGTATAAGCTGCAAACAGAACATCCTGTATAATCTTTAAAAAGCATCGTGTATTTATCACGGATTTTGTTTGTGAAAAGAGATGCAAACAGATTAGGATGCATGTCTGTTTCACAAAGATACGAGTATCTTCAAGAAAATAAAATACAATATGAAGTTTAAGCATGTAAAGGTATTGTCTACAAAAGTAAGATTATGAGAGGAAAACTTTTAAGTATTTTACTGTTAACCTAATCGTCCTGAAAGCATGAAACTGTGGTCTAGTTAAAGGTCATTTGAAGACCGAGTGGGAGCTGAAAGTTGCCTGAAACTTTGAAAGCTAAATAAGTCCTTTTAAAGTATGAACAAAATAGTTCGTCTGAATGATATTGCTCACAAAGTAGTCCAAATTCGTCCACAATTTTGTAAATATTATCTTCGTAAGAAACAAAATTGAACTAACAAATAATTACACATAATTATGTTCTTTAGTAAATTTATAATATGGTACCAAATATTCTTCAAATAAAAGCTATCAGCCGATTGTTATATCATCCCTCCAACAAGTACATCAACATTATTTAAATCATAAAACAAACAAAGAAATAATCACGACACATCCCTAATCCACACACACATCATCATCATCATCATCATCATCATCATCATCAGCCTATAATGTTTCCACTGCTGGGACACAGGCCTCCTCTATATGAGAGGGAGTGGGCTGTAATCCCCACGAGGGCCCGGTGCTTGGTACACACACACATACACTCTAAAATAAAATTAAAAACTAAAATCTTACGCCTGTAATGTTGTGCAGGCAGAGGTGTACCAAATAGTTTACCCACATTTCACAGATTTAAAAAAAAACAAACAAACATACATTACCAAAACAAACAAAAGCAGTATAGCCTGGTAACGAGAGCTATTACCCTGAACAATAAAACGGGCATAGGTTCACAGCCCCGTCAACTAACGATCATGCGCCTCCATTTACCTAAAAGCCTGCGAACATTATGTGTGGATCAGAAACCGGATAAGCACTGCCTCTTATCCCTTATGGTAAGGCGTGAGTATAAGTTCCATGTGCCCGTTTAACCAGCGTGAAGTAACATCTAAATGAATACCTTAATAAAAGCGCATTTTTACAAAATTAAGTCTTATTCAAATTAGATTAAAATCAGCACTTAAGAAGAGAATCAGCACTTTTAGAGAGCAGCGGTGGCCCAGTGGTGGCAGTCCCGACTAACGAGTAGTAAGCCGTGCGTTCAAACCCGGACACTTTGTGTAATTTATTTCATCATCGCTGCCCTCAAAAACGGTGAAGGGCTCCCTCTCATAGAGAGGAGGCCTGTGTCCCAGCAGTGGGAACATTATGGGCTGATGATGATGATGACTTTTGAACGACAACAACAAAATTACATAAGACAGTCCCCTACAACCCGCCCTTCGCCACTTCTTAGTGTTTTAACTGGGAAGAAAAAGTACCGAAACCCCTGGAAACATTTATTTATTTATACGCATGAACAGATTGGCGATAGTAAAGTTATTTAATAAACAGATAAAAGGGCACTACCTGCTGTGCTAATAAAAAACCTACGTCCCCAGAAGGAAAAAGTGTGGGGGTAACTGAAACCGCTGTTTCGCAAAATTTTCAACCAAACTTTAAACAACGCTGTGTTCTTAAAGTGACTAAAACAAATAATAGAAACAAAGGTCAAAGCAGGTGTTTTTACACCTGCTGTGTAATAACGTACGTTGACCTTTTGAAAGTCTTTCTAAGGCCCACGCATTACTTTGTGGAGACAAATGGAGATATATTGCAAGTAGTTAGCAGGTGCACCTGTTTCATTCAGCTCTTAGAGATGTTAATGTTGGAATACAAGACATTGGGGCCCCATCCCCCATCTAATGCCAGCGCTGCTGCATCGATTTTTTAAATGTTGCAACACATGGTGCCTTTTGGCGTAGTAATAGGTTAATAGACAGGCATTAATAAGTTTAATTATGTTTTAGTTTCATGTTTAGTTTATATGCTTTATTTCATTTTTATTTATTTTTCTAAAGAATAATAATTGTATCGGATCGGGTTCGTTGCTCAACAAATTTTAATACTGTCAAAGTGAATGTGCCGGACCCGACAATTGAATATTATTCTTATGCATTACGTAATCATAAATTGAGGTTTAAACTAACCCTACCCGTACCCGTCCGTCTACCCGTTTATTCATCACCATTAAAATTCGCATATCTAGATGTATAAAGCAGATGCTCACGAACTCAGTATTGTAATAACAGATGAATCCTTAAACAGGTCTAAAACAGAAAGTAAACCATTTAAGACCAAAACAAGTATTTCGTCTATCGTCTCTGTCCTTGATTCAACACTTTACAGCCTAGAATGACGTAAATGTACGGTTCCTTAATCTCGAGACAGATTCGTCTCATTCTCTATCTTGTTTTATTTATACCTAAACTTAGCCTAAGCGACTAATCTAAGCTTCAATGTCGTTTGAACAGGTTCTTCTGTCGCTTGGTACATTTTTTCCTTTTTTGTGTTACATCATTTTGGTTAGTAACACGTTCAGAAAGGGTGATGGTAATAAGTGCTATAACCAGAAGTCGGAATTAGGTAGAGTTATTTTTGTACTTGCATCGAAATGTTGATATTAATATGGATCTTCCCTTGCGTGTGCGCATTGGAATTTTGCAGCTTCGGACGTCCGATGTTGGATGGTTTAAATTGTGTAAAAGTAAATAACTTTTTTATTTAATAAATCACGGGATTTTTCTGATCTTTAAAATTAATCTCGGGATTTGAGGCATATCAACTTTATTCTTTCGCTGTATGAAATCAGTGTAAGTACACAAATTTTTACTTAATTTACTAATTCTTTTACTTTACCTAATTCTGACCTCTGGCTATGATATCAGCCCTGTCTCTAAGCTAGTAGGAAATTGCATAAATGTTTATGTGTAATTGATCGAATGAATATGTGATTACGTGACGTAATTGAAATTTAATTTTCAATAGAGATTGCCTGTTACATGAATGCGGGTTTGAAAGGGAAAATTCCATTACTTCATAGCTCAGACCACAATTTTATTTACTGGCTGGATACTGAGCACAAGAATTAAAGGTTTTAATGCTCGCCAAAAAATAACTAGTCTTGTCTGTGTTCATACTCAAGTATGAACACAGACAAGACTAGTTATTTTTTATTCGTCACTGATTCAATCTGACAAATCATAAGCTTTTCATAACAAGACGGATATAGTGACCCATTCAGCGCGTAAAACAACCGATTACCATACGTCCTTGTCCGACCTTGTCTAACAAAAAATCCATACTACCTACTTAAATTATAAATACAAAAGTAAGTACCTAATCTGTTTGTTTGCTACTATGTATTTCACGTTGCAACGGATGAAGGGATTTTGATAAAATTTTGCACATAAAGTAAAATTTGTTTGCGTAGATTGTAGGTATAATAAGGTGTAACAATAAAATGGGTGAGCATTGTATAATTTACCATAAATTAGGACTGCAGACATTAAAAAAATTGTAACTAAATTGAATATTAATAATGGTTTCCAGTTAAAACGATAGTCGTCATAGTGCATTCAAAATAAAAGAAAACAGTTTTAAAATCTACCTAATTGGAATAAAGTAATACAAATTTAAACAATGAGATCATTAGTTATGTTAATATTAATTAAACATGGGTAGAACATAACCTTGGTTAGGACATAGGACATTTTTTTATCCTGGTAGTCTATTCCCAAGGGATATCTTTCGAGCACCATTCGGCCGGAACCGCACGCAAAAACAAGTAACCAATAGAATTTAAATTCATATCAAAACAATGACTATGCAGTTAAACCAATCGATTGAGTTTTTCTGACTATGTATAGATAAGTTGAGTTAGTTTTTGTAAAACTGGCTAGGAAATGTTGATTATTTACGGATATTGTTGTTAGTAACATGACGTCGTGGTTAAATAACCCCATCACAAGTATACCTATAACTAGAGGTCGGAATTAGGTAGAGTTATTTTTGTACTTGCATCGAAATGTTGATATTAATTTGGATCTTGCGTGTGCGCATTGGAATTGAACTTCGGACATCCAATGTCGGATGGTTTAAATTGTGTAAAAGTAAATAACTGTTTTATTTAATGAATCACGGGATTTTTCTGCTCTTTAAAATTAATCCCGGGATTTGAGGCATATCCACTTTATTCTTTCGCTATATGAAATCAGCGTAAGTACACAAATAACTCTACCTAATTCTGACCTCTGCTTATAACTTAAAAGGGGCTGCCTCAATTTTGTGCTGTAGAACAATTGTATGAGAAACAATATGTTCTTTTTTTTTGAGTTTAATAATAACAGCCGCTCGGCTCGATCTTCAGGTTAAGCCGCGCTTGCCTAGTTTCGCCCGTGTATGGGTCACCGCCCATTATGTACAGAGTTTCTTCCGTGCCTCGGAAAGCACGTTAATCCGTTGATCCCGGCTGTCACTTGTAGATCTTTGACAGTCATTACAAGATAAAACCCTAACGGCTTTTCACCCTAAGTTTATAATCAACTATGCGCAAAAAAACAATACTTCATTCACCACCAACGCCTCTAAAAATAAAATCAAACTAAAAATAACTAGAAACGAAGTAGATTCCCGTAAAACGCCACAAAGAAACAGGAAATTATTTTAATAGTTCACAAGTTAACTTTCTTCTTTAACTTACAAACTGACTTGTGAATTGAATCTGACATCTCCATCCATTTCGCTACATTCTTACTGGTCTGTTATTTGATTAGTCTGTGGATTATTCTTAGAAAATTACTTCCGGATTAGTTTATATATAAATTACTTGCTGATCCTAGCATGCGTTGCAATGAACTTGTTCCGATCCATTACTTACCTACATACTACCTAAGTACCTAAAAATCTTCTACAAAGTATTGGAAATCGTTAAAAAAAACCGGCCAAGTGCGATTTGGACTCGCGCACGAAGGGTTCCGTACCATTTATAAAAACGAGCAAAAAAAATCACTTTTTTCTTTTCTCTTCCCTTTAATATTTATTTTATTCTGTTTTTAGTATTTGTTGTTATAGCGGCAACAGAAATATATGATCTGTAGAAATTTCAACTGGCTAACTATCACAGTTCATGAGATACAGCCTGGTGACAGACGGACGGACGGACATTTTCCTTGTCAGACCAGTCTCTTATAGCCGCCTGTCTAAAAGCCTAATACGTCGATGTGTGGTCGTCGGCGCGTGGCACGCACAAAGGACGGGCAGCGCAGGCGCCGGCGCCGCACCGCGCTACTTACGCGTTACGCTCTGCGCTTACGCTTTGCTATATGCTTTACAGTAGTATTCACTGGCGGAGGTGTTTTGTGACCAGGTAGAACAATATTAAAAAAAATACTAAAAAACATAGGTAAACAACGCGCGTATGATTCCTTAAGGATTAAGCAATGTTGAACCTTTCACCCCTATAAGTAATAGGAGCGAGCCTATTGCTAGCTAGGCACAAATCTAAACACTGGGTTGCAAATGTCTGACGGAAAAACCAGGTCGTTCGCAACCATGAAATAAAAACCAGGACCGCAGACCAAAATCAACGTAAAAAAAAACTTCATACATGTACTCGTAGGTACTTTCTTACGCCAAGCGTAGTGAGTTGCCATCAAAAAGTGAAGTCTACCAAAGAATTCATATCTCCAAGTCAGAATAACAGTCCAATCATATCAAAACATTAGAAAACTTCATATAATTCCCTCATATTAGTTCTTTACCCAAAAATAGCCTAAGTTAAAAAACTTCATGAAAAACTTTTCCAATGATTTATTAAACAATAAAACCTGCACACAACAATAAAATTGTATTCCTATAAATTGTTTTGCAACCTCAATTGCAAAACAATTTATAGAAATACAAATAGGGAAACAAAAGACTGTCGTTAAACTGTTAGCTATTCCGCAGTTTCTAAGAAATAAAAGAAAAATTGTTCATTACATGGCGGACCTTAGGTAACGTTTCCAGGAACCTTAGCGTTTCTTAATTAAAGGAGCATGGACGGTGCCACACGATAATTGAAAATTTTCATCCGATACCGTCCAGCATTGCATAACGGTGGACATCGAACGTGCGTCTAATTTGTTGGGAAGTCGTGTGGTGAATGGTGGTGGAATTTCCAGAGAAACAACTAGGTTATTCTCCAAATTATTTATGAAAATCGTCTATATTGTCTATATGGCAGTGACAGAAGAAAGAGACTGGGTCTACAGAAGTCCAAGGGAGATCATTGCGCTTATTTTCAGGATGTTCTAGAAATCAGCTCAAAAATGTCCCTAGTAATCTGCGTACTTAATATTCATAACCGGCGGTCTTTGATGACGTAGTTTCTACCTACCCCCATGTAATGAAGGCGTAAGTTTATGTATATGAACACAGTAATTACTTCTTATTTATGTCGATTATTTTGAAACCAATAATGGAAGGACTTGAAAGTATAGATCAAAGATAATATATATAATATCATCCAAAGCTCTTAGAACTTAGTGTTTCTGGACGCCCCATTAATAGACATATTGTACAAGAAATAGCCTAATTAAGGACTTACAGAACATAATCACTCAAACATTCTGATTTGCGTGTCCATGAATCACAGCAAGAACGATTCCCAAAAGCCAAAACAACTTCTGAATAAAACCACAAATCTGCTCTGGAATGACTACACAAAATCGTAAACACTAATTGTGCAGTGAACAGCACGCTTTAAAAAATTGCATATTATAAATTCAACCAGCAAAGAAAAACCAGACCTGGACATCTAATGACGGATAGTCCACAATAACGAAACGTTTACTAGTAAAACCGCAAAAAAGTCGCAGAAAACCATTTCAGTTTCCAATCAGTGTGGAACTAGGAATACTATAAATCAGTTGTCGTGAATGATTGCGTTTTAAATGTTCGTTGAATTTTGCATTTGTGCGTTTTCGATTTGATTAGTCGATGCTTTTATGGCTTGCTTTAAATTAGTTTTGCGAGTCGTTCCCAGCTAAGTATAGAACTTCTTGTTAGTTCGTTACGTGGGGGTCTGGGGTTATAGAATCTATAGGATTCTAGGACCTTAAACAATTTTTATTTTATATTTTTTCTCGGAACTGAATCTTTGTAGGCACTGTTATTTCAACGTCAGTTTAATTTTCTATTAAAACCTTGCTGATAAGCAAATTTAAGTTTAGTAACATTATTAGTAGTGACTGGATTAAACGCAACGTACACTCGTTGACATATGCAACAAAATTGGCAAAATATGCAACAGAATATTCAAATAAGTACTACATTATTTTTTTAGTCTCCTACATTTGCGACGATATATTATATAATATATTTTTTTTTCCAAATTATCAATAGGTCGATTGAGGCTAATTTAAAAAAATAATATATTGAAAACCATCGCTGTACATCCAGTAAGGTCAATGGATGCACTATATGGATGTAGTTGCTTTTTTGCGGGCACTTTTTTGCTTTTACCCATTGTACATAATATACTATAGGAACATCTCTGGATTTACTGCAGAGTGTGAGGTCTTGGGTAGATTCCCGGGTTGGGTTTTTCGATTAGTAATTTCTCAGTAGTTACCCGGAGTTTGGAAGTTGGCGGTATGTTACCCCCGTGCCTCAGAAAGAACGTTATGCCGTGGTCCTGCGCCTGATCTCTCTCTGGTCGTGTCGGATTACATTCCCGTCGGACTATGAGAGTGAAGGAACAGAGTGTGCACTTTAATATCTCCCGCGCCGATGGCTAATCTCCACCAAGATTGGCCGGAGTGACCGAAAACGGACTATATACTATAGGAAATCTGCATGATATGCCGATTTTAGCTAAAAAATGCGTTATCTTAAAGAAAAACCCAAATATGCATTTGGATATAATCCGGTCGGTAATTATTAGCAATTTTGTTATTCTGGAAGCATCAGAGAGGCTAGACCAGTGGCGATCATACGTCATGTTTCAAACTAGTCCAGATAGGTCAATCGTGTAAAAAACGCGTCCTTACTAAAACTCATTCATTACAAGTAACAGACAGGCAGCACCATTAATATATCCACAACAACGGGTATTATGACACCTCTATGAGAAATGAACGCACTGATTCGCAATCCATATTGTCCATTGCTACTTAAATTGCATTTGTGAGTGTGAAAATGCCTGTCCATGTGTCTATAGAATATTTTTTCGTTGAAATTCGTCATCTTGTCCGTGATTTCTCTTATTAGAGTTAAATAAGCTTCGACGTTCATTTTACATTATTGTTTTACTCATTTTCCATTGTGGGAAAGAGATGGCGCTAGACATCCTGTATAGCTCCGTCTCTTTCCCACACTGGAATAAGAGAAAAATAATACTGCTTTAAGACGTCATGGAAGGCCAGCAGGTCCCTCAAAGTAATGCAGGTGGAATTACAAGTAGAGCAGGACAGGAGGTGAGCCACCGCTGAACTGATTTTCATGGAACTTGACATCAAGATAGCAATAAGAACGAAGAATATTATAAAGGGGCTAGACAAAGTGACATTCTATCAGCAGTAACGGTGATGGAAATGTGTGTGTGTGAAATACATAGGTCTAAAAAAGGAAAAGTTGAAAACGCTTATAAACGCTTGTAAGCGAGTAACGAAGTAAAACAAACATAAGGTATCATCATTATCAGCCTATAATGTTTCCACTGCTGGGACACAGGCCTAAGACAGGGAGTGGGCTGTAATCCACCACGCGGGCCCATTGCGGGTTGGTAGATGTCACATGTCTTTGAATTTTTAGTTCTAGGACATGCCGGTTTCTTCACGATCTTTTCTTTCACCGTTTTAAGAGTAGCGGTGATGCAATAAATTACACAAAGTAATGCGCCTGCCTGGGTTCGAACCCACGGCTTACTGCTCGTATGTCGGGGCTGCCACCACTGTGCCAACGTTGCTCTCACCTACCTAAGGAATACTAAAAAAACAGCTCCTGGAAGATTGAAGTAGGGTGGAGCAAAGAAACGAAGCAAGCGAGGTCGCAGCCAAAACCTAGTCCTATAAAAACGCTCAGTCGTTTGTAAAGAGAATGCATCAAACGTCTGGTTAGCCTATCACAAAGACATTAACCACTAGCATGATAGATGACTAGTACATAATGATTATTCGCAATTTACTGAAGACGCTGTGATGAAAGAGTGGTGTAAATATGTGACATGTTGTACATTATAGTGCTAGGTTAGATTAAGATAGATTGTAGGTTCATTATGGGCTTTTGTGTGGCGATATGTTGTGGTGCATCCAGCCAGTTAAGGAGGTCATAAGTAATCCGCCCCAAACTATGGTAACTAGTAAAAGCAAGCTTCAGTTGTGTATCTGACGTCGGTATAGCAAAGGAAAACAGCAGACTTGGTAGTGCTACAGTATCATTCTGATTTAGATGCATCAATGTACTCTTATTCAGCACTAGCTGACCCGCGCTACTTTATTTGCGTCACATAAGAAAGAAAACCCTGTGTTGGTTGTATCGTGATGTTATTTAGCATATAGCCTTCTTCGATAAATGAACTTTAAAGATTTTTCAATTCGAACCAGGAGTTCCTGAGATTAGCGCGTATAACCAAACAACAATACTCTTCAGCTTTATAATAATAGTATACATTTGCATTAAAAAGCATTGTTTATTTTATTCCGTAATCGCCAAGCTTTCTGTGTGAAGGATGATATAGCAAGAAAGGTGTCTCATGAGATGACAAGTAATAGAGAAGTAAGAAGAAAGAAGAAGACGTACTACGCCAACCCCAAATAAATTGGGATGAGGGATGTTTTTTAACACTATTTTTTTAAACACCATTCACTATAACGATACTAAAAACTTAAAGAGTGTCAGTATGGGTAGACACTACATTATTTTACCGAACCACAAAATCCCGGTTACGCAAAACAAACGAACCAAAAAAACCGTAATACATCCACAAATGTTACACCTAGAGGTTCGAAGCAAGAAGATGGTTTGCAAAACAGCGTTATTGCTCAACGGAACGATCTCTCCGCATTCCTGAGATGTCAGCCTTGACGCGAGTTGCTGTCGGTTATGACTGCACTTTTAGATGCACCCGCTTCGAAGGTGAACTGCCTAGGTACGCGAAAGGTGGGTACGTATGCGTGTTTAGGGATATTTCTACATCTGAGTTTGAACTGAAATGAATACTATACAAAGGTAATTTAAGGCAAAGACTTGTTCGCGATTTGCTGTCATGTTCGTAAATAAATCTATTGTAATATTTAAAATGTTCGAAGATCTCAATAACAATGTATTTACTTTCATTTGACAAAAGTGATGGAACACCATTCTAAATAACGGAGGATACAACGGAAGATGGCCTAATCCAGCCCCAGATAAAATCTATGGCAATAATATATTTCAGACGAGGCCAAAAAAGGGAGTCTTCATGGTTAATAACTTTATAGTTCACATGTGAACTTGAGCGGTTAAGTTACATAATAATTATATTAGGTGAAACCTGTTTAGAAGTTCTCTTCCTAATGCTACTTGCAAAAAACAATATGGCAACTTTAGTCTACCCGGTAATCAGTACTCAACTTATCGAGGCCAATGTCAACTAAGCGCATCCACCATTTTGTGTCACTACCGACCTGAGCCAATGCAGCACCAACAACATTTATTATTAAACAAACATCGTCTCTAAAATCTAAACACTAAAATCTATTGTCAAGTACATCGTCATAATAACTGTAGGCATATAAAAAAACCCGCGTGTCATGTACCACGTGACCCGGCCAAGGTCTTCAGTAAACTTGTTAGAAGACCCCCCCTTCACCCCCCCTCATTGAGCCCTCATTATGTAAGACTTCGTTGCATGCGTCCTACCATAACAATGCATTATTATGAGTCATATTCAACCATTATAACATGACCTATACGCAGATAGACACTACTTGAACAGGGTAGTCTGAAGATGTTGGTGCTTGATCTTATGCCGTGCAATTTTAATATTGCATTCGAGTTAAACGAATTTCAACTCAAGTGCAAGGTGGTAAGAGTGTTGTGGTACGCAGATATAGTGCGTGGGTGGATGCAGCGTGCGTAAGATCGTAATAGTCGATGCGTAAAATGTAGAAACAGGCACATGACATGTTCGAGAATAAATGGTGTTTATAAAGTGCGTGCAGTTTACTGAACCGAATTGACATAACCTTTATTTATAGATCGACGTTCTTGGAGCTATGAAAATGTTGTAATAGTATATTTCATTACGAGTTCGGAAAGCCTGTCATTGCAAAGAGTTCCGACAAATTTCTACCCGAGCCGAGGCGCAGCCGAAGGTGAGGGTTGACAGTCGGAACAAGTTGCAATGACGGTTCCGCACGTGTACTGAACAACTATTTTTAATACAGTTGCGAAAAAATGAAGCAATTTGATAAAGAACATTTTTGGAAAATGGCGCCAACAGTAAAAGAATATAAGCAGAGTTTTTTTGTTGTTTTCTTTACCCATTCTGGGTAGGCAAAGGGAACTATGCCCATACAGCCAAGTCTTCAGTAGATTTTTTTTAATTGATATGAAATGAAAATGAAATGAAACCTAACCTAACTCATTGAATCAAGCCATTAAATCTAATATTGAAACAAATTAGTAGCTTCTTTTTAGAAATATTTGCATGAATCATAAAAACTTCTATGATTTTTTTTTAGTAAAAACTCCGTGGTTGGTTTTTTTTTCTTTTTAATAGACATTATTTTGACAGTTGGGAAAGAGAACGCACGAGTTCGGACAAGGTAAAGAAAAAGCTCGAGTGTGTAATAGCTCACATCCCGAACGCTATACGTCCCTGCAATACGCCACTTTTTGAGCAACTGTATTAAAAAGATATTTTTGAGGCAGGAGTCACCTTTTTACGGGTAACTCCAAGAGGCTATTGATAATAGCGGGAAACATAGAATCCGCTGTACCTTATGTCAAGCGCAACGCGTTCATAATTTTATTCATTACAAGCCCGCGGCTTGCGATGGATTTTTGTCCGCGGACTTTTTTGTCTGCTATAATAGATCGCTTTCGCTTACAACTGTATCGAGTAACGCAAACGAGGGATTAAAAGTACCGCGTAAAAAAGGCCCCCGTATAACCGAGGACATGAAGAGTGCGGACTGGACAAAAGTACGGGGGAGTCCCCGAAAAAAATAGAACTCGTGTGGCTAGGCGAAGCAACGCACATGGCGGACTTAAACTTTATCCGCGTTGTGCGCTCGAGAGTGACGTACCTACGTATGCGCGACGATAAACGATGACGCAGGAAATCGATTGTAAAATTTTATTAAAAGAATTCGAAAAAAGAACTTCCTTATTGATACGTCAAAAAAAGAGTATCACGGGCAATAAATGATCGCACACCGTGTGCGTTGAGTTCGCGGTAAATCCGCGGCGAACTTTTTATTCGCGGAGCGTACTTTTTTCTCCGCCGCGGAGAAAACTCCGTCGTCTGCGCAGGCCTTAACCGGCTCGGACTCGTGGCGCTATCTATTATCATAAGAACGTTATTATTGTTTTCCTCAGGCGATCCCCCGATCTACAATTGACTTACTAACAACGTAAACTTATTCCAATGAAGATAATAGAAGAGTGAGTCTTAATCAATTAGGAAAAATCTAGTAGGTGTCCAGGAAAGTACGGAATGATATGAAAGAAAAAGAAGTCAATGATAGCGTGACTGTTGTCAGAGGAGGATTTAAGAAAAAATAGGCCATTTGCGAGTCGGACTCGCGCACGAAGGGTTCCGTACCATTTTTTATAAAAACGAGCAAAAAATATCCCGTTTTTGTGTGGTAGTCAGCCTTAAATATATGTATATTTTATTCTGTTTTTAGTATTTGCTAGCGACAACAAAAATACATAATCTGTAGAAATTTCGACTGGCTAACTATCACGGTACATGAGATACAGCCTGGTGACA
This sequence comes from Cerastis rubricosa, assembly GCA_949152445.1. Taxonomy (NCBI): domain Eukaryota; kingdom Metazoa; phylum Arthropoda; class Insecta; order Lepidoptera; family Noctuidae; genus Cerastis; species Cerastis rubricosa. The sequence goes on from OX424532.1 coordinate 21,511,178, forward strand.
GACGGACAGACGGACGGACAGCGAAGTCTCAGTAATAGGGTCCCGTTTGACCCTTTGGGTACAGAACCATAAAAAACGTGTTGGGCCGACCCCAATTAACATGGGACAAGGGCACGAAGATGATGAAGTTGTATTAATCGTAGTTATTTTTTTCTACTTTTTGTAGTAAGCAACGACTTAATGTCGGGTCTACGCTGTCCTCCCATACTTAAGGTACTAACGCTGAAACATTAAAATATTGTAAAACCAAATGATGTTAAAAGAGTAACCATGGAGTTTCTTGCCGATTCTTCTCCATAGAAAACGACCAACCCGAACCGTGGACTTTTTGTCGACGTGTAAAATAAAATATTTAGATTTTGTAGGTATCCATGAAACGAGAGCGGGAATCAAAAGCCTACGAATATGTTCAGTAGTTTCCGAGTAAAACCACAATTATTACAAATATCAGCAACATAGTAAGTTTTGTGCTACAAATCATACATTCACTTAATTACGGCAGATATGTGTTAAGTACGGTAACGCAATAGCAAAGGTTAGCATTACAACAATTTGGCATACGTGCATGCATGCGTGTATCGTATTGATGGTTCGTTGGATATTTGTGTGGTTTTAGGGCTATTGGAGTCATTGCTAGATAAATAATGGACAGTAGATTCTGAATACCTAACTACGTTGTGGTTGGCATCCAATCATCATCATCATCATCATCATTTCAGCCGAAAGACGTCCACTGCTGGACATAAGCCTCCCCCAAGTGTACATAAGGGGGTTTTGCCATAATCGCCCCGCTTGGCAGGCGGGTTGTCGATCGCAGTACGGTTGTTACAAAAGCACAGAGAACGCTGCTGCCCATTCTCTCCCTTAGTCGCCTCTTACGACACCTACGGGGAGATATGGGATGATGCTATTCTTTACGTCCGACACCATACAGAACCATCCAATCTATTGAATAATTTACGCAGAGGATAATAATATGCTGCCTGATCAGTTAGAAGAAATAATGGAAAGTATAATGTTGGTCTAAGAGTCGCAAGCGCGACTGCTAAGTATGGGGTTTGATCTCCAAGTTGGGCAAAGTGTTATTGGATTTTACCATCAGTAATTTCTCAGTAGCAGCCATGGAGTCTGGTGCCCGGTTGATGGCAATAGGCTTGCTGCTGTGGGTTGCACGTGGTGTACTATTAGGTACACCTCTTTCTAACCCTTCGAGATGGCGTGATTTTATGTTAAAATAAATTATAAATACCTAAACATTACAAGACCAGCTCTTGTTCCCACAAGAAGAAACGAACTATATTGTGCATTCTGAATCTTGTTTTGTACAAATTTCTAGAAATGACTGTCTTTGATCATGTAAAATACTGGTACTCAGCTGCATCCGGTTAGACAGGAAGCCGACCCCAAGATAGTTTGGGAAAAGGCTAGGCAGATGATGATGATGATGACTGTCTTTGATCATGATTTTATTAAGCCATCAATCTACGATTTGGATTAAATATTAAGGTGGCGAAGGGTTTCTTTAAGGTTAAGCCGTGCTTGTCGAGGTTGGTCTGTGAATTCATAATTCCATACCAAGTTTCCTCCCTGCCTCCGAAAGCAGGTTAAGCCGTTGGTCCCGGCTATAATAAATAGATCTTTGCCAGTCGTTACGAGTAGTCCGAAGCCAAGAGTCTGACATCCAGTCTTACCAAGGGGTATCGTTTTACCCAGTCACTGGCTTGTGGAGGTCAGATAAGGCAGTCGCTTCATGTAAAATACTGGTACTCAGCTGCATCTGGTTAGACTGGAAACCAACCCCAACACTATTTAGTTGGGAAAAAGCTAGGCAGATGATGAGTTGAAGAAGGGACAGATAGATACTAAAACGTAACTTTAGTTGTGTTACGTTTAGTCTGTATAGTGTCGGACGTAGAGAATAGCACCATCCCATATCTTCCCGTGGGTGTCGTAAAAGGCTACTAAGGGACTTGCCAGAGAATGGGCAGCAGCGATCTCTATGCTTTTGTAACAACCGTACTGCGATCGCCAACCCGCCTGCCAAGCGTGGCGATTATGGCAAAACCGCCCTTTGGGGGAAGCCTGTGTCCAGCAGTGGACGTCTTTCGACTGTAATGATGATGACGTTTAGTTGTTAGCCTTCGGCCAGCCCTCTGTCGAAAGACATTTTTCTAAACAAGATTTATTAACATGTCATACAAACAGTAACTGCATAAATATGCCAGAAAATTATGCACGTATTATATCAAAATATAGGCAAAGTTTCCCAACAAGTTTTGCAATTTCCATACAGTTATTAGTACTTGAACAAAATAATTGCGACTTAGCTTACAAAACTGGCCAGATTGGTCGTCGCAATTATTTTGTACTGCAAGATTTATTAATACATGTAAATTATACTTGTCACTAGGCTTTGAATAATTAGCTATATGCACAACTGGACACTAAAGTGATATATTTCTAATAAATCTTAAGAGTTATGTGAGTACGTTATGATACTATAATAATATTGACTTAGGTGTCGTAAAATTTTATACGCTGTACTAAAAAGAGGTATTTGTTTGTAAGTTTGTATGTAGAAGGTAATCTTCGGAACTGCTGATCTGATTCTGAAAATTCTTTTGCAAACGGGAAGGTGCATTATCCCCGTGCGTCATATGCTACTAAAAACCGGCCAAGTGCGAGTCGGACTCGTGTACGATTGGTTCCGTACCATTATTTATAAACACGATATGGAAACCCCCTTAAGTATTTATTTTATTGTTTTTAGGGTTCCGTAGCCGAATGACAAAAAACGGAACCCTTATAGATTCGTCATGTCTGTCTGTCTGTCCGTCCGTATGTCACAGCCACTTTTTTCCGAAACTATAAGAACTATACTGTTGAAACTTGGTAAGTATGTTATGGTTCCGTACCATTACTTAGAAAAACGAACAACAAAATCACTTTTTGTATGGAAGCCCCCTTAAATATTTATAGTATTCTGTTTTTAGTATTTGTTGTTATAGCGGCAACAGAAATACATAATAATATGTAGAAATTTCAACTGGCTAGCTATCACGGTTCATGAGATACAGCCTGGTGACAGACCGACGGATGGACGGACGGACGGACGGACAGCTAAGTCTCAGTAATAGGGTCCCGTTTGACCCTTTGGGTACGGAACCCTAAAAACGTTCCTGTGGGTTAATAATTATTATAATTCCGTACATAGCAGCGCAAACCGCGAACAAAAGCTAGTTTGATGATAAATATGATAATATGCCAGTGAAACTTAATATAGATAATTGTCTACTACATATTTAAACTTCTTTAAGTCTATTGATTGTTGTAAATGTCCAAAAAGTTCCATCACTTTCAATAAATCAAGCAATATCCTGTTTAGAAACAAAAGTCTAGCTTTGAGCGAACTGTAACCTTAACCTTATTTATAAAAGTTAACGTTCATATTCTTATGAAACGCCTCTGAAATAAGCTTGAACGAAGTGTAGTTCGCTCATAAGATTTAATGTTTAGAAACACGTAAATAATATATCTAGCCAGTTGCCACCTATTGCTCGGCAGACTTTCAATATCCTGGCGTCAAAACTATCAGATTTTTCATTTTATATTTTCACTCCAGCGGGTCTATAGAAACTGAAATGCCTCAAAATAAGATTTAGTATCTGTGACGTTTCAACAGTCGCAACTCTCCAGTGGGCTCCGCTGAAGTGAAAGATATTTCAGCAAATTTCAGAATAAGAGTTGGATTTATTTTATTTACTGTAGTGGATATAAAGATTTGATATGTGGATTTGTAGTTTTTTAGAGGAGCTCGTGGCTAAATAATAACAGCCGCCCAGGTCGATCTTTAAGGTTAAGCCGTGCTTGCCGAGGTTGGTCTGTGGATGGGTGACCATAATTACATATCGAGTTTCATCCGTGCCTCGGAAAGCACGTTAAGCCGTTGGTTCCGGCTGTCATTTATAGATCTTTGACAGTCGTTACGAGTAGTCAGAAGCCAGAAGTCTGACATCCAGTCTTACCAAGGGGTATCGTATTACCTAGTTACTGGGTTGTGGAGGTCAGATAGGCAGTCGCTTCATGTAAAATACTGGTACTCAGCTGCATCCGGTTAGACTGGAAGCCGACCCCAACATAGTTTGGGAAAAGGCTTGGCAGATGATGATGATGTGGATTTGTAGTTTAGAGGAATATTGTCAGTCCAGCGTTTCCCCAAATAACGATGAAATCTAGTATTTTCAGACTCTTTGAATTTTTTTGGTGTTCAACTGTCTTCTGGCGTCCACAAAGAACTAACTAGGAAATATCAACATAATTAAGGTTAGGTACTTCGGCAATTAAACACATACCTGCTGGTCTACCATCACATCTTAGAGTAGTATTGTTTTACTCTTTTTCCAGTGTGCGAAAGAGACGGAGCTATACAGGATGTCTTGCACCATCTCTTTCCCACAGTGGAAAAGGAGTTAAACAATAATGTTTTAAGACGTCATTGTAGGCCTCCTGAGCATTGTTTATAGAGAAAATAGGGACGTTTAATGAATAAAGTTTTTCAGTATGAGTACAGTAAGGCCAAAATAACGATGGATGTATTGATTGAAAGACGTTGTTACTACTAGAAAATGTGGTAAAAAGATCCTTAGAGATGGAGGGGACCAGAAAACTGCATCGACCACAATGAAATGAGGACATGAGGATGATGATTAAGTAGGTAAGTAGGTTAATACTGCGCTATGTCAATGTAGGTACTACAGACATTTCAATGATTACTGCAAAGCCTTTTTTCGGTTGGTAAATCATTCTGCTCTGGGCGGAGCTGAAGGGAATGTCAGACTTGTACTGACTAAAACCCACCCAAGTTCCATCTGAGCCCTTTGTGTTCCAGGGCCACGGTATCTCTTTCGAACAGTCCCTCAGCCCTGGCAGGCATCGGCCCTCTCGGACCCCTTCCGGTTTGCTGACATCTCCTTGAGGCGCGCGTGGAACACCAACGCGCCGTCGACACGGCCTTTCGTCATAAGACGGACGCACGGTGAGTTAGCCTATCACTCACCGTCCACAGGCCCACGCCTACGGTGGCGGAGGCCACTGGGTGGCCCCCGATGTCCGTTGCGTCTCCCGCGGCGGCTGGGACGTGAGGCTCTCTCCCTCTCACGTTTCACCACCTCCTTCGCTAGCATGACTGCTTCGCAGAAGGAGGGACAGGAGGATGACGATTAAGTGGGTAAGTAGGTTAATACTACGCTTTGACAACATGCCACACTCATTTCAAGGATTACTCCCAAGCCTTGGATTCCAAAGTGACGATTTTGCAAGACCATTATAACTACTAGTCACTTACACAGAAGGTTATCATCAAGGATTTCCTAAACACCAAAATTACCTGAAACAATAAAAAAAACTTGTTAAGACTATTAACTTTGCAACCAATCTGCCGCAATCGTCTTTTGATTACTCAAAAAATAATAATAACAGCCGTATTAGGTACTTAGAAAATACTTGATAGTTGAGTATATTTGGACTTCATATGAATACCGTAGGTACTTTTATTTTAATGATATCGAAGCAACAAACAGTAATTCTTAAAAGGAACTTGTTTGTTTTTCCTCACCGTGGTGGATAAAAGAGAAAGCAAGTAAATTACGTTATTGGGGAAATAATACACAAAGATAGTCCTTTTGCCCTTCGAAATGATACCTATTTAAGATAATACATCAACTAAATAAATATATAATATTTCAAAAATATTTAAGTCTTTCTGTCTTTCTAATTCTACTATCAAAAGCGTTTGATTCCCAGAAATAGGATCCCACCATAGTTCAAACTACTCATTACAAGTTAGTCTATCATACAGGGTCATCATCAGCCTATAATGTTCCCAACGCTGGGACACAGTCCTCCTCTCTATGAGAGGGTGTGGCCTGTAATCCACCGCGCGAGCCCAGTGCGGGTTGGTAGATGTCACATGTCTTCGAATTTTTACTTCTAGGGCATGCCGGTTTCCTTACGATGTTTTCCTTCACCATTTTTGAGAGCAGCGGTGATGAAATAAATTACACAAAGTAATGCGCCTGCCTGGGTTCGAATCTACGGCTTACTGTTCGTAAGTCGGGGCTGCCACCACTGGGCCACCGCTGCTCTCCTGTATTTGTATGCTTAATGGTAAACTAAACTACCATTTTGTCATAGAATGTATCATCCAAAACTAGTCAGTTCCTAGGTTCTAAACTTACAAAGGTAGCTTATAAAAACTTTAAACAAACCTACACAGAGAAGCACCTCAAACCTCCTTCTATTTTCAGTCTGCTTCAACCTTCTTAACCTCTCTAATAATGTCTGCTACAATGACTCGAAACCGTTCAATGAATACTTGAATCCACTTAAAAGTCAATGCGAAGATTCGGTGGTTTACGTTAATTAGTTAACTTTATGGAAACCAAGACACGCATGCGCAGAATAAACCACTTCGGAGGCATCCTAGTCTATTATTTATTATTCATCGCTGACTTCATAATTTGTTTAGTAAAAGAAGCTATGGAAATTGGATAGACGAGAAAAAATATTCTTGAAAGTAAAGGCGGGGTAAACAATTTTCTTCTATATTATTTTTAGAGCGATCCCTTTGCTAGAAATTCTGCGTAGACTTGTTGCTGACAGCCTATGGCACAATATATTTGTTACAGGTTTAACTGTGGTTCCTAGTTAGTTGACAAATATTTATGAAACCCGTTAATAGTATCTAGGTATGTTGCAGGAGCAAGTTGAAAGCCGGTCAAAGATGTTTGTTTGCCAATTAAGCCTTCCTGGACATTTGTATCTTGATAGTTACTAGGTTGTAAAAAAGTCAATGCAGCTTATTTAAAGACAGCGTTTCTCAGCTTTATTCAGTTGACGAACTTTAGAAACAAATCAAGGATACTCAACACGCCACTCCTAGGTGATAATCAAAATAACACTTAATAAATACGATCTAAATAACAAATCCTAGATTAGCATATTAGGCAGCTGTTTAGATCCCACGTCAAATGTCAGTTGCTGTACCAGTGATACGTTACAAATTATACAATTCGTACGCTTATTTCGACCAATCACCCACACACCAACTAAGGTTAAAAGTATTTAAATAATGAATGCCCGTTACACTTTATTTGGAGGTAGCTACTGATAGAAGATTAACATTTGTTAATCGATGTTTAAATTAAACGGTTGATTAGTCATAGGTTATTAGGAATGGTAAAACCCGGCTAATTATTTATTTTTGTTTAATGTAATGAGTGTTTTATAATTATTGGTATGCGATTATTGTTTGTTATTTTTATTATTGTGTTAATCTGATTTATGATTTAATAAACTGCCAATATCTCTGTTTTATTTCTATGTGCTTGTTTAAAAATGTGTATATTTTTAGATGAAGTTTTTTTTGCCGGTTGATGTCAATAGGTCTTCTCTAACATGGGACTTAAACATAACTGGCAACATGGGTGGACTATCAGGTATCCCTCATCATCATTAGCCTATAATGTTTCCACTGCTGGGACACAGGCTTCCTCTCAATGAGACGGAGTAGGGTTTTAATCCACCACGCGGGCCCAGTGCGGTTTGGTAGATGTCACATGTCTTCGAATTTTTAGTTCTAGAACAACTCCTCACGATGTTTTCCTTCACCGTTTTTGAGGCCGGCATTGATGATATAAATTACATAAAGTTCGAACCCGGCTTACTGCTCGTAAGTCGGGGCTGCCACCACAGGGCCACCGCTGCTCTCAGCTGCTATCAAGTATACCTACCTATACCTAATCCCTCGGGTGTTACTGCCGAGATGTTATCTATATATATAAAAATGAAACCCGTTTTCCTTGGTCACGGCATCACGCGTGAATGGCTGGACCAATTTCACTACTTCTTTTTTTTTTGTATTTATTATTATTAGGAGAAGGTTCTTACGGAACAAAATATTAAGAAAATCTCCCAGAAATATTGAAAAATATACATTTAATTTTGCATATTCAAAAATACGCGCGTAACGAATGTCAATGTCATTCACAGCCATAGACTATATTGAAAGAGCATTGTTTGTTCGGAAACGTGACTCATACCTAAGATAGGTCAGCTATACAAAATAAAGTAGTGCATCATTGCCACGCTAAGGCGGTACGAAGTTCGCCGGGTCAGCTAGTGTTATATAAGAACAATTTTAATAACAGTCTTACATCAGCATCCTCGCTCAGTATAACTCAATTAAAATTTGCACTAACTCTGAAACTTAGTCCTCCAGTTTCAGATTTCCAATGTAAATTGTAGTTTACCAAGTATAAACTTTAATTATCCAACCTTTATGAACGATATCGTGCGTCACAATCGAAACCTTTACGTGAGGAGTAGGTTAGTACTTCTAATGAGTACAGTCATGGCTAAAATATGTATACCACTGAACAACTTTAAAAAGTGTTTGTCGCCAAATATTAATATTGTTTGAAAGTGTCGTGAGGAAAGTTTTGAGTATGAATGTGGATGGCTATAAGAGTAGAGGATCAAAACAAAACCGGCCAAGTGCGAGTCGGACACGCGTACGTAGGGTTCCGTACCATTATTTATAAAAACGAACAAAAAAATCACTTTTTTGCATGGAAGCCCCCTTAAATATTAATTTTATTCAGTTTTTAGTATTTGTTGTTATAGCATTAACAGAAATACATAATCTGTAGTCATTTCAACTGGCTAACTATCACGGTTCATAAGATACAGCCTGGTGACGGACGGACGGACGGACAGCGAAGTCTCAGTAATAGGGTCCCGTTTGACCCTTTGGGTACGGTACCCTAAAAAATACCGACGTAGAGATCTGAACAAAAAACGAAGTTAACCGACATTGTCCAGGTGGTAGTGAGGCAAAATAATAAGTAATAGGAATTGCCACAGATCGTATAGTCAATGGGTTAATACCTGATCATATACAATTAGCATTGGGTAGGTAAAAGTATAGCTGTAGCGAAATAGTCATCCTTTTCGGTCCACCTTATGTTGAGTCGACTCACTATATTTTTTTATACGAAATAGGCTTGCGTTTGGCCGCAACAGCGATGATGCGGCCTAACATGGATCACGCTTGCCTTGAACAAAACCGATTCACTCGAACTTTGAAGAGATCCAGATTATAATGATCAGGAAACGGAAAACTTCGCACTGAGTTCCACAGACTAGCGGTTCATACAGTAAATGTGGAAAAAAAGCGCTTTGACTGCCCTCAACATGCTAAGAAAGGCAGGGAGAAACAAGAAACATACATATCAATGCTTATGACTGTACCAACAGATATATAGGGCCGTAAAATACTAATAAACCAACGCCCTTTTGTAAAGAACTTTGAAACGGAGAGCGGTCGTCTTGGTCCTTCACATTTTACGCAACAGGTTACAAACAAACATTACTTTAACAGTCGCTAAATCCACATGACACTCTATTTACAACATTTCAAGAAACATAATTGTTTGACAGTTAGTTTGGTGGACGCAAAGTGTGTTTGTATTTATGTATATATACAGGCTGTAATATTTTTCGATGACATTAATAAAGATTAGGATTTGTCATTGGGATGGTACAAGGTACGTAATCAATTAGAATTAAATCCGTGCGAACTATTATAACGTTAAATTAAATGTCACAAGTCTGTAAACAGATCCTGGATTAGTGGAATATCTTCCACAATTTGTATACATATCTGATCAATTTAAATAGCAAGAAGTACTTTTTTTAAATATAAAGCTATGTTATGTTTTTGTTAGTTAAGTTATTTGAATATCCGTGGTAGTGTTAGTAAATTTCGTCGTACTTAATAGTAAATTTTAAATTAATAATTAAGTGTTGCTATATCGGAAAATTACACGCGCAAATAAATTAGAAACACGTGTTCAGGAAAGTTTGATAAGTTAATTACTTCATTCCAAACTTTCAGTTTTCTATGTCGTAATTTTTTAAAACTTTTAATGCCACAAACATTTTGAATATGGTACACTATTTCAGCAATACCTGCTCTCACACCGTAGCGAAAAAAATGAAAAAAATTCGTAATACTCGATAATACAAAAATAAAAACATTTATTTTAATTTCTCAAAACTGATTTACATAAACGGTATATTCAATGCACGATTATCCATATTTTATAGTAGAACTGAAAAATAGAACCGATAAACGTCAAAATAATAATTACACTACGTAAAACCACGAACCATCTTTCTTTAATTAAAATCAATCACGAAGGGGTGAAAAAAAGACAATTAAATGCTAATTAAATGACCTTGCTAGCGATACGTCATCGATGCGGACACGACACGATGTTTATGATTTATTGCGTGAATAATATGAATATTGAATATTAATGAAATTAGAAAGTATACTTAGTTGAATGAAATTTAAACAACTTTGATCGATACAGCAGTATAAGTTGTAGATGTAGTATTAGAGGCGACTTTACACCGAGACGTAATGCTGTTTTAAACTTTAACATTAAAGTCTTTTCGCCGTAGGATGGTGCGGGTGACATTAGATGAACCGTTCCTTTTCCTCGTATATCGTTATTTTATTAAGTAAAGTTATTACTAATTGCGTATTTTAAGACTGTGGTATTCAAGGTGTAGCTAAAATATTCAGTCATTTTTGTATATCAGAGTAACGTTCATGATTGAAAAGGAACGTTTTATGTAATGTCACCCGCACCACACCTACAGTGAAAGAGCTATAAGTATTTTACTGTCAGGTTTGAAAGTGGAAGTGCAGTACGGACAAGTGATGTTGACATAAGGCCGTTGTTTGTAAACATTTGTGAAATAATTTAAAAAATAAACAGAAACAACCGCCAAAGAATGTACAGCTCAACCAAGCGTTCTTTGAAAGACAGCTGCAACTTTCGAGACTTTAACTTTCGTTTCTACTTTCATTCCAATTCGTAAGTCTAAAACTCAAATGAGCACACAATCATTAAATTATTATTCAAAGATATACTGCAAAAAGCAAGAAGAAAAGTGACTGCAAAGAAACGGGAAATATTTATCTCAATCCGCATAGAAATAAGAAATAAAATTAAATGACGGAGTGGAAAAATAAACTCACAACTCAGTTGATGACATAATAATTAAAGGAATCTAAAAAAGGTAATAGACAAAGTAGCTGTATAATAAATGTTAACAGTGTGCGATTAAAAGGCAACAAATGATTACAATTCTATGTTCTATTTATATGGCAGTTCGTTGGAAAGAAATTCTTTAATATAGACTTAGGTATCATTTACAGTTTAAGTTTCTTTTTTTTATTTGTAAAGTGGTCGTTTAAGTGTTGACATGCTTACATTGTAATTAGTTAGGTACTAGTCTCTTTTATTTGTTTCATGCAACAACGCCCAAAACCCGAATGTCTGACTACCAGTCTTACCAAGACGTATCGTTTTACTCAGTAACTGAATTGTGGAGGTCAGGTGCTCTACCATGACGACTTAAAGCAGCACTTTAATCTTATTCCAGAGTCGGGAAAATATGGCGCTAGACGTCCTCTGTCGCTGCTTCTCTTCCTTATTTTTCGTTCTCTTCTGGATTGACATTAAAACAATACTGCTGTAAAACGTTATGGTAATATCCTAGATAAGCGATCACTCCATGTAAAATACTGGTTAGCAGCTGCATCATCAATGGCGGAATATAAACTTGTAACAGCTCATTTGTCACTACACGGTCTTAAACTATAGTCTATTGTTAATAAAAAATAAGCCCAATCTTAAAGCCTAAGCCAACTATTTCCTAATCAATCAGTCACCATTCAGGTCTTTTAATTCAAAAAACAAACAATGCTTAGGTTTCTTAAAACTTCAAACAATGAGACAACAATTTAGCGTACCTAATTTCAATGACTTTTCTATAAAAGGTGTTACGAGAAACGTTTACTTAACTAAACAAACAATGATTTCGTTAACTTTAATTTTGAAATCAGTAAGTGTATTTGGAACATCTGTCAAAAAGTGATTAGGCATAGGTTTATATTCAGAAGTGTAGTTTAAATAAGTGTATCGCCCCCTTAATTGCGTTATTTTTGCATTTAGTGAGTAATTATAGGCATTGCTAATCAATGCGTTCAGAAACAGTTAATGAAAATAGGTTAGTAGAGAGTCAATAATCTTCTCATAAATAAGTGTTATAATAATATTAGTTACACTTTACAATTTGTTACGGATTACACGCCGTGAAATAAGTGCATTATTTTAACGAGTCCAATTACTAAAAGTATGCATTTTTAATATTTATTTTTACTAAACATTACTAAATCTAACTACATTTTTACAACGCATCGGAGATTTAAGAAAAGAAAATGCTAGCAATACAAAAATCCTTCTATCCTTCCTTCAAATTACGCTTCGATGTGATAGTCATCCACATAAACACTGAGCTGTATCCATTTGTAACATATTAATGAAATCACTTTAACACGACTGCTCACGCTTTCACAACTATGTAGTTAGTAATCCGATGAAACATTAATATCGGAGATAATTTAGCTATACAAATGTGATGCAAGACTTGAAACAAGACTTGGGCCTGGGATTTTGTCCGGGGCCACTTGTCACGGCAACGTTTGCGTACAACTGTAGGCCTAGTTCGAGTTTGCATCGCCGGGAATTTTTTTTGCCCTACACTAGGAATTTCTCCTGTATCCTAGGTGCGTTTACTAACATTTAAACTCACATACACAAACAGCCAGACCCGGAACAACAACTTGTGGGTCATACAAATTTTTGTTCCGTGCAGGGGATCGAACCCGCGACACGCAGCGCAGCAGCCAATCGCTTAACCACTGCGCCAATCTATACTTGAGCGCGCAAAACTAATCTTAATATTTTAAATAACTAGCTTATGCTAGTGATTGTCCCACGGATTGATACTGATACAGTTTGCCTGATCATCCCACTGCTGGGCAAAGGCCTCTCCCCATGACTTCCAATTGATTCGATCCAGGGCCAATGTGAACGGGATCATACTATAGGGATAAAAAGTATCCTATGTGCGTGGCAAATTTTATTCGAATCCGTTTTATACTTTTTGCGTGAAAGAATAACAAACTTCGATATATCCGTCGTAACAAACTTGAGAGCGTTTACACCTTACGGCATTTCATACAAACTTTCAAGTCCTTATTTTCCGAAACGGCTGAACCGATTTTAATGAAATTTTGTACGCATAAGCAGGATACATAGGTCTAAAAAGTATAAAACATATACGAAATGTCGTTTAAAAAAATGTTTTTGGAAATTTCTGTTTCTATAGATAATTTATAATCGGTCTTATTTATAAGCTATAACGCTATTTTTCGAAAATGTTTTTAGTAACTCTTTAGACCTACTTATCCTGCTTATACGTATTAAGTTTAATTAAAATCGGTCGAATCATTTTGGAAAATAAGATCTTGAGAGTATCTTACCAACCTAAAAAAAAAAAAAGAAGTAGGTATGTATGAAATTTAGTAAGGCATAAACGCTCTTAAGATTGTGTTTCTAATGTTTGTCACCAGACTATATTTTGCTTTTTTGTGCTAGTTTCGATAAATTACAAATTGAAGTTTCTATAAGTTTTAAAAACACCAAGGCCTTCTGAAATTAAATTATATACAGGTTTTTCATAGATACATAATGGAAAGCCGAAAGCTAATGAAATAATAATGATCGGGCATTAGATAGAGTTAGATTATATCTTCTAAAGACCATTCATTTCGAGGTACTCAGCCCGATCACTATGTACGGTAAGCCTATCCCTTGGGAGAAGCAAGCCAAGTACTTAGGAGTCTTACTTGACAACCACCTGTCTTTCGCGGCGCACGTCAAAGCAGCTCGCGACCGAGCTGCCTTTGCTATGGGTAGGCTTCATTTCATGATCTCGGCAAAAAGCAAATTGTCACTCAAGTGCAAGTTGCGCCTTTATACCGCGGTGATCCGCCCCATTATGACGTACGCTTGCGTCGTGTACGCTCACACCAAGCCTAAATACATCCATAGGATGCAAACCTTGCAGAACCGGTTCTTACGTAGAGTCACGGGAGCCCCTTTTTATGTCCGTAACGACCGTCTACACGTAGACCTTAGAATGCCCACCGTCCTTCAGTTTATGAAGCGTCTTTCGAAGCGTTTCTTCGATAACGCCAGTAAACACCGTAATCCCCTGATCGCAGCGGCCGCCCGTTACGAACCCTCGCGCATTAGTACAGTGCGCCGTCCTCGGCATACCCTCGTCACTCCCGATGATGCTATCACCCTCCTCCAGGAGAGTAGCAAAGAGACTAGCACTCTTAAAAAATTCAGACACAAACCGCCGTCTTTCCGACCTCGCCGTCGAGGTCCGTCGCGACGTCCCGGTCCATGTCCTCCCCGACCCTCGCTTGAGCCAGCCCGCGATGCTGTGCCAGTAGTTTTAAATCAGCCCCTAAATAATGATATCATTCAGATCCAGCCTGTCCCCAAGCAGTCCTCCCCCAGCGACGCTCTGAGCCGAGGCTCGTACCCCACAGGGGGTGCCCTCAGCGTAAAGTCGCTTAGTTTGTAAGTTTTTATGCCCTGGCTGGAGGCCTTACTCTTAAGGCACCCACAGGATAGTCCGGTTAAGCAGACGACAACCTCCTAGGTTGAACTGCGAGATGCCATTCATAAAAAAAAAAAAAAAATTTCGAGGTACCAACAGTTATTACAACTGGATGGGTCTTAATTGAGACTGTTCTATCTTCAAGTAATTTACGACACACTGAAACCACGTTATATTCGATGGTTTATGATTTGCGCTACGTTCCACATTTTTTTTTTAAGAACACCCCGAATTTGAAAAAAATTGTGAAAAAAATTTCATGGCAAAAAAAATGTTTTCTTATCGGTCACCACGCTCAAAAAGTGTAACTTGAATAAATAATTGAATAAAAGAAAAAAAATATTGCATTAATATTAAAATAAAAGTTCTGTATGGTGTCGGACGCAAAGAATAGCACCATCCCATTTCTTCCTGTGGGTGTCGTAAGAGGCGACTAAGGAATTGCCAGAGAATGGGCAGCAGCGTTCTCTGTGCTTTTTTGTAACAACTGTACTGCGATTGCCAACCCGCCTGCCAAGCGTGGCGATTACGGCAAAACCCCCCCTTATGTCAATGTGGCGTTGGGGGAGGCCTATGTCCAGCAGTGGACGTCTTTCGGCTGAAATGATGATGATGATGATGATGATGATGATGAAATATTAAAATTGCATAAGTTGATAAAAAATGCCATGCAATAGCTTTACCGCGGCAGTCCCCGAGTGCCACACGTTATTTTATTTTTTTTATTTCACCTTTTTCATGTTCTTCTGAGAGCGTAGTACTTCTAGGAATCTATTAGAAACCCCCAATACTATATTATTGATCAAGGAGAAACTGGGAAAATAGAAATGTCGGCTTCTTATTCTTCTAGGAACAGCCGCCACTGTTTCTTAGAAGACCCTTGTCTTTAGCCTACTTTTCTTCGCTACTTAAAATTGTAAAGAAAAGTTTTAAACCTTGCCCTTGACAAATTCAATGTTAAGAACTTCAGTTTTTCTTATAATATTTCTCTAAACGAGTTTCTCATAACTATAGATCGGAGTAGGTAGATTGATTCTTGGTACTTGTATCACAAATGCACACAGAAAGAATACAATGGATAGGCCATTTTTCCGGAAAGTAATTCCGGTATTTCCGGATTCAATTAAATATTGTTTATGTTGGTAGTGATATAATTACTTCACAATTCAAAATTTAAAGGAAGGTATCAAAACTAAATTAATTTATTATTTATCTGTTGAATAATAAAAACAATCGAATTCCGATCGAAGAATTAATAATAATTTTTATTTTCAGCCTTTTTATGGCTACAACTTTTTATAAATTGTTGCACTTAAATTTAAATCAAATCAACCAATTCCGGAGGAATGTCCATAGTAATATATACCTTTCGGATCAATGACCCCAATTCAATCTACCTAGCATAGATCGGAATCTATGATCATAACTGAAAACCGCTACTAAATGACTTAACATTTTTAAAATACTTTCAGAGATACAATCTAGAAATCAATCATCATCATCATAATCATCATCACAGACAGCCTTCTTCACCGACAGCTTCATCATTTTCGTGTAGGTTGTGCCTAATCTGGTTTCACAGTTTTTTGACGCCGCCTATGGGCCTCTGACTTGGCTTTACATGCCGTCGAGAAATATCTCTCAAGCAAGCTGATTTCCTCACGATGTTTTCCTTCACCGAAGCAATTGATGATTATAAAATATGCACATGAATCCGAAAAAACCGGCCAAGTGCGATTCGGACTCGCGCACGAAGGGTTCCGTACTTATAAAAACGAGCAAAAAAAAACACTTTTTTGTATGGGAGCCCCCTTCAATATTTATTTTATTCTGTTTTTAGTGTTTGTTGTTATAGCGGCAACAAAAACACATCTGTAGAAATTTCAACTGGCTAACTATCACTCTTCATGAGAATTTCAATTCAGCCTGGTAACAATCGGACGGACGGACAACGAAGTCTCAGTAATAGGGTCCCGTTTGACCCTTTAGGTACGGAACCCTAAAAATCATTCAGTCTTGGGTTCGAAATCGTGACCTATGTCTTGGCAGTCCGAAGATCACACTATATTAGGTTATCGATGCCTTTACCGACTGTTGACTATGGGTTTCAGTAGGCCATTATTCCCTTCTCTGCCTGTTCCCCTGGTCTATGCAAGTACTATTCATGTCTTACCTGTGTTTCTGTGAAGGATCCTCACGTATCTATCCACTTGCCAAACAAACTAGAGTACTGGAGCAAAAGACACGTATCACGAGTTCAGTCGAACATCATCATCATCAGCCTATAATGTTCCCACTGCTGGGACACAGGACTCCTCTCTATGAGAGGGACTGGGCTGTAATCCACCACGCGTGCCCAGTGCGGGTTGGTAGATGTCACATATCTTCGAATTTTTAGTTCTATGACATGCCGGTTTCCTCACGATGTTCTCCTTCACAGTTTTTGAGAGCAGGGGTGATGAAATAAATTACAGAAAGTAATGTGCCTGCCTGGGTTCGAACCCACGGCTTACTGCTCGTAAATCGGAGCTGCCACCACTGCTCTCAACATAGCTGACGAAATATGGGTGTACTAATAAGTTTCACCTCTGCACAATCCCTTCGGGGATTACAGGCGTGATGTAATGGTATTTTATGATTTATTTTAGTCCTTATGTCATGTAAAAATACCACAAGACAGCTTAAAAGACTAGAGTTCACTACGCGCTACTATTTAATAAAAGTATACTATTTTTAAATGAACACTGGCTGGTGATAAAGCTGCGGTCGCCACTTGTGCCCGAGGACAGAATAAAAAGAAAATAACGAAACCTGCTTTAAATCCTCTGAGATGCGAAGTTAAACTAGTAAGCTAGTAAAGGTTCCGTAGGACATTAATCTTGAAGGCAGCGATAATCTTAATAGATCTATTTTTGGCTTATCATAATAGGGGATGATCACTATTTTTTTTTCCTTTGTCTGTCGGGTAGATTATTAAAAAGTAATGGACACGTATTTTTTATTTTTTCATGAGGTCATAAAATTACGGAGATATATTGAGTTGAAATGGTGCATCACGTCACTTGTAGGAAATTTTTATACCTACTTGTGACGTAGAGAGCCCCACTCTCCAACTTTAATGAGTTTTAAGTATTTTTTGAAATTTTGATAAATCAAAAAATACGTGTCTAATATTTTAGTATTACCTGTCAGACGGACAAAATAGAATTTCGTTTTCTTTATCCAGTATTATACCCTATTTTAAAGATTCAGTTGTCAACACTACAAAAGTTGTTGTATTTTCAATGCAAATTAATATGTTTGTTGGTTATGTGCCCCAAGAAACACATTTGAAACAAATTCTTTAAAAAACATCTGAAATCATCACACATATTCAGGAAACACTTCCTTCAAGATTCAACACAGATATTTCCACCAACAGTGTTATTTTCAAATTACAAGAATAAAGTAGGAAACGCAGAGCCACTCTCAATTTTATTAACTCCTAATTGAGACACAAGTGCGCTAACAAACAAGATGGAGGTCCCAGACCCACGGGACTCTAAATGTCCTAGCCGCCATACCAGAACAATTTTCTTTCCAAACGTCTCCTATTTATTCACATTAAGATAACAATCCTCAAATAGAAAACCAACTCTATTTTCTCCAACATATAGTACAAAATTACCTGTCAATTGTTTGACATATTCTTAAGAAAAATCCCAATGGAATTTGTTCTTTATATTTAGTTAGGTAAAGCTGTTTTTGGTTTGGGTAGGTGTTGTTTGAGGTCAGCGGATCATTCCCACCCCCTTCGCAACAGGTTCTATTGATTCTGGCGCCATCTAGCGTGGAGGACAAGTTGTGAGAAGTTGCCACGACTGGGATATTGGGATTATTGGGACAGTTAAGTTGTTTATAATTGTGGGGCGAGTTGGTCGCGTCCAGTGGAGAACGGAGTTGATTAGTTGCTTGGTTAATTCATAAACAGATTTAAAAGTTATACGGTGATATTGATGTTTGATAATATGAATAAATGTTGCTCAACACTACTAACATAGGGCTCCATTTTAGCAGTTTTCCATGCATTACTCCAGTCTTTCATGTATTGTCTCTTTCATAAAGAATATTATCATCAAGTATAAAAACTAATGTTTTGTAAAAAATTTAACTAGGTCTAGAAGTTTGATACCTAAATGATGACTACACTTTGTTAGGTATTTCAATTTAATTTTAAGTTTGCATGCTGAAATAAGTCGGCGAAATATGTGAAACCTTTTTATTTATAAGACCATAATGTACCATATTTCGTGCAAATAAAAGAATCTTAAAAATGTTCAAAAAATTTAAACCTGGTCTTGCATACATCGTTTATTATGGGTTGTCAGAGATGTGTCCCTGAAGTGGGAACGTAGTAAGCTTAAGTAAAAAAAAGGGATAGAGGGTGCGCTCTTTTATTCGCCTTTTACACACAAGAAGAATTACTAAAAATAATGGCGAACACACGAAGACACATCAAGTTTTACATTTCCAGTACAAAATGGCCTCGCTTTTTATAGATTTTAGAATACAATGAGAGGTCCGTATGAACTGGTTTTGTATAGCCTGATTGGTCCGGAAACGACACAATGTTGGTGGTAATGACTTGGCAAGAATATTATCATCATGTTTTTATTAAAACAGTTAAAAGCTGATAGCAGTGTTAGACAGGTTGTCAAATCATCGCTTATCTATACATTGACTGATTAGTTTTTTTTATGTAGGTACTGTCAACAAAATAGATAAGGCGGTTTTCTTCAATTAAAGCTGGTTTTTTAAACCATGGTATCTTAAGTAAGTGGCAACTGGTTTGTCAAGTATTGCTCGTCAGAGCGTCATTACCTATATTAGTACCTACACTAGCTGTCCCGCGCAACTTCGTCTGCCTCACATTTTCCCCGTTTTCACAACATTTTGCTGCTCTGCTCCTATTGGTCTTAGCGTGAGGATATATAGCCTTCCTCGATAAATGGGCTATCTAAAACTGAAATAATTTTTCAAATCAGACCAGTAGTTCCTGAGATTAGCGCGTTCAAGCAAACAAACAAACTCTTAACATTGGTATAGATTACTTATTTTAGACTCCATTGTCTCTTGCACCATAACTAAAAGAGTTAAGGTGCAATAGACAGTGGAGTTTCTATTCATCGCCACGCTCCCGCAAGCGCGACTAAGCATGAGGTCCCAGGTTCGATTACCAGGTGGGGCAAAGTGTTATTGGGTTTTTCCATCAGGAATTTCTTAGTAGCAGCCACGGAGTCTGGATTTGTGCCCGGTTGATGACAATAGGCCCCTATTACATGGGACTTAATAACATAACTGGCGAAATGTGGGTGTACTATTCGGTACACTTCTGCTAACACTTCGGGGAAATACAGGCGTGATAGTTACGTAAGAAGAACAAACATTGTACTATTTCCCCTATTCTATTCCACTTTTAACACGAATTCTTTATTCCCAAATCCTACACAATATCCTTATTCCGCCCCACAATACACCGTCAATACGGAGGCTCCAATTATGACAATCAGTGCACAAACACACCGATTAGCGAGTCACGATATTAAAGAATACTATTTGTACGGAATTATTTACTATTTGAGCAAGCTATTGTGTTGCCAACTAAATAATAACGTTTGCTTTACAATTTGCGCAGTTTTTTTTGTATAGCGTGATTTTTTAGTTTATTTCGATGTCTGTCTGCATTGTGTGTTGCGCAATTTTGGAACACTGTCATTTTTTACGGTTCCGTACCCAAAGGGTCAAACGGGACCTTATTACTGAGACTTCGCTGTCCGTCCGTCCGTCCGTCTGTAATCAAGCTGTATCTCATGAACCATGATAGTTAGCCAGTTGAAATTTCTACAGATTATGTATTTCTGTTGCTGCTATAACAACAAATACTAAGAACAGAATAAAATATATATTTTAGGGGGCTCCCATACAAAATAGGGATTTTTTGCTCGTTTTTATAAATAATGTTACGGAATCCTTCGTGCGCACTTGGCCGGTTTTTTTATGAAAGTTTTAGCTGTGCCCCGCGGTTCCACCCGCCACTTAAACAGTGATAGCCTAGTGGTATGACCGTTGAACTGCCAAGTCCTTGGTCTCAAGTTTGAACCTAAGAAAAGCACCTTTTGTCTCTTCATCCATGTCTTCTTCGTCCATGGGCAGCATAACACCTGACATCAGGTTAAGCAGTAACCATAAGATAAAGAAAAAAACCACCATTGTCTCCTAAGGGTCGTAGCGTAATGTTAAATTGCCTAACTTCGAAGAACATATTTTGTACTGCTGTCCGGCGCAACTTCGTTTGCGTCAAATTTTCCCCGTTTTCGCAACATTTTTTATTGCTGCTCCACTCCTATTGGTCGTAGCGTGATGATATATAGCCTATAGCCTTCCTCGATAAATGGGCTATCTAACACTGAAAGAGTTTTTCAAATCGGACCAGTAGTTTCGGAGCCTATTCAATGCAAACAAACAAAGACAATCAAATCTTTCCTCTTTATTATATTTATTATTTATTTATAATATTTATTTTATTATTATATATCAAGGCTCTAGCTAGGTAGTTGGATCAAGGGTCTGATTCAGAAGGCAGTACTCCTCGATAGGCCCGCATTTGAGAAGTTTCCTGGCTCTGGAGCCCTAACCACTGGTAGCTTGAACTCAGCTCCGATACCGGCGGACCACAATTTTTTTATATTTTAATACATATTCTAAAATTTAATGGATGTGCAGAAAGGATGACTAAATCTATACTAATATTATAAAGCTGAAGAGTTTGTTTGTTTGTTTGCTTGAACGCGCTAATTTCAGGAACTACTGGTCCGATTCGAAAAATTATTTCAGTGTTAGATAGCCCATTTATCGAGGAAGGCTATAGGCTATATATTTTTACGCTACAACAAATAGGAGCGGAGCACCAATTAATAACGTTTCAAAATCGGGGAAAATGTGACGCATACGAAGTTGCGCGGGACAGCTAGTATAGAAATAAAAGCCGATTGGCTTACTCGAGAACTGGCTATCAAACCAAAATAATATTTTTAATTCCAGGGTACTTATTAAATAATCTATAGTAATTACTATACATTATTTAAATTGCGCTCTAACATACAAAAATAATTTGTTGTGTTAGATTATCATCTGCCTAGCTTTTTGGTCAGTGTTTTACATGGAGCAACTATCTGAGTTCTACAACCAAGTTACTGGGAAGATTGACGGTCTGACTTTTTGGCTGCTGATTGTAGGTAGATCGTCTTTGCTAAGTAAGAATCAAGCACCGTAATAAATTTAAGTACCGTCACAAACATTTTACTGTTTCATGAAATAAATAGTTAATATCCTATAAATATGTATACTTGGAAATAAATAATAATCACAATTACTAAATACCACGAGATGACCAGAGTTATTTTCCGAAATAATCTGTTGTTCCTAGAAATAATAACCGCTAAATGATTATGTTTTTTTGACGTCAGTAAAGACTCTTAAACATGGATAGATTTAGTAATTCTAGATAAAACTATTAAAAAGCTGTAAGGCTACGACCTAACCAAAGCGATAGTCGTGCGAACACGCCACCACCTCTTGCATTGTTTGTGACCGAACGCGTGGTCGCGCCTCGCTGACAGATGGATTTCCGATCAAATGACTGAAATTGGCACCTGTTACAGAAAAATTGAAAGGAAGTCGATTGTCTTGGTACGGGCATGTAATGAGGAGGGATGAAACGCACGTGACTAAAAGAGTTATGGATATTGGATGGGCAGGATTGACAGGTCAAAGAAAAGATGGATGGATTGTCCGAGGAATGATATGAAAGAGAAAGAACTAAATTATGCCGTGACTTCTGACAGGGGAGAATCTAGGAAGGAAACGTGTTGTCCGACCCACAGTAGAATGGGACAAGGCAGGAAGATTTCGATGATGTTTGACATGAGAACGCAACGATTGAATATAAGAGCGACCGATCGCTTAGATTAGGCCACGGGGCTTCACATGCTTGGTAACCCACTCAACTTTATCTTGAAATCAAACATAATAATTACGATTATTATTCCTGAAAACATAATAATATTAAACAACATGAAATACAGTTTCTAGTAACACTTTAGAACACGAGAAGTTAATCGTTAGTTATTATTTGAGGCGATGAAGGCTGAACGTTACGGTTCAATCAGCCAATTATGAACAAATTAATTTATTATTAAGTTATTTACTGTACTAGGTCAATGAGTAAGCAATAATTATATACAAAAAAAAAATAAAAAAATAAGGCCGAATAACATTAATAACTTATGCCGAAAAGACAAAGGCTGACCAGTTGGAGATAAAATGGATGTAAAGAGGGTTTAACAGACAATACAATGGACGGTCTCATTGGTCTTAGTGGTCGCAACAGTGACTGCTAAGCACGAATTCCTGGATTCGATTCCCACGTCCGGCATAGCGTTATTTGATTTTTTTTCCTGGGATGTGTAATGGGTGGTCACCTATCCACGGACCAACCTAGGCAAGCACGGCTTAACCTAAAGATTGACAGCTGTTAATATTTAGCGACGTGCAAGGACAAGTCTCGAACGTTATCATACTAGTCCTGTACGTCTACCATGAGTTGTCATAGTTAGATCGCTTGACGTAACTGCAATAGTTCCGTCAATACGCAAATACTATAGTTAGCTTTTTCAATGGTACCATAAGCTGTGTTGGTGCTTACTACTAATGTCATAGTTACAACTACACAGTGTTGTTATGTTGGCATCATTTTATAAAACGATGCTGACTTCACATTGCATATTTTCATCTCTTTTTAAATAATGCACGATGATAGAGACAAAAGACAGGTCATATGGTACTATTATCCAACAAAATGTAGAAAGTCGCCTGACTCACTCTTCTCAATGAAATCTAATGCAGCCCAAATTTATTCGTGTTACGACGGTTCATCAGCTTGGTGTCCGTTATGCAAGAAATCACACAAATTCTCAAAAGCTTCTTTGGTTAACCTATAAAGTTTCCCAAACCTGGTATCACTTAAAGTTTCAAATGGATTTCCAAGTAAACACGCATCTCACTTTGAAACTTTTTTTGTTTGCGTCGTTCATCTTCTAATTCGGCAGCCGCTTACATTTCCCATATCTTCCCGTGGGAGTCGTAAGAGGCGACTAAGGGACTTGCCAGAGAATGGGCAGCAGCGTTCTCTATGCTTTTGTAACAACCGTACTGCGATCGCCATCCCGCCTGCCAAGCGTGGCAATTATGGCAAAACCCCCCTTCTTGGGGGAGGCCTATGTCCAGCAGTGGACGTCTTTTGGCTGACATGATGATGATGATAACATTTCCCCGACAAAAAGTGATCTATTGAACATTATAATTAAAAAATAACAAAATTGATCGCAAACTATAGTCTTTTCACGGAACAAAATGTCGGTGAGTGCCGCAACTACAATAGTAATAGTTCGTTACTATGACATTTGTCAAATTTGTAACTCATGGTACAAAATTCTAAGCAAATGAAGCCCAAACTACAGTCGCTGTAGTATAGTTTACTACACGGTGACGTAGGATAGATAACTATGTGACTCATACTGCGCATTTTAGTACCCAACTATCCGCTAGAGGCGCTGTAAAAGTTTTCATACATTTTTTTAACTACAGATGGTTGCGGGTATAGATTGTTAAAACTCATGGTAGACGTACCGTTCCTACAGTTTTAAAACTATCACTCTACGGACAAACGAATACAAATCATGAGATTCCAAACCGACAATCAAAAAATACACAAAAAAAAAACCACACGTGAAAGTAGCAATCACGAACCGCATCCGACAACTTCGACTCCAATTACATAAACAACTGTCGATTACACGAAATATATCGAATGTCGTCGACAACGTTCGGCCTTGGCAGTGTCACGGTTGTGGACACGGTAATAGCCCCCCGTCACCTGCGTAGTTGTCGATCGCGATGTACTGATGACTGCATGTTGTATATGGGAAAACTTGACATTGACAGCGCTCTTTTTTTCGAAGGTTCATAGGAAAAAAATGTCCAGCTTCCAGCAGTTTTCATAACGATTCTCTCATGAAATAAATTCATTATTATTAAATTATCGCGAACCTGATGATCGACGATCTCGTTACGATGCTTATAAATAAGTTTGAGTTGCAGTATTGAGTTTCAAAGGAAGAACCCCGGACGGGTCATGTTGAGACAATGCTGAATCTTATCCCGTGCAGTACTTTTAAGTATGCGTTGACCTTCAATCGATTTATATTAAGTGATACGTCTGCAACAGCCATATATTACCACATTATTATGTAAAGTGACCGCCGCTGCAAAGTTTTTTGTTCAGGAAATTCATACTTAGAGAGAAATTATAAGAAGACTAGCTGTCCGGCGCAACTTCGTTTGCGTCACATTTTCCCCGTTTTCGCAAAATTTTTCATTGCTGCTCCACTCTTTTTGGTCTTAGCATGATGATATATAGCCTATAGCCTGCCTCGATAAATGGGCTATATACCACTGAAAGAATTTTTCAAATCGGACCAGAAGTTTCGGAGCCTATTCAATGCAAACAAACAAACAATCAATTCTTTCCTCTTTATAATATTAGTTTAGATATATTGAAAACCATTTTAATAAAGTTCGTTTCATCATCATCTTTCTTTCGTCCCAATTTATTTGGGGTCGGCGGAGCATGTCTTCTTCATCTATACTTCTCCATTACCTGTCACCTCAGGAAACACCTCCTTTCTTGCCATGTCCTTCACAAATTCGTTAACAAAACAAAAAACGTACAAGATTACAACGGTGGTCTTATCGCTAATAGCGGTCTATCTAAGAGAAAACCGTAAGAATCTTTTATATTTCACCTTGAGTTTATATGTTACCACTGACCACTGATGTGTAGTTGATAGTACTGGAAAATGTTTTCACATAAATTATTTTAAAATTTAAAATATCACGAGTATATGGCTATTGTACATACATATATGGGATGTTTTCACTTCACATTATATGTGATTGTATGATTGTGGTTTGCGCTGTACCTAGCTAAAATAATCGGTTTGTTTTTATCTAGGCTGCGGTTATCAGGCTGAGATAAGTAGAGCAAACATTTATTTATATGATTAGTTCCCTAACAATTTGTTTTCTATTTCAAGGGCAACACCATAGATTTGAGGTAAAAATAAATTGTACATTAATTTTCCATATCATATGCGAAGAGCAGTACAAAGGTCAATTGTATGTATGAGCAGAGTCTACTTGCGATGACAGCATTTGTATTGAATTGATCTGCTTTGGGAACCTTTCTGAACGTTATGAAAAGGCATTTCTTCACTATAGAGATCTACGCAATTACAGTTCTTTCACAAGTTATTATGCGTCGTGACTAGGAGTGTAGGTTTGCTTTTTTTTTTAAGTACATTCAGAAGTGCCTGTTATGGTCTAATTGAAATAAATGCTTTGAGTTTGCATTTAACTAAAAGGCTGATGTCACTATTGAAACGAACGGGATCAGGGCATTTCAAGCCCGGACTCCATCGAAGCGGAGACGAGCGGAGTCTGTCAGTGTCATCTTTGACACTGACAGCTCTTGAACACAGTTTGGTTGATCACGTTCATTTTAATTGGGGACGTTTGGTCTCAGTGTCAAAAAATTAAGTCAAAAACATTTAAAACGATAACAAACAAAACGCCGACCAACAAGCAGTGTTGTGTCAACTCGTTGCGCCGGCGCAGAAGGCGCGGGGAGAGCGGCGCGGTGTGGCGGCTGCCGGCGCAAGCGCACGCGACGCGCGGCCTTGTGCGCAGTTCCGTGAAAGGCGATCGGCTTAGCTAACACCAGTGTAGGGTTGTACTACCAAGCCTTATTATTACTTACTCTGCAAATAAGTAACATTTTTGTACAAATTTTGTACTAAGAAAAAAAATATCTTAGGGTTAACGTTACTTTTAAGGTAAGTTCGAAAGGTAAGTTTTAATTACACAGTGAGCCTACTGAAGCCAGCTGAGGTCTGGTGCCCGTTGGGGTTTACGTGTTCTTGGGTGAAATCGGTGAAACTTCAAGCGCAAGGTGGGACGCCCTCAGGCTAGGTAGACCGAGGATCTTCGCAAGATTGCAGGCAACTGTATGAGAGTTGAATGGCATGCTTTTGGAGAGCCCTATGTCCAGCAGTGGACTGCTGTAGGCTGATGAGGAAGCAATCTCGATGTGTTATGCAATATCACGAATAAATTGTCCAAGTAGGTAATAAAAATTGCAAGTCACTGCAATGAGCAAGTCACTCATTCAGAAAACTAATATTGCACAATAATTTTGTTTCTCTCTATATCAAAATCTGTGAGCCGTTTTTTAAAAAGTTTCCAGCCGTCCGCCATTAAATTATCAGTTACCAGTTAAATTATCTCTCGGTCTGACGGACCACAAAGGAAATGCAAACACCTCCGAAATTCTAATACACCGCACTTTCATAGGGTTGCTACAGATTTAGAAAGTTTAACTTCAGATAAGTTTGGGGTATTTTAGGGAAAGTTAATGGATGCAAATATTAATCTTCATAAGTTTCAAACTTCTCCATCTATATTGATCTCATCCGCGAAGGATTTAATTAGTCTCATAAAAATTAGTTTCAATTATAATCTGTATGAACCAAGGTCCGCCTGCACTACAAATCGGTAAACCATTAAACATATATAATAAGACAAAAGAAATGGGTCAGTAAAGTCCATTTTTTGCAAGTGAGAAAAATAGCAAAATGTAATATCTGCGATTTATCAAATCGTTCACCTGAAAGTCCTTTTAACCCCTCACCAAAAAGTATTTTCGGCGCAGTTAAACCACTTTTATAACTGACCCACGTAGTCTGCAGTACAAAAACTTATCACAAGCCAAATTTCCATCAGGGAAATTTCTCTGAAAATGCAACATTTGTGTTTTTTTTCGCTCTCGAAATTGCGTTGTTTTTCAGTACGTTTTTAACAATTCAGTTACACACGAATATTAAATTACTTTCACACGTAAATTGTTATACAGAATACCGGTTATTTTAGCATAATAGGTATGAATGAGCAAGGTCAGCAAAAAAAAAATCCTCATAATCCCCTCTCCAGTCTTCAAACTCAAAACTTTACTCACCACATTTTCCAACAAATCACATGCCCATACCATGACAACCGATTACCGCACAACGTTTATTTTTAGCCTGTACTGTCCAGCTACTGGGCAAGTCTCCCCCAATTCCTACTATGAGCAGCTATTTTCCCGTGCCCTATCGAACAACTGTTTTTTAGTTTTGTTTGTTCCACTCCTAAAAAGCACTCCTTCGATTCCTTCCACTTCTCACGATGGTGTGCTTATTCTTGCCAATTCGCGAGGAAGCCACCCCACTTAATCAAAAGAAAAATTTCTTTTATGAAAATAAAAATCATTGGTGGCTCTGTATGGTGTCGGAGGTAAAGAATAGCACCATCCCATATCTTCCGGAGGGTGTCGTAAGAGGCGACCAAGGGATTTGCCAGGGAATGGGCAGTAGCGTTCTCTGTGGTTTTGTAAGAACTGTACTGCGATCGCCAACCCGCCTGCCAAGCGTGGCGATTATGGCAAAACTCCCCAAAATGTCAATGTGAGAACGCGCATTGATACTATGATAAAAAGCTTAACAAAAAATCTCCTAATCTTAATACTTGTAACTAGTCAGCCCTACCCAATTCAGCTTTACAATAACTCAGTGTTGACGTACTTACATATCGTGCGGCACAACCGTCTACCACTCGTTATATTCACTATTTACTTTCGATATCGAGCGCTGCCGAGATAGGTATCAACTTGCCGAACTAGATTTCCGTCGTGTGCTTAATGTTATGTTAATATTACTGTCGTTTATTATTTCCTTGTTAGCTATTTATTGTTTTGAACGGTAATTGTCGGATTTTAGTAAACTACTTCATAACTTCTGTAGTGGTATGGAGCCCACACATGCACACACCCTGCGAACTCAACTACTTAAGACGTTGCGTCTGTGAGTTCGAGACAACCCCTCCCCGATCCTCGCTCGAGCCAGCCCGCGATGCTGTGCCAGTAGTTTTAAATCAGCCCCTAAATAATGATATCATTCAGATCCAGCCTGTCCCCATGCAGTCCTCCCCCAGCGACGCCCTAAGCCGAGGCTCGTACCCCACAGGGGGTGCCCTTAGCGTGTAGTCGCTTAGTTTGTAAGTTTTTATGCCCTGGCTGGAGGCCTTACTCTTAAGGCACCCACAGGATAGTCCGGTTAAGCAGACGACAACCTCCTAGGTTAAACTGCGAGATGCCATTCCAAAAAAAAAAACAATTCGACAGTTCACATACGCTACCATAAACAGCCAGTCATAACCGCTGACCGCGTCACTCGCGTCAATTTATATTAACCTAATCATAGTTTATAAACCGTGTTTAGTTATAGTAACTCGCATTATTAAACTCATAGTAAATGATCATTTCATTTCATATTCTAAAGAACCTATAACACCCTTAACAAAAGTTCCATACTTCATAAAAATTTTGAATTAATTCATTTATTCAGTGTAAGAGGGGTTTCGTGGTCAAGTTGACCGCTGATAACAGCCGCATTGGTCAATATTCAAGGTTAAGCACCGTTTCTTTTGATCAGTCCGGCGGTGAGCATTTATTTCGTACAAAGACCTCTCCGTGACTCGAACAGTAAATTAAGTCATTGGCCCTGGCTGACATTTGTAATCACAGCTGGTTCTGGTAGTAACCTGAAGTCCGCTAGTCAGTCAACCAGTCCAACCAAGGGGGTTCGTGTTACCCCAGTTCTTGAATTGTGGAGACCACATGAACAGTTGTTACATGAAAAATACTAGTCATCATCATCTGCCTAGCCTTTTCCCTATCTTGGGGTCGGCTACCTGTCTAACCGGCTGCAGCTGAGTACCAGTATTTTACATGAAGCGACTGCCAATCTGACCTCCACAACCCAGTAACTGGTAATACGATACCCTTTGGTAAGACTGGATGTCAGACTTTTGGCTTCTGACTACTCGTAACGACTGTCGGAGATCTACAAATGACAGCCGGGAGTAACGGCTTAACGTGTTTTCCGAGGCTCGGAGAAAACTCGGTACGTAATTATGGTCGCCCTTCCACGGACCAACCTCGACAAGCACGGCTTAACCTGATCGACCCGTGCGGCTGTTATTATTTATCCACGAGCTCCTCATGAAAAATACTAGTATTCAGCTGCTAATTGGTAAGACTGTAAGCCGACCCCAACGTAGGTCGGCAAAGGCTACGCAGATGATGAGCAATCACTTAAGATTTTAAAAATGAAGATGGAGTCTTTTTGTTTTGAATGCAACACGAGTGCGGAGGATATTATGTTTAGTCTAAGGAAAAAACTATTGTGGCTAGATTGACTTCAACAAGCAGAACAAGATACTTTTTGCTTGTGCACCGTTGACGGCTCATGTACTGTTTTGATTCTCGACCCACGCTCTCTATCTATGACAACATTGGTCATTGTGACTCTGTATTATATCACACTACCTCAATACGGTGAAATTTGACACTTGACGTTTAAAACTTTTTTGACATATAGTTTTGTACGGCTGAGATTCTCGTTGTTTTTGCCATAGACGCGGAATTTAATACAGAAAATATAGAGGGCAAAACCATAGATACAGCACGACGTGGAACATTTGTAAGTGAGTTTTTTCGGAACTAATGTTTTGGGCTACTATGGTAGCGTGGACATTTGACTGTATTTGGTTTTGGGCTACTATGGTAGCGTGGACATTAGACTTTATTTTGTTTTGGGCTATCATAGTAGCGTGGACATTTCAGCGGGGAGCATTTGAGAAGGGGTCATTTTTAGATGAATCTGCTTTGGAGTGTAAATGTGGTGTTGTTAAACGGTAAATTGTGGCATTCGTGGGGTAGGCGTGAATCAATACTTATCAATACTAATATTATAAATGCGAAAGTCACTCTGTTTGTTTGTTACCTTTTCACGACTAAACAGCTGATCGGATCTTAATTAAATTTGGCAAGAAGATAGATTTCAACATGGGGAAGGACATAGGCTATATATTATCACGCTACGACCAATAGGAGCGGAACAGCAATGAAAAATGTTGCGAAAACAGGGAAAATGTGACGCAGACGAAGTTGCGCGGGACAGCTAGTTTATTATAATAATATTACTTCCCAATTTGAATTGAATTTTGTTAACGGTTTCAAAGGTTGTAGTTTTATTGCACAGCACCCTAATTATTTTTCTAAAATAAAAGTAACCTAAGTTACCCCTTATAACATCAGTTATCTGCCAATAAAAGTCCCGTCAAAATCAGCCCAGCCGTTTCGGTGATTAGCCGGAACGGACACACAAGCCGACAGACAGACAAATTATTAAAAAAAAACTTTTTTGTTTGTACCGTATATACTTTCATATGCATTCAGTAAAAGGCTGTAATTTGAAATTACAAACAGACACTACAATTCAATTTATTCTTATAGATTGCATGTTAATGCTGCTTGTAGCATCCATTCATTTGCTACCTTCATAACGTTCTTCTCTAAACAAGAACATATAACTTGTATGAAGGAGTGTACTTTGTAGAACCCACTTTACTAACGTAGCGCGGAGCACCATCGCAGGCCACACTGGGAACGAAGCGAAACGAAATTAAGCTCGTTTAGCTTCGCTCATGCAGCTACCGTGACTACGGAGCTAAACTACGCTAGCAATAAGAACTTGCGAGCTGGCGAACCCGTCGATCACAGCGAAACGAAGAGCCGCTCCTCCCACGGGGGTGAAGATCGACTCCCGCGCGAGATAATGTATCTATCTAGTTATAACATTAAAATGTTTGTTTGTTCCCGTAATCTTAGTTTCCGATGTGACACAGAGACCACAGTGTTCTGGCTATCAAAACATAAATACTGTCACGCCAGCAATACGAAGAAGAAGTAAAGCTTTAACGAGCTCAGCTTCGTTTCGCTCCGTTCTCAATAAGGCTTGCGCTTTACTATCGCAGCGGAGAGCGCCATCGCTCACACGTGTCGGGAACGTTTTGTAACCGCTTGGGTAATGTTGCAGCTTTATGAACAGATAAGTGTGTATGATCTGGTGTAGAAAGTATAGTTTGTGTTATATGTGGAGTTATTACTATAGCGTTGGAGTAAACCCGCAAAACAAAATCGAGTCCATCATCTCTTGCCCTTATCTCCTTATATAAATAGGGGGCGAGGAAGCATGTTTTCTTCTTCCATAGTTCTCTATTACTCATCATCTCATCAGACACCTCCTTTCTCGCCATATCATCCTTCACACAGTCCAACCATCGTTTCTTTGGTATTCCTCTGCTATTATACCCCGAAAAAAAATCGTGCATACCGTAAACGTTTGTTTTTCTGGGTTAGTTTGCCATTGTGAAGCTCATTTAATTAAACTTTTCGGATTTCGATTAGACATAAGGTATTATTTCAGTAATACCCATGGTAGGATAAAAAAACATCCATATAAATGAGCATTTCACTCCACTTTTTCCAAATAACTAGACACTACCCGCACTACCATCCTTTTTCACTATAAAACTTCATCATCATCTGCCTTGCCTTTTCCCAAACTATCTTGGGGTCGGCTTCCAGTCTAAGCGGATGCAGCTGAGTACCAGTATTTTACATGAAGCGATTGCCTATCTGACCTCCACAACCCAGTAACTGGGTAATACGATACCCCTTGGTAAGACTGGATGTCAGACTTTTGGCTTCTGACTACTTGTAACGACTGTCAAAGATCTGCCGGGACCAACCAACGGCTTAACCTGCTT
Source organism: Cerastis rubricosa (assembly GCA_949152445.1). Taxonomy (NCBI): domain Eukaryota; kingdom Metazoa; phylum Arthropoda; class Insecta; order Lepidoptera; family Noctuidae; genus Cerastis; species Cerastis rubricosa. The sequence continues at coordinate 21,543,653 of OX424532.1, forward strand.
TCCGAGGCACTATTAAACAGGTCATTTTTCCATGACATTTCGGAAAGGTATATAAATTATCGACAAGCACGAACATCAACAGTGTGCCATTGTGGCTACGTAACACGAATTCAATGTGAAAGAAATTGAGTGTGGTCTAAAGATCGCCGTAAAAATAAAACTCACAGAAATATGTCTCCAATATGAAAATCCTTCACATTTTCCAAGCAGAAAGCGTTAACATAAGTCATCCCTGCATTCTCAAGCCGCTTTAAAATATCATCAACAATATTGAACGCATATTGAATTCATGAATGCAATATCGTGATGTGGGGAAATAATTTCAAGAGTTCGATATAAGAATGTAATATAATAGAACAGAACAATATTTAATGTGTGTGTGTGTGTGTGTGTTTATTTAATGTTACATCCATGACTGACTGTTATTTGATCGCTTTGCTTTCTTTAATTCGCGTATAAAAGTTTTGATTTATTAACTGACATAGAAAGTGTTTTCCTTCACCGAAGGAAGTGATAATTATACAATACGAACATGAATCCAAAAAGTTAGTGGTTCAGTCTTGGGTTCGAACTCAAGACCTATGACCTGACAGTCCGAAGGTCACACCACTATGCTATCACAGCTTAAGCTGTCAATGTGTTAATCATGGTACTTCCTTACACTATACTGTGATTTCATTAATTTTAATCTTAACCAGGAAAAAATAAAAAAAAATACTTACTCCAACCTTACTGTTTTAAGACTTCCAATTTTTTAAACCTGTAAGGTTTTATTATTCTTTATTAGGGTTAAGTAATTGCTGGACATGATAAAACTGTTTCTCTTTTCATTAGGTGTCACTTTTCAAGCAAGAGTACTACTAAAGGCCGTTTATGGAGCCAAATTGGGCTCTTAGTCGCCAATATCTGGTCAAAAACAGACCCTTTTACGAATTATCAAAACTCGTGCATCAACAAGCACAACACAAACAAAACAAAGACTATTAAAACGAACTAAACACGAACAAAAAGTGAAAACAGACAATTATTACATAACACAAACGTTTTAATAAATTATTTTCCTGTTTACATCTTTTAATACATAACTTTAAGGTCAGTGACGTTTTTGCTTCAATATGTTGAAGTAACTGTATTAATGGACGTTTTTGTATGAGTCCGTCTTTGGTGGAATTTGGATTGATACAGTTTTTGTTTTGTTAAATAATCTTGCTGTTCTTTTTATGGTTTGGCTTCGGAGTTCAGAATTTGCCGATTGCCTTTTGTGCTTATAATTCCAATATGACCGATTATATACTAAAGGCACCTTAAGAAAGAGCTATGTTCAACCATCATCTGCGTGCCCTTGTCCCATGTAACTTGGGGTCGGCGCAATACGTGTTTTCTTCCATTCTCCTTTTTCAACAATCACGATATCATTTACTCTCCCTCCCTCTCTCTCTCTCCATCCACAATATTTATATTCATCACTCTTTTCGTTACCTACATCCGATTCGTCCCTCCTCATCACATGCCCATGACACGACCCATAACACGACAGCTTTTTAACCATCGCCGAGAAAAAAGATCTCCTTTTGAATTCCTGATCCATCCCAGATGGCTTATCAACTTATAGGTAATTACTTACTTCTGCCGTATAAAATAACACCATAAACGTACCAAATTCATGTCTATTTAACACCTTTTTTCCATGAACTTCAAGGTTTCTCATCACCATTACTTCCCTTAATAATAGATACAAATTACTTCCGAAAAAAGACTACCTAATTAATTAAGGTACGTTTTTTATTATATCTCCTCACATATTAGGCCTACTTCCGGTTCCAAAAAAAACCTCATGACTGCTTCACGTTCCAAGTAGCTCAATGTTTGCAAGAATAGCTGTTACAGATCCTCAAGAAACAAAGATTCCTCAAGCCCAGGCTCTTCTTATCTCGTAAATATCAATAGTTTCCATTGACAGTGTCCCTTGGTTGGACCAAGGAAATGATGGATGGATTTTATGAGGAATACAGATTCCTCATAAAATCCATCCATCATTTCCTTGGTCTTCGTCTCGCTCTCAATCCATCAGCATTTATATTCATCCCTTTGGTTTATCATTTTCTCATAAAATTCTCTTTCCTGTCAAACTTCATCCAAAACAATAACAGTAACACACACCACCACAAGTGTCCTTCTGACGTCACGTCCGGTCCACGATCGTCTCATGCGCACTCTGTCATTACTATGATTGACGAGAGCGTCCATCGTCAAGTGCAGTGCGAGTACATTTTGCGGCTTTTTATTCCTTTATCAGATGCATTTGTGTGGTGTGATTTCGCAATTGATAATGGTAAGAATTTTCCAGTGTGATGCTTATGAAGCTGCTTTGCAGTCTTGGTTATGAACGCCAGTAAGTAAGTAGCCTACAATGTACACAATGCTGGGACAATGACTCCTCACTGTGGGAGGGAGTGGGCCATCATAGTCCACCACGAAGACAGAGTGCGTGTTGGTAGAGGACAGATATCCTTTAAAGTTTTGGTTCTCAAACATTTCTCGTTTGCTCACGAAGTTTTCTTTTACCACTTAGAGTGTAGTCATCTTATCCGAAGTTTTTTGGGGGTGGCTTCCAGTCTAAACAGATGCTCCTGAATACCAGTATTTTTAATGGAGTGACTGCCTTTCTGACCTCCACAACCTAGTTATTACCTACAGGGTAACACGGTACCCCTTGGTAAAACTGGTTGTCACACTGTCGGGTCCTGACTTCCTGTAACGACTGTCAAAGATCTACTAATGACCGCCGGGACCAATGGCTTAACGTGTTTGTCAAGGCACAGAGGAAACTCGGTATGTTATGATGGGCACCCATCCACAGACCGACCTTGGCAAGCACGGCTTAACCTTGAAAATCATCCCGTGTGTCTGTTATTATTTAGTCACAAGCTCCTCCTTTTCTCTCTTCTCTTAGAGAGCAGTACTGACGTCATAAATAACGTTCAGTAAAGCGCCTACCTGGGCTATAAAGGCTCGTGTAGGTATAGTATAGTGTTTCAAATAATCTAGACCAATCACAGCTGTTTATTTCCCAGTCTATGACATATACATTATCATCAGATAACAATTGAGTGAAACTTGTACCAAATTATTCATGTTTTCGATAGCAAAACTGGGATCATAAAAATGCTTTTATGAGTAGTAAATTCGTTGTAGTCCAATTTGAATAACATATTTCTGCTCATATTACTTAAGGTGAACAAGATAGCGACGTGTCTGAAAATGAAAATGAAACAGGTCGAATGTATTGAAAATACAGGAGTCTGGCTGAATCCCATTTGCAAAGAATTGTTTGGAATAGCATAACTGTAAAGAAAGAGAGGATTTCTGTGAAATAATTAATGGTTTTAGTTTCAATGAGGGAAATACCGCACCATAGGTCTCTGAAAACACCCAATGTCAATGGAATGAAAAGAAGAAAAGAGAATAAATAGACACTTAATAAAAAATAGAAAAGCCTTTATTTACTGAAAAACTAATTACAATTTAACATAAAAATAAACAAAACATAACTATTGCACTTCGGCGTCTTCGTTTATCAGCGCGTTCTTTGACGCATAGACCTCCCCTAAGGTCCTCCATTTGTTGCGGTCTCTGGTGTCTCTAGCCCACAAAGCACCAGCCGTCTCCACTATGTCATCATCTCAGCGTTTGCGTTGTCTTCCTCTACTTCTTTTTGATCAATCCCCGGTTTGCCATTCATTTACGGCTTTTGGCCACTTATTGTTTCTATCATGCAGCAAGCATATGACCAGCCCATCTCCATTTCCAGGGCAACACATGCTGTATCTGCATCATTGAATAATAATGATCTCGAACTTCCACGGTGGTGGATTACTTTTCGACCCTCTCCTTTTAACAAGAAGCCAGTGATTGACTGTCTTGTTGGTGTAGCAGTCGCAAGCGCGACTCTTAAACATGAGGGCCTGGATGCGATTTCCAAGTCGGGCCAAGTGTTATTGGGTTTTTTCACCAAGTATTATTAAGTTTTTCCATCAGGAAATTCTCAGTAGCAGCCGCGGAGTTTAGTGCCCAGTTTATAGCAATAGGCTCGTCCTCTAACTACATGAGACTTGAACAAAACTGGCTAAATGTGGCTGTAGTAATGGCAACACCTCTGCCAGACCCTTTGGAGATAACGGGAGTGATGTTATGATGATGACGCCAGTGATCCAGCAGGGAAACAGATCGATTCCGAGGTCCTCAAGTCCTGCTTCCCACACTGAAAACAACCAGCCAAGCAATCTTTATACTTCATTATTCTACAAGATCTACACTTAGGGTTGCCATCCGTCCGGGTTTCCCCGGATTTGTCCTAGTTTAGAGGGCATCCGGGCGGGGCTTCATTTGTAGTCCGGGTTTAAAAAAAAATAATCTTGGGCTGCCCGCTTCACGCACTGTGCCCGCACGCCGCGATCAACAGTTTTTATTACACTGTTTAAAAAAAACCTGTTGACATATCCGGGTCCTGGGCTCTAAGATCCGGGGTTTTCACTCAGCTTGTCCCGGTTCCCAAATTTACAGATGGCAACCCTAACTACACTCAGTGTCCATCCTGCATATTACTCGCATTACTGAATAAGTTATTCCGAGCTCAAAAAATAAACCGAAACAAAACCTTACGATCAGGTATTGGTCTTAGGCTCACAACTTGTTGCGTGCACTTTTATTTTTTCAACCAAGGTTTGATGACCCGGAAAATCATAAGAGTATTACGTATAATACATACATATGTATTCACAATATGTATTTCGTAAGTATGAAAGCCGATTCGCGTAGGTTCTCGGAGGTTTATTTATCTTTTTTGTAGACGAGCGTCCCAAATATCAGGTGGAAATGTAAACAATTTTGGGATATTACTCTATTGAAAATTGGATATTGATTGGGTGAGGGAGGCATTTGCTCTTTGACCTTTGCAGTGGAATGTTGCGAGAGAAAGGTAATAATAAAATGGAGCATTGCTAAATCATTCGTGAAAATCATTTTGTGAAATGTAAAACATGGCCTACGGCACTCTATCCTTTAACGATAAATTGGTAGCATTCCACTTTTCTCTAGTAACTACAGCCATAAGCAATTTAATTGATAATAATAGTTTTGCTTATGTCGCAACTAAAACCAAGCATAAACATACAATTGTATCGTAGATGACAGAAAAAAAAAAGATAACACTTCGAAATATCCGCAATCGGATTGGCGTCGTTAACCAAATGTCAAGGTTTGTCATATATTTAAATTACACTGTTTTTGGTCTAGCCGTTTTGCATTTACGTATTATTTATTGTCACGCTGATATTATTAATGCGTTGATTGAAATATGTTCCAATATATACCTACATGAAAATCACTTAAGGGATTCCTGATAGAATTGTGGTTAGCCCAGGATTAAAACGAGATAGAATAAATGGCCACAGAAAAGAAGAAAACTCTTTAAAAGGTGGCTGAGGGAGTGGATGTGGAATGCGGAAGATAGGGTGCCGCGGCGCCGTTTGGGAGAGGCTTATTTCCAGCAGCAGACTCTCGTAAATCTGCAAGAGCAACTAGATGGGGCTTTCTGAAGATGGACCTGAAGAATCCTTCTGTGATCAATTTTTGGGTTCCGTACCCAAAGGGTCAAACAGGACCCTATTACTGAGACTTCGCTGTTTGTCCGTCTGTCTGTCACCAGGCTGTATCTCATGAACCGTTATAGTTAGCCAGTTGAAATTTCTACAGACTATGTATTTCTGTTGACGCTATAACAACAAATAATAAAAACTGAAAAAAAAAATATTTAAGGGGGGCTCCCATACAAAAAAGTGTTTTATTTTTTGTTTTTATAAATAATGGTACGGAACCCTTCGTGCGCGAGTCCGACTCGCACTTGGACGGTTTTTTAATAACAACGTACTACGATTATACATTCTATTCGCAAACCAGTACAATTGTAAAAGTATTTCCGTAAAGGGTTGTTCAACTTCAGTCTATTCCTGGATGTATTTGCAGCTTAAGGTAACATTTGTAGCCAGTTAGGGAAAACACCTTTATAAGAAAATTCAAAAAAGAAAGCGTTATTTCTAAGTATTTTTTTTTTACTTTATCAAAGTGAAAAGTTTGTAAAATGAATTGACGATATTACGCTTGCCGGGAGGGATCAGACAACAGGGAGATCTCAACAAGGTAAAAATGGCGACAAAGGTATAAAAGGTTTATATTAAGCTAAATGGAGAATTTCAGATCTGCGGTGTAATGCGTAACTCACACGCAATCATATTGCTATTCATTATGATAGTTCCATAGCACTCATTGCATTATTTATTGTCGATCGATCAGAATTTGTCAAACAGCCGTGTATTAGGAATTCCTTCCGATTGAGATTGAAAGTGATTTACGGAATTTGGGTTCTGATCAACAATTCAATTTTATTTTTTATTAAAACTTTATGCACAAGTAAAAACTGTACAAAGGCGGTTTTAATGCCTTGGGCATTCTACCAGTCTACCTTAGGGTGATGTAGAGAGAAAAAAATTATAGAACATGTTTATAACAAATAAAAGAATAGAAAAATTTTGATCAACTTAAATTCTTAAGGGTTACCACACCAATCGGTCGATCGATGCTATCGGTCAATGCTGGTAGAATCGATTAGCCGATAATCGATCGATAGGTTTACCTAGTAGAAATTATCGATCGACTAAACCGTCCTACCATTAATCGATAGCATCGATCGAAGATCGATCGATTGGTGTGGTAACACCCTAAGTTAGGATTAGATCGCTAAATTGAAAATTCTAAACCATAGCCGCTTCAAAACTTAGCACCTACACAACATAACATAACAAGCAACAGCTACCGATTGCTACAATTTCTTCGTCGTACCTTTCCCTTGCGTATCAATTACGGGTACTAACCTACCTGCACCTACTTCGCAACGGGCCGAGATCGGAACATCTGGACCTAAGCCAAGCACGTTGGCACACTGCGCTGTTACGTAGTTACACTGTTATACTTTTGTATATGTTAATTTGTTAACGTATACCAATTCAACTTGTATTGAGGTAGGTAATGACGTAAGTTATGAGTTTTTAATTGTTTAGCTTTTTAGGTTTCCGTACCCATAACGGGTCAAACGGGACCCTATTACTGACACTTCGCTGTCCGTCCGTCCGTCCGTCTATCACCAAGCTGTATCTCATGAACCGTGATAGTTAGCCAGTTGATGATTACTGATTATGTATTTCTGTTGCCGCTATAACAACAAATACTAAAACAGAATAAAATAAATATTTAACGAGATTCCCATACAAAAAAATTTTTTGCTCGTTTTTATAAAAAATGGTACGGCACCCTTCGTGCGCGAGTCCAACTTGCACTTGGTCGGTTTTTTGGGCTTGTTTTTTTCCTTTTTGAGGCAGGTTTAAATGTTTATGGAAGATCGTCTGTTATCTTCATGATGGCAAAAGCCAGGAGTATTCCTTTTCGGTAATTCTGTCTCTATTGTGCCCAATGTTTTCCTCGACTTTCTGTAGCTGCCAGCTTTTAATCATTATGTCATCGATACATATTTGGATCAGTGTTCTTTAGTTGGTTATGAATATTATGTGAGCCATCCACAATGGTCAGATGTCTTTTTGCTAACAGTAAACAGAATCGCCCTGCGTGTTGGTTCTTTGTGTACTCGAGACCATGTAATGCCCTTTATTTATAAATTAAGGCGTTTACACAATCTCTTACCAAATACCAAGTGTGGCTATTTCACAAATAAGACGTGTCACGAATGCGACTGTGACGGCGGATAGAAACAAACAGAAAGGAAACGTGAACGCTGAGGGTCTTTGTTTTTCAATAATAGATGCTGGAAGAACCAATAATGTCTTATGGCTATCGTTTACTATCTTACGTATGTCTCCGGTTGATGGCAAAAGGCTCGCCCCCTATTAAATGGGGCTTAAACATAAATGGTGAAATGTAGGTGTACTATTACGTACACCTCTGCCTAAACCTAAAAAAACCGACTCATAACATAACAGCAACCCTGCAATCCCCGAATTACAGGGTTGCTGTTATGTTATGAGTCGAAAGTAATTCTGTGTCTCTCTCTCCGTCAAATTCCTCAACGAGTGAATAGATTTGGATGAAATTCCGTACTCTAGCCGGCGAGTGGGTTTGGCTGTTGTTTTGCGTCAAAATATGTTCTGGTGCAGTGTTTACTTCTCCGCCGTTTCTGTACTGTCCCCTATGTTTTTACTCTTATACTGAATGCACACAATGTTCCTCATTAAGCCGCCTCGATCACGAACTGTCCAATATAATACAGACGTCGTGATTCACACTATTCTATTATATCTACCACACACTTTATAATTGCACACATATATTTCTAATTTTAATAGGCGTTAAATCCCTAACATCTCACAACTGAAATCCAACCTTAACTTGAACAAAACAGAGTAGAATTTTCAAATGGTTGTGGTTCAAGTTTGGTTTTATTTTTCAATGAAAATATAATAATTGCTCGGTTGTATAGCACAAAAGAGGTTCGAAATGATCACACAGTTATCGGAACCGCAACGTGGATGGTAATTGGAAGGCTCTTTGCGAAATAATCGTGTTTGTATTGTTGACAAAGGTTCTCTATAACCCTTTGAGACATTGGAACGTTACTACGATTTTATTTTAGGAGGAATACAGTCTGCCTATTTTGTATGGTGTTGGACGTAAAGAATAGCACCATCCCATTTCTTCCCATGGGTGTCGTAAGAGGCGACTAAGGGATTTGCCAGAGAATGAGCAGCAGCGTTATCTGTGCTTTTGTAACAACCGTACTGCGATCGCCAACCCGCCTGCCAAGCGTGGTGATTATGGCAAAATCCGCCTTATGGCAATGTGGCGGTGGGGAGGCCTATGTCCAGCAGTGGACTTCTTTCGGCTGTAATGATGACAGTCTGCCTCGATAGTCTAGTGGTCAGAAGCGCTACTGCTGAGCATAAAGTCCTGGTTTCGATTCCCGGGTCAAGCAAATTATTATTGCGTTTTTACATCAGGAATTTCCTAGGCTAGGCTCGCCCCCTATTACATGGGGCTTAAAACTTAACTAGCGAAATGTACATGTATTAAAGGGACCACCTCTGCGGGGGTCGAGCTTATTGCCAGTTTTGCGGATTGTATATTCAGTTGAAAGTTAGATCCGTCTTTTCACAACTTTGTTGGGCGCTCGTAGTTAGGTGCACCTAAACAGGTAACAGGTAGCGTAACATTTTAAAATGTTACGCTACCTTTAAAAAGGCTGTAAAAGCTGTCGTTTATTAACCCGTCGGTTACAGCACACAAAACTGTTTTACTGATTGCAACTTTGTTTAACACAATATAAAGTCCAACCCTTCGTTTTCTGTTTTTCGATGTCCGGAAATAATCTTTTTACGCTGAAAAAAACTTAATAACAGCTGTCGATCTTGAGATTAAGCTGCGCTTGCCTAAGTTGGTCCGTGGATGGGTGACCACCCATATCATACCGAGTTTCCTCCGTGCCTCGAAAAGCACGTTAAGCCGTTGGTCGCGGCTGTTATTTGTAGATCTTTGGCAGTCGTTACTGGATGGAAGATGGGGGAAGAAAATGCTGGAGTGGAGACCACGGACGGTACGAAGGAATTTGGGAAGACAACCGACTAGGTGGACAGACGATCTCACTAAAGTGGCCTTAAGAAACTAGATAGCCATGATATATTACCGCCAAAAGTGGAGGGATTTGGAAGACACCTACTCTAAGTATCGGGTGGCCAAGGGTTGAAGAAGAAGAAGAAGAGTCGTTACAGGTATTCAGTGGCCCGAAAGTCTGACATTCTGTTTTACCAAAGTTTATCTTATTAACATATAATATAACATAACAGCAACATAGCAACAACATAGCAGTCACCCCATGTAGGTAAAGTGCTGGTAATCATCTGCAGCCGGTAAGACTGAAAGCTTACCCAAATATATTTGGGAAAAGCCTAGGCAGATGATGTTTTCCTATACTATTTTGCGAGCAATGACATCGAAATTAAATACAACACAATTGGACTCTCAATCTATCACTAAAATACGACCTTAAATGCCTCAAAATCTCTTTCAATTTCGACGAAATAACCGTAATAGAATCAATCAAATAACTTGATTATTATATAAATTGCTAGTAATGACAGCATTCTGTCGTATTATTCTTCTGTTGGCTAGAGGTCGGTATGACGAGCGTTTGACCTTTGACTGTCATACTGTATTGTTACTTGTTATGTTATATGTGACGACACTACATCAGGTTTTCATTTTATTATTATATTGTGAAGACAGACATGATTTAGAGTGGATTGTACTGAAATAGAAATGCAGAAGTTCAGTTGATGGAAGGTTTTCAGCTGATAAATGTTTTAAGTAATATTGTGTTGTCAATGTAGTTTTCTAAGTAATTGTAGTTTTTTGTAAAAGAATTACACAAACTAATCTGAAGGTAAATTATCATTAATCTACATATAGTTCAAGCATCCAGCACCAAGGAGTTTAATGATGGGTTAACTTTTTTTAAATGCAGTCAAGAACACTAATATTACTACACTCAAAGGCGATTGTTTCGTGGTAAAAGGGGTGCCAATCGATACTAATATTATAAAGTATGAAGAGTTTGTTTGTTTGCTTGAACGCGCTAATCTCAGGAACTACTGAACACTAGAAAAATTATTTGATTGTTTGATAGCCCATTTATCGAGGAAGGCTATAAGCTATATATCATCACGCTAAGACCAATAGGAGCGGAGCAGCAATGAAAATTGTAGCGAAAACGGGGCAAAAGTGACGCAGACGAAGTTGCGCGGGACAACTAGTGTTGAGATAAGGATAATTCTCTATTCCATATTAACATGGGTTCCCCACTCACTTTTTTCATAAAAAAAACGTGAAATTACAATTAATATAGTACGAGTGTTAAATAAAGAAAATTCCCAAGTGAAAAAAAAGAACTTACGAGAAAATCTTCTTAGTTGCTAAGGTTAACTAGTGGTACAACAACAGTACACCGTTACAGGTACAGTCTGGGAAACAACTACTTTTATTGCTGGTAAAATATATAAGTATGAACGTATTTCTTCCCCCAACTAACCCTATAACAAAAATCTAGTCAACAACATCCCCATAATCACTAGTAGGTAAATCTCCTTCCTGATCCCACGTCCCAAAATCCTTAATAACCCAATTATTCGTTCAAAGAACTGCGAAAAAACAATGGCCGAATGAAAACAAAAAGTTAATCCAATTAGCGAATGTCCCCACGTGCGAGTTTACTAACTACATATTATAGTAATGACACCGGGATCCGCCTGTTATCTCAAGGTCCTGGTCCTTGTGGGTTTTCATTGAATTAGCCGTTTTGTTCGAATGTTTGAAGATGTGAGGAATTTGATAGGTGAGTCTGATAAGAGGTCCCCGATTTGGAGAGAGATATTTTATGTAGGATTTATTTTCTACGATTTACTTGTACCGTAAAAACTGGCCCGTATTAGTAGAAGACAGAATTTAGTGGAACAGTGGTTCTGTATGGTATCGGACGTAGAGAATAACACCATCCCATATCATCCCGTGGGTTTCGTAAGAGGCGACTAAGGGATTTGCCAGAGAATGGACAGCAGCGTTCTCTGTGCTTTTGTAACAACCGTACTGCGATCACCAACCCGCCTACCAAGCGTGGCGATTATGGCAAAACCCCCCTTATGTCAATGTGGCGTTGGTGGAGGCCTGTTTCCAGCAGTGGATTTCTTTCGGCTGAAATGATGATGATGACGATGTGGATCGGAAGGCCTTTGCACGGCAGATAGACAATACAGGCTAATTTGATAGATATCTGATGTATGATAAGTTTTGGAACGTAGAAAAATCGAAAATTAACATGACAGATAACAAAGTTGACTGCCTCGATGGTCTAGTGGTTGCAAGCGCGACTGCTGAGCATGAGGCCCAGGGTTCGAGTCCCGGGTCGGGCAGTTTCTTTTTCCATTACGAATTTCTCTATTGCAGCAACGGAGACTGGATTGGTGCTCGGTCCATGGCAAAAGACTAACCTCCATTACATTATGGGACTTAGAACATAACTGGCTAAATGTGGATGAACTATTAGGTACACCTCTGCCTAACCCTTTGGGAATTACAGACGTGACGTTATATGGTTAGCAGAGTTGCAAAGAATATAGAACCTTGTCTTCAAAACCAGAAAATATGCGTGAAAAAGAGATGTTACCGGTACCCTTTTGACGCAGTTACTACAGAATGGTTTGTCATTCTATTGCCTTCATGTTTATGTGACCAATATAATCGCGCTACTCTCAAAACGGTGAAGGAAAACATCGTGAGGAAGCCACCAACCCGCACTGGGCCCCGTGGTGGATTACAGCCCACTCCCTCTCATTTAGAGCAGGCCTATGTCCCAGCAGTGGAAACATCATATGCTGATGATGGTGATGATGGTGTGACCAATAACATAATACACCAAACACCAAACAGAAAACAGAAATAATAACTTTAATTTCAATCCCTTTCTAGGGCAAAAACATTAATCAACTCCATCGAAAATAACCTACGATAGTCACTAAGATACCTAAAAAGAGAAACACCAAATAATACGACAGGACGAAAAATCAATAACCACAATTTTCTATACCCTACCAAGTCCCTTAGCCCAATTCTCCTAAAAGAACTAACTTTGCCAGTAATCTACATCGAACAGACAGGAAACCTACGCATGTTGGGTGCTGATAGGGCATGCAAACAGCTCGATTGAAGAGTACTTAGTACGTTTCGCCCTTGAGCGAGCATCCGCCAACGCAATATCGATTTTTACGTACATAGATTCATTTACAATAAGGCTTCACTGTCCACAATGTTTGTATTACAACACTCAACTTATCTTCAATTCCCTCTCATGGAAATTCCTGCCTTAGAACGCTAGAATAAAGTAGATTTTTGCAATGAGGGGTTTGTCGCTTAAGTTTTTTCAAGATAACATAGCACATACTAAGTTGTGACCGAGCAGCGGTAATTAAGTACAGGCATTAGTGCTCTAACGTATGACCTTGTGTAAGATTCGATTTCTACTACTAATTGTTTCTCTTGGTGAACTTTTCTTGATGAGGGGCATTTTTCTTCTGGAGAAAGTAACCGGGTCAGTGGTTCTAATTTCTACAGAGCTACATACACTGTAAGACCTTGAATACTCTGAACGCAGACCACGAGCATCGCGTACCTAGCTTTGGCGTTTTTTAGGAGTTGTAAACAAGGAATTGCTATTGCTCTGTATGGTGTCGGACGTAATGAATAGCACCATGCCATATCTTCCCGTGGGTGTCGTAAGAGGTGACTAAGGGACTTGCCAGAGCATGGGCAGCAGCGTTCTCTGTGCTTTTGTGACAACGGTACTGCGATCGCCAAGCCGACTGCCAAGCGTAGCGATTATGGCAAAACCCCCCATGTTATGTCAATGTGGAGAAACTTGGGGGAGGCCTATGTCCAGCAGTGGACGACTTTCGGCTGAAATGATGATGATGAATTGTTATAGGGCATCCATCATCATCATCATGGTCCTACCGTTATCCCAATTCATTTGGGACTCAGTATGCCTTCTCTTTCCATACATTTCTATGACTCGTCATCTTAGCAGACACGTCCTTTCTTGCCATATAGAGCATCCACATCAATACAAATATTTTAAATGTGAAAGTAACGCTGTCTACCTGTTTGTTATCTCTTCCTATCTAAACGGCTCAACGTATTTCGAGGAAATTGGGATCACACACACATACAGGTAGATCTAGACAGGTTATAGGATATAGGATATTTTTTCCGGGAATAAGGCTTACAAGGACGAATTTACACGAACCACGCGGGCGAAATCTACTTAAAAAAAAACCGGACCTTTCAAAGCCTTAGTTATCCTCCATTAAATTGGTATTAAGGGATAATTTCGCGAAGACGTCTCTCAGGTCACTAGGAATAGAGAATAGGAATCGTTTGAAAGAGGATTTTCTGCGTTATCGATTTATGTAGATTCTATCAGGCGCCAAATAGTATAACCATCAACGGATGTTAAGTAGACGAAGAACCTGATGTTCTGACGTAATCTGATAATGTAGAAAAGAAGCTTAGAAAACAATGCCATTCATTTTTATTTCAAGTGTAGTAGAGCAGATAGTAGAAATTTTTTTTTCAAAAAAATTGTGGGATGGCTGTACAGTCAACTAATTGGGTATCGGACCCCCGTAAGGACTATCCTTGCTTCCATCGTTAAAACAGTTAAAAACTTTCTATTCCTTTGTCGCTTTTTTTGTTTTATTACTATTGGTCGAAAAACGGTGGTCAAACATCTAGGATCATTAACAGAGACTAAGATTTTTTTTTCAACAAAACGTATTTAATAAAAGGGTCGCGTTTATTGGTCCGCAAATTTTTTTTTCGGATTTGCGGACCAATAGCAGTAAGGGTGTTAAACAGATGTGGTCTTCGTGTGCACGGGATTTGGTTTGAAAAGTGTACCTATTGCCACTTTTGCGATAGTACAATATTCATTTTGTTTTTAGGACCATTTGCTTGTACGATTTGCTAATACTCGTACGGCGTTTTGCTAAAGTATCGCCCCGATTACAGGTTCGGTTGCTCTAAGGTCGATTTACTTCTAGTACTTTTTGGATCTGCTAACGGGCTGTTTGTGTAAGTGAGTTTAATGTTTGTAAACGCTCCTACAATACAGGAGAAATTCCGAAATGTGTGGCAAACTTAAAAAAAAGTTTATTACACCGCCCTAATTTTTTTGACGATCAAATCGTCATATTTAATTTGGCGTACAAAAAGTATTGATTCTCAAGTCTAATTCGAATAAATGAGTTTTGATACGAAGGAAAATATTTTTGGTAGAAAATCCTTGAATTTCAGGTTGCAAGCATCATCAGGTAAATTCCTCAAAGATACCTAAGCTCTGAGTATGCGCGTGAGCAGATTACTAGCACGTCGTTAACATTTCCCTGTACACGGATTCGTTGAACATTTACAATTTAAATGAGAAAATAAATAGATACTTCACTGGGAATAGTCACCTAATTTACGTGATGGGAGGATGCAATTAACGCTTCGGAGATATTAGCATAATTTATTTAAAAAAGACTGTAATACAAACCAGGGTTGACTTGACTATAAAGCAAATATAAAGAATCGGGTTCTTCTAACCTAACACACAGATGTGTTGATGGGGAGTTTGTTCCACCACTTCTTCTTCCCAGCTAAAACACTAGGAAGTGGCGAAGGGCGGGCGTTTTGGGGGACTGTCTCTTGTAATTTTGACGTTAAAAAGTGCTGATTATCAGTCTAATTTGAATAAATGACTTTTGATTTGATTTAAATTAAAAATACTTCATCTGCCGTAGACGGTTTATCGACGGTTTATCCAGTGTCCAGACTAAAGGGCTGTGTAACGCTTCAGCAGCAGTAGCTACAAGCAGAACTATCAACATTTTCAACACAGACGAACCGTTTACGTGCACTAAAACAGTAATGGCCTTGTGGCATTAAGTCCGCCTTCGTACCACTA
Source organism: Cerastis rubricosa (assembly GCA_949152445.1). NCBI lineage: Eukaryota > Metazoa > Arthropoda > Insecta > Lepidoptera > Noctuidae > Cerastis > Cerastis rubricosa. The sequence goes on from OX424532.1 coordinate 21,559,266, forward strand.
TTGTACATGAAGATTAAATAAATAATACAGTATTAATTTTATATTTTGTAACTTCTAACTCACGGCTTTGAATGTATCATGAATTCATGACAAAAGATGTGTAATAAACGCACTTTCGTAGGCCTTATAGATTCCTAGATCCTTGGTAACTTTTTATTTCGTTCTACGTTTTGTAGTAAGCAACGACTTATTGTCAGGCCTACGATGTCCTCCCCATACTTTAGTACTAACGCTGTAACAGAAATATTGTAAAACCAAATGATTTTAAAAGAGTAACCATGGAGTTTCTTGCCGGTTCTTCTCCATAGGAAACGACCAACCCGAACCGAGCACCTTTTTGTCGACGTTTTATAAGTGCCCCTGAAGGTCTATGTAAAATAAAAATATTTTGATTTTGAGGGTCCCGTTTGACCATTTGGGTATGCATCCCTAAAAAAACAGTTTTTGGAGTGTATGGGAAATCAAAGCAAGGCCACGTTTTACCGGAAATGTATATCTTAATATGGCACCGTGTATACTGCCTGACCAGTCCGTGCATCTTTGCTCAGCACAATATTTTTCACGCTATCATAGTTTTCATTGAATTAAAACGAATCTATGTAAAACAGGCTTGAACAAGGTCCATGAACACCACAATATATTATCGTTGATCTGTCACCTCGTATGCCACCTAACTAAAACTGACGTCAGAATAACGTTATTTCATTGCCAGCCCATTACAAAAACTATAATTCGAATTGTCACCTTCAAAAACAAACATAAAAGTCCGGTCAAAATAGACATTTAAGTCAATAAAAACTCGGATCAAGCTGAATTTTGGTAGAGATCTTGAATCCACCAGTAGAAATAAAATAGTCCCCATCGATCCCATGTGTGCTAAAAAAGTTATTTAAGGTCAAAGGTTTTTTCGGACAAAATTGTAGATCATAAAATGATCTATAAAAATGGTCTTACTTTTTTACTAAGAATAAAAACTTACTGTTTTCGAGAAAAACCAAAAAACCATGACCTTTGACCTTGAATAACTTTTTTTTGCACACATGGGATCTATGGGGACTTTTGGCACTTTATTTCTACTGGTTTAATCAAGGTCTCTACCAAAGTGCAAGTGCTCAATCCGAGTTTTTGTTATTTGATCACTACTTTATGTGTAATTTGACTAGGCTAATAATGAACAATATGAAAGCAAAAACATTGTTAAAAACCAATTGACGATCATGGTAACATGAGTGATGGGGGTACAATTGAGTCATGAAACCGTTAAAGTCTTAATCAGACAAGGTATAACTGCATTCCTAGCCTTCAGGCCTTTTTTTTGTTTAAGGGGGGAAACCTTCAAAAGACGACAGACTTTGAGGATAAGAACGGGGTATGTGGGGTTTCTGCTTTACTAAAACTACCCCAATGGTCAACATTAGCACATGGGAAAGTCTCTAACAGGCGTTATAGAGCCTACGGGCCTATCGTTTCACTGAGACGGCGTGAAAAGGGTGTTGACACTCGTTATAGGGCGTATGACTCAGCTGCCTTGACATTCACTACAAGTCTTCCACACCACGCAGCTACCTCAAACACCGTCTTAGTTAAATTAAGACGTACATATAGTGCTCTGTATGGTGTCGGACGTAAAGAATAGCACCATCCCATATCTTCCCGTGGGTGTCGTAAGAGGCGACTAAGGGACTTGCCAGAGAATGGGCAGCAGCGTTCTCTGTGCTTTTGTAACAACCGTACTGCGATCGCCAATCCGCCTGCCAAGCGTGGCGATTATGGCAAAACCCCCAAAATGTCAATGTGGCGACACTTGGGGGAGGCCTTTGTCCAGCAGTTGACGTCTTTTGGGCTGAAATGATGATGGTGATGATGTGTCAATTGTTTATTTAATTGTTCTTAGTTTTATTTTTACTTTTGTATAGATTCTTTTTCATTCATATTTTTTGTGAATGTGTGGACATTGTAGGCTTAGTATTTTTTAATTTTTTTTTTTCTCAGTTTCATCTTTTTCTACCTTTTGTAGTAAGCGATGACTAATTGTCGGGCCTACGCTGTCCTCTCATACTTAAGTACTAGCGCTGTAACATCCAAATATTGTAGAACCAAATGATTTTAAAAGAGTAACCATGGAGTTTCTTGCCGGTTCTTCTCCATAGGAAACGACCAACCCGAACCGTGCCTCTTCTGTTGGCGTTTTATAAGTGCCCATGTAGGCTTATGTAAAATAAAATATTTTGATTTTGACATATAGTTGGCAGTAGGTGTGTAGTTGTGTTTGATATGAAAAATCATGCTTCATACTAGAAATTTCTCCTGTATCATTTGAGTTGTGGTGATAGCTTTTTTTAGTCCATAGACGCGTCACAAAATTCACAAAGAAAAGAAACCCATGATCGAAGTAATTATGAAGTTACATGCTCACGAATGCTCTTAAACATGTCAACCTTGTCTTTGACACATAGGCGCAACTGAGGTAGACGCAATCATACGACTTATGATGAGGCATTATAAATGTATTAAGCCGATGTTACCGGTCAGCACCAGGTAATACTACGTGCTAGTTTCGTAACTAGCACAAGTCAAATAAAAACGTTGGCATAGATAATGAGTTTACAAACGATATGACCCTAAATGAATGAAGAACGTTGAACTGTCGGTCCCGGCTGTCTTAATGTAGATCATTAACAAACGTAACTGGTTGACAGAAGCTGGAAAGTCTCACAATCAGTCTTACCAAGGAGCATCATGGTACCTAGTAACTGGGTTGTGGTAATTCGATAGTCAGTCACTCTATGTAATATACTGGTATTCACCAGCATCCAGGTGAACTGGAAGGTGACCCCAAACAAAAAATAAAATAGGAACAATCTACACACGCATTGATGAGGCAATGAAATGTACTAAAGAACTTTTATAGCTTATCTCATTCATACTCTAGGACCAAAACTCATTCATCTTACAGACTACGTCTTGAAGCAAAAAATATGACAATAGACCGTATTTACCTTAGTAAAAAACTAACTTGTATTTTAAATTGAAAACAAGAACTGTATTGTTTTTATTTCAGTTCTTATTATCTCTATTTTTATCGACAGTACACGTGGTAAAGACTTCTTTGTGTGATAAAAGGAATAGCGTAATCATTTGTTTAGCTATTTACCACCCACGTCAGGATTGCCTCGTGGTCTATTCAACCGCTTTTTCTTTTACTCAAACCAAAAATGTATAAACTTGGTCACATCTTCTTAGAGATGACTATGTTACGCTATAAGCGCGCAAATTTTCATCAGAACAATGATAACCTACTTTTAAAGGAATATATCGGTACCTACCTTTGGAGCCCATGGCTAAATAATAACAGCCGCACGGGTCGATCTTTAAGGCTAAGTCGTGCTTGCCGAGGATGGTCCATGGATGGGTGACCATAATTACATACCGAGTTTCCTCCGTACCTCGGAAAGAAAGCACGTTAAAGCCGTGGATCCCGGCTGTTATTTGTAGATCGTTTACAGTCGTTACGAGTAGTCAGAAGCCAAAAGTCTGACATCCAGTGTTACCAAGGGGTATCTTATTGCCCGGTTACTGGGTTGTGGAAGTCAGACAGGTAGTCATGTAAAAACTGGTACTCAGCTGCATCCGGTTGGACTGGAAGTCCCAGAGAGTGGAGACCCCAAGATAGTTCGGGAAAAGGCTAGGCAGATAATATCATATTAGTACCTACCTACTTTCGATTTGTTACCATGACAACTAAGTGTGTCGGTTCACAAACAAAGACTTATTTTCGGTAGCGATTCTTCAACCAAACCTAGGTTGTCATACTTAAATGCTTACACACAAAAGGTAAGTAAACACAATTTAACAGTATCTCGAGGGTACTTGCCCCCAGGATACCTACGCATGTAACAATGATAGCTACAATATCCACGAACATTGCTTTAACGACTCTTTACATTACTTAAAGATTCCTCAGAAAAACAACATGTTTTCATGAAGGTACACCTAAATAACGGGAGGCATTACATCCCTACAACCTACAAGTAAGCAATCCTATTGTCCCGAAATACAGAACAATGTCCTATTTATAGGTCGAACACAAAAGGATTGCCAGACAAGAGATCTTTATATTCCCGATTTTGTTATTGAAAGAATACATTTCAGAAGGGCTACTTAGAACAAGGCATTTGTCAAAAAGTATAGTCGTAGCAGTGGTAAACATATCATTTGTCTAGTGGTCAACAACAAGCGTTACTTTACTCATGCTAAGCATGACATTGGGATCGGTACTGGGAGTGTTACTGGGTTTTTCCACCAGGCATTTCGCAGTAGCAATTTTTGCCTGGTTGATAGCAATAGGTTCGGCCGCTTGAGTGCAATAGGTTCGGCCGCTTGAGTGCAATAGGTTCGCCCGCTTAAGTGCAATAGGTTCACCCATCATCATCATCAGCCTATAATGTTCCTGCTGCTGGGACACAGGCCTCCTCTCTGTGAGAGGGAGTGGGCTGTAATCCACCACGCGTGCCCAGTGCGGGCTGGTAGATGTCATATGTCTTCGAATTTTTAGTTCTAGGATTTGCCGGTTTCCTCACGATGTTTTCCTTCGCCGTTTTTGAGAGCAGCGGTGATGAAATAAATTACACAAAGTAATGCGCCTGCCTGGGTTCTAACCCACGTCTTACTGCTCGTAAGTCGGGGCTGCCACCACTGGGCCACCGCTGCTCTCCTAGATTCACCCGCTTGAGTGCAATAGGTTCGCCCGTTTGAGTGCAATAGGCTCGCCCGCTGTTACATTTACTTACTGACTTAAACACAACCGACAAAATACTATGTGCACTATATACACCTCTGCCTAACCCTTCTGGTAATACAGGCGTAATACGCATATTTAACCTAAATACAATATTCATCGACATTACGAAGAAGTTAATGGTATTTCTGTATTTACCTTAACGAGTACAATCTAAAAGCGTACCAATATTTTGATAGCATTCATAAGAAATATTCATGACGAGCTTTCAGGAAAATTAAATTAATATAAGCCGTTAGCTACCTTTGGTACGAGCCAAGTGATGCTCATTCAAGAATGGAAATAGTCATATTTAATGAAGCCAAAAACTATTAAGTACATCATTCATCACCATTTTCCTACCCTAGTTCCATGTGACTTGGGGTCGGCGCAACACGTTTTTAGGGTTCCGTACCCAAAGGGTCAAACGGGACCCTATTACTGAGACTTCGCTGTCCGTCCGTCCGTCCGTCCGTCTGTCACCAGGCTGTATCTCATGAACCATGATAGTTAGCCAGTTGAAATTTCTACAGATTATGTATTTCTGTTGACGCTATAAAAAAATAAAAAAAAAAACAGAAAAAAATAAATATTTAAGGGGGGCTCCTATACAAAAAATCGTTTTTTTTTTTCGTTTTTGTAAATAATGGTACGGAACCCTTCGTGCGCGAGTCCGACTCGCACCTGGCCGGTATTTTTTTCCAATATCCTCTGTCAACCGCCATGCTATCATTACTCTTTTTTTCATATAGTAATTCCTTACACAATCCTTCCATCGTTTTCTTGGACAAGTAAGTAAGTACCTACATCATTATGAAAATTATTTTTTTTCCTTTTAAAAAACACTTCTATCGAGTAAATTTGCGTTTAAAACACCATATTTTGCAGAATCATAACATGACATCACTTATTTATTTATTTATTTAATTACAACGGTTTACCACCAATTACAGTTAAAACCAATTACATTTAACTAAAATTAAAATGACAATTATTACACATATTAAAATATACAAAATGACAAATTAAAGCAAATGAAATTGAAACTTTTAAAAAACATGATATAAATAAAAGGAGGTTAACAACACTCATAAATTCCTCTCACAGTACTTCTGACTACAAATAAAATATCCGCAAACAGATCGCTAGTTGGACTAGACTCCAAAAGATCATTACGCCTGAATTTCCCGAATAGTTAGGTATAGATGTACCCTATACGGAGAGCAGCGGTAGCCCAGTGGTGGTAGCCCCGACTTACGAGCAGTAAGCCGTGGGTTCGAACCCAGGCAGGCGTATTACTTTGTGTAAATTATTTCATCAACGCTGCCCTCAAAAACGATGAAGGAAAACATCTTGAGGAAACCGGCATGTCTTAGAACGAAATATTCGAAGACATGTGACATCTACCAACCTCGCCCGGTGGTGGTGGTGGTAGTGGTTGGGCCTGCGTGGCGGATTACAAGCCACTCCCTCTCATAGAGAGGAGGCCCGTGTCCCAGCAGTGGGAACATTATAGGCTGATGATGATGATGTACCCTATACAATGTGCGTACATTACGTCAGTAATGTTTACCAACAACATTTATATTTACGAGTATGTAGAAACATTTATTTTAAAATTTTGAATCAGAATATTTGACACAATCTAACAAATAGTTTGCACAACGATTCATAATTTTCCAATGTAAACTAAAATCATTGTCGAACGCCTCATTGCATATTCGACGCGTTAGTCAATAACTGAACTTTAAACAACTTTTCAATCCAAATACCTTCCAATTGACGTACCAACGACCTTTGAGTACCAAATACGTACACAGTACAACAGACTTCAAAATCGATATTGTAACAAATTGACACAGAAACGATAAAATTAACAGCAACCACTTGAATTACGAAATAGAATAAAATACGAGTAGCCAAAGAGATTGTTATAAAGAAAAGAATTAAAGGCCGTGTGTACAACCGCCAGCTCATCAACTTACAATAATCTATCAAATTTCTTTAATACATTTTCAACTTTATCGTTAAAGAATTAGGTTGACGGTTTATTGCGCTGATAGTTTCGGTAAATGTGCTGGCGTTTGTACATTTGCGAATATCGAAAGTCTTGCCGTCTACATCGAATAAATTAAAGAGAGATTGCTACGATTGCACCCGCATAGTTTTTGCAAAAACGATGAAGAGTTTATCGATTTGCTATTAGAGTGGAATTAGTCACATAGCAACTGAATAAATTCGAGTTAATAAAATGTTCGAATTAATTCTGAATCGATCGGTTTCGGTGTGAAAGAACAATACAAGACTTATCGGTACCAACATTTTTATATCACGGAAATTGTAAGTCAGTTTTAAGGAAACATTTTGCAGGAGGCAAATGAAAACAATTGCCAGAAATTCAATAATAAAAGGTATGAAGGTTTTTTTTATTTAAATAAAGAGAAGTATTTTATAATGATAGTACTCTTCAGTGGATGGTATTATCAAAGAATGATGAGTTCTCAAGCTAACAATTACCGTACCTATTCTGAAAGCATAAGAATAGCACACTGTGACATCTACCAACAGGCGGGGCTTGCGTGGTGAATAACGGCTCTCCCCTCTCATAGAGAGGAGGCCTGGCGTTTATAAATTTCCTAAGCCAATATTGTCGATTTTGCGTCGTCCCTTTCCCCGTTGGTCAGATTCAACTTGATCCCCCATCTAATCTCACGTGAGATATTTCAAAGTGCGTATTTTCGTGCAAATACGGTAATCTGTGCTCGATTGAGTTTTAAAAAACATAATTTGATTTCTTATCTTCATTGAATATTTATTATTAAATATTCTATTTTTGTAGAGAAACATGCATACTTAATTACCCAGTTCTCTCGAAATTTTGAAAAAATTACGTGATAATTGCCGAGACTCCCTTGTGAGATTGGGTGAGATTCCCCCTCCCCCCCTCTCTTAGACGCCTCACGTAATTAATTAACGCCTTCTAAGCCCCAGCAGTGGGAACAATATAGGCTGAATTTGCAAGAGCCTAGTTGTTAGCATAGAAGTCAGAAAAGAGCCATTTTCCTCTCCTATTCTTCGTCAATGTTCGGCTAAGTTCGTTGTAGAATCTTTGACGTCAACGTTGTGCTTCGTCCACGTTCATAATGTTGTCCTATTTAACCCAAAGGTTGGCTGGTAGAGAATGCCACGTGGCATAAAGCCAACCTATGTATCACTGTACAATAGTACATGAAGATTTTTTTAACGTTACCTCACACTAGGAATTTTCTCCTATATCGTGGGTGCGTTTACAAACATTTAAACTGACGTACACAAACAGCCAGACCCGGAACAACTATCTGTAGGCCACGCATCGCAGCAGTCGATCGCTCAACCTCTGCGCCAACCGTGTCGTCAAATATAAAATAATGCCTAAATAACATAACAAGTATTTGCTGTTAATGTTGGTATTTGCTGGTAATTTAAACATTTCTTACTTGTTGTATCAAACAGCAAAGAAATTGACAATCATCTCATATCATCAGCATCTATAAGATTCTCTAATTTAGATCTAAAATTTTTTTATATCTTTTTTACCAAAAATTCTTTTCAGATCACGTATGCGCACGTACCGATTAAAATAATGACTTACACCATTTGTGAACGTGCCTTGTGTTAAATATAAATAGTAAACTTAGCTCACTCGCGACTATAACTAAACGTATTCATTTGTTTCTTGAGTTATTTTTAGATTTCGAATATGCTTCAAATACGCAACTACCAATTATTTTAACTGTTTTAGGTATGTATATCTACTTTGTTACTGGTCTTCTTATATTTACCATCATCGTCCCACCTCTGTAGATCGTAGTACCCAAGCACAGGATTGTGGAGGTCCGAGAGTCAGTCGCTCCATATAAAATACTGGTATTCAGCTGCATCTGACCGGAATCCGACCCCAGCATAGTTGGGAAAAGGCGAGAGAGATGATGATGATAGTTCCGTCTGTATTACAATTTATTAATTGCAGTTGCAGCATGTCTTAGCTTTCTACAGACATTTATATCAATAATCATCGCAGTCAATTCAGCCATCCTTTATTTTTTCTTTCCATTACTAAATCATCATCATTCATTCTCCTGCCCTTCCCTTATCCCAATTTATTCGGGGTCGGCGCAGCATATCTTCTTCTTCCATACTTCTCTATTACTTGTCATCTCAACAGACATCCTTTCTGGTCTTTCCATTACTCCATTCATTATAGTATTCCGATTACAAAATTCTAGTACCGACTAAATTCAAATCTGCCATAGGTCCCTATTCTCTAAAGTGAACCACTTAGTGCCATGATGAAAGGCGTAGGCAATGACGTAACGAAATGCCCCAGTTCGATGCTGCAGCTTAGCAAACGCCATCGGTTTAACGTCTTATAGCTTAGTTTCTTCGGCTGTCCCATCATCTTTTAGAAAAAGGAGGTTGAATGTTAGATGAATGGTGTTTTAGCTGGACTGTTCTATGGTCTTTGGTTTGTTTGTCCGTCTTCCGGGATGAAATGGCTGTGTCTATTACTGAACGATTTCAATCAAATGGTTTAAAAAGGACCCGAAAAAGAATGAAAGCTACCCGTCGCCCCTTCAGTGCAGAAGATTTTAATAAGAAAATGACTTGTGTGTGGAAAACTATTGCCTCAAATATAAATTTAAATAATGATAACGCAAGTGTTAAAGTGGCAAAAGAACCAACAACTTCACATAATTTCAATACCACTGGGAAGCGCTTATTATCAGTCATCATCATCATCATCATTTCAGCCGAAAGACGTTCACTGCTGGACATAGGCCTCCCCCAAGTGACGCCACATTGACTGGTCCCGTTATTTTCAGTCACTAATGAGCAATTTAAAAGATGGAAAGTCCAACTACAGCATGAATCAATAACACACATTTAAACTTACGCTTTAAAAACATTACGCTACAAGCACAATAACAAAAGTGAATCAACAACCACCTGTATATTGATGACATCATACTATTAAAAAAACTGGTTTCAAGACCAAGAGCAGACGCTTCATGTAAAACCAGAAAATCAACAACTCGAGGATGCAAGAGATCATCTGTTGTGTGCTCATTTTTTATATTTTATCCATCGTTATTGATCTCAAAAATGTTATCTATACCTATTACTCTATGAGATTTGACTTGAAAGTAAAGGGCTGGGGGCCTAAAATTGCCGCTTTAGCACAATCATAATAAGATAATATTACGAATCACGTTAAAAATTGTCACAGACACAGTTATTACCAGAGGTCGGAATTAGGTAGAGTTATTTGTGTACTTACACTGATAACATACAGCGAAAGATTAAAGTGGATATGACAAATCCCGAGATTAATTTTAAAGAGCAGAAAATCCTGTGGTTTATTAAATAAAAAACTCATTTACTCTTACACAATTATACCATCCGACCATGTCCGAAATTGATAAATTCCAATGCGCACACGCAAGGGCAGATCCATATTAATATCAACATTTCGATGCAAGTACAAAAATAACTCTACTTAATTCCGACCTCTGGATTACTTATGTTTTTTTTTATAAAACTAGATGGGCTTGCTTTTGGCCGAAACTGGCCTGATGTGAAGCAATGATGCGGCCTTGGGGAGGAGCACGCTTTCCTAGAAGATACCAATTGAATCGAGCATTGAATAGATCCAGATAATAATGATCAGGGATCAGGGAAGCGGGCAGAATTGCCACTTTGCTATTTTACGAATTGTTATGTAACGTAATTCATATTATGATTCTGCTAAAGCGTTTGTCCTCAGGTGTATTGATAAAGCCTCTATAAATGTCAAGTATTTTTGTGACGTAATGTTGATTCGCCTACATGCTTACTAAATTGATTTATATCAAGCCAGTTTTACTATGAAGAATACTACGGAGAGCGATGTTTGAACAGAAATATTTAGTAACTCAGACCGAATATATTTCAGCGTACAATTTGAAATTACATAGACCAACTTAGATGTCACTTTCACTGTTCAAAATGACGCCACATCTACGTCAAAATGTGAACGACGACTATGACAGGCAAAAAGTAAAGACCATTGTAAGTAATGTCCGTGATTATTTAAATAGTCAAAACTGACTTATATTTAAAGACCCATTCAAACAGGGCGGAAACGAAACTATTGACTCGAAGAGTAACGTAGATGCTACAAAGAATCTGCTGTGGAACTTGATCTTCGAATGTTTGTTAGAAGAAATCCGTGGGCATGCTAAAGGACTGAGTAATTCGGCTACGGTAGGTGAGAGAAACAGAGCTTAAGGGACATGGCATTATTAATCCATCGAGAAATCAAGTTACAGTGCTTGAAACGAAACTCATGATGATAATAAGGTGAAGTCGAAGGGTACTCCGGAATACTAGTTTATAAGTGAAGATCAGTCAAGCGATAGTCGGCTTCCAGACCAACCGGATACAGCTGAATGTCAGAATTTTACATGGAGCGACTGCCTATCTGACTTCCACAAGGCAATGACTGAGTAACATGACATCCCTTGGTAACATCGGTTCCAATAACGGGCTTCTATGGATAACTACAGGACAAGGAAACATAGAACTAAAGAGAGACAGCCTACTGCGGAACTCACAAAGCATGAAATGAGACTCACGGCGATGATATGTCAAAACTTTTGTTACTAAAGAACATTTTAAACCAACTTTTTCCTCAATCAAATTCTTTTGAACCAAACCAAAGGCTCTAAATGAAGCGGCAACAAAAGCTAACAGTCTTACGTAACACTAATATAATCTATCTCGGCACAGCATACAGCATTAAGAGAAAGGTACCGATCCGCCTGAGCTGAACATACGTTTTGTAACAAAGTTAGTCTTATATAACTGTTTTATGTTATATTCATTACAGAGTTTACTGTTGAAAGAAGTATTAAAGGATGAAGAGAAAACATGTTTGGACAGTTTTGTTACTTTAGACACATTCATAATTCTGCTACCCTTATTCTAATTTATTTAGGGTCGGCGCAGCATGTCTTCTTCCATACTTCTCTATTATTCGTCATCTCAGCAGACACGTCCTTTCTGGCCATATCATCCTTCTTACAGTCCATCCATCGCTTCTTTGGTCTTCTTCTACTCTTATAGCCATCCACATTCATGCTCAAAACATTCCTCACGACATCTCACATTCCTCCGCATCACATGTCCAGACCACGATTACCGATAACTTTTCTGCCACAAGCGCTATTTTCAGACTTACTATCATGTACGCATTCCATACCCATTGTTCTACAAAATAATGCACGTCCCGCGGAAGAACTGATGTAACCGACAGAGCTAGCAGAGTAAGCAAGCTGAAGTGGCAGTGGGCTGGCCATGTTTGGCCAATTAAGCAAATGAATCCTGGACCTAAGTCTAGTGTGAGACGACCCCCAGCAGTTGTACGGATGACTTTAAAGAGGTGGCTGGGTCAGACTAGATGCAAAAGGCGGAGAAAAGTGTTGTGATGCAGCTTTATTGAAGCCAATGTCCAGCAGTGGACTGAGTAGATTAATTGAAGGTGTGTGTTTGTGAGTTCTATGTCCAGAATATGACATAGAAAAACACACACATATACATATCTTGTAATCAAAGGGAGTCTTTTAATTTAGACTCGAACAGGCATTCTCATACTGGACTAATGTTATGATTTTGGACACCCATATTGCAAATCTAATATAGTTTTCTTCTGAAGCAATACTTGCAAAACCCGCAGAAGCTAATAATATAACACCGTAAGCAAATGTTAATTATACTAATTTCTATAATCAAATCATAATTTATTACCAATTTAAGATTCAAAATTTCTCAATTCATAATTTAATTATAGACTGCAAGAGGTCATTCCTCCTCAGAAAGATAGAAGAGAAAAAACAGCTATATCGTAATTTGCCGAGGACGACTTTGAAAATAGATATGCAACGATATTGCAATACTAATTAAATTTCTTAGTAACATCGTTAATGCGAATTTTATGTATATTTTTATCTTTAATGCTTTTGCGTTCCTCTTTAGATAAAGTCTGTGAGTTACCTCAAAAGAGCTAATCACACAAGTTATCCAAAAAAGAGCTGTTGCAAAATATTACGCAAGACTTTGCAGTACATTTTTCAAATTATTTGAAGCTCCTAGACTTCCTAGAGAAGACATAAAATACTAGTTGGCTAGCTCTTGCACTAAAGTACCGTTTCTATGTTAATGAGTTTTAAATGTGGTTTCTTACGTAAGCTCCTTAAAATACACCAGGATCATAAAGTAGAGGAGTCTTATAACAGTTTTCACTAATACTGAGAAACATCTAAATGGATATAAGTTTTAAACTGACATGGTCACCAACACTATCAATAAGACTTGTACGATGATATTTAACATGTTTATTTATTATTTGTTTCGAGTTCCCGATATTTTGGCGCTGTTGCAAACGCAATGATCACGGTTAAACTGAAGTTATTGCGGGTGGGTGTTTATGAGCAGACAATACATGCATTATGTGCGGCATTTTTTTCGTACGTGAGGGTAGTGACACATAGGGTTGCCAACATTCTTCAGAAATACGCCATAAAGACTGTCTTCTCTCCTTTCAAGAAGGTGTCTCAGATGCTGCGTTCACCGAAGGACAATTTTCCGTTGGAAAAGTCCGGTGTTTATAAAGTAGATTGCAGTTGCGGCAAGTCGTATATCGGTCAGACGAACGTACGGTAGTTTAGCTTGTCAAATAGCAGAACACATCAGGGAAGAAGTGAAGATGATGACACCAAAAATCGGCCAAAAACTGTCAAGAGCCTGGAATCCAGTGGTTCATCTGTGTAAAAATTGCTGCAAAAAGTTCGCGAGTGGACACAGTGAGTTTCGTGTGTCGGGAACAGAATCCAGTTGTGAGGAACAGTGGTAGTGGCACTTTTTTTTTACGTATGAGAACATTTGAAACCCCCCCCCCGCTCCGGGAGGAGCGTAAGCGAGTGTCAGACTTGCACCTGACTAAAAACCCATCCATGTTCATTCTTAGCCCTTTGTGTTCCAGGGCCACGGTATCTCTTTCGAACAGTCCCGCAGCCCGTGGTAGTACCTGATGAGGGCAAAAAAAAAGAACAAAAAAGAGGGTATTCTGATTTGTCTGCTCATGAACCCACCCGCAATAATTAGGTGTCTCTCTAGTGATAGTTGAAAACGGTCATAATAGTTGATGTGCTGAAAACCCAGTTATGTCACCTCAAATGTCTTAAGAATTGAGGACTTCACCATCTTTTTGGAATACAATAATACCTAGTTACTGTAACACACGTAAATAATACAAAACTTCTGTTCATATTGTAATACCAGTAGTTTCATCTTGTTCCGTATTTCTTATTCTATCATTGTCAAGAGATCGTACGTACGGAAATAGCTCCGTTCTAATTGAGAGAGCAAATGCTTTGAATATTAAAATGAGCATTGAGATCGCTTACTACATACATACCTATGCTTCCCTGGTACACGACTGAGAAATCTTTGTATTTTTTCTTTTTTTAAGACGGCAAGAAACAGGCGATTATGAAAATGAAATAAATAGAGATTATTTCTGCAATGTACTTTTAAATTCTTTATTTTATACTCTTTTTTTGCTATCGTTTTCTTCGATAGTGCATATTAATCTCGCTGACTTTACCATAAAGGTCATTCAGAATGAGGAAAAGACAAATGGGGTACTCTATTCCCGTAGATAAATTCGCAAAAAAAACGTTCGGCATTCTGTACCGAAATACTGGTTCCGTCCGACGAACACATCCGGGCACTTGTTTTACGTCCTCTTAGACTTAAGACCCCTCGGACCGGATAACTTAATAGACCTAGACCTACCCGATTAATCTCAGCAGTCAAAACTAATCTGAGCAAATAAATCTCAACCATAAAACCGGTTAGGTACGTTGCAATTTTCATTATAGATGAAATGATCAAAAATAACTTAAAATGCTTGCTAAACTCACCTGAACTAGAGCATCCATAGCCAGCCTCTCGATGTCCACATTGTAGAAGCTGAGCTGAGGCACATGCCGCCTCCTCGGACGAATATCGTCGTAGTACGCCACCACATCGTTGATCGACACCACGGGACAGTCATCGGCCACACTACAGCCACTGCTCACTCCATCCACACCACTGTCTGAGTCCCCTTCGCCCCCAAAACCTTCCTTCGAGTCCCTACGGTCCCCGTAACTCTGCTCAGAACCCTCCTGGTACCCCGACTCGATCATCTCGTCTGAGGCAATGATTTCAGGGATCTTTGTCGTATCGTAATCGTAACCGAGGTCTTCGTCGACGGAGTCGATTTCGAGAACGTCGGCCATCTTGATTTTTTTGTTAGAACGCGAGTGAAAATTTGTGTTATTATCGTTCACTGACTACTACATGCTGGTACGGGAGACTTGATCACTGGTAGCGCCCTGTGGACAAAAGAGAATCATATTAGCTTAATATTCTTTGAATCCTATTTAATAAATCCAGGTATTAAATCTGCAAGCGTAAGCGTAGCCTTTGAATGCTATGCGGACGGAGGTAAACGATATGCTCGGGAGTGCGGCTTTATAAATTGTGTAATAATATACGAGTTACCAACAAAATTAAATCAATTACGAACATACAATAATTTTGTTTAACATGATTAAACACCCACACACAGATTACACGGCTGTCTAATTCTGTTACATAGAGCACAATCTATGCGCATTAAACGTCCATAACCTGTTTTAAAATGATGTCACTAGTACTCACGAGACTTTAAAGTTCAATAAAAAAACACAGACCGGTCACAAATAAACAGCAGTAACCTATAACAACAAACCACACCCACATTTGGCAAACATTTGCCAAATCAACCAAGACGCTAACACAAATAAAATGAAGATGAAACCCGAAGACAAATTGGGACCAATTCGCAGTCAATTCTTTTGCAAATTCTTCGTAACCAAACGGAAACGTCCAATCCATTGTGGTATTAGGAATTAATGCGAATGAACGTGCAAAAACTAGGACACTGTTTCCCAAAGAATACAAATTAGATAGCAAAGTTTTATCCCGAATAACAAGATGAATAAAAGCACATTCTAAATCATGAGCCTCCTGATCTCATAATAAAGGGTCAAAAAGTACATTTCCCTGAACATTATACTCGGCAAGCAAATTGATGATCGCAGTCTGTTATCATTAGAAGAGACTAGCTGTCCCCGGCATGCGTTGCAATGCACTTTTTACCTACCCTATCTACCTACCTACCATATCCTACCCTACTCTACCCTACCTACCTACCTACCATACCCTACCCTACTCTACCCTACCTACCTACCTACCTACCTACCCTACCCTACCTACCTACCTACCATACCCTACCTACCTACCTACCCTACCTACCTACCATACCCTACCTACCCTACCCTACCTACCTACCCTACCCTACCTACCTACCTACCTACCTACCAACCTACCATACCCTACCTACCTACCCTACATACCCTACCTACCCTACCTACCTACCCTACACTACCTACCTACCCTACCTACCCTACCTACCTACCCTACCCTACCTTTCCTGAATTTTCTATGCTATAAACCTCACGGAGCCCGAGACCTTTCCAACGAATGCAAAACCGTGGAAATCGGTTCGTGCGTTCTGGAGTTATAGCGTTAGGAAGGAAAACCCGACTTATTTTTATATAGTAGATTAAGATTCTGCTTAAAATGTTTTTGACGTATCCTAAATCTCAGGTGACTTTTACAATATAAAATACAAAATTGGTGACTCCAGTTCATAAGAACTTGTTAAAAGTTCATAAAGGAACCAATAAAAAAAAAGTTCATAAAGGAACCAATAAGATACACAAGGCAAGAAAGGTGGAGAAAACTACCGAATTTACTCGATCGAAGGCTATAAGGATAATCGGATCCAAGATCCAAGGGATCGAAAGGGAAAAAAAAAACATCAAAGAAATGAGATAAAAATATCACGAAGGTTGAATCAGGTTAATCTGTGATCACAGGGCGATTTACTTTACCTCTGGCATAAACCTTATGGCAATGAAAATAAAGGTCACTGTACGACAAAATCTGAGGTTAAATGACACTGGCAGGACAGTAGTCTATCCCGAGTTCTTCTTAGTTTCATATACTCCTGGTATCAATAAATTTGATGGTAACATACAACACATTACTAGTAGTGTTTTAAGGGTTTTTAATAGTGCAATATTATCGACATAAAAATATAAGGGACAGTAATCCCGTCCCTGGCTAGGAGATGTGCCTTGATTATGTTTTCTTATTTACGGTTTCTTGTCTAGTATTTCCAGTTACTAATTCAGGTTTGAATTACCTGGTTTTTTGAGATCAGTATAATAGAATATAGCAAACTTCGTCGAAATCTATAGGATGACGCTCACTCTCACTCAGCAATTTGCCATTCTAAATAATATAATTGAAAAAGTACTAAAGTATAAGACTGCTGGTACGAACTGATATTGGGCGGACCACGTCTGTAGAATGCATCAAGACCGATGGGCCACAGAGTCGTCATACAGTGGGTTCCAGGGAGGCCTAGAAAACGCTAGAGTGAAGACCTTGAGGCGTTTGTGAGGGATCGGCTGGAGAAAACCGTACGCAGAGAAGAGTGAAAGACTATGACTGACTATGAGACTTTTTTTGGATCTGGCAACATTGCCCCAATGACATGTGAATTTTTCGTTCCGTATTTTAAAATTTAATTTAATTAGTAATTAAGTAGTATTATGGTGTAATTATATGTGAAATCGTATTTTAAATGTGTAAATACTCAGGAAAATTGTTTTCCTGTTAATCAAGAAAGTATTCGGTTATACGACGTTACCGGTAACCTAACACAACAGCTGACGTTCCAACTACGGATTTATACGGGGAGTATTTGTTTGTTTTATCATATAATAGCACACAATCGTCTTATTAACTCGATAACACGTCCACGACAATTCTAGAATAGTTTTTTTTGCTGTTTTAGTACCCTGTACCGGTTCCAAATCGCTTTGTTGACAAATGTTTGTTCATAAAAAGTTTTTCTTTTTTTTCGATCTATACTTTGTTTAAATCAATAATTTATTAAATAAATCGTACGTGATCGTTTTTTTTGTTACTATCTTGAAGTAATATCTTAAAAATTTAAGTTTTTAATCCAAGCAACCTACCCACATATGTAAAAGTAAAACCCTTAAGTATTAAAATCTTAATATTACAATAAAATTGAATATCCACTTAAATAATATCATACTTTTCAAATTAAAATAGCAGCCTACCTCATTTCATTGATTAAACAAACTCTTTTTCCTGTTTTCCACCTTAAATCTCTAAATTTTCTCTTACCTATTAGTTCTTACCGTTTCCTTTTTTTCCAATTTTCAGTAACCAATCCGGAAACCATGCCTGTGATGACCCGTAAGGCTACTGCTCAGGACATGGAGTTAAAATTGAGAACAGCTCTCCAAGAACTTAAGGACTCAAAACTCCAATGCAAACAACTGTTACAGGAGATTGAAGATAGTGAGGTGGAGGTCAATAATGTGAATAGCAAGAACTCGAGTTTAAAACGGGAACTTGTTGTCCTCCATAGTGAATACTTGAATGTTGTCACTGAACGGGATCAATTAAGGGTGGTCACGGATGGGTTCAACAATTGTAGCAACTTGTATGAGGAGGCTTTATGTAAAATTAGGGACCTAGAGGATGAATTAATCCAAGCTAATGTAAAACTTTTAAATTCGAAAAAGGTAAAGGATCATACTCAGGCTATAGAAACTGACCATTTGTATAATGAACTAGTGAATAAAATTCATAGTCCTCATTCCATTATTACCATAGACCTTACAGAGGACTCCTTACTGAAAAATAACAACAGCCATAAGACTAGTAAAAATAAATTGAAGAAATATGCAAGATTAAATAAAATCATTAAAAAATGTAATAAATACAAGAAACAACAGAAACACTATTCAAACAATATTCAATTAAGGAAAGAACGTGTTTCTCTTGTGAATAGATTAAATAACTATCAAATTAAATTGGAGGATAGTATAAATATTTATGAAATTGACACTCAGCGCTTGCAGTCTGAAATACAGACCCTGAATAAGTCATTAAAGTCTTTATATAATAAGTATGAAAGCTCTAAAAACCAAATTAAGGAGCATATTCTTGCCACCAATGAGTTGGTAGACAAAGTGGACTTGCTGACTCTCAGCAACTCTCATTGTACTTGTCAGAGTGAACCCAGTCTTGATGCCCTCCAGCCTGAGGCAACGGAGGACCCGTCCCAAGCTGTGAGTGCTCAGGGCTGTATCATCAACCAAGATATAATACCTGACATTTCACTTCATGATTCACTAGTATTACAACAGCCTGAGATTAGTAATTTTGTATCACCTAATAGTCATGATTGTTATCATTCAGTTATGTTTTCTGATAGTATAGGTAGAGGGCTAGGTAAATTAATCAGTAATAACCTGAGTTTTTGTACCCAAAATTATTGTATGCCCGGGTCAACCTACAAACAGGTCATGACATCAGTAACAAATAATGTATGTAATCCTAGTACCACCATTACTATATGTGTCGGCAATAGTTCTAATATCAAAAAGGAAGACATAACCGACTGTGTATCCGAGTTGTTAAAGTTAAATTGTAGTAAAATCATATTGTGTGCTTTTCCATATGTTGAAAATGTAAGTAAAAGAAAAAATAATTTTATTCACATGTTAAATAACCATATGCATTTTTTAGTAGGTCACTATAGTGACAAGTTTTTGTTTCTTGATATTAACACGCTTATTGATAAACTTAGGTCGACACGGGGTAATGTGTATCTACCTATTGGATGTAGACACAAAATAGCTAGGCTATTAGCTTATAATATTCACACAGACATAATTAGTATGTCTAAGTTTAGTTCTATTATTAACACTGCGACTATTAGTAATCATACTAATATAGATTTATTTTCTATTTACAATTATTTTACTGAGGAGGTTCCATATGCCACCATGGAAAATTCTCAATTAAGGTCTTTTAGTGATAGGAGCTTCTTGTCCGGTGATGGCATGGGAGTCTCGGGACTCACTCCGGATGCTCATTTAAACTAGTTTGTAAGACAACAGAAGATACCAGTGACATTAGTATTCAATCTTCTTGCTATCAAATAGCTAAATGTAAAAAAGGGGCTACGCAGAATTCTATGCAATTATTTCATCAAAATATTCAGGGTTTCTCTTCAAAGCAACTAGAGATTGAATTATTTTTAGAAAAAACAAAGTTTGAAATTGTTTGTTTCACTGAACATTGGTTAAAAGACTATGAAATGCTAATTAATTACACAAATTACAGTGTGGGCAGTTGCTATAACAGAAAATCTAAGATGCGTGGGGGTTCATTAATCTTAGTTAAAAATTGTATTAAATTTAAGTTGCGGAACGATATTGTGGATCTATCGGTTGAGCATAATATTGAACTGTCTTGTGTTGAGCTGGATAAGCATATAATAGTGTGCGTTTACAGACCCCCAAATTATCAAAACTACTCCATATTTGAGTCAGTAATGGAAGATGCTTTAGCAAAACTTGCAACTGGTAATAAATCACTGGTTATCTGCGGTGACTTTAATGTTAATATTTTAGACAAAAATTCAAATAGTAGTAGATTGTTACACCTTTTTAAATCTTTTAATTTGCTAAACGTGTTTTTGGAACCAACCCGAATTACTACAAATACTGCTACATGTATTGATAATGTTTTTTGTAACTGCAACTACTTAGATAAATCCATTGTTAATTACCTCCCTTCTGATCACAGTGGGCAAACCGTTGTTTTCGAGTCCTACACACCATTACAAAAAATCCAGATAAACTCTAGACAAATAACACCCAGCAATTTGAATAAATTTAATAATAACTTAATTAGTAATTTAGGCATTCCGGGCCATATTATTGAAAATGCAAATCAATTTTATGAGGAATTCTTTTCGGTAGTACATGTAGAGTTCAATAATACATTAAAAATGAAAACTAAATCTATTTACCCTAAGTTTATGTTCAGTGACTGGGCAACTAAGGGTATTAGGATAAGTAGGGAGCGATTATTTGAGTTGTACGGCCTTAAGCCTTATATCAACTCGGAAACTTTTAATAAATATGTTGCAACTTATTCAAAAATCTTTAAAAACACTTGCAAGGTAGCTAAAGCCTTATTCATTAGCAACAAGATTAAGTCCGCCGATAACAAAATAAAGACGGTTTGGAAAATTATCAATAGTGAATCTAATAGAAATAAAAATAAAAAAAATGATATCACACTAGAGACTTCACGTGGTCTTTTAAGCTCTAAAAACGAAGTAGCTCAAGAATTTGTAAATTTCTTTACCAATATCCCACTTAAAACTACCGAAACCTTAAATTCCTCACCCTTGCTTTCTATTGATTTATTAAAAGCGAACGTTTCAGCCTGTCCGATAGAGTTTCAATTTAAGCATATAAACCCCATAGCAGTCATTAAAGCTTTTAAGGAAATCAAAATCAAATTAACTGAAGATCTGTGGGGAATGTCTATTAAAGTGTGTCAAGCTATTATTGACACTATAGCGCCGTACTTAGCCTTAATTTTTAATTTGTGTGTGGACCAAGGGGTCTTCCCGGACCTTATGAAATACAGCAAGGTAATACCACTTTTCAAGTCTGGGGACAGTAAAGATACCAATAACTATAGACCCGTATCCGTGTTGCCGGTTTTCAGCAAGGTGTTTGAAAAGGTAATGCTTAATCAAATGCTTACCCACTTTAACAACAATAAAATCTTACACGACAAACAGTATGGTTTCACCAAAGGACGTTGTACAACTGACGCCGGTGTCACACTATTAAAACACATATATACTGCGTGGGAAGAGGCACAAGATGCCATAGGAATCTTCTGTGACCTCTCGAAGGCATTTGATTGCGTAAATCACCAAACCTTGCTCTTGAAACTGAAGCATTATGGTTTGGGTAAACTTGCGCTCAGTTTAGTAACATCGTATTTGAATGATAGACAGCAGCAAGTACAAGTAAATGGTGTAAATTCAATGGGTTTAAAAGTAAAAATGGGTGTACCACAAGGTTCGATATTGGGTCCTTTCCTCTTTTTAGTATATATAAATGACCTACCCCATTTATTTAAAAACCATCCACAAATGGTGTTGTTTGCTGACGATACTTCTTTAATATTTAGGATAAACAGACATGCTACAAACCTTGACGACGTAAATAACGCCCTAATGCAGGTCCATAACTGGTTTACCGCTAACAATTTAGTATTAAATGGGAAAAAAACTAAGTGCATAAGATTTTCTCTACCAAATGTCAAATTTTGTGATACTGACATAGTATTGAATCAAGAGAAACTTGAATTTGTCGATGAAACTGTTTTCTTGGGGATCACGCTCGACTCAAGGCTACAATGGGGTCCACATTTAACATCTCTTGCAGGACGGCTGAGTTCAGCGGCATATGCTGTCAGAAAAATCCGTCAATTTACTGATGTAGATACCGCGAGACTAGTGTATTTTAGTTATTTTCATAGTATTATGTCATACGGTATTTTACTATGGGGACGGGCTGCAGACATCGAGTCTATATTTATTCTGCAGAAAAGAGCCATCAGAGCCATATATAACCTGCGTAGGCGCGATTCTCTAAGAGAACTGTTTAAGGAAATTAACATCATGACTGTACCTTGTCAATATATCTATGCAAACATCATGTACGTTAGGAAAAATCTGCATTTATTTAGTAAAAGAGGTGACCGGCACCACTATAATACTAGAAACAGGGACCAACTAGTTCAGCCAGGTTTCAGGTTGGCTAAAGTAGACTCATCTTTCATGGGGTACTGTTTAAAATGTTACAATAAAATACCTCCCCCCATTCAACAACTGAATGAAACTAAATTTAAATCTTGCATAAAACGCACACTATGTAGGCAAGCATATTATAAGTTGGGGGATTACATTGATGATAAAAATGCTTGGCGCAATGCTGGTCCTGCTCCACAACCATAGGGGCAACCTGAATCATCTGAATTACCATTTGAAGTTATTGTGGAAGCAGCAGAAGATTGTAAAAATATATTTGCACTGTATAGATTCAATCTAGTATTATATAATTGCATAGCACATGTGTGAGTACTATGTACTGCAAAGCCACCATTTACTGAGTACCTACATCTTTCATTGACGCGATAATACCCTGGTAGTTGAGTGAATGTCATGCTCACTTAAATGTCACGCTGATGGTGGCGGGTGTGTCGGGTCATTTAGTTCCCTTCAATATGGTTGAGTTGAATGATGGCTGATACATGCGTGATGTTCGTGAACGGGCGCTGTTAGTTGTGACTGGTCATCTCTTGGCTGCCACGGTTTATTTTAATTTCTTTGTTTTTGTATTGCTGATTTAATCTTTTACTCTGGACGCTCTTAACTTGCCCGTATTTCTACATCGTTCTCACATATTTGTAATTCTTAACATGAATGATGTATCCAAGATTTTGTAACATAATTTGATTTAAAAGAGTGTCCATGGAGTTTCTTGCCCATTCTTCTCCATAGAGATCTACGCTTTGGAATGGGCAACTACAGTACTTTCACAAGTTATTATGCCTTGTGACTGGGACTGTAGCTTAGCGTTATTTTTGTTTTTTTGACTTTCAAAAGTGCCTGTAATGGTCTAATTGAAATAAACGCTTTGAGTTTTGAGTTTTGAGTTTTTGAGTTTATGGGGGAGAGCTTTGCGCAGCAGTGGGACAATATATACTAAGGAAAAAATTAATAATTAAAATAACCCTAAAACAACTAGACTTTACGATAGTCGTCTTTATGTCACTCTATGTAAAATGTTTACCTCTAATTTTCTATTCATATGGTAGTATATTGAGTCGGCATTATATTTAACTAAAATAGCAATAAGCCTATAGTAAATA
Source organism: Cerastis rubricosa (assembly GCA_949152445.1). Lineage (NCBI taxonomy): Eukaryota > Metazoa > Arthropoda > Insecta > Lepidoptera > Noctuidae > Cerastis > Cerastis rubricosa. The sequence continues at coordinate 21,583,069 of OX424532.1, forward strand.
CTGAGTACTATACGTTTCAACATAATACTTATTTGTAAACGAGGCGGGACAAAGTAAATAACACTCACTGACGTATGTCAACCATAGACAATTTGATGTATTTACATTTAAATCTGTGAAGTGTTCTTCCATAGAGGTCTTTATACCATTATGTTTACCTTTGTAAGAAACTCCACTATGGCCGCCGTTTGTGACGCACTGAATAAACTGGAAAATACTACTTTGGATTTTATTAGCCAGTAAAAAGAGATATGGATGGAGCAGAGACTTCTTCTAAAACCTTAGAATAATGCTTGAAGTCTTATGAGAGGTGTTAGAAACACATATACACTCAGAATTTGGCAGTTATGTTTAAGTCCCAAGAAATTAGGGGCGATACTATTGCCATGAGCAAAAATTCAGATTCCGGCTACCGGCGTAGTAATTCTAAGAAATTCATATAGAAAATGTCAAGACTTGCTGAGTGCAGCTGGGGGTTGCTTGCGAACACTAGCCGAATGAGGCAATCTACCGACTCAAGAAGTCACAAATATTAACAGTAACGCTTAAAGTGAACCATAGCCTTTTTTTATTATTATGAGGTGAAAAATGCCTGACGCATACCGCGCCGTCCGGGGAGACGGTTTGGTTATGTGGGGCTTGCACGTACTAAAAAACACCACCGTGAGCCTACTGTCACCTTGGTGGATGGGCCACGAGAACTGCTCCGCATGACATTCGCGAAAGTAAACACTTGACTAAAGCAACCCAGTCCAAGTTTGTCTATGTCTATACAAAGCCGAGGTACAACCACAAACTGGTTCTAACAACACAGTCAAAACAAACCAATTTCTATCAATACTATCACCGAAAAAAACAAACCCAAACAGTTATTCCATAGCACTTTCAGTTTCGATGGTCCACTAATGTTACGGAGTACGGCAGACAAGCGGTACCACTTTCGCTCTTCGCCGTAGTCGCAACAAGTGACCTCGCGACGGGGTCATCGGCACACTGCCTACGATTTGGGGCGAATCGAAATGTTCTACGGTAAAAGTAGTATAGGCTTCGTGAATGGAGTTTGAAGATTGTGGTAATGTAGGAAACCAGTTTTTTTTTATTTAGAGTCAAATTAAATTAGCCAGGGAAACTTTTCAGGAGTAGTGAAGTTCGAAATCTAATGACGATTTATTTTATGAAACTCAAGTAAGTAGGTACAGCTGATTATTGGGTAGTTAAAGTGGTAATAAGGGGAGGATTTGACCATAGTCTGGGTTTGAGTTTTTACTCCTCTCTAAGCTAAAAAAGAAATTGAATTCTAGTTGCAAGATTTTTTTTATTAAATCGATCATATACAGGCTGTAACGGAAAGGGTGTATACATACTTAAGGGTGTGCTACAGACCATCAAACTGAACATGTTTCTCCATCGGACAAACATCGTAATAGCGAAAAAAATATCAACTGCCCCATACAAAATTTCGATACCTATTGGACGCAAATGTATGCGGCAGCTGATATTTTTTTCGCTATTACTATGTTTGTCCGATGATGAAACATGTTCAGTTTGATGGTCTGTGGCACACCCTTAAGGATGTATATACCCTTTCCGTTACACCCTGTAGATTTACTACGGGATGAACTCGAGTCTTTTCTCAAATATTGGCTTATTGGCCGCTGTAGATGGAAGGAAGGAAGGAAGAGAAGCTTTTGCCCGGTAGTGATAGCCTCCTCAGATATTGGTTGAGGCTCGTGGCAATTAGGCCATTGGCTGATAAGAGTATCGGCACAATCATTGCTGAGTCTACATCCCACATGTCGACCACCTCGCGAGCCAAGTCAAGATACTTGATTTTAATTATTAATGTCTCCAGTTCTCCACCGGTTTATTTTTAGTAGTAGTTTTACTAATGAATGAACTCATTTTATTATGCTAAAAATATGTTATGTTATATCATATACACAGTGGGGATGATTATAATACGATCGGACGGAATTTAGAAAGGTTGGTAATTTAGCGTTACCTCAAAGGCAGCCTCGATTTTCTTAACATTTATGTAATAACCAAGCAAGATTATTCGCTATTAAGGATATCGGAAACAGATTATAGTTTTTGTGTATGAGATTTTGTATTAGGTATTTTAAAATGGTTAAATAATCAGGCAGTCTCACAATTTTGATGATATTACGGGAAGTGGCTTGTGTCTTTGCAGTGTTTCTAAAGACTTCTTAAATATGAATCCTTTATTTTAAATTTTTCGTGGTAAAATTGTGGAAAATATCTCACAAGAGACAACCTACCTACAAGCAGGACAAAATTTAGGCAACCAAGAAAAAATATTTCGCACTTGAAACACAAAAATCCATATGTTAGTAAATGACTTAGTTATGTATGAGTAATAATTCCGCACTCTTTTATTAGTTTATCCATCGCATGACAAATAGTCGTTTCCCAAACAAACCGCAATCAACAACTAACCGCAAAACAATTGTAATTAATAAGAACCGTGACAGTTTTTATTACAAACATTTGTATACAATGTGTCAATAACATTCTCTTCTTAATAATGAGTAAACTCTTCAGGGTCAAGTTCAAAAGATTTTTACTGAGTTAAAGTGGTGATTAATCTTAAGACTTCTTCTGTGTCGTGGGACCATTCAGAGATATATTTCATTATCATCATCTGCGAGTCTTTTTCCAACTAAGTTTGCGTAGGTTTCCAGTCTATCAGAAGATGCAACTGTCAAATCCAGTACTGTTCATGGAGTGACTGCTTATCTGAACACACAACCCAGTTAATGAGTAAGAGCCCCCCCCGCACATTGAGCCACTAGTGGCGACCACATTAGAACGACTAGTGGCCGCCACAACTTGCGGAAGCGTTTCTCCATACATTTTGTTTAGCATCGGCGCACACCGAGCGTTTGATTGGCCGCGTCCGAGCCACAACCTGCGGGAGTCGACCGCGCTCGCTACTTGTGGCTGCGTTTTGTCGTTCGACTCGCGCGCAAACACAGCCACAGTCGCCGGCTTCTCGCCGCTCCCGCGTCTCAGGTACCACTCGAACAACTGCCGCAAGTGGAAGCCATTAAAAGCCGCATCCAGACACCAGAGGCTGCCACTGGTGGCGGCGTGTAGTGGTCTGGCTGAACCGCTGGTGGTCGCGTTTAGTAGAGGCGACTGGTGGCTATAATGTGTGGGGGCTCTAACATAATGTCTGTTGGTAAGACTGATTGTCCGATTTTCAGGCTTCTCATAGATGCCTACGACAATTAGTCACCTAGGTAATCACCCATTCCGACTATCAAAGAACAAATCACAGCTAGGAATAATGGCTTTAAATGCTTTCAGAGGCACATAGGAGTCTCGGTATCACAAACAAATCTACTTTGAATATTATAAGTACAGCAATTTGGTACCTCCTGCAAACTATACAAAAGCACCTTGTCCACACAAAACTTAAGACCAAAAACAAATCAATTTCCACCAAATAACATTCTCGAGCAATCTTCCCTTCGCCAATAAACTTATTGTTCTACCCAATAAAAGTTATACAGCCATGTTTGATTATCACGAACACTTTCACCGGGAGGGTAACTAGGGGAGGAGGGTACTTGTTGCTCCGGGAGGGAACCTTGACACCAAAACTGGGTCACAGGCACAGCTTACCACCATTAATAGAAAGATAGAAGCAGAAGTTCCATTGAACTTCTGCCTCTGCTTTTCCTCATGTGTGTGTGTCCAAGATTATGTCACAGGACCTTAAAAGCCTTAAACGACGACCTTAGTGCCTCGGAAAGCACGTTAAGCCGTTGGTCCCGGCTGTAATTTGTACATCTTTGACACTCTTTACGAGTGGTCAAAAGTCTGACATCAGTCTTACCAAGGGGTATCATCATCATCATCAGTATCATCTTAAGTATCTTCAAGGCAGTTTGTAACAGTGGTCCTTCTGTGTTTCCCAGTCGCTAGGATTAGCACTTGTTGCATTATGGCCTTCTTATTGGTGAGGGGTGAACCTTGAGTTATTGGAACAACATCGGTGGAATGTTTTCATTTGTGTGGGTTATGTTTTTAAAGGATAGAAATTCTCTTCTTCTTGGGTATAGCACTTTGTGGGTCGTAAAGCTTTGATAGCATTTTCGATTTGTTATAGACCCTGAATCCTATGTTATATGTACTATAGGTACATATAACATAGGATTCAGGGTCTACGTACTATACGGCTCGTACGTACTATACCTAACTCATGAACTCCTGTTGCTATAAAAAAATTTGCCCCATAAATTTTATCTGCAATAGTAAAAGATACTTCAAAATATCCATCAGCTTGAAGAATATAGAAATAAATTCCTAAAATAATAGTAATAAAAAGACCTTGTGTTATTTGAGACTTAATATTTTCTGTAATAGCTTGATGGGCTCATGTAACTGATACTCCTGATCTAATTAAAATAATTGTATTTAATAAAGGATTTTGGAATAGGTTAAAGGGAATAATTCTTTTCGGAGGTTAAATAGCTCCAATTTCAATATTAGGGGCTAATCTTCTGTGAAAAAATACTCAAAAAAATGCAATAAAAAAGAAAATTTCAGAAATAATAAATAAAATTATTCCTCATCGAAGTCCTTTAGTTACTAAAATTGTATGTTTACCTTGAAGAGTTCCTTCACGACAAATGTCTCGTCATCATTGATATATTGTTAAAAGAACAATTAAATATCCTAAATTTATTAAATTTATATTAAAATTATGGAATCATTTTAATATTCCAGTAACAAGAACTATGACTCCAATAGCTCCTGTTAAAGGTCATGGTCTATAATCTACTATGTGAAATGAATGATTAAAATTTGTTTTCATTAATTAACTTCTCTAGAATATAAAGTACTTAAAATTGCAATAACATAGGATTGAACATACATACCATAGGATACATACATACCCTGGGGCTGGGAGAATGCAGTAGGATGATCTTATGTACACATAGGTGTATGTATATGAATATATCGTGCAAAGAGTTTCAGTTTCCGCAACGATATTGATATTTTCTCAAGAAATACGTAACAAGTTAAGTAACTAAATTTTCAAAAAAAAAACATTTTAAATAAAGGAAATTAAACGGTGAAAGAATTTACATATTTTCATATGAATTGCCTTAGATGGACTGTGTGAAGGATAATATGGCGAGAAAGAAGGTGTCTGATGAGATGACAAGTAATAAAGAATTTTGGAAGTAGAAGACATGCTGCACCGACCCCAAATAAAATTGGGATAAGGAGAGGAGAATAAGGATGATGATGATGATGATGAATTGTCTTAACAACAAACCAGATTATGATATAAAGTTACCTGCTAAAGCTAATATTGACTTCAAACGCCCACCAACAAAAATCAAAACCACCAAAACAATTTCTAACCTACACACACGCAATTAAATCCAAAACCAATCCCACAACATAGACGACCAAACAAAAAGGAGCGTGTAAAATAGTATCTGCGCCTCAATATTCACAGCTACGTGCAAATTCTAACAGGAGTAATGAAAAATCCGAATTGATTGAAAAAAGTTCCACCCAACTCCACCGGCGACCGACGATCCGTGAAAATGAAAAGTTATGGATGTTTACTCTTGTATCTTCGGTTTGTGTCTATTGAAACAATGTTTTGGCTTCATTTTATGGACCGTTGATTGGCTATTCGGTGATTGGGAATTTATTACATTCCTTTTTTTTCGAGGTTTGGATTTTCAGGATCTACTTTGCTGATAGACGTAGGTTTACCGGGACTTTTTATGTAAAATTCTAACTGGGTCATACTGGTTACTAGTAAAAGTAGAACCACTTTTAAGATTGTACAGATTTATGAGATAATTTGACAGAGACATCAATAACTTAAAACAAAGAGAAAGAAAGATGAAGAAAGATGAAGAGGAAGAGAAGATGCATTATTAGAGGAATGACATGAAGGCAAAAGGCGTCACGTAAATGACTGTTTCGAACAGTAAAGAGTGGATGAACAAAACGTGCTATACCAACCCCATAGGTAGCATGGAACAAGGGCAATAATGATAATGATGATGATAGTAAAGTTTTTATTTCATGAACTTAAAAAATGCCTTTCTAATATAAAGAGAATTCAACAAGTGACACAATTCATAATCCTCGTTAATTAAATCGTAGAAACAATTTGTAACACTTGATAAAGCTAAAAATACTCTTTTATCTTATGCCACTTGGCGACTAGCCAAAATTGAGTTCGTTGTCATTTTGACAACAGTAACACTCTAACTTACCATTACACAACATAATAAAAACCATCACCTCTATTATTCGAAGATAGACTTTAAGTTTTCGGATTAGGAGTTCATTTAGAGGCACGGAGATTGTAAGACGCATTCAGTTTTGGCACATTGCCACCTGTTGCATACAGAGGCAATTGTTTTGGGTAGCTTTTCGGCTTCCGTACTTTTAGCGTCTACTTGAATGCTCCCATATTTTCCGTTTTCTGAATGAGAGGAAACATTCATTGTGACATTTGAGCATTTCAACAACAGACTCACCTTACCTTTTGAATTTGAAATGTTTGTAATATATTGCTGATTGTAACCACGTGTTTAGGACTCCATTGTCTTTTCTATTAATGCTTTTAATACTTGGGTGACCTTTAAGCTATAAAACAGTTTCATAGATAATGCAAAGGTTCTATTACACTAACATGTGTCTACTTGTATGTTAGGTAATTTCAGTATCTACGAAAAATAATGTTACTTCCACTACAAGGACGTACCACAAATGGACGACGGTTTGTGTTATTCGTTTAGCCATTGTGTCTATTTCGTTGTACTTTAACCTGTTGAGATCTTCTAGCTTTTTAAGTTTAAGGTTATCGCGTTTGCTCTAATCGACTTTTACCTTTACCTGTATAACTAGAAAATAAAGATTTGGATTATTTCAACAAGTGCACTGACATTGTAGCAGATACAAAAGGTAAACAATTAGCAAACCTCCGTCTTCTCTCATAAAATATCAAAGATTCAGTGAGAGAAACCACGAATTAACAATTTAATGAACTGCATTTACAGCCAAGGTTAGCTGATAGTCTGCCTGGCGCCGGCCCAACATTCGAGGCAACCCGTCCATTCATCCGGCATTCCCCACTATGCCGGTTATAGTAAATTTTATTGAGGATTCCCGCAGTTCTGGAAATTGATGCCGGGTGTTATACTGATGGTCTGGAGGTTGATGATCGGATTTTGCGATTTTTGGGATAATTTTCGAGAAAACACAGGTAAAGGTATTTAAAATGATGCTAGAAGAATATTTGGTAAACGAAGGTTGTGATTGTGTATCGCCACGTATAGGATTGATTTCTTCAGGTGATAAAGTAAAGAGAAGGGCGGGCAGCTTTAAGGAAAGTATAAATACAGAAATGAAGAGATTATAGGCTTAATTTATTATCTGTATCATCACGAATGAGCAAGTACCTACATGTCAGCAAATACATAGAACTCCAACTAGAAATCTTGCCAACCATTCCTCATCTAATCATAGTCTGCCGTCTCGTAACACAATGTGATCTCAAACACTGCCAAATCCCAAACGTCACGTAAGAAGTAAGGACCAAGATTTAAAGAGATTAAGAACTAAACAATTCAGAGCTAACCTCTATCTTAGGATATAATTAAAAGTGGAGACAAAACAGTAAAAACCATTTAATCAGCTTTGCAGAAAAGTCAAAGGCAATTATAATCTAAAGAGAAGTATTTAAATTCATTCGTTGCGGATTAACTGATTTCTGAAATACGTAGTTAAGTACAATTTACACGTCCGCGCAGATTTGCATACGATTGAGTGCATGCCTTTCATCCGCATACCAGTTTAGACTGAGAAAGATAACATACTAGACAGGCTTCGGGCTAGGTTAGTCAATTCAATAGTTGTAACAAGGAGTAGGGAAGAAATGGAGTGCTTGTGCGCCAAAGAACAGATGGATGGACTGTGTGAGGAATGATTAAGAAAGAGAAAGGAATAAATGATGCCGTGACATCTGACAGAAGAAAATGGAAGAAGAAAACGTTCTGCGCGGACTTCAAGTAGAATAATAATATTAAATAATGATGATGATGTGCGCCGTGTGCGCGTTTAGTGAACACTGAAGAAACAGACGAAATCAAAAATAAAATTACTGAAGATGAAGACGAGGGGATGCCATAAATGGAGAAAATAAATGTTAAAGCCAAAAATGAAACTAGACTTTTTAGAGTGAAGATTGAAAGTATTGCTATGCGTGATGATGAAAATCATCACGCATAGCAATACCTACCAAGTCTATCTATCTGAGTTCTTCAACGCCAGTCTTGGTAAAAATTCACGCGGTAGAAAACTAGTGGAGCGTATGCTGAAACTTAGTTATTACTATCATGAAACGGTAACATTTAAAGTGATCTTTTGAAATTTTAAAGGCCCAGAGAAAACTGAAGAACTGTAGTGAATCTTATAATGAAGTAGGTACTTGTTACAGTATGTGTAACACTTTTAGCGTTACGTAGAAATAACAACTTCATTTCTTTACAACTCTGTGGTATCGGCTTCTATTCGATGCATACGTTACGTCATTGTGAGTGCAGCCTGTTACGCCAGTCTGATCAGCAAAGTGAAGCCGGCGTGTTGGAGCAATTCGAGGAAATTCGCAGCCAGTTACAAGAAATCTATTTTAATAGCAGACGGGGCAATTTATTATGGGGAGCATACAGCGGCTAAGTTTAGCTCTGTGTCGTATTTATTATTATAAAAGTATTTATAACGTTTTGTTATTGTTTACAGTAAGTTTTCTTGAACTTTCTGTACTATTATTTACTCTGTATTTTCTACTGATTGTAGTTGCATTGTTTTGTTTATTTTTACTTCCTTTTCTCTCTTGATTTTGAAGATTATCATAACTTTTTATAAGAAAAGATAAACACTTATACTATACTATATTGATAGTATAAGTTCAGAAAAAACCGTGCAAGTTTAAAACAATAGGTACTATTTATAATGTTTGGACATTTTCGTAGTTTTGCACAACTTTCTGTACCACTGTTTACTGTATTTTCCTACTCGTGTAGGTACTCTTAAGAAAGAGTTGTTCATCTTGATTCAGAAGATTTCTTATAAATACAACTGCAAACGCTAAACATCACAATTGAATGGGTTTTAGTATCCAGATAATCTCACTATACTCTCTCAACCGCCACCTTTTTACAATCGTTTATATTTACGACTTGGCGGCCATTAAAGGCAAAATTGAATTTCGAAGTACACACTAATGGCATCCGTATCTCTAAGTGATAGGTCAAAGCTAAACGGTAAAGCAGAAATAGTGTTAAAGTACAGACAGGTAATTAACCTTCTTAAGAAGATAAGATAAAGAAAACGAGAAGGTAACTAGTCGAGATGGATCCGGAAATTTACCGTGTCCTCAATATTTGTACCGGGACTTGATAAGTCTCTCAATAAAACAAATACTAATTTAAGTTGTTAGAAACATACAATGAGCGTCTTCAACACCATACGAATCCACTAGCAGTGCAGCTTATTATTTCTGACACCCTGAATCGCCTGAGAAGAGAAAACCTTGAACTTTAATAGTCAATCCCAGTGGTGAACTGACTCCTAGCTCATAGTCCGAAGTAATGAACTGTTATGAGAATAAAAAAAGAGAAAATTACTACCGAAATCTGTCAAAAACTTTGAAAAAAAACAATTAACAGAGCAATACCAGGCTTCAATGAACAAAAACAAAGACTCAATCATAAAAGAGATAACAAACACAGAGACAACTCACTCCAAAAGACAAGTTACAATCATTCATTCCAAACCAATCAACAGCAACATTCGGAGCAATACATATCTAATTTAAAGCCTTTAATTAAGAACTTGATACTGGGGCACCAGGCAGGCAGTGCCGCTAGTTACGAAACATATCGATCGGTGTCCGATATCCCACGAGGCCGTACGTATAGCCAAGATATTACGGTTGGTACACAAGTACCTACTTATAGGGCTGAGGACACAAGTGAAAGAACTTGAGATAAACTTTAATGTGGTATAGTGGTTCAGTTTGTGGAAGATATTACAGATGTTGATAAAGCAATATCGACCCTATTGTTTGAGTGCAGAGAGTATCTACAGAGCAAGGAAGCAAATAGGAATTGAACCTGGCTGTCAACGATTAGATCATAATGAAAGCAGTAGGAACACGTATTTTTAAGTACTTGATTAAACAAAGTGTCATCATATTTTTCGTGGTGTGGTAGACCTAAGCTTTTATTGAGAAATCGCTCGTTGTTTAATAAGATAAACACTGGTGCTTTTCAAGTTCTCGGTGTAGGACTGTAGTACTTAGTTAGTACTGAGAAGAATGCACAAATAAGAACAGACAATAGACCACGGCCTCAAGTCTGCTATTTTTATAAACATCGTCATTCCAACACGATCCCATTGTCATTTTGCTAAAAGTTCGTAATCTGCTAAATTCATAATGGTCGATCATTGGTCAGTCAATGGTCTCGTAATAGAATTGTGTTATAATGACATTAGTGTATTGCCATTATTATAAAACCCGTTAGTAGAAATGATTTTCGAAAAACTGCTACTAAAATTGAACATTTATTCATGCCAGATTTCTTTAAATATATTTTTACATATTATTTATTAGTGTTATAAGCAATCTGAAGAAGTAAGAAGTTTGTAAATAGCAGAAAACATAAATGTGAAATTAGAAAACTCAATATTTTATCTGTTTCGCTGTCAAAGTCAAATTGTCTGTCAAGTCAGTCATTCATTTGTCATTATATAGATTACCATTCTAAGCCATTTCTTTCAATGGAGTGTCCGTGGTTGACCATTGGGAAGTCGACGCCATTACATTAGTAGAATACCAAACTTGTCAAAATCAACAATTATGAAATCAATGATAGGCCATTCAGACAATATTAAAATAGCAGACTTGAGGCACTGATTGATCATAGAAACAGAACAGAGAGAAAAATGGAGAAACAAAACAGAATGATTAGCAAATAAATACGTCGGTGAATGAATTTCCTTTTAAGACAATCCTTAAACTACCAAATGCACTTACTGCGCAATTTATCCATAAATCAATAAACCACTAAAATAGCCCACTGTTGTGAACAAATCCAAAAGGGAAACGTGTTCTGTCTCCAATAAATTTAGTAAATAGTTATAAGGAAATAATATCGCGCGTGCGTAAATACTTGCGAAATGTACTCGGTGCTGCCTTTATATAGGCTGTCGAAATTAACATCGGAGATACCTCTCTCCCTTTAGTTGAGCTGTTGATAATATGGGGTTATTAAATAAATCTAGATTGCGCAAGGAGTATTTAAGGATCGTAGCAGCTGACGTTTCTTTGTTTCTTCATTCCCTCGCAAGCTGTTATTATTTGATCGATATGTATTAAACATCTATGTATGCCGAGCAGCTGTTATTATCTAATAATAGTCGCTCAGATTCAACTTCAAGTTAGGCCGTACTTGTCTGGTTTGTTCATTACATACTGAGTTTCCTCCGTGTCTTGGAAAACACATTAAGTTGTCATTCGTTTTTTTTTTTTAAATCAGTTTTCTAATCCTAATTTCTAATCTCTTCAATGTTAGAGTGAACAGAATTCTTCTGGGTGTTCGTTCTATCGTCGACTTTGTCTCTGTCATCTCTGACCTAGACTAGTCAAGAGCAAACCCATCTCAAATAAAATAAATAAATTATTTAAACAATACTATTACAACTTCTCTTTTCACTTTGCATTAATATTAAGACAACACAATACATATTCAAAAGCCCCAAATAGTTAATTATAATAAAATGACTTTTTTGCAATGCAAAGTTGAGCAATAAAACTAGGAGACAAATTGCTAATTTTGTCCCATTAGCAATATGGAATGACCATTAAGACAAGATTGATGAATTGGAAGAAAAAGATGATGAACGAAGCTAAATTCACAAAAGATGTCGAAAGCCTGCTTACCTACTTAGAAACTGCTTTTGTATTAACATAGTTTCATACAAGTTACAAATAACAAGCTAGCAAAAACAACCTAAACATTTTACGTCAAGACACAAGATGACAACGAAAACAGGGTTGAGAATTTCGATAAGCAAAAATAACACCATTGAGGTTACTCCCATTTATTTATTTATTTATTTAACACTTCAAGTACAATGTACAGTGGCGGACTTAATGCCATAGGTATTTTCTACCAGTCAACCTTTGGGTAATACAATACAATACAATACAATACAATCCTTTATTTCAGACAACTAGGCCCATAGAACACAATACATATATAAGCATAAAATGACTAAACTATTGTACACGAAGTGACAAACAGTTGTAATGCAGAGACAAACAGTGGTAGGTGTCTATCTGTAATAAATAATAATTTAATAAGACATACTAAGGATATATAAAATACTATAAATGTATATCAAAATACTATAAATATATATCAAAATATAAATACTAATATAAAAGGACAAACTATGGGGAAAATATTAACGTTGTGACGATACTGCTAGCTTTTTCCGAATGTACTCGCGAACTTTAATTTTAAAAGATAGGCGATTCGTAGCCATCCTGATTTCCTTGGGAAGTGCGTTCCATAAAGAAATAGATTGGACGAAGAATGATCGGTGAATGATGGTGAATGAATCGGTCATTTAATAAGGGCGAACCTATCACCATCAAACAGACACAAATCTAGACTCTGGGCTGCATTTGAGAAAGTCTTGATTGAAAATACCAAAATCAATAAAAAAATATAAAATAACGCCAACAGAGCTTCACAAAAGAAAAATCAATCGGAAGATCAGGATCTTGATCAAACATATAAATAATCGTTAAACTAGTCTATCTTGTAACACGGGTCACGAACCACGAAAGAACTCCCGATGGCCACATAATACTTTAACACCTCATTTCAAAGAGTGTTTTACCCGACTGCGAACCTTAACAGCTAGACCATACTTACATGCATAATACATATAAACTCTTCATGTTTTTCCAACATTATATTGAATTGTGTTGATTGCTGAGAAGTTGAGGAATAGAGAAGTATGGAAGAAGACATGCTGTTCCAACCCAACGGGATAACTGCAGGACAATGATGATGTTATTGTGCATATGTAGACTTGTAAGGTAGAAGAATGTATTTTATTCTATCTACCCCCAGCTCACCGAGAAAGACCGACAACGGGAGTTACCGAAGTACCTGTTCTAGGCAACCTTTGGACAACCTTTTTCCTTGGGGATAGGTACTAACTGCAGAACGCGACAACTTTACATACTCCTTTTGTTTTGACCATTTTCATACATCTGGTAATACCGCGAGTTACTGAGTGGGAAAATCCTCATGGATACCCTCCGTCTGGGGCGAACGGAGGGTTATGTCAGACTCTAACCGATTAAATACCCTCTCCTACTACTACCATGTGCCGGGGGCCCGGGAGATCCGAGTATGTTCACGCGCATCCCTGCCTGGTATCAACTCGCCGTGCCCGTTGGGCCCATCTCCAAGTGCGGCCTATCTAACGACCACACATTCTTCATAAGCGCAGGAACCAGTGCGCGTCACATCTCTGGAGTACTACTCACCTGACCTTTCACCAATGAGGTCAGTAGACAATAATACTTGGAATTCCACGGTCTTACGGATCGTAAATTAAGCTTAAGTTTAGAATGCCACCTGTTTAGAAGTATACGAGTATGGTATGGACCAATGGTGGGTGACACTGGTTAAGTTTGCCATTAATGGTTCTAATTGTAAGCAGCTAAGTAAAGGTAAAAACATCTAATTCATTTCTGAATGATTCATCGTTAGTGTCGAAGAGAATATACTAACTCATCACATTTCCCATACAGGCTGATGCTTTAGAACACCACCCGGATACTCCTTTTACTTCGTCAACGTTTAAACATCTGATCAAAATTAAAATGTACTAAAACCTAATTTCAAATTAATCGTATTCTTCCAAGGGAATTTAAGTCAAAACCATTTAATTTTTCCTCAAATAAATAATAAACTAGGCCGAATTTCAAGGTTCTTATTGTGACGGCGTCCAATTACTTTTTTTTCCTTATCAGAGTGTCATTTGCAAGGTCGTGAAGCATCAAATTATCCAGATACCTTTGGGACGGTAAAGATGTGTAGGGGTCCAATAAGCGACCATTATTTCACGGGTACTGAACAAAGCCATATGAGATTATTACGAGAACATGATGTGGATTTGACGTGACACAGTGTAACATAGTTGGTAGCACAGTAGGTCAAGAGTGGCTGGGAATATTATCCTTTGGTACAAATAGTCAAGTTAAAGTAATATCTATTCTTCTCAATTGTTATTTCTTACCAAAAACTACTATTAATTGTGAACATACGTAGGTACAGATCTGTACGTAGGTATGTAACAATGAATGATATTATTTATTTATTTATGTACACACAAAACACTTAGCAGGACAATACATGAAGATACAAGAGCACAAAGGTACTGCTTATTTCAAAAGAAATTTCTTCTAGCAGACCTGCGAATGGTTGTATTAAAAATGTAGATACAGTGTGTAGAAAAGATAAAGCAGGAAAAAAAAATTATAGCTTCAAATAAACATTATACCTATATAAAATAAACATGCATACAAATAAATACACATGAAAAAATAATATTATAAAGCAAACAAACAAACAATCAAATCTTTCCTGATTTGATTGTTTGTTTGTTTCCATTGAATGGGCCCCGAAACTACTGGTCCGATTTGAAAAATTCTTTCAGTGGTATAGAGCCCATTTATCGAGGAAGGCTATAGGCTATATATCATTACGCTACGATCAATAGGAGTGGAGCAGCAATGAAAAATGGTGCGAAAACGGGGAAATTGTGACGCAAAGGAAGTTGCGCCGGACAGCTAGTGTAAAAAAAAGGAAATATATTCTTCATTTTTGACATTTAAACGAAAACATTTTTCCCACGACTAGTCGGTGTTTATTTTGTAGCCTAAAATAGTTCGTTTCTTGTCTAAATACGCGAAAACTGTAAGATTTATTCACGAAAGACGACACGAATTACTACAAAAATCGTATCGTATCTAAAAATAAACTACCCCATGATTTCCCACGGGGGTCGTATCTAATGGCGTTCTCCAATGGCGGTTCGTTGCAACGATGGTGATAAGCTAATTTGGAGCATTCGGATTCCCTTAGGTCGGAATTAAGTTAAAGGATCAAATTGCACAGCGGCATGCTGTGAGTACTCAAAACGGGAACAGTCGAAAAGGAACCAGCATATCCCAGAATATAAATTTGATATTCACCAACTCGCATCAGGCCCGTGAAATCAGTGGTCCAGCAGTGAAAACATTATTGTCTGATTATATTATGAATGATAATGGTTATGATGCAGAAACTTACATATACACATGAAAAAAAAGTTGGCCTACTAGTCATATTATTGTGTCTCTGCACTGTGGCAGCTCTACCAGGTCAATTGTGAACAGTCGAATATGCGTGGAAAATTATTATCCTTACTCCAATGGTTCAGTCGTTAACTTACTCGTACACGCAAAGTTCCGGGTTTGATGTCAAGGTTAGTACTATCATGTCATGTTGAAATGTCTTCAGTTATGGCGTCTTTTATGGGATTATAAAGAGAAGAATGATAAAAATTTCTATTGTACTTAGCCTGATGAAGGTATGACATTGGATACATTTCTTTCATAACTTCCAGGTACAGCCCGGGTGCAGCCGTGTTATTTCCAACGTTTCAATTAATAGTACATTGTGTATTAAGGGTGGTAAGTAAGGAATTACGATCGATGCTCTTGTAGAAGCCCGAAGTCGAAGACTGAGGGCTTTCTGAGTCGAGGTTAGTAATTCCCGTACCGTCCGTGAAACATACAATGTTTTTCATCAAATTTGCGAGCAACTAATTATGAAAGTCAGCGCAACTATTATTACGATTGATAAAATACATGAACTTTTTTTTAAGCGGATGGCGGGCATTTTGCCCACACCACAGATTATACAAATGTTTCGTTCAGAAACGTTAAGGGCAAATACTTACGTAGGTATACAGCCATGACGGAGTGTAAAAAGAAACAACGTTTTGATACATACAACTATCGATTATTAAGAACATTAGTTGAGTATTTAAGTAACATGTAGCAGGACTGCAATTAAATTCCTGTTTAAATAACATTTTAAGACAATTTTTCAATTGCGTGTTTTAAACTCCTCGTGCTATAAATTAAAAAAAAATTACCGACCTAGGGTTTTATATGGGGCATTACGGCCAAGTTAACCTGTATGTTTAGATACTGTTTACATGCAAGTATGATGAAAAAGATGTTGTAAAAGCCGTAAATTATATAAAAAAGGGACTGGTATTTGTATATTTGGCAGTAAGACGTGCAATTGCTTGGCAGATTTAAAACATATTTCTCCACTTCAAAAATAAGCAATTTACTCATTTTCGGAAGATATTATTGATATGACACAGACCCTACCGATTAAGACTAGGGGAAGACCAAAGAGACGATACTGTTTGAAAGCTCGAAAGTCTACTGTCCTCATCTGCCTAGACTTTCCCAACTTTATTGGGGTCGGTTTCCAGTCTTATCGGAAGTAGCTGAATACCAATATTTTACATGGAGCGACTGCCTATCTGAACTCCACCACCCTGCTAGTACTAGTTAATCCGATACCCCTTGGTGAGACTGGTTGAAAGACTTTAAAACGACTGTCGAAGATTTACAAAGGACAGCCGGGAGCAACGGATTAACGTGCTTTCCGAGGCACTGAGGTAATGCTGGTCACCATCCACATACCGACCATGGCAAGCGCGCCTTAATCTTGAGGACGACCCCCGGCTGCAGCTGTTATTATTTATCCACGACCTGCTCATTAAGAAATTTGAATAACAAAAATCCATAGTTTTTTACTCAATTAAACGTTATTTTATTTTTTTCAAAAGGAACAGCAAAAAGCTACAATATATAGAATAAAAAAGATATACCCATAACATTTGAACAATATTGTAGCCCACAACGCAGTTCACAGATTAACTGTGGACTATACAATTTAAATTGAAACTCTAGGGTAATACATAATAATATTAAAAACTAAACTTGCTTAACTATCATGTTTATCTGTACTTATACACATCAATCAAGAGAGCTCCTTGAGTATAAGACCTTTGAACTTACTGCGAGAACATGCAAAAATGTCAATATGTTCAAAAGTCCCATTATATGCATCTATCACTCTGCGAACAGGTGAGCGCAAACGTTAGCTATATCTCAGTGTGATTAAAATGAAACGTTCTGAACTTGATACGGATTCAAGGCGTTATCGACGCGCAAACACCCGTGAAAGGTCGCGGCGTAAAATATTGTATTAATGTACGAGTATGTACCGACGAAAAATTACGATTACTGAAACAGTTGATTCAAACTGACTGATTATATATATACAGATCCCCGAGTGGTTAGGTAAAGGTGTACTCAATAGTACACCCACATTTCGTCAGTTATGTTTAAGTCCCATGAAATAGGGGGCGAGCCTATTGGCATCAAACAAGAAATTTCTCGGGCCCAAATCCGGACATTTGGGCCCGAGAAATTTCTGATGGGAAACACACAATAGCACTTTGTCCTACCCGGGTATTAAACCCAGAACCACGCAGTCGGCGATCACAAAGTCAAATGAGGCAGACACCCGAAGTGTTACCCAGTTACTGGGTTTTGGAGGTTAGATATCGCTCCATGTGAAAGCTGAACCCAACATAGTTTGGGAAAGCTTAGGCAGACGATAGTATCCACGAATGGACTCCACGATAACGACTCCTGCAAAACCACAGGTTCTGTGAAAATAACTCATATGAAAGATGCAGCACAAAATGCACAAAAATGACGAAAATAGCTTTTTCTCATGACTCGACACGGATTCGGTAAGCTACGACATCATGTGATGAGGTTTTCAGAAACCTCAACCAATCTTTAAACCAAAAGCTATCCTGCGACCCCGTCACCTACTGAACCAACAACCAACCACAGCCACCATCAACCGGAAGCACTCGGTACATGCGAGCACACGTGCACATTCGTCACAAGTCACGCTTCGACCGCACATCTGCGTATTTAATCAGCACCAACCGCCATTTAAAAAACACGATAAGTACTGTCATGGACGAAAGTGTAATGCCATGGATCGAAAGCGTACGATAACATTATACTACTATGTAAGAAAGTACCGGGAAACAATCAATAATACACAAAATGATAGTTATTCATCTAAAATTCTAAACTTATATTATCGCCTTCTAAGTATGCTCCTTCAGAAACGATTCACTTAGGCCAACGAATAATATCCAATCATCAAACATTTTTTAAACGCTTTTTCTAGAATTGAGTTCAGTTCTCGCCGCGAATTCTCCTTTATACATATATTCTACCGAATGAAAACGGGTGGCACGAAGTAGTAATATGAGTTTAGAAAAAATAAAGTAGTAAGTTGGACCCATATCTGGTGAACAAAGTGGTTGCTCGATGGTATTCGTTGGGTTTTTGGTCAAAAATTCTTTCACTAAGATGGCCTTGTGCGAAGGCGCATTATAGTGGTGCAAAAAATCCAGGGAAGGAGGGAAATGGCTCCTAGAAAAGATTGAAGAAGATTACGGAGGATAAATAATCATCTTTAATTTCATAATATTTGTACAGAAAAGAAGAACGGTATAAGAGATGGTGAGCTAACCCATTACTCACCGTCCACAAGCCTGCGCCTTCAAAATATTTTTATTATATCAGGCATGCTGCGCCAGCCCAAAAGAAATTAGCAGAATGATGATAAAAATTATGAAAAAGACCTCTATACCTGAATCAGCTAAGTATGTTTTCCGATATCACAATCAAAATAATTATATTAGTAAACTGATTACAATCAAACTAAATCTGTTATCCTGATCGACAACCGGTATCTGTAATAACAGGACATTTTTAATTGGATTACAAGATAACGCAAATAAGTCATAGAGGTCAACAACATTTCCAATCTAAATCATATAATTTGATTTAAAAATATCCGTCAACAATTCATACTAATGTTATAAAATGCGAAAATAACTCTTGTAACTTTCGTTTGTAAACGTTTCACTGAATTTCGACCAGTTAGACTATGACCTGGGTTAGGATATCGGATACTTTTTATCCCAGTGGTACGTTCCTGATGTCCGAACTTCATCCTAAATACTGGTATTGGACCACTCCAAGCCGGAAGACTGGGCAGATGATGAAAATGATGGCCGATATATATGCGGACGAAACCGCGGCTACAAGCAAGTTTCACAATACTCTAAACGTAGGTATAAAAACCTCCTCCTGTGTTTTTAGAAGTCGGTTTAAAACTAAAATACATTGAAAAACAACATGTACCTAATTAACAACTAATGAAGCTAAATTTAGTTGTTCCTAATAAACTGATTTGGAAGCAATAACCGCGGAGTGTGGAGCAACACATAAACAATTCGGCCACGCACCGCGCTATTGTGCATACCAGCGATTAATGTGACACATGTTTGAAATGCTGACATAATGACTTTTGCAGTACATTGGATAATCAAAGTTCATTAAATATGCTAACGCGTTGTTTTGGGCGTTCGGATGTTACAGTTTTGACCGCGTTTTGGGTCAATACACGACAATTTATGATTAAAGATCATATATTGCAAATTTAGCATTGATTTTGGCTTAAAGCAAGGAGTATTAAGCCAAAATCGGACCCAAAGCACCACTACCCACTGTCAAAAATGTACGAATGACAATATTAGGATGAGCTTTCTGCGGCACGAAGGGTTCTCCGTAAGTAATGACTGGTCAACATCCACGAACCGTCCTCAGCAAGCATTGCTCAACCTTGAAAATCGACTCATGCAGCTGTTATTATTTAGCCATGATCTCCTCTGTGATATAGTCCACATTTTATAGAAACAATTTATAATGCTGTGTGTAATAATTAATACAGAAACTGTGCTAAGCAAAGATGACTGGCACATACAGAAAGTAACGACATAATTATCGACATAGTAATGACACAGTAACAGAAGATGACATATCATTTGACCAATCCTAGGTAAAACCAGAAGGTCTTTTTAAACTGGTGGAGATTCTCGGAACTAAATGATTAGAAATGATTATAGAACAATACAATGCTGTGCCGGGGAAACTACCGATTAAACTCATCCGTCAGCAACACTGGAAGCCAATTTTAACATAAAAGACTAGAGGAATAATGATAAAGTATTAAATATTAATACTGACTCGTTGGTCCTTTGGTTGCAAGTGGTTCTATTGAGTCAAGGGCCCATGGGCGGCATAAATCTCTGTCACTAGGTCAGACACTAACCACACGAAAAGAAGAAGTATAAGGTCTTGAGTTCGAAGTTCAGGTCGCGCTAAGTGTTATTGGGTTATTTCAATTTAGGATTTCTCAATAACATCCAAAGAGTATTCGTGCACCGTTGACAGCAATAGGCTCTCCCTCTCATGTGCACACAATCATAACTGGCGATAATGTAGGTGAGCTAAACACCTCTACCTTACCATTCAGTGATCAGTTGTGATCTTAATTTATGAAAAGGCAACACAGCACATAAATATTCCAACCGTTTTCACAATAAAATTAAACAAACTTTAACAAACTGCTCTTCGAGAATAGCATCAATAAGATCGAGTTATTACGCAATGTCAAATTATTCTCTTATCTCTTTTCTATGCTTATGCTCTTAAAAGACAAAAGAAATAACAAGTTCAATAGTACCTACGAAGTAGTTTTTCTACTTTTACATCTGTTTTCTGTTTTCTAGTAGCATTACGCGAACGGGTGGCATACCGTTCCTACTGAGTCTTCTTTCTTAATCCAATTGTTTGTACAATGCTCTACAACTTTATTGTTGGACACTAGACAAGGGAATTCTGCTAAACGAGTTAGATTTAGTAAGTGTTTACCCTCCGGAGTTTGCCTCTCTGTGTTCAAGTCTCGAACTTTATCAAATCATGATGAGTGGCAAATTGCTTGTCATCGTCAACAATCAACAGAATTACCTATTTCCTTTAGCCGATTATAGAACTGCGCAGTTTTACTATGATACTATATATTATTTTAGTTATTTGCTATCTAGTCTATTCCGTTCAGGTTTATAATAATGATCAAAGAATTTCATGCTTCAATTCAACGCCCGTAAATCATTCTCTCAAGCTCAACGCTAATTAAGCCAGAATTCCAAATGGTCAAAGGTATAGACTAAACCCAGAAAACACCAATTATTTTAAATAAAAATTCAGTCCAGCCAGTTACTCCAAATCCATAATTTTAGTCCAGAAAAAAATATTTGAAGCAAAGTTTCGTGGTAATAAATCAAATACAAAGACCGGCAAGGAAAGCTACCTCCATAAATGGTAACGAACTATCATGCTAGACAAAAACCTATAGGGCGGCCTACAAAAGATATTTGAACCTTACAGGTATTAAAGCAAGGTGTATATTAGTACGATGGTAAAAATCCAAGCACCCGATAGGAGCATGAACACCAGTCAGCCTTGGTACACTCACTTTTGTATATAACTATTTTATTTATTATGAATGCTGATTTGTAGAACGGCAACATTATTTGTGCAGTTAATACAACCTTTGAAAATAAAGACAAAGAGTTGAAAATTGCTAATTTAGACAGCATAATTGTAAATATGTAGGCCAATATTGATTTACATTTTAAAATCGAGTTAAGCAATTATTTTGTTGTGTTAGATTCTTTTGTTTTAGTGGATTATTGAGTTAATAAATATCAATTTGAACATGTTACTCAAATTATCTCTAATGTAACGTTAAAACTGCCCAGTTGTCAAGCTGTAAAATAACATGTTTCCTTTATATGCACTGACGACGATGAACAAAATTAAAGGAAATATTTCCGTTTTGTGGTCTCTGACTAACTCTAGACAAATTTTTAGTGGGGCTGCCCCAAGAGTCTGTGGTTAATAATTCTAGTATAAATAAGGTCGACGTCAACTTGGACAATGGAGAACTGTTACAAAAATCCCAAAATGGATATGCAAAATCACGTCCCTATAAAACTAGTACGAAGGTTAAAGACAATATGAATGTAGAATGCAAAATTGTAAACATTCAGACCCAAGCGGTCATCTATTATAAAGATGCCATTGTTTAAAATCACGATGCCTGCGTCTTTTGTTAGATGAATACGGATTAAAACATCTCGACGCACGTTACTACTTGATTAGTACTACTGAACTATGTATACAAATTAACGTAACCCTTCTATCATATCCTATGTTACTTTGAGTTAGCGCAATACGTTTTTTCTCTATCTCCTCCTTCTCTCTTTCCTCTATTCTCTATTTTTCATCTTCTATTCATATTTTCATTAGTTTCCTCACCGTTTTCATTTATCACTCTTTTAGACGCATAGCTACTCACATGCATATAACAAAGTATTAAAATTAACAATTAGTTTAATTGTGTTAATTGGTATATGATGAAGTAGGTACTTGAATTTTTCAGAAATGCTAAAACCCAAATGAACAATGTTTCGTCGTTATTTTCTTGGTTCTTACGGTTTTTTCTGTTCAAAGTTACTGTTGAAGGATTTTCGTGTTCATGTTATGTGGGAGATGTAAGTTGCAATTCCTTTGAATTAGTTATTTGTTCCATCGAGGTGTGAGCTGTTTATGATAACCTGTTCTGTTCTGTTATTTCATAACCTGTAAGTGTCAATCTTTACGAAAGTAACAACTTATGCTAACCGAAAAACTCAAATGAAGGTCACACCGAAAGCATTCCAGGAAAACAAACTGCCAGTATGTAAATAAACAAAACTGGTTCAACAAAGAAGAATGGCAAGATGCAAAGAATCCGCTTGAGCAATAATTGTACCACATTAGCTTATCAGCGAATCGTTCGAGCGATTATGTTTGCGACATGTCTTAGAGTCGATCATGCGATTATTTTGCGAGAAGTCGCGGTACCTCTTTGCAGATCCACGACGCAATTAGACGCTCATGCGAAAGACTACGGTTGCCATAATCGCATACTGATGGCAATATTTTCTAGGAATATGTACGAAGAGATTAATTGGTGCCGTTCTGCGAAAATTATGTCCTATGTATGGAAATAACATCGCACGTAACTATGACGCGTGTTATAATTTGAATTTTCATCGTTAGTACCAAGTTGGCTTCGGAAATAAGTCAAGCATAATGTTGCTTTTATTTGATCGATGATTCGTAATACCTAATTTGTATTGTCCAGGTTTGATGGAAAAAGACTTACAGCTTCGCAAGACGAAGATGAAGAAAGGAACTGGACGACTCACAGTATGGGTTCTTACTTAGGTCTTAAATTCTAAACTATGCGGTAGAAAAATTTTTTTTACAAAAAAAGAAACCGACTTCAGAAAACACTTAATGCACTAAAAAGTTAAAAATAATACTATAACCTACCTATATTAATAAACCTCACCTAACCGACGATTAACCTATGATAAAATTTAATAATTCTTTGGAGTCGGTGCCAAGCAATATAATTTGAATTAATTAATGAATTAATATTTAGAAACTGTAAGATGTTTTGTTTTTCTGGCCTTAGTATGTCTATATAGTCATTCAGGTATCGTATATTGCTTGGCACCGACTCCAAAGAATTATTAAATTTTATCATAGGTTAATCGTCGGTTAGGTGAGGTTTATTAATATAGGTAGGTTATAGTATTATTTTTAACTTTTTAGTGCATTAAGTGTTTTCTGAAGTCGGTTTCTTTTTTTGTAAAAAAAATTTTTATTTGTTAATTTTTAGTGACATATTTTTAATCTAATAATAAAATATGGGTAGGCCTAGTAAAGATACTTTTCGTGTGAGAAAAGGCGTCGAACTGAAACTGAGAAAAAGGAAAACGATTAAAAGAAATTAGGGAAAGAAATGATCAACGCATTTTGAAAACAGACTGTCAAACCAGATGACCTACATGTTACGTAGGTTGAAGAAAAAGGAAGGTCAAGAAGTTAGTCTGTGGTACACCTGGAAAGTGCATACCGTTACAATTCCAACAAGCCCAAACACAGCTAAGATACATTGTCTTATTTTGGAGTTCTAGTGCCTGTCTCTTGGCTTCATCATCAGATCTGATGGTAAAATGGTTCTTATTGAACGCAAATGCTTCATTTGTTGTAGAAAATACCAAAATCGCTGTACGTTTTCCTATAAAACTTGAAGAGTTCCCTCGATTTTGCCAAAATTCAATCATCAGATCCCGACTTGGTGACTATGGAACCAAATGGAAAGCATAGGCTTTGGAATAAAAAAATAATTTTCGAAATCGG
The DNA here is from genome assembly GCA_949152445.1 of Cerastis rubricosa. Taxonomy (NCBI): domain Eukaryota; kingdom Metazoa; phylum Arthropoda; class Insecta; order Lepidoptera; family Noctuidae; genus Cerastis; species Cerastis rubricosa. The sequence continues at coordinate 21,607,490 of OX424532.1, forward strand.
TTCGTAAATGACTGAGTTATGCGCAATGCAGAGTAAACGAAAAGTTAGAAATATTTAACTTTTGTTGATTTTTTCAGAAACGGCTTGTCTGATTTTGATAAAATTTTCATGGGACCATTTGGGAAGTATACGCTTTCAAACAAAAAAATAATTTTTCAAATCGGTTGGCAAGCGACGGAGTTATGCGCGAACAAACATAAAAAAAAAAAAAAATACAAACATCCGAATTGAGAACCTCCTCCTTTTTTAGAAGTCGGTTAAAAATAAAACAAAAAGAAGAAGGAAGAAAAATAAAGCTATCAAATGAGGTATTACTTAACTCTTTAACCTTTCAATAAGAAAAAGAACTACGAGAGCTAGACTACTGCACTATACTCGCTAACTAAATTGAGCTCCAATTGAAAGTGTTTATGTCGAATAACTTCATAAACAAAGTCGTGCGTCCCTAAACAAAACTCGATCAACGCCGAGTGTGGCTGAACAGTAAGTAGAAGAGATAGAAGGCACATTCCTATGGGCATACAATGAATAATGGCCAATAATGACTAAGACGGACTAGGGGTCAGGCATCCGAATCATATTTTACTTGGGTAGTGGATGATAGAAAGTCCGTGATGCATAACGTCAAGAAAAGGGACAAAAAGATAAATAATCGAATCGATCCATGTGATAATCCCTGAAGATTGTGTTTTGTTAGCAACCAAACTTTTTAGACTGTAGGTACTTATTTTTATGGTTCCCTGTGATATGACTACAAAGGGAACTCCTGATAAAGATATGTTACTAAATAAGGGAGGAAGAGAATGAATCTAATGAGACAAGCTGCATTGACTGGCATCCTAATTGTGTTGCCCCCAAATCATCGCAGCGATGATTTGCTGCAGTTTTTGGAAATGGTCCTTTTCAAATTCTCCATGTTGTGGTATCACTGTGTCCGAGCATTGCGTCAGCGCAGCGCAGTGAAAGTTAGACGACAGCTGATTGGTGCGCGTATTTATCTAACTTGTACTCGCCGGCCCTTCGCGCTACTTGTACTGTTCACCCTTTATTTGTAGTAAATGTTGTGGTTTTGCTTCGCGGCCTTCACTTGTTTTGATTTGTGTGTCAGTGTGGCTTTTGAGTAAGTTGGCGTTGTTGAACGTACTAAGGTGTGGTGTGGTTTGTATATCTGTGCTATAAGCAACGTTGTCAACAGCGATCAGTCTGTTATCTGCACCGACCTGTCTCACTGCATTGCAAATGTCTCTTCTAGTACGAATTGCCATTTAACCTAGTCCAGGATGCCACAAGTAATCATTATTTGCCTAGCTTTTTCTCAACTGTGTTGGGCCCGGCTTCCAGTCTAAGCGGATGCAGCCGAATACCATCATTTTTCATAGAGCGACTGCCTGTATGACCTTCACAATGCAGTATTTTAAAGAGAAAAAAATGTTGTCCCACACTATGACTTTCTTCTATATCGTAGATGCGTTTACAAACATTTAAACACACATACACACAGCCAGACACGGAACAGCTATCTGTTGGCCATACAAATATTTGTTCCGTGCGGGGATCGAACCCGCGACATGCAGCGCCTGCTGCGCTGCATGTCGCTCGAACAATTGCTGAACCACTGTGCCGTGCCGTCGTCCCGGCCTTGATAAGACTAATGCCAGAAGTAGTATCAAGCAAGTCTTATTCTTCTCTCCGATCCGAAAACGTGTAATGTGACAAGCCTTTTCTCATTATAGTGATCTCGGGTCTTCGGAGGAATGAACCGCATGGTGGGATCTTGTGCTACACCGTCGACTCGACTTGCCCGTCCTATTAACCAAACCGGTACACAGCATTACAGGTGTCACAGGACCGGCTGTGAAGTCATCAACCCTGTGACTACTTAGACTATCTATTAGTATTGCTTATTATATGGAGGGTTTAGGTGGACTTTAATTTGTAATACCGAACTTAATCATCATATTTTTTGTATCGATACTCCTCACGTCTGCAGCGTTTCAGTAGCCAATGTTATTTGGCCTTGTATATGTGTTACGGGAAGCATGGCACAAATGTGTGGAGGCCTATCCTCAGTAGTAAGGAGAACAAGGCTGCCTATGATTACGGTACTCGTGCTTACTTGCATCATCATCAGCCTACAACAGTTCATAGGCCATAGGCGTCTTCAATCGCACTCCACTTAACTCGGTTCTCAGCAACTCTCATCCAATTGCTGTCAGTCACTTTACGAAGGTCTTCGCTCCACCGAGTCAGAGGGCTTCCCACCTTAAGATTGTCGACTCGCGGACTTCCCTAAAGAACACGTCAACCCCAACGGTCATCGGTTCTACGGCTAATTTGACTGGCCCATTGCCACTTCACCTTACTTATTTTGTGAGCTACGTCGACAACTCCGGTTCTCTGTGGGATCACTTCGTTTCGAATGCGATCCCTCAGAGAGACTGCAAGCATAGCCCATTTCATTGTACCCGTACGTTCTTAACCGGTTCGAAAAACACAGGCACCATATACTGATTTTATAATGATGATGGGAAATAGGCAATAAACAACTCAAGTATTAAAATGGAATGTGTAACTGAAAGCCTAGAAATACCAAAAAGTTACGTTTTCAATTAAAATCGAATACAAAAATTAATAATTTCCATCGTTCATAAAACGTACACTAGTTAGGTAGTTCGTTTCTCGGAAACAGAAAATTCCCAATTGACTTGTATTTTCTGTTAATTACTGCTATCGACTAATTAGTGAACGTAGTATGTATTTGTTGGAAATATGACGTGCGACGTAAGTGTACATTGTTAATGACATTGGGCGTTGCATTTTGGGTGATTGATGATTTTGGAGGAGCTCGTGGTTGCAAGTGCTACTGCTGGGCATGAAGGTCTTGGGATCGATTCTTGGGTTGAGCAGAGTGTAATTGGGTTTATCAGTAGCAACCCAAACTTTAAATGGTTTGGTTTTTGGTAGTTGGTTTGTAAACGGTCGATGGCAATAGGCTCGTACCGTGTAATTAAGAGACTGGAACATGAAATCGAGCGTGTTGCTGTCAATTGGATACAAACAATCCAGACAATAAATGCAAGTGAAAAAATCCTTATGAAAATACATACCACACACAGCTGAAAGCCGCGCCCACTCAGTTGTACTTTCCAACACTTGACCAGTATTAATGTTCAGTAGAAACTTTGCAAGTATAAATAAAAATGAAGGACCTCATGATCAACAGTCGCGCATGCAACCAGTGACCAACGGAGCAGTCCAAAAAGGTACATGACACTCGAAAGACCAAAATGCTGTGTCAGATTTTTGTTTACGATAGACTATTTCAATTTCCCTTAGTAAACACGAGTTCTATAGCTACAAAAACTGCATCTTAGATCAAAATTAACTTAAATATAGCTATCAAGGAATTACGGAACGGTAATATGCATGTCCCAATCGATTAACCGTACGCAGCGTGCGTCCAAATATCATAATTAGTAATTATCTACACCCACCGTATTCAATTTATATGGGCTTTAATTTTAAAATAATCCGGTACGTAGGTAACTATTGATTTGTTCTACGTTATAATGACGAGATTTACTTTGTAAATCTACACTAATATTATGAAGGGATGACGTAGCATTTAATCTCCGAAACGACTCTTCGTGTGTTTTTCTTTGTTTAAATGGTAATTTTTCAAATACATTCTCAAAAAAAAAACGATTTAAACATGCTCAGGCATCTTACTGGCTGTTTATTGATAAGTGCATTAACTCACCAAAAAAAAGGAAGAGTTTAAAATGACACATGACAAATAAATAATGACTGGCTTTAAAAACCTGAGTCCATTTCACGCATCATTCTTTTTTTGCTGATACACAAATGATGGCATGATGTACCCAAAACGTTGTTGCATTATTTACTGCCAGTTTTATTATGCTCATGTACTTTTCGACTCATGATTCATTACAATATTAAAGACGTTTTTAATAAAATATATCAAACAGAACAGCTACGGCCAGAAATTGATAGAAAGAACATCACTGGTTTATCGAAACATTCATTAATGCACGTCTTTTTGCCATTATCGTCATCAGGCTATAATGTTCCCACTGCTGGGACACAGACCTCCTCTCTATGAGAGGGAGTGGGCTGTAATCCACCACGCGGGCCCAGTGCGGGTTACTAGATGTCACATTCACCCTTTTTGAGTGCAGCGGTGATGTAATAAATTACACAAAGTAATGCGCCTGCCTGGGTTCGAACCCACGGCTTGCTGCTCGTAAGTCGGGGCTGCCAGCACTGGGCCACCGCTGCTCTTTTTGCCATGGCAGGCAGAATCTACACACCACCTGCTATGAACCTAACTCTTGTCACTTTCTTCACGCTCATACATCTGGTCATGCACGTACAATTTTATACTCCAAATAAGCTCGCGTTTGTCGCGACTCGCCTGATGTGAAGCGACTAGCTGTCCGGGGCAACTTTGTTTGCGTCACATTTTCCCCGTTTTCTCAACATTTTTCATTGCTGCTCCACTCCTATTGGTCGTAGCGTAATGATATATAGCCTATAGCCTTCAGCCTTCAGTCCAAATCGGACCAGTAGTTTCGGAGCCTATTCAATGCAAACAAACAAACAATGAAATCTTTCCTCTTTATAATATTAGTTTAGATTTAGATAATGCGGCCTAGGGTGGAGTCTAAAAGAAACCGATTCACTCGAACTTTGAAGAGATCCTGATTATAATGATCGGGAAACAGAAGCCGGCAGTGATAGTACTTTTAGTAGAACTGCCATGAAACATCCTCCAATTACAAGTGTTAAGCTAAGTCGAAATAGCAGATAAAGGAGACCTATATCAGCAATTGCACAATAATGGCTATTACCATAAACAGTAACCAACCACCTACACATTCGTCACAAAATATTCAATAGGTGTTCCAAAACGTAACAGATAAGATACTGACACCCACGCCAACATCCTGCCTGACTGGCACACTCATATCGATGACAAACTGACATACTATATGTGTGGAGTGTACGTAAGTAGGCTTCACTGCTTTTAGTAGAGGGGCTAAAGGGATTACAAATCCTGCAATGTCGGTTATCACAATAAACACTATATCTGGGTGGTTCGTAGTTGGTTGCTTGGATCGAAGGACCATTACAATGTTGTGACCAAGACTGACATAATAACTAACTGTAAGGTAAAGAATGTATCAGTAGACTTCCCAATGAATCAACTCAGATTTCCGCTAAGCTGGAGCTGATTCCAATCCCAGCAGATATAAAAGAAAAGGGCCTTTGAGATGAGTGCGGATGCTCGAAAACGCTGACTGTGCTTCATGGTGACGACAGACAGAAACAGTGCAGTATACCAGAAGACAAATGCTTGATACTGATTATCAACTGGTGGGTGTAAATTCTCGACTGAGAGCTCTCTGTGTCTCTTCTGAGACGTCTCGCAAAATACCGATACAAGACGGCGAGCAGGCAAGGAACACCGAGACTAGACGAGCACTACTGTATACACTCTCGCACTCAACCTGCCTAAGTGTGTCCCGGCGAGAGTCTACAGCAACCAGGATGTGAACGTTCTTATTCTTTCCGTATCGTATGGTTAGTGCCCTTATCTGTTATCAGAGTTTTTACCCCGCCCATGGGCCTCTGACTTGGCTTGACATGCCGTCAAAAATCAAAATCATTTATTCGCTTAAATAAGGTCAGAAGGTTCTTAAAGATAAGTAAATAGATCTCTTATTCTGCCATTAATTTCGGCGTGCAAATATCTCTCAGCCATGCTGGTTTCCTCACGATGATTTCCTTCACCGAAGCAAGTGATAATTATACAATACGCACATGACTCTGAAAAATCAGAGGTCGGGTCTTAGGTTGGAGCTCGAGACCCATAGATTGGCAGTCCGACGGCACACCACTACGCTATCACTGCTGCTGTGTAATGTGCATGTGTACGTTGAATCGGGATCAGTGTTTATGCAACAAATGAAGATCGTAGTCCAGAAGAGAATGGCATCGAATCCTTTGGAAACGTGACTAAATAATTCAGACTATAAACCTAATGAGAACCTTGAGAATGAATTACAAAACCTTTCACTCCACACCTGCTTCAATCAATCAGCCGTTTAATTATAAATATAATCTAGAACATAACCCTAATAGATCTTAAACAAGTGGCTCTGGCCTACCACAAGTATTGATTTAGCTAAACCTTATCAGCCATATTGGCACTTTACACCTACGCTTTTCGAACGATAAACACACACTAGCTGTAAAACGCGTTTGTTATCAGAACTTTTATCTAGACAACTAGGCACACAGGTTTGGGTCCAGAAGTATTGGGTCAGGTCTTGTGACGCAAATTGTGAAAGGTTCTTGTAGGTTTTCTGTTAAATCAATAAGGACTTAAATGGGTCATGTTTAACATCCATCTTCAGAAGGGATTCGGGTATAAATTCCAGTGTTTTTCTCGTTTTCGCGCAGTTTCATCAGTAAGATTTAGGTCTATCAATTTCTTTACTGATGTGTAGTACTTACAATTATTAAAATAATGGTTGACTGTATCTGAATCTGGTGAACTGAGTTTTACATTAACGCCTTTCGTGGGCCTTAAAAGAGATGTTAAAGATAAGACTGATAAGGACTAATGATGATCAAAATACTATTAATCGAAAAACCTATCCTTCCTTCGGGTCCTTGCAAAGGTGAGAAGGTACTTCACGCCAGAACAGCTGCTCAACTTGTATCAAGCGCAGGTTCGATCATGCATTGAGTACTGTTCTCATCTCTGGGACGGATCTGCCAAATACCAGCTTGATGCACTTGAGTCGATTGAAAAGGTGGCCAAGAGGCTCATTGGCAATGAGGCACTGGTCAAGTCTAAGCTCCAGAGCCTTGAACATCGTCGCCGAGTTGCCAGCTTATCGGTTTTTTATCGGTTACATTTCGGGGAGTGTGCGATGGAATTGCATGATCTGATTCCGGCTAGCCCGTTTCATCATCGGACTACCAGACGTACGGCGATGCGCCATCGGTACTTGGTGGACATCCCACACATACGCACTAAGCGTTTTGGGAATACTTTTATAATGCGTACCGCTAAGGAGTGGAATTCCCTGCCGGAGTCTGTGTTTCCCGATAGCTACAATCTAGGGGTCAAGAGTGAATAGGTTTCTTCTAGGCAAGCGTGCTTCACCGTCGACCACATCATCGCTTACCATCAGGTGAGATAGTGGTCAAGCGCGGGCCTATAGATAATAAAATATATATATATATATATATATAAATATTCCATAACACAAAAGATTCAAAACTGTAATAAAAGTAAATTACAGCAAAACCATGGAAAAAACACACGTAAACTGACTCCGGAAGAATCCGAAAGGCGTCGTACATTCGCTTGTCAAACAAGCCTTTAACTACACTTAATAAAGCAATTTCGCATTTCCCACAATGCTTGTGAACGAACGAATGAATGACTGTGTTTGAACGCTTTCATTCATCAGTCGGTCGCTTGTAATATTGTTACAATGAAATTGCTTCATTTCTCTTTTTATCCTGAGTTTCCCGACTTACTCGTAAGGTCGGTGATCCTTACGGAATGTGTAACTGTACTGCCATGCACCTTTGCTTTGGCTGAATATGTTTTGTTCCTTGGCTTAAAAAAAAAGTATTTAGTTATTTCTTCTTTGGAGAAGAGTAGGAGGTAAAAGTAAATTGCATGCAATGCAATATCGACAAAAAATTGCGAAGATGAAGAACTGAGTATAACCCAGACTTAAAATTAAAGCAGAAAAGAGATGAAAGAATAAGAAGAATTAATAAGAGCTGTCAAAATAAATGGAATTAAAACTTCCAAACAGGTTTAAACGGTAAAGTTCTACGAATTAGGCACCAATTTTCTTGTTGACGGGTCTACGTAAACTTTAGACATCTTTATTTTTTCTGTTTAAAAAATGTTTTTTTGCAAATCTTCATTATTGGCCGTAATGTGCTTAAATCACGTCCATCTTGAAGTTTAATTTTAAAAGATGCTACAGAAGAGTAAAATAAGATACGCAATGCTTAGATATGCAAAGATCTGCTTTAGACATTGTAAGGACATTATTATCTTAGGATGTTAAAAGGTTATGCATCATCATAAAGTTAATGGTATTAATACAGATGAAACGTCATTTTGCATAAGTGCAATATTTCAAAACTTTGTTTTAATTAGAATCATCTCATTCTGCAATGTCTAAAAATCAGTGAGCTACACCATTTCTAGCACTAGTGCATTAAGAAATAACACCAGTTTTGTGTGTATTTGTTATCTTAATGTGAATCTTATTAATTTCTTTTCCGGGCATTTCGGAACATCTTATTATACAACATGTCTTGTTTAAGTGAATGTTTATAATATGTCACTTGTCTTATTTTATGCTGTAACGTTTATGTCTTAATTAAATTATAATTGTCTGTATTTTGTCTCGTGTTTTTGTGTCGGAACATTCACATCATTTGGGTTTAATGGAGCTTGAGGATGGTTTGAGGGTCAATGAGTAACTGGGTTGTGAAGGTCAGATAGACCGCCGCTCCATGTACAATACAGGTATTCAGCCGATTCCGGTAAGACTGGAAGCCGACCCCAACACTGTTGGGAAAAGGCTAGGAATTTGATGATGTAGACTGGTTGTTACTACGATGGAAAAGCTTCAAATGTCATAACATGACATAAGCTACCGAAAATCTAATCATTTTGAAAGACGTTGTAGAAATAGGAAATGCATAAAACTCGATTGCCAAGTATCTGGCGTCAGCAATCATTCTTAGCGGATGTTTTTCAACTGCAATATAATTTATGTTTATCCTTCCTCCTGTTTTAGTCATATTCGTTACTAAATGTTTGATTAGTCTAATTATGTTCTTATCGTTTGTTGTGAACGTTATATTCCATTCGACATTATCTTTACACTCTGTTTCCCTTTTAGGTACAAATTAATTAAATGCACGGCGTCTGTTTACCTCAAATATGTTTTAAGAAACATATTCTATGGTCATCTACCAACCCGCACTGGGCCCGCGTGGTGCATTACAGCCCACTCCCTCTCATAGAGAGGAGGCCTGTGACCCAGCAGTGGAAACATTATAGGCTGATGCTGATGATGATGATGATGATGATGATTCTATGGTCGAAAAAAAAATGGTTATTGCCGTATTTTCGTTTTTACTTAACCGTAGACAGCGATGTAGTGAAAATTTTCGTTGTCATAGTCTGTCTCGGATTAATATTTTTATTTGTTTATGAAACTTGCTAGCATATTTGCAGTAACAGCCAATTACCATCAACCGGACACGAATCTAGACTCCAACTGCAAAACTCCTTACGGAAAACCCCAATAATACTTTGCCCGAACTGTGAATTGAACCAGGACCTCTACTAAGCAGTAGAGCTAGCGACCACAAAACCAACGTTGCAGTAAAACCTACATTTAATCGTTATTACAGTTAACTTCCACAGTTCAACAATTCTTTTTAAAGTAACATCCAGAGGCTACTTTACATAGTTTTAATCGGGTAACTGTCGGAGAAAATGTACGGCCTTGGCAATCCTGATTGGCCCCGCACTATCGGTTTCATTCTGTTATTACAATCGTTCGTATTGCGTATCAATAAGGTATAAAACGTTAGTTTTATAAGGTAATTGGTAGGCGTTCCTATTTACGTAGTGTGCTTAGAGAGAGCAATTGGCTTTTGCATTGTGGATAGCGGGTTTACTTCTCGCCTGGTGTTTTTCTATGAATATGTAGTTTGGTTTATATTTGTGTTTTTTTTTCTATAAATATATAGATTTTTGGTTAGAAATGTTCCTAAAAAGATATTTTCGTCCTTGTAGCACCCACTTTATAAGTGAACATTTTATATCATTATTAAAAATCAAACACATACCCATAGAAAAAAAAACATGTGAGCGCAACCCGCAATGCAACAGTAGGGGGAGAAGAAGAAGAAGACATGCTGCGCGAACCCTAAATAAATTCAGAAAAGAGCAGATGAATGATGATTAAAAACCAAACACTAGAACACTATGTTAATGTTTTACATAATTAAATCGCACTATCATCCTTAACAAACCAAATCTTTCAACAGCCTTGTGCAAATACCACATGAATGTGCAAAAAAAATCAACAAGCTACGGAATAGGTGCCAAAAAACATTTCAATTGAAGAAACAATACACGAAGCAAATTCTAGATTATGACAACCATTGTACTAGAATCCGTAGTAAATAAACTATAAATATGGATTACTATTTTAATCGCCATGGAAGGTCACAATTAATACGCTCTAGAGGAATTTCAATTGTGAAGGAAATTATGCCAGGTGCCGTGGTGTAGGAAACTAAGGGATTATTGAAAGGATATTGCCAGTAGAATTTACCTGAAGCTAAGATAAAATTCTTCCACAAATTTTGCTCGAGGAGCTCGTGGCTAAATAATAACAGCCGCACGGGTTGATCTTTAAGATTAAGCTTTAAGGTCAGATAGGCAGTTGCTTCATGTAAACTACTGTAAGTACTCAGCAGCATCCGGTTAGACTGGAAGCCGACCCTAAGATAGTTTGGGAAAAGGCTAGGCAGATGATGATTTCCAGTAGAATTTACTTGAAGCTAAGATAAAATTCTTCAAAAAAAAGAAATGTTTACTTAATATTTGGTTACCTATAATTGAAGGTTTATATCCCCCCAAAATGTCAATGTGGCGACACTTGGGGGAGGCCTATGTCCAGCAGTGGACGTCTTTTGGGCTGAAATGATGATGATGATATCCGAATAATAATACCTTAAAAACTGACGATTTTCACCTGATTGTGTCTTCACTTTAAAAAAGCTGTTTAGGAATTAATGGCGCCAATATTATCATCAATCTCTTGGCCTTATCCCAATTAATTTGGGGTCGGCGCAGCATGTCTTCTTCTTCCATACTTCTCTATTACATGTCATCTCATCAAATACCTCCTTTCTTGCTATATCATCCTTGATTAATTGATTGCATCAATAATCGCTCACAAAAACTGATATACTACATTGATCAGTCCACTCGAGGCTGAGCAGATACCAAGCAGGTTTAAATTAAATTTATTCGCCTAAATCTTATCCAGCATCATCATCATTCATCGAGGAGTACATGGTACTCCTCGATGGAACCAATCGTTGCCACTTCGACCGGTCTTGTCACCCTGTACGTAAATGTTCCTGCGTTTTCAAACTTTCTCTATTCTTTACGACCCAAATAGCAAAGAACGTTCAAATACGTATATCTCCTATTCCATAACAACATTGTGCAATACAGCTGAAACCGGGTATTATCATCATAGTGACAGTGTTGTCAGGTAAAACCGCTTCACACGGAGATATTTAATACCGGAGCGACGTAGATAGATCGGATGTCACGCATTCAGCATAATATCTGACATTCTTTGACGTTCTACTGCTGATTCTGCTTTCAAATGTATGTATATGCTTGAATCATGGATATTTATGACGCCATGTTAATGTATGTATATGACATAGCGTAGTTTGTACTAGGTACACTTATTTTCACATCATCTGCCTAGCCTTTTCCCAAACAATCTTGGGGTCGGCATCCAGTCTAACCGGATGCAGCTGAGTACCAGTATTTTACATGAAGCGACTGCCTATCTAACCTCCATAACCCAGTAACTGGATAATACGATACCCCTTGGTAAGACTGGATGTCAGACTATTAGCTTCTGACAACTCGTGACGACTGTCAAAGATCCACAAATGACAGCTGGGACCAACGGCTTAACGTGCTTTCCGAGGCTCGGAGGAAACTCGATATGTAATTATGGCCACCCATCCACAGACCAACTTCGGCAAGCACGACTTAACCTTATAAATCGACCCGGCTGTTATTATTTAGCCACGAGCTCCTCTGGTACACTTATTTTCTATGTCATATAAATCAGAGTAACATCAGAAAATTAATGTATATGCAACGGTTGTATAATATTTGGATCAAAAAGAAGAAAAGGGTCAAATTACAGATTTATTTTGAAAAGGTGAAAGACTTTTCTCCAGCATATGTATCTTCATTATCCTTTAATAGTTGACGACCGGATTGGAACAAAAATTACAAACATGATAAGATTAACTATGAATACTGCTGGTACAGTTCTTAAAAAAAAGCGTGATAGCCGCCCATTAACGTAGTGGTCAAGCTAAACCAATAAATAAAGCAGATAACAGCTGAAGGCTTTAAAGCCGATGATAAAAGTCGTTTGGACGTGATAAGGGAAGGACCGCTGTAAATTTTGGACTTTAGAGACCAAACACTGGACAGGGTCAAGTATAAATTAAGGATAAGAATAAAATGTGAAAGATGACGTCGGTATCGAAAGACTCTTTGAAGTTTGTGACCCATGGTACCTGATGATTTCAAGAGACCAATTGGCATATAAAGCCTTAAAAAGAGGGGCCTAAAATCACCTACAGATACAAATCAAATTTATAGAGCAGGCAGTTTAACTTAGCAGATATAATTAGAACTACAAAAAGAGGAAGTGATTTTGAGGATATAAAAACAATCATAGCCTTCAGTAATCGTTTTCGTTCGTCGTCGTTATTTCTGTTTTATAACAAAAACATTTTTATCTAATCATGAAAGTTAATGCGCAAGAGTTATATAAAGCCATTGAAAGGAATATTACTGCAATTGTAAAATGTAATTACAGATGACGGTCCGCTTACAGTGTTTCATAACAAGCTGTGCTGGAACTTCGATTTCATTTACCACACAATTCTTCTTTTACATCTTATCAAATTATATATAACCAAGTTATATTGGTGACAGTAGAATTTTCTTAGATGCATGTGGAACTCTGATCGGGAACAAGAATCACATAAATGACGATAAACTAAAACGTAGCAGCCAAAGAACAATAATTTAACTTTGCAATCTCTTAAAACACACAACATAATTCAAACCATATCAAACGTGAAAATGAAACACGACCGACCAACAACACTGCTAGAAAAAAAGTAGGCCACTCATTCGCACACCGCATTTCTTTCCGGCCTGACGGAAAAGTTAGCAACCGTCCTAGAGTATCCAATGTCTGTTCAATGAACATTTATTACCAAAACAAAGCCGCAAAAGTTATGCATAATAATTGAGATCGATTGTACAACGTAGGTGATTATCCCACGGAGGTGATGGCACTGGCAACCAGTCAAGGAGTGTCACTAGTTTACATAGCCGTATCCGGTTCCGGAAAGGTTAGCAATAGGTCAACTTATGCTGATGCCGTATAAAAAGACGAAAAAGGAGGACACAATCGGACCTTCAAGGTTTTAGATATAATAGAGGCGATGAGAAGGGCATGACCTCTTTTTAGGATTTGTATGAGAATTCGTGATAAGATTGTAAGATAGGATGTGGATGCGCGTGAACTTTTCAATACACATCTGCTTTGTCCATAACAATAGTTTTTGACTGCCTTTCAAAACAAAAGACTTCTGAATGAGAGAAGGCTCGATCATTGACCACCATAAAAACCATGAGTAAGACATGAGTAGCCATGATAAAAGTAACCATGGAGTTTCTTGCCGGTTCTTCTCCATAGGAAACGACCAACCCGAACCGAGCACCTTTTTGTCGACGTTTTATAAGTGCCGTTTTATAGACCTATGTGAAATAAAAATATTTTGATTTGATTTGAACTACAATTTGCAACTTGATTTAAGAAAATTAAAACACAACAAAATTAGTACTACCAAAAATTAATACCCAATCAATCAAACCATTAACTGCAACAATAAACCATTTAGCTATAAAACTACAAACACAACGACCATCTAGGCAGCATCTCAGCCATTCTAGCTGTTTTGATTATAAGATTATCGACTTCGCTTCGAATTCTGAGAATCGTAACTGCGGCCCACGATTCTAACCTTTAAAGTTAGGTAAATCAGATGAGAACGGTAAGCAGAGTTTATAGTCAAGAGACTTGAGAAGTCGCTGAATATCAAAACATGCATAACACATGATTCAGAGCTTAGCCTGGATCTCGGAACAGGAGTTAACGAGTGATTAAAGATGTATGAACTGTGGATATGGCGGAAACAAGATTTAACTATTGGCTAACTATCGCTCTGAATAAAACAGTAGCTTCGGTCCGATGACACAGTTATTGTCAGTCTTTAAAGCCAGAAAATAAACCACTATCTTCTCTTAACTAGAAACAGCATATAACCCCGATAGAAAAGTTCTATTTTCAGTCATCTTTAATGAATGAGACTTTAGAATGTTCAATTTAGTAGATATTCCTACCATTTTAATTATATTTTATTTTTTCAATTTCAGCGCGTGTTTGTTGAAGCCTCGTGTTTCAATATTTAGTATCCGTACAAAAAGGTTTGTGTATTAAATATATCAATGATAACTCGCTCGTTACTAAGGATGTCTTGGTTCCCTATTACAATTGCCAATCATCCATTCGTTACTAATACAGGAAACAGAGACCCAAAACAAAGTGACATTAGATCAGTGATAATAACTAAGATGGAAAAGCCAGAAATTATTGACACAAGCTACCATACAAAAAGTACTACAACAGCAGCGCCAGCTAGGACACTAATGTAGTACTAACATTAAAATTCTGAATCGCGCTGTTAAAATTATCCGCGACTAAGACGATAAATGCTCTGTATGGTGTCGGACGTAAAGAATAGCATATCTTTCCTCCCTCCTGTAGGTGTCGTAAGAGGCGACTAATGGATTTGCAAGAGAATGGACAGCAGCGTTCTCTGTGCTTTTGTGACAACCGTGCTATGATCGCCAACTCGCCTGCCAAGCGTGGCGATTATGGCAAAACCCCCCATGTTATATAAATGTCAATGTGGCGAAACTTGGGGGCGACCTATGTCCAGCATCGGACGTCTTTCGGCTGAAATGCTGATGATGATGAAGACATAAATTATAGTAGCCAAACAGACACAACACCCGTCTCGTCGCAGGATCCTTCCTTTTTTGTGGGGATGATGAATTCTGCACCCGGTTCTTCCTTCATATTCCTACTTCTGTGCTTGCGATTTAAAAATCTTCCGTCGCACGATCCCTTTAGGGTCTCAGACAAAAAGACATCTTCCCATCTCTCTTACGTAATATACACCGGACGTAAATCAGCACCGAGTAAGCAACTGAGTTGAATCAAACAATTAGTCCTGATATACCGATAGCAAGTTAATTCAGTACAACGAACAACTAGACAGCACATTATCTCACATCCGGTGGTACACCCTATCATTATTTTAAGTATTGTATGTTTTTTTGCGAACTGTACTTCTTTGTAGAGGTTAGGATTGGCAATAACGTTAATGAAAATATTTAGACAATAAAATGCAAAAAAAAGTAAAGTAGTATGAAAGAAAGGAGAGGAGAGAGGAGAGTAGAGGGAAGAGAAAGGAAAATAGTACGAAGAAATCATGTATGTATGAAAGTAGTATGACTTTTATAGTTTATGTAAATGCAATGGATGTCCTTGACAAAATGCCTTTGCAAGCAGATTCGTATAGCAGTACTGGTATCGCTTCGGAAATGAAAAGTCAACTGGAATATACAGAATATTTATTTATTTGTTTAAAGCACATTTTTATAAATTAAGCTTAAAACTGATGACAAGATAACTTGAAAGTAATAATATTGCAGCAAGTATGATCTATTATTAAATATCACGTAGATATAACATACGGATGTGTAAAAAAAGAGTCACTTAAAAATTTGTTTAGTTGGCAAAATTGAACATATTTTTTTATCTTTAGGGAGTCTTCTTACAAAAAGCTATAGATTATTGCAATGCTTCACAACGAAGTCTGCAACAGGAACTAAGGCTTCAACAGCCACACTAGAAAACAGTAAAACTAAAGTATTGTAATGAGCCGGTAACACAGAAACCTCCCTACAAAGAAGATTAGCCTGGTCACGTTTTAGTAACAGGATTATACATAATCTATACTATGGCATATGGAGATAAATTGTGTAGTTGTCCATAATGGCATAGAGTCATAGATTATACCTACGTGTATATTTTTCAACTACACCTATGGTACATGTGTTTTTTACTGTGTCATGTTTTATCATTGTGTAATTGAACTGAATCAAAAAGCCCGTGTAATTTTCCATTAACATTATTTGGTCATTTTCAGGTCAGATAGGCAGTCGCTTCATGTAAAAATACTGGTACTCAGCTGCATCCGGTTAGACTGGAAGCCGACCCCAAGATAGTTTGGGAAAAGGCTAGGCAGATGATGATTATTTGGTAATTTGCGATAAAGGATTCTCAATTCACCGATCATCGTCAGCATCCACTCTCACTGTTGTAGAAGCACCTCCTTTGTAAATTCCATGTTCTCCTATACCAGCATCATCCAGATTTTTTCCCGCGAAGGCAACTATGTCTTCTGCTTATTTCGCCGCCGGATGAATAACAATTCTATTCCCAGTCTTTGGAAGCCACTCAGTCATTTTACTCTCCCTGTAATCATCAATCCATCGATCTAATTATACGTGCGATTTGTATCATATGTAGCCAAAATTCCCAGAAACGTTGATGTGACCTTTAACAGAATCCAGATACAATGTTCAATTAATCCCCCACACGTCTCTGCTTATCCTGGCAGGCATTACAACTTTGAAGGTCAACATCTTTTATCGCTTAACTCCATTCTTTACTTCAACAGTCACTGGTTTTATACTTTTCATCTTTTTCTAGGTTCACTTATTTTGTGATCCTATTTAATCGTAGTTCTTTCGTCTGTTTTTTCATTACAGTCCTTTTCTATTTTCGTCCAGTAATCTTATTTTGATGGTTGATTGAAATTACCGTTTCTCATCTTGCGCCGGCTGTCAATAGGAATATAATTCGTACATTTTTGAAGCTCGTTCTAGTTAGCTGGTATTTGCATTTTATTTTAAAACATAGTATTGACTTTTTGTTAAGTGTATAGATTTTCATTTATTTAGTCTCTTTCATAGATACATCAGTTTGGAAGGCTTAAAATTTGCTCCCACAATTTGTTCTTTTATTTTTTTCCGAATCCAACATTACAAAAATCTCATCGTCACGAATCACTAAGATTACCAACCAATATTAAATTCACAATAGAAACTTTATTCAATGCATCGTCACTCACAACATAGCAACTCATTATATTAAATTCTCCATGGTTATTATTTTATCCGATTCCTATATTTTTATTAAAATTTCCATACATTTCGCATGTTATCAAAGTTATTATTAAAGGTTTTGCACAGTATAATCGGCCAGTCGCTGTAAATCGCTCGCTTTCGATCCATATTCAAATCGATTCATTTGTTCCACACTTCCCTATCGTTGTGATGTGGTCGACATTCCTTTAAAAGATACAATATTCGTACCAGCTGTAAACATCGGCAACTGATGGTGACAGTTCAAAAAATTATAATGACTGTCAAAATTATAATGACAGTCAAAATCCAAACAGTAATTTGGAAACTGCGTAATTGAAAATGAAACTTTTTAGAATTCGATTTCTATAACAATAGCAACCCAAATAGTGTGTCAGTAAATCAAAGATTACTTAGAAAACCCCAGAACAGCAACATTTTAAGTCTTGTACGTACAAGGTTTCTGCCAGTCGGAAAATCGCCATAACGAGGGGTAAAGACCGCATCATTAAACGCAATGTTCAGTTCTAGAAATCTGTCGAAAGATCTAAGCGTTCTTGTATTTTACAAAGCACGAAAAATATACGGTGTTCAGACAAATTCAAAGTTCAAGTTCAATGAAAAAAGCAGCAAAAACCGAATGAGCGTCAGTTTCTTTAACTGCGTCAGTTTTTATTGAAGTAAAGGAAATACGCAGCTAGTTTTCTAATACATGCCGTTTTTGTCATGATCTACGTTTTTGTTGTCAAACGTTAGTCCGATCACAGTCATTAGGAAATGTTTTGGGAGCATATTATTTGTTTCTGTTAAGTCTTCCTGTCCTAAACGGATTTGGTCCTCAATAATGTATTACTCTAAATCACCTGATTTTTTCTTTAATTTCGTCCCCCTTTCAACTACAATAGTAACGTTTTGTATCGTATTTGCCAGTTGGTGCATTTAACAAGTTTATACACTAAAAAAAAGAAAAGTAGGGTAGTTTCTCTAATGTCGACTTGGATGTAAGTAGGTACTCGATAAATACTTTAACGCCTGCATTTCATTCTAAGAGACAAATTGAGTAAAATTTTTACATATAAGTGAGAAAGAGGTTACATCTTTTGATATGATGTCTTATGTATGGGAAAAATTGCATGGATTAAGTACCTAATCGATCCCATTTCATTACTTAAAGCAATAGGACTAATGTTTTGGTAACAATATTCTGGCACCAGAACCAGTAAACGCGTAGTATCAGATTTTGGTGCCAAAAGCGTATGGGGAAACAATTCGTCGGATACCGAAACAAAATGAATCGGCAACGCCGCAGATCGCCACGAATCAACAAGTGCAAGACGCACTAACATCTCCCGGCGGGCGGTAAACAAAGAAAAGCAACCAAGCCATGGAATTCGTTCGAGACAGAGGCAACGATCGTGAAAACTGGGCCGGACATGTGTGCCTCGGCCGTGACCGCTTTACAATCACTTTTCAATTAATAAAGAACAAGCAAGCACCTGCAGAATGCAACAGATTCTATCACTCGCAACAAACAAGCAATACGCACGCGTTTGATGCCGCTCCAAAATAAATCCGGACCGCACTTTCACAGGTAAGTTAGTGTATTTTTGTTTACGTACTTTCAGAGGTATAACACAGGACACAGGTACACAGGGGTAGCACGAGTCGAGTCGCGGACGAGAGCACGAACGCGGCGTGCGAGTGAGTCGCGCAACGGTCGGCACGGCACTGGCGCGGCGGCGGCGCGCGAGCGGCCGGCGAGGCGCGAGGCGAACGGCAATTCGCAACTCGAAATACCTACGTAACGTAACTTAACTCCATAATATTTTATAGTTTCGTAATCGTGTTACTCGATTACTGTGCGCCGCTCGCGTCTAATCGATGTCACGATTTCGGGAGCGGTCCTTGGGACTCAGAGAATCGAAACTCACATGCATTCCATGTTTGTTAAATGCAAGCCTCTGAAAGGTCAAAGTGTGCGAAACTGCGAATGTATATGTCAAATTGTATACGTTCGTCCTCCCACGTAGTTTGCCAAGGAGAAGTGGGAAAAGTTTCAATGGCAATTCGTTTGCTCATTAGTTTTGCATCAATTCCTTTTGAATTAGACCATTTCGCTGGCGCTGGAAGACGTCAAGGCTTACATGTGGGTAGTAAATAACATGTTGGGGGAATCAGACAAAAAACATGTTTCCCAGTGGGTATTTTGTGAAAACTTCACGACCGATTTGCGTTACGTCGCGACGGTAAACGACGCATGAATATTCAGAGGACTGGTAATGAGCAGTCGTTCCAGATTTCGCTCGTCTGGATGACTCCTGTCCAATATATCCTTGCTCTAATTACTTGTAATTCAATAATGACGATATGAAAGCCAGAAGCCCTTGGGAATTTGGGCCACTAACCAACTGTCTAGCCAAAAATCCCCGATAGAACAAAGCTTAAAGGCACAAAGGCCATAGTTCACTAAAGATGGAATTATTACCAAACAATATTGGGTGGCCTTATCACTTTTATTAAGCCCAGTTCCAATTTGTATTAGGAACAGGGTATTTATGTTAACCAATATTTGCTTTTGTTGTCCTTGTTAATGTAAGACAGGACCTTTTAGAAGTATTTTGGAACTGTTCCTGTCGTATCGATTCTCTTCACTAGTTTCAAATTTGCTGACGTCGTTTGTGGAGCAGATTTTTTTATTTTGTCATAATTGATGAAAACTACGAGTAAAATTGGCGGAAAAAAACTTATTGTATGGCATCTCCAGAAATTTTAGGCTTAATTCGTTTTTGAAAATCTACGATACTCACGCTTTTTTCTAGTAGTTACTTACTTTGTTCTCAGGACTCCTATTGCAATAAGGGATGATCACAATTTTTTTTTCTTTGTTTGTCGGGTAGATTATTGAAAAGTATTGGACACGTATTTTTTCTTTTTTCACGTGGTCATAAAATTACGGAGATAAATTGAGTTGAAATGGCGCATGTCGTCACTTGTAGGTAATTTTATACCTACTTGTGACGTAGTGAGCCCCCACTCTCCAACTTTATAGAGTTTTAACTAAATGATTTTTTGATATTTTGATAAAACAAAAAATATGTGTCTAATATTTTTGTATTACCTGTCTGAAGGACAAAATAGAATTTCGTTTTCTTTACCCAGTATTATACCCTATTCATTTAAATTCATGTCCAGTTAACAAAAAATATAGGTGAGTTTACATTGTTTAGAAGAAATTAATTAATATTCCAGGCGTGAATGACAAAGATTTTAATACCAAACACAAGCACAAAACGTTTCAAAAAGGTCTTGTATATGCTTGGCTTATCGCTTTTTGTTGACTGTACAAGAAAAGTCCATTATTCAAAGTTATTTTAATGATTTTGCTAACGATAAATTGCTTTACCATCAAAATTGTTTGCTTCATTTTTTTGACGCCCCTTCTCTGCTATTACTGAAGGCTCGTCCCACGCAAAATGCTGTTCATTCAGGCTTTCGGTTAAACGCCCCCAACGTTGAGGGGGGGGGGCTGGGGGCGCAGTTTTACTATTATCATTCAGTGTTCGTATTTTAGTTTGCATTATTTATAGATATTACGAATCCATAATTTGGTTAGCTGATTTTAAATTTTCAGGGAATAGGTGAGTGTGTTTGAGGAGCTCGTGGCTAAATTTTATCCACCGCTCCGGACGATATTTAGGTTAAAACGCGCTGGGCTAGGTCGGTTTGTGGATGGGTGTCCACCCTTTACATACCGAGTTTCCACCGACCCTCGGAAAGCACGTTAAGCTATTGGGCCCGGCTTTGGTCAGTGGCCCGAAAGTTTGACAACCAGTTCTACCAAGAGGTATCTTATTACTCAGTTCTAACTGGGCTGTAGAGGGAAGGTAGACAGTCGCTCCATGTAAAATACTGGTATTCAGCTGCATTCGGTTAGGCAGGGAAGCCGAAGCCAATATAGTTGGGATTAGGTTGGGCAGATGATGAGGTGTGTTTTTGTGTTTAGTTTAGTTTGTTGTTTCTTCTATAACCCTGTTTATTTTTTGAACCAATTTGGGTTTCTTGAATGAGTATATGCGCAGTTAAGTTCCTTGTATGGACATCGTTTATTTTTAACCGACTTCTAAAAAAGGAGGAGGTTCTCAATTCAGATGTTTGTATTTTTTTTATGTTTGTTCGCACATAACTCCGTCGCTTGCCAACCGATTTGAAAAATTCTTTGTTTTTTGTTGGAAAGCGTATACTTTCCAAATGGTCCCATGAAAATTTTATCGAAAACAGACAAGCGGTTTTTCAAAAAATCAACAAAAATTAAATAAGAAATATTTAATTTTTGTTGATTTTTTGAAAACTACTAAAAAAACTTTTCGTTTACTCTGCATTGCGTTTTGTTCGCGCATAACTCAGTCATTTACGAACCGATTAGGAAAATTATTTTTTTATTCCAAAGCCTATGCTTTCTATTTGGTCCCATAGTCACCACGTCGGGATCTGATGATGGAATCTTGGCGAAATCGAGGGAACTCTTCAAGTTTTATAGGAAAACGTACAGCGATTTTGGTATTTTCTACAACAAGTGAAGCATTTGCGTTCAATAAGAACCATTCTACCATCAGATCTGATGGCAGTCAAGAGACAGGCACTGGAACTCTATAATAGGACAATGCATCTTAGCTGTGTTTGGGCTTGTTGGAATTGTAACGGTATGCACTTTCCAGGTGTACCACAGACTAACTTCTTGACTTTCCTTATTCAACCTACGTAACATGTAGGTCCTCTGCTTTGACAGTCTGTTTTCGCGATGATCAGGGTTCTTATTCAAAATGCGTTGACCATTTCTTCCCCTAATTTCTTTCGTTTTCCTTTTTTTCAGTTTCAGTTCGACGCCGTTTTCTCACACGATTATTATTAGATTAAAAATATGTCACTAAAAATCTATAAATACTTTTTTTTACAAAAATAAACCGACTTCAAAAAACACTTAACGCACTAAAAAGTTGAAAATAATACTATAACCTACCTATATTAATAAACCTAACCTAACCTACGATTAACCTATAATAAAATTTAATAATTCTTTGGAGTCGGTGCCAAGCAATATACGATACTTAAATGAATATATACAGACTAAGGCTTGAAAAAACAAAAGACAACTCTTACAGCTTCTAAATAATAATTCATTCATTAATTCTAATTATATTGCTTGGCACCGACTCCAAAGAATTATTAAATTTCGGCGCAGCATGTCTTCTTCTTCCATACTTCTAGTGTCAGTGAATATAAAAACCCCAAACCCCAACCCCGTCAAATCTTCGCCTATCGACACAAGCGACGCTTTAGGAAGAACATTAACCCAGCAGAGGAACATAAAAGTTTATTGAAGTATTAAGTGTGTCACATGGGTACTGTGACATCAAAGAGTAGAGGATATTCCTCTGTTCTGTATGGATGATGTTTGTATAGGGATCGCCAGGACTGTAGGGACCTGAAATATGAACAAGATTTATAAAAAGTTGGTAGCGGTCGGCCCGTGGATGTGTGAGCATCCATTATACACAGCGTGTTTCCTCCGTGATTTCCGTGGTTCCCTCCGTCATTTGCTGATCTTTGATAGTCATTACAGGTAGTCAGGGGCCTGAAAGTCTGGCAACTAGTCTCAGGGGTATCGTATTACCTAGTAGTAATTGGGTTGTGGAGGTCAGATGGGCAGTCGCTCTATGGAAAATATTGGTATTCAGCTGTATCCGGTTAGACTGGAAACCGACCCCAACATAGTTGGCAAAAGCCTAGGCAGATGATGACCTGGTGTCGTATGTATGATGAGTGATACCTACTTTGGGATGCAGTAAAATACCAGTGCCCTTACGGAACATCCTCGCAGACTGCAGGTCTAATTATGACAGTTTTGAGTCAAGACAAGAATGGGATGTCGCCAAGCGGTTGGTCGACGCTTCACGTGACTAGAGGGCTGGCCTCTTTTTTCGTCAAAGAATTAGTCAACGTGGCAATGCGGCCAGCCTTCTGGGCACTTTTCCTGTTGACAGCGATGTCGACGAATTTTTTGACGCCCTGTAATTTTGATACTTGTACATATTTTATTTTTATTTTATATCTACTTGCAGTGTAAATAATGAGATATTTGAAAATAAATACTGAACAAATAATTTAAAAAAAACCGGCCAAGTACGAGTCGGACTCGCGCACGAAGGGTTCCGTACCATTAATTATAAAAACGAAAAAATAAACTTTTTTGTATGGGAGCCTGCCCTTAAATATTTATTTTTTCTGTTTTTATTATTTGTTGTTATAGCGTCAACAGAAATACATAATCTGTAGAAATTTCAACTGGGTAACTATCACGGTACATGAGATACAGCCTAGTGACAGACGGACGGACGGACGGATGGACGGACAGCGAAGTCTCAGTAATAGGGTTCCGTTTGACGCTTTGGGTACGGAACCCTAAAAAGGACAAGAAAAAATAACAACTTGTGCTAAATAACCCCAGAGCATTTTATAGTTCATGCAGAGAAGAGGCCACCATTTACTTTACTTATCTAAGTAGTTTGTATAAACGCTATCATGTTATGGGCAGCTATGACACTTCTAGGAAACATTTTTAATTCTTAATAGACTAATGAAAGTTCATAAAACCACAGTAAAATTCTTTCATCTTGGCACTCCACTCACTTCATAAAACAAAACGAGAGTGTAGGTGTAACGTTACACCCACAAGCAATGACGTAGTGGCAAATAATAGTGGGCGAGATATTCCGTCAATTTTTGCACACACAACACCAATTCCCGAGTTTCGTAATGTCAATTTTCGCTTCACTATTTTCGTTTGACACTGATAATAATGGCTGTTGTCATAGCGTAGGAATTTGCAGTAGATCAACTTGATACTATGTAATTTAATAGAAGTTCTGTTGAGAGCGTTTACGCCTACGACATTTCATACAACTTTCAAGTCTTTATTTTCCGAAATGACTGAACCGATTTTAATGAAACTTCATACGCATAAGCAGGATACATAGGTCAAAAAAGTTACCAAAAAAACATTTTCTGGACAGAACATTATTTATTAAATTTATTAAATTGAAGGAGCTCGTGGCTAAATAATAACAGCCGCCCAGGTCGATCTTTAAGGTTAAGCCGTGCTTGCCGAGGTTGGTCTGGGGATGGGTGACCACAATTACATATCGAGTTTCTTCCGTGCCTCGGAAAGCACGTTAAGCCGTTGGTCCCGGCTGTCATTTGTAAAATCAAAATCAATCAAAATCAAAATTCATTTATTCAAATTAGGCTGATAATCAGCACTTTTTGAACGTCAAAATTACAAGAGACAGTCCCCCAAAACGCCCGCCCTTCGCGTAGATCTTTGACAGTCGTTACGAGCAGTCAGAAGCTATAACTCTGACATCCAGTCTTACAAAGGGGTATCATATTACCCAGTTACTGGGTTGTGGAGGTCAGATAGGCAGTCGCTTCATGTAAAATACTGGTACTCAGCTGCATCCTGTTAGACTGGAAGCCGACCCCAAGATAGTTTGGGAAAAGGCTAGGCAGATGATAAACATTATTTTTTAAATTCGGGTGTTTGGAGTCCGGTCTGATCGGTTTCGATACCTCGTTGTTTATGTTTAGCCGTCAAGTATTAGATTTACCTTTTTGCAACCTTCGTTCCCATTTGATTATAGACAGTCTAAAGCCGACCATGCCATTAACTTCCCAGCTTTTACACAACTATTTCGGTTTCGGCTTCCAGTCTAACCGGATGCAGCTGAATACTAGTACTTTATATGGTGAGACTGTCTATCTGACCTCCACAACCCAATTAGTACTGGGGTAATACGATAAACCTTGGTGAAATTGGTTGTCAGACTTTCAGGCCACTAATTACGTGTAACGACTGTCAAAGATCCACAAATGAGAGCCAGGACCAACGACTTAAAGTGCTTTCCGAGGCACCATAAAGCCAACCACAAGTGATAAGGAATAAGCATTTTAGTGCATGCTGTTTTGCTGTCTGATGATAACATAGTTCTTCAAATTGACGATAAACTTGAGATCTGATGATGAAGATGTTGGAAGGGTTATTTATATCAAAACAAAACCACACCATAGACATTTTTAGGAAAGAAAATAAATGTCTCTCCTGTATTCTGTTACTAATAAGTAAAAAGAAGAGTGGAAGGTTATGGGGGAGGGCTTTTCCCAGCAGTGGGATGAAATAAGCTAGGGAAAAGAAGAAAATCTGTAACTAGCCCTTCTGCTCTCGTTATTCTGTGGTATGGGGCAGTTATTGCAAAACCTTGTCTGAGGGAGGTACACGATAAAGCAATATGCAAATACCCGGGGAGTGAGCCGTACGCAGAGTACTTGTAACGGCTGGTCTCGTGGTTGCTAGGCTAAACTGGGATTAAGGTGGGTGAGCTATTAGAGCTTAGGGCTTTCGTAAATGTCTTGATATTGCTGGTATGATTAGTAAAATTAGCCATGATCCTTTTATTTTACAAGCTTTTATTTAACTTGCATTGTATGTATGTATGTGTGTGATTACATACGGGACCGAAACGTGGTCGCTCACAATGGGCCTCATCTGGAGGCTTAAAGTCACCCAAAGGGCAATGGAGCGGGCTATGGGCTATGCTCGGAGTTTCCTTGCGCGATCAAATCAGAAATGAGGACATCCGCAGGAGAACCAAGGTTACCGACGTAGCCCGAAGAATTGCCAAACTTAAGTGGCAGTGGGCAGGGCACATTCCTCGCAGAACGGATGGCCGATGGGGCTGAAAAGATTTGCAATGGCGACCACAAACTGGAAGACGATGCGGTGGAAAGCCTCCCACTAGGTGGACCGATGACCTGGTGAAGGTTGCGAGGATCCGCTGGATGCGAGTGGCACGGGACCGGTCAATGTGGCGACACTTGGGGGAGGCCTATATCTAGTAGTGGACGTCTTTCGGCTGAAATGATGATGATTTATGCATGTTATATGTTTGTTCGGGTGGAATCTTGGAAGCTAGATTACTTTATACTGAATTGGCTTGCGATTGGCCGCAAATCGCCTGAAGCGCTGACGCGGCCTAGGGAGGAGTACGCTTGCCTAGAAGAAACCCATTCACTTTAAACTTTGAAGAGATCCAGATTATTATGATCAGGGAACAAGCCGGCCGTGAATTCTTCTTACAGACAAGAGTTCTTGGCCCCGAAACACGGATAACATAATTACCCTTTAATTAATGTCCCCACACCTGCTGGGACATAAGCCTGCTCTCTATGAGATGGAGTGGGCCGTATTCCACCACGCGAGCCCAGTGCAGGTTGGTGGATGTCACTTCGGATTCGTCACCGTTCTGCCTTCTTTTCGTTCCTTCACCGTTTTAAGAGCAGCCGTAATGGAAAAAATTACACAAAGCACCTTTTCGGGTTCAAAGTTACGGTCTACCGAGCTCCGGGGAGGCTGAAATGTTCTTGACGGTTTTTTAATTTGGAAATTCTCCGTAGCAACCCCATATTGGTTACAAAGAACATGAGGTTCCCCCCTTGGTACAGACGCCACAACATCAAGCTAACGGAAACGGTCAAATTCCCAATCAACCTTGAACCTTATTCTTTTTAACAATAAAGTTGAAATATATTAAATAAATTTGACAGATTTTTGTAGCTTTGTGTGCTGGCTGTGCAAATGGTGCTTCAAACTCACCATATTGCGATTTTATGTTATTTTGATAGCAAAAAAGGCTATGCTGATTGATTGCGTTAGCAACACTCCAAGCAACAAGTTAAAATCATTTCAATATTGAATTTAAACGATTTAAATTACAGTATTGCACACAATCACAGTAATTTCGGTGTTGCCATGCATAAAAAACACATCAAGCTACCTACAATTACGTTCAAGGTTACTTCATTCATATTTTTGTCGGCAACACTGTTGATTACCAATGGCGATAATGGATAAAGATAATTTATTTGTTAAAAACATGTGTTTACACACAAAATAGAGCATGCAAGTTCTTAGTAAGTAGGGTAGGTCCGTACATGCTTTTATCTGGTGAGGTATACAATTTCAATTTTTTACAATTATACAGATTAGAAAGTTTCTATTTTAGCCATAGTTTTTCTACGTACATTCATAATAACATTAATAACTGATGTGCCATATTATTTTCTTTGAGTTACATTATACAAATAATAAAAAAATACAATGTCAAAAGGTAAAATACATCAAAGGTACATTGGAATGGCAGTAACATGGAAGATGGTGATCGGTGATGTCGTAACGGTGATCAAAGTTAATCACCTGGTGTTAAATAGGAGCTATTGAATTACACAAGTTGGTTCAGTTAAAGTGCGTTCTAACTGATTTCGTAGTAGGTTGTTAAAATGATATTGCTAATGTTTGCAATCTCAATGCTTAAGTACTTAATTATTTATTGATTATCAAAAGTTAATTAATGACGATACGTACACGCGCATGAGGTGCTATGTTCGAATCCTAGGCTGGGCAGGCACAGTTATCAGGGTTTTTCCCATCAGGAATTGTTCAGTAGCAGCCAAGGAGTCTGAATTTGAACCTGGTTGATGGAAAAAGGCTCGACCCACCCAATCGACTTAAGAGCGTTTCCGAACCAATTTTAATGAAACTTAATACTCATAAGCAGGATACATAGTTCTAAAAAGTTACTAAAATACATTTTCATAAAAATCTCTATAGATAATTTCGATAAACAGAAATTTCCAATTATCTTTTTTTAAAGACATTTCGAAAATGTATTTTAGTAACTTTTTAGACCTATGTATCCTGCTAATGCGTATTAATTTTCATTAAAATTGGTTCAGTCATTTCGGAAAATAAGGACTTGAAGATGTGTATGAAATGCCGTAAGGTGTAAACGCTCTTAACTAGGAATGAATGGCGAATTTTATTGTTAGCTCCTAAATAAGCAGTTCTGTGGAATTCTTCCAAATCAGAGCGCACCTTAGGTAGTGTATCAACAAGTTATGTTTAAAGTTTACGTTTAGCAACGTAACTTAAAGGTCAAACTTAAGTAGGCAGCACACAGCTAGCATAAGGTAATATGTAATGAGGTCCAATTTGATTTTACTAACACGCAATACTATATTCAATTATTACCGAACTAATTCTGTATGGTGTCGGACGTAAAGAGTAGCACCATCCCATATCTTCCCGTGGGTGTCGTAAGAGGTGACTTAGGGATTTGCCAGGGCAGCAGCGTTCTCTGTGCTTTTGTGACAACGGTACTGCGATCGACAACCCGCCTGCCAAGCGTGGCGAATATGGCAAAACCCCAAAAAATGTCAATGTGACGACACTTGGGGGAGGCTATGTCCAGCAGTGGACGTCTTTTGGGCTGAAATGATGATGATGAAAGAACTAATTGAAATTACATCAAAAACATCAAGCCTGTAATCCCTGAAGTGTTGGGCAGAGGTGTATCTAGCACTACACCCACATTTTACCAGCTATGTTTAAGTCCCATGTAATAGGGGAAGAGCCGATTGCCATCAAACGGGCACAGATCCAGACTCCGTGACTGTTAAATTCCTAATGGAAAAACCCAATTGCCAACAATTTGCCCGACCCGGGAATCGAACCTAGGACCTTAAGCTCAGCAGTCGCGCTTGCGACCACCTAGACCATTAGAGACTATCGACTACATTTAACTAAAACTATTCCAATCTTTCAGTTCCAAATCAAATTGGAAAGAGATTAACATTTGGTGTAGATTTCTTTCCAGATATTAATGCACATAACAAACAAGACAATCTGAAGTTTTACATATTTGGCATTATTACATCTGAAGATCTTGCGGTTGTTCCCAGAAACTTAAGGCAGGGGTAAACCTATTGTAGATGATTCATATTTCACGAGTTACGTGTTTTTGGCATAGTACATAATCGTATTTTACGATTCACGGGAATGGAGCTTTATTTCTGGAAAGTTTCCAAAAACCTGTATTTCACTCATATCCCTCTTTCTTTATACATAGTTCTACGTCTTTCAGTGTCATCAAAATTAAAATCATATTAAAAATATTATTCTACTTCGTAAGTCCAGTGAAATAAACTAGGAATACATTTGCGGTGTCCATTAAATTTGTTTCCTTTTGCTTGCATTTCTATTTTCTCGCTACATGATTCTAAATGAGTTTTCTTTTCAAAGTTAGATAAATGTAGCTTTGAAATGTACGTATTTCTTGTCAAATAGATTATGGCCAATAAACAAACCTAGTGTCCACGACTCAAGGCTAATATCATCACCATTCTTCGGCCCTTATCCCAATTTATTTGGGGTCGGTGCAGCTTGTCTTCTTCTTACATACTTCTCTATTACTTGTCATCTCAGCAGAAAACTCCTTTCAAGTATGTGAGATTAAATTATTGTATCCAGGAGAAATTCCTAGTGTGAGGCAATATATTATAAAAAAACCGGGCAAGTGCGAGTCGGACTCGCGCACGAAGGGATCCGTACCATTATTTATAAAACGAGCAAAAAATCACTTTTTTGTATGGGAGCCCTCTTAAATGTTTATTTTATTCTGTTATTAGTATTTGTTGTTATAGCGGCAACAGAAATACATAATCTGTAGAAATTTCAACTGGCTATCTGTCACGGTTAATGAGATACAGCCTGGTGACAGACGGACGGACGGACGGACAGCGAAATCCGAGTAATAAGAAAAGAGAAATCCAATTAGCACTCTAATGAATAAGACCCAATTTCGAAGCCCAAACCAAAAACCAGAAACCAAATTCGCAAATGATTTGCGGTCACGCATTCGCACATGACTTTTGCGGTTTAGTAGAATGTCAGTAACTGCCAGATGGTAATGTCATAATGTCAGAATTACTTCACCAGAGATGGGAGTTACCTTACCTTACATCATAATGATGGTTTAGAAAAATAGATTTATTTTAACCTGTGTGTTTGTATATGGTGATAAGGTCAACAGGATATGCAACGTCTAACACCTGGATTTGATGATTTGATAAAATTAAAAACTATTAAAAAAACCGCACTCGCCCACCGAGGGTTCCATACAAATTTGTTGCTACATGCATATTATAAATAGTTCAGGAAATGAGTCTCGCAGTTTTTTCCGAGCTTTTTTATGATTTAATTACAAATGTATAGTGTTCAGACTTTTCCCTGTACTTTTTTTTTTTGAATTTTATTTTGTATATTACATATGTACATTATTTACAAACTACAAATAAATATACTGATACTGATTAGCCTGCGTCATCCCACTGCTGGGCAAAGGCCTCTCCCCATGACTTCCAATTGTCTCGGTCCAGGGCCAATGTGGACCACTGTTTGCTGGTCTTGTCTAGCTCGTCCCGCCATCTTCTACGAGGTCTACCACGACGCCTTCTGGTTGTGTCAGGGCTCCAGAATGTGGTTATTTTGGCCCACAGATCATTGAATGTAAAATAAATATGAAATAATACAAATAATTTGTAATGGGTGATTTTAATGCTAAAATAGGAAAACAGCAGCCCCTTGATAATTTCAGTAACGTAGGACCACATGGCATCGGTAACCGAAACGAGCGTGGCACACGATTGTTACAGTTCTCTTTTGGCCAAAATCTCCACATCAGCAACTCCTTCTACCCCAAAAAATCGCAACGGCGATGGACATGGGTTTCTCCAGACGGAAATACGAGGAATGAAATTGATTTTATACTAACATCACATCATCAAATTGTAAATAACATTCAAGTTCTCAACCAATTTAAATACACCTCTGACCACAGACCCATACGGGCAACCCTACATTTCGATTTAAAATTGTACAGAAAACGAATATTTATAGATAAAATAAAAAGATTGACCAAAGAATCACTAATCATCAATAAGCAACAATTTAATTTGGAGTTAAAAAACAGTTTTAGCATTCTAGATGTGAAAACCGAAGACGTGCAGGAGCAATATAACAACATCACCAATAGTGTTAAAAAAGTTAGTAGAAAAATTAAAACATTACCAAACAAAATCAAAAAACTATCTTCAGAGACCTTACTACTTATAGACGAAAGACAGGCCCTAAGCGCAAATAAAAGAACCCCCGAATATAAAAATAAAAACAAAGAAGTGAAACGCAATATTAGAAATGATATCAGATCTTTTAACACTAAACTGATCCAAATTGCTTTAGAGAAGAATCGTTCATTAAAAATAGCTAAACAAGGCACCGCAAAGGGCAAACAGTGGATAAATTGTCTTAAGGATACCAACGGCCAAAAACATCGAAGTAGAGATAAAGTATTACAAATCTGCACCAACTATTACAAATCATTATACTCAAACTGCCAGCCTTCAACATCCAACATAAACTATATTTGCCCAGATACCATTCCTCCAATTACTGGTTATGAAGTTCACACCGCACTCAGTAAAATGAAGTACAACAGGGTACCCGGTGAGGATGGTATAAGTACCGAAGTTATGAAAATAGGCGAACCTGCTCTGCTCCCCATAATAACTAATTTGTTCAACTCCATTCTTAAAACAGGCAAATTTCCGGATGGTTTCTGCCACTCCAATATCATACTGCTGCATAAAAAGGGAGATAAGTCAGATCTCAACAACTATCGACCAATCAGTCTTGTATCCCATCTCTACAAGGCCTTCATTAAAGTAATAGCCAACCGTATCTCACCCCAGTTGGAAAAACACCAACCTCCTCAACAAGCTGGTTTTCGTTCTGGCCTCTCCACTACTGACCATCTACACGCAATAAATCAAATAATAGAAAAATATCAAGAGTTCAATATTCCCATTTATCTTGCCTTCATCGACTACTCCAAAGCCTTCGATAGTTTGACACACGATGCTATATTTGAGGCTCTCAACAACCAAGAAGTTGATCCCACCTACATCAGTTTACTCCGTAACGTGTATCTAATCAGCACTGCTTCGATTAGGCTACAAACAGCTGGACCATCATTCCTAATAGAAAAAGGCGTAAAGCAAGGAGACCCGCTTTCACCTAAACTTTTTAATAGCGCACTTGAAGAAGTGTTCAAAAAGCTAACGGCTAGTTGGGAAAGGAGCGGTATTGAAATCGGTGGGGCGCGGTTAACCAACCTTCGCTTCGCTGACGACATTGTCGTATTCTCTTCCACGGCGACAGAACTAGAGCTAATGTTAAACCAACTCAGTAATGCAAGCCTTGAGGTTGGACTGGCGATGAACATGTCAAAGACCAAACTGATGTCAAACACCACTAACCATAGGATCAGAGTAAATGGGGAAGAATTGGAATATGTCCATGAATACATCTACTTGGGCCAGTTAGTCTCTTTCCAGTCCAGACAAGACAAGGAAGTCACAAGACGAACCGAAAATGCCTGGAAGAGCTACTGGTCCATGAAGGAGCTTATGAAGGGAAACCTTCCTTTGTCGCTAAAGCGAAAAATCATGGACATGTGCATTCTTCCCATTTTGACCTATGGATCTCAGACTTGGTCTTTGACAAATATTCAAAAGTCCAAACTCAAGGTCTGCCAACGTGCCATGGAGCGCAGCATTCTAGGCGTAAAACTAACCGACCGTGTACGCAACACCACACTGCGCTCCAAAACACAAATTACTGATGTTGTTCAAAAAGCCGCTAAGATGAAGTGGGACTGGACTGGCCACGTCTGCCGTCTGCCGCACCCATTACAAATAATTAAATAAATATGAAATAAAAATAAAATATGTACAAGTATCAAAATTACAGGGCGTCAAAGAATTCGTCGACATCCCTGTACTTGTAATATAAGACGATAATACTTGCCAAATTTCATAGTTCTAGGTCAACGGAAAATACCCAATAAATTTTGATTCCCTTAGAAGTTTACTAGAAAGTTTAATTTTTTCACAGCTTCAAGGGACTTCAGTATATGGTTTTAATTCCAGCTCTATACGTCCACGGGTTCCCGAGATATAGGGTCTTGACAGACAGACAAACGGACGGACAACAAAGTGATCCTATTGCACTTTTTTGAGGGTCCGTAGCTCAAAAGGAAAAAACGGAACCCTCAAAATGGTGCAATATTGATCCATCAAAGATACATTCAAGCAAATCAATAAATTTTATTTTGACCTATTTAACCCAGAATGGAAAAGAATTTAAAAAATAATACTTTTCGCAGTGCTCACTTTGCTACATAAGAAGCAAGCAAAGAAATTTATCTACCAACCGGCCTGCGAAGAACGTCGCTCCACCTTACCTAAGGCGATCCCAATTTACGTTTGCCAATACATCGTTTCCAAACAAAAACACGTCTCCCCAAAGGTCATTGGTTCCACCGCTAAATTTAACCTACTGTCACTGTCAAATGGAGCTGGATGAGAGTGGCCGAGGATCGTGCTCAGTGGCGTGTCATGGGAGAGGCCTATGTCCAGCAGTGAATGAGTACAGGCTGATGATGATGATGATGGCTGTCAATTGGTAGTCGCACACAAGGGTGCAAATATATCATTAACGAACCCGAAAGGGACTTGTTCTCCCTGTCCTTGCGATAATATTTTTGTTCTGGACCATACCTGGTAATTTTCTAGTTACGGAGACATTGGGGGTCAAAGTTTCAGCTTTTTCTAACGTATAACTTTATTTTTCATACCACCATGGTCCATGTTTACTGTTTCAAACCCAGCAGCACAATGTGTTGAGTGCGTTACATTGATTTATACCGTAACACTGCGATATATAATATACCGCGATTTTTCACTCTCAAATCCCATTTCCAAGCAATCATATTTGCGTAGGGTTACTTAGTTTAATGTACAGAATGCTTGATTGGCTTCATTAAGGATCCGTTTACACCATGTATACTAACAACATCAATATTATTATATGAAACCCTATGAGAAAGAGATGACATCTACTCTTGAAGCTCTCTCGCTCGGAACGCTATTGAGTTTCATGTCCTCATTCCAGTTTTTATAATAAGTTCCTTGGTTAGTAGTATAATAAGTTCCTTGGTCCTACATGACAGTGACTGAAGACCATTTATAATCTGAAACAACTGACTTTTGTAAGTGCAATCGCTAACAGGCGGGTACAAGTGTGATGTATCATTCTTCATTATCGGTATGATAAGAGGTCCTTTTCCCTGTAATGGGACGACTATTATCTTACATTTAAATAAGATAATCCGTATATTTTCAACACTCAGGAAGGTTTAAAGATCACAACAATAAATATCCCGGGACAGGTTTATTATCGTATTTCCTGGACGCAATGAATCATTTCCTTTTGTTGATGAGTCCTCGGTGAACCTGTGAGAAAACTGGTTTCATTGAGGACCAGATTTGCATTTATAATCATTACTAGCTTTTACCCCGGCTTCGCTCGCGTAAATTTAGAATGTGACAATAACCGTCTTGAACACGTGGCGCCATTTACTGTCATAAGAACGTTATTGTTGTTTTCCTCGGGATCAGTACGTCTACCATGAGTTTTACGACGGTTCATCAGCTTGGTGTCCGTTATGCAAGAAATCACACAAATTCTCAAAAGCTTCTTTGGTTAACCTATGAAGTTTCCCAAACCTGGTGTCACTTAAAGTTTCAAGTGGATTTCCAAGTAGAACACGCATATCACTTTGAAACTTTCTTTGTTTGCGTCGTTCATCTTCTAATTCGGCAGCAGCTAACATTTCCCATATCTTCCCGTGGGTGTCGTAAGAGGCGACTAAGGGACTTGCCAGAGAATGGGCAGCAGCGTTCTCTGTGCTTTTGTAACAACCTTACTGCGATCGCCAACCCGCCTGCCAAGCGTGGCAATTATGGCAAAACCCCCCTTCTTGGGGGAGGCCTTTGTCCAGCAGTGGACGTCTTTTGGCTGAAATAATGATGATGATAACATTTCCCACACAGAAAGTGATCTATTGAACATTATAATTAAAAAATAACAAAATTGATCGCAAACTATAGTCTTTTCACGGAACAAAATGACGGTGAGTGCCGCAACTACAATAGTAATAGTTCGTTACTATGACATTTGTCAAATTTGTAACACATGGTACAAAATTCTAAGCAAATGAAGCCCAAACTACAGTCAGTGTCAAGGTCGCTGTAGTATAGTTTACTACACGGTGACGTAGGATAGATAACTATGTCACTCATATTGCGCATTTTAGTACCCATCTATCCGCCAGAGGCGCTGTAAAAGATTTCATACATTTTTTTAACTACAGACGCTAGCTAGTATAGATTGTTAAAACTCATTGTAGACGTACTTACGTACGACAGTACTTTTTAGGGATGAAACGTAGCCTATATCCGTTTCTGTACACCTGACAGCGTATATATGCAAAATTTCAGGATGATCGGTTCAGTGGTTTAGGCGTGAAGAGGTAACAAATAAACAAACTTAGTTTTGCATAATTATAATATTACTTAGGATTATGATTTATCTTGCTCATGGAATCCTACACGTAACCGAAAGTAATTCACTTATGTTTATTACATCATCGTAGGATAAACCACCGTTATTCTTACAAGGAACATTACATTATTCAATACTCCTTCATTTTCTCCTCATTAATTTGTTTTTCTAAACATTACTAGACAGGAAAATACATTTATTTGCGGATTCATAAAAACTCGATCTACGCACTTTTTCTTTGTGAAACTTGTGATTATAATTACGAGGCGCATTATTATTTAAAAAGTGAAAGCTATTAAACATCGCAAATAAGGTTAAGACTTCAGAAATATAAGACATCCACTTGGTTTATTCCACAAAATCTTGCGCGTAGCATTTTGTAGCAAATGAAATTCGTAGCAGACGCGTTGAACTCTTTTATTCTTCGTCGTGTTATTTTATTGATCTGAATCAATCTTTGAGTGAATTCCATTCAACCGTTCTCTTATTTTAAAGAAACACTTCTTTTTTCAGTGGGTTTGGAACAATTGTCAATATTTTTAGGCTTGCCATAGTATTTAACTTACCCAATATATACTTAAAAATAAACAATAACTTAGATTTTACTTATTTTAAACTGGTCTGACGATGGGGAAGGTGGCGTGACGATAAGATCCTGTTTGCGGGCTAACATAACCAGAGATTGCACAGGATAGAGAGGTATGGAAGGAGAAAGGGGAGGCTTTTGCCCAGCAGTGGGGCTCGAATTAGGCTAGTAAAAAAATAAAAACTTGCCTAAACTAAATTCTAACTCCTGGATACATTTCTTGATCATCAAGTTCATCAGGTTGCAATTTTTAAACCTGATAAGAACTAATATTACCTCCGCTTCTAAACCGAGTTCATTGATTGATCGATTGTCAATAAAAATTGTGTGAATTCATTGCAGTAATAAAATCTATCATAGGCAGAGGTCGGAATTAGGTAGAGTTATTTATGTTGCATCGAAATTTTTATATGAATATGGATCTTTCCGGGATTTATAATACAATCCCGTGTGGCCAACCATATTACAAATAAATAATAATAAAAACCTCAGAGATAGATAAGACAAATCAAACAAAAATAATTAACATACAATTTTTATTAGTAACATCGTGCGTGTGCGCATTGTAATTTTGCAACTTCGGACATCAGTTGTCGGATGGTTTAAATAGTGTAAATGTAAATAACTTTTTTATTTAATAAATCACGGGATTTTTCAGCTCTTTAAAATTAATCTAGGGGATTTGAGGCATACCCACTTTATTCTTTCGCTATATGAAATCAGTGTGAGTACATAAATAACTCTACCTAATTCCGACCTCTGAATACATAAGTCATAACAATATTTATTTACTTACTCTTACATCTGCCACCGTTTTCTAGGTCGAGTTAATAGAAAACGCATTAATAATGATCTCTTATGTAACTCCAATAGTACTGCGGTATGTTCTAAGTACTTGGCCACGACCTACGCGATCAAGCGATAAGTGTGATGCGACAAAGGCTACTGAGAAAACAAATGAAATAAGTTGTTTAAAACATGCCATTAGTCATCGCAACGCGACTTACGATGTAGCGGTACTGACGCAGAAGAAACATGTAATTTGACGCAAGTTGCATCGCCCGAGGTTGTGACAGGGCGTTACAGTGTGTTTTTATTAGACTCGTCAATGCCCGCGGCTCGGCCTACGGGCAGATGGGCATACGTGTACAATCTCTATGATATTAACATAAACTGGTTTCGGACCGGGCAAGTTTTTTTTTATCATTAAATAGTTAATTGATAGTTGGAGAGGTCCTTTACTTTAGTTTGAAGGCTGTTGATGAAATTCCAGGCACTTGTAGTTGTTTAATGCAGGTAATATACCGTTCTATATTATTAGAAAGACCACTAAATATTTTAAATAGAATATTTTTTAACTCTACTTACTCTTACTTACTTTTCAACCGACTTCAAAAAAAGGAGGACGAAAGAGTAAAAAATAACTTTACTTTCGGCACTTGTCGGTCACCAACTTCCGAAAGTAAAGATTTTTTTAAATTTTTATTGTTTTTTTGGAAGAATGTAATTTTTACTCTCTTTTGAGGGTTCCGTACCCAAAGTGTCAAACGGGACCCTATTACTGAGACTTTGCTGTCCGTCCATCCGTTCGCACGTCCGTCTGTCACCAGGCTGTATCTCATGAACCGTGATAGTTAGCCAGTTGAAATTTCTACAGATTATGTATTTCTGTTGCCGCTATTACAAAAAATACTAAAAACAGAATTAAATAAATATTTAAGGGGGCTCCCATTTGCTTGTTTTTTCTAAATGTGGTACGGAACCATTCGTGCGCGAGTCCGACTCGCACTTGGCCGGTTTTTTTTCTCTCTCGTCTTGTAGTCGCAAGCGCTACTGCTAACTTGAAGTCTTGGGTTCGATTTCCAGGTCGGGTTAAGTGTTATTAAGTTTTGCCAGTAGCGTCTCGGAGTCTGGTTCTGTACACTGATGATGGAAATAAGCTCGCCCGGTTAAATGGGACCCAAACATGTCTGGTGAAACGTGG
The DNA here is from genome assembly GCA_949152445.1 of Cerastis rubricosa. NCBI lineage: Eukaryota > Metazoa > Arthropoda > Insecta > Lepidoptera > Noctuidae > Cerastis > Cerastis rubricosa. The sequence goes on from OX424532.1 coordinate 21,645,681, forward strand.
GTGTACGTACAAAGAACACTGCTGCCTAACCGATCAGGATATACGAGCGTGAAGTATGCGATGTCTAGTTAGGCTAGATGTATTCTGGTAGTTGGTGCTAGCGTTAAAAAATAAATAGTCCAGGAATTTTAAACATACTCTATTATGTCACCGACCGTTTTTGCAATCACCCTCTATCCTACAGAACAAAGAAAAAAAATGGCCGTCACGGGACCCCCGGCAGATGTGAAACATCTACGTTTTTAATAGAATAAATCATTAATAAAAACCTATAACGAAATATGGAGGAAAGACAGAAAAAAGTTGACGTGGTACTTTCATGAACAAAACAAGATGAACAATCAATCCCTAAACAAACTTTATTTTAATGTGAAAAGGTTGATTTTACGTGGCATAAGGGTGGGGGCGCAATACCATTTCCCGTCACGGCATACGAGTCGATTTAACTATTCGCGCAAATAGATGTTTCACATCAAAACGTACAATATAATTCGATTAGCAATAAACGCTATGGCAAATATTAGCAATTAATACAGGTGCAATAAAAACGTATGGGATCAAAGGTCTGCTATAAGCCGACCTATGGATGCAAGATGACAGGTGTAGCGCCGTCATTACGTGTTGGTAATCGGACTTAACTCTTGGGCAAGCGGTTTACTTACGTACGGCGTACATTGGCGAAGAACTTATAGGTGGTGGGTAACAGAAGTAACAGTTTTTTTTTAATATTTTATTATTGGTGTGTGCTAGCTGACATGTGACATTAATTAGATTCTTTGTTTATATGAACTTGAACACTATTGTGTAGAATCTGGTTCTTCTAACCTATCAGACAGATGTGTTGCTGGGGAGTTTGTTCCGCCACTTCTTCTTCCCAGCTAAAACACTAGGAAGTGGCGAAGGGCGGGCGTTTTGGGGGACTGTCTCTTGTAGTTTTGACGTTCAAAAAGTGCTGATTCGAATTATTAACATTTGATTTGATAGTAAAATAGTGTTTGTGCTGGGTCTAGTGTAAACCTTGTACTCCCTTTCCCAACTTTTGTGTTTAGCTTTGCACTTTGATCCAAGTTCTGCAAATTTAGTGGATACATTGAAACTCTTTATGAATGATCACGAACAACAGGAGCGTGGGACAGCCCAACACTAAGAATGCCAATACCCCAGGTTATTGCCAAGCATTGATTAATGTAAGCAAGTCTGATCGGTTCGATTCCAGCGGGGTGGATCCATGGAGGAGACATTCTACATTCCCTTGGCTCTAGAATCCAGAGGAGTTGTCCATCAATGACCCATAGTAATTATAATCCCAGATGATTCTAGAAACCAGTTTTATGAGTTACGAAGACGAAACATCGGAAGAAATCTGAACTAAATATGGTCTGATTTTACCGTGAACAAGACGAAAGGTCAATAGTCTGGGAACATTATGTAAACTTATCTTAGGGTTAGTTGGTTATTTCATTGATAGCACGTACGAAATAAAAAGAGCCGAAAAATGTTAACGGTCTTCTGGGATTCATTTGGCATAAAAAAATTAGGCATCAAATTCTCAGGCCAAATCAAATCTTTAATGAGATCTCTCAACACCACACTAATGAGAGCGTTTTATTAATACGGTCTTAGTATGAGGCGTGACGATTATACTGCTCAATGTACAAATACGTGTACATCGACTGCGCAGGAGTCATCGGCCGTGCGACTCTCGTGATCAAAAGTAAAAGTGACAGCTATGCACAATGTACACAGAGTATACATGAGTCTGTTTTGTGCAGACCAGCTGGGAAACAGTCCCGACAATGAGATCAGAACATCGTTTGGTTGAGGTTCTGTGGTGGTGTTGAGTCGATGGGTAAACAAAAACGCTTTCTATGTAAGTTGGTGCTCGAAGTTATTTGATTAATCAATAAGTGCTGAGATGACTTTGGATTTGACTGTTTATTGCTGATTTCAATTCTGTGGAACTTAATTTTCATCGGATCGGTTTTTAACTAAGTGAATAGAAGTTTTGACCCTTTCCTAAAAAACTTGGATTTACCAAAAACAGAAGAATGAGAAGAGTAAATGTACGTTCGTTAGCATCGATTTAGAAAAAAAGTGAGGGTTTATAGGTATGGAAAAACTACAAATTGTCACCAAATAATTTGCTGTTGGACACCAGTTGTACATATGACTGGAGAAATCATCCCAAGGTATTGCAGTACAATTCCAGTGGTCGTGCGAAAGATTTTTTGTTCATATTATCAAGAGAAGTACCTGGCTTCAAACAAGAATTTTATTCCCAACATCAAGTTTCTATTACCAACGCATCTATGATAATAAAATCCCAATGGCTTAGCCGTCAATAAAAATAGCGATCCAACCCCTGAGAATATTCCAGAAAACCACTCGCACCATTTAAAAACTCCAGAACATCAAGATCTAAAAATAACTGGGCTTGCCAAACGGGTATCGTTTACTCTGTGGCAAGGTTTGCTCATGTGTGTATACTTATTCCTACATGTACTTATGTTTGATTGTGTGAATGGCATGTCGGTTATTCTTGAACTAGTTTTGTCTTTGTTAGCTCTATTTACAAGCGAATGCTTTATTTTTTCGTTATATAATAAATATGTAATTTTAAAGTTGTTCCTCGATGGCCTTGGTTTTAACCGATTCTTACTGTAAATTGTAAAAGTTAACGGGCAGGGGTTATTGGTAACTTAAAAGCCTTATTTGCAATTCGATCGATTACTTTTCTTTTTTTAGGAGTGGAATAATTACAGCCTCTTAACCTGTTAATACCGGTCAGTTCCAACTGCTGACTAAAGTTTCATAATCCTGATTTTAGAATTAGATCGCCACCTGCTTTTTACCCTGGAGGAAAAGAAACAGACCTTAGTGTCTTTCTTTTTTGAGATCTTACTATTGATCCGTTTATAAGAGATATGGAAGGAGACGATCTGAATTGAAATTGACAGAGAGAGATGGACAGCGAACCAGCAGGCCTTCAGTGAGAAAATACGGGCTTACAGGAAAATAACAAAAGGACGGGAAAACGCTGTTAATGATTAATGCTTTGATCTTATCTCCGCCCGTACGTGGTTATAAGTAGGTATGTACCTACCTCCTAATCTGTAACCTATACAGCAAGATAACAAAATTCCCCGACTCCTAAGTAGGTGCCTAGGTATGACAGGTGTTGCCCTAGAAATAATTTCACTTGATGGAAACGTTCGGCATGTTGCGTGCGATAATAAGAATGGTTGAGGAAAACGCATTGTTTTACTAAAATGCAGGTATGCAGGTATTAATTAACAGGTTTTACTTCGTTGCCATGGTAAACAAAACGTGATTTATTATGTAGGTTGCTTATTAATCGATATTCACGTTGATATTGTAACAGATGACAGTTATCAACTGAGGTAATATCGGACCTCACCAGCGCCCAATTTTGTATTTTAATTTACTTTAAGCTTAACTATATGAGCACTTGTTTATTTGTTTCCTGTATTCAGTTATTTATACAACTTTATTAATTAATTAAGTATTTCTTTCCTTTATTCATTTTTATATACAAATTTAATACAATTTTAAATATTCCTTATAAATAATTTAAAAAAAAACATTTAAAAATATAAAAAATTGTAGCCCACCGGTATCGGGAACAGGGTCCAAGCTACCGGCGGTCAGGGCTCCAGAGAAAGGAACCTCCTAACGATACGAGCCGTGTCCAGGAGTACCGCTCTCTGAATCAAGTCCTTGATCCAGCTGCCTAACGAGAGCCTCATCAGATGTTGGTCGAGGCTCTTGGCAATTAGGCCATTGGCTGATACGACTATCGGCACAATGATCGCTGAGTCAACAGGCCACATGTCGACAACCTCGCGAGCCAAGTCAATATACTTGATTTGCTTATCTTTCTCGGCTTTCACGAGGTTCTCGTCATGTGGAACCGTTATGTCAACAATCATTGCGCTCCGCTCTGATCGATCCACCACTACTATATCAGGCTTATTGGCTACAATAGTCCTGTCAGTGATGATGGATTGATCCCAATACAGTGTGAAGTATTTATTTTATTATTATTTGTTATTATAACCTTTTTTTTTACTATCTTTAGGCTCGCGCTTGACCACTATCTCACTTGATGGTAAGCGATGATGTGGTCGACGGTGAAGCACGCTTGCTTACAAGAAACCTATTCACTCTTGACTTAAAGACCCCTAAATTGTAGCTATCGGGAAACACAGACTCCGGCAGAGAATTCCACAATAATCTCCACCTGAACATGTATCCGGCTACACAAAAGAGGTTCCTTTTACCATGTTGAGAAAATGTCAGCATTTCTTGTCCTCGTGTGATACTATCTTCATAACTCTTTCCTGACAGGTATAGATCTGATAATTTCATTGTACAAAACTTTAAAGGTCTTTCTCTGCGATATTATTGAGTAATACCAGCCGTTATCATAAACTTTATGAAAAAGTGGGTACATTAATGCCTTAAAAACTGCATTTGGTTGTAATACGTCTCCCATTAAAGGTTATGCTTAACCAATACAACACCAACGTGTAAATAAATGAGAAAAAACACCACTCAAAGTTACATGTAATTTAGGACCTTAAAAAACTCATTAAGTATTTCTTGCAAAAGTAAACAAACGTATCTCGTCATCTGCCTAACATTTTCCCAACTATGTTGGGATCTACTTCCAGTGTTATAAGATGCAGCGGAATACCAGTATATAACATACAGCGAATGCTTATCTGAGCTCCACACAACCCAGTTATAAGGTACTGGGTAATATGTTGCCTCTTGGTAAGACTGGTTGTCAGACTTTAGGCTGCGGTTCCACTGAGGCGGAGCGGATACGAGCTGTGTCGCGATTCACCAATCACTCTGCTCCGCTCCGCCTCAGTGGAACCGCAGCCTTAGGGCGACTAACAACTTGTAACGACTGTCAAAGATCTACAACTGACAGCCGGGACCAACGGCTTACACTTCGACCAAGTTATCTGTGCAGGCGGGAATATCCTGAACTAAAATAAATGTACCAAGTTTTACATATCGATGCAAATCTTCTTGACAAGCAACGCCACTTTGAACTGCACACTTAAAGTGGTTAAACTATAACGTGCCTACCAAGGCACGGAGGAAACTCGGTATGTAATGGGTGGTCATTCATCTACGAACCAATCTAGGCAAGCAAAGCTTAGGCACGAGCCTCCCCTGCCTATCTAGGAAGTGTCAAACAAAGCGCCGTTATTTAAGCCGCCCTAAGGCGACACTCTGACCTTAATACCTATCCTTGTGGATTGCTTGTGATTAAAAAGTTAAAACAAAACTTTTTTGACAATATTATTATTTTTTAGTTCTCGTCTCGCAATCATCATCATCATCATTTCAGCCGAAAGTCGTCCACTGCTGGACATAGGCCTCCCCCAAGTTTCGCCACATTGACATAACATGGGGGGTTTTGCCATAATCGCCACGCTTGGCAGGCGGGTTGGCGATCGCAGTACGGTTGTTACAAAAGCACAGAGAACGCGTCTCGCAATGAATGATTGCAATTAAAATTAAACAAAATAATATTATATTTACGCAACATGCAGAACGAGTACAGAATTAATATATCGTTTTTTTTTTAATTTATAACTTTACTTGTTTTCGTTAATTAGCGAGAAGAGGCGCAACCCCGAGAAAAGTAGAAGGAATGGGAGGAGACCTATGCCCAGGAGTGGGACCGCCAAGGCTAAGAAAAAATAATATAAGTTTAAAAAGCATGAAATGAAATAAAATTTAATTTTTAATTTAATTTTTGAAATAGTTAATTGGCTGTTCTCTGCTTTGTTTCGGAATTTTATTGAAGATGTTGAACGACATGCTATAGCAATTGTTTTGCAAGAGAGTGCTTCTACATCTTGTTATGGCCAGTTTGGTGGGATCTTTAGAGAGAATCTTTTTATTTTCTGTTACTTTAGTAAATAGGTTTGGGTACTTTTTTAAAAACATGCCTACTTCTAAAATGTATAAGCTAGTTAGAGTAAGTACCTAAGCCCAGCTTTTTGAATAGAGGCCTACATGAATCGAGCGGTCCAACGCCGCAAATGGCTCTGACACATTTTTTTTGGGTTATAAATACTTTTTTATGAAGGTAGAGTTACTCCATACAAGCAGACCGTATCTGCGTATTGAGCTAACGTAGCCATGGTACGCAGCCATGGCAGTTTTTAAACTTGTCAATTTTCTAAGCCTTCTTATTGCAAAAACAAATTTGTTTTGATTAGAGCATATGCGATTTGTATGAGCTTTCCAATTACAGTATCTATCTAAGGTAATGCCCAAAAACAATTTTTTTTAATTATTTATTAAACAAGTTTAATAAAAACTTTCATTTAAGAAATAAGAACAACACTTAACTTTGTGTCAAGGACATCTTCGATTTTAACGTTATTATAATGTAAATCTAAAGTTTTTTACATTGTGAACGTGTGGTTTTAAATTTTAATTAAATACTTAAAATATAATTAAATTTAATGAGATAGTGGTCAAGCGCGGGCCTATAGATAATAATAATAAAAAAATAAAAATACCGCAGAGCATAATTTATCTACATACTTACACCCAGCCTTTCCATCCATTTCCTTTGTAACTACAGACAGATCACGCACAATGGTCCACTTAAGGGACTAAGTGCGGAAACCAAAACCCCATAAAGAAGACTACAGACAGATCAATTGTACTAAACAAGGTAGATGCAAATACCTACTAACAAATTTATTGATAGTAGGAAGTATGTCGATCCAAAAAAAACGAATTAGGTGGTACATCAATTGTATCAGGGTTATACCTGATGCGAAGACTATTAAAATTACAACACATGGTGGATGTCGCAACTCCGCAAGCAATTAAACGGTGTAGTTTAAATTCATCTATAAAATTATTGTAACTCTATACTATATGAACCTACGTTGAATGAACACAATGGCATGCATTTACGCCAAGTGAATGATGAATCACAGAAACCCTTTATTATCATAATTAGATTTCTGATTTTTCAGCTCATTTAACTACTTTGAAGTCACGAACGATAACGGGATTTGAAAATAAAATCTGAATGGCAAAACTGCAATACGAACGCGTCCATTTCTTTTGTCAAAAATGACAGCTTTCCAAAAAGTGACAGTAGCATTATGACAGTGACAACAACTGTCAAAAAGTTTTGAAAGGTTATGTTTTCAACATTTATTCAAAAACTTAAATTCACTTACTTATCCCTTATCTGCAACGAACAAGGTTCAAAATGGAAAGAAATACACTAAACAGAAACATTATCATCGATCACGAACGTCAAGTTGTAATGAAAACAAGACTGATTCCCCTTTCGTCATTCGACCCCTTATCAGCGAATTTTAATCAAACCACAACTAATTACAATTGTAGATAAGAGGTATTACCTAATTTATTAATCGTTTCCACTGGGGGCACTACGCACGTCGCCATAAAAGTTAAAATGGCCAGTTTAGTGACGAAAAAGAGCGGTTTGTTTGTGAAGTTAGTTAAAAATGTGAATGATTGTAGTAAGAGACTTTCGTCTCACTTTATTTACTATCTTGACAATGAGAAACCCGTGGCAGGTAAGGAATTATTGATCGTTTTATGGCATGCATTCAATATTAACACAGAAAAACATCATCACTCAGTAGATTTATAAAAGTTAAAACTACTATCTGTACTTAGTGTTATTATTACCAATGTATAGCAACAAGATAAAGACAAAAGATAGCACTGATTAAAATCAGTATCAGCAATGTGTTGACATTATTTTATAACCCAATAAAAATCAATGCACAATTTATAATTAAATTTTCTCATATTTTCATTTGTTTTTGCCCCCCTGTTACTATCTGTGCTCTCACATCCTCCACAGAATGTTATGGCCACTTTCATATGATACATATAGGTAACTAAATTGTTTCTGATACTTTAGCAGCATCTTGTTTATGTTATGGAAATAGTAATTTAATGTTGAAGGTTACTGGCAGGCTGAATTGTTTATGGGATCTTAAGAAGTTTGGTTTGTATTCTTGAACGTTCTATTCAAAAAGAATGAGAGATGACACTTGAGTTTAAGCAGTTTTTTGAGATAACATGTCGTGTTGATATTTATAGAATGTATATTTGTTGGAAATGCTCTGAGTAATTATATTGAAGTGAAATCATTTTGGAAGTTGTTATTTAATCTGAAGGAACACCCGCAAAAGGTTATGGGCCCCCGTACGTTTTGTTGAGGTAAGAAGCCAGAAATGTATGGAGAAGAGATTTGAAATTTTTTTTTTAACGAATTTACAAAATTATTAAGATGGCGGAAGAATTTACAACTATTTCAAAACTAAAAAATGAAAACGATTACTTTTTGTGGAAGCAAAAAATAATATTGATTTTGGCAGCTAAAGATTTAGAAACAGTTTTGGATAAAACAGGAGATACAGATAAAGATTTCAGGAAAAAGGATGCGAAGGCAAAATTGATAATAATAAGCGCACTCAGCGAAAAATATATAATACATGCTATCAATTGTGAGAAAAGCAGAGATATAATAAAAAAATTCGACACGCTATTTTTAGGACATACAGACACACAAATTTCTTTATTACTAGAAGAATTTTATAAGTATACAATGACAGGAAAGGACATCATGACGGAAATAGCAGAAATTGAAAATAAAGCAACCAGAATCAGAGAATTAGGATATAATTTCGACGACCAACAGATAATGACGAAAATACTATCGAATTTACCAGAAGATCTACTAAATTTTAGAACAGCATGGGAATCAACAAATAGAGAAGACAAAAATTTAATAAATCTTATATCAAGGATAAATTTAGAAACAAAAATAAGGAAAGAAAATAAAAAAACAGAAGAGAAACAAATGACTTCTTGTCAAAATGACTTTGAAAGGAATTATCATATCAGGAACTGTTACAGATGTGGTAAAACTGGTCATATTGCAAGATTTTGTAGAAACGAAGATGATACAAGAAAGAATACATGCTGCTATAAATGTTTAAAAACCGGACACATGAATACAGAATGCAAATCAAAATTTTGCTGCATATATTGCAAGGTGGATTCACACTTTTCTAAGTTCTGTCTAACACAAAAAGTAAGTAATTTTAATACAAGTTATATTACAGAAGAAGAGGTGGAATTTATAATAGACTCAGGATCAAGCAGCCATATTGTTACATCAGAATGTTATCTTCATGATAAAAAACAAATAGATCACAAAATAATGACAGCAGATGGACATTTTCATAATGTAAACATAATTGGAAATATTTATTCAGAAAACATGACATTAAGAAATGTTCTTTGTGTTCCCCAATTAAAAAAGAACATTATTTCAGTATCAGGTCTAACAAATTATAATTATTCTTTAAAATTTTTCAGAACAAGCTGTCAACTCAAAAGTGAGGACTCTGAATCAGTTAAAACATGTGAGCAGAGGAAAGACGGTTTATATTATTTAAAATTAAATATAAATATGACAAGGCCAGTCGTGCATTCCAGGTCAGACAAAACTTTTTTAGTAAATACTGAATTTTGGCATCGTGCAATGGGACATGTACCTGTAAAGAGTACAAAAGGCATTGTTAAAGGCATGCAAGGAAATTTAGTAAAGGAGGTCGACATCTGTGAAGTCTGCACACAAGCAAAATTATGCAGAAAACCTTTTAACACATGTAGGCAAAGAGCAAGTGAACCACTTGAAATAATTCATAGTGACATTTGTGGTCCTATAAGTAATGAAACATGGGATGGTTACAAATACTTTATTACATTTTTGGACGATTATACACATTTTGTAAAAGTTTATCTTATTAAAAATAAAAGCGAAGCATTATCAAAAATAATAAATTATATTAATTTGGCAGAAAATCATTTTAACACAAAAGTTAAAACATTTAGATGCGATAATGGCGGTGAATACAATAACAAACAATTTAAAACCTACTGTATTAACAAAGGTATAAATATTGATTACACAATTCCTTATTCTCCACAATTAAATGGAAAAGCAGAAAGATTAAATAGATCTTTAATGGAAAGAACAAGAGCATTACTTTTTGATATGCTCTTACCACTTAATTTATGGGGAGAAGCGGTATTAACATCAGCATATTTATTAAACAGGACTGCAAATACAATTAATATTAAAACACCAGCTGAAATGTGGTTTAATAGAATACCGAATTTAAAACATATAAATATTTTTGGTTCGTTGGCTTATTATAAAAATAATTACAATTTGAATAAACTTGACTCCAGAAGCAGTAAAGGGCTATTAGTAGGGTTTACAAATAATGGTTATAAGATATGGGATCCTTCAGATTTTAGAATTATTTACTCGAGAGATGTGGTGTTTAATAATAATAAGAGTGATGTTGCAGAATTTTTAAAAATGAGTAAGTGTAGAGTGAAACAGAGTGATTTGGAGAGTTTATTTAAGGAGTTGGTTAGTGATGTTTTTAGTGGTGAAAGTAATGATGGGTTTTGTAGTGATGGTGATGCAGAAATTGGTGATGCGGATGTAAGTGGTGATGAAGTTATTGACGAAGGAGTTTTTAATGATGAAGTTATTGACGAAGGAGTTTGTAATGATGAAGTTAGAGTTGAAGGAGGAATTGAGGAAGATAATGATGTTTTTGAGGACAGCGTTGAGGAGATGAGAGTTTGTGTTGAAGAGGATAATACTTTGAGAGGGGAAGTTGAGTTTGAAGATGCAATTGAACCAGTAGTTGGTGATGGTTTGAGAGAAAGACCGAGAAGAGAAAGGAGAATGCCAGCATATTTAAAAGATTATGATTTGGATACTTCATTTTTAACATATACAGATGTTTTTAATAGTTTTGATAAGGATTTATGGGAAAAAGCAATGAAAGAGGAAAAAGACTCGCTAGAGAAAAATAAAACTTGGGAAATTGTAAATAAAAGTCAAGGGAAAAATAGAAAGATTATAACAAGTAAATGGATATTTACAATAAAGCCTGGTGGAAGATATAAGGCGAGATTAGTAGCAAGAGGTTTTCTACAAAAATATAATATTGACTATAAAGAGACATATAGTCCCGTTGTTAATGCAAGTAGTGTGAGATTGTTGTTGGCGATTGCAGCACAAAAAGGTTTAAAAATTAAACAATTTGATGTCAAAACGGCTTTTCTATATGGGGAGTTAGATGAGGAAATTTATATGGAAATACCATTGGGATATGAGGTGGAAAATAAAGAAAATAAGATTTGTAAACTAAAGAAAAGCTTATATGGATTAAAACAAGCACCACTTATGTGGAACAAGAAATTAACTGAGGTTTTGAAGAAATTAGGATTGATACAATTAAAATCAGATCCATGTGTGTTTGTTAATAAAGAAAAAGAAATATATTTGGCTATTTATGTAGATGATGGTATTTTAATTGGTGAAAGCGAGATTGAATTGAATAAAATTCTATATAAATTGGAAAAAGAATTTGAAATGAGGAAATTTGATAAAACAGAAAAATTTATAGGATTTGATATTAAAGTAGAACAGAATTTTATTAAGATTTATCAAGAAAGTTATATCAATCAAATTTTGGAAAAGTTTAAGTATGAAAACTTAAAAGATAGTAGTCATCCAGATATTTTGGTAGATACACATCAAGAGGGGAAAGTGGGAGTTGATGATGTGCATAAATATAGACAATTGATTGGTTCATTGTTATATTTGGTTAATAAGACAAGATTAGATTTATCTTTTCATGTTGGATATTGCAGTAGGCACCAGGAACATCCTGGTTTAAATGATTTTAAGAATGTCAGGAATCTCTTTAGGTATATAAAAAACACAGTTAGCAGTGGGATACAGTATGTTCGTGGTAAAGATTTGTCTTTAAAAGCTTATTGTGATGCAGACTTTGCAGGTGATCCTGATACTAGGAAAAGTACGACTGGCTTTGTCATATTTTATGGTGGTGGTCCAATTCATTGGTGTTCACGTAAACAGTCAGTCACTGCTCTTTCAAGTACTGAGGCTGAATATATTTCTGCAGCCGAATGTTTAAAAGACCTATTATACATTCAGAGTCTGATCTTTGAGTTGACAGGTAAACTGCCCAAAACTGAATTGTTTGTTGATAATCAATCTGCTATAGTTTTGATTAAGAATGGAATTCTAAATAGAAGGAGCAAACATATTGATGTTAAATATCATTTCATTAAGGAGAAAATAGATAAAAAATTGTTGGAGATTCACTATTGTCCGACGAAAAGTAATTTGGCAGATATATTGACCAAACCTCTTGATAGAACAAAGTTTTTGAGATTGAGACAGTGTATAGTGAGTGACACTTAAAGAACATTGTGCACTGTGATGTGTTAAGTAAGTTAAGTAGTTATAAGGTTGTTTGAGAATTAATTTGAAATTGTTATGTTTATGATAGTTAAGTAAGGTGTTTAGATTAGTTAATTCTAAAGTTTGTTTGTAATAGTTAGTTAAGTTGGGTGGGTTAATTAAGTTAATTAAGTTGGGTTATAAATGAGATTAATGAAGGTTTTATAGAGGATTTTGTTTATATTATATTAGACATAAAATTAAGAGGGGATGTTATGGAAATAGTAATTTAATGTTGAAGGTTACTGGCAGGCTGAATTGTTTATGGGATCTTAAGAAGTTTGGTTTGTATTCTTGAACGTTCTATTCAAAAAGAATGAGAGATGACACTTGAGTTTAAGCAGTTTTTTGAGATAACATGTCGTGTTGATATTTATAGAATGTATATTTGTTGGAAATGCTCTGAGTAATTATATTGAAGTGAAATCATTTTGGAAGTTGTTATTTAATCTGAAGGAACACCCGCAAAAGTTTATTAATTGAATCCTCATTAAACCAAAGCACACAGTGTAGTGATTCTTTTATCTGTAATTTATGATGATGATAAGATGATGAAAATGTCTTAACTAAATACAAATCATGCACAACAACTCAAATATAAATGAAAGAGCGGCCAAAGGAGAAACATACAGTTTCCTTACCATCAGTATTAACTTATTAAGTGGTTATCAATGATCTTTCAGGAGAGACCACCAAGATGAACATGATGCAGGCCATCAACAATGCAATGGACCTCACTCTCAAGACTGACCCGACAGCCGTACTGTTTGGTGAAGACGTGGCTTTTGGAGGGGTGTTCCGATGTGCACTTGGGTTGCAGGTACAAATGGCTACTTAACATCTTATTTTTTTTTTTGGTTAAATAAATTATTTTCATTAATTTATTTCTATACATCATAATAATTACATTTTTAAATATTTTTACAAAATTATTTATAAAAAAAAAAGTAGCCCACCGGCATCGGGAAAAGGGTCCGGGCTACCGGTGGTCAGGGCTATTGAGAGAGGAACCTCCTAGCAATACCAGTATCTAGAAGTACTGCTTTCTGAATCAAGCCCTTTTATTTATATAATTTATTGTTAACTTTGATAATTTTTTCTATGTTAAAAATCAAGATGAGATGTAACAATTACCCTTTGAACTACTTCTATTTGATTATTAAAAGGCTATTATATAAGCCTTTTAACAACAATTACTATTTTCTGTTCTTTGCTTCACTCTGCGGGTATTATTTTGGTTGGTAATCTGGTACACATTAGTAGCTTTTTTTTTACTTATCGTCTAATGTCCCACTATTGGGCAAAGGCGTCCCCATAGCCTTCCAATCTTCCCTCCATGTGTTTTTCTCCGGCCAATCTCTCACAAACGCCTCTAAGTCGTCACGGCAACTTTTCCAGGCCTCCCTCGGCGAGGACGCCTGTCTTCTTGCACACGCTACGTGACGACTCACGACTCTGGCCCATCGGTCCTTATGCATTTTTACAGACAGAATTTAGTAGTTACCTATATTTTTTTCTTTTGCTGCTAATAGTGTCCACTAGAATTTTATGACCTATGGTCATTACATACAAACAACAAACATTAATGGCCAGCACAAACTCTTTGCATCTATTATTCTAAGCAGAATATCACCTGGAATCGATGGTTCACAAGAGTTCACAGAGCAAGCTGGTTTCCGTTCAGGTTTCAGTACAACATACCACCTACAAACACTACAACAAATAATGGAGAAGTACATTGAATTTAACAAAACCCTATACTTAGCATTCATTGACTACAGCAAAGCTTTCGATACTGTCAGTCACAGCTCAATCTGGGAAGCACTGAAACTCTTCAAGGTCAACCATAAGTACATAAATATCCTGAAATATATCTATGCTCACAGCACTAGCAAGGTTAAGCTAGAAACAAGAGGTGACTCCATAAAGATCGAAAGAGGCGTCACACAAGGAGAATATCTCTCCAAAACTTTTTATTGCTGTTTTGGAAAGCATATTTCAAACAGTTAACTGGACTAGAAAAGGCATGAAAATAGGGAAAAGATTTCTCAGCCATCTCAGGTTCGCAGATGATATAGTCCTGCTTACTGAAACTCCGGGAGAATTGGAAGAAATGATATGCGCACTAGATATCGAAAGCTCCATCATAGGCTTGGAAATGAACGCAAGTAAGACCAGACTAATGACAAACAGAATCAGAAAACCTATATGCATCAAAGGAAACAACATAGAATATGTAGAAAACTATATATACCTAGGAAAGCAAGTGTCATTCTCCAAGGCGAGCATGGATGAAGAAATACAACGGAGGGCAAACATTACTTGGAAAAAATTCTGGTCTCTAAAAGAAATTCTTAAAGGCCACTACACGCTAAAACTAAAAAAAGTAGTGATGGAGACTTGCCTGTTACCAAGTCTATAATATGGGTGTCAAACTTGGGTCCACACTAACAGGACAAAACAGAAAATTGTGACTTCACAGAGAGTGATGGAAAGAAGCATATTAGACTTAAGAAAAATACAAAAGATAAAAAGTGCAAACATCTGCAAAAAGACAAAGCTGACAGATGCTCTAACAAAAGCACTCGCACTAAAATGGCGTTGGGCTGGTCATGTCGCACGTCTCGGTGATGACAGATGGACGATTCAAACCACGAGTTGGGCAGGACCACCGAATAAAAGAAAGGTCGGAATACCACTCAAAAGATGGTCTGATGACATAGCGAAGACTGCTGGTTCAAGCTGGCTAAATCTTGCCAAGGACCGTGAAAAGTGGAAAAAGATGGAGGAGGCCTTTACCCGTAATGGGACTACATCTCCAACATAATAATAAAAACTAACACTAACTAACTAGAATAAGTTACTAACAATACTAACACTCAATTATTAATAAGTCCTAAATGTCAGTGTGTAAATTACCTGAGATGAGAAATAAAAGGCTTTTTTTTTATTTATGGTCATTTTACTTGTTTTACAAAAAAGGTCCTGTTGTTTTTCAGGACAAGTATGGTAAAGATCGCGTGTTCAACACTCCGCTATGCGAGCAAGGAATCGCAGGTTTCGGCATAGGACTAGCCACAGCCGGCGCTACTGCCATAGCTGAAATACAGTTTGCTGACTACATATTCCCAGCTTTTGATCAGGTTTGTGATCTCTATTTATAAACAAACTAGACACTTTATGACATAAAAAAAAAACAAAACAACATAACAAAAAAAAAATTACATAAAATTCAAGTTCCTTACAAACTTTCATCACTTAGTAAACTCCTTTGGGTATTTTTTTTTTATATTGGGACTAGTTGTCCGGCGCAACTTCGTTTGCGTCACATTTTCCCCGTTGTCGCAAAATTTTTCATTGCTGCTCCACTCCTATTGGTCGTAGCGTGATGATATATAGCCTATAGCTTTACTCGATAAATGGGCTATATACCACTGAAAGAATTTTTCAAATCGGACCAGTAGTTTCGGAGCCTATTCAATGCATACAAACAATCAAATCTTTCCTCTTTATAATATTAGTTTAGATTAGACAAGCCCCCACACCATTCCAACTCATGTAAACCAGAATCAACAGTAGCGACAACCAGAAAAGCGCCGAGACGATGAACGAAGACCTAGAGTAACAATTTAACTGTCATGGATCCCGTACCGAAATTAATCAGAAAACAATAGCAGAGGAGTAGGAAAAACATAATTTCCTCTTCCCTCTATATCAGCAGGAGACAGAACGAAACAAGGCCAGAAGGCACAAACGGACGTTTCATCATCATCATTTCAGCCGAAAGACGTCCACTGCTGGACATAGGCCTCCCCCAACGCCACATTGACATAAGGGGGGTTTTGCCATAATCGCCACGCTTGGCAGGCGGGTTGGCGATCGCAGTACGGTTGTTACAAAAGCACAGAGAACGCTGCTGCCCATTCTCTGGAAAGTCCCTTAGTCGCCTCTTACGACACCCACAGGTAGAAATGGGATGGTGCTAACGGAAAAACGGACGTTTACAACTGGCATAAGCCCAGTTGCCTAGCACCACGGATAAATATTATCTTATTATCTTTAGGTATACTTCAAATATAGTGCTTAATTTCATTATATTATAGAACTTTTGTGAAAAATTGCATGCTTCTAGACTCTGCCCGAAGTGAAGTTATCCGAAACGCTATAGGTTGTCTGTCAGTACATGAAATTAAGATTTTTACATTCCTAGAGAATATTATCATCTATTTTAATTTCATAGTTCTAGTAACTGTTGACCTAAACAACTTGGTGCTTGTATACAAATTATACATCATGTTAACTACATGTGCATTTGTTGTTGTATTGCAGTAATAGTAAAACATGACTAAACACTGTTATTCTATGTTCTACATAATGACGTCATAGTTTACTATATGTGAACAAGTTTGTTTGTCACATTATAAGAGAAAAGCATTGATAAGATCCTTTATTCATTAACTAAGAAAGGAAAAGAGGTAGAGAATGCAATGTTGATTGTTTGAGAACTGACAATAGGTTTCAGAACAAAATACTATTGCACTTATTTAGTAGCTATAGTAAAGAATTCGTCTGAATACAAATAAGAAAGGAAGTCGTACATGTACTAAAAGTTTATGAAAAGGCGTCTGTATTCGCGCAATTTACTTGTCACGGTGTGTACAAAACTAAACTACCAATACACTGAATTTGAAACAGAACTAACATGACTTGTTTTGGAAAATAGCTCTAGTATTTTTTTTATTTTTTATTGCGATTTGGTATTTTAAAGAAATATAACAATTATGTTAATGTATTAGACATGCCCAACTAACAAAAGAGTTATGAATATAAATGTTGATGGATGTAGAGGGAAAGGGAGACCCAGGAAAAAATGGATGGATTGTGTGAGAAATGATTTTAAGGAAAAAGTAGTAAATGATAGCGAAAAAAACATGTTGCGCCGACCCCAAATAACGACTTTTTTGTAGACCAGCCACCAATTACCAATATTTCTTCTGAACTTGCAGATAATAAATGAAGCAGCGAAGGCGCGCTACCGCTCGGGCGGGCAGTTCGACTGCGGAGCGCTCACCATCCGCACGCCCTGCAGCGCGGTGGGACACGGCGGCCTGTACCACTCGCAGAGCCCGGAGGCTTTCTTCGCACATGTGCCGGGGCTTAGGGTGAGTTGGTCCTAAGCCTTACTTCATCATCATCATCATCTTCTCAGCTCGGAATCACCTACTGCTTTGTATAGGCCTCTCCTTTTTTGCTGCCACACTTCCCGGTTCTTACCCAGGTGTTTCCCGCAACTTTGACGATATCGTCAACACAACTAGTTTTAGTAAGTAAGGCTTAAGCCCGTCCTGGGCTTAAGCCTTACTTACTTTCTTCTAAAGTAGCTAGATGCTAGATAAAGAGTAGTTAGATGTGGTTTGTTTTACGATCTAGACTCTAGATAGTTTTTTTTTTTTTTTTTTGATGTTTCTGCTTCATGGCAATCTGTTTTCCAACAATAAGCCACTTCTTTGTTTGATTTCTCAGTTTATGTTTTCCTCAAGAGCCATACTTGTGTGAAGCTTTTCACACGACTCTCTTGATGTCAAGTGGTAAATCTTTTATGTAGGCTCGGTATGTCACTTCTTTTTAGCCGGGTATGCTGAAGAGCACCTTCTCCGCTCAGAGCGTGAGCCAGTTTGTTTACATGGACGGTCAGTTTCTCCTGGTATCTCAGGCTATTTTGAGCTATTTCCTGTCGAACTGTTTTTAGGCCGAGGTCAAGGTATATGTATCTATTACTTATACAATGAGGGATGTCAAGGATTGTTCTCAGAACTTTGGTCTGGAATCTTTCCAGGATATCTATATTACTGTTGCTGGCCGTTCCCCACAGTTGTATTCCGTAGGTCCAGACTGGTTTTATGGTAGTTTTGTACACTAGCATCTTGCTGTTAGGATTTAGTTGTGATTTGCGTCCCAATAACCAGTTCAGTGACCGCAGCTTTCCATCCAGTTGTTTGCGCTTTGTCCAAATATGTTTTTGCCATGTGAGTTTCCTGTCTAGGTGGATGCCCAAGTATTTTGCGCTGTTTTCTTGAGGGATAACTTTGCCGTTCAGCATTACCGGTGTACATGTTTCTCTCCTAAGTGTAAACGTCACATGTACTGATTTACTCTCATTGGCTTTAATTCTCCAATGCTTCAGCCACATCTCAACTTCTGTCAGGTGGTTTTGCAACTGTGATGATGCTGTTTCTGGGTTGCTATGAGCCGACCGTAGCGCCGTATCATCAGCGTATGTCGCAGTCGTGGTGTAGTCAGTTGTTGGGATATCTGCTGTAAATATAAGGTATAGTATAGGGCCCAGGATACTGCCCTGAGGGACACCTGATTTTATTTCGTGTACATCCGAGAGATCATCGCCGTACTTCACTTGGTAGCATCTTTTGTCTAGATAGGATTTCAGTATTAGGAATAGACAATGTGGGAGATGTTTCTTTAGCTTGAATAGGAGGCCGTCATGCCATACCTTATCAAACGCTTGACTGATATCCAAAAAGACTGCAGAGCAATATAATTTGTCTTCTAGACATCTGCTAATGGTGTCAACTATACGGTGTACCTGTTCAATCGTCCCGTGTTTTTCCCGGAAACCAAATTGGTGGTTCGGTAATACTGTGCTTAGATGTTCTTTCATCCTGTTGAGATATATTCTCTCAAATAGTTTGCCAATAACTGGTAGCAGGCTAATAGGTCTGTACGAAGTGGCTTCGTGTGGGGGTTTACCGGGTTTCGGCACCATGACTACATGTGCAATTTTCCATTGCCCAGGGAAGTGTTCAAGTCTTAAGCTGGCATTAAAGATGTTAACTAATTTAATTACACCTTTATGAGGCAGGTTTTTAAGTAATGTGGCATCAATAAGGTCATAGCCGGGCGCTTTACCATCCTTGAGGTTCCTTATTTCTTTCACAATTTCTTTTGGGCTGGTGCTTTTTAGTGGTCGGCACATTTGATTCGCTGATTCGAGGTATTCCTTGATTTCCATAGTATGTTCGGGATTGTTTTCAGGGAGTGGTTGGAAAACTGTCTTCAGATATTCCGCAAAAATTGTTGCCTTTTCTTTATCTGATCTAGCCCATCCTCCTTTTTCATCGTTGATAGGTGATATGTGGATTTTCGGACGCTTTAGATTCTTGGTAGCCTTCCATAGCGAGTAGTTTGTGTCTCTCGTTGGATCTAGATTAGAGAGATAGTGTTGTAAATTATCATTTTCTAGAGTGCTGATAAGGGCTTTGAGTTCATTTGAGGAATTATTGAATGCAGCTTTATCACTGGGATATCCTGTAGTATGCCAGACTTTTCTCAAACGACGGCGCACATACGTCGATTTGGCCAATTTAGGCGGCCAAAAGTGAATTTGCAATGTGTACCCGATAGCAAAACAAGTTATTACCTGCCCTAGCAGACAGTTCCAGGAACAATACCCTACCACTCCCTTCCATTATATTGCGCGTGAGAGCGGACCCAGGTAGTCGGAAGTTGATCGTCGCTAGTGGTGTACGTATCTAATCTCGGTGCCCTCAGCGTAAACAACATTTTCAAAGTGAATATTTTAATGTTAGAATCTGAATTTCAAAAGAATATTTATGGATTCTAGTACTTCAGGTAAGCACCTAACCTATTATTATATACTTTTCAATTATATTTTTCAATTTGACATATCTATAGATCCTTAAAAATAATCTTGTTACCGTATATTTTTTGCAGTAATTTTAGTTTTAAAACGGCATTTTGTTGTGTATCCCTGTCCGTCCGGATCGTAAATTTATTTTGATAAATTTATTTGAACCCTTAGCTAATATCATTCCAAAATTTGGACTCCGATTTGCTCCGTTTTTCAAATTACAGCCCTCCAAAAATATTGGTACCTAATTAAATAAATTTGTTATTTTTCCTTTCTTTTTTTAATATTGACTTTTATTTGTTTTAGGCTCACCGGACACATCTGGTGTAAAAGTAGTGACTCGTAGATATCTATTTGAGCAGTTGTATGAGCAAAATCTACCATCGATTAATGAAAAACTCGAAGTTTTAGAAAATAATCTCCTTTCGAGTTATGGTGACACAGAAGAGTTTAAAAATCTTCTGAAGCATAGATTCTCATATTTTAAAACCGACATAAAACAAAGATGGTCAAAAGCGCATAATAAAAAAGAAACGTTTTTGAAAAACAACGATTCTTGGTTGGATGGGACATTTGAAATACCTATATCGACGCAAAATCGCCCAGGTCGACCATGCAAATCATTTAGTGAATCGAGCGAGAGAAGCAAGAGAAGGAAGACGGAAGAAGTTCGTTCTGTCATAGAAGATGGAGTAATAATCCATGCTGCCCAAGTGATTTTGCAAAAAGGTGGAAATAGAAATGCGTCACAAGTCCTAAAAGACATTACGAATTCTCCAGCAAGTGCAAGTGAATATAAAAAAAGTATTTCCGATACAAAAAAGATGTTGCTCCCCTGACCCCACAGCAAGCGCTTTTAATGTTTGTAGAAGCAGATTTAACAAAACGTCAGTATGAAATAATAAGAGCGACTAATAAAAGTTTTTACCCGTGCTACGATCTCTTGTTAAGAGCAAAACAAGAATGTTATCCTCCCAAGGAAACTATACGTGTTACTGCTACCTCTGTTGAAAGTGACTTACAGTGCCTAATAGATCTCACTGTTAGGCGCTTATCACTTTACCTAGAAGAAGTGTTAGTAACACTTAACGAAGCTGAAAGAAATACTCTGCAGATAATTTGCAAATGGGGTTGTGATGGTTCACAACAAGCACGGTTTAAGCAGACATTTAGCAGATGAGGAATCAGACGCAAATATATTTATAAGTTCCTTTGTGCCTTTAAAAATTGTGTGTGGAGAAGAAAAGAAAAAAGTTGTTTGGCAAAACCCCACACCGTCTTCTCCGCGATATTGTCGTCCGATAAGATTTAGATTCGTAAAAGAATCTAAAGATGTCACCAAAGAGGAAATAAGTTACGTTGAAGACAGTGTACAGTCACTGGCCACCACAGAAGTTGACCTAAAGGGTGAAATATTCAATTTTAAACATATTTTTAAAATGACCATGGTTGACGGTAAAGTCTGCAATGCAGCAACCGACACAACATCAACTAGCAAGTGTTACATATGTAGTGCTACATCAAAAGATTTTAATGATTTGTCCAAAAAAAATGAAGTCAGTTTACAAACTTTAGAGTTTGGTATTTCCGTGCTACATGCACGAATCAGGATATTTGAAAGTATCCTTCATTTAGCTTATAAATTACCGATTAAAAAATATCGCGAAAGGAAGACACAAGATGAAAAAAATATAGAAGCCAATAGAAAAAGAGAAATTCAAGAAAGGTTTCGCCTCGAAACAGGCCTGTTAGTGGATATGCCAAAATCTAATTTTGGTAACACCAATGATGGTAACACCAGTAGACGTTTTTTTGAAAATCCGCAATTGGCTGCTGACATCACTGGAATTAGCTTTGACCTGATATACAGGCTGAAAATAATATTGGAAGCTATATCAAGTGGACATAATATAAATATTTTAAAGTATGATCAATACGCATTAGAGACGGCAAAGCTATATGTTGAATTATATGGGTGGCATCCAATGACTCCAACCATGCATAAAGTCCTAATCCATGGTGGGGCCATCATAGAAAATGCCCTCCTGCCAATCGGGCAACTCTCAGAAGAGGCAGCTGAAGCCCGGAATAAACATTTTCGGTCTTACCGCCAGAATTTTGCTAGAAAATTTTCTAGAGAAGAATGCAATGCGGATATATATAGTAGATTACTATTAAGCTCAGATCCGCTAATGAGTAGTATGAAAAGGCCCAAAAAAACATCAATTATGACATTTTCTCCCGAGACAATTGACCTTTTAATACCTGCCCAGCCAAATGAGGATGGTCAAGAATGATATTTTTTTTTTTTTTTTTCATAAATATATCTTATCAATGACAAAAAACCATGTATTTTTATTTAAAATCTACTACCGAACCTTTATAGTCCGTCAAATAATTTTGGCCGCCTAAATTGGTCAAATCGACGTATGTGCGGCGCTCTTGTATTTTCTCTTTAATGTCCTTTGGATATGAGTTATGTTTCAAAGGTTGTCCTTTACCTGTCCTTTTTGGGGATCCCTTCTTTTCGCATAATGTTGTTTGTCCTAATATACTTCGGCATAACGGTTTTGGCACAATTTGTTTTGGCATAATAATACTTCGGCATAATTTTTATAGGCATACATTTTATGTTGGCATAATCATCTTAAAGACTAATTTGTTTTGGCATAAATTTGATTCGCATAACGTTAGTAGGCCAAATGACTATTAGCATAATAATATTTAGGCATACAATTAATATAAATAACAAAAACAATTTTCATGGAAATGATTCATAACATTATGTAACTTAAATGATTTTTCAATCGCGAGATAACTTTTATCTGAAGAATATATTAGATGTTGTGAGACTTTGGGTGGAAATGGTGGTGGTGATCTTGTAGTGCCCCATACATAATTCTGATCAAACCAATTTGCTATAGTTTCTGTAACAATTAAATAATATTGTTGGTTAAAAATTGAATATGCTGTGCAACAAAAGTTAGTGACAGAACCGAATTGCTGCAAAACCGACTCCACGTAGTCTTGTTTGTCCTACCCCTAGAGTGTAATTTAAAATCGCGTAGGCGCGGAGGGGCGAGGCGGCCCGCGGGCTGAGGAGCAGGCGGCTGCGAGCGAGCCGCCGCGGCTGAGGCTGGCCGGCGAAGCCGGCCAACAAGCCGAAGCTGCGTTGGTGAGCGAAAGCCGTCTGCGACGATTAGCAGGCGTGGGGCCGCCGGAGGCCCGCAGCGCCGGAGCCGTGACAGAAACCCTGCCTGCTGCATGTTGCATGCTCGCTTGAATGCTTCATGCTGCATGCTTGCTTGCATGCAGCATGCAAGCAAGCATAAAAGCAAGCGTAAATAAATGTATGCTTTAGGATATTATGCGTAAAAAAGTTATGCTTTAGAACTTTATGCTTTATAAATTTATGCTTTAGAATATTATGCTTAATCATTATTATGGTTAGAGAAATTATGCTTAAAAATAATATGCGTAAGCTGTTATGCGTAATTATATTATGCGAAAATATAATTATGCCAAACAAAATGATGCTAAGTTATATTAGGTCTTAAAATTTTATGCAAATGGATAGGGAACCCCTTTTTGGAGTTGCAGAATTGGCAGCAATGTGGATAGTCATATTTAGTTGTTCCAGTTGTCTTTCAAGTTCTTCTATTGTATTAATTTTGGTCTTTAGTTCTGTCTCTCTTGTGATTATATTTTTATAGATTGTCCAGTCTGTAGTGTTCGAGTTGTATATCCTTAAGGGCGGTGCTACCAGATTAACTGTTGTAGCAACATTTAGTATAACTGGTGTGTGGTCAGATGTGAGGTCTATTCGTGTTTCTATGTTTAAGTAGTTACTATCTATGTTTTTGACAATAAAAAAGTCCAATAAGTCTGGGATTCTTTGTCGGTCGGTAGGCCAGTAGGTAGGTTCTCTGCCGGAATGACATACTAATTTCATCTCTTCTGTGGCTTTCCAAAGTTGTCTTCCTCTAGTATTGGTCAGCCTAGATCCCCAATTTAAATGCTTAGAATTCCAGTCGCCAGCACATATGAATCTGTTACCCAGTGTAGAAAAATATTTTGCGAAGTCGTTGGCAGATATAGTATGTTTTGGTGGACAATACACAGCGGAGAATACAGTTTCCAGCTTGCTGTCTACAAGTTTAATAGATGTTGCTTGTATTTTTTCTGTTCGGTATTCCTCTATAGGGTAGTGTTTAATGCTACTTTTTATAATTACTGCTGTACCTCCATGGCTGTTCCCAGTTGGGTGATTGGTTGTATACACTGTATAATTATTAAAGTTTATGTGTGTCTTCGGTGTGAATCTTGTTTCAGAGATTAGTGCTATGTCAATCATCTCTGTTCTGAGAAAAGTTTCTAATTCTTGACGACGTTCCGTCAAGCCGTTGGCGTTCCAAGTGACTACTTGGAGGTTTCGGGTCATTTTTTCACCAGGCTGCTGACTAGCTGGACCATGCGGTCCATCATTTTGTCCATAATTTTTTCCATCATTGTCACTATTGAATGTTGTAGTTTTTCTAACATTATTTCCATTAAATCAGTAAAGTCGGCCAAGTCGTTCTTTGTATCTTGCTGAGTATGTTGTTCTTTGGTTTTCGTTGCTTCTGCATAGGTTTTATTTAAGTTTTGATTATTTGTGCGATTGGACATGGAACCCGGGTAGGGATCCGGGTGTTTGATCTCTATATTGTTAGGCATTGGTTTTTCTTTTGACTTAGAGTCTAATTTAAGAATTCTTTCTCTATACTGTTTGTACACTTTGCATCCTTTGTAGCTAGCCCGTGTTTTTCGTCACAGTTCACGCAGGTAGCCTCAGTGTCTGGTGTTTTAGTACATGTTGTTGTAGGGTGAGCGCTACCGCATTTAACACAGCGATAGGGCCTAAAACATTGGTTCTTGGAATGCCCAAATCTCTGACATCTCTTGCATTGAATGATTTCCTTTTTTTTATATGGGGCTTCAAAAGTAATTTTCATGTTATTTAAGTATTTCACATCGAAAATGGCTTTGTTGTTTGGCTTAGATTAGAATGCAAAAAATAAAAAAGTTGAATGGCTTTGCTGTTTGGCTTGGCTTAGACTCTAGATAGTAAAAAAAAGAAAAAGAAGATTTTATAGGAATTTAATAGTGACTGGAGATTGACCACTCGAGATCTTGCGTGCTAAAGTTGGGGCCGAGATAGACCATTCAAAGTCTCACCAGGCTATTTACTGGGATTTCCTTTTTTACGTCCAACTTCTATATATTCGTTCGAACAGTGTCGGGATGGCGAGGAAAGATTGATTTGTCAGACTGGATGCGGAAGAAAGAGGACAGGGTGTTGTGGTGCAACTTGTGAGAGGCCTATGTCTTGCTCTGGACTGTGATAGGCTTAGTTGACTCATACAGTGTGAAGATCATGTCCCACGCAACTGCATAAAACATAAAATCCAATAAATGTTTCCAGGTGGTAGTCCCTCGCGGTCCAATCACAGCCAAAGGCCTTCTGCTCTCATGCATCAGGGAGCGTGATCCGTGCCTGTTCCTAGAGCCCAAGATTCTGTACCGGTCAGCTAGTGAGGAGGTGCCCGTCGAAGACTATACGTTGCCGCTTGGGAAGGCGCAGGTTTTGAGAGAAGGTATATAATACCTCTGTAAATGTGTTCATATTTGCCGGTTTCTGGCACGACATTAGCTGTCCCGCGCAACTTCTTCTGCGTCACATTTTCCCTGTTTTTCAATATTTTTCATAATTGCTCCGTTCCTACATAGCGCCATCTATTGAATACTCACTCAATCCATGCAACAGATACCGGCCGAGCTCCAAACAATTCTAACAGATGCCGATCTGTTAGAATTGTTTGGAGCTAACAGATAATTGTGACTTATTTTGCAATAAAATAATATTGCTACTATAAATTGAGATGTAAGCTATCCTATCTTTCAAGTTGGATCAAACTGGACACGGTGTGTAAATTTGATTAAAATCGGTTAAGCAGTTTAGGAGTCCATGCCGGACAAACAACGTGACGCGTTATTTATATATATAGATGGCCTAAAACTTCGCAGAACTGAAAATAAAAATATACTTACTTTCTTTCTCTACAGTGTGGTTAGTGCCTAAGAGTTTTAAAGCTGCCCATGGGGCCTCTGACTTGTCTTTACATGCCGTCGAGAAATATCTCACAGGCATGCCGGTTTCCTCACGATGTTTTCCTTCACCGAAGCAAGTGATAATTATACAATACGCACGTGAGTCCGAAAAATCAAAGTCTTGGGTTCGAACTCGAGACCTATGACTTGGGCAGTTTGACGTCGGTCACACCACTAGGCTATCACTGCATTTATACTTCGTCACTTCCACGGTTACGTCAGTGGCAGCGCAGAGGTCGCTTTGGAGATCAGCGTGTGTGTCTATCGCGCAGACAACTCTGTTTGGGCGCTGCAGGATTTTGCGTGACGTCAGGTATAAATATAATCATATGAGGCGCTACGCAAGCAGCGGTGACCAAATGGTGGCAGCCCCGACACTTGAGCAGTAAGTCGTAGGTTCGAACCCAGGCAGTCGCATTACTTTGTAATTTATTTCATCACCGCTGCTCTCAAAACGGTGAAAGAACACATCGTGAGGAAACCGGCAGGTCCGGCGTTACCCTGGAGTGGCAATGTACCAGAACGAACAGTGTTGGATTCCGCTGGATGAGAGAAGGACAGGACCAGTCAATGTGACGGTGCTTAGAGGAGTCGTGGACGACTGGACTGGACTGAACATCTGTCGGCTGAAATGATGTTGAACGCAATAAACGAAATGCAAACTAAGCAAAAAATATTTTAGAAGGATTTTAATTAACTGCCTCGTGGTTAATCTAGAGATCGCAAGCGCGACTGCTGAGCATGAGGCCCTGGGTTCGATTCCCGGGTCGGGCAAATTGTAATAGGGTTCTTTCATCAAGAATTTCCCAGTAACAGCCACGGAGTCTGGATTTGTGCCCGGTTGATGGTAATAGGCTCGCTCCCTATTACATGAGACTTAAACAGAACTGGCTGACGAAATGTGGGTGTACTAGACACCTCTGCCTAACCGTTCGAGGAGTACAAGCGTAATGTTATGAATGTTTGAAATCAACTCTATTTACACCAAGTACCATATTCACGGCCGTGTCCCGCAGGTGACGCAGCTACACTGGTAGGCTGGGGCACTCAGCTCCACGTGTTACTAGAAGTAGCGCAGATGGCGCAAGAGAAGCTCGGCGTCAAGTGTGACGTCATCGATCTGCAGTCCATCCTGCCCTGGGATGAGGATACTGTGTGTAATGTAAGTACTCTAACTCAAAATATGTATACGCTTTGGACGTGCAGTTGCGGACATCAGCCCGTTATACAATACAAGTAGTCTAACTTTATAATATCTCCAAAAGAAGTAAGAACTACTATAGCTAGCTTCCTCTTTGTCTGACAGACTGAATGACAATTCTAATATTCCTGTAGGTAAGTACGTGATTTATAAATGTAATTCTGTATGGCGTCGGACGTAAAGAATAGCACCATCCCAAGGGACTTGCCAGAGAATGGGCAGCAGCGTTCTCTGTGCTTTTGTAACAACCGTACTGCGATCGCCAACCCGCCTGCCAAGCGTGGCGATTATGGCAAAACCCCCCAAAATGTCAATGTGGCGACACTTGGGGGAGGCCCATGTCCAGCAGTGGACGTCTTTCGACTGAAATGATTATAAATGTAATTAATGTTTTGAGTCGGGTTTGAATTTATATAGCATTGTGCTACTTCAAAGCTATACTGAGCTTCTTTACCACCCTTATTCAGGCTCATGTCCAAGGGCAAAAGAGTAGATTAATCATATTCCTATTAAATAAATTATCTATATTTTGTTTCAGTCCGTCAAGAAAACCGGTCGCTGTCTGATTGCCCACGAAGCTCCCCTGACGTCAGGGTTTGGGGCTGAACTGGCTGCTACTATTCAGGTATCACTATCATGACATACACCTAAAACCATCTACTGATTAATATTGATCTTTCGACAACTACCTTCATGACCAGGTTGTTTTGGAAGGGCGTTACTGTCACTATTTCGTTACTAGCCTTGTGACTACCCACTCATTGAGCAGGTTTCAAGGTATATTAAATTACCCTCCACGAGTAACGATACAAACCTACGCCTTGCTAACGTTTACAACATGTGCTAATAGTTCGTACTGTATGAATCAGAATGATGGGTTGTGAAGATGGTTCAGTACATCCAAGACGACCCGTCTTGGATGAAAAACGATTGCTTGTAGCAGAGATGAGAATGTTGAGATAGATGTGTGGAGTGACAAGAATTAATTAGGTATGGAACGAGTGTACTAAAGGAATTTTGAAAGTGACGTTACAGAACAATTGAAAAAAAGTCGTTTGTCATAGTATGGAGTCCATACTAAGACAAACGACTTCTCAATGGACATAACGTGATGAGGACGGATGAAACGCATGTGACTAAAAGAGTGAGGATCTGAATGTTGATGGATGAAGAGGGAGAGGAAAGCCAAATAAAACATGGATGGATGTTGTGAGAAATGATATGAAAGGAGTAAATGATGCGGTTCCATCTGACAGAAGAGAATTAAAGAAGAAAGAGTGTTGCGCCGACCCAAATTAGAATGGGACAAGGCCAGGAAGATGATGCCAATAATTCGTACTAAGAGGTACGAGGAAATACCTTACTCTGATAACCACTTAAGGTGACGGTGTGCAGCGATAACATAGGATTCTTTGGTGCATATTGTCGTTTAACAGTACCGTCAATGTGCAAATAATGAGATGATTGCTGCCTTGTATTGACGATGTTATTTCTGGTTACAGGAGGAATGCTTCCTCCACCTGGAGGCTCCGATCTCCCGCGTGGCCGGCTGGGACGCTCCCTTCCCGCATGTCTTCGAGCCCTTCTACCTGCCTGATAAGTGGCGATGCTTCCAGGCGCTCAAAGACACCCTGGAATATTAACGTGTTGGATTGGAATAGGTTTTGAAGTAATTATAACAATAAATTATACTTTTATTAAATGTTTTTATTTTTAACTAGCTGTCGCTGTCCGGCGCAACTTCGTTTGCGTCACAATTTCCCCGTTTTCGCAACATTTTGCATTGCTGCTCCACTCCTATTGGTCGTAACGTGATGATATATAGCCCATAGCCTTCCTCGATAAATGGGCTATATACCACTGAAATAATTTTTCAAATCGGCAAACAAACAATCAAATCTTTCCTCTTTATAATGTTAGTTTAGATTTGGTTTTCCTTTCTGTTCAGGAAAAATTACGCTTTTAGATGTCTCTGATAAATAAAGGAAGTCAGTTGTGTGTTGTTGTCCCTATTACATGGGACTTACATAGCTAGCGAAACGTGGGTGTAGTTTTAGGTTCACCTCTGCCTATCCCCTCGAGTATTACATAATGGCGTGATGTTATGTCAGTTGTAAAGTTAGGAGGGTTAATGAAAACAACTATTTTACTTATCAATTTATTAAAAAATGAAAATCAATCCATAAAAATAACTAGATATTATGAACAGTGAAGTTAGTAGAAATACTTAAGAACAAAATGTCAATTTATACGAAATTAAACACACCTAGGTCTCCTCACGTTTGTGCTACCGCGTCGGGAAACTTACAAATTATAAGAAAAATAAAATCAAAAGTGTGTATGTGTCGGATATATCCTATGAAACTTACGACCTACTTAAAACTACCATTTTTTTTTAACAGTTTGTTCCAAAAACATCAGTAAATTCAGTAACAAATATACGCCCGTGAAACTTCGTAACAAATAGTAGAAATTACATTTGAACCTTGTGATGTCAAATATTTACAACAATTCAAAAGTGCAGATTTAATTTCACATCCTTATACTATTGAAAAACACTTTTCCTTCCAATCTAAGGCTTTACGTTAAAACCAGCACCCACTTAAAGGAAAATAATCAGATCAGTGACTACAAAGTCATACAAAATTTAATTGACAAGTACAAGGATTTTAAGCTTAGTACATGTTATGGGGCACAGCCCATTTTTGGGATATACTTTTTATAATAATAAAATATAACACAGGTACAATATATTATTACAATCATTGACGTATTCAGGCAAGACTATTCACAAACCAAATATTTATTGACTCTATTTTATAACATTTCATGCTAACAATGCTTTATCTATCTACGATGAGGTGGAAACAGAATACAAATGAAAAATTATTATGCTGTACATTTATTATGAAAAAATGTTAGAAAATGTAAGCTGGTTTATTTGGATTCAATATGCATGCAATCTTTACATTTACAAGCATCCTATGCCAATGTCAAATCAATCCATCAGTTTCAAGACCAGAATCAAATGCAAAATCAATTTGAGCTGCAGACAACAATCCTTGAAGGTTACTCGCAATAAATAAATGAAGATTACAGGTAGTTCTGAAACTTCCGTAACACACAAGTATAACATTCCTGAAGTGCTGCTGCACTTGCGTTCGATGGCCTATTCTTCGGCCCAGGCGCTGCGCCGGGCGGCGTGGCGCGCGAGCGACAGGTAGGGCCCCACGGACGGCGAGTTGGGGAACCTCTGCATGTAGCGCTCCAGGCGCAAGTACTTTACGGTGATGAGGCGGCCCTCGTACCACCAGCCGTGCAGGCTGCGGTACACCACGCCCGCGTCCTGCGGCGAGGCGCACTTCACGTACACGCAGCACGACGTCCTGTCGATGTCGATGTGTAAGATGTTGCAGTGTGTGTCACATTTTTCTAAAATAGCATCCTGAATCTTGACCCTCAATAATGAGTTGTCGTCGTTTTTGTCAAACATGTGTCGTATTTTGAGGCAGGGTGTCGGAGATACCACAAGGTTGTTGACGGAGCCTTCCTGGGTTTCAAAAGCCTGTCCTTGCCATGACGCACTGCGCTTTGGGCTGCTGTGGGGGGAGATCCATCTCCACACGCGGCAGTCCTCTCCATCAACTGATTGTACCTCCATGCGCACTCTGCTCTCGTTCCTCTGTATGAATTTCACAGCGGCATCCCAGACAGATGCCATTTTCTCCCTGTTTTGTGGTGAGATGAGTGTATCTCTCACATGGTCCACAGATATGTATGGTTCTCCACTATCCTCAGTCTCTTGAGATATCACATCAATAATTTGTTCCACCATAGAATAGATCTCTTCACTTTTCCTTTTCTGATACATCACATAGTATTTGTAAGCTCTTTGGAGGCCTAAGCCAAGTAAAGTGAGGAGGGCAACAATAATAAGACTGGACCCGGCAGAGTATAAAGTGTTAATGAATAAGCATGACAAAGGTGTTGAAGGATCTGTGAGGGTGATAGCAACAGTGCCTTTAGTTCTTTGTTGGACAATCAAGTCTGTGGATTTAATAGGAGAGTACTCAACATCTTTAGTGTAAAGACTTTTTAGTTGAACAACATTCAACCCCCATCGTGGATTGTTAATCAGAAGAACTTGTAAGTTATTCAGATCTGTGCGACATTGGCTGACATCAGCAGTCTCTGCTTTGGCGCTGGCAATGTCAATTATTTCTCGCTCAGTGAGATAAGGCAGAGTTCCCGGCTGACCACATTTGTACGAAGCTATCCTAGTTGTCAACTCTGGATGTATCACTTTGAGAAGATCTTTAGCATAACTGACTTGTTCTTTAGGCACACAGTTGATCCCAGGTCTGTTACCTGGTATGTTCAACTGACAAATTGGTATGACACTGTTCTGATCATCAGCCACTGACGTGATGTCGTTTTTTTTAACTATATACATGAAAAATAAGCAAAAAAAAAAAAGTGCAACTAACACAACAAGAGCAAGGGACACAAGATTATTCTTTAAAAATTTCTTGTCAGTAGCAGATTTATAGTCCACTACATCGGACCGGTTCACTCCAGTGATATAGGACCTGCGTGGTAGCACAGTGTTGCCATTATTTATGTCCCGGTCAAGGAAAGATGTAGGTTTTGGATCTGATTTAAGTGCAGATAGACGCCTAGTAAAGTTACTTAAATATGGAGATTCTACCTCGTCAATAGTAGAAGTAGACGGCTGGTAAGTACTTGTTGTATAGTTTGAGCTATAGTTTGATGTGGGAATAATAGATGGACGGTCTGGAATGGTTGATGTCAAACCTAACCGTGAGCGTATAGAATTGAGATTATCAGATGAAGTCATGCCAGGTGAATATGTAGGCGAGTAGTTAGTGGGTATGATAGATGCTCGAGAGAACACAGACGTCTTTGGGGGGCTAGTGCTGACATCGACAGAGGGTAATGTGCTCGAGATATAGTCGCTCGACCTAGAGTTGCTTCTAAAAGGACTGGACGTCTTCTTGTCGACATCTACATCACTGTCAGAGCCAGTCTCATAGTCGTCCGGATCGTTTGCCGCGTAAGTGCGTTTAATAGTACGTGTGGTCACTGTTTCCACTTCTTCGCGTGTCCTCAGACCAGGCTTTTCTTCGTCAGACTCGGATCCCTTGTCGGAGTCCCGTTTAGCGGGAGAATCTTTTTTAGGAGGCGGGCGACGTGTTTTGTTTGCTGCGGGCGGCAACATCGCCCCGCCGGTCGTCGCCCGGCGGCCACGTTTTTCTTTAGCACTCGTAGTTGTGTCCAAATCGGACTCCTCGCCGCTCGAGTAGCGTGCGAGCGACCGCCTTGTATCAGCTTTGTTATCGACGCTAGTTCTAGGTTTGGTTTTGTTATCTAATACTAATTTCAACTTTTTCACCAACAACTTTCTTGTGGACGCCGTAATAGGCATTATAGGGAACCCATGCTCCGCTAGTTTCGTTCGCAGCTCCGCATCTGACATTGAGTCGACTTGATCGGCCATTGTGAAGTCTGCAAGCACAATATTACAGGTTATTTACACATGCACTCACTAGAACACTGTTTATATAACGCTATTAGTAATAGTTCACCTTATTTTCGAGATATGCACTGAAGAATTACGTCAAATTTATAATAAAATTCACCGGCGCGTCATGTCGCACGCACCGCGAAAGAACGTCGTTATTTAGTGTTGCCATAAATATTTTTAATTTACCACTAAAGTCTAAATATTCTAACGATCACATTTCAAAATATTGTGCAACGTTATGATGTCAGCTTTCTATTTATAGGAGCGGTCTCCACATTGCGTATTTCATTATATAAATAAATAAATAGCTACTTTTTGTACTTTTGTTGAATTACCATCTCTCTCACAACAAGATGACTAATACGAAATAACCTTGAAACGACCAAGATTGTTGCACATGCAAACGAAATAAATTATTATTTTATTATTATTCTTCTGTTGTGAACGTCGTAACTTATTCTGACTATTTGTTTTAGATCCGATAAAATTACTTTCCTTACTCTGGTATACGTTAAAAATTAAATGATATAACGAGAATACCAGAAAAACCGAGTTATTATTTCAAATTAAAATAACGGGTCTACGAGAGTCAGTTTGACTCCATTATTTACCTCATTGTGTTCATTTCATGACTCATCTATCTCATCGATATGCACACTTGCGGTTCTAGAAATAGCATCAAGGTCACGGAATTAATGGTTCATCCATGAAGACTTTCAGATTTTAGGCTGTCTACGGATGAGATGAGAAGTCATTATATCACGACATAGGTAACGTGACAATACGTCAATAGTTTCGCTAGGCTGATCTGAATAAATCTAAAGGCATTGTAATCTACATTGGCTATGGTCCCGAGAAATCCCGGTCACAAAAGTACCGGGAATACTCGGGTTTTAGTCTAGAACTGGTAAAAAACCCGGTTCTCTTGAGTATTAGGGTTGTTCGATAAGTTTACCGTTATAACAGTACCCCCCTACCAGTGATACAGATCACGAAACACCTGCCTGATAGTAATCAGGAAATTTAATTCGCCTATCAGAACGTACAGTCTGTCTATAAAGTCATGAAAAAAATTGAGGGCGCTGCGGTCGTGCACCTAGCAACCCTGTATAGTGTGACTAAATTGATTTTGATACTAGCATATTATTTTGTACTAGAAGCAAACCTGGTTTTAATGAAAACATAATTTTTACTCGTAGACGCTTTTTTTTAAATAGATAGAAAAGGTTAAGTCTTAAAATCCGTAGATCTTATTTAAAAAACTACAGAAACCAAAGATGCGACCTTCATTAGTTTGCTTTTACGATCAGATAGCATAAATATTATAGTAATATATGAGATAGCACAAATCTATGGTCTATGTCGTTCAAATAAATGAGTAAATAAAAGAAAAATATTCATACATATTTTTTAACCTTTTTTTATTAATGAAAAATATCCCGTAACATTATAATTAATAACTTTCATCATCTGATTCCAAATATTCTTGTTCTGTTATTTTGACACTTCTTGTAAGAAAACCCAATCGATTTTAAAATTTTACGCAGGACTTCCAGGATACATTCAAAATCCAGATCTGTTTTGGCAACTACCTGAAGTTTCCTTAAGGTTTCCTTTCTTCACCAAGTAAAAGAATTGAATCTTTTATCAAAGAGCACATATGTGGAAGTCATCCATTTCTTTCTTAGGACGGCCTGAGCTGTGTTTGCCAGCGGTTCCGAATTTGCCATCGTTTTTATAGCCTTCATCTACAATACGCTTTACTGTACTCTCAGATTTTCCTGAAAGAAAGTTTTAAATAATTAATGATTGTACTAACAGAAAATAGATACTCACTATTTTAAATTTCAGACATGATATAACTTATTCAGATTTAAAATCAGCAGTAAATTTGATCACCAAAAAGTATCAAAAATTTTGGTCGCACTACAATATGGCCTTCATAAATTTGCAATCTAACCTAATAATGTGCAATGTAAACAATCCTTATTTTAGTCTTAAAATCGTATATTTAGTATATTTGTAACTTTTAGTAGATAAAAACAA
This sequence comes from Cerastis rubricosa, assembly GCA_949152445.1. Taxonomy (NCBI): domain Eukaryota; kingdom Metazoa; phylum Arthropoda; class Insecta; order Lepidoptera; family Noctuidae; genus Cerastis; species Cerastis rubricosa. Next base: position 21,680,704 of record OX424532.1, read on the forward strand.
ACAGTAACACGATTACATACCTGTCATAGCTGCTGTTTGAGCATAAACATCATCCAAATTTGATAAAATTTGTCCAGCTTGGTGTTCTAAACAAACATCGCTGATACACTTTAAAAATAATTTCCTGAGCACTACTCCGATTTGTTTTCTTCATATTTAACACGTTTCTTCTAGGTTTAATCCACTTAGATTTGAAAAGCAATAAAAATGCAATAAATAACGAGTTACAAAACAAGTCCATGACAGCCGATGACATTCGATGTACTTTGATTTAGTGTTGCCCTACTTTTAAATAATGTTAGTTCCTCAAACATTAATTTCATGACTTTATAGACAGACTGTATATTATTAATTTTTTATTTAACTGACTCGTCAAACCGAATCATATGAACCAAAGTCGAGACACTAGTAGACACTGAAGAGTTCGGCTGAAGCTGCATGTGCCTTTGGTTGCGTCAAGATCTATTGTCGAATAAAGACTAAAATACACACTCAGATGCTGCGCTAGTACGTTGCGATGGCGTGCGTCGCCTTCTTGCGTTGCTTAGTGCAGTAGGGACCTGCAGGTGTAGCTTACAATGTGTTGATCCGTTGCGGCATCGCAACGCAACGTACTAATGAGGCCTCAGCTTTCCAGTTTCCGCCTGACTTATGGGAACATCCGTCGCCTCCCATCACACTGGCCGAGAAGCAGACACGTAGCGTTCTACGCGCACCTATCTTAAACGTAACGGGGGGAGTTCCACCCCATACTCCCGGGATTACGCCCGCAGAGGTCGTGGTTGTTATAAGTATTCTACTCTTTGGGCTGTAGGTCAAGCGGACCGGGCAGCGTAAATCGCATAAGAATCCTCTGCCCCAAGTGTGCTAGTACGAATCTGACAAACCCTTCCGCTCTGTATAGGTTAGGTAATTTAGACAATAAAAAAAAAAACTACATAATAAACAAAACAATGTTCCTCGCACCACTTCATTTATTTGTTTCGCTATAGCCAATTACAATATAAGGGAGCGCGAATAATAGTCAACTTATAAATCTACAAGATCTCTGTAACTAATATTTAGTTCACAACTAAATATTACATTCACAGCACTTTAAAATAAGTTATAAAACCATGATTTTATAAATAATTTGGAATGCAAAATTTATTATGAAATAATTTAAGCACCCATCCCAAATAACTATTGTAAAATATCCATTACCCCATTTAATCTTGGTATTTATGAAAGCTTATAATAACATCTATAGTGTTCAGTATACATACAAACTGTACAATATTTTTATAAATTAATTAAAACGTAATTACATTACATTCTTACAAAAATTTAAGATTATAACAATTAAATTTCATCCATATCCGAATAGGAGGTACATCATGCAATAACAAAACTGAAATATAGCCGATCTAGTGGCGAAGATGGCGTTAGTGCCGAAGCCTAAAGGAGGAGAAACGACGCTTCTATTTTATGTCACCCAAGTTTTTGTCATTTCAACATAATACTACTTCACAAGAAAGGTGTTAAATCTTGTACCCGCTCGGTACCTTGAAACCGCTAGATGGAGCCACGATAGACCACGGACGAGATCGCGGGGCGATTAAGATGTCTTCCTTAGGAATTGTCAAGAGGTGGTGAAGAACCGGGACCGATGGAAAGAATCGAGGGAGGGTTTTACCCAGCAATGGGACAGTCCAGGCTAACTATAGTAACAATAACATTAAATATATTTTTAACAAAAATTTAAAAATGTTTATAAATTAATAAATACAATAATCGGAAAAGTTTATGCGTTTGCAATAAACAAAAAATTACAATACTGTTAAATTTATTGAAATTCAGACTTCTAATAGCTAACAAATAAATTTATCAAAGCAAGTACACGTAAAACATCGTTAAAGGTCATAGCACACTTATAAGGACCGCACCGAATTGGCATCAGCTCATCTCCTTTATTGGCTTATTATTTATTTACGTCTGCCATGCCGTTACATTGCGTGTGTGTGTTGCGGTGTGGAGCTGCATAGAGAGAATCCCAAACGGCTCAAGTTGAGGCGATTCAGATTGTCAGTGCACTGCTTATAACTGAGCAATCACTTTAACTTCACAAACAAAGAACAATACACGCTGATTTCATTTGAGTACTATGAAATTGGGTGCTCGACTATTTTATTTTTTATTAAAATTAATAAAATATACCCTGACATGCAGGGAAAAAGACAAAATTCTTGTAAAGGCCATACTCCTTACACATAGGGTCATATTCCGTTTGACGGGAAAAAGACAGTTTTTTTTTAAAGATTTTTAGGTATGTATAACAATTTCAAAAATAGTCAAGTACCCGATTATTTATATGAATAATTTTATAGAGTGTACTATCACATACATTTACTTACAAAATAGAACAAAGTAGTATGAAATTTTCTATTACAATCCTACATTATTTTTGTCTGGTACAAAAGTGGTATACCACGCCATACATGTGGTTTGATTAACTTAGTAACGAATTTGGTATGATTTACTTAGGTATAGTATTACTGGGGCGGTTTCCAGCCACCGAAGCCGACTTCCAGCTGTTTGGCCACTGCTAAACATAGTCTGTCTTGATTTGGCGCCGCTATAACCTGAAATTCAATCAAAAATTTGAAATAACATATTATATTAATAGATTTTCCATGAATGACGATGTTTGGAACTAACTAAGCTAGCACCATTATTTTCACAGTAACCTTCTCCATCCATAAATTGGATTCAGTTCGTAATCTGGCGTCAAAACCGGGATTAATTATGCAGTACAAACAAAATCAACAACACAGATAGACTTTTAATCCTCTTAGTCTCACCTGTACACCAACAGGCAGTCCTTTATACATTCCCATGGGCACCGTAGTGGCTGGCATGCCCAGTATGTTGAAGGCCATCGTGTACATGACGCCCGACGCCTTCAGGAACACCTGGTTGTGATGATGAGCCTGACCGATGAATACTGGATAGATGAATACACCGTTGTCGCCTAGGACTTTCTGGAAACAATATGCAAGGAGATTTTGAGTGTCTTTCATTGAGCTATCGCGAAATTATTTTTGGTGCTCTTTTTTGTTCGTATAACATAGTGGTGGATGTTACATGACTTTCAATTGGTTCTAGGACAAGCATGGTTGATGCCTTGATGGTGATATTTCGTATGGCCAATAAAGGTGCCAAACATCTTGACATAATAATATTAAGTACCTGCATATGTGCACGTAGTTGATTCGCTTTTCCGTTGTAGTAACCTCTCCGTGAGTCCGGAATGAACAAGTGACTTTTGTTTATAAGAGAGAAGCTCAGTCCTTGCAGTGATCGTGATCCGCCACCGAACATGTATTTTATAAGCTCAAAAATCAAGCTTTTATCGCGCTAAAAAAATAAACAGTAAAAATTTTTTATCTGTGGAAATATTTATTAGAAAGTATTTGAATTGAATTACCCCGAATTATGGCAAAAAATAGTTTATGATACTTGGCAACATTATAAAAAATGGAAGCGTTCCGTTTCGCGGCACTTACTTTCGGATCGGCGGGATCTTGCAATAGATTCGGAATGTCCTTCATCGAAAAAAATACTGACACCGATATTTCAACCGAGTCTTCTAAATCTTTGAATTTTTCCTGCAATAAAATAAAAAACTAGATAAATATCTAAAACTGTTTTGCTAACATGAATAAAAATAAAGATGCCATTTTGATTCGATTCAAGTATGGAATGAAGTCAAATTATAAGCTTATAAAAGTACATCAAGTACAAGAATTGGGTATTACAAGTTTTCAACAATCAGAATATGAGAAAATGTTTTTGTAACTTTAGTTTCGGCTTTTAATAAAGGTAGTAACTGGTACATAGTGGTGTAACGTGTTTTTTTGCAGCCACTGGCTGGCCGGATATTTTCGCTCAGCCTTTTTCTTCATCATTGGTCAAGAAGGGTTGTAAAAAGTCAGAATAGCATTTAATTTTTTAGGTATTAATTAGGTAATGTTTTATTATTAAAATGTAATATTCAGTGTGCCACATATGTACCTATGTCAAATTAAATCAAAAGCATTTATTTAAAGTAGGCCACGTACAGGCACTTTTGAATTGTCAAATCGCACTCAAACCCGAATACAAAAAATAATGAAGCTATTACAGAGTCAAATACAAGGAAGGATTTCTGACGGGAGCTGAACAGATAACTACTATTGCCAGAGGAACTAACACAATGTAGTTTTTACTATGACAAACTTTTTTTTAAGACCAAAAAACAATAAGACATTATACGAGTAGGTCTTACCTCACTAATTGTACATCCACAATCACTTTCCAAGTATTTGACGGCGTTGCGAATAGCATCATTAATACATCTGTCCACCTTCAACAGGGCGACCGAGTCCGTTGCTTCAAACATGTAGTGGACCTGAGAAAGCACAAGAGATATATCAGGATTACTAAGTATGTAGTAAAAAACATGGTGAAATCTTCCATAATGTTCACTGCTGGACATTTTAGAAGATGATCATGGTTGAATGCCGTAGAACCGATGATGGGATAGACGTGTTCTTGAGAGGAGACCGCGATTTGGCAAGCGTAAGTGTGGACGCTCTCAGGTCTTCACAGGGTGGCTGGTCAAACTGGATGAGAGTTGCCGAGAATCGAGCTAAGTTGCGTGTGATTGAAGAGGCCTATGTCCAGCAGTGGACTGTCGAAGGCTGGTGATTAATGTATCTTGTACCTTGACTGCCTTCATATCGACGGGCTCGTCCAAGTTGAGCTTGTTATCTTCGCCGGCCATAATCTTCATGAGCAGGGTCAAGTCCTCAGCGCGCCGCGTCATCGGCCCGACCGTCAGGAATTTCGGGAAGTCCTCATCGCTTAGCGTCGGGATGTGACCTTCAATTGATATTACACCTGGAGCAAAAACAAGAAGTTGGGTGAGATGTAGACTTTGATAAAGGATATTAGGATATAGATACAATTTCGAAGGCTACGGTAATCACAAACCCCATCGGTAAAACCACACAATCACAGAGCGCTGCGAAACAGAAATACTCAGCAGTTCTCGTTGCTGAATGGTTGTAAGCGCTACTCGTGAGCATGAGATACTACGTCCGATTCTCATCTGGCAAGATGTTATTGTATTTTTACATTAGTGTGTCAATAGCAGCTTGGAGTTTAGATTTGTGCCTAGTTCGATTCGGGTAGACTCACCACTTACTAAGCGGAGCAGCGGTGGCCCAGTGGTGGCAGTCCCGACTTACGAGCAGTAAGCCGTAGGTTCGAACCCAGGCAGGCGCATTACTTTGTGTAATTTATTTTATCACCGCTGCTCGCAAAAACGGTGAAAGAAAACATCAACAACTAAAAATTCGAAGACATGTGACGTCTACCAACGCGCATTGGGCCTGCGTGGTGGATTACAGCCCAAACCCTGTCATAGGAGGCCTGTGTCAGCAGAACATTATAGGCTGATGATGATGATGACATAAGACTTAAATTGAAATATGCAATCTATTTAACACAAAATACATATTTTGACTGTGGCAGATGTGAGAAGCAACGTCCAAAACAGACGCCCTAGACAAGAAGAACGTACATGACTGAACTTTTTGATGATATTAAAAAAGGTCAGGTGCATATTACCTACTCGCCACCGGCTGCGTGCGTGTATGATTAGATGAATGGCTATGGACGATACGAAAGGAGTAAGTATGGATCGTAGCAGACGGCGTTCTGAAGTATGGAAAAAAGGCGTTGGTTATGTATGTTGTGTTACTTACCAGGCGTAGGCTTATGTCCGAAGACTCCGCAGAAGGCGGCCGGCAGACGGATGGAGCCCGCAATGTCCGAGGCTACGCTGAAGGCTGATGCGCCACAGGCTAGCAGGGCTGCCTGGAATTGATGATGAGGTTTTAAGTGACTGTGCAGCATTTTGTTTTTGGATTTTGATTGATATTTTCAGGAAACGTTTTGCGACGACCCCGAATAACATTGGGACAAGGGCACGAAGATAATGGTGATGATTGATATTTTCAGAAGGGCGCTGCTGAAATTCCCTGTGGAATCTATATAGGGTGACTGGTAATTAGTGACCGTGATTATACTCATGTTAAAAAACAACTTTCGTAAAGAAACATTTTTTTTAATACTCATTTACTTTTATCACAAGCTGATAGGCCACTGGCGCGCAAGCGCAAATTTCATATGGCTGTTTTTTTTGGTTAGGGGTTAAAAAAGGTCCGGTGGATAGGTGTATGTAGTTGCAACTTCGTAGAGGCATATGTCCAGAGTTGAACAAACCCATCCAGGGCCAAAGCATCTCTACCAGAATGAAGTTATATGATGCTAAATACTTGAAAGGGCTCTCTAGCCAGTTGAACAAATAAATACCTCCTACCTTTTAGAGAACCCACGCGTAATATTTTGAGCTTGTTTATCAAATCACATCAAAGGCTCAAAGCGAAATTTGATTCACACAATAGAATTACAAAGCTGCAAATAGCTATGAATGATGAGTTCTACAAAGTCGTAAAATCAACAAACATTAAGTCATTGTTGACAATGATCACGTGCGCAACTAACAAACAAGCGAGATGTCACTTAACAAGTTGTGTATAGGTTCGCAAATACTTATGAGTGGCTTTGAAAAGGGCTGCTGTTTGAAAAGCCTGGAAATTGCGAATAACTGATAAGTAATCATCATCATCATTTCAGCCCAAAAGACGTCCACTGCTGGACATAGGCCTCCCCCAAGTGTCGCCACATTGACAATTTGGGGGTTTTACCATAATCGCCACGCTTGGCAGGCGGGTTGGCGATCGCAGTACGGTTGTTACAAAAAAAAAGAAGATAAGTAATGATAATGATGATAATGCATCAAGGCCGATGGGCTAGAGTTGTCACGCAGTGGGTGCCAGAAGACGGGCTTCGTCGCCGAGGGAGGCCTAGAAAACGCTGGCGAAACGACTTAGAGGCGTTTTTGAGAGACTGGCCGGAGAAAACCGAACGGAGAAAAGGGTGGAAGGCTATGGGGTTTTGCCCAGTAGTGGGACAATATAGGCTAAGAAAATAAAACAAAAAATTAAATGATGATGCTAATATCATCTTAATCAGTATTCACAACATGCATAAAACACTCCAACACTGCCGCACGCAATCATCAAATACTTGGATCATTCACTCTTTCAGTTTCTCAGTCTCACAGTATTAAAGTTTACCACAAGATCATGAATGCACCTGACATGTCCTCTGGCACGTTTGCCACAATCTTCTATATATATATAAATTACGCGTCACGTTGTTTGTCCGGGATGGACTACTTAACTACTTAACCGATTTTAAACAAGTGTGCAGTTTGATCCAACTTGAAAGATAGGATAGCTTACATTTCAATTTATAGTCACAATATTGTTTTATTGCAAACTAGCTGCCCGGACAGACTTCGTTCTGTCAAAAGTTAAAGCAATGCACTTTTCCTACCTACCTACCCTACCCTACCCAACCCTACCTACCCTACCCTACCCAACCCTACCTACCCTACCCTACCCAACCCTACCTACCCTACCCTACCCAACCCTACCTACCTACTACCTACCTACCCTACCCTACCCTACCCAACCCAACCCTACCCTACCCAACCCTACCCTACCTACCCTACCCTACCTACCTACTACCTACTACCTACCTACCTACCCTACCGTACCATACCCTACCTACCCTACTTTACCCTACCAACCTACCCTACTCTACCCTACTCTACCCTACTCTACCCTACTCTACCCTACCCTACCCTACTCTACCCTACTCTACCCTACCCTACCCTACCCAACCCAACCCTACCCTACCCAACCCTACCCTATCCTACCCAACCCTACCTACCCTACCCTACCCTACCTACCTACTACCTACCTACCCTACCCTACCCTACCCTACCCAACCCAACCCTACCCTACCCAACCCTACCCTACCTACCCTACCCTACCTACCTACTACCTACCTACTACCTACCTAAAAAAAAAAAAAAAAAAAAAGTATCCTATGTCCTTCTCCTGGCTCTAAACTACCTCCCTGCCAATTTTCAGCTAAATCGGTTCAGCCGTTCTTGAGTTATAAGCGAAGTAACTAACACGACTTTCTTTTATATATATAGATTAAGTCAAAATTATCTGTTAGCTCCGAACGATTCTAACAGATGGCGGTATCTGTTGACTGGATTGAGTAAGTATTCAATAGATTGCGATGTATAGGAGCGGAGCAGCAATGGCAAATATTGCGAAAACGGGGAAAATGTGACGCAGGCGAAGTTGCGCGGGACAGCTAGTAGAATTATATAAACATACCCTGAAGCCGGACCTTACCAACTAAGATACAGGCCTAAGTGCGGGTCTAGGAGCCAACAATACGGCAAGCCTATAAGGCAAGCAGAATGTTGCGAAACCCTAACATCATGAGGAGTAGTAGGTTATAAGAGCAAGCCAAGCTTTTAGGCTTGTATAAAAGTACTTCCACCAGGCCGAGCCTAGTATAGGGGACAAGGTGAACTTATTGTATTTATCTACCTAATGCTAACTTAAGAACTTTAATCTGTATATAGTGCAATGTACAGACGACAGACGTCAAATTTTCCCAAACAATCGAGAACCTAATTTTTTAAACATAAACTTGAAAATCTATTAAAGAAATTTTACAGATTGCTGAAATATCAGTCTGTTCGCTGTCCGCAGCCTATCCGAAATTTGCCCGGACCGGGTAAAAGCCAAAACTGCAAACCTAACAGATTGGCTGTTTACACAATTTACCTAAATTTTTCAGCTGTCAGCATATTTAAACTGATTTGTCAGAACCTCGGTTTGTTTAAATTATGGACCCAAAACAAACATAGGCTACAGTTTTATGAACAAATTCTGCTGATACTCTGTTGGCAATTTGGTTTCCAGTCATGTGAGCATGTTGTGATTTTGTAGAAACAACTTTAAAACCCACACTTAAAGTTTAGTTTACGCTTTAATTTCTAGTCGGTTTCTTATATGAATTTGATAATCTTGATAACCAGTCAAACTCTACTTTAGCAGTATTCCTTGGCAATGTTTCCTTCGAAATTCTAAGTTTAATACTTTGTTAAAGGCTTTTTTATTCGGCTATAATTATCCAGGATTCGATTACATTCATTATATTTGAGAATCTTGGATGAGAGCGCCTTTTCTTAAAATTCTTCTAAATTTGCAGACAATTTATTTATACTTATTAATTTGCGTGGAAATAACATAACAATCCTTTAATCAGAAAATACTTATGCGTGGATATAAGGGGAACAATATTTGAATAGACTTATGGTGCTTTGGAGTTAGCATAATATAATTTTCAATAGAAGTGTTGCGTCATATATTTAAGAATACGTAGTAGTAACATATAGTAGCACTGTCATAATATATTAAGCTATGAAAAAACCAGTTAATGCGGATCTCGTATAATACGGGAAATCTATACGAAGCGAGGCCATGTTATACTGGAAATACCGTGTGTACCTTTGGAGTACAAGTAACAATAACAATCTACTTGTACCAAATTATTCTCTGGGTGTCAATTATTACTAGCACATTTTTGTAGTTCTGTACGATATGACGTTACATATGTTATAGATATTTGTCAAGTTTCGAACTTCAAAGCAAAAACGTAACTTTTATAAAAACATTGAAAAGAGTGACTGTTTTGTGCTTTGGTAAGCATTTTATAGAGATCTATGCAATGCACCAATTCATACTTTGGCAAAGATAATGTTTAGGTCAAGGTGGCGGTGACGAGAAAACAGATTGTCGGTCAAAGACCAAAAATCCAAAAGAACGCCAATCCTCATTCTAAGTAAAACTATAAAATATGCTAATCTCTACATAGTATTAAGAAAGTCACTTTCCGTTGTCTGTGCTACGCAACGGTTTTAGATGCGGTTGTCATCAATAGACAGAAACTTAAAGAGGAAGGTTTTTTTATATATGTAATTTATCCCTGAAAAATACCTATATCAAAATTTCCACGCGAACGAAGTCGCCGACAGCACCTAGTTTAATATAATCCTTCTCACCTCACCACCAGAAGAGCCTCCAGGCGTCCTATTCAAGCAGTACGGGTTGTTCGTTGTTCCTCTCAGCAGGTTCGTGGTCTCCCACCCCAGGCACAGCTCGGGAGTGTTCGACACCAGCAGTGGGATCCCTCCTGCCTTCTTCACCAGGCGAACCACGCCACCGTCTGTGGTTGCGCGGCGACCGGCGTTCTCTAGGCATCCTACTGAGTTCGATAAGCCTGGAAAGAAGATTTGGCAGATTGTTAAATGACAGCTCATATTTGAACACTTTTCATTTGATATCACGTATATTTCAATGATGGATGGACTGTGTGAAGGCAATGATATGGCAAGAATGGAGATCTCTGATGAGATGACGAGTAATAGCAAAGTCTGGAAGAAGAAGACAGGCTGCGCCGACCCCAAATGTTTTTGGAATAAGGGCAAGAGAATGCTGATGATGATTTAGAAGATCACGGGTATGGTCTGGTTGAGACTCGCGCAGGCCAGGGATTATGTCTTACCTCAGCAGTGGGCAGAACAAAGCTGCTAATTATAATGATGATACTGACACAATAACAAACAAAAACGAGATTCTAAACACCTTTCATCAGTCAAATACACTCGCAATTCTCAATTAGAATTTAAAAATATGAGCCAATTTGGGAGATTTGAATATTAACAATAGTCTTCTAGTGCGTATGCCGCGCCCCCCCACAGACAATAGCCCACCTTACACCTTACGTTGCATGCCCTGTCGCCTGTATGATGACTTTATGACTACGTCACTGAGTTGAGTTCGCGAAGCGTTAAATTTTGGGCTTTATTTCATCGATACGAGAAGACGGACAGCCACCGTTGGCCGCAGAAGAAAATTACATGTTTTTTGCTTGCCAAGTATAATTATTGATTTTGGTCTAATAGACGCCAAGCATCTGAAAAAGCACGGTTGTCATGGTCAAAGAAAATTCAACTTTGCATAGGTACGCTCAATTTGAACTGTAGTCGCTGCCGCAAAGGCATATTGTATATCAAGATCGAAGAAAATATGAATGTATTGTGCGAGGAACGAAATGAAAGATGGAAAAAATGATGGATGCATGGTTGTAAATGGTGGTTTGAGCGGAGTTATAGCGGAGGATTGGATTGACAGGGAAAAATGGATGAAAAAAACGAGTTGTATCACCCGGCTGTAATATCTGACGAGGGCAGAATTATGATGATCACGTCTACAAAACCAAGAAGCGCTCACCAGCCAGCGAACAGCTCTCCTTCACAGTGAACGGCACACCAAAAAGCGGCTTCTCCTTGACCAGGTCTTCAAACGAGCCATTCTTTTTGGCCTCGTCGATCTCCCGGTCGATACTCTTGGCATCCTCAGTGGCAGCGCGATACCGTTCCTCTACGACCGCGTTGAGGTACGGGTTCACTTCCTTGACGCGGTTTATGAAGATTGTTACCAGTTGCTCGCTCGATATCTGGGGGAGAACATTAATAAGGTTAACATTACGTATGTTTTCAACGAAGTATAAGGCCAAGCTGTACTAAAAGTAGTACACCCACATTTTGCCAGTTATGTTTAAGGCCTGTGTAATAGAGGACGAACCTATTGCCATCAATCGGGCAGAAATCCAGACTCCATGGCTGCTACTGCAAAATTTCGTATGGAAAACTCCAATGACACTTTGCCCGACCCGGGAATCGAAACTCTTATCTAGTGTTCATCAAAAAGATGAACCCTATTCATTATTACAATCTAGCCTTGTATATGGACTGATAAGTAATTTAAGCCTAAACTGCTATATTGTCTTTACTAATAATGTGTGCAATGGCACTTTTCTTATTGTCTTTAATAAGGCGAATACACTTCGTTCTTGTATTTATTTGCACACTTTTAACACTTATGCTACATTACACTATTAACGAACACTATACAATAACTCGACCGGTTTAGTTGTTTTTAGTCTTCTCACTATGTCCGTGTGGTAGAGAAGCTGGATCGCCTCGACCAGACACAATAAAACTTGTATAACAGACGCTCCGTCTCTGTTTTTAAACTCAGTCTGGTGCTCTCACAGAGCATTCTTTTTCGGATTCATTATAAAATTAAAACGAGTATTAACTTCGCCTTAACAATGTTGTCAGCCGTCAGCATTACGCAATATCTAGGTCATTGCGATGCAGCCGATTTGACGGCGTTGTTTTGATGCGTAAGCACTTTACAGTGTGGTACGTACGCGCGATCGCATGCTACACAACTGCTCTCAGCGGAAATCGAACGAGTCTTGAATCGACGTCTACCAGGACGTCATGCTCAGCGGTCGATTATATTAGGCCAACGAGGCAGTTCATGTAAAAGAGGGCAGGCCTATCGCCATCAACCGATCACAAATCCAGACTTTGGGCTGTACTGATAAAATTCCTGACGGAAAAACCCAACAATGTTGAGAATCGAACCTATGCATGACCTCATGCTCACCAATAGCTCTTGCAACCACTACGGTGCTTTGGAAAAAAAACCAGTTGTGTTGTTATATCATTTGTCATTCTTATTCAACAAATTAATTACTGTAGATACACAAGTACCAGGACATCATCTTATGCCTAGCCTTTTTTCCAACTATGTTGGGGTCGGCTTCCAGTCTAACCGGATGCAGCTGAATACCAGTATTTTAGATTGAGCGACTGCCTATCTGACCTCAACAACACTATACTGCAGCCTTAATTTGTAACAGCAGAATAAATCGGTTGTAAGTGCATTACAGGACAAGCCCTTGAATTTGTCCGCCTACAGTTCAAGGCACTACATCTGTAGTCAAATCAGGTATTACAGAGAACGGTGTGTATCACGTCTAATAAACGGCTTCGGCTTTTGTAGAACTTTGATTTATCAACTTGTGTATGACCCATGTGAAGGACATCGTATTGGTACCAACCTACATGGGACCTGAGTGGAGGATTACGGCCTTCTCTCTCTCATAAACCTGTGCCCTAGCGTTGCAAACGTTGTTGTCTTTTGGAAGTCGCTATGCAGATACAGACTTTTTGTTGGTTTGTCTTCTGTGGTTAAATAAAACAGTTACGGTACAAAAAACATTGTGGGGCAAAATTTATTATCTCACTTGAGCATCAGGTAGATGATAGAATTTTTGGTACACAGATGGATGCTGCTAGCAGCTTTGAAACATATGTTTATCCACACAGATAGAAAGCGGCAAGGTCCTACGAAAAATTTACTAATTTGACTTTAGAAGTATAGAGCTTTTTCCTCGTGACTTCAAGCATCATTATTGTCGTTGATTTTGGAAGGTTGTTAAATAAGTACGTCAACTTACTTCTATCTATACATCCGTAGTACAATGACGTCAATAGGGCATATAAAAACACCATATTACTAGATATATCGTGCACTAACAACGCCCACGGGAGTTGAATACAGGAGCACCAATTAACCTTTATTTTACCAATAACTACAATATGAATTTGTTCAGTTCGATTCAGTTATTTCAATTAAAGTATTGAATGAAAATTATTGAATTGGAAATATAAATACCGAAGTGAATTGGATGAAGCATAATTGGCGATATTCGAATCCAATATATTTTATAGCAAATATTTTACTGTTAATTTGAAGTTATTCGTGGTAGTGGTGTGCAATACAGTGTAGAGGATGCTCAATACGTCCTATTCAGCTCGGAAAATTCCTTTCGGCAGTGAAGCACATGTTCTCCTCGGTCGCGCAAAATCGAATTTATATTTAGCCGCACGGCAATGTCAGGAATCGAAACAGGATCCCAAACGTGTCTGCGTCCAAAATCTTTTACTTCTTCTTCCTATGATTACTGCCAAAAATGGTGTCAGAGTTTTTATACCGCCTCGGCTGCCTGTTTGGTTTCATCACGTTGTTTTCCTTCACCGAATCTAGTGATAAATATACAAAACGCACATGAATCCGAAACTCAGTGGTTTGAACTTGAGACCTATGACTTGGCAGTTCAGGGTCCAAGGTTACATTACTAAGCTATCACTGCTCTTTTTTTACTGATTGAAGAATACACAATTGCCGAGTGAATACACAATTGTAGGATGTACTAGATATGACTCTTCATGAGATTGAACCCGCTGTACCGCCCGAACAGCTTGTACCCAGTATTCCGGTAGAGTTTCATGTAATAAATAGAGGGGCTGTAGAATTTAGCACTTGTTTGGTTTAGCTCTAAAATCCGGGTAGGTTGAGATTTGGTTGATTGGTTATGATTGGTTGTTGATTTTGTGACCACTGGTTAAATTATACGAAATTATATGGTTTAAAGTTTAGATTGAGACTGTAGAAGGTAAATCTAAGCTAATTTAGCACTAAGATTTGATATGGTTGGTTTGGATGGTAGAGTTATGGTGGAGTTAGTGCGTGTTTGAAAACCAATCGCGTAACTCTTGTTGAGTTGCACACGCACTAACTCCGCAATACTTGCGATACAAGCATTAATGGAAATGCACGGAGGCAAAAGTGCTGAGGTGTTCGGTTGCAAATATTGCACCGAACAGGGGAGAAGCTTTGCCCAGTAATTAGGCACATCCGCTCTTGCAGCTACTGAGAATGACCTAATGGAAATTCAATTAAAACTGTCACAACCAGTTATTATAGGCGTATCCATTGACATCACGCTTCGTTGACTGCCCATACTGCACAACTATGTCAAACAACTGATAATTGACAATAGCGAAAGCAATTAACAAGAATTGCAGTCAGTTGCACAGCTGCCATTTTATGGGCGTTTGTCAGGATGCGCGCAAGTATGTCAATTGGCGTGCAGCAATAAAAATAGCCGGCTTGGCATTGAGTGATTTTAGCTACAGACTGTAGTCGACTAGTCCCTTGAAGTTTAATAAGCTTCGCTGAGAAAAATCTATTCTCTCGTTTAGGATAGAGAGATTTCAGCGTCAAAATGAAATGAAGGACAGTTTCAATTTAATTGCTTTGGAAAATCATGTTGACACTTTCGCATCTGGCTGAGTTCATAGCACTGGTATCTTCCATTTTCTTGGAAAGATGATTCTAGAAGGAATTTCAACACGTTTGTCTTTATGTTCTAGATCACCTTTTACTTTGAATATTATAATTGGTAAGTTGGACTTGAGTTCTGTTCTGACCAAGTCCACGACAACTATACTAGAAGAAGTAATCTTTAAAAGCGACGCTATTTCTCAGTAGCAATCGGCTTTGTGTTCGGTTGATGGCAATTGGCTTGCCTCCTATTACATGGGCCCGAACATAACTGGCGAAATGTGGGTGTACTATACAGAATACACCACTGTCTAACCCTTCGAAGAAATATAGGCGTCACGGTATATATATTTTGTTATGGATTCAAGAACGAATTTCAACACTTAACCAGTTTGTATTTCGTACTCTTCGTACTCGAATCTTTAAATATAACGGATGATTACGATCTTCTTCTTCATCCTGTACTGAGCCTTCATGATGATTCCTAACCTGTCCTTCTCACAGCGAGGAGGCCTATGTCAGGCGGAGGGAACGTTATAGTCTGATCACTTACTTCACCATTCCTGACAGCAGCGGCTAACTCGACAGTACTCTTGCGCAGCACGGGGTGGGTCGCCGGCGGCAGTCGCCGGTTGTCGCGCGCGCGGAACCAGAACAGCGGCGCCAGTAAGAAGTTGAGCAGGCGCAGGATTATACCCACCAGCTGGACTCCTACCTCCATCCTGGCGAAGAAAGGAAGCGTTATTGGCGCAGATTCGAGACCGATGGAAGGATTTGCTGAATCATAGTTGAATCAGACGGGACAGTCGGCGCAGTACCTGAGCGTTTGGCTACTGCGCTGTGTGTCGCGAGATCGATACCCGCACGGAATAAATATTTGTATGATCTACAGATAGTTGTTCCGGGTCTGGCTGTTTGTGTATTTGAGTTTAAATGGTTATAAACGGACCGACGATACAGGAGAAATTCCTAGAGTAGGGGAAAGTTTTTTATAAAAAAAAGTCTCACTCCAGGTTAAAGGCGAGGGGCTTTTTCACAGTAGTGAGACAGTACAGACTAGTCTGCCTGTCTGTGTGAGTGTGTGTCAAACAAGTTTAAAGACAGTTTGACTTCGTTACGCCTCGTTTTTACACAAGCTACGATGAAGTTTTGGGTGACACTCGTCTTTCAGCATATGAGACAGTAAAAACACAAGACCATAGTAACAGTATCTGTAACGTTCGAAAAATTTAGTTTCACACAAATTAATAGATTTCCCACGTTCGGCTTCATACATCTACGGCGACTTCATAGAACGATTAACATCCTTCAACTTCCGTATAACTTCTGGTCGGTCATGATCGCGACACATTAGTACATCAGTGCCTTTGGTTCATACTTTATCCTGTTGAGTATTGAGGATGTTTCTTCTAAGCAAACCTTAGTCCCTCAAGTGTCCATATTAGACAACAAACATGTCATTAGCTAGCCATAACAGCATTTTAATAGCGTGTCGTGTTATTCATCACATTATGTTTGTCTAGTATTTTTTTCAGCACATTTCTTCACATTATAAAAGTAGGGTAACACAAAAAGCCCTTGTAAAAGATGTTGTGGCTAGGAAGGTGGTGAATACTGAAATGACGATTAGTAGGTGAAGAGAGACACAGAAGTTTCACACAGAAGTGTGACAAGAGACAAAGGAAACAAAGGTGGTGCGCCGACCCAAAGAAGATATGGAATAAGAACAAGAGAATGATGATGGAGTTAAGAATGCGAAGCAATTAGATCCTTAGCTATAAAACAAGATCTTATTTTGATATAGCATTTGAATCTTGGGTCTTATTCTAAGATGCATAACGACACATCCAAGTAATTCAAACATTAGCATTTACCGTATATCTGACTGTGGAATTCCAAGGCCTAGAATAATGTAAACTAATGTTGGCTGTTTGGCAATTCCCAATCATACCTAAAGTTTATTTTGGTACCTCATTATTAGGTCTCACACACACCTCACATTTATCATTTCTGATTCTGGCTGATTTGATCCTTGAAACCGTTCCATGTTGCACTCAAAATTATAATTTATATACGATGTTCCGAATAGATTGTAGTTCCATTCCCGTGTGATACGAATCGTGATTCAAAGGGCAATGTTTTGTATACCTACTCATGTAAAATTTGTTTTCAAAAGATTTCCAATGATGATGCTTTGTGCGTAAAAAGTAAAATACTTTTAGCAAAAGATGTTTTTGACGTATTATGCATTCTTGTCACGATGACAGATTATTATTGAGCATTGAGAATGATTGGAGGCTAAGGTTGTGTTGTTGGTTTTATGGATTCGCGATTGGGACACGAAAGAGGAAACCCATACATTTGGGTCGAATAGGTATTGAAATTTTGTATGTGCAAGCAGATAATTTTTTCGCTATTACGATGTTTGTCCGATGGAGAAACATGTTCAGTTTGATGGTCTGTAGCACACCCTTAAGTATGTGTATACCTTTTCCGTTACACCCTGTATATAAAATTCTCGTGTCACAATGTTAGTTACCATACTCCTCCGAAACGACTGAACGGATTTGTACATATCGTATAGGTCTGAGAATCGGCCAGCATCAATTTTTCATACCCCTAAAACCCATCAAATTTTCCACGCGAATGAAGTCGCAGGCAACACTGCAACAGTAGCTAGTGCAGCAGCTAGTGGAAATATAAAATACTGAGTAGGATATAAAATAATTGGAACTTAACAACAAGGAAAATTAATATAGCGCTCGTCTCACTTATTTCAAAAGTTGCCACCTGTATAGGCGTATCCACACATGCTGCCAGCTTTTAGACCGCCTTGCCGCTGAATTTGCCGCCGGCTTTACCGGCGGCCTGCAGATGCAGTTGCAGCAACACTACCACCGGTGGGCTAGTGTGGATGCGCCTTAAGAGAACTTGGATTGCAATAAACGATTTGAAAACGAATTTTATCGTAGAGGTTCATAGAAATAACTTTGGAATGCTCAGAGGAAAAGGAATCATAAAAAACCATGCGAAGCATAGTTTTTTCAGGTTTCATATAGTTTAAATCTTTAGTTGACTTTACTTAAGTATGCTCGTGGAAGTATTTCCAATATGTACAGTCTACCATGTAGTACATACCTACTTGATATTCCTTATTCCAATATGTGACCAACACACATCGAACGTACTCTGCATCATCTTGTACAAGGATAAGTGCCTGCAATGATAATAAATCAGCGCCAACTTCAATGATGAAACGACTTTTCCCGCTTTATTGTGTTCGACTTTGAAACATACTCGTATATTTTACATTATACTGATTTCTAGACTTTAAGATAAACACAAAGATTGAGTCCATGATACCGAACGACGTACGTACGTAACGACGAACCTGACCTAACCGCGCACTGGTTTTTAGGTTTAGAGTAGCTTGTGGCTAAATCATAACATCCAAAGGGTCGATCTCCAAGGTTAAGCCGCGCCTGCCAAGGTCGGCCTGTTGATAGGTGACCATTCTTTACATTCCGAGTTTCCTCCGTGCCTCGGAAAGCACGCAGGACCCTTAGTTTCGGCTGTCATTCGAAGATCTTTGACAGTAGTTACAGATAGTCAGTGGCCCGAAAATCTGACAAGCGTCTTATCAAGGGGTATCGTTTTAACCAGTACTAAATTGCTTGTGGAGGTCAGATTGACAGATTGAGATAGAGATTGATTAAGATTGGTCAGTCGCTGCATGTAAAATACTGGTATTCAGATGCATCCGGTTAGACTGGAAGCTGCCCCAACCCGCCTGCCTGTCGTCATAAGACGGACGGACGGTGAGCTAACCCATTACTCACCGTCCACAGGCCCGCGCCTACGGTGGCCGGGGGCCACTGGATGCCCCCCGACGTCCAGGGTGTCTCCCGCGGGGGCTGGGACGTGAGGATCTCTCCCTCTCACGTTCCGCCACCTCCTTCGCTAGCATGATTGCTTCGCAGAAGGAGGCGACGGCTTCCCATTCCCTCTCGCTCCGGACCATGGATTGAACCAGGGCCGGACGCGAGATGTCGCCGCTGCCAAACGCCGCTACGAGGACACGGCGGTGCTCAGCCCAAACGGGGCAGAGCTCTACAATGTGCGCCACCGTGTCCTCCGGTCGATCCTCGCAGTGGTAACACCCGGGCGTTTCCTCCCGCCCGATTCGGTGCAGGAACCTCCCAAAACAACCGTGTCCGATGAGGACCTGCGTCAAGCGGAAGGTGAGGGCGCCGTGGCGCCACTTCAGCCACTCCTGAAAGAGGGGACTTATCGCCACAGTCTTGGTGGCCTTAATGCAGCATTTTATCACTGGCTTCTCAAGCAGTAATACCCCAGTGTTGTGACCGTCGGACTGCTACATGTGCGTATTATATAAGTATCTCTTGCGTTGGTGAAGGAAAAAAGAGATTGCGAGGAAACCAGCATGCCTGAGAGATACGTCTCGTCGGCATGTAAAGCCAAGTCGGAGGCTCAGCATAACAACTCTGAGACCAAGTTAGGCACTATAAACCACAAGATAAAAAAAAATAACAAGATTATTGAATATGATCAAATTAGAATATTGTCATGATAGCAAAACAATGTTTTAATTGTAACAACTGTCAAATATCTATAAATCATAACCGGGACCAACAGCTTAACGTGCTTTTCAAGGCACGGAGGAAACTTGGTATGTAATGGGTAGTCACCCATCCACGGAATAACCTTGGCATGCACGGCTTAACCTGAAGATTGATCCGTGTGGCTGTTATTCTTTTGCCACGAACTCCTCACGTCACGCGTCATCACGATGCCAAAATAATAGTTTTGATTGAGAATCAATTGAATGGCTATTGTGCTCCAGACTTCATTACCACAATCTCTACAATTCACAGCAATTGATGTGCAACTGATACGACCTTGGCATTAGCAAATATTGTCCAAGTCAAGATCACAGTCGACACAAACGAAGAGTT
Organism: Cerastis rubricosa; assembly: GCA_949152445.1. Classification (NCBI taxonomy): domain Eukaryota; kingdom Metazoa; phylum Arthropoda; class Insecta; order Lepidoptera; family Noctuidae; genus Cerastis; species Cerastis rubricosa. Next base: position 21,700,751 of record OX424532.1, read on the forward strand.
ACATCATCGAGTCGTTTATTACTCGTTAACTACATGCTTAGCGTTTATGTATCTTTCAATTTGTGAGTACCTGCGTTATGTCGGACGCTTGTGGATGCTGAAGGGTGTATGTTGAAGTATGATTACAGTTAATAAACGTCAATACGTGTAAATGCAAAGATCCGACGCGCATCTCTTGCAGGTTAAAACAAACTTTTATTTTGAGCGTTGAGAATCCTAAAAAATGTGCTTGCTCGATTGTGTGCTTACAGAAAAAAGTGTTGGAGCCATCTTTATAAAAGACAAAAGTTGGAGTCGAGCCTGCACGCGTAGCATGACCGCTGTAGAACCAAGTTTTGTCTACGGAAGAATCGACATAATGACAGATAGACAATGACAATGTGTCAGTTTGTCTATTCTTCCGTCGACATAGCCCGTTTCTATGGCGGTCATGCTACGCGTGCTGGTGTCAACTGAAAGTGTCAGTAAGCGTGGCATTCCACCAGGCTTCTTTATATTAGGTACCTCTTACAAACTATCACAAACGTTCTTGATATACATTCAAAACTTTTTAGCTTTTTACTTCAGTTTAGAATATTCTTGACTTGAATAAACGTAGCAGTAAAATCCACACTTCATTGAAAGGAGTCACGAAAACCTTATGAATAACGTAGTTTACTCTGACTAGTTTAGACATGTTTCTACTACGTTTTGCGTGTTTGTTAAATTATCGTCTATGAAGATGGTATTAAGTTTCAGTTCAGCTAACAAAACTGTCATGATAAAGTATAATTTTGATTATATGCCGCAAACTTTTGCACAAAGGACTTGTTGATACGGAGGGATTTCTGTAATTATTAGACCAACTGTAAAGTAGGTATAAATTTAATCCAGCAGATTTTTAAAATCCAAATTTGGTTTCTTTAACTGAGACCTAGAAATCTTGTAAGTTCTTAAGGCGAATTGTGGAATTAGTGAGAATAAAATATCACAACCTCTGGAAAATAACTGAGTTTATTCACAAAAGCGGAAAGTCCCGTTTCTGAGGAGAGTTTCAGAGCTTTTCCCTTAAAAATCAGGGACCATTCTGGTTACCCATTGAAAGGGTTTTGATTGGGTTTTTATAAGCAGTTAATCAAAAACTCATACGATATGGGTAACTCTTTCGAAAGGCTTAATCAAAAACTCATACGATATGGGTAACCCTTTTGAAAGGCTTAATCAAAAACTCATACGATATGGGTAACTCTTTCGAAAGGCTTAATCAAAAACTCATACGATATGGGTAACCCTTTTGAAAGGCTTAATCAAAAACTCATACGATATGGGTAACTCTTTCGAAAGGCTTAATCAAAAACTCATACGATATGGGTAACCCTTTCGAAAGTCTTAATCAAAAACCCATACGATATTGGTAACCCTTTCGAAAGGGCTTAATTAAAGCCGTTTATAAGGGTTACACTTTCAACGATATTTCTTTCTTTTTCATGTATGGTAGGTATGAAGACAGTATAAAATAATAACAGCGTATTATTCCGACTGGAGCAATGTAATATGATCTCTCGACGATGGGCATAGGTTGCAAAATGGCATAGCAGGCGTCAAGTGGCCTTTGTGGTGCCGATGCCGGCGGCGCACGGTGGGCTGAAATCGCGAAGTTGGGACTTAAGGATTTTTAAATATATATTTGCATTGTATATACTTATACCATACTTTTATGTTTTGGAACTTTTTTTTAAAGTAGGTTATTACCCTAAAATTTCAGAGATTTAATTTGTATGAATAAAACAAAGAATTCGATGCATGGTGCATATTATTAGGATTATTATTATTAGTTTGTTGTAAATATTTTGTGCAACTGCATTCCACACCACTCTTTCCACAACACCAAAACCGGTTTTCTTATCAGTAGACGAGTCGTCATTAGTGACGTGCGCCAATCAGAGGGCAGTAAATTTGCAGGTAAAAAATATTTGGGGTAGCAAGTTGAAAACAATGATATCAGTTCGTTGTAACCACCCTTTACATACGGACTACCCGCTCGTTACTTGATTTTTGTTAAAAGTTGATTTTCGAGAATTTTGTGAAAATGTTTAGTGATTTAGTTACTAATGTTGATATGTTTGTGAAATTGAAATCAAGTGGTAGTATTAAGGATCATAACTTTTTATACAGTGCTATCAAGTCAAAATTGTGTGATTTAAATCAAGATAATGATAATTTGCTAAAGGAATTCTGCGCAAAGTATTGTTATAATACTTATAAAAAATGGGAAAATGCTAAACGAAAAGAACATACATTTAGAAGTAAATACAGTGATTGGTTGGCATCGGAGATAGTTTGGCCTGAGTTTATGAAAGATTTTGCAAAAAACGACGACGAACCAGTTCCTAGCACATCAACTACATCTCATGAAAAGGTGTCTGTTGGTACATCAACTCAAGTAAGTCCGAGAAAACCATTTACAGAATTAGGTCCTAAACAAAAAAAGAGACGTACGGAACTTACTACGCAAACTATTGCTTCAGAGGAGTTGTCACATGCCCATGTTTTTAACTTAAAAGCAGAAGGAAAGGAAGATGTTGCTGACATATTACAGCATCTGCTCAAGCATCCACAGGACGTGCAAAAAGTAAAAGATTGTCTTTTTGGAAATAAAAAGAAATCAGTATTCTCTCCAGATGAAGCTTTAGGCTTGTTTTTGTCTTTGAAATTGTCAAAATGGCAATATAATACGCTACGAAAAAGTATCGCAGAAGTAACTGGTACCAACGTATATCCCTCTTACTACGCACTGCAAAATGAAAAAATTAAATGTTATCCACCTAAAACTGCTATTGTAGTAACAGATAAAACGGCTATGATAGAATTGCAGGCACTATTGGATATTACTGTGAAGAGAATTATAATGTCAAACGAAATTAGTGAAACTTGTAAAGATTTGACACTGATTAGTAAATGGGGATTTGACGGAGCTTCGAATCAAGCCAATTATAAGCAGAAAGTTGGAAGAGAAAATGAAGAAGATGAGGACTTTGACGATTCTAGCGTATTTATGGGTAGTTTGATTCCTATCAAATTAGTGTCTGGTGACAGAGTTATATGGGAAAATGATTCCCCAAATTCCTCATTATGGTGTCGTCCGCTGTTTTTTAAATTCATGAAGGAAAACAAATTCAGCATTTTGCAAGAAAAAAATGCGATTGAGGCAGAGATTAACAATTTAGTTAAGACAGTGGTTGATGATTTGACCATCTCGCACAACCTAATACTAACCATGATAGATGGTAAAGCGACTGCAGTTCTTTGCGATACATCAACACAAAGATGTGACATATGTAAAGCTACTCCAAAGGAAATGAATGATTTGTCCTTGGTTTTGGCAAAAGAAATTGATGTCGATTTATATAAATATGGTTTATCGTCGTTACACATCTGGATACGATTCATGGAATGCATTCTTCATATAGCGTACAGATTAGATTTGAAGACATGGATGGTGAAAGGTGACAGTAAAGCTATTATGGAGAGCAAAAAGAGAAATATTCAGGAAGCATTTAAATCCGAAACAGGACTTTTAATTGATGTTGTGAAACAGGGTCATGGTACAACAAATGATGGGAATACTGCGAGGAGATTTTTCGAAAACCCCGATATTGCAGCTTCGATCACAGGAGTAAATGAAGAATTAATAAAAAGATTTAAAACTATATTAGAAGCAATTTCGTCGGGTCACCGTATTGATATATTGAAGTTTAAAGATTATACCGAAACCACCATGGAACTATACATTGAATTATATAATTGGTTTTACATGCCTGCAAGTGTTCACAAAGTTTTAGCTCACGGAGCAGCTATTATTGAAAGCTTGGGTATAGTGCCCATTGGAAAATTATCCGAAGAAGCAGCTGAAGCACGCAACAAAGATTTTCGGAGATATCGTGCTCATAATTCGAGGAAATTCTGTAGAAAAGCTACTAATGAAGATATTTTGAACAATTTGTTAATCAGCTCTGATCCACATATTTCAAAGATACGACACAAACTGGTGCGAAAACACAAAGCCTTTTCAGAAGAAGCAACAGCTTTGTTGATCGTTAAGGATACATTTGTTGACGATGATGATCAAGAAAATTTAGGGGTTTTAACTGAAGACCCGTTATTGTCAGAGCATGGTGTTGAGCATGGTGCAGGCCCCTCCTAAAAATATTGGTAAATGATTTGAATTTTGAATTTGTCTTTGTAAGTCTCACACATACAGAACACAGATTTGTAGTCGTGGATTAGGCCTATTGGGGAGACCACTGATAAAAAAAACGCGCCTAGTTCTCTACCTCTGGGGTGGTGTGGAATAGAGAATACAATAATTATCACTGCTAAGTATTCTAAGATTTAGGTGACTTTTAAGATATTTTCGTTCAAAAAAATCTAAAAAAGTCTAACTACCTACTAAGTCACAGTAAACTACAGTAGACGATTAGATGCAAATAAATTGTACTATTAAAATACTTATCCAACAATTGGAAGAAATTTGAGATTTTGTAGACTTAAATGCGATTTTAATAAGAAAAAAAAATTAAAAAAAAAATTCTCCTAAATCGCAGCAAAGCGCAGTAGCTGACTAGTTGTAAAAATAAGCTAATAAATAGTACTATTTTAATATATACATCGCAGTTGGAGATGTTTTCAGATTTTTGAGATTCTTTAGATTTTATGATTTTTTCTATACAAAAAAATATTTAAAAAATTGTAGTACTAAAAATAATGCGTAAAATAAAAAGTCATAGAACAATAATTTACTGTATTAGATAGTAGAACAAATTTGCATCATTAATCAGTAAAAATAAGATGACTTTTTTTTTAATGTCCTAAGTCCACTACGTATATAAATCAACCCACCGTGCGGCGGCGCCTTTGTGGCTAGTTACCTAACGACTTGTAAACAGGGATCTATGATCATTACTGCATGTTCTATAGAGTTCATTTTAGCTTTGCAAACCAGATATCGAAATTACTATTATGATTTTTTCATGTCTGTAGGTACTTACTTGTTTATAATTTGTTGTCATTTGTGCCGTTTGATTTTTTTATCCGGTCGTCTTTCGCGTTGTTCTCAGTGCTCAGTGCCTTTGAATTTGTGAATTTTGAACAATTTGTATTTTAAAAATGCCTAAACCGAAACGAGATGCTGTACATCGTTATTATTCTTATGATGCATCAAATAATAAAAGTAAATGTAATTTATGTGGACATTTCTTAAAGGTAAGGTGATATCTACAATTATTTGTTATAATTTGCCTTCACTTTAAAACCTTACAATAGGTAACTAAGTATGTTAAATAATTTATCAATCTAAATTCGAAATATCAATTGTATGGTAGACTTACTATTAAGATAGGCCGTAGGTAGGTAATTTAATGAACTCGGAAAAGAACATTCGAATAATGAAGCAGGTTAGAAAATTGGCAAGTAGGTATGATGGTACGTCTCAGTGTATCTGATAGGTACAACCGAGTTATGGTTAGCAGTACAGAGACAGAGGCAAAGTTTCTAAAGCCTCGTTTCTAGAGACGTAGAGCGTCGCGCGGAACATGCAGCTTGGCGTCTCGACTTCTCGAGGCGTGTTAGACATTTTTTTCTGTTCACGGAGAAGCGGCGCGTGCAGCGGCCGTTATCACACGCGCAAACACAAACATAATATGGCATTATGCGATGTTGTTTATGAAGGCGCGGGGCGTCAAGCAAGAGTGGTGGTGTCCCGCGGCTGAACCTCTAGCATGTAGCGTTGAACGCGACGTAAAACACGGTGGCGGGAATCAGGGGCCTACTTCCACTCTCTAACTCAGACAACGAAGAAACTGGCCCGTCCGAAAATTATCCGACTTCGTAGATCCATTTAAAAACAAGTATCAAGTTCAATTTTTCGGACGGTTAAAAATACCTCGCCAGGGGGGCAGGAGACAACTATCAAATGGTGTTGACATTCATTTTTAGGGTTCCGTAGCCGAATGGCAAAAAACGGAACCCTTATAGATTCGTCATGTCTGTCTGTCTGTCTGTCCGTCTGTATGTCACAGCCACTTTTTTCCGAAACTATAAGAACTATACTGTTAAAACTTGGTAAGTAGATGTATTCTGTGAACCGCATTAAGATTTTCACACAAAAATAGAAAAAAAACCATAAATTTTGGGGTTCCCCATACATAGAACTGAAAACCAAATTTTTTTTTTCATCATACCCATACGTGTGGGGTATCTATGGATAGGTCTTCAAAAATGATATTTAGGTTTCTAATATCATTTTTTTCTAAACTGAATAGTTTGCGCAAGAGCCACTTCCAAAGTGGTAAAATGTGTGTCCCCCTCCCTCTAATTTCTAAAGTAAGAGGAGGAAAATTCTGAAAATATTCAGAATTGTAGAACGTAAAAAAAACTATCAACGAAAATTGGTTTCAATAAGATATAATGTTTAGTTTTTGAGATATGGGACTTTTTCATCAAACTGCAGCAGTAACTTTGTTTTTGATTAACATACTATGAAAAACCAATTTAGTTTTGCGGTTGACTTGAAGTTTACTAACTAATGAATGACAGTTCAAAATATTGTTTGGGGCTATGGAACCCTGTGTGTGAGTAAGACTCGCACTTGGCCGGTTTTTTAATTCTTAGTTCGAACCCATAGATATAATAAACAAGGAGATATGCCCGGTAAACGAAAATGTATCGGAAACCTGTGTCTCCAGTTTGCCCCTACCACACGGCAACTACTACACATGCAGTTCAGTAAAAGCAATAGATACGCAGTCACGCACACACCCGCATCTCTTAAATCAGAATGTACTACACAATCAATTATAAACTTTATCCCATTAAACACAGCGTGTATTTTCCATGCACCGCACAACTTACTCACACAAAAACATCGGTCGCTATCGTTATGCTGTGCAAAAGCAATTTATTTTACATAATACGCTAGTTATTGACTAAATCTAAAAGTTATCGATTCTTCCATTTATAACGTACAAAAAAAAATTGGTCTCTTGAAAATAAAAAACTTTATAATAAAAATAAACAATATGAAGCTAAAAAAATAAATATTATTAAGTAAATCATAAAATTAAAACAATCAAAAATCCAATTACGTTGGTTTAGGCTGTAATAGCGTATTGAACAGTAGATAATGTTGAACCCTGCTATGGTGTTTACTCACTGCAGGGGGTCTACTCCCTAACTCCGTCAGCGAAGTTACGGGCCCGTCCGAAAGTACTCCGGAACTTCGGAGTGAACCCTACTCCGTAATGATTCAATTTTTTGGACGGTTGAAAACACATCGGGATTAGTTACAACTGTCAAATTATGTTTTCATTCATTAGTAGTTCGGGTCCGAACTAATCATGCGTCCGTATGTGATACGGAGTAGGAAACGCCCGTAACGAAGGCCGAAACTACGGACTTCGTGCTTAGGGAGTAGACCCCCAGGTTAGTGAGTAAACACCAGTTATAAACATACCTAGTTATAAACATACCTAGTTATAAACTATAATAGCAATATTTCATCCGTCAATCGACATTGTTGTCGATAGCCTACGTTAGTGGCTTTGCATAAGCACGTCACTAACTCGTCGCAAGAAGCAGCGGCCGTACTACGCGACGCATCTGCTTAATAAAGTATGGTTTTGTGATTTTTACATTGCTTGGTCCAGTCACTTAGTGACAAACTTAGATAGTGGTTACAGAGCAATGTATTTATTGCAAAAATGGTACAATCGCTATGTTATTTGGAAATAAAATTAACATGGTAGAATCAAGAAATATTTTACGATTTGTTGTTTTTCATGATTTTAAAGACAAATATAGTAAAATACTTCTACTTGTATATGGTAAGTTATTCCATGATACACAAAGTTTTGGTTTATGCTTCGGTTTATACAAGAAACCACTAAACAACACGGCATTCTTGTAACTTATCACGATCACGATCACGATCGAAAGCGCACTAGTTCGCGGAGACGGCCATTTGCCTATGACATGCTTGCTGTGATCATGTCGACCGGACACAGACACGCCCCCTTGCCACTTCTCCTGTACTTTATATTTCTATGTTCGAACCTCTAACGAAGCATGCGTCCATAGGTGATACGGTGTGGGAAACGCCCGTAACAAAGGCCGAAACTTCGGATTTCGTGCTTAGGGAGTAGACCCCCAGAATCGGGAGCGGACGGCGCGCGGCGGCGGGAAGAGATTGTTTAAGAAAGGAGAGGCATTCGTGAAGTTTACTAGGTGTAATAAATAAAATATATACAGTTGAAGGTTAAGAAATTTAGGTTATGCTTATTGAAAAGCTGCAAGCCCTACTCTACCCTACCCTACCTACCATACACTACCTACCCTACTCTACCTGCCCTACCCTACCCTACCTACACTTCCCTAACAGCCCTACCCTACCCTACCATACCTACCCTACACTACCTACCCAACCCTACCCTACCCTACCGACCCTACCCTACCTTCACCTCCTCACACTAAGCCCACTGGATCCGCCGCGTGCAACACCGTGGACACCGCCCGACGCCCCGCCGCGTCTCCAGAAACGAGGCTTAAGAAGTGGACAATTTTTTTACCTATTTTGGTAGGGGTAGCTGGTACAGGAGGATAACATTTAATGACCTTGATGATGTCTATTCGGCGGAACATGCATTCGCCATCCTGATGGTCCCTTTCTGGCGACTTCCAAATGCACGGCTATGGATCTCTTATGCTGGCCAACCCCTTTCATATACATGAAGACCATAGTGCCGATTGGATTGTAATATCTATTGAAATTTCTACCTTTTTTCCAGGGAAAGCATACGACCAATTTAAAGAATCATATATCAATAAAGCATTCTGAAGAATACCTAGTCATTACTAATATTAATAAAGAAAACATTCAGCCTCAACCAAGCACGTCTCGAGATATTTTAACGACAGATAAAGTAAAACAGAATTGTGTCAAACTAGTAACAATACATGGAAGACCATTTACATTGATAGAAGACAAAGCGTTCCAAGACATAATTAATATAGCTGTTCCATCTAATGCTCAGACCAAACAGATAAATATAAACTCAATAAGGCGAATGATACCAGAAAAAGCCTACCAGATAAGATTAACGATTGCATCAGAAGTGAGAAATATTTTAATAAGTTTAAAACTGGATTCAGCAACATATTTAGGTAGAAATTTTTTAGGTATTAATTTGCAATACATAAAAGAAGGTAGAATAAGAGTCAGAAATTTAGCTGTCTTGGAAGTCTTAGAGAGACAAACAGGAGATTACTTAAAGGACAAAGTTTTAGAGGTTTTAGATGATTTTAAGATCTCAACGGCTCAAATTTATTCGATTACAACAGACAACGGCAGTAATTTTAAAAAAATGACGAAGTTGCTGACTGAATATTGTTCCACATCAACAGACGAAATAAATGTTGATACCTCTAATGACTCTGATGACGAAAACGAAGGTGATGAGGGAGACAATGAGCAGGTCTCCGGTAGTCATATACACTTAGATCTGGACGTCGACAGCCTTGTTAATACGATGGCTAGTGAATCATTCAAGCCGCGTGCTATGCTCTGTGCGGCACATACATTACAACTTGTTGTCAAAGATGCTATTGCACGCAATATAGAAGTACAAATTTGCCTGGAACTAGCTAGAAAGATTGTAAAAATTTTACGCCGGCCTAATGTGAAGAACATGATAAAGTTATCTAATTTAAACAAACCATTAATTGATTGTCCAACTAGGTGGACTTCTACATATCAAATGTTGCTTCGAATAGTTTCGCTTAGAGATATATGTGAAAGCTACTCCGAAGTATCAACTATTATCTCGTCTAGTTTTTGGGAACAAATCACAGACTTACTCACCTGCTTTAAGCCCATAAATGATGCGACATTAGCTCTGCAACGAGAACAACTCACCATTAGCGATTTTTACATGGAATGGCTCAGTTGCAAATCGAAGGTGGAATCCATTTATATCCCATTTGCAAGCGAATTAGCTCAAAGTATGAAAGCAAGGGAAAGCGATTTGTTAAATGTCGATATAGTACTCGAAAATTTGTATTTAGATGGCCGCCTCAATGTGGTATTATCGGATCAGGAATGTGCAAAGGCTCAAATATTAATATGTGACACTTTTAAGCAGTTACAAAGACTAAGATCTTCTGAGACTGTTACTGATGAACTGGCACCTGAAATTGCGAGCAGTAGCCAGCATGACACCGAAAATTTTAGTGACATCTCTGACTTAGAAAAGATGTTACGAGAAACCGAAACAAGGCGTGGACTTCCTAGACCTTCTTTAAATACTTTTGAGAGCATGCTCAGTAAATTAAGGTATGAACCAAGGATACCTTTAAATGAAAACATACTAGCTCACTGGGCCAACAAAGGACCTACTAATCCTTTATCAATCGTCGCTAATTGCGTGTTGGCTGCTCCAGCAACACAAGTGTCAGTAGAGAGGTTGTTTTCATCAGTAAAATATATTTTAAACCCATTACGAAGTAATATTAGCGGATGTTTATTACAAGATATCATGTTGATTCGGTCCAATCATGATTTGTTTGAATAAAAAAATAATTATAAACATTTTAAGTAGTTTAGGAACAATTTTAGAAAGTATAAGAGATGTCATGGACAATGAAAGAAAAATTACTGATTTAATATTGATTTATTAGTTGTTTTAAGAACATTAAACAAATAAATGTATATGACAATGAAGACCGATCTAAGGACCAATTTACATAGGCGTAGAAGAGAATAAAATTAGAGTAGGTAATTTGAAAACAAAAACATTTTTTTCTCAAACTGTATTGTTGTAATCATAATCAGAACGTTGAATTTAATTATTTTTAACCGACGAAAAAAAGAGGAGGTTCTCAATTCAACATGTATATTTGTTTTTGTATGATCACGCTTAACTTTTTATAGAGATATTCAAAAAAAAATATTTTTACTGTAATAATATATCTCAGAGATGGTCCCATTTTAATTTGAAAAATAAAATCCAGTAGAAAAAAGGATTTATTGCCACAGAATTAACAATAAATTTGAATCGGTTCTGAGGAAAATAAGTAAACTGGAAAGTAAAAAGAAAATCCTATTTGACAAAAAAAATATAATCAACTGACTACAAATTGATTGTAGCTGGGTTGATCTTTGTTGATTTTTGTTAAAATGGTTTTTTTTTTCTTTGTTGCAAATTAAGTATTAAGAGGGAACTGTCAAAGTAGCCCGCGAAACTCAAATTGTATTATGTTTTTTGCTAATTGCAGCACAGTAATAGGTCATATCTGTCAAAATGTGATTCGCGATAGGAATTGTAGTATATATACTGATTAATAATTATAATTATATTTGATAAATCATTAACATATTTCTAATATATGTTAATGATTTGTTTTTGGAGCATCTTGACGGGGGTGTCATTATGAAACCAATAAATCTTTTTTGTGTTGTGTTTGCTGATTACTTAATAAACTAATAAAATTGGAAATTTACTCTTTATTTTCGCTATCCCCTGTCTCTATTTCGTTTATATGATTACCTTTTGCTTGTTGCAAATATTTTAAAATTTCTATATAACATTTGGTGCGCACACATGGCTTAATGTATTTAAACTCTTCAGCGATCAGCTGTCCAAAAATTGCATTTCTATTATCGCTATCGTAAAATGAACATTCTTTACATTTAATCTTATTTGTGTCATAGTCCTTTACTTCCGCCAATTCTATATTTTCTTTGTTACCAAGCGTCACTTGTTGCTTGATATTTGCATGAGTTATTTTTCGTCGAAGTATTGATGGAGATACTGGTCGTATATCTTGACTAAACTGTGGCATAATTTCGCTAAAAAGTGCTGGCGAATGAGATCGTTTCTTGTTCTGATGATACACATCTGAAAATATTATTAGACGTCAAAACAATTGCACAAAGCTGAACTGCTGAAAAGTCAAAATTTTTGTTCACTTAATATTCGTTGTTATTATTAATTAGTTTTCATAAAAAGCATCGAAACTCATTGGCATACCTAAAGTTGCAAGTACTTAAAATGTCGTGTTTTGGTGTACAAATGCCAGTTGAAGTGGCCTCCTGTGAAACCGTGATAATCCAGGAGGCCGCAGAGCATCGTGACAGAGCACATCCACTCGGCCAAGGAGGCATCAGCGAAGCAACCGCCTCGATGCTTAAAACGCCGAAACCCAAACTGCCTCTTTCATGATATCACGGGCGCTCAGAAACTCTGTCCGCCCACTCAAGTGACCTTAGAAAAGACGGTAGCACCGTGGTCACGGAGTACCGTGCACAGCGAGGCATAAGGGAGACCCCTTTACAGTCCCCCAGAGAGGGAATTTATAACCGGGGTGGTTTTAGTGAGGTAAATATCCCACACTCCCTGGTCTTTTCTCCAAAAGTCCAGGCACCTTATGAAGGTTTCCCCCCGTTAAAAAAAAAAGGTTATGTTACCATTAACGACAAGTACTATTTACTGTTTATAATCATTTTCTACCTGATTGCAACTTAAATGAACACGGTATGTATATGATTTTATTTTACAAATCTTCAAAGTCTAACATACTTAATTAACAATAACTAACCTATATATACACTTAAATAATAATAAAATAAAAAAACTACGAACGCGTACATAAAAATTGGCAGTAGTCATTGGGCGTCAAAAAATTCGTCCACATTACTGTCAACGTGAAAAGTGTCCAGAACGCTGGCAGCATTGCCACCTTGGGTGGCAATGCTGATTCTCTGGCCGAAGTAAAGCCCAGTCCTCTGGTCACGTGAAGAGTCGACCAACCGTTTGCTTACATCTCGAAAAACTCAATGAGCACTCGGACCCCATGATCCTAATGTTTCAACCCCAAACGGCTCAAATATATAGTTTCCAATAAGGTTGTTGTATTTGCGCCGTTTGAGGTGTTCTGCACCAGCAGCAGCCGCCCCAGCACAGCCCGCCGTGCTAAGAAGATGGGATGGCGCAAGGGTGTCGACACATGTTGCATCCCACACCAAAGGCCACCTTCCAAGGCATTATATTATCCCGTCTGATCTCTATTCAAAGTAAAATATTTCAATAAGAATATCATTTACGACATTTTGTCAAAGAGTATTTGTTGTTTTCTCTGTCGATTGGCGTATGTGTACATCTTAGAGCATTGCATTGTGCACGTCAAAACACGTCATTTTAGGTACTTGCAATTTTAGGTATGCCAAGCTCCATATAAAAAAGTTCGAAGTCTTTTATTCACATAAATATTGTCAAAATTCTTACTTACCCATTGCCTATGATAACTCACAAAACAACAATATTGTCAGAAACTCAGGACACACACCCTACTATATAGGCATCTAAATATTAATAGGTAGCACGTGTTTCGTCTACAAGCCTACGATATCTAGTGAAGGCAAGATGCTCCACCACTTACTTCGCACAAGTTGTTGAATAACCATATAGTAACCCGAACAAAACCCTTATATTATAAAGGTTATCATAATGAGTGGGTAACCCATTCACTGGGTTTCAAGTTTAAAATCCATTCAATGGGTTATCATAATGATGGTGTAATCCTTTTACTGGGTTTCAAGCATAGAACCCATTCAATGGGTTATCCATATTGATGTGTAACGCTTTCACTGGGTTTCAAGCATAGAACCCATTCAATGGGTTATCCATATTGATGTGTAACGCTTTCACTGGCTTTAAAGCATAGAACCCATTCAAGGGGTTACCTCATAAACTGCTTACCCCTTCGAAAGGCTTAACTCTTAAACGGGGTTGTACGGTCCCTGTTAAAAATACAGTTCAGTTCATAGCATCACATCACACATTAAGTATACTACAATGTAAACCAAAAGGAACACAATTAATTAATGCATCAATATGCTTCATGCAATCAATTTGAACCGCGAACAATGCGGCACGTATGTACAACTGGCCTTATGAGTACAAACGCCATGCAAGACCCAAACCCGCTGTACTGCTTGGCCACGAAATACACGCTTAAGCGACAAGCATGTTGCCATGAAAGAATTTTCAAACCAACCGCGTTGGGAGAGCGACTGTACTGCGGACTTGACAGATAATGTAGGTACTGGAATCTGTCAATGTAACATTTATCAATAGTACAGGTTTCTGTAATTGTATATGTACTGTAGGTCAACTCTGCCTCATCATCATCATCATTTCAGCCCAAAAGACGTCCAATGCTGGAAACAGGCCTGCCCCAAGTGTCGCCACATTGAATATTTTGGGGGGTCTTGCCATAATCGCCACGCTTGGCAGGCGGGTTGGCGATCGCAGTACGGTTGTTACAAAAGTACAGAGAACGCTGCTGCCCATTCTCTGGCAAATCCCCTAGTCGCCTCTCACGACACCCACGGGAGGATATGGGATGGTGCTATTCTTTACCCCGACACCATACAGCAACTCTGCCTAAAACGAGGATAATAAGCGTGAGATTGTATCTTTTTTTGTTTTTTATTGATTTCTTTAAAACAACATGAATGATGTTTGAAAATGAATTTTGATAAAAGTCAATCTTAACACCGATTTTTTCTTAAACTCTGTATATCTCTGGACGCAAGCGGCGGAGGGTTGAGGACTTTTTCTTTAATCTAAAAATCTTGGATTTACAACCTAACACTCTGAATAATATTTAAGAACGTGACAGCGGCGGAGAGTTAGAGACATTTAGGTAATGATTCAATACCAGTACCACAAAAATATTACATGTACCTTTTTGCTTGTTCCTAGAGGTTTCACATGTTTTGCCATTTTTGGTCAAAAAAAAGTCTTGGGCTATTGATGCAAGTCGGGTTACCTGAGGTCGTGAGCGTGGCTTTAGTGATGGTATGGAGGCAGAGACTATTGTGCGAATGACACATACACGAGCGAATTTCACATCTATCTTGGAGGGAACAGAGGATTTCTGTTTAGCCTAGTGCAGGAATTGCAGTCAGTACAGTGTTGTTAGTACCCACCGCACCGGTCTCCACATATTTAGTATTATTCCGAAACCGCCACGTAGCACAAAAAACGCGGTCAAAATGTACATTATCATAAGTGAAACAGGTGATTCTTAAAGTTACACTGTCACTTACGGGTTACTACAAGCTCCCGATATTTCGATGCTGTTGCAAGCGTAATGATCATTGCGCTTGCAACAGCGTCGAAAAAGCAATAAAATAAATAATAATAACGAAAGATAATTATCCCGTAAGTGAGAGTAACTTTAATCTATATACATATATTATACATATATTGTATACAAAAATCAATGCCAATTATCGTTGTAATTTTAAAACTCCAGAACGGCTGGGCCGATTTGGCTGATTTTGGTTTTGTTTGGTGTTGAATGAAGGTAGGGTAGGGTAGGGTAGGTAGGTAGGGTAGGGTAGATAGGTAGGTAGAGTAGGGTAGATAGGGTAGGTAGGGTAGGGTAGGTAGGTAAGAAAAGTGCATTACATTAACTTTTGACAGATTGAAGTCTGTCCGGGCAGCTAGTTATATAAAAACCGTGAAAGCTTAAAACAGCTGTTTTTTTTTTAAATTATCGTTGAAATATTTCTATGTAGGAGGGGGATGGAATGATGTACCGATTACGTCAGAAACGTATGTGCGCAGAGTCCACGTCCCTTTACACCTTGTATGTTTCATATTAACGGTCAGGTACTGTTTAGATACGAATAAACAGTAACCCAGTAATGGTAACGGTGTAGGAAAACATCGTCCGGAACCCGGCGTGCCCTCGTACTGAAAAAATGGAACACGTGACTCTTATGGCATTCACATCCATGCCATCTTTCTTGGGCTCTCTATGCTAAGATAGGGGCCTTTTGGCTTCGTACAGGACCAATTTAATTTGTCTTATTCTATTGCATGTTTACTCTTTTTATTTTTTTATTTTTTGCGCTGTGCGTGACTAATAATTATTTTTTATTTCTTTCTTTTCTTTACATCCTACACGCACTATACACGCGTGTTGGTTTACGGTCCACTCCCGTTTATGGAGAGGAGGCCTGCGACCCAGCAGTGGGAGCGCTATTTGCCGAGCATTTAGTAGGTCCACTAGAACCATCATCTACCCTCGAGCGTTTCTACGTTTCGTAGTAAGCAACGACTTATTGTCAGGCCTACGATGTCCTCCCATACTTTAGTACTAACGCTGTAACAGAAATATTGTAAAACCAAATGATTTTAAAAGAGTAACCATGGAGTTTCTTGCCGGTTCTTCTCCATAGATAGGAAACGACCAACCCGAACCGAGCACCTTTTTGCCGACGTTTTATAAGTGCCCCTGTAGGCCTATGTAAAATAAAAATATTTTGATTTTTTTTTGAGCGCAAGAGTGTTAGATTGCTTTCGGTCAACTCGCCCCGGTAGTTCTCGGAAAAACTGATCATGTCCATAAGACGCTATTACGTACTGCTCTACGGTACGGCTTGTTTACCTAGTCTAGTTGCTATTACCATCAATTGCCTATTGTTAGTATAACAAGGATCGTTGTTTTATAAACTGACCGTTTATTGACCAATGGAATGATTGGATCGCATAAACAATGCAACTACTTGATTGTTACTTCTGAGAGTATAGTAAATATCTGTTTTGTTACTGCGCTCAAACATTATTTGAGAAACATAGTATTCTCATCATAATAAATATTCGTTCGGTTTCGCCGTGGTTAGTATTAATTTCACGTACCTACTTCAAGTATAAACAATTAACGAAAAGACTGGCCCTAAACCGCTACGCCACCGGCTGGGAATAAATTACTAAAAACCTACGAATCTCTACATCTCCAGTTACCATTTATGCAAGAGACGATACGATGACGTCGCGGTGTTGTGATTCCTGACCCGACCCCGACATGGAACGGAGATTTTAATATGGCACAAAATGGTTATTTTAATTGTGTTTTATTGTGCCACTTATCCCAGGAATTTGTGCCTTGTACTTTTTGAGTAATAAGAGTACGATTGTGGTCGGGCTGGGGATCACGGTTCCTGACCCGGCCACAACCAGATCTAATAAAATATCAATAGTGAGAAGTTACTGATTATGCCAAAAAAATGTGTCAAATTGTGCCTCATCATGATCATCATTTCAGCCGAAACACGTCCACTGTTGGACATAGGCCTCCCCCAAGCGTACATAAGAGGGGTTTTGCCATAATCGCCACGCATGGCAGGTGGGTTTGCGATCGCAGTACGGTTGTTACAAAAACACAGAGAACGCTGCTGCCCATTCTCTGGCAAGTCCCTTAGTCGCCTCTTACGACACCCACGGGAAGATATGGGATGGTGCTAGTCTTTACGTCCAACACAAAACAGAAATTGTGCCTATGGCACAAGAAATTCTTTTCTATTCATATCACAGAATATATCTTGATTCGGATTAAATTAAATAATCAAGAAATAAAATGTGTCAATCACATGTTATGCAATTTTAGTACGACTTTGTATGCAGTTTTATTTTGTGAAATTATGCTATATATAAAGCACTTTTTTATTTTATTTTACTGGATGTTTTTACCACTTTGTACGCGTTTAAATGTATTTATTAAAAAAATTACAACCACTATGTTTTGTAGCATTATATTAGTGTGTTAAGCTTTTATAAAAAAAAACCGGTCAAATGCGAGTCGGGTTCGTATCCCGAGGATTCCGTAACCCACATCATAACGATAAGTTGAAATTTAAACAATATAATTAACTCTCTTTGCTTTTTGCTTTCAGTTTAAAAGCTGATATGTGGGTAGTATTTGAGTACTTATATCAGTTATTTAGTAAAAATTAAGCGCGGAAAATGCTTGTCAGTGTCGTTAGAAGAACAAAGAATTGAATTTTTTAATTGCGGACTAAATTATACATAGAGTGTGACTACTTGACTTAATGCGTTGTGTGTGCCATAGGCACAATTTGGCACATACTTTTGGCATAATCAGTAACTTCCCACTATTGATATTTTATTAGATCTGGTTGTGGCCGGGTCAGGAACCGTGATCCCCAGCCCTACCACAATCGTACTCTTTTTACTCAAAACGTACAAGGCACAAATTCCTGGGATAAGTGGCACAATAAAACACAATTAAAATAACCATTTTGTGCCATATTAAAATCTCCGTTCCATGTCGGGGTCGGGTCAGGAATCACAACACACGTCGCGAAAGTGGGCGAGCATTATAGAAATTTACCTCCGCATTCATATAAGTGTTAGCAACTAATAACATTTAATCAAGAAAACCCTTAAGTCCAGAAGGCAGTCCTATTAAACAAAAAGAAAGCTAAGAGCTCAACTTAAGGATGACTCGCAATTTCTCTTGTGGAGAAGTGTTTACAATAGAATAACTTCTAATGAAGAAAATCGCTGAGAGAGGTGACTTAATGGTAACGCTCCGGCTTACGAAGTTTGTTTGAACACGTTGAACCAGGGCCTTTTAAATTGTATGACCACTGCTCTCAAAACGGTGACGGAAAACATCGTGAGGAAACAGCAATACCTAAAACTAAACACACAGGAAAACGCATGTGACATCTACCAATCCGCTTTGGGACCGCGTGGTGGATTACAGCCCACTCCCACAGGGAGAGAAGGGGCCAATGTATGTGGCCCCACAGTAGAAACGTCCCATAGGTTATTATAAAGAAGACAGAAGATCCAATAAAGGTGGTCTTTACGCAACCCTAAATGCTAATCATCGATTTGTAAATCCAAGGTCGACAGCGAACTCAGCAGTCTATGCAACGTACGTGATACTAGTTCACAATGGCGATATTACCCTAGATTGAACAGTTTACGGCAGTAACTCTAATGGCTTTGGACTTGCTGATCTAATCTTGACGTAGAAACGAGGCGAGTATTGTCGTTCTATGCGGGTAGTTCGATGAAGGTGATTTCCTTATCAATGACACGATTAGACTTGCACAAGAAACGAAGGGTACCAAATAAAATTCGTAAACGGAACTAAACCACAAATGCTAAGAAAAATATTCTTATTTAAAGAGAGAAACAAAATAAGTTTAGTATTTTAATGCAGTTGCAAGTGTCCTACGTAGTCGTTGTGCCAGACGATGACGGACGGGTACAACAACGGGAAGTTCGACAATTGAACAGATTTGTAGCACGCCTGCAGCAAAGGATCCTTTTGTTCGGAACACAGAGTCTATTACTTCGCAATGTTGCTCCTAATAAAAAGATTGGCAAATGGATTTTATCTTGTATGAAAAGCGACAAAAGTATTATACTAGAAGAGTAATGTGTGTAAGATATGAAGGTGGAAGACTAGAACCGGAAAATTGAATGAAACGGAAAGCCACTGCTACTGGAAAGTGAATACTTGCAGATCCTACCTAGCTAGATACTACATACGACGAAAAAAAATTTTTTTTTTCATTATGTTAACTATTGTATTGTTGTGTATTACGGGATTTATGTAAGTTCAAGTTCATTGAGTGCACAATACATTCATTCATTACCATACTAGGTGCTGACGATTCTTTCAATAGCCTTGATATAAATTTCGATTTGGATTCAGGCTAATGTAAATTTAACAAAAACTTCCATATTTTTAATTTTCCTAATTGATTGATATGTATTTCAGGAATAACATAAAGCATTTCATATTTGAACGCATTACAATTTTTCGCTGTTCGTTATGGTACCAGATTTTCAATTGCCGCCAATTTTATTGTCTAGGCGTTCCTTCATATCAAATGCAGGTCTAGTAAGGCAACAAGTGTAATCGATACGATGTCGTCAACCTTCCGTGAAGTAGACGGCCATGTTTACCTTCAGGGCGTTCACCTTTCAAGTCGCCTGATGAAAAATGAAGCCTGAAGTGTATTAAAAGTTCCAAAGACTCGCCTCTGTTCCGTATTTCGGCCCTTTCGGGAGTTTTTCCACAGGATTTCATTTTTCCAAGGTTTGATTTAGAAGCGTGCCCAGAAAAGGTCGGGTTGTTTGTTTTCTCGTGGACAAATGGATTGCTAAATTGACCTTTCATATTTTAGGCAAGGAATTTGTTTGTTTGGACAGTCCAATGTAGTCTTTGTGACAGATGAAATAAACATCAAAGGTTCTGAATGAGATATTTTCATCAATTCCGTGGAGTTTCAACTAATTTACTTTTTTTTTCTTAGCCTAATGAGTGACCCATCATCATTTTAGCCCAAAGGACGTCTACTGCTGGACATAGGCCTCCCCCAAGTGTCGCCTCATTGACGTTTGGGGGGTTTTGCCATAATCGCCACGCTTGGCAGGCGGGTTGGCGATCGCAGTACGGTTGTTACAAAAGCACAGAGAACGCTGCTGCCCATTCTCTGGCAAATCCCTTAGTCGCCTCTTACGACACCCACGGGAAGATATGGGATGGTGCTATTCTTTACGTCTGACACCATACAGAATGAGTGTCCCGCTTCTGGGAAAAGGCCTCCCCTTTCTCTTTCCAAACATCTCTGTCCTCTGCAATATCTGGTCATGTTCGCCCCGCAAACAAGATCCGATCGTCACACCACCTTCGTCGCGATCTACCTCGACGGCGATTTCCTCTGTCAGGCGTCCAGTGAGTGACGATCGTTGGAGCCACCAGAGGACTTTATGGAATTGGTTTTTTGGTGGCTTGACGACAGTTGATGCGATAGTTTTTCCACTTTTTAAGTGGAAAAACTATATCATCAAGTTCCTCGGATACTCTGAGAACTCGGAAATCTATGATATAGTTCTTCCACTTTTTAGTCAGGCTGAGGGCTGTACCCCTTGCCTGCTCCTGCACGCTGCCTACGCGCGCTACCTACTGCTGTACCCCCTGCCTGCTCCTGCACGCTGCCTACGCACGCTACCTACTGCTGTGCCGGTGCGCTGTCCAGGTCTTGGCCTCCCTACCTGCGGCCTACCCACGCGAGCCTACCCTGCGCAAACCTAGCCGCTAACGTTCCGGAGGTCTATCGCCGAACCGGTGCTGACCGGCCCCCACGTCTGCACGTGCTGCCAACGGACGGTACCCTTCCTTTTTACTGTGATAGTGAACGGACAGAACATAGTGACTACGTACCCGCGACCTAGCTTAGTGTTACCAATTTAATGTATTAACTAGTCCAGCTGTTTCATTCATCTATAACCTACCTATTTGTTAGCGGCCTGCGCAGCCTATCCTGCGCAGTCCTAACCGTTACAGTGGGGCCTGTCAACACAAGGCAAAAAAAGTTTTTGCTGAACCAAATCCATAAAGTCCTCTGGCGGCTCCAAAGTGATAGAATATAGAGTTCTCTCTTTCCTCTGTGTCTACTCCCATACTCCTCACTTCTAATAACGCTATCACATCCCATTTTATTTCTTTTAAGGCATTTTCTAGCTCCAGTTATCGTTCATTTTTCATTAGTGTGCGTACATTATATGTTAGGATAGTATCGGAGTCCATTTTCGTACTTGCTTGGTTTTGTTGACGGAAGATCGATCTCACCCCGGGATTCTCAGCACCACGTACTCCGGGAACTCATTGACTACCGTCATTGTCGCGAGGTTCCTGAGATCTGTCAGGCACTTGGCGTTTTAGGTTTTGTTGTTCTGTCATGGTTTGAAAGTTTATAAAACGGGGATTTGGACTTTGGTCCACCACGCTAGTCCAATGCGGGTTGGTGGACTTTGCGCCAGAGCTTCGTTCGTTGCACAGCAGGGTGCACCACGGGCAGGTGGGGTTGGCTTGGGTCTTTTCAAGATTATAATGGGACCCCTTTCTTGACTAACTCACGAAACGAAATAAACAAACAAACAATGGACTTAGGTACCGTTAAGCTGCACCCTAAAGCTGGCACGGTGCCAGCGAGTTATCTGCGTCCATCAGCTAAAGGTCATCCCAAATGTTTCAGGTCAGTGACGGCCAAAAGGCTTATCGTCACCGACGCCGACGAACATTCAGATATGTAGACTAACTGGAAATACCAACGAGGTTACACAGGTACATTTTGTTTTGAAATAAGATTATTCCCAATTTTAAACTGTCCTGTAGAATTTAAAAGTTGTAGAGCCGGATAAAGCAGAAACATAATTAAATGAGACTTTTCCGGGAGGATTAGCAATTATTTTTTGCCATGGTTAATGGTTATACCAATAATTGGAAACAATGGTTCATTGATGGAATTGAGAAGTTTGTTATCAGAAGTGACAAGGACTTTTTTTTATTTTTACTATTTATAGGCTCGCGCTTAACCACTATCTCACTTGATGGTAAGCGATGATGTGAGCGACGGTGAAGCACGCTTGCCTAGAAGAAACCTATTCACTCTTGACTTAAAGACCCCTAGATTGTAGCTATCGGGGAACACAGACTCCGGCAGGGAATTCCACTCCTTAGCGGTACGCATTATAAAAGTATTCCCAAAACGCTTAGGTCCTGTCTAAGTCTTGACTACTTTAGATTGGATAATCTTATTTTATGATAAAATAAATTACACAAAGTAATGCGCCTGGGTCCGAAACCCACGCCTTGCTGCTCGTAAGTCGGGGCTGCCACCACTGGGCCCCCGGTGCTCCCTGTTGGCGTGTTGCTTAGACTTTTTTGATGTGTGTTCTTCAGCATTCAAGCTCGTTAGTTAGTTCACAGATTTCAGAGTCCAATATATATCAGATGTCCATAGCAATCATGGACCTCACGTGTTTTATTTACCAAAACATCGTCAAGAAGAACCAAATTTTTGATATTATTAACAGTTTGAGGAGAACTACAGATACTAAATACGAACTCTATCTTTAACCCCCGACCAAAATAGAGGGGTGTTAAAAGTTTGTCGTGTGTCTGTCTGCGGCATCGTAGCTCCTAAACGGATGAAAACGAATTTTGATAAAATCGGTTTCGTTTGAAAGGTGTTTTAATCGAGAGTGTTCGTAGTTATGTTTCGAAAAAATCTACTCAGCTGTTTGAAGATCCCCTCTTTACTAGTTGATGAAGGGATATTAACAACTTAATTCTACAGGTTTGGTCGATTCAAAATTTGAAATCTTGTCACTGTCGCAATGGGCATCACCAGGGGGGGGGGCTGCACAATCCTCTCCCCCATAAAAGCACGTGATTTTTTTTTAATTTATTACTTGCCTTGTTTTCTTAAATTAGTGAAAGGAATGGGATTGGGACCTATGCCCAAGAGTGGGACAGTCAGTCGGGGGTCCGCTTTGTTTTGTGCTAAGCGGTCTACTAAGAGACTTTTTCTGCTAATTTTTGCTAGTCTAATTGATGTCTGACCTTGCAACTTGACTTTAGAATTCTAGATTCATCATTGTTAATTTATCAATTGATTTGTGAGTTATTAATTAAATAAGACTAGCTGTAAGTATCTAAATGTGAATGGAATTCAATTCTTCGTTTTACTGAAGACCGTGCCTACATTAACCATCCAGAATTTATTCGTTTCGGTTTTTACTGTTCATTCACCTAAATCACTTAATAGGATAATTATTATTTCTAGTATAATAGCGACACTATTCGACCTAAAAACGCAAAATATAGCTTATTACAAACTAGCTAAACGAAAGCTAGGCTTGGCTGATGAAATGGAAACACACAACATGCTATCAGCAAAATAACTGCACCAAGAAACAGTAAATCGACTGTATTACGTTTTCCGTACACGATAGCCGCACTTATACCTATCGCTATAAGAATGAAAATTGCGTGAAAACAGGGGAATATAATAACTATCTAGCATAATTAGGGGCACTGCGGAGCGTGTTATCTTAAAAACTATACAGAGGTGTATTTAGCAGGAAACCTACCCTACCTACCTAGCTTTGTGCCCTTTGAAAAGGTGCCTCATGAGCTAGGATATCTTTAGAAAATTATTTTCTTTGATCATGAGTAGCTACATAGTAGAAAAAATTAAATTAAAAATTTAAAAAACCCCCGACACAAAAAACCTCTAAAAAGCCAAAAATAAATTAATCCAAGCGTCGTAGCGTCGGGGGTCCGCTTTGTTCTGTGCTTGTACTAAGCGGTCTTCTTAGCGGTCCCCCGACGCTACGACGCTTGGATTAATTTATTTTTGGCTTTTTAGAGGTTTTTTGTGTCGGGGGTTTTTTAAATTTTTAATTTAATTTTTTTTCATTCTTTTTAAACTTATTTTATTTTTGCCTAGCCTTGACTTTCCTACTCCTGGTTAACGAAACCAAGGAAAGATATAAATTAAACAAAATATAAAAGGGGGGGGTGCACCCCCCCCCCCCAGCAATGCCCATGGTGATAAGCGACAACATTTCAAATAGACTACCTGTGAAAGTTTTTAAATCCCTACATCAACTAGAAAAGACGTGATGATCTTCAAACGGCTGAGCAGATTTTCATGAAACATAGCTAAGAACACTCTCGATTAAAATACCTTTCAAACGACACCACTTTTATCCAAATCGGTTCATCCGTTTAGGAGCTACGATGCCACAGACAGACACACAGATACACAGATACACACGTCAAACTTATAACACCCCTCTTTTTTGGTCGGGGGTTAAAAATAAACAAACGTTCCTACAAATTTGGTAAATCGGGATCAAACAGAAAACCTAACGGTGGATCTTGCTATCTAAGAAAGTTTTCAACTTGGCAACGATAAGCAAAGAATACAGTTGTTTTTTTTTTCTTTAAAATCCTTTTGGTTAATCCAACTTTTCATTTATTTATTTAACACTTCAAGCAAAAAAATTAAATTAAAAATTTAAAAAACCCCCGACACAAAATACCTCTAAAAAGCCAAAAATAAATTAATCCAAGCGTTGTAGCGTCGGGGGTCCGCTTTGTTCTGTGCTTGTACTAAGCGGTCTTCTTAGCGGTCCCCCGACGCTACGACGCTTGGATTAATTTATTTTTGGCTTTTTAGAGGTATTTTGTGTCGGGGGTTTTTTAAATTTTTAATTTAATTTTTTTTCATGCTTTTTAAACTTATTTTATTTTTGCCTAGCCTTGACTTTCCTACTCCTGGTTAACGAAACCAAGGAAAGATATAAATTAAACAAAATATAAATTGGGGGGGGGGGGGGGTGCATCCCCCCCCTCAGCAATGCCCATGGTGACAAGCGACAACATTTCAAATAGACTACCTGTGAAAGTTTTAAAATCCCTACATCAACTAGAAAAGACGTGATGATCTTCAAACGGCTGAGCAGATTTTCATGAAACATAGCTAAGAACACTCTCGATTAAAATAC
Organism: Cerastis rubricosa; assembly: GCA_949152445.1. Lineage (NCBI taxonomy): Eukaryota > Metazoa > Arthropoda > Insecta > Lepidoptera > Noctuidae > Cerastis > Cerastis rubricosa. The sequence goes on from OX424532.1 coordinate 21,725,977, forward strand.
CTTTCAAACGACACCACTTTTATCCAAATCGGTTCATCCGTTTAGGAGCTACGATGCCACAGACAGACACACAGATACACAGATACACACGTCAAACTTATAACACCCCTCTTTTTTGGTCGGGGGTTAAAAAGTCCAGAGGCGGACTTATTGCACTGCATTTTCTACCAGTCAACCTTTGGGTCATGCAGAGCCAAAGAGCGGTAGGTGTATATCTAAAAATATTATTAATTTAATATTTTAAAGAAACTAAGTACAAAGGATTTATAAAAAACTATAAATATAGACCAAAATATAAATATACTTAGGTATTCCTCTCAAATTCAAATGACTAATGACTTAGCTCATTTTAATACGAATTAAAATTAAATAACTATTACTATTCATAAAACTAAAATAACAACAAATTCTAAAAGAGCGTCAAAAACTCCTCCTCAACGCTGTCAGCTGGTAACGTGCCCAAGAGATGGCGGCGTTGCGATGTTGTATGGCAATACTTAGCCTCTAGCTAAGTTAAAAGCCAGCCAGATCATGGGAAGCGTCAACATGGCGTTTGGAAATTTCCTTAAAAAAGCTGTGAGCACTCGGACCCCAGAGTTTCAACCCCAAACGGCTCGAAATTATAGTTACCACCGCAGCGGCAGCGCCTGTACAGCAAGATAAGCTTGTAAGATGTGATGACGCAAGAGTATATTAGGCTCTAAGATAGCTGGAACGCCGACCGTAACAAGAGCTCGACGGATGATGTCGTTTATGTTCGCGTGCCGCGCAAAACGGCCCGCACTTCGGTTGCATGACAGGCCGTGGTGTCCAAGGCTGTTGACAGCTTCACCGCAGTGACAGCGATGAGGAGTGCAGCGGGCAGCACCAAGACGTAAAGAAGCAGCGAGGCGGAAGGTCGTGTCGTCGAACAAAGTGCCTATGCTCGACGACGGCAGTGCGTGAAGCCAAAGACCCGACTGCCACTGCCAGCAGTCGCGCACGCTCAGCAGTAGTAGCAGCAGACGTGTTGAATAAATTGGAAAATGTCGTCTCTGGGAAAATGGATTGTCGATTTTTTCAGTATTCCGGCAAGCGAGTTTCCAAGCATCGATAACCTCGGAGAAGCACGGCACATCAAAATCAATAAGTGTGGAAGCCAGGATATTCCTGATAAATTTTTCAGTGCCGTATACCGAGGATATGAAAGCCGGTAAACTAATACTAGAAATTTTGCGGACGCCGAGTCCTCCCATGCGAATTGGAAGACTTGCTTGTGCCCAAGCTCGGTCGTCCAAAGCCACATTTAAAATGGATGATAAAGTATGTCTGATAATTTGATCCATTTTGTCCAAGAGATGTGTGTGCTTCCATAAAGGGGAAGCACAAGGGAAATATGTTAATTTAGGACCGAAACAGCAGAAACCAATTATGATGATGGCCGAATGCATGTAAATTTGGAGCAATCTTTCCGAAACATCATTAAAATTTTGAATCTTTACCTCTATATCTATAAAATAGGGAAAAGAATTTTCATGGATTGGAGACCCGAGGAGACGAAACTAAACGAAAGAATTTTCTCAATAATTTGATGTCATGGGTTTATATTTTGATCTAAATTTATAGTATTTTATGTATTCTGAGAATCTACATCCTGAAAGGACAAACAATAGGGAAAATATTATTATATATATATTATATTATGTGACGATACTTTTTTCCGAATGTACTCGTGAATTTTAATTTTAAAAGATAGGCGATTGGTAGCCATCTTGATTTCCTTCATTCTTCGACATCATTGGGACTGTAGCTATCAGTTCGATGATCCCAGAAAGGTAAGCTCCGCTTATTAGTACTCAGCAAGGGTGCACTAGAAGTTGGTATGGGCAGTGATTAAATCGTCCATCGTTCGAGTGAACGAGATCAACCGATCTAGTTCACTCGAACGATTGAGGATTTTTAATTAATAATAAATAATAAAAAATAAAATTGTGTTTTATTTCAGGCAAAATACCCATGTACAACAATTCAATCATTAAAATAATAAAAATATTGAAAAATTAAAAATACTAAAAACATTAAAAAACCTTGAAATCATTAAAATCATCACTAAAATTATCAAATCATTGAAATAATTGAAATCATCAAAATCATTAAAATCACCAAAATCATTAATCAAAATTATTAAAATCAACATTTTCATTAAAATCATCAATATAATTGACCACGATAAAACGACCTTATAATCAGTACCTAATCTAATAATGCTAAATGGTTCTCAAATAGGAAGTAAGCATACACGAATACCTGCGCAAATCAATGTAATTGACAAATATACCTACCTACTCTGAGAAGCTATAGTGACGTAATCTACACCTAGGTGCGAAAAATTGCACCTCATAATTATATTAGTACATATCGGTAGTAGATCGACCGCACACATAACAGCCGCATGGGTCGATCTTTAAGATTAAGCCGTCCTTGCCGAGGTTGGTCCGTGGATGGGTGACCATAATTACATACCGAGTTTCCTCCGTGCCTCGGAAAGCACATTAAGCCGTTGGTCCCGGCTGTCATTTGTAGATCTTTGACAGTCGTTACGAGTAGTCAGAAGCCGAAAGTCTGACATCCATTCTTACCAAGGGGTATGGTATTACCTAGTTACTGGGTTGTGGAGGTCAGATAGGCAGTCGCTTCATGTGAAATACTGGTACTCAGCTGCATCCGGTTAGATTGGAAGACCCCAAGATGTTTAGGAAAAGGCTAGGCAGATGATAATCGGTAGTAGGTAGGTGTACCGTACTTACATTATTTTTATGCGTGAGTTTTTTTAGGCATTATTTATTTTTAATTAACACGATTATTGTCCAAGTTTTTTCTTATTTAAGTATATCAAAGATTTATAGGCAATAGATTAACCGTTTGAAACAGTCGATAGAAAAAAAATGTGTGGTTTTGAACGAGACATTTTATCCTAATTAGCAGATTAGCTGTTTCGTTGGTCTAGTAGTTGGCCAAGCACGACTGATGAGCATGAGGTCCTGGGTACGATTCCCAGGTTGAGCCCCAAGTGTTACTGGATTTTTAAATCAGGAATTTCTCAGTAGCAGCCACGGAGTCTGGATTTGTGCCCGGTTGATAAACTCAAACTCAAAGCATTTATTTCTATGGGGATGGAAACTGTGGAACTAATGGCGCTACCATAGCTGGTTCCAAGCATCGTCATTGGTTGAAAATCAGGTAATGTCATTATATATTTCATAATAGCTCGACCTCATTGGTCAGATTGAGAACCAGCTATAGTCGTGCCATCTACAATTAGCTTTTAACGGTCTATCCCATTAGAACATTACTTACTTTTGAAAGTAAAAAAAACAGAACAAAACGCAAAGCCACAGTCACAGTCACAAGGCATAATAACTTGTGAAAGTTTTGTAGTTGCCTATTCCAAAACGTAGATCTATAGAGAAGAATGGGCAAGAAACTCCAAGGACACGCTTTTAAATCATAATTTTAAATGGTAATAATTTTTATAGCATTAAGGAATACCTTGAACATAAGTTGTGTTAACCAATTTGCATGCTTTAGTGTTAGGCAAAACATGTATGATCTTAACCTTAATGTAACACCTTTGTATACCATGTTTTACGCAAATAAATAAATATGAATATGAATCAAAATATTGTTACAAAATCTTGGTTATATCATTCATGATTAGAATTACAAATATGTGAGAACGATGTAGAAATGCGTCCAGAGTGATGGCAATAGGCTCGCCCCCTTTCACATGGCACTTGACCATAACTCGCGAAATAGGGGTGTACGGGTACACCTCTGCCTAGTCCCTCAGGGATTACAGGTGTGATTTTATGTAATCGTTGTAGTTCTTTGTAATCGCTTCTCTTCTGAAAAATCAGGAGAGAAGCGATTACATCAAAATGGTATAATTGGTAAGCCCACTCCCGCTCATTGTGAGGAGGCCTGTGTCCCAGCAGTGGGAACATTATAGGCTGATGATGATGATGATGATACACTGACCTTACTGGTGAGATTCTTCAGAAAAGTCAGGTTTGTAGTACTCGCAAATGACGTGCGTGTATTGAACGTGGACGAAGCATAAGTAGTGTGTAAGGATCATATCAGGTGGCGTACAGTTGTTTCTGCCAACCATCATCATCTGCCTAGCCTTTTTCCCAAACTATCTTGGGGTCGGCTTCCAGTCTAACCGGATGCAGCTGAGTACCAGTATTTTACATGAAGCGACTGCCTATCTGACCTCCACAACCCAGTAACTGGTTAATACGGTAACCCTTGGTAAGACTAGATGTCAGACTTTTAGCTTCTGACTACTCGTAACGACTGTCAAAGATCTACAAATGACAGCCGGGACTAACGGCTTAACGTGCTTTCCGAGGCACGGAGGAAACTCGATATGTAATTATGGTCACCCATCCACAGACCAACCTCGGCAAGCACGGCTTAACCTTAAAGATCGACCTGGGCGGCTGTTATTATTTAGCCACGAGGTCCTCGGTTTCTGCCAACCCTCATGGGAAAAAGGCGTGAGTTTATGTATGTGTGTATGTATGAATGTATGTTCTATTCTAGACCTTACATCCCATCCTCAGAGTTCACTTCCAACGACTAAGAAACCTATAACCTTAAGCTTCAGTTACAATAAACCATTTGCATTAAACATCGCCTCTCCGAAGTTCCAAGTACTTCCTTGCAGGCCCTTGGCAGTTACATTCATTCACTTCATATTTCATGCAGAAAGCTTCACACCGCTGCCTTGAAAGTATTCGAGAAAATTTTGAAAATAGACATCTCTACTTGTCTTGTATTGTTTGGCTCGTGGGCGCTGGCGGAATATGGAGCAAAATTGAAGGTACAAGGGTAAGGCAGCAGGTGAAAGGGGGCGAGAATATTGGCATCAACCGGGAAAACATCCAGACTACATGGCTGCTACCAAGAAATTCTACCACTCACCATCATTGGCTCACTTTGAGCCACTCATAATGGTGAGTCATTTTGACATTACAACAATATTCATTACGTTATTCACGTTGTCGAAAAGATGACGTTTTCCTAACTATGTAGCTATAGATTAGGAATTTCCTTCTTGCCATTAAGGATAACTTTCGTTTATTTGTTCGGTACATATATGTATATGTATGTATTTATGTATATCATTTATGTTAGCAAAATGGTATATTTCTTATTTTTTTTTGTACTCTACCACTATGCTGTCCTATTTGACCCAAAGTTTGACTGGTAGAGAATGCCTTGTGGCATCAAGTCCGCCTATGTACCACCTATGTACGTGAAGTTTAAATAACTTAAAAAACAATTGGCTGTTCAGGTACTGTTTAGGTTTAAACAGTGAGAACGGAATCATAGCGATCAATATTTATTTTAGGTTTCGAAAAATAGTACCACCTCGCTTGATAGATGGCGTTGTAGTCAAATTAGAAGTCGCTATGGTTTCGTTACCACAAATAGTATAAGGTCTAAAGAATTATTTTTTGTTGTTGTCCCCCCCGACCCTTGCTCGACGAGCCAGCCCGCGCCGCTGAGCATGTAACGTTAAATTCCCTAAATAATAATATTATGACCCAGCCTGTCCCTTGCTGCCCACCCCTCAATGACGCCCTAAGCCGAGGTCCGAACCCCACAGGGGGTGCCCTTAGCGAGCGGTCATTTAATTGTACTTAGTTTGTAAGCCCTGGCTGGGGGCCTTAAATTCATTTGAGGTCACCACAGGATTGCCCGGTTGAGCAGAAATAACCTTAGCAGGTTGATCTGCGAGTGGCCATATCAAAAAAAAAAAAAAAAAAAAAAAAAAAAAAAAAAAAAAAAAAATTTGTTGTTGTTGTGAGCAGTACATCCAGTACATTGTGACTCGGTTCGGTTTAATATACGAGATTTAAAACCAGTTCAGTGTATCTTATTTCACTACCCGCTCCAAGTCGACCCTCGGTCTCGTTCATGGTCCTTCGGAGTCGGAGCAGTCGGGAGTGTTTTTGGTAGTCTCCGGTGGTGGTAAAGATTACCACCCTTCGCGTCACTACTGGGCAGTGGATCGCTGTCCAGAGCAATCCCCTTCAAGTGGGGTACTCCAGGTGAGAGGTACCCAGGAGGTGGAACCGGTTGGAGCAGGCAGCAGCCAGGTGGAGCGTGGTGCAGCAACATCTGGTAGCACCATCCGGAGGAGCGACGCAAGGGAGGCGACGAGCGGCAGATCGTGGCCAAGCAGAGGACGCCACTGGTGGTGCAGTCAACAGCGTGCCAATTGTGGTACAGTACGGCGTGCCGCAACCGTGGTGCAGTACAGCGCGACATCATCAGTGTGTCAGTGAGTAAAGTTATTGTGAAGAAAAAATCGTGAGTACATTTGAAATCTTAATCAGGAAGAATAGTTTACTAAATTTAAAATCTCAGAAAATAAAAGTGCATCAGTTGAAGTTGAACTCTTGAAATTAAAAGCTAAGTAGAAAATTAGAACTTGTAAAATTTTATGTGAAAAGTGGTCCTGACGGGGAATCCATGCCCGATTTTAGACCCAAGTGACAAAGTGCAAAGACTTGTAAAAATACAAAACTTTTACTTTAATTTAATCATAGTTATTTCTGTGTTTTTTTAATTTCCGTGTTACCTATTTGTTTCGGTTAAGTCTGTGTTCTATAATTGTTGCAAAATGGAGTCTTTCCTTGCCATTCAGGAGGACATTACTTCCAAAATGTATAAGGCTAAATCCAATTTAAAGAAAGCGCCTAAAGAGCGATTAACTCGTGCATATTTAGAAACCCGGATTGAAAATTTGGAACAATTGTGGAGTACATTCACAGCTACTCATAAAGAGATAATAAGTACAATAAAAAAGGTTGAATTGTCTAACTCTAGCTATATAAAAAATGGGCTTTATGATGAAGTCGAGGAATTTTACGTGGATTTTAAAAGCGAATTAAGGGAATTATTATCTAAGGGAAATTCAACGGCGTTAAATGAGGATTCTAAGTCTATGTTGTGTCACAATGAAAAAAGTTTCAGCAGAGTTAAGCTGCCAGAAATAAAAATCCCTTCTTTCTCTGGAAAATATTCGGAGTGGCAAACATTTAGGGATTTATTTTTTGGATTGGTGCACGAAAATCCGTCACTAGACGATGCACAGAGATTTTTCTATTTAAAGGGACATTTAAGTGGAGAGGCTGAGCAGTTGTTAAGAAACATTAAGGTTACATCTGAAAACTATAAAATTGCTTGGTCTAAGTTAGACAAAATGTACAATAATAAAAAGTTTATAGCAAATGGTATTATGAAAAGATTACTAAGTCAAAAAACTTTGTCTTGTGAATCGGCTGTTGAAATAAAAAGGCTTTTAAATACTACTTCAGAATGTTTGGAGTCAATAAGTAATTTAGGGGTAGATGTCTCTTCCTGGGATCTTATTGTCGTGCACATAATAAGTGAAAAATTAGACAAGGAGACCAGGAAGGTTTGGGAACTCAAAGTGGCTTCGGATTTAAGCGATGAATTGCCTACGTTTATTCAGTTTTCGGAATTTTTAAATAGCCGCTTTAGAGGTTTGGAAAATTTAGACAAGACGGATAACAAGGACAGACATCCACACCCAAAAAGAACTCAATCGTTTCATGTACTAAAAGATAAAAAGTCCGTATTATGTGAATTTTGTTCCGCCGATCATAAGATTACATCTTGTCCTAAATTTAGTAAGGAGTCAAATGAAACTCGACGTAATTTTGTCCGGGAACATAATTTGTGTTTTGTTTGCCTATATAACAACCACTCTGCCAAGACTTGTAAAAACACTCTTAGATGCCAGGTGTGTAAACGCCGCCACAATACATTGTTACACCCGCAGGGTGAGGTAGGGTCAGATATTGGTGAAGGTAGTAGGGCTGCTCGCGCGGAAACCTCATCAGTAATTAATGAGAAAATCGAGGCCGCCAATACGGCGGAGGATAAACCACTAGTCTCATGTCTTGCGACAGGACACAGTAGGAAAACTGTATTATTAACTACAGCCTTAGTCCAGGCTGAGTCGAAGAATGGGACTTACTGTGTGGTTAGGGCGTTACTGGATCAGGGATCCCAGGGTTCATTTGTTACAGAATCCACGGTTCAGTACTTACGCTTAAATAAATTACCGTCAAAAAATACGGTGTTAGGTGTCGGTGGAAGTAAAAGTACAACTTCGACATCCATGGTGGTTATCAATCTTCGTTCGAGAATTAATCCGTCTTTTCAAATAAAGGTCAAGGCTCACGTTCTGAAGTCGGTTACAGCTCTTCTCCCCTCTTCAAGAGTAAGTCGGGTAGAATGGGTAGTGGACTTGAGCGATAATGATTTGGCTGATCCGCAATATTTCAAGCCTAATAAAATAGATATTTTATTGGGCGCTGAGGTATTTAGCCAAGTCATTCAGAACGGACTCAAGAAGAATATAAACGGTACGCTCTTAGCGCAGGAAACCACCTTAGGTTGGATATTGTCGGGCGCATGCGAAGTTGACAAGGTACATACTCAATCACAAATTACCGTGATGCATGCCAGCGTCCAAGATGACGAGTTGTTAAGAAAGTTCTGGGAATTAGAGGAACCATCGAGAGCAAAAAGGATGCTAACGGAGGAAGAAATATATTGTGAAAAGTTATTTGCATCTTCCACCACAAGAAATAAAGACCAGAGGTACATCGTGAGATTACCGCTACGCTAACCAAGCTTGGTTGGTAGGTGCGCTGAATCCAAAGCGATTGCTGAAAAAAAGGCTCAAAGGATTAGAAGTCAGGTTAGGTAAAAATAATAAATTAAAGGCAGACTACGCGAATGTCATGCAAGAATATTTAAAACTTAACCACATGGCAGAAGTAACAGAGCAAGAAAAATATAATAAAGAGGCTGTTTACTTACCTCATCACGCAGTAGTTCGTGAGGATAAAGATACTACAAAGGTGCGGGTTGTGTTTGACGCCTCCTGTAAAGGAACTAATGGTAGGTCATTAAATGATGATCTAATGATTGGTCCGCCTTTGCAAGATGAACTACGTCATACCGTTATGCGCTGGAGAGTCCATAAGATATGTATAGTAGCGGATATCGTAAAAATGTATCGGCAGGTTTTAGTTGATAGACAGGATACGCCATATCAACGGATACTTTGGAGAAATAGTCCTGAAAAGGAGCTACAAGAGTATGAATTATTGACCGTTACATTTGGTACGGCCTCGGCGCCATATTTAGCTGTACGGGCACTACAACAATTAGCTTATGATGAGTGCGGGGATAATTCAAGCATAGCTAAAATAATTTTAAAAGATTTTTATATGGATGACTTGATGTCCGGGACTGAAAATATAGAAGATGGGTTTAAAATTTACACGGAATTATCTCAAGTACTAGCTAAGGGAGGCTTTAAATTGCAAAAATGGAAAAGCAATTGTAAGGAATTATTAAATAAAATTAAAAATGGAAACGATGAAGAACTAACAATAAAAATAGACGAAGTAACGAAGATACTAGGACTTACCTGGAATGCTCGCGATGATTGTTTTCAATACTCTCTGGAACTCACTTCGATGTCGGGACCTGTAACAAAAAGGAAAATTATCTCGGACATTTCACGGTTATTTGATCCGTTAGGGTGGTTAGCACCAAGCGTAATCTTAGCAAAAATGTTAATTCAAAAATTATGGTTAGCCGGGTTAGAATGGGATCAAGAAGTGCCAAATAATTTATTACAAGAATGGGATACTTACCGCAATAGTTTAGCTTCTCTTGTTAGCATAAAAATCCCACGATGGTTACATATTGTTTCCAATATTCGGAAGGCGGAGTTGCATGGGTTTTCCGATGCCTCTAAAAACGCATATGCAGGCGTAGTTTACATTAGAGTAATTGACGACTTGGGAAACATTCACATTTCTTTAGTCGCTTCAAAAACGAAGGTGGCACCCATTAGACAAGTGTCTATACCAAGACTAGAACTTTGTGGGGCTGTTCTTCTAGCCAAACTGATGACTGAAGTAGGAGAGGTAATGGGTATCCAGAAGCTTGACTGGCATGCATGGACAGATAGTGAGGTGGTCTTAGCTTGGCTCAATAGTCATCCTAGCCGCTGGAAAACTTTCGTAGGTAATAGAGTTTCAGAGATCTTAAACATCGTGGATACATACCATTGGTCCCACGTATCGTCTAAGCATAATCCCGCAGATTGTGCCTCCCGCGGTGTGAGCCCAGCTGAATTAAACTCTACGGTTATATGGTGGAATGGTCCAGATCTGTTGCGACAGCAGGTAATTGAATATAAAAGACCAAAGCATCTCGAGACACGTATAGAAGAAGTTAACGTGCATACAGGCCTCGTAGAAATTTCATTTTGGGATAGATTTTCATCCCTTTCAAGGATGATTAGGGTAGTAGCCTACTGTAGGAAGTTCTTGCACTTACGGTTTAAGTGTTCTGACAAGGAAAGAACTAAACAGTTGTCTACGAATGAACTAGAGGAGGCGATGGATATATGTATTCGAAAGGGCCAAGAGGAAGAGTTACAAGAGGAAATACAAGAACTTAAGAAAATGGGATCTTTAGGTAAAACGGGAAGAAAGTACAAATCGTTAAACTTATTTTTGGACTCCAAAGGGATAATTAGAGTGGGAGGTAGATTAGAGCTATCTCAGTTGAGTTATGATCGCAAACATCCTATACTGATTCCGAAAGATGCCTTCCTCACGAAGCATCTAGTAAGCGAGGCGCATAAAAAAACGATGCATGGGGGACCTCAAGCCATGATTGCTTACTTAAGATCTCGGTATTGGGTTGTAGGTGTTAAATCTTTAGTAAAAGCCTATTTTAGACAATGCGTTACTTGCGTTAGGTACACAAATAAAGCCAGAAGCCAATTAATGGGTCAACTACCATCTCCTCGTGTTACACCTAACAAAGCCTTTTTGTATAGTGGCGTCGATTACGCTGGTCCAATAAACGTTAGAATGTCCAAAGGGCGTGGCAATAAGTCGTACAAGGGGTACATTGCACTCTTCGTCTGTCTGTCTACGCGGGCGATTCATATCGAAGCAGTCAGTGATATGACGTCTAAGGGTTTCTTAGCCGCCTTTAAGAGGTTCGTAGCGAGGCGTGGACATTGCGCAGAATTACATAGTGATAATGGTACTAATTTTGTAGGCGCTGCCCGGGAGCTGCAAGAATTATTTAAAGAAGAAAATTCCACTTTCATTCCCGAATTGATTGAAGCCTTGGCAAATAATGGTACAAAGTGGACCTTTATTCCCCCTCATGCTCCAAACTTCGGTGGTCTATGGGAGGCAGGAATCAAGTCCACTAAATACCATCTCAGAAGGGTTGTAGGGAACTCCACTTTAACGTTCGAGGAACTAACAACCGTGTTGGCACAAATTGAGGCATGCCTCAACTCGAGACCACTTTCCTGTGTGGATCAAAATGAGTTAACGGTGTTAACTCCGGGCCATTTTCTAGTTGGGGAACCGCTCGTCCTTGCTCCCGACTCGAATTTCGAAAGGGTTAACATTTCTAGTCTGGGACGGTGGCAACTTACACAGAGAATGTTGCAGGACTATTGGCGGCGATGGTCACAAGATTATTTAAATCAATTTTTACAACGTCATAAGTGGGCTCATCAAACCCCAGAACCAGCTATAGGTGACATAGTTCTGATAAAAGAGGATGATTTACCTCCTGGCAAGTGGTTGCTGGGTAAAATTGAAGCAAAACACGCTGGTCCCGACGGAATTACTCGAGTCGTTACTGTTAAAACTAAAAATTCCCTGATAAAGAGACCTGTGTCTAAATTGGCTATCCTACCTGTAGAAACTTAAAATTTGTGAATGTGAGGTATATTTAAGGATATTGTTTTGTTTATATAATTATAAGAACGTATTAAGTTGTAAGAATTTGTTTGTCTTTTGTATACCATCGCTCGTGTTATATTACATTGTTAAATATGTCATTGTATTAAGATTTGTACCTGTGCATCAGAAGCCATGTTGCACGGTGGGCGGTTTAAATTAAGTAAAGGACATTCTGTAATATGTCCTTGGTGGGCGGTATGTTTAGGTTTAAACAGTGAGAACGGAATCATAGCGATCAATATTTATTTTAGGTTTCGAAAAATAGTACCACCTCGCTTGATAGATGGCGTTGTAGTCAAATTAGAAGTCGCTATGGTTTCGTTACCACAAATAGTATAAGGTCTAAAGAATTATTTTTTGTTGTTGTTGTGAGCAGTACATCCAGTACATTGTGACTCGGTTCGGTTTAATATACGAGATTTAAAACCAGTTCAGTGTATCTTATTTCACTACCCGCTCCAAGTCGACCCTCGGTCTCGTTCAGGTACTTACTTGAAATGACGGACAGGCTAAATTAAACAACTGACATTGAGAGTTTACTTAAGTATTCAAAAACAAGTATTAACTTTCGGTACCACTATCTAAATATTTTATGAAAATTGATTAAACAAACCGCAAAAGATGAGAAATCAGAAAACAGAAATCTTTGATAAAGTTCTTAATACGAAGAATTACCGTTTCAAATTACAACTGGAATGTTTAAAAGCATAATCAATCAGCTCCTTCTCTGCGAGAATGGGTTGTAAATTTGTAATACACCACAGAAGCCTAAATTGGTGGATGTTACATATTTCTTCGTTTTTTTGTTATTTTCCTTCATCGTTTGTGTAGAAGGTTTAATTGGAATAAAGGAGAATCGGCCTTGAAGAATAGCCATCTGCTCCAAGGACTAGGCTATTGGACGCTGGGGAATTCTGTCCATTCTTCTTTTTAGATAAGCTTCGATTACTTTGCTATATGCGAAAATCTATACTCCAAATCCGGACTATTTCAGTACTATGCTAAACTCCTGCTGATTGAACGTCTAGGTATAAAAGGGGATCTGGATTTTCGGGGAAATGCACCCTATAATCCTTGTTGTGCCTTTAGCAGGCGGGTGAAACAAAGCATTGTTCCGAACAATTTCGCAGAGTACGTTGATCGCAGAAGCATGAGCTTGGATTTCTGGTATAGTTGAATGGAATTTCGTTACTCTGTAGTGCAAAATATAATAGTTAAGTTGCATTATTAAATTCTAGGTGTCAATGTTTACATTGAAAACTGTTTGACTTAATTTTTCCTATGTATGATAAGCACAGTAACTATAGGAATGTCGTTTTCTTGAATTAAAAATTGTGCTTTACCTGCATAGAGCCATAGCTCAAAATCACAACGTGATCTACTTCTTAATGGAGAAAAATTATGTTTTGGTCCAAATATATGATCCCAGAAACACTTAAACTGGAGTGCAAGAAAATCACTCAAAAAGCGTTCTTGCCATTTGGCAGCAGTTGCTAATCAGCAAGCTGTCCCCAGCAGTTAAATGGGTCAGGAAAGATTAAAAAGCTTTAGATAAGGAATAATGGAGAAGCAGTGCAGCTGGCGTGCATTAAATAGACTCCCCGAGTGGCGGTACTTAAATGTACATCTAGCGTAGCCTGGGCAGTACTGGACAGTTAGCCTCTCCCAACTTTCTGACTGGTTAATCAAGTATCCTGATACTTGATTAACCAGTCAGAAAGTTGGGTCACACGGGGCTTCACGTTATGAATTGGTAAAGTATTTCTTTCGCTTTGGGCTTCACGTTATAAATTGGTAAAGTACGTGGGACACTCAGAAAGTTTTGCGAAACTAAAAAAAATTGTTCTATACGTACATATATTTTTATTAAATCTTTTCAAAGTACTTTCCACCAGCCTCTATACAAAGATTCATGCGCCTAAACCAGTTTTCAAAACACTTTTTCCAGTCCGCCGCAGACACCTCGTTTACAGCCTGCTCGAACCCAGCCAGCGCATCTTCCGGCGACGAAAATTGTATCCCTTTGAGCTGATTTTTTATTTTTGGGAATAAAAAGAAGTCACACGGTGCTAGATCAGGGCTGTAAGGAGGGTGACCCAGGAGTTTGACTGGCGTGCTGTCCAGGAAGTCCCTCGTTTTGAGTGCGGTGTGCGCAGGTGCATTGTCGTGGTGGAGCAGTAGCCCACGGAGCCCTGTGTTTGGTCGCTTGTTGCTTATAACAGAGAAAACTTCTGGCAAACATTTGGAAGTATACCATTCGGCATTAATGCTTCTTTGATCCCGTAAGGGAATTGATACCAAGTGGCCAGTCAAATTAAAAAAGCTAGCGATCAAAATCTTACCCCCGCTTCTAGATCGCTTCACTTTGGTAGGCGTTGGCTCATTTTGAAACACCCAAACAGTCGACTGGCGCTTGGTTTCTGGGTCGTATTGATAAATCCAGGACTCATCACCTGTAACGATGTCGTAAACACGCCGAGACGAGCCTGCTTCAAATTTGTTAAGCATATCACGGCACCATTCCACCCGGGCCTGCTTCTGAGCATCGGTGAGGTTGTGCGGCACCCAGCGTGATACTATCCTCCTCACGCGAAGATGGCTGTGTAGAATCTCGTGAACGCTTCCCGATCCAATCTTCAATATGTGTTGAATCTCCTGATATGTAATTCGCCTATTGTCTTGGATTAAATTTTTCACTGCTAGCACGTTTTCTTCGGTAACAGCCGTCAAAGGGCGACCGCTTCTTTCGTCATCCCCCAAAGTTGGTCGACCGCGCTTGAATTCGTTATACCAACGATACACGGTTGCCTTGGAAGGGCCTTCATCCATGAATGCCATTTGAAGTCTATCGTACGATTCATCCGGTTTCAGGCGACACTTGAAATCGTATAAAATCATAGCTCTAAAATGTTCCCGGCGCAGATCCATATTTCAGTGAGACACAATACTTTGAATTAACTCGCAAAAAATGTGGAGGGAAATTTTGAAATTGGAACTTACTTATTTTTACTTATAAATAATCATATTTTCGAAAAACATAATAACTGGCCAGTCTCCCATATATAAAAACTTTTTTTCGCAATACTTTCTGAGGGGCCTGGTATTAAAAATACCACTATTTCATACGGAGTGTAAGGGACAGCGACGCGAAAACGCTTGACCATGTATACTCAGTACATTTTCTGAACCCCCCACATAGAAATTTTTCATAGATAATTTAAAATAAAAAACCGGCCAAGTGCGAGTCTGACTGACGCACGAAGGGTTCCGTACCATTATTTATAAAAACGAACAAAATAATCACTTTTTTGTATGGGAGCCCCACTTTAATATTTATTTTATTCTGTTTTTAGTATTCGTTGTTATAGCGGCAACAGAAATACATAATCTGTAGAAATTTCAGCTCGCTAACTATCACGGTTCATGAGATACAGCCTGCATGGTGACAGACGGACGGACGGACGGACGTACAGCGAAGTCTCAGTAATAGGGTCCTGTTTGACCCTTTGGGAACGGAACCCTAAAAAAACAGCTGTACCATACATTTTAATCATGTAGGTATTGCACTAAACGTTTTCGCGTTGGTGATCCTTACACCTTGTATGTTATGTGGTTATTAATTATCTAACTCTAGTCAAAGAATTAAAGAAGAATAGACCTTATTTTATAAAGTGTTACATCTCACTATAAGCTACCCTATAGTGACTCCACTTAATAATAAGGTCTTAAGCAATTATGACGCCGACTGTACAGTAGAACTATACGATAGTATGTACTTAAAAAGTAAATACAAAAAGCTATGCGTCACATAATTATAGGTAAAATGCTTTTGGCATACTAAAATACGTTTCATACGCTAAGACGTACTACCAGAATACATAATTAGTTTTTTTTTTATTGAAGATTGTTACCATTGTGCACGTCACCGAAGTTATTCGAACATTACGAGTTTGTAACGATAATGTCATGTCTACATAGTTAACCTATTGACCGAGACGGCATAAATTGGAATAATTCTCAACCGAATGTTTTTTTCTGATAACTGTATAAGTTAGTTATTATTACATAAGCGCATTTTACAGCGCACTTGAAACGAATCACACGCATTTGTTTTTTGTTTATGTCAGTAATTTTGAGAACCTTAAAACAATTAGCATTAGTCAGGTTTTTGATAAGTGTGACTTGTTATTATGACTTCATCTGCCTAGCCTTTTCACAACAATATTGGGGTAATCAAATCAAATCAAAAATATTTATTTGCTAGAATATGGTATAGGTGTTACAGTAATTTTGTTTCAGCATATCCTGCCATAACCTGGCGTGCAAATGTCTTCACAATCAGAGATGTCAATTAATCTAACTGAAAAATTAAAGATTCTATTGATTTGTCTTCTAAATAGTCCTTAATGGTGCAATGTCTTTTAAACAGCAGTAGTTTGAAGATATTTTTTGGAAAGTCTTGCATACTATTTGGTTACGACATGTAGTACATACATATTTCTTAAATAATTTTAGTTTTATTGGTGGCAGCCGAAGTCTATCTTTATGCCGTGTTCGGCTATTTGGCCTGGCTGCTTGTATCAAATAAATTATAATGACTCTTACCTAGTACTTTACTTTACCTGATACCGGATGCAGCTGAAAACCAGTATTTTACATCTAGCGTGTGCTAATCTGACGACCTCCACATTCCACAACCCAGTTAGTACTGGCAAATACGATACCCCTTGGTAAGACTGGTTGTCAAACTTTCGGGCCACTGACTACCTGTAACGATGTAGGCTTCCAGTCTGACCGGATGCAGCTGAATACCAATATTTTACATGGAGCGTCTGCCTATCTGACCTCCACAGCCCAGTCAGTATTTGGTAAGGTAATACGATACCCCTTGCGAATACTCTAGTCGTCAGTCGTTCAAGCCACCGACTACTTTGTATCAACTGTCAAAGATTTGGAACAATGTGCTTTCCGAGGCACAGAGGAAACTCGGAAACCTAGGCAAGCGGCTTTTATTATTTAGCCACCAGCTAAACTTTATCACTTATGTATGCATTTGAAAAATAAATTCGTCTTCGGAAATTGATACCTTAAACCTCTAGAACTTTATTTTGAAATTCACGTGGCTAGCCAGGATCTTCGTCGCAGTAATTACATCTTGTTACCTACCTAGGTAAAACTCAGTTTATATGTCAGTTCTAAATTACTTTTATTAAAACCTACAAAACTTTTTGGCCTTATATATTCCTAGACCCTTGGTAACTTTTTATCTTGTTCTACGTTTTGTAGTAAGCAACGACTTAGTGTCGGGCCTACGATGTCCTCCCATTTCTTAAGTACTAACGCTTTAACAGAAATATTGTAAAACCAAATGATTTTAAAAGAGTAACCATGGAATTTCTTGCCGATTCTTCTACATAGGAAACGACCAACCCGAACCGAGCACCTTTTCGTCAACGTTTTATAAGCGCCCATGTGCGAGTCGGACTCGCGCACGAAGGCTTCCGTACCATTATTTATAAAAACGAGCAAAAAAGTCACTTTTTTGTATGGGAGCCCCACATAAATATTTATTTTATTCTATTTTTAGTATTTGTTGTTATAGCAGCAACAGAAATACATAATCTGTAGAAATTTCAGCTGGCTAACTATCACGGTTCATGAGATACAGCCTGGTGACAGACGGACGGACGGACAGCGAGTCTCAGTAATAGGGTCCCGTTTGACCCTTTGGGTACGGAACCCTAAAAATCAGCATGTTATTTCGTTTATCACAAATAAATTCTGTTGCAATTTTCCATAATCGGCAATGATATTGTTCCAATATCCTGCAAAATTATTCGCTTACACCATACTTAAAGCAAAATAAAACGGTGAATGCTCGCGGGAATCAACGGACAGAACCTAACTTTGTCATACAACTGTCCAATTTATGACGAAAGTTGAAATTAACAATGTTTGTGCCGATACTAAGGTAATCAAAGCCTTTTGAATACCCACGCCACCCCACGCAATTTAGGCAGGTTTAATAATTGTGGTTTGTTTCAATAAATTTTATTAATTTATTTATTTACTTAAGGCAGCAGCTTTACAGCACATGTATGAGTTTTCAGGGAATTTTACATTATACAATTTTGGACTTTATTTCTTAAACACTGATAAATAATATTTTTTTTTTGTTTACGCATGTTTTTCGTAATTTTTGTATCTATTAAGTAAGTGTGTATTGTATTTTAAACAGTGATTTACGTAAATACATGTTTATTTTTTTTTACATATTCTTAATACATACTTGAATAAACATTTTCGTATTGTTTTCTTAGACGTGGCAACTACCACAGTTAAAACTAACATTTATTACTGTTACTAGTTTAAATGCTTATGATGTTATCTAGAGGCAATCATTTAAATATTGACGTGTTTTGAGAGCTTTACAAAACAATTAAATGAACGTGAAAAAAATAAAACAATTTTTTAACAAGTTCTAACATAATTATAAGAAAAACCGGCCAAGTGCGAGTCGGACACGCACACGAAGGGTTCCGTACCAATATTTAGGTATAAAAAACAAGCAAAAAATTCACTTTTTTGTATGGAAGCCCCCCTTAAATATTTATTTTATTCTGTTTTTAGTATTTGTTGTTATAGCAGGACAGAAATATATAATCTGTAAAAATTTCAACTGGCTAACTATCACGGTTCATGATATACAGCCTGGTGACAGACGGACGGACGGACGGACAGCGAAGTCTCAGTAATAGGGTCCCGTTTGACCCTTTGGGTACGGAACACTAAAAAAGCTATTGTTCTGAGACGGATGCAGATTTAAATTACGCTAAAAACACAAATTAAATAATAGTGCTAAAAATATCTACAAATTAATTTGACTTCTGACGGATACATTAACATAGAAGATAATGTGCATTTAATTTTAGTTCCTGCGAAAAAAAGATGATGAAAAAATTTTTTTTCTTTTCTAGCGGTGCATCATTCCTCGCCAAAGAGATTTAAAGGAGAACAATACAGCGCTCATTAGGAACATTTTTTATAAAAAATATTAACCCGAGCTTTTTCAGTTTTGACACATGAATGCTACCTGACAAACAGGAGTGTGACAGACAGAACGATTTTTAGTAAGAAGTAATAAACTTTGGAGCAGATAATGGCAATGTAGGGTAAACAATCATTAGAAAATGTTATTCGTTTTAAGTTAGAGTTAATGTTACTACTTGTTGATGTATTGAGGTCAGAGTAATAAATAAAGAATATTTTTTATATTTATTTAATAAACTTTAGATTACGATTTTCTTCGTCTTGTCTCGTCTATCGCTCGTAAATATTCGAATGTCTTTGTTCCTCTTATTTTTTGCAACACCAATCTACGTACTTACAATAAATTAAATTGCAAAAATCTGCAATAGATCATACAACGTCGCGTACGATAGATGGACAAAGACCTTTACGTTATCAGTCGAGTGATAAGCCTCGTACAACATTAATGAATGTTACTAATACGTACGTATCTACGACTACCGATTGTTTACAAAACATTATTTGTGTAATTAAATTGCCTATTGAATAATTGAAATCCTGAATCACAGGGTGTTTTTATGAGGTGCTTAAAAACATGGGATGCATTAAATGCTGTCGTAGACTTTGGCTTCTACTTGATGGTATGATCAGATGGCCTACCATGATGTCTTAAAGCAGTATTGTTTTAATCTTATTCTAGAGTGGGAAAGAGACGGCGCTAGACGTACTCTGTATAGCTCCGCCTCTTTCCCACTCTGGAATAAGATTAAAACATTACTGCTTTAAGACGACACAGTAACCCCCTGAATAGCCTTAAACTATAACAATGTACTAAATGCCGGAAGAAAACCCAATTAAGTTAAGCTCGTCGTTGTACATAAGCTATATATTATTTGTGTGTAAATTTCAATTTTATGTGCAATAAAGAATAAGAATAAGGATTCTTTTTATCCTGTGTTGTGCTGTGGCAAGTCAAAGGACTTCCCTTCCCTGATTCCTCCTTTATTCCCCGAACTTTATGAATAGGGATTAAATTAGAATCGCTATCTCCTCTAAACACTAAATGTGTATACCGCTAAAGAAAATTAAATCTTCATTGAATCTGTAGGTATTATCTTCAAAGGAATGAGAGAAACGTAGAAAAGAAAATATAAATACTTTTATCATAGGTGGTGGATACATGTACTGATTTAGCGATTTGTGGTGCAATTTAGTCTTAAATATTAAGCGTTGAAGCAAAGTATGAATGGAGAAAGCTAAATTCTAACCTGTGCAACAAACCGGGAAATACCGACTTTCACACTTCAACTGCACCTAACATTCTACTAAGTCTTTGTTAGTAAGCGAATAATGTAATGGTTCGTCGATGAATTAATGATTCATTAAATTTAAGATCAATGATTTTCTGCTCGGTGTAAAATGAAATGAAAACTGTCTATGCTTACGGTTGAAAAAACCAATCAAAATTCAGATGCATAAAATCTTTGCCTAAAACCAATCTAGTCACGTTTTCTACACAACAAATAATGCCAAAACGCTGAACACCAGTTAAATCGTCGGTTTTTTTTTGGTTAGTGATGATCACATCAGACAGCCAAACTTAGGACAATGAAGCAATAACTAGTCCCATTCATCTAACATCAGATATTTTGTAGGTCCATTCGGACGTCCCTAGGTTCCTAGCCGGATTTCGGAACCACGAAATCTCATTGATTTATATGAGCTGACCACAAACGTCCGGAACTCCGGAATTTAGACCTCTAGGTGCTCAGGTGCAGAATTCTGAGCAAATTCCCGATATATCGGACATTTGGACTAGCTACAAACTGGTTAAACTTTGTGGTACCGAATCACCAATTAGGAAATCGAATGGTTCGGTGGCTTTGCTGGGTCATCGAAAATCAGTGCCAATTAATAAACTTGCCTGCTGCACAGGCACACATTAGATACATACTTAATAGTTAGTAGATTAGAGATGGGAAAAGAGACTTGAAATTTGTATTAAAAAAAAGCATAAAATATACTTAGTTAAAAACAAATCTGTAAGACTCAGGCACAGCTGTTACATAACTATCCAAATTAAATCTAAAAATTCCAAAAACAAATATCAATACTCACTCTTTATTAGTAAAACCTCTGAATCACAAACACAAAAATTCAAAACAAAACCGCACGTAGCAATCAAACGAAACCTGCTTCCAAATCACAGGAGAAAAACTAAATAAATAATTTAACACGGTTTATTTATTATTACGGAAAGCGCGGGAAGGCGCGCGTTTGGCGGGAACAGCGGGTTTTCCTCACGCTCGCTCAGCCAAGACTAACGTATCTATCGTCCATTCTGCCTCTCGCAAAGTTACAAATTGATACTGATTGGAAAACTCGAGGGAAATGCCCGCCGACAACAAGATTGAAAACTATTATATATTTGTTATTGCGGTTAAACTGTTTTGATTGAGTTGTTTGTTGTTGTTACTGTTGTTTTGTTATGGCATTTGGTATGTAAATGTAGATAAGTCACGGAAAGTTTGCTGAAGTATTTATATATTTTATTAGGTACTGCACAACGTTGAAAAAAAGATGTTCAGTCTGATTCGTAAAAAAAATATTAGGTAAATACCTACTGAAAATGATAAATTGGAGGTGTTTGTAGAATTATTCGACGTATAATTATCAATTCTAAGAATTACCAATTCGCCATCCCTCAAAAGAATCTTCTTGTATCCAAAATAGACCAGGGTCAATAATTTTTGAAACGAAAATAAATAATAGTAGGGTGAAACCGATTGGAAAAGGAGGAGAATATTATAAAAATGAAAGGAAAAATAATTTACGGGCTATCTGAAATCGGGGAGATAAAAATTAAAAAAAACAAATAACTTGGTTTTTTGAATTTTTCACAAAAATTTTGAGGTTATGTAAAAAAGTGTGAAGACAAAAGTTGTAGATCTTTTTATTACCTACAACTTTGCCATTTGACTTTTTTCCATAAGACTTGTAGTTTTGCCGGAAATCGAGATAAACCCGTTTTTTACCCCTAAAAGCGCCCCCCTTCCCCTTCCCGAAATCAGATCGCCCGTAAATTATTTTTCCTTGCATTTTTATAATATTCTCCTCCTTTTCCAATGGGTTTCATCCTACTATTAGTATTTTTTAGTTTTTATTATTTTTAAAGTTGTCTACCCTGGTCTAAAAGGATTTTACAGATTTCCACCACATCCAAACAATAAATATTCTCATTCTTTTGTAAGTTTTACTACGTGTACTTTTCCTTCATCCGTGGTACTATAATGGGATGGATAAATATTTACTTGATCTTGGACAAAGTCGTGTATGAGTTGTATCTATGACACAATAACTGACAGTTTGGTTATAATTTTACTATTTGCTCTTTTCATAAACTGACACCCACTGGCTGACTGGTATGCTTGTAATACGGATATGGCCGTAAAGATTCCGCCATTATTTTATTTATGCTTACATGGAAGTCAATTTTAGTAGTACTTAAGTTTTCAATTCATAGGACGTAATTAACACCGCTGTTTTTTGGTCGGGGTTTAAAATACTACTTTAGATGAAACTGAAAACTACTTTTTGTAACTGGAACCTCCACTAAATACTAATATCCTACTAGGAATATAATCTATAATCTTTATTACACAAGAAACTGGTTACAAAATTGTGTGAAGTCTCTGACTTCAGTGCTAGGTGATAGACCTGTGTTACAAGAGCCAGTGCCCTGTCCTAGGAGGACATATTACAGAAGCTTAAGCAATAAGATTAACAAAGGAATACGGTGGAGCTCTGGTTCAACCTCGTAGAATATACAAGGTGGAATCAGGCCCTTCACGAAGCTGTCAACCAAGCATTATAACTATACATGAATCTAAGTAACCCTACCCAAAAATGCTGGGAAACGATTTTTTTTGGGTGAAAAAACACGTTTTGTGGTAACACTCAATATAACGCAATTAAAACATTGTGCTGATGGCTACATTGAGTATTAAACAGGGCATGGAAGTGTTATAATAAAGTTATAATTAAACTAAAAATCCAAGATTAAAAAAATAAATTTTGGAAACTTGGAACTTTGACGTCCAATATCTCTGTAACTAGAAGGTTCCCAGGTATGGTCCAGAACAAAAAGAGAACGAGTACCTTTCGCCTCCGTTATGGGTCTATTTACATCATTTATATTAGAATCAATTTATAAATAATGTGACGTAGATTAATTACTAACACAAAAGTTCCGAATTCAAAATTGATTAAGAACTTTTGCTTCAAAATGAAAACTGACATTAAAGCTCTAGATTGTGCAAATTGAGTGAACTTTTTAGGCCGACTGTGAGTCCTAAATGTTTTTGTATTCTAGATGACTGCACGATGACAGTGCTTGCCAAATTGAGCAACAACTCGAGCAGAGGCAATGAGGCAACTATGGCACACTTCGCGACGACAATTATAGATATTTTGTGTGAAGAAAATGTTTAGTTAGTAATGATAATTACGATAGGGAATGGAAAACAAGCGCGTTGCATATAGTAAATATTGTAATTATTAGTATAAGTAACTATTGCGATAAAAGTACATTTTCTTCATAAGCTGTAGGTATATGAAATTCTAATTGTTAACACTGGATCCCGGAACTACTATTTTTTTAATTAAGGTACCGTCGTTCGGTATGGTGTTTCACACTATCTGCGACACGTGTATCGTTTAAATATTTTTGACATAGTTATGAATTATTCAATGTATAAATCTAGTTTTACAAACAGGCAGGCATCAATATATACTGTCTATCGTTAAAAGTATTTAATCTGTGTTAATTTAATCATTTTATGCAAGTAAAAAAAAACGTATAATTTTCCTTTTAAAAAATCTCCTACTTTGCGAAGAAAACAGACTATTTAAATAAGTCAGGTTGAACGCTGAACATTGGTCCGCCAGTGAAAGTCAAACGTCCTAAAGTTCACAGACCCTATAATACCGTCTCTCCCCACAGCAAAAAAAACACAGTGATAAGATTTAGCTCGTCTACAGTCTACGGCCAGGCGTACGCCGCCGCCGCTGCGCCGCGTTCACGACCTCAGTTGACGCAACTTGCTTCAAGCAAATCGCACGTTTCACTTGTTTCTATTGTCCGCGCGTGGCCCCTTCTTCTGCGCTCTCACGCATTCGTAATAGTTCGTTTAATTCCGGTGCTTGCTAAAAACCTTCGACTTCGGTAAAAACTTTGGGTCGGTGGGTCGTGTTAGGGGCGGATTTTGGCCGAAGCCGAAACTTCGGTCGGACACAACTTGATTCCTCCGCGTGAGTACGAACGCGTCGCAGGTGACTCGTGACATGCTCTAACTAAGTAATCACACGACTGCCCAAAAAATTATTAGTTTTCAGGGTTCATGTATTTATCATCAATGCATCATCATCAGCCTACAGGAGTCCACTGCTGGACATAGGCCTCTTCAATCGCACGCCACTTAACTCGGCAACTCTCATCCAGTTGCTACCAGCTACCCTGCGAAGATCGCCGCTCCATGTATAGGTGTTTATGTCGTAATGTATGTATGTATGTTTTCTTTTGTATTTTTTCCTTATTCGTTGTCGCAAGACGCGTGTCGCTTGAAAGTGCAGGTCGTGGCCAAGCCATAAAGGCAGTAATTTCATGAGTGCAACGTACCATGACAGGGTAACGTCCCTTTCGCACCTGGAACCCAGACAGGGGGTGGACAGAGAAGTGAACAAAAGAAACACAAACATTCTAATGATACTGTTGACATTTGCCTGACATTTTGGACATTTGAATGACGCAGCGAGTGTATTTGTTTAGTGAGGACTGAGGACAAACAAGTACGTTTTTCTTTTGTTCCGACAAAGCTATTCATTTTCTTTTGACTTTCCGCTAGATTTTAGGATAGGCACTTGCTAAGTTCTGGAAAAGAAGCATAGGATTTTTTAACATGCAACATTAAACGGGTTAAATATTAGAGATGTTCTTATGATGAACTTTCATGTCATCTCAACGAGGTAGTAACTCCAAAAAAAAAATTGCAATGGTAAAAGAGTTTTCCGTACACCAAATATTGCTTATCGAGAAATACTAGATACATTTTGCACTCGATTCAGCCCCCGTATTCAGAAACCCTTCGATTCGCCATATTCTAAATGTTAATGTCAGAGTTTATAGCGTTTATTATATCGGAATCGGAAATGACGTCAGAAAGAACATAGAGATCTACGCTTTGGGATGGGCAAGTACAGTACTTTCACAAGTTATTATGCCTTGTGACTGGGACTCTAGCATCGCGTTTTTAGGGTTCCGTACCCAAAGGGTCAAACGGGACCCTATTACTGAGACTTCGTTGTCCATCCGTCTGTCACCAGGCTGTATCTCATGAACCGTGATAGTTACCCAGTTGAAATTTTCACAGATTATGTATTTCTGTTGATGCTATAACAACGAATACTAAAAACAGAATAAAATAAATATTTAAGGGTGGCTTCCATACAAAAAAGTGTATTTTATAAATAATGTTACGGAACCCTTCGTGCGCGAGTCCGACTCGCACTTGGGTTTTTTTTTTGTTTTTTTAATATCAAAAGTGCCGGTAATTGGTCTAAATGAAATAAATGCTTTGAGTTTGCGTTTGAAAACTCTCGTTGGAACACGATATTATAAGTTGCATTGCAGCCTCGCCGATTTGAGCCGTGTTTCAGAATTTAATTATGTACAATCTAGTACAAAAACCATCCGCATATTTAAAATGCAAAAGTACCGAACTCTGTGTATCGATCTGTCTGCCTGTTACCTTTTCATAGGGTTTACCTTTACCGGATAAACAGATTTGGATGAAAATTTGGCATTCAGATCTGATAGTACATGACTAGCCCCCTCTAGTAATATCCAGAGGTATGACCAGGGCCGGATTTTAGGAGGCCCTTTTCAGCTGTCATCCCACGATCTTGGCGCTTGGAACACCAGCGTCGAAATATCGGTAACTCACAATAATTGAAAATCACCGAAGATAAGTATTGACCGTGTAAGTTTATTTATAAACCGAGAAAGCTTCAAGGGCGTTGCTAGCTTTTGAGCCAATTGAGCAGAAAGGTGCGAGTAAAAACGGATTTATAAGGGTTAAGTTTACTAGTAACGGATGTACCTGAAGTTTTTTAAGAATCTAAAATTCAATAACCACTGTCTTAAAACTGGGATTGACTGGTTGGATTTTCCATACTTGTTATATGTAGTACTTAGTAGTTCCTAATTTTGGAGAGTTATTTGAGAAGACTAGTAATTAAAAGAAAATTGAAGCTACTAGCTTAGGTTTTCTTTAGAATTAAATTTAAAAAAAAAATCTACTTAGCCTCGAATAAATTGAGATAATTATGTAATAAGAGATCGAAATGTCCACATGCTCCATTATTTGCAACCTTGTGTATGTATGTCACAATTGCCTATTTAGACCTCGGGGCATGGGGCTCCTAATTTATTTCAGCCTCTGTCTATACTGGTAGATCATACGAAAATCCGATAAGAGAGTGCCAATCTAGACGAAGAAAAAAGGAGCCTATGTGATAAAAGCTTATTCGTTGAGTTCAAAGTACGAACGGACCGCGCGCGCGAGAAAATGTGTAAGTTCGTAGCGGTGCGGTAGTACGTGGGACACTCAGAAAGTTTTGCGAAACTAAAAAAAATTGTTCTATACGTACATATATTTTTATTAAATCTTTTCAAAGTACTTTCCACCAGCCTCTATACAAAGATTCATGCGCCTAAACCAGTTTTCAAAACACTTTTTCCAGTCCGCCGCAGACACCTCGTTTACAGCCTGCTCGAACCCAGCCAGCGCATCTTCCGGCGACGAAAATTGTATCCCTTTGAGCTGATTTTTTATTTTTGGGAATAAAAAGAAGTCACACGGTGCTAGATCAGGGCTGTAAGGAGGGTGACCCAGGAGTTTGACTGGCGTGCTGTCCAGGAAGTCCCTCGTTTTGAGTGCGGTGTGCGCAGGTGCATTGTCGTGGTGGAGCAGTAGCCCGCGGAGCCCTGTGTTTGGTCGCTTGTTGCTTATAACAGAGAAAACTTCTGGCAAACATTTGGAAGTATACCATTCGGCATTAATGCTTCTTTGATCCCGTAAGGGAATTGATACCAAGTGGCCAGTCAAATTAAAAAAGCTAGCGATCAAAATCTTACCCCCGCTTCTAGATCGCTTCACTTTGGTAGGCGTTGGCTCATTTTGAAACACCCAAACAGTCGACTGGCGCTTGGTTTCTGGGTCGTATTGATAAATCCAGGACTCATCACCTGTAACGATGTCGTAAACACGCCGAGACGAGCCTGCTTCAAATTTGTTAAGCATATCACGGCACCATTCCACCCGGGCCTGCTTCTGAGCATCGGTGAGGTTGTGCGGCACCCAGCGTGATACTATCCTCCTCACGCGAAGATGGCTGTGTAGAATCTCGTGAACGCTTCCCGATCCAATCTTCAATATGTGTTGAATCTCCTGATATGTAATTCGCCTATTGTCTTGGATTAAATTTTTCACTGCTAGCACGTTTTCTTCGGTAACAGCCGTCAAAGGGCGACCGCTTCTTTCGTCATCCCCCAAAGTTGGTCGACCGCGCTTGAATTCGTTATACCAACGATACACGGTTGCCTTGGAAGGGCCTTCATCCATGAATGCCATTTGAAGTCTATCGTACGATTCATCCGGTTTCAGGCGACACTTGAAATCGTATAAAATCATAGCTCTAAAATGTTCCCGGCGCAGATCCATATTTCAGTGAGACACAATACTTTGAATTAACTCGCAAAAAATGTGGAGGGAAATTTTGAAATTGGAACTTACTTATTTTTACTTATAAATAATCATATTTTCGAAAAACATAATAACTGGCCAGTCTCCCATATATAAAAACTTTTTTTCGCAATACTTTCTGAGGGGCCTGGTACAAGTACCTACTCAGGAACTTTTTGCCTTAAAAATATTTAAGTTTGACAGTGATTCTACTCCACGCTACAATTTATTACGTTAGTATTTACTATTTTCTGCGGCATCAGACAGGAGAAGAAATAATAATCTTGAGCCTCTAGGGGAGCCTCCAGGAGGGGCTGCCCTCCTCGGGCAGCCCCTCCTGGAAAAGCGAAGTCTATGGAAAGCTTACAAGAGAATTACCATATTTGGATAAATGCGAACTAAGAAACAGATCGAGCAATCTGTGTACGATTACAAAATACACGTCACATAATAAACAATAAGAGGTCATCACCCCGGCGTAACCTAAGCATACGGGTCGCCGCTGAAATTGTTAATTAATGTCATGTTACTAGGTGTTTGGTGCACTCAAAATTATATAACCATAAGTGGACTAGATACAAGTAGGTATATAATATAGGTGTTTATGTGGTAGGTAGGTATATGACTGGAAGCTCGGGTAATAGAATAAGGTAGGGTGGAGTAAATATAGTGCTTTCCAACTGTTTGCGACGTGTTACGTCGTGTCCTTATTGCTGCGAGGTCAGTTTAGTGTGGGAGCTCACAATATATTTTTGAAGTGCCAATAAATATCAGAAATCGAACTAAATGGTTTTAAATACACAGGGTGGAATGTTGAAGCGAAAACTGGAGAGGAAGGCCTTTAAAATTTACTTTGAATACATTGGCATTCGGATATTTCTGAAAGACCTACTTGCAAAATGGGAACACCTGTGTTTCATGACCCCACCAAGCCTTTCAGGTGAAAGAAGTAAACACATATTTTCTCAAATGTATGACGCATAACATGATAAATCTAAACTAATATTATAAACAGGAAAGATTTGATTGTTTGTTTGTATGTTTGTTTGTTTGCATTGATTAGGCTCCAAAACTACTGGTCCGATTTGGAAAATTATTTCAGTGTTAGATAGCCCATTTATCGAGGAAGGCTAAAGTCTATATATCATCACGGTACGACCAATAGGAGTGAAGCAGCAATGAAAAATGTTGCGAAAACGGGGAAAATGTGACGCAAACGAAGTTGCGCCGGACAGCTAGTATAATTAAAATATTAAGAAAGCACAAAACATCAGCACATCCACGAAAATATACAGAAACGAAAATACAGGATGTTCTGTTTTACAGTCTGCAGTGGAGCCCAAAAGGAAGGTACTTAATCGTTTTTGCATTAGTCTCCAGCTTAAAGCAAAAAATTAATCATCATCTGCCTGTACTCGTCCACTGCTGGACATAGGCCTCTTCCATGACACGCCACTGAGCACGATCCTCGGCCACTCTCATCCAGCTCTTGCCAGCCGCCTTGCGATTATCATCGCTCCACCGAGTCTGAGGACGTCCTACGCTACGTTTACCGATCCGTGGTCTCCACTCAAGAACTCGTCTACCCCAACGGTTATCGGTTCTTCGGGGTATATGGCCGGCCCATTGCCACTTCAGCGTGCTAATGCGGGGGCTATGTCCTCCGTAACCTTGGTTCTCTGTCGGAAAAATGGTTAGATCTCTCAATATTCCTAAGTCACTTGAAGAAACTTGCATAAACATACCTGATGTAAAATAGTTAACTACAAACTATCCATAGAAACCTACCTTCACAGAAACCACATTGAATAGCTGTGTGAAAGTCTAACAGCGCAGATACAAAGTTTGTAGCTAAAACTCAACAACTTGTTTGAATGGGGAACTTTAGCTAGCAGTGCTAGCACAACTGCTCGTTCTAGTAACTTTGTCTTGGCTTAGATTGTGTCGGTGACTACTTGCAATATATAAGTGACTAGCTGCCCGGCGCAACTTCGTTTGCGTCACATTTTCCCCGTTTTCGCAACATTTTTCATTGCTGCTCCACTCCTATTGGTCGTAGCGTGATGATAGCCTATAGCCTTCCTCGATAAATGGGCTATCAAACACTAAAAGAATTTTTCAAATTGGACCAGTAGTTTCGCAGCCTATTCAATGCAAACAAACAATCAAATCTTTCCTCTTTGTAATATTAGTTTAGAAAATGTTGGTTATACAAGTTTTTATTTAAGTACACTTTTCTGTTTTGTTGAGGATTTGTTGATTAGTATACTAGATACTAGATATCAAAATGAAATTTTGAAAAAAATTGCAAATGTTTTACCATTTGCAATTAAGTAATGCCTGATTAATGTTTGTGTCCTTTAAATAAGTAAACTCTGCAATCCTCATAAGGATATAAAGTACATGAAATTACAATAAACACAGAGGGTAAACGGATCCTAAACAAAGCCATCAATCAAGCATTATGTAAGTACATCAAATTTAGTAATCACACACAAAAATTATTATTGGAAAACAACTTTTTTTTTTGGGGTGAAGGAGAAGTAGAACTCGATGTATCACACTCAAAACATAGCTGATGGACACATTAAATCATATTGGGGTATGGAGGTATTTAAATTACTCAAACTTTTAATGTAATTAAAAAAAAAATGGAATTTCAACTGCCAATATTTCTATAACTAGAAGGTTAGGTTAGGCGTTTGGTTCTGAACATAAAAAAAAACACTGCAATTATGGGGAGAAGCATGTTCCTATTGGCTTTGTTATGGCTCAAGACACCCATAATAACTGTGAAAACCGTGGGGTTTGTGAATATTGTGGCTTAAGTATAGACAAGCGCTTGTCCGCCCCCTACCTCAGATAATTTATGTTTAAAATCATAAATAAACAATCTTTTATTTTAATTATTTTCATTTCCGTACGATTATTCGATTTTAATAGGTAGGTTTAAAAATAATGTGCCAGTAAATTGACTTTGTTTCACCTGAAGTGTCTTGATTGAGATTAATTAAATTAAATAAAACAAAAAAATAACTTACTAAAATGAGACATTGCTTCTCTGCCATATCGCTTACACGCAAATCATTGGCTGAATCCCCTGTGAGTAATAAAAAAAAATAACATAAACAAAAATAAAGAATTAAGTCAGCAAAAAAATAAATAAGTAACATAAAGACCCGCCCGCGATCGGTGTACGAAGGATGAGCGATTTTCTATTGAGATAAATATGTATTTACTTACCTTACAGGTTTTCTCGGATATTACTGCACTTCGAGTTCCTGACAAAAAAAATGAAAAATTTGAAAAACACCGTAAACAACAAAGCTAATATGAGTAAGTTTTTAATATTACGTTTTTTCTTACTTTGTCCGCCACCAACATTGCTAGTTGGCTACCGGAAAACTCGAATTATATTTCCGCACATTCTTAACACATATTTCGAAATAAACACCATGTTTTTCATTCACACAAAAGTCCCGCAGTTTTTACCGAATCCAAAATAGCGAACATCAATCAATCATATTATGTCGTTCCGTTTCGCATTTCGTAACATTCTATTGATTTTTATGAAAATGTCAAAAACCACTTTGCGTGAAACGTATCACGTCTGACAGTTAATCTATCGTTCGGAAACAGTAGTGTTTTTGATGTAGAAGTTTAGTAGCGGGTCGCTAGTATATCTATCTTACATATAACACCATTTATGTATATATTAATAATCTATGTATAACACCGCAGGGATTCCACGAGGTGGAACCCTAATATAACCCTAACCCGAATATCGACGCCATATTGCCTTTCAGTCGCCAACAGTGCAACATTATCTTCATTTTTGGTAGATGGGTAGTTGAAATCACACACACTTGACTTAAACTCCATAATTTGACTTCTAATAAACCAGTTACAGGCACTTATAGACTTTCCATAGGTTGAGCCACCCATTCGCAAACATGGTTGGTTTTAAGGAGAAGAATGGGCCAAGAAACTCCTTACACAGCTTTTTCGATCTGTCCTTTAATTGTTACGTTTACTTACTATCCTTTCAACTTTATTGTTAAATTTAAATATTGACATAAACTAACTAAATATAAACTAACTTAAAAACAATAGGACACTTAGGCGTCAAAATACTCCTCCCCATCGCTGTCATCCGGAAACATGCCCAGAAGACTGGCAGCCTTGCCACGTTGAATGGCAATACTAATTCTTTGCCCAAAAAAATAGCCAGCCCTCTGGTCTCGCGAAGTGTCAACCAGCAACCAGTCGACGAGATATTTTCTTAAAATCCTTGGGCCCCATGACCCGAACGTTTCGACCCCAAACGGCTCAAAACTTTATTCCGTACATAGGAAGTTCAGTAAAAATTTAGTAAAACAATAATAATGCTCCACAATTAATTATTTTAGTAATTAAACAATACCAATATTCACAAAAGTAAAGGCGTTTTAAAGTTAAAACTATATTAGATTTTTCATGACTTTTTACAACAATTGCTTGCTTAAAACCATTTTCGGCAGATCAAAAGATTTAATACAAAGAACTAACTTCCACTAATAAAATACTTTGTAAAATAATAGTGTCACTGACTCTGGCAGGGCCACCATCAACGATTTTAATTTTGAAAACACAAAAAAATTGTCGCTAATTAGTCGAAATTTGTCGCCAAATATCAGAATTGATCGGTCACTGGTTCAAAAGATATAAGGGTTTATAGGTGGCCGATCTGGGGAGAGTCTCCCCAGCAGGGCCACATTTATATCTCAAAAACTAGGGCACCTAGCAAAGATCTGTTTTCTACCATATTTTGTCGCCAATTAGTCGGAATCAGTCGCCAAATATCAGAATTTGTCGGTCACTGGTTCAAAAGATAAGGGTTTATAGGTGGCCGATCTGGAGAGAGTCTCCCCAGCAGGGCCACATTTATATCTCTAAAACTAGGGCACCTAGCGAAGATCTGTTTTCTCCCATATTTTGTCGCGAATTCGTCGTAATTTGTCGCCAAGTCACAGATTTAGTCGGGTCTTAGTTTAGGAGATATAATGAGTTCAATTAGTGAGGTATAGTCCAAGAGCTAGATCGAAGAGTTCACGAAAAATTACCAAGAAAAAAAAAAACGGGTTGCACTCCGGGAGTGCCGGCAGAAGTGAAAACTTGAATAGTAACGTTGTGCATTTTTGGATATGGTTAGGAAATAATTTTGAACGAATTGCTTTAATTATCTAGTTCTATCATTTATGTGGTAAAATACAATATTCATTTATTGCGCTATCATACACAAACATGACAACTTACATTACATAACAAATTTAACACAGAAATATTACGATACGTTTTACGAATTTTACCTCTTTGGAGAAATCGAAGGTTTTGTTTGTGCATAAGATAATTATCCAGTTTTGGAAAACCAAACTCAATGACAGATGTCATAAAGTTCAAATTCCTTCGCAACCTAATGTCAATTCGTCTTACGAATTTTCGATCAGGACACGTGACCTGACGCGAGTTTAAGATTTTATACCCATTACAGAAAAAGTGCTCAACGCCGCTAAAGAAGTTTTCACTTCAAAAATATTTCTGTTAATTTGTGTAATATACTTCTAGTTTCATCGGTCTAAAGTCTTTAGAAATGTCCGAGAGAGATAAATTCTCAATTAAATTCATGTTTTTATGTTTAAAATTACTAGGTTAGAGTGGCTTAAACTTCTTTGAAAACATTAAAGCTTGCTCTTGGTCTATTTGGTGTCAAGATGTACAGTCGCATGCAACTGTTTTACCAGTTTACAATGATATGCTCTAATTAACGTTAGAATAATAAAAAAATACCGTACCTTCAGTAAAATGTTTAAAATACTTACACGTATTGTCTAATGTAATCAAATTTTATTATAATATAAATTTTATTATATCGCTCTTTTCTCCGTTTTTGTATTTTCGGAATACCTAGAGATAACAACACTCGAGTTCGTAACTATTCATAATAAGTTCCACTTTAATTATCTGGCTGACTTTAACTTACGTGACGGCCAACTCGTTCTAAGTAGCTCGTCTGTACACGCGTGTAAGTGGTAAGTGCACATTGTGTTAAATAAATAATTATTGTAGATTTGTTTATAGGTTATGAATACAGCTTTCATAAGGTGGGTTGAAATTATAGAATAAGTTTATATTTATTTAATTCGAAACAAACATTCCTCCATAAGATGTCATAGATACTGTCTAGAAACTACATAAAGTATTTTGTACTCAATTGTACCACTGTATGGGGAAATTGAATTCTTTAATATCTTTTTAATTAAACACCGACTAAATCTGTAATTTGGCGACAAATTGCGAGTAGTTGGCGACAAAATATGGGAGAAAACAGATCTTTGCTAGGTGCCCTAGTTTTAGAGATATAAATGTGGCCCTGCTGGGGAGACTCTCTCCAGATCGGCCACCTATAAACCCTTATATCTTTTGAACCAGTGACCGACAAATTCTGATATTTGGCGACTGATTCCGACTAATTGGCGACAAAATATGGGAGAAAACAGATCTTTGCTAGGTGCCCTAGTTTTTGAGATATAAATGTGGCCCTGCTGGGGAGACTCTCTCCAGATCGGCCACCTATAAACCCTTATATCTTTTGAACCAGTGACCGACAAATTCTGATATTTGGCGACAAATTTCGACTAATTAGCGACAATTTTTTTGTGTTATCAAAATTAAAATCCTTGATGGTGGCCCTGCCAGAGTCAGTGACACAAAATAATATTATTACTTTTTAGTTTGTAACTAGTTATAGAAACTTATTTAGTTGTAGTTACAAATTATAAATTCAATTATTGACCATTCAGCGCCATTTTCCACACGGTTGGTTGACGCCTCACAAACAGATAGTCAAATGAGCCATTATTTGGTAATCTAACTATAAACTAATATTATAATTTATATAATAAATACTAAATCCTAATTTAACTATAGTTCTAGCTAAAGTCGTTTGTTTAATAAATTACTCTTTGAGTTGGGTGGGTTTACTATTATAATTCTGGCAATGCAGATTTTGCATTGCCAGAATTATAATAGTAAACCCCAAGGAACATAAATAAGTTCCTTGGTTAGCCCCAACCGAAAGGTGACACTTCGAAACTTCTTGGGAATTTCGCAAGATTTCAATGGGGTTGGAAACTGCGGAACTAATGGCGCTAGCATAGCTGGTTCCATGCATCGTCATGTTGAAAATCCGGTTATGTCATTTTATATTTCAAATTAGCTCGACCTTATTGGTCAGATTGAGACCCAGCTATAGTCGTGCCATCTACAATTAGCTTTTAACGGTCTTCCCCATTCCTTATAATTCATTGTTTTTTTTTATTGTCTTGTACACTTGACAAAACTGTTAAGAAGGTGGGTAAAACTATAAATAGGTTTTTGATTTTACTCGCGTCATCTTGCTGGCCTATGGGACTTTGAGAGCGGGGGAAGAGATGAAACAGTGTGCTCCAGATCGTAGACCGTTGACTTGGTTGGATTAACAAACTGCACGGTCTTTATGGGACTCGGCTGTATATGTGTGCTGCAAACCAAACAAGCTGATCTCCATCCTGATGAGAGGGCTACTGTAGACCAGGATAAAGGGCATAATTGTGTGTAGCTGTGTGTGTGTTTGGATTGTGATATCATGGTGTCATTTATAGATCGAACCGTACTTTTGATGGTCTATCGGGCTGTTTTACGAGCTAGGTAAAATAAAAACCAAACATTTTCGAAATATTTTATTTTCCACTTGTAAAAACTGTACAAGTCCTAACAAACTTATAAATTAACATTACATATGGACATTGCATGGCACTGACGATAAAGCCACAACTTTTAACATGTCGGATTGTACTCCTACACAATATCGCAACATTTCAACACTTGCCTACAAAAAACTTCAGTCGTTCGTTAAACTTGATATTAAAATCTGATAAGGTCAATAGGTCTTTCAAAAATTTGTATAAAAGTTGATTGTTCTAATGATTGATAAAAGGCGGAGCTACATTCTTTGAGCAGCTATAAATTGCTGGCAATATGTTAAAGTGGCCCGTCATAATAAACATTGTTAAATAAAAACTAGTTTACATATTTTTTTTCATAATTCCACACGCAAGGAGCTCGATTCATCGAGTTTCCTTTACTCACAAAAGTTAAAATGATAAAATATTTTAATCGTCAGTGTTGCCTAACTATAATTCATAATGTTGGCAACAGGAAACATTCTGGGAAGTTGATTTTCAAAATGGAACACAATTCAAACCGTCTTATTCTAAAAATAAGGGATTATAATGTAAAATATATAAATTATTTACACTTTCAAAGCACCTCATTTGACACTGGAGTTAATATCAATGTTTGTTCTGGGCACACAAAAATGGGTAAAATTTCAGTTATATTTCCTACCTGAAGATGTTTATAAATAAGTTATTTATTTCAATATGATGTAATTTTCGAGACATTAACTTGATTTATTTCTTACGAATTTGAACGTTTATCATTAATTGCACGAGAACATTCAAATTCGTTTCTTATTTAAAACATCTTCAGTTGAAAACGTTTCATTCTGATGTTACTCATAAGCACTATTATAAAGTTAGTATCTGATTCTAATACAGTTAAATTTAACAAAAAATATAAACCTACTTAATACAGAAAAAGTTGTTTATTCAAAAGCTATAATATTCGATTGATTAAGTCCCTATTTTATATTAACAATATGATAATATATGGGTTCAACAAAAAAACTAAAATCAATTTTATATACATTAAAACTTAACCTTTTTATATAATGATTATGTTTTAAGACCTCGCTTTGAAAATGCAATCAAAAATTGAAATGAAATGCGTTGTCGGAAATGTAATAATATAAGAGATTGGAAGGCGAAGTGATGGTATAAAAGCAGCTTTTAAATGCTGCAAAGGCTTAATAGTATAATCTCATAATTTAATAGAAATTGTAAAGCAGCTGTTTTGCTTTAGCTTATTTCGAGGAAGCGTTAATTTATAAACTCGTAAACACAATACAAGACAATGTTATATCAAAGAAGAAGTTGACCAGAGTATTTAGAATAATAAAAATTGATACATGATAAATAATACTGTATAAATATTTTGATAACTTGAAATACTTATTCGAATTGTTCGTCAATAATTTTCATTTATTCAATAAAATTTAAGGTCACTTTATAAAATTTAAAACATTTATTTGTTAAACATGAGCAATTTCGATTTTAATTATTATACAATTTTATAATCGTTGAAGATTATTGTCATAAATATTGGAGAAGAATCGAGGAGTAGGAAACACACTTGATTCTGATTCTTGTCACGTTGAAATACGATTGATCTTCGTGATATATTTACTTCAGTCACGAGTATAAAACATGTGACTCTCATAGCCTTCACATATGGTATAAATTAAAACGAATCACGAGTGCTCGCAAGTATAATACTTTGATAGCCAGAATAATGTATGAGTTGATAATGATGGTCATGTCATATTAATTGTTTTCTTCAATCTGAACAGTGTTTCCTACTACAAATGTGACATGGAATAATCAATAAGTTAAATAATATTAACCCTACACCGAGCAATGACTAAATGATGATACGAATTTACTCATACACTGTATATACAAACGCTGTTAAACGGTTACGATTTATCATAATTCGTTGTAATACAACACAAAAAATAATAAATAATATATAATCTATTAACATTCAACAACTAGACTATAACGTTATAAACATAGTTATGAATCGTAAACGAAAAATAATGATTTTTAAATCAAAATTATACGGTAGAAGAAAGTTCGTAGTAAGAATCGGTTGTTACGTTACCGATGCTATCGAGTTAGGTCGCGTCACTCATGGGGCCTACGGGTGTCGCTACGGCGTGGTACGTAGCGCAGCGGTGTGAAGTCTCTGCACTTCATATTGGCCGCGTGAAGTTCGCGGGGAACATTCCCTTTTCATTGGTTGATTCTTTGATTCCCATCAGCCACCCTTCCTCCTGTAATGTGAGAAAATTAAGATATTTTTAGATACGATTTTTTAGCTTGCTAATTTGAAATCAATAAAGAAGTTGTGTATCACAAAAATATCAAGTCATATTTATCACAGCCTGCATACTGTTCTATTTCACTGGTTGTACTTCAAACTGTCACTTGTGAATAAAGTCACATCTGTCAATCAGTCCAAAGTTGACGCGGCAATCGGAACTCGCAGAAATCCTTATAGGGCTCTTTTCTAGGTGCCCTAGTAAGACTGGATTTGGGACTCGTCCTAAGCCAGTCCCTCTCTTAGAGAGAAGGCCTGTGTCCCAATAGTGTGAATATTATAGGTTGATTTTGCTAAGCCACATGTATTTTTTTAAATCTGAATTAAACTGATCAGTACTTTTGTATACCGATACCGCCCCAAAAGGCTAACTCAAATACAGTATAGTGTAACATGGCCTCAATACTAGCATTTTCGCTGCTAAGTTCAAATAATTCATTTTTGCTTGTATGCTCAGTCATCTATAGCTACGTATAACGACGACTCGGTAGGTGGGTTGTGCGCTCACAAACACACACACGAGTTATTGCTTAGCACCGAAAATGTTAAGCCGTGACGTATTGGCCGCGGTTAGTCAGTGTATACTTAATTCTAAAAAAAAGGTTCATCAAATAGGTACTAACTACCTGTTCATCTGGATCGTCGTACTCTACGACGCGTATGACCTCGCCCACGTCGAAGCTGAGCTCGTCCGAGTCCTCGCGCGTGTAGCGGTACGTCGCGCGCACGCGGTACAGTGTGCCGGGCGGCAGGCCCGCCAGCGTCGCCCCTAGGGGGACACGGACTTTGTTAACACGGGGTATAGGGAGTGTTATTCTTGGGGTTATTTTATTGTTAGTTTGAGGAGTTCACCATGGGAAATAAAGAGTATGTAGCAGCATTACAAAAAGTAATACAGCAACATAGAACAAAAATAACTACAGCGCCATCTATGACACACTTGGAGAACTAACATCAAATTCCTACATCGCACAAGCAAAGTTATCCCCGGGTTAGGAGTATATAGGAAAAACCCGACAGCAACTGTCTATGTCGTCTATGATGTATTGAGGAAATTGACACCCTGTTCTTCATCTTCTTAAAAGTACAATCAGGCCCAGTTGATCGAGCCCCGTTCTTCCGTGCAAAGAAGTGTTACAATGCAATGACTTTACAAACATTGCTATGTGGGTGAAGTACTCTCAAGTCTCAGTTAAACTTGATAATGAAAATATTTTTAAATTACCGCTGGAGATAAAGATGTTTAGAAGCCTTTCAAAGACAAGTGTCAGTGATTTA
The DNA here is from genome assembly GCA_949152445.1 of Cerastis rubricosa. NCBI lineage: Eukaryota > Metazoa > Arthropoda > Insecta > Lepidoptera > Noctuidae > Cerastis > Cerastis rubricosa. Next base: position 21,765,050 of record OX424532.1, read on the forward strand.
GATGCTAAAAGGAAGGTAGTGGAAAACATAACTTCCTCCTTTTTAGAAGTTTGTTATAAAACCATAACTCTAAGTGTTTAGGCAACTCTCTGTCTTTTCGTGTTTGATGAGGGGTCAACAGAATACAGTTTCATTATTAAAAGAAACTTATAAAAAAGAAAGTTCTTATTTCCCATCATGAACATAACAAATGCATACATAATATTTAAATACCAAAAGCAGTTTTAATGATTAACAAATACACGCGAAAAACATCTAAAAAGCGAAATCGTTTGCACACAAAATTAAAAGTACAAGCCATACATATTATAAGATATTTACATACGTATATTACCAGCTGATAAACCTAGAGTGAATATAAATACAATATAGCATTATACATATCACATGGATAAAATAAGATTATAATTTTCAAAACGTCGTCGATGAAAAAATTGTTACAGTTCTTTGTATACTTAACTATACAAGGATCTAAACTTTTAAACTGACTTGGTTACTTACTATCAATAATACTGGAAATATCGGGAATTTAAAATAAATAGTAAACATGGTAAATATTCCGTTTCCAGATAGTGTACAAGGATCTTCTGCCGCGTGGTCGAAATCGGTACTAGCGCCGTCATTTCGTTTTCTCTACAGATTTTTTTTTATGAAATTTAAAAACCTATATCACAACTTTTGACCGTTGTGACATAATATGTAGCACTGTACTTAATTTAACATTTTTGAAACTCAAATTTTTCGCACAATTTGTTCACCGAGTCTACAATTTAATTTTGATAAATATACTATTTCTGTTATTATATAACTTACGATATAAGCGAAGAGCTGTTAGGTCCCCCACCGATGAGCGTTATTTACTAAGATTTAAGAAGACCTATTCACACTAGTCATTTAAAAACTCTTTAATTAAGTTGACTAGCTAATTTACGATTCTTTAAAAATACAAACTAATGATCATGCAAAGGTAACATGAAATAAGGAAATAATTATGTATTTACACTGCATTTCGGATGCGTTCCTTTGCCAGATATTTGTTGAAATCCATATTGTTTGCCTGGATTATTGGTTCAAGATCTGCCTGTTTATGATATAGTGTGAACAGGTCTTATATAAAAGGTCTGCTAGCTTCATAGAAAATATAACCAAAAAGGCGTGTTTTTTTTTTAAACGCCCGTTTCTTTTTTTTTGTTTATATTTTCTCCAGACCCATCACTTACCTATTGGTATGTCGTAAACCTCGTCGTTCTTGTTCTCACTGTCATTCTCCTTCCCTTTCTCGTCCTTTGGTTCTACATCTACTTGTCTCTTTTCCTCCGAGTTATTATTTGACTTCTCCGGCGGTACTGGCGGCCCTGAGAGCATTGTGACTTTCTATTTGTCTACTGGTACATGGCATAGCAGTGTTTGTGCAACAAAAATGAGTTGGACTACTGAATTAAACTGCACTGTTGCCGAGTGAGTAAATTGAACTTATGAATTATTTATGCTGTGGCTTGATTGAATGTTTTCTTATAATACAGTGGGGGCTTTGATGCATGTTTTTGATTTATTAGAAAATTAAAGTGATAGCAAAAAAATAAAATTTTGCATTGTTTAGATTTGAGTAGCTATTTTAAATAGCTTTAGCCATGCGTCTATCTACCACGACATTAAAATTAGTACCATTTATCTGATACATTCTCCCCCTCTTTCTACTCACCAATTTTTGATAAGGAGCTTGAAGATTCACCACTTAAATTATAGTACTAGGACTCCATAAGACATGCGAAGTATGGAGAAACAGGTAAAGAATGTAACCGGTAATCCACGAGCCAAATCATGAACAGCTTGAAGATTCATCTACATAATCAAAAGTACTAGGCGACCATAGACCGTGACAAATTCGACGATATAGCTGTCTTACATCTACATCTTTGGGCCGTACCGTCCGGTCTCGTGCGCGTAAAGTACCAGGGCGGCATACTCACCAACGGGTATATCGTACAGTTCCTCGACCTTCTTATCGGTGACTTCCTTCTCTACGTTGTTGTTGGTGACGGCGGCTGGGAGCGCCTTGTCTTCTCTCTTGGCGGGCGGCGTCGGCGCCTCGCTCTTGGTGGGCTCGGGCGCGGTGACGTCACTGCGGGGGGGCGCGGGGGGCTCGGCGCGGGGGGGCGCGGGGGGCGAGGGCGGCGGGGACGAGCCGTTGAGCGCGGGGGAGGGGGGCGCTACACACGTGCGGCACGGTACACTCAACTTGTTAGTGTAGGGGTGGGAGGTGATAGTTATCAAAAGGTAATCTAACAATGAAACAACCATACATGATTGTGATAAGTGTAGGACACGCTTCCTACTTGAAAAGAAAAACGGTACTATTTGGTTGTTTGTCTCAGAGGTTTTTTTTTACTGAACTTAACGTAAAATCGAAATAGGTACGCTTTATTCAGAAATATTTAGCATTGTACTTCAAACTATCATCTCCCAACAAATTAGAATAATCAAATGCTAACAGCTAATATTATTTCAAAGTAAGACTAGTTTTAGTTCAAAGCAATCACTCAAAACAATTCGATCGAATTATTTACTTGAACACAACACAAAAGCAAAATACACAGTTTTGAGGCATTTAGTATTAAAAAAACTTTAACTATAAAATTTATTACAAAATAATAAACGTTTATTTAATTTTACTATTAGTTGTACTGTCTGCATTTTTAAAGCCATAGTAAATAATAATCTCCTACAAAATAATATAAATCCCTGAAACCCATCACTACATTTTATGAGTCCTGTTGGTTTCCTAATGGTAAAAGCCTGCCAATTTGTAGATGGACATAACTAAATCCAAGTCGGACCAATGAAGTCAATCAACTTTGAAATATTAAATAACATTAACAGACCTTCAGCTAATGCTTAAAACTATAGCCATACTAGCGCCATCAGCTTCACAGTGACCATCTTCATCACGATGCAGCAGAGTACCAGTATTTAACATAGAGCAACTGATGGTGATACAATACCACTTACCATCCTCAATTCATAATAGCATAACCATCATGATCAGAATATTTAATCCCGTCTAATCTTTTTCAGCGACCAGTGATCCACATTGGCCCTGGGAAGTCATGAGAAGAGATCTTTGCCCAGCAGTGGGATAACGATGGCTGTCAGTATTAGTTTCTAATCTTTTTACAGACAGTACAACTAAATCCCAATTTTCTTCAATATCAAAGTTCTAGTTCCCCAACTCACTCTGCACAGTATCGGTGGGTGAGGCCGGCTTGCCGTTGTGCGTGTTGAGCGTCGCGGTGGGCGAGGACACCGGGGAGATGTTGTTCATGTTGATGCTCAAGTTGTTCGCCTTCTTGCTGTACGAGCCGCGCTGGCAGTCCGTGGCTAGCTTGTCCGTTATCACTTCCAGTTCGCCGAATACCTGGAATTGGGGATCGGTAAATGAGATATTTATGAATTTAAAGAAAAAAAACACGGAGAAAGAAAAGATAAGCAAATTACAAAGTTGAATTAGAAATAACATAACATGGATCATGCTATCATCATTGATACATATTTAGCAAATCAAGAGAATTTTTATCCATGCTAATTTTTTAATGATAAGTTCTGACGAAATTAATGACACTGAAAAAGCAGACACTTTTCATTATTAGCGATCTAGAAATACGGCAAAATCCCATATATTTCTATTCAGTTGCTACGTACGGCATTGTATTTATACTATGCTAGGCAATTGACTACTAACACTTACATGCGAAAACTCTCAAAATGATAAAATTCCACGTTTAAGAAAAGATTTTCTACTTTTGTACTCAGGAATGGGCACTGGCAGTTTAGTTAAACACGCATCTTGAAAACTACAGACCTTTCTCATTAAAACTGAATACATGATGTTTGGTGTACCACAAGGCACAATATTAGGTCCTAAATTAATTGGCTGAAGGAAATTAAAGGAGAGTATTATTTAACAGGGGAAAAAACAAGCAAAAGAAGAAAATGTTCGTACCAAGGCTCTCACCTTATGACTTTCAGAATGGAACAGTTGTTCAGCCGAGAAGAGTGTTTGCAGATTGTTGACGTAGAATAGAACGCGGGAGTCGTAGAGGGCGGGCAGTTCGTCGTGGAGTTCAGAGTTGAGGACTTCGTATGTGCGCTTGGCTTCTTCTAGTTGTTCTCGGCCTTTGGTCACCTGGAAAGAGAATTATTGGTTTGGGTGCAGGAATTAAATGATGTTTAACGGCTTCTTCCGAAAGAAAATGGCCCACCTTTCAGCTTGCGTCGCAAACCATACAATACCTATTCAAGGTCGCAGGAATCCGCGGGGTGCGAGCAGAACAATACCAGTTGTTCTAACGATGCTTCGGGGAACGCCTATGTACAGTAGAGGACATTCTTCTACTGGGTGATGATGACTATACTTATAATAAGAGTAACAACATGATAATTTCTGCATAATTTAATTATGAACAATCTTGGTTTACACAGCGTCATCAAGTTACCCCAGCAAAAGACATGCACGATCAAATCCGGGATAGAAGCAAATTAGGATTTTATCTGTACTACACAAACATTTTGTATAACATGAGATGCCTATTAATTAGAAATAGTAAAGTTACCTTGACATCGTCCCTTCTCTTCGTAGCGTTCGATTGCAGATTCTGGAAGCTGTGCCTTTGACCGTCATAGTCTACCAATTTGCGACCACGTTTCTCGATCTTTTTCTGTAAAAACAACGTTACTTACGTTAATTATGGCATTCCGTATTAGAGGTACAATTATTACGGCATTACTCCTGATTGAAATTCATGTTGACTTCCTTTAAAAGTAGTCTAATGTAAACTTCTATTTTTGAAGTGTGATTAAAAAATATCATGTCTAATTAACCTCGTTTAGACTCAATTAAAAGGTTAATAACAACGTTAATTGAATTCTCCCAAATCGTTTAACTCTTCTGTAATCACATTATTTATATACAGATTATGTTTAAAAATCTAAACTTGATTAATGGTTGACTGCACGTTTCAGTTAAACAGATTTAAACGAACGGTTAAATGATTAGGTAAATACCTAACTACTCTAAGTAACTAATGCACTGAAATAATGGGTCGTGGCCCTTCATACTGCAATTGCAATACTTTTCAGCAAAATATAAGAGAACGATAGACCTCTTAGATTTTCGGGACAGTCTTAATTTGTTCTAACTGCCAACGAAGGACTGGATATCAAACATAGCCTCAAATGATAAGCTAAGTCCCTTTTTATACTTCCTTCATTCTTACTGATCGATCTTCAAACTCACCCTGACTTCAGGAAACTGGTTGGTGTACGTATTGAGCGGTATGAGCACTTGATCTCCAAGCTTGTGCGAGAAGTCCTGCCACAGCATCTCTAAGTTTTGCGCCTGTACGTACAGCAGGTCGTGGCCAGACCACCCGCTCTCGTACACTTCCGTGATCGCTTCCATCAACGTCTTCGACGCTGTTTGCACCGCTGCGGAAAATAGAAGAGAGAAATTAAATATCGTTTTGGCATTCGAATTATTCGGAACAGTCGTAGTGGTCATTCTAAAGGAAGATTTTTGTCCAGTAGAGGCCGGCTTTTGATTTCTTCTTCTTTCGCATCAACGATGGTAAGTCTTATCAAATTACTTGGGCCATGTAGGTGACCACTTTGGACACTACAGCAAGTTGACCATGGTTTGATTGGGAGTGCCACATACACATTGAGTGACAGAAGGATCTTTCAGCTGATATCATAAAGACGTGTGTCGCCATAAATTCCTTGCTCAGTCAAATCGGTCCATCCGATCCGTTCGCGAGTTTTAGTGAGACTAACAAACTTCATTTCATTTTTATATATTGTATAGACTAGCTGCTGCCCGCGATTTCGTCAGCGTCGATTTTTTTTTTCGGTTATGCATAATAGATGTTGGCCGATTCTCAGACCTACCCGATATGCACACAAAATTTCATACAAATCGGTTCGGCCGTTTCGGAGAAGTTTGGTAACAAACACCGCGACACGAGAATTTTATATTTTGCAGCCCAAACCGTTTAGTTTATTCACTACTGTAGACCTAATTAGCAAGCTACGAACTATTAGTCGTAGCAGTATGTGCACACACTTGGCACACACCCAGAAGAAGTTCAAGAATCTCTGCACATCCGAGAGTTAGTTATTCGTCATTCCTTTGATCAGATTGACGCAATTTAGCGAAAGTCTATAACTGGAGTACCAGAGTGCCTTGTAACTCATATGCTGGTTATTTGTGTTCATACAATGGTATAAAGGATGTCGAGATGAAATGATCAGCTACGTCCTGCTTTAGGTTGGACTAGCTGCTAAGTATTATGACAAAACTGGCGGTCCAGTTTGGCACGTGTCGACAATTTTAAAATCTTTCTGAGCGTGACCGGTGACGATATCGTGATCGGTATTTGTGCCCTAAATAGAGAAGTAGTTTGAGAATCTAGTTTATTCTTAGTGAAGTTGTATGCGTTTTCTTTATGTTAGCTAGCCGACACTCTCCCACGCCTGGCTATCTTCATTCTGACGATGTAAAGTTTTTCGCCGGTATTTGGGTTGTGGAAGTCAGAAAGTCGCTCCATGTAAAATACTAGTAATGCTAGTATCTGGTTACAGTGGAAGCCGACCCCATAGTTCGAAAAACGTTAAGCAGAGAAATGAGTCTTCTTCAATAAAAGAAAGGTCCTCACCTCGTATACATCTTATATAGTTGTTGAACTCCTTCTGAAGCCTTGTGGCTTGCTGGTGTTGCCTGTTGAAGTTCTGCAGATGCTCTTCAAATATGTCGTCGAGGGTCCGGTCTACCTTCCCCAGGTTTTGAAGGAGCTGGAAACAAAGAAAGAGACTTATTAGTTATTGATTGACACATGAGAATTCTACAAATTAAGATACGTGTTATCAACTATCTCTAAGATAGGCCTGTCTCTTCAGCAGTGGGAATTGGGAACGTAATAGACTAATAATTTTGATTCCAGGAGAGTTACGCCATAGAGATAAATACTTAATGTGTATCATTCATTGCTAATAATTTAAACAGCGCTATTTGTGAGTTCAAATGAATGGCATGAAAGTATGTATACATTTATCAGACGCACTACTTTTACAGGCTTCGCTCATTCTAACCCTCAATAGGTTTGATTAATACTATAAAGTCTATGAAACGATCATAAAAAATACACGATGTTTTCTACAAGTCCACTGGCTAACCATTGATGGAAGTAAAATTCATCAAAAAGTAACATTGAAATAAAATTGTAATATTCGGTGAGTCACAATCACAAACTAAGCGTAGCTTGTATCTTTGTGGCTCAAAAATAAGTTGGGGCGTTCGAAGACTAAGCTCAGTGGCAAGTAAGTAGAAGTTTATAACTAGCAGTGAACTGCTATCGACTTGCTATCTGCAATAATAATTAGATCATTTATGGACACAGCCCAGCTTCAGTACCCAATACAACACGAAAATATTTCATCTGATTTCGTCACACAGCGTAACCCTACACTGGTTGGTTAGTGCAAGGATATCTAGGTTTAGTACGCCGCAGGAATGAGTGCAACAATTATTATTTAATCTATTACCATTCCCACTTTATTGCTTTGTTCCTGTTGGTGCACCAAACAACTTGCTGTGTTATATATAGTTTAGTTTATAAAGGAATAGGGCAGTACAGTTTGATTCAGCCGTGGTTTCTGGGATAGTCTTTCCTGGTACATCAGCACCCCAATTACGTTGCACATAAGACAAGACTACCAGCAATATTGTAAAAGAGCTGTGTGACAATTTTGATGCACAATGAAGCATATTTTATCTATTTATGCACTTTCGATCAGAATTCGAAAGATTTTCCTAATACTATCAATAACACTCATCATCATCTGCCTTTTCCCAAACTATCTTGGGGTCGGCTTCCAGTCTTACCGGAAGCAGCTGAGTACCAGTATTTTACATGAAGCGACTGCCTACCTGACCTCCACAACCCAGTAACTGGGTAATACGATACCCCTAGGTAAGACTGGATGTCAGACTTTTAGCTTCTGACTACTCGTAAGAACTGTCAAAGATCTACAAATGACAGTCCCGGCTGACATTTGCCAACGGCTTATCGTGCTTTCCGAGGCACGGAGGAAACTCGGTATGTAATTATGGTCACCCATCCACGGGCCAACCTCGGCAAGCACGGCTTAACCTTAAAGATCGACTATCAATAACACTATAAACGGGATATTTACCATGTTTACTATTTGTTTAGAGTTCCCTATATTTCGGCGCTGGTGCAAACGCCATGATCATAATTGAAGTTAATGATGTTGTTTGTGATTTCCCTAATGCTTCTTTATTGCTATGTTTGGATTCAACATTTATACAACGCAATAAATGTTGTTGAATTGTCAAAATTAAAAGCATTGCGATTGTAAGTGGGTTTCGCAATTACGCTGCTGGTGTCAAATCTCATACTAACCGTTCTTGTTAAGGACGATTGAGTGTGTTTCTTATCTTCTGAAAATTTGATTCAGTCTCAAGATAAACGCTCCAAGACAGTAATAAAAGAAGTAGAGCCAATGTCAATGATTCTACTACCAATCTACTTACTACACGTTTCGCAAATTCTGAAAACCAGTTATTACCTAACAAAAAGATGGTAGGTACATGCTAATGTAACGCAACATATAAACAGCATAAAGCGATAGTTGTCACACCCACATTAGAGCTAGTCAGCTTATCATTAACTAATTAGACGTTTGCTGCTATTATTGTGACGCCATATTTGAGGACCGTGAAATAAGCTGAAAATAATTGTTAGTTTGTTTTACATTATGTACTTGCTTTCATTGACGTCATGCGTATGTCAATTGCGACGGAATTAGGTAATGAGGCTTGTAGTTGAACGTTTGTATGATTATAATGAAAATAATAACTGTATGTCTGGTTCTAAAGGAAACAGACTCCTAGGCATCATAAAATAAGGTTTTATTCAGCAATTACTGAAGATTAATGATAGCGGTAATACAGCAAAAGAGCCTGAAAAAGAGTTATAGAGGATCTGTCATCTGGATGGGATCTCAAATGACGCAAACGACACAGCTGTCAAGGTCGTTACGTATTGGTTGTACCTATTGGTCAGACAAGTCATCGACATGAGATGAAGAAGAAGACAATTGCTATCAAAAGTGAAGTGTGTCTTAGTCAGAAAGGATCCCAGTCTATGTAGATCAACACCAACCAAACTAAGTACAATCCATTCAACTCTTAAATCACCTAAACATTCTCAAAGGCACGAACGAACGACATCACAAATTCATTTCATAACAGCACACAACATATCAGTCATTCTATGACCTTGCAGCCTTCAGTACTTTTTGCTGTATTGTTTGCAAAACATGCATACTTTGCACCTGTACAAATGTAGACACAGCCATTTCTTCAGAGGTTGCGTTCATGCAAGGCTGTAAAAAGATCATCACTTTACTTTTATCAGATTTTACAAATGGTTCTTGCATCTTTTGATTTGTTTTCGTAATTTACTGCTTGCGTTCAAGTTTTGCTTACATTAATGATGTAGAAAATTTGCTGTTTTCATCCGTTAAGTAACGCTATTTTGGTAATAGGGAGCTACGATCGATCCATTTCGAGGAATACAAACTTTCCCGGTATTGTTCAAATTTCATAAGCAGATTCAGGGAATACGGAATCAATATGGATAGATTTAAATTAGAATAACGGGAAACTCGAAATCGTTGTAACTTAGAATCTATTTTAAACTTTAATTTTGCAACTGCTTCACTCATCTTGATGGTTCCAGCAAAGGTGGCAGAATAGGAATAATAGGATTCGAAAATATTGATGTTGGTAATCTTAGAAAACCTGAAATTCGCCGTCTTCGAATCAAAATCTTGATAGAAGGTAACCATGCCCAACCTAACACCGGAAAGCCACATGCCCAAACAAGTCATAAAGCGCTCCTTACAAAAATCACAGTTCTAAAGTCCGCGACACATGACTGATAATCCATTGGACATTACAAATGCGTATAATGTCATCGACCGACCACTACTCCTATTATTCCAGCGTAATGCTCGCCTCACCATGAAATGAGTGAAGCTTATTATATTAATTTTGTTTTGATTTGAATAAGGTTTTTGCGAGCTTTTGTGACTGATGAATATAAAATGTTGATGGATTGTGTGTTGATATGAAAGATCAAGGAGCAAATGAGCGACATTTGACATGAAGGGAGAATTTGAGAAAAGAAGATGTTGGCCCGATTTTAAGTACCTAACAAAGGAGAAGTACAGGACGATGATGATGATGATTTCAATAAGTTTTTTGGTTTCTTACTGATTTTTCTGAGTTTTTCACCAAACGAAAGAGTTGTAATTTTTAAGGGCCCTCCCTGGACGTCTGTTTAATACGGTTGCAACTTAAGAACTTAATTATGTTTTTCTAATAGTTGGCTGTAATAATAAAATTTAATATTATTGGGTTCGAGGTTGCTAAACTAGGTGTACTAACTTATATTATTAAAATGGTAATAAATATGGACTCACTCAAGGTGCTTTTTGCATCCTCGTCAAAATTCAGGAGGTTGTCACAAAAGACATAAATAATCAATTTAAATGACGATACCTATTAATTATTAAAGAATCTTGCTATATTTTGTTGTTTAAATTGGTCAGTATTTAAGAATAACACCCTTAACGTGGTGAAATAAGAAATTATCGAATAAACGTTTTAGATTGTTTGTGTGTAAAAGCGCAGTTATAGGGCGAGGATCAACGGGTCACGTTTAAAACACGGGTGGTTCACACTTACCAATTTCCGTAAATAAGACAAAAAAAAAATACCTACCCATTTTATTATTGTTTCGGGTCGAGAATCATTAGCCTAGTTATTTCCTTGAATTTGACGACAATGCAAAACAACAGCTTGTATATCACTATAACCTACCTTTTGCTTCCTAATGAAGATTTTAATTGTAAAATGATCGAATCAACAGTGGCTTGGTTGGAACTAAAATCAGCCTGTAGGTTGTAGCAACGCCAACGGACTCTATCCCAACGTGCATTTCTTTCTAGACCTCTAGTCATGCATTTAGAACTCAACTAACATTTTCAGAAGTGACAATCAGGTGTAAGCGGTTACCTCGGTTACGTCCGTCGTCCATCATGACTCTTATGACGTCACATCCGTGGCCGCTTCCTTTCGTTTTCGATTGTCTTTGACCGAGGCCTCTAATTACATCCATTGTGTGTGTTGCGACGGTATTCATTTATTTTTCGTCTTTGTTTTGCACCTTATCAGCTTTCGAATAAGGATCGTCATTATTCTTGTCAATTATGTTGTTTTGTTTTAAATGATTAATCATCAAGAGAGTTTCAGTAATTATCTGATTATTTAATTCCATTGCCATCTCATAACCATTCAACAAAGTGAAATAAGCTAAAACAAAAATAATATCATAATTTAAGAATTCTGGGCAATCAAATTAAATTGTTTGAACGTGGCTGGAATTGGAGCGAAGAAGCAAGCATGTATAATAATAATTGGCAAGGAAGTAAAACCTTAGCATGAAACTTTTTATCTAAAAGTGGGCGTAAGAATTTAGTTATAGACACGGTACATACAGTCATGGCGATAAATTGTAGGTTACAAACGCCATAGAAAACTTTAATTGTCATGTTGACAAGCAAGACGTAGAATGACACAGCATCTGCTTCGTACCCTATCGAGGAGAATAGGTTACCACCATGCTGGTAAACGGTAGGTCATCAACCGATCAAAACGATTGTAATACTAGACCCGTTATCGACGTTTATGATAGTTATTCACTTTTTGTTAAAGAAGAGCAACAGAATAACCGTGTGACGACATACTGGACTACAATTTTTTAGGAAGCAAGAAGTGTGTACTAATCAGAAGTAAAGATTTGAAGAAACCAGTGGGAGAAAGCAAATGAATGAAGGAAAATTTCAATGGCTTCAATGGGTAAACAAAGTTTTCATCACGATGCATGCCAATGTATGCAACGTCATACAATCAATTAAATGAAAATATGTTATTGTTCTATTGTGAATAATTGTGATTTATAAGCTGTGCACGATACCGATGGACATGGTGGCTAGCATGAAGAATTTTATGTTGTGATATCGAAGAACTCAGTACCTTTACATAAAGTAATGATCGTAATACAAAAAGTAAAACACCGCGAAATCATAGACTGGTTGTAATTCATTATGTTAGAGTTGCAACATCGGCTTATCAAGATTGGCACCTTCCAGGATACTGATGCGATTTCCGAAACGTTATGCATCGATGATCTCGACTGTTTTTTAGCATCCTAAACTGTATTGTGAAAATATAAAATCGAATAGAACGAATGGACTGTGTGAAGGATGATACGGCTAAGACGGAGGTGACTGATGGGATGACGAGTAATAGTGAAGTATGGAAGGAGAAGACATGCTGCAACCACATCAAATAAATTGGGATAAGAGCAGAGAATGACGAGAACGAATGCTCCATTTCTCATTAAATACAACCTTGGTTCTATAGGGTAGTTGTTGGAACGATTCCCAAAGATTTAGTTGCTTAGGTCAAAATCAAGACCTCCATGACTTCTAGAATAGCTAATACCAACAACTAGGAGCCTGCTATAACAAGTACCATAAAACAATTCATGAATAATAAAAAAAAAACCTGCTTCATCTTTTAAAAGGAGCCGAGGTAACGATAGTACTAAAACTAAAGACGAAATAGCCCTTTTAAATAAATTCTATTCAGATTCTCATCGGACGTACAGCATCGGTTTCTCTAAGCGTATACGCAAACAAGTTGTAAATAACGAGCTGTCAAAATGCGTATTCGATTGTAAAACAAATATTGAGCTCAGTTTTAGAAAGATTTTTGGTTCCCAGTTTCTCATGACCTTAATAAAAGGTTTTTGATTTCCTTCTTCTTGATGTGTGTTTGCGTTTGCTTTCGTCTACATTATTATAATAATATTATAAAGAGGAAAGATTTGTATTTTTGTATGTAAGGAATAAACTTAAACACTACTGAACCAATTTAAAAAAATCTTTCACAGTTGGGAAACTACACTATCCGCGGGTGACATAGGCTATATTATATTTCCAAAAAAATTAGGGATCCTTACTAAAACTCCAATAATGTAACCCAAGGTGTACAAAAATTACCTAAAATATTCTTTACATCGCATGCGCTGCGAAAACTATTGATGATAGAATAAAATAATCATAATTTTATTCTATCATCAATAGTTGTTTGCAGAACACATCAGTCATACGATCTCTTTCTTTTATTTATAACTTCTTTTTAGTTCGGTTTCCTATTAGTTGGATCCGTCGCCTCGACTTCCGTTACACTAATTTCGTCTTCAATTTTTATTTACACATCTACTTTAATTTTTCTCTTGGTTACTAGACGTTAAGTTTTAGGTTTAGATGACTATTCTACGCACTAAATAAAATACACGTACTTAAAAATATTACAAATATTTAGAAAGTATAATAAAAGCCGATAATCTAAATTGGAATTTTATGGCAAGTAAAGAAATGCATCAAAAGCAAAATATTATTTAGCCACTGGCCATTCAACTAGTATCACCTACCTTTCTAGTTTTAAGAAAAATAAATATTATAGGCTTCTGACTAATGAAACTGCTAGACGGTCGGACGGCATCGACAGTATGAATATTTAAGCATATGCATTGCACTCGGCCCGTCCCGTCAAACATGTGCTGTCTAAAAATAGTCGTCGATAAGTTCGCTTTGTTTGCTCGCCTAACTTATTTGTTTTAACGTTTTTCACTGGAAACTATTTTGTTGGTGTAGTAAACATTATTTTGTGTTTCGTAATGTTTTCCACTATATTACTTTCTATAGCTATATGTACGTTATAACGGGTACTATGTTATTTTGGCTTTAGTAAGGGAAATCCGGCGTTGCTCAGTTTATTTGGCTTTACTAGTTTTATATCTTTCCTATGTATATTTGGATTACGTTATCGTTATATTTCCTTTTTCTTTTTTATATTTAGGCTGACATTCGGCCTCAAAGAAACCCAAGATGAAATTAAAGCAGAACATGTTTGACTAGAAGATTACATTTACTTTTACCTTGATTTTATGGTGATTTATAAAAGCGGAGATTTTAGTTATTCGCATAAATATGAAGTTCATTCATCTTTCGTGTATTTGTCTGATTTGCAATGGTATTCGGAATGCCTCGTATTCAATTCTTATCTTTCATAGATTCTGCTTTCTCTCCTTCGTTTTGTTGGACTTGGGACAAGCCTGTACTAGTTTCTATTTTAGCATCAAGTATCTAATCTCCATTTTAACTGTAGTCCATGTTTAGCAACAGGTGTGCGGTGAAATTTCGACATTTTAGTGCAATTTTATTTTATATTGCTTTTATGCAAATTCTGATTCAGACCAAAGCTGGTGTGTTGTTTCACTGCAATAATAAATAATGTTTAGAAGCAATAAAAAACACTTGATCGAAGAATTACTCTTGCAGTGGTTGTAAATCTCTCAATACTTTAAAATAGTGAATGATCTAATGCTGCTTCAATTCGATTCGGAAATCCAGACAAAAGCATTAGACCGATTGGCTGCTTATAGTGGAACCTATTAGATTTCATATCATTTGCTAAATGCGCCGTTGAGGGATTTCTGGCTCGCCTTCAAACGTTAACACGCAGACTTGAATAAACAAATAGGACATAAATGATATTTAATAATAAATAAAATTTGAAAACACATAAACAAATGCGGAGCTAAATACGGATGTGTGAACAAGCCCAAATTAAACAAGGAAACTAGGCCTTTCATTACTAAGGAGAATTAGGGTCAAAGTCAAAGTCAAAGAAATCAATAATGAATTTGCGAGTGTTAATAATTTGCAAACCATGTACATAGGTATAGTTACAGAATTGTTTTAGCAAGGGAAAAACGAGGGCTTCCTTCTACAAATTAACAATTTTTACGTGTGAAATTGTCTGATAACTCAAGTAATAGCATTTGATTGGTGTATTCTATTCTCGAACGCTTCATGGTTCTCGGGCTGTAGGTTTTGGAGGCACAACATTGATTTCACATGAATTTTATCTTACATAGAAGTCATACCAAGATACTATAGTAATGTATCCAACCTCCCACCCCGCAAGACTGACATGAATGATGCTTCAACTTTTTGGAATTCCACAACGCTAGGATCGAATCTTCTCAAAGACATCAATGGCATACTCCACATTCATGCTAAGTACTCCGGTACAGAAATATTTGCGGCAGTTACACGAGCAAAGGTTAATACGCCACGGTCGAAGCAACATTGTAATTGGTGTTCCCAAGATGACAACCGACGACAATCATGCAATAAAAACCTGAGATGAACGGAACTAGTGAAGTACTTGCTGTTGTGACGTGAATGAGACTATTTGTGCCGTCGGAAACGGACTGATTGAGGGATTGCTACTAATGTTATCATTTTAATTGTTTTGTTATTGTTTATATCTGTACACGGTTTTAAAGGGTAGTAATTAAACCGTCTTCTACTTAATAGCATTTTAGTCGTCCAAAAAAATGTCCTTTAAATTACTAACTCAGCCTCCATAAATGTGCATCTAAAAAGTACTACCTACCTCAGCCGCCATAAATCATTGATGTCAGCTACTGAAAATACATCTCAGCATGGTTTTTTTTTTATAGCATATATATTTGTGATATGTATTCACGCAGTGAGATTCTGAAATAACTAGATATACCGCCCATAAAGTAATTCTATAAACTTCTAATTTTATAATTTAGTTCGTTTAAAACCTAGCCATGTATAACTACAATAATCAACAAATAATTAAGTATAGCCACTAAATATTAGAAAAAAGAAAATCGTAGCTTTTTTCGGTAGACTAGGTTCTTTTTAGTTTAAAATCACCTAAAGTTCTAAGTTCATGGTAAACACCAATATTATATGATAAGATTTTTCGACGTAGCCCCGCTGTGCAGGACTCCTCTTTCTGTCTGCAAGGTTTAAAGAAACTTAACACGAATTGGATGGCGATGTGTTAGTTGGCTCAGTTCGCTCGCTCACGAGACCTCGCCATCCCCGTCAAACCTATCCTGTCCAAGCCGGGGTACTGCAAGTTCCGAGGTCGCTTTGCTCGCTCTCGCATCCTATGTTCTCCTTGCCCCAAGGTCTTTTTTATGATGTCGAGGAATGTAAGTGTTTATTTTAATAAAATAAAATATCTACAATCTAGTGGGCTATTATTTTTCTGACTACACGAAACGACTCGTCCCCGCATGAATCGAATAGTGCTCTCTCATTGGTGGTAGCGACCAGAGGCAGTTGCTATTTTCACTTTAAAAGAAAACGATGTAAGTTACCTTTTATTTTACATGCTAAGTTATATTAAGTTTTCGAGTTGATGCCTGAAATACATTTTTTAAAGGAACGTTGAAGCTGTAAAACGTAAAATGTTGGTGAGTTATAAAATCCGTGGCCGAGTTAGTAATTTAGATGGTGATGTTAAATCACTCGATCGGGACAAGTAAAATAATTGTTGCTCTTTATTTGACGCTTTCCTTTAAACATTTAGTTTGCATTGTAAAAAAGACGAATTACTTCATTACAAGCCTTCTTATTTAGATCTTCTTTAGGGTTCTGTGGCCTACTAAAATTTTTTCGGCTAGATTTATAATTTCCCGTTTTTAAAGTGCATCTACGTTTGCACGAGACATGAATTCATACCTAAATTAAGTGGACGGTAGACGTGTCAAATTGTCGTGATGTGGGAAAATAATTTGGACAGTTAGTCACACGTTACCTTTAATTAACTTAAACCTGTGCGGTACCGCAGTACCGCTATAGATAACATTCTACGCATTCGCTTCCGGATTACTGCTATCTTTCTGAGCTTCAATTTAAATTCATCCAATGAATATTTCATTTTTATTCTAATTGACGGATTCCCTAGCATTGACCTCAAAATTTTAAAGTCAATGTCGTTGCTTTACTGCTAAATGCTCGCTGCGTTTGGCAATAATATTGGCATTCGTTGATAAAGTGAAATGAAACTCTGTTGATAAACTTTAAGAGTATCGAGTGGCATACCCACCGCTGTGTGTTACAACATCAACCATATTGTTTGGCACAATCACTGGCTTAGCACATCCAGCCTTTCTTGCTCCCATATGTAGGGAAGCCATACCATCAAATGATTTCGTTACAATAGGCACACCGGTCAAACTATCTCAAAGATCCTTCAAGACTTGACTGATGACTGTATTGTCAGGCTAACAATGGACAGGTCGTTCGTTCCACTGCCAGATATACGAAACATCATTGCTTTGTTTGATTCACCTGCATGTTTTTCAAGTGGTGCTGCGAAACATGAAGAACCTTTTAAATAAGCCTCTTTTAGTTTTAAACTTTCACTACATGTTGTTTTTAGGAATTTTGAGGCTTGCTTTCTCTTTCAAGGAGGTTAGTATATTGAATTTGAATCTGATGAAGTTTTTCCAGCGAAATTCTTCCGTGGCCTTGAGCATAGTAGGTGCTTTAGTCTTAAATCAAAAAATTTGTTAAAACAAAATGAGCTTCGTATCAATCAAGTTTCTAGCCATCATTATTTAATTTATCATTTTTATTAAACAACTTTCGTTAATAAGTCATAGAATCATTATTAAAAACAAATAGAATACCACGCTACTCTCAAACCACTTTTATATCAACACGTTCCAATAGGTTCCAATACAAGTTTTTTATCTTCAATTCATTTGCTTTCAACATCAAGGCTTCCTTTACAACTGTTTGCGGTTTACCGTTGGTACACTTGTATCCTATGATCTAGAAATATCTAGCCCTTGTTATGAAACCTAGCCGGCCATTGGTCACGTTTGCTGCTAGCTATTTATTTTAGACCGTTGTTTGTGTAACGGCGTGTGTACATACTAGTGGGTGAAGTTATTATATCGGAAATCTTTGAAACGGTAACACGTGGAAAACTTGCAATTTTCTTGTCATTTAGTGGAATGTAACGTTTTTCCGCATCTTTGTTTTTGTTGTTTCTAGACTAAGCCGTTATCAATTTACTGTATTGATAACATTCATGGTGCAGGTACTAGGTATTTACAAATAGTCAAGAAAGTCTGACATTGCGTATCGATTAAATTAAGATCGTTATCCTCGAACATATGTTTGCGGAATTCATTACTGACGACATATCGTTATCGATAACTCTAATCTCAGTCACAATGTATATGAATATAGCTGAATCAGAGGCTTGGGGCCTTTAGAAATATAATGTACGTAGACAACGGGATTACCATATCTCTTATCTTTTGAAGATAAGTTTAATGATTTCCAGCGTTCATTCAGAATCATAGTAAAATTATAGACTAGAAAACACAAAATTAGAAATTGAAAGCACCATAAATGGGGAGACAAAGTTTGATTCAAAAATTCAAGAAGAGATTGCATAACATAACTTGCAAAAGAAAAGCAAAGTTGATTGAGAAATTGATTACTTAATACACATCCATTATTAGGTTTGTTACAATGTATTGTGATTAGGCGAAAGTTTTGCATCGACGCCAATAATAATTGTCATCAAAATAACAACATTAATAGCCTAGTAAAAATAAAGTAGTAAATACCGACTGCCACGCAACAGCGGGTGTTGTGGTTTGTGTGGATTACGATAGACTGGTTTTATATGTATAAAACCAGTATAAACCGTAAGTATGTACTGTACAAGTGTACCCAGTATCATATTTTGAAGTTTTCGAGAAGAAGTAGACCTGGTCACATACAACACAGTCCGAAAACCAAGTTCTTTTTCTGAGCCTGTCCATAGCAATGTAACGTCCATCAATTTCTGTACTACACGCAGGACACGGTTAGGTTTTCATACCCCTGATGTTTGATGAGAAAATTTTTAAATCAGTAACTCAATATAAAATTATTGGATACTACATATATTTAACATTCCAAGTAATTAAACACACGAAACGATCCTCAAACCTAATAAATACGAAGGCATGGCTGAAAAAATTGTAACATTGGCAATGTTCCGAGTTTTCGGTACTCGTAACGCACTAGACTGGTTGTCAAGTGCTCCCGTTTGATATTTGGAACATGGATCAAACGTTTTGTAGGCACACCCTAGAGATTTAGAGTAGCTGAAGAGGGGTACTGCTAGATCTCTGATTGAGGCATCAGTAGTAAGGAACCCAAATATATTAAAGGATTTGTAATTTACGCGTCTCTGACAGAAGCTTCAGTATTAATTGACGATTCAATTAGAGCGTGAGTGCTGTTAGCAGTTCACATTTGGATGAAAGATAGTTTGTGGCATATGTAAGCAGAACAGATTTAGAAAAAGTGCTATTCCTATTAGTCATATGCCATAGCAAAACAGTATTGCGTAGTAATATTAATAACGATTATGAAGAGAAATGTGACATAATAAAGGATCATTGACCCACTAATGTGTTACGCGTCATACATAATTCTCATAATCTGTTCATGGAAACTCCAAATTAGAGTAATATGTAATACTCGTACGGTACTGTATGCGTTGAGTAAGTTGTAAATTATATTAATTGTAGTTGACGAAATTTTGTCGGAACACAAAGCCAACTAGAACAATTAAATAGTAAATTGAAACGCTGAGAGTGGAACTGATCGTGTAGTTAATGCGGATGCATCACAATAACGATGAAAATGGAGGAGAAAATGATGTTGTTTTACTTTCGAATGTCGATTATCGAGACAAGCTCGTGAAAAGCAATGTTGGTCTATTTGCAGATAACATCACAACCGTGACCCACTCTTATGTTTGTCAGATTAGCACAGAAATCTAATATTCCCAAAATATTTGAAGCTAGTAGCGCCACATTATGTACATTACGCACGCACACATACAACCTGACCATGTCATTGGCTCACAAACACAGGTGGACGTAACACTGCGTAGCAACAAACAATTGGGTCGGTAGCTCATGCTCTTGTAATAATGGTTATGTATGCGCTAATGTAGTAAGTGCATCTGATTTGCTTGTTTGCTGTCATCGTGATGTGTCTATTTCTGAGATATGAACCTAAGATAAAAGACAAACAAATGAATCAGCTGGTTTGAAATAAGATGTATTGCAGCAGGTAAGACGCAAAAGATTAGAGTTGATTTGTAGTTTGGAGTACTGCACATTTGATAGGACAAACCATTCTGACATTGATACCAGTATCAGGTGGCACTTCACAATTTAAATTGAAACATACATAGAAGAAACAGGTAAGTCTTAAAATTATCTCAGTCTCTTTACAAACTAAGCTGGCATCATTAAAATGAATCACTAACATTTTGCCTCATTCAATTGCATCCATATCTAAACGTGTGATGCATGGACCGGTCGACCTTGCAAGCTATGGGTGTGTTAGTTGTATGCAATTTAGTACACAATATACATGTGTACTGGGCCAGCCCCAACGGCCTATTAATTCTGCCATATCACTTTTAATTTGTATTGTTTATTGTTGTGCTGCGTCGGATTGGATCAACAGCAAATTACGCTGATGAGAATTGAGACGACTTCAACTGGAGTTTTCTGATAATGTTAATTGTGTCGACTGTAAAAAGATAGAAGAAAATAAATGCACGGTATAACCTCACAAATGTTTTGTAGTTATCTACTATAGCTTGAGACGGTGATAAATCTGAAGATGTCAGGTTTGGATGTTGCAATGCAACTAATGAAACTAGCAAGTAAGCAATGTCAACTGTAACTAACATGGATGATATTGTGGTACCGCATAGACTCGTAAAGACTGGCAACAGATTGGCAAATGTTTGTTGAACGTTCTCTAATGCACTCCGTTCACCAGATACTCATTTAAACAGCGGTGAAACATGCCTTATCGTGACGAGAACACCCACAAACGTCTTCTGCTTGGCGTTTTATGGCTAATAACGCTTCGTACAGGACGCAATATCTTTGTTGCTCTACGGTACCGCAATACAATTCATTCATGTGGATAAATGCAATGTCCTAACGGGATTAACAGTTACGATGAGCGCTAAATTACTACTTAGTAGCGCATTTGCATGGATATGGCGGGTTAGGGGTTAATACAATGGCATAATGTGTAGGAAGTGACGACGTGAGTTTCACAATGTATAACTTCTCTTGTCACCAACGGCATTGGCAGAGTCATTGGTTCCTCCATCTTCCAAAAGGCTTTAGCGTCTAAGCTCTAGGTTAATTGCAAACCAACATGGTACATTGAGGGAGACATTTGCATATTTTGCATCCTACTTTCAATTATATGATTATCTATAACTATTCCTATGAGCCCCGAGCTCAACAGTGGACCTTCATTAGATAAATTGATAATATGCTGTTTTTGAAAGATTTATAACATGGCGAGAATTTTGTGATATTTACTAAAACATTTTGGAGTTAACGCTGGTATACCAACACAAAGTAGTCCTATCTGAACAAATCAAACAGCAACAGCCATTTCTGGATATAGATATTGTAGCGACTCCTGCGCCAGTCGGCCATTCACCTGCAGTAGGATGCCGTAAGCAGTCAGGTGACCTTCATTCCGACGCAATTTCATTCAAATTCTTATTGAATCTTGTACTTTAGCCGCATACTGATCCGAGAATGCGAAGGTACAAGATTATTAACTTGTGTACATAAAAAGTGGGAGGTGATAAGTTTGTTTGTGTATTGTTTTAATGGCTCTTGGCTCTTAAACGTACCTACCCATTTAATCTTCAGGGCGATTTATTAGTAGTATCATGAATGTGAATTACCTTTTTTAAGAGTTATTTAGGTTGGATACGATGGAGACCAAGTACACGGCAATTTCGAGGAGCTAATAAAGCCTGATACCATCACCATATGATGATGAGATTAGACAAGAACTAAACAATGATCCCATTGTAAATTCAGATCTCAAAGACATTTCTTAAGTCGTAATAAATCTCAGAAAGAGGATACGCCTATCCATTGATTATAAATTCCAATCAGCGTAACTCATTGATTCATAAACAAAAATCGATTTGACGTTCCAGACGAGCATACATTAGGCGCTTTATTTATAACTTCTTAGTCGCGTAATCGCTAGTTATGTCCAAGATAATAATAATTGTGATTGTAAACAGTAGCTGTGAAGTAAAATCAGTGCACAAAGTGGAAGCAGTCCCAAGGACGGTGGCGAGGGCGACGAGGCCGCTCTCTATATTGACGCAGTTAAAGTAAATAAAGCAGATAAATACAGTTTGATTCAATTATTCAGCATTGATTTAAATTATAGATAAAAAATGGTAGTACAAAGTGTGGGCAGTCCAGGTCGCTGGAGATCGTGAGGGACTGCTCAAGACCATTGAAGATAGTGAGGTCTCGATGACGATACCAGACTCGGCTACTGAAGAGCAATTTGAGAAAGGTAATGTACCAAGTCGCACATGAAGTGACAGCTTCCCATATCATAATAGAAATTTAATTGAAGATACTAAATATAAGTACAATACTGGCATTCCACATTCAATACAATAGTTACCGATTACAATACAACATTAAACTAGCTGCCTATTAGTTAACAGAAACCTGCATAGTGCATAGCCTACGCAATACCATGTAAATGTGGACACACTGATTAATTTAACGACCGGCTAACAGCAAATGTACTGATTACTTAACAATTTGAAACTATTTGGATATTTTACAATTAATGGGCAGTTGCAGAAATATTAATAACTTCCCAGTATTTTTTATTTCGACCTTTTAATCATTCGTTTCCCAATTATTTCGCTTCACAAGAGTGAACAACAGTGTTCCAAAAGGAAAAATATTGTTCTGAAATTCTAGATGATTTTGTATGTAAATATTTGGTTTCGAAAAGACGATTTATGATACTGATCCAGTTCGCTATGCATAGCAATCTCAATCGAATTAGCGACCGTAGTACTAGTACTTACTACTCCGTGCTACAAAATGTTAATAGTACGCGAGCGAATATTACCACTCCAGCTTCTGATATAATCCTTTACTTAGTCGCTCCATCCGATAGAAAGTGTTCCATATTCATAGCTGAGAAACTTACCTAAGACCTTTTGGTTGCTAGATAAGACAAAACAGGCGAATATTACATAAATAAACCTAAGAAACTCTCAAAGGAAGGAATTCCATTGGTTTAACTTACTTGAAGCTTCGTCTCGAATAACTGAGATGGCGATGTGCAGCGAACTTAGTAAAATACATTTCATGTTCGTGGCGTTAGTAGAGTTAATAGAAATAAAATACCTCTTAAAGCTGCACCTGCCAATAACTATGCGGATTAAGCAGAAGTCATCGATGAATTAAATGTAAAAGTAAGTGTTAATACGTAACATGTTTTCATTGCAACAGACTAGTGGCAAGGTGCAATAAGATACTAGACGGCTTACGTTAACGCATCCCTACAAATGCAATATACAACTATATAGTGGATAACACAGGCTAGTATAGAAACAAATTTATAAACTGTTTAGGAACAGTCTCTCAGTTCAGTCGCTGTTGGCAAGTCTCTAATTCAAATGCATTATTTTACGATGTGATAATATGAATGGTAGTATTAAACAAACCCTGCGATTCTTATTAATCAAATGGTGTAAATATTCGACAGACAATGCACTATCCAATTACACTGTCTTTGCTTTGAAAGGTCGTTTACATGACCATAAAGAAGACCCTTTTTAACGAGTAACTGTACATATTTCAGTTGATTCAGGAAGTACACTAAATTGCCTATTACAATTTGAACATCATTTTCCTAGTTTTTTTGTTTGTAACAAGTGTCTGTGCGTCATATTTATGTTCTTGTAGGGAAACTACCGTATACTCCCAATTCCTTACATCTCTAGACTTTACATAGAAAGTCTATCGCCTAACATCGATTTTCTAGGCAAATTCTTTTCTTAGCTCGTCATTATAAACTAATGTACCGGCCACTATTTTCTAAACACGTTTGCCTTTTGCCGTGTTTTGACCTAAAACCCGGAGCCTAAGAAAGGATAAGTGGCACTTGCATTAACATGCCACTTTGTAGAAAACAAGGAGGCCTCGATACAAAATGTGGACACGACCAAAGGTGATGCAAAAAAATGTGACCCTGATTCAAATGCTGATCAGCCATCGCACTTATTACGTTCTTGACTTTCACAGTCAAGTTCAACTTGTTCATTTTAAAATCTCTGACCAGTGCAAAAACCCGTCAATGCGTTATGCAATGTTTTGCCAGCAGTTTTTTCATTCACCGATTTCTCTTCCATATAACAAGTTTCAAGTTTGGCAGGATCATTTTATGGGTAATTGTTCCTGGTATCGGCGGCGAAGTAAGATGTTTCTTTTACGTATTTTATGACTTCCAAATGGGAGTATTTAGTGTTCAAGACGTTTAATATTCATTCGTTCGTGGCCGGGTAGCCCAGGAGGACATCATAAAAAGACACTTTGTTATACTGTGTTAGCTCGTCGATGATAATCTAAGTCAACGAATTTGAAGACCTTTTTCTGTCACGATTAAGTCTAAAGCATATTGCTCTAAGTGAGTCCAGAACATAGAATACTAAAATTCTAGAACAGTCTTCACCCGTCATGTCAAGAATACACTCGTCGTTTCAGTAAACTAGATCGACATGTCCAGCGACGGCTATTTCGAGCTCATTGTTGACGCTGAATACTATTGAGGACTGACAGATCACGAGGCTTGCATTCACAAGCGTTAGGAATATATCTGCATCTTTGTACCAGGATAATATTCAGTGATCCACTGTTGTGTGGACCTTGACCTACTTTAGAATGATTCTTTTTTGTTGAGAAATTATTAAGTTGGATTTTTTTTCGGAGATATTTGTTAGATAATGAAAAATTGATTGAGTTCCAGAGGAAAGCTAAAAGATTTTAAGAGTCCACCATACAATATTATGGCAGACTACGTATTATACCTACTTGTACACGAACGGGAACAACCGGTTGCTTTGCAAATCAGATCCAGTCCTGATGACACAAAAGAAATGTGTTGTTGTAACTATGGTAGTATCCCTTCGTCATGTGGTGACTTTGAGGAAGATAACAAGATTGCTAAAACAAACATAGAACGAGATGTAGTCTTATAAGTAGGTCAGTGGAACGATAACTGTTTCTGATATGCTTTATTTCACAGATTTTGTAGATAATTGTAGATTCGACATTATTTCCTGAACGAGTTATGTGTCAAAAATTTCACGATTTTGCGATAGTTCACATCGATAAAATCATAAGAGAAACATTGTGCGAAAGCTCAACTTCAGGGACGCCAAATGATAATTTTATTCTATTTATCAGAAATAGAGCTGCGCAGGGTTTAATTACACACTGAAGGGCATCTGGGGAATAGAGGAGCGCACAATTTATTTGAATGGAACGCTGCCTAGACGGTTAAGCAGGTTTTTGTTTCTTTTTGGATTATTGTAGAATGAAAAAAACATTAAAATCTAGAAAGTGCTAAAGAGGCACATCTAAAATTAACGAACCTCTTTTCTTTGATCGCCTTAATTAGAACATGCAAGCTGTGAAGTTGCAGTAAGTACCTACGAAGGATTTATGATAGCAGTAAAATTAAAATTTAACGAGTTTGACACATTGCTGTTAAACGTCCTTTGCATCAATGCGACAAAGTCGTGAGGATAAAATTCAAGAGCCCATGTCGAAACTTTCCTCTCTCGAAACAAACGGCCTACAAAGTACAATAACCTAAAGACACAAATAGTGCAATTTCAAGGAAATATGAATATTAATGTAATAGCGTAACACGTTACAGGAAATGTGGTCGGCAACATATTTCCAAACTCAATGCAACAAGAACGTACGAAACAAACGATAAAATAATATGTAATGCCTTCCAACACGATTGGTTGCGTGAGCTGAAACAAATTGGACAAAGAATTTGGTCTAAAAACCTCAAGGAGAAAAACCTGGAGAAGGTCAAGCTTAGAAAAGAACATCGGAAAATATTTTCAAATGTAAAATGCTTTAGAAAAACGATTGTTTCTTAATCATACAAGAAAGAAAACATTTGCTTAGAAATGTTACTAGCCATTGAAACCTTAACATTGCAACAGTCACAGCTTTCGATATGTAGTATTCCACATACACATTCCCATAACCTAGTTCAAAATTAGAGATCAACACAACCCAAAAAGCAAGATACCCATGACGCTAAACAAAAGCTCCATAGCCAAATTCACATGAAACGCGCTCCAATAAACATGTCGTAATAAAACCCTTACTTCAAACACCGAACGACCTGTATGGCTAGTCACCTGTAAACTACAAACAAAATTGTCAATACGAGTCCACTACAATGACGCTCTCAAATGAATTCAGCGTTAAGCTGTTTCTCATTGATGTAGGTTGCGTATGAATAGCCGGGAGACTAGTTATTTTTGACATGGTGGAGAATAAGGGAGACAAAGAGGAAATCCTGAGTGAGAATGGACCTCCCAGTGACCTAGACAGAACTACGAGACATTCATCTAGGGAAATTCGAATGAGTATGGAGAACCTAGAACTTATAATGAAGGAACTACCCATCCGCTTCAGTGATTAGCAAACGACAAAGTACATCCTGATGAGAGACTTGGAAAACGTTGAGATGAACGAGAGCAAGTAGACTGTTCTTAGAAAAATGGCTACCTGCCTCCCTCCCTGGACTATTATCATCTTCAATTTAGCAATTACTGGTAACTGTGGTCAAGGATGCCATTAGAAACAGATATTCAGTGCACTGAACTTTCAAACGAAAGAGTCATCGAAGAGTAACGGGATACTGATATTTTTTGATGTGGCAGCATCATATTTCAGCGATAGTCAATCCACGATAAGTATCAACAAAACATTTCTGATAACGCAAACATGATAAGATAAGCTACTATAAGATTAAGAACAATAGCTTTATTAATTTATCAGTGCACTATAACCAATGCACTGTGTTACAAATTACAATAAAGCCAGTACAAATGACTCTCATTAGTCACCACTCAATAATACAAAAGATGTGATAAACGACAATATTCACGCAAAACTGAAACAAAGAACAACAAAAAAGCACGTTAACGAAGCTCTAGCAATTAAAAATAATCTCATAGGTATAAGATTCACATATACTAAAAACAAATCGAGTGCGACAGGCGAAAATAGAAAGCAATGGACGGAAGATGTGTGTCGCGACTCCGGCGCAGGTGGACCCAATAGAGGGGGGCATGCTAGACGGAGACGGCAATATACTCGGAACTAATTTTACGCAAAAAGAAAAGGGACAGGGCGGACCGGCCAGTTTAACAACATCCACACATAGCAACATCTGACTTTCCAAGCAACTAGAGAAATGTAATATTGATGGTTCGAGCAATTAGGAACACGATAACTTTGGACTTGAAACAACATTCCAAGAAACACTATGAAAATAGAGAAGATCTTGGGAATTGGTTATAAATCCACGGAACGTACGGGCCGTGTGCGGTATCAGCTAAACACACAAGACAAGGACGCAACAGTGATTATAAAATGAAGCTAATGGCTTACAAGCTGCAAATATTATCGCAGCTGACGCGCGTATAAATTAAACAATCGAATTCGAAATGTACGCATGTTGTGTGAAAACTGAATTAAACAACGCAGTTTCGTCATCTCCGTAGGCGGGGTATCACGCTTTTGCCTCCATGACATTTGGCGCATAGCTGAGCGAGGCAAAGGCAGCAATCCGGGGAAGCCTCGGGCTCGACTCTTTGGACGTTCACTCGCCGCATTCCAACTAAACAGTCTACGCGTTGCGAAAATTTGAAACAATCTTGAGTAAACAATGTTATTTTCACGACATGAGAATGAAAGTAGAAATAGTAATGTTTTGTTTACTTTTTAAAGTCAACTTTGAAAAAACTGGCAGTGGGCGATCAAATATTCAAACTAAATGTGAATACATTTGTTCAACATGCACTGGCACTGAAGTGAAAGATAAAAGCATCCGAATCGTGCGAAATAACTATTTTAACACTGATGACTTTGATGACAATAAACTTGCAACTGATCAAACTTTACAATAACCGATTGTGTCGCTTCAATAAGTCAACGACACGACACGGCTGATAAAGTTTCAACAAAACTTCACTGATTATCTTCATACATAAATTACACGAACAATCGTAATAGCACTGTAGAAGAACTGAAGGCTGTTACATAAAAAATATCTGCGGCAGAGTCTAATCTTGACCTCATTTCTCTTTTAAAACTACGAGCGAATACGTCAACCGAAATATACCGTCTTTATACGACTATTAAAATTATATGTTACGGTCCCGATTCGAGTTTTACGAGGATGAATACGAAGCGTTGGAGCGAATAAGCTGTTAGTTTTAACACAGCATTGCATGGTTTTTAGTAAGTTTACAATGAAATTGAAACACACAAATTTGTGATGTTGATGTAAGTAGCTATGATATTCATATTTTGAAGACTGGATAGTTTTTTAGGACTCTACCTATATGTGTATTAACGATAGGATACGGTGTTCTATTCGTAGCAAAGTCCACATAGCTACAACCATTATCCTAATCCATAAGGGAAACGACCGCCAGAACTCACACATCCATACAACGCTTTAAATAATTTAATACGCCTAGCTCGAGCCTATAGCTGACATACAACACAAATTAATTTCCCTGGGCAACTCTCACAATTTGCTCATGAAAATTCAAATTAGCTGATACTCTGATGGTCTGATAGGTCGTATTACTATGGAAATATTATTTGATTTCAGAGCCAATTGATCAATTAGAGCAATTATAGCAGATATAGCCCAAATATTCAGCGTCTGTGACGACCTTGTTTTCATTTTCGTTCACCATCGCTTTACCGTCATGCTCATTGGATTTGGTACTTTTATTATAGTAATAAATTACATAATGAGATCGAAGATCCCAAAATATTCTAATATTTGTGGATCATCTTCTTGTTTCAATGCTTTCTGTAACAACAAGTTCAGCTACTACTTCATATTCGGAACTTTGAAGACGATTGCAAGCTAAATGTGTGTTTCACAAGTTTGTTTCAACTGCATGCATTAATAATACGCTCTGAATTTTAATCCAAATAATTTCAAAGTGATTAACTTCTGTAAGTTTTTCATAATTCTCAACTTTACGGTTAGCGATATGAAATAACATGATGAAAGTAGACCACGCTTTTAAGAGCTATATTGCAATGCTGACGCTTCGTTTTAACATAAACTAGACGAGGGACGTCATAAAACCTTCAAGATCGTACATTTAGTATCATCTTTGAAATAACATATTGAGGCTAAAGACGTAAAGAAGTCAATTTGCAATAAAGTATTGATTCTCATTCATTTTTGTAGAACAACGAAGACACCAAACAGATTTAATTGAGCATGTAATTCGTAAGGCGTGTAGCTATCGAGACCGGATTCCACCGATCGGATCGTATAGAATGCATTGGAAAACGCATTATGTATGTAAGTGTACACAAATGGTACAAAACTTGTTCGGTTAGAGCAAGCGCCGTGTTGACTTTAACATAGACAGGTTCCACGGCGCGCTTTTTGTTCGACAAGCTATAGCAATATCAATAAACTCGTTTATCTTGTGAAAGATAGCTCTCCTTTAATGGCTCAAGACCCATTAGAAAGGTATATGGAATCGATTGTAGTGCGTTAACTATTAAGTAGCATCAGGAACTCCACGAGTGCAAACTTGGTCTGGGACAAAAAACCTGACATGATGTCACCAGTCACTATTAGATTGATTATTTATTTATTGTTGTCAACAAAGACAGCTGCCAAATATGCGCATACACATGCCCATATACATCCAGACTAAATATGGCCCATATAAATCCAGACTAAATGGGCACTCGAGCGCCAAAACACAATTCAATTAATGACGCATAACGATCGTGTTACACTTGTTGCGCCGTCTAAACATTACAATGAGCAGGTAATTACTGCACTGCATGACAATCAAGGCACGTGGAATCGGTCAACACGGTGAGCTAATCGGCTCAAACAAATATTTTAATAGGTTCGCGACTTTTAAAGGTCCAGCGACATCGGTAGACAATAAAACGGCGCCAGAATTGAATGACACGTGCCAAAAAGAAGTTCGCATGCCATCGGACACAGAATCCAGCTTACTAGACGGGAATAGTCACACCACGGCCTGGCCTGGCGGCCGTCCATATGCGAAACCGCTCTAAAATGTCCTAACTCAATCGTCGCCTTATCGCAATTTTCAATCTTACACGTAAGTATTTAGGTGCCTTTTACTCTGAACTGTTTGTGGATGTAGGTCGGGACGCTGATCATGGGACGGATATAAGTTGCGTCTGCGCCGGTTCTTACGTAATTTTTGGTTGACGATGAACTCAATACGTCACAACGGGGCTTCCGGAAGATGGATGGCAGATTTTGTGTGTCCCTATTGTATATCAGTGCACAAAAGGTACGGTTGAAGAACAAACGACCTTGTGTGTACTGAACTACTGATCGAGGTGTTTATATTTAGACAGAGCCATTAGATGGACTCCATTACGTTGATGTATTGGTTGTTTTGACGGCACTTGAACTTGATGTGAAGTGTATGATTAAAGAAAGCGACGGTGCGGTTTGAATCAATTCGGAAAGTGGTACAGATAAACATTGCGCGGATATCAAACTATAAAAGCCAATGATGGAAGACATCCTCCGGTTGAATCCGCACGTATGATTTTGTTTTCTTTGAAAACACAGCTAGTATAATACTGCCCGCCAACTACGCTATGACATATTTCTCGGGAAATCATATATTACTCCGCTGAGTTTGGGCTGTATAAATAAAAACTGACTCACTATTAGAATGTTACGTATCTTTGGCACTAATGAATGGAGACAACTTATAAATCTGTGATATACTAGATGTTTTTAATATCTTTAGTAATTGTTTCGATGCTTTAGAAGCCAATTAGGGTGATGAGATATAGCGGAAGCTTCGTGACTTTAAACGAGGCAAACGCAAACATATTGAATTCATCCGAAGCGAAGGGAACTCATAAATTCCTTAGGATTATTTGTATTAAGAAACTGTACGATAGGAACAAAGTTAATAAGGTTTTATTTAAATATTCAGAAGCAAGGTTTCGTAACGAATTAGCACATGGTAGCTAAGAGTTACCCGATACTATGGCCTTTTTAGTCAGTGGAACTATCGTGATCGCTTTATTAGGTAGTGAGGACATGCGTGAACGAGACACGAGCATTTGGCAATTTGTGATAAAAATGATGAAACTTAAAATTTTTACTTAGTTGATTGAAATATTTGAAGTTTTTGTTTTATATGTCAAACAAAGACGAAAATCAAAACTTTAAAAGGATGAGCGTAAATTACAAGTTTGCAAACCATTGAGAAGACCAAGCTTAAAATGGCATGGCAACATTAGCGAAGGTTAGAGGGTTAGAAGAAAGTTCAAAACGTAAAGACTACTGAGGAAAAATTATTAAGGTTGTTGTATCATCGAGGATTGTCTAAGGTAGCAGACACCGAATACAATATTATCATATTCAAAATCAGACAGGTTCTGACGTAATATACACCGTGTCAAAAAAAGGACACAACCCAATAAAGCGCTGAACAAAAAGAGACAGAATATGCTAGAATATGCAACACATGTAGCGATTAAATTATTTACATCAAAGCATTTACACCATCGATGGAGGCACGATGTAAAAAGTAGAAAATGTTGTTATGGAGGATTCAGAATCGAGTCACGTAGGTACTATATCGACACGTAGGGACCTTGATCCTGAGCCAGTCTTAGTAATAATGCCCATAAACGAACAGGACGGGGGAAGGGTTTCTACTGACGCCAAGTAAGTTAGTGTTTAGTGTCATTTTGGCAATGCGTGGGAATTCAGGCCGTTCACCCGAGGACCCTGACTAACGTGGACGTTTTTGGACCTTCTCCAAAAACAGTAAGTTGTATTCACAGTATGGAGACATACCAATCGATCAACGGAGCGACGGAAATATGAAATCATTGGGTGTTTTGTTTTCTTGGATTTTTCCACTAGGCGTCGATAAAAAGAGAATGATCGACATAAAAGTTGAAATAAAAAGCAATAAACGCCAGAAAAACAAACTCAGAAATGAAATATTAACGAAACCTGTGTTTCCTGTGCTCGTTGAACAGAAATACAACGAAATAGTAATGATCGTTTGGACCTAAATACTCTGCCAATACATTACACCGAAAACGAGGTAAATGAATGTTACGATATGAAATACGAACAAAGCGAAACAACCGAACATAATACTATTGAAAAAGGTAAAACAGACGCAGATCAACAAATGGTACGATAACAAGAGACAGATATGATATCTGTACCGAACAGCAATGAACAAATACATGCTGTAGGTAATATTTAGCTGATCGCACACGCAATGCTCTGCAGGCTGGTTTTTTTATGACAGTTTCTTGTAGTGTCTGGTATAAATTATAAGTGAACGATTGAAAAGGAAAGTAGTAGAAAAAAATTCAGACGCAAGATTTTTTTGCCATGTCAATACATTAATCATCAGCATCTACCGTTTGTATGTTTTATAACATATTCCAAATGTGACATATGGCTCCTAAGGATTCTAACAATAATAGTAACGATGAAAAATATTCCATACAATAAGGCCATTTTTGAGGAAAGAAGCATAGAAACACAGAAAGTTTTCACTTTTGCTCTAGTTGTAAAGTGGACGACGAGTACAAGATTAAGGAAATGGAAAAAAGATAAGGGTAGACGCACAGTTTAGAAGAGTAGGGACCAAAGCATAGAAATTATATGATAGCCAGGATAAGATAAAATTTAAAAAGATAATTTACATAATAAATACTGCTACGACACGCGACGTGACTTCTACTCCCAAGAATGTATTAAGTCGAGCAATTTGTCGGAGATACGCTTAGGATACGGGTACAGCCGCTTACCGCTAATCTCATGTCTGGGGCCAGAGGTCATAGCATTAAAGAGCTGCCATTTGTTTCATCTAACTTGTAGATTCGCTGTCTGAAGATGTATAATCGGGAGTTTATGTTCTTAATCGTAGGTGGTTTTCAGTTTAACATGTAGTGCTGTATGGTGTCGGACGTAAAGAATAGCACCATCCCATATCTTCCCGTGGGTGTCGTAAGAGGCGACTAAGGGATTTGCCAGAGAATGGGCAGCAGCGATCTCTGTGCTTTTGTAACAACCGTACTGCGATCGCCAACCCGCCTGCCAAGCGTGGCGATTATGGCAAAATCCCCCAAAATGTCAATGTGGCGACACTTGGGGGAGGCCTATGTCCAGCAGTGGACGTCTTTTGGGCTGAAATGATGATGTAGTGCTTCGGAAACGTTTTCATTGTCAATGAGTGATGGAATATGGTTCTCAAACATCTTAGATCTGTACGAATGAATCATCTTACTAACTTATCTGTCTATACATATATAAGTGATATGACTGAAATACAAATACTGTATTGATAAACATACTCGTAATTATAGATTTAGATATCTCGCAATAATTTTAAAGGGTCACTATTATAGATTTTTTAATAGGCGCCGAAACAAAATGAGGCATGACCAAATAAGTAAATAGCCGTAAGTCGCCTCTAGACTGGCATTTAACATCAATTGAGAATATATTAACGATAGTAGTCGTAGGTGTGACCGCAGTATTACGAAACGCGTAGAAATCAATAAATTCACCGCGCATTCTTAGAGCCAGTATTTTTATAATTTCCTGTTTATAGCCACAAGGAAATCTGGTCACGAGTGCGCGAAAATATGATAAAAACAAGATTGCAGTAGTTTCTGTAATTAGTTAGGTACTTACGTACAACCTTGTGATGGAAAAGATCGTCTCATTGAGATGTCACTGTTATCTGATAAAATGACAAGGAAAATGTATGTGCTCTAAGATACTATGGTACGTCAAACGGTTAAACACTCAAAAAGAGGTAATCTGGGAACTTTGTACTGTTCGACACAAGTTTTAACATTAAAGGAAAAGTGAGGAGGTTGATTGTTGCAGATGACGTAATCGTCACGTTCATGTTCATCGAAGCAAACTGCATTGATGTATCATCAGTGCACATCATCAATATTACTTTTCATGAAGTACAAGGCCAGCGTCACTTGTAGAAAATCTCCAATGCTATAGTAGTATTTAAAATACAACATTTTTTGCTCTGTACGTAGGTACTTACGCCCTAACAAGGTGAAGATTATTTTGAAGCCATACCTGAGAACAATAAGATACAATTTTAAGAAGTTATACAAATAATATTACTATGTATTACGAAATACTGACAATATCTATTACTAGAAAAAATCATAACGTATCCCAGTATTACGTTAGTGCACAACGCCAAGTAAATGATTTAACATAAGCACAATACAAATGTTATTAAAATACAGAAACTAAGAGAAATCTCATTCTCACTCATCACAAAAGGTCAGGTATGCAATATCACGCTGATATTATTATCACTAGATTCCAGTCTAATGCATAACAACCAGTGATCACGAAATGCGTAGATCTTGGAAATAAACAACACAATTTACTTAAGTTATGTTCATTAACAACCATGCTGTTTGGTGAGCTTTAGATTTAGAATTCGTACCACGACTATAACATTCTGAGAAATACAAACGAAGCAAACAGTATTGCCAACCAAACTAACGAACTGTGAAACTGTCAACATCAGAAGAATCCAACGAAGGAACACAACACACCTCACAATCCAACCTCAGTAGGTCGTCTCGTTGGAAATGTCCGCACAAATACCGCGTCGCGGATTCAGTGTTACCACAAACACGCACCTGAGGCTACGTGCCGCACAGTGGAACGAATGTATGGGAGCGGTTGGACGTAGACATGTCCGAAAAAAAAGAGTAAAATTATGCCAAACTAATGATGCCATCTTATTCGATTACTTAATGCCTTCATAACTTGTGGTGATGAATTTCTTCATAACTCCCATATTTCGGGAGTAATTTGAGAAAATGTGAAATTTTACTATGAAAATGAGTGTATCGAGCTCTCTCCCTCCTGATTCCGGGCTTGTTTCAAGTAGCGGTCTCTAATATCATAATGCTAATACTAAGAGCTATATTTAATACTAAGACACATAGTGCGCCAAATGTGCACTTTCTGGGATAAAGAGTGATGTTTATTTTATAACACAATTTTTTTATTTTTTGTTTATTTTGTTGATTAAAACCGTTTTTCTAAAGGTTTACCTTATTACAATAACATTTCTGAGCAACCAATTAGAGAAGATATAAGCTAATTAGGATATATAATTAGGGACTTAAGGTTTACATATAAAACTGATGCACTAATGATTACTGATAAGAACATTGCTATTATTTAATTACTAAATGGCTCTTAATACACTAATTTAGCATGCATCATTTACTAATTATCACAATAACTAATTACCTTGCAATATTTAACAAAGGATACCTGGGATACCTGGATTTTATATAAATAGGTCACTATTAGTAACTTTAAAATCAGTGTTGATTTACACCTCGTTGTATCCAAGCTAATCTCGCAATGTATTTTCCAAATTTTAATACAAATCTTGATATTCACGTTGCTTTATGCGCACGCGCACATAAAGATTTACGCGACTTTAACTATTTGTTCAGTGTTTTAAAAGATAACAGTTGTGTTCAGTTATGTGAAAGTGCTGAAACAAGTTTAAAAGACTGGTGTCGTCGATTTTGCTACCGCATTTATGCAAAATGGACACAGTCTGGAAGAAGCACAGATAAGTTTCGGAAGAAACATGAGATTTGGCTACAGGCTGCAATTCAATGGCCGGAATTACAGAATGAAAATATGGAACCTTCTACAGAAAATATAAGTGACGTCATCGAGCCCATAATTTCTCCTGCTAAATCTGATGCTTCAACTTGTACACATCCTAGTCCTCGTAAATCTTTTGAGGACCTTAGTAACCGGCAAAAAAGAAGACGCACTGAAGATAGTCTTTCATGCAGCAGTAGCAGCGCTGAAATTATGTTTTCGGCCGAAAGGGCGCTTCAAAAGGCAGGACAAAGCGATACAGCTTATGTTATGAAATACTTGACGGAGAATCCAGAAGAGGCCTCAAAAATCAAAGCCTTCATTGAAGGTAAATCAATTCAGGTACGGGAAATATCCCCTTTGAAGGCATTGGCTCTTTATGTATCGATGAACTTATCGAAATGGCGCTATAACACTCTTCGGGATTTCAACACTCAAGAAGGAGCTCTTCAATACCCGAGTTACTACATGTTGGTTAAAGAAAAAATTAAGTGCTATCCGGCCAAAGAAGATCTCACAGTTACAGAGAGCTCTGCAAAAATCAAATTACAAGCCTTGATGGATTTAACCTCAAGAAGACTTATTAGGTCGTTAGAAACCCCTGTTGATCCCAATCAACAGCTCGTATTGACCAGCAAATGGGGTTTTGACGGATCATCTAGCCAAAACATTTATCATCAAAGGACGAGTGAAGATGAGCAAATCGATCTTGCTAGTAATTTTATGATTAGTCTTGTACCACTGCGGCTCGTCTCAAAAGGTGTAACAATTTGGGAAAACGAGCGACCATCTTCCACTTCATTTTGCCGGCCAATATTGTTTAAGTTTATAAAGGAAACCAAAGAAAATGTGCAGAGAGAGATGGCTGAAATCGAAGCAGAGATTGAAGCCTTAACTCCATCCACCATCACTGATGGAATTAGTGTCAAACACCAACTGCTGTTGACAATGATTGATGGTAAAATTCATTCCATTATATCCAATACAGCAGCTTCAGTGTGTGACATATGCAAGGCTTGTCCTAAAGAAATGAATAATTTAGAGTTAATCAAAGATAAACACGCAAACGAGGACATGTATAAATATAGCTTAAGCACCCTTCAC
This sequence comes from Cerastis rubricosa, assembly GCA_949152445.1. Lineage (NCBI taxonomy): Eukaryota > Metazoa > Arthropoda > Insecta > Lepidoptera > Noctuidae > Cerastis > Cerastis rubricosa. Next base: position 21,802,115 of record OX424532.1, read on the forward strand.
GCTTGGATTCGCTCAATGGAATGCTTATTACACATTTCCTACAAATTAGACATAAAATCATGGCAAGTAAGGGGTGATATAGCAAAAAGGCAAGTTGATGACAGGAAGAAAAGAGTTCAAGAGGCTGTAAGAAGAGAAACGGGCTTACTTCTCGATGTTGTGAAACAAGGCAGTGGATCCACCAACAATGGCAACTCGGCAAGGAGATTTTTTGAAAACTACACTAAATCTGCTGAACTGACCGGAATAGATGCTATGCTTTTAAGAAAAATCTGTGTGATCTTGCAGTGTATTTCATCAGGAGAGAAGATCAACGTAACTAAATTCCGAGAGTTCTGCTTTGATACTGCTAAGCTTTACGTGGAGTTATACCCATGGTATTATATGCCTTCTTCACTTCATAAAATTTTAATGCATGGGCCAGACATAGTTCAGAACATGTCAATTGTGCCCATTGGTTTTCTATCCGAAGAGGCATCTGAGGCTAGAAATAAAGATTTTAGAAAATATAGAGAGGGGCATTCTCGAAAGCATAGCAGTATCTCATGCAATGAAGATATTATGCACAATCTTTTACTGTCTTCTGATCCACTTGTTACAAGTATCCGTCCAAAAGGAAATAAGTTTGTAAAAAAATCTTCTTTTAAGGAATTTTATGAGCTTACGGATTCTGAGAAAAGTGATATCGAATTTGTTAACATAAATGATTTAGCGGACATCGATTCTGAATTTGAATTAATTGATGATGATGATGATGACGAAGATAATTAAATGATGTTATTGTTTTAAAATGTGTAACTTAGTAAATTAGAGCTTACATCTTAATTATTTATTGTACTTTTAATGAAACTAGGTAATTTATTATCAACTTACTTAAAAGTCATACTCTCATCAGTCCTTGTGAATATTTTTGTTAATATATATTTCTGTATATATATAATATATTTATAGACCTCTTAATAAGTCTGTCTGCGGTTTAAAGTAAATACAAATGGGGAAAAAACGTTTTTTTTTTTAAATTTTCATTTCCTTTTATCCCAGAAAGTGCACATTTGGCGCACTATGTGTCTTAGTATTAAATATAGCTCTTAGTAATAGCATTACGATATTAGAGACCGCTACTTGAAACAAGCCCGGAATGAGGAGGGAGAGAGCTCGATACACTCATTTTCATAGTAAAATTTCACATTTTCTCAAATTACTCCCGAAATATGGGAGTTATGAAGAAATTCATCACCACAATTTATGAAGGCATTAAGTAATCGAATAAGATGGCATCATTAGTTTGTCATAATTTTACTCTTATTTTTCGGACATGTCTACGTCCAACCGCTCCCATACATTCGTTCCACTGTGTGCCGGCTCGAGAAAGTACAAGTAAGAGAAGAAAGTGCGTGGACGCAAAAACAAGCGTCCGACTGTCGGCTCGGAATTCAGCACAGCCCACCGTGCGAACAAAATATTGGGATGGTTGAGAATGGGATGGGAGATGGCAGGATTTATTTATTTATTAAGTATGGGCACACCAACCACATATTCACAATAATTTTCAGATAAGATTATAAGTCTTCGATGCTGTGTAAATACATCAATTACAGGCATGCACAACATTCATATTAAAGGGTAAGCAATTATTCTAAAAACATTCATTACACATGTACAAAATAAAATTACATCTTACATTACATTATAGAATATTACAAAAAAAAAACAAATACAGTATCGAATCAATAGTTCAATGTCAAAAAAGTTAAATAATATTTTAAAGTAAAGTCAAATCTTAAGTTAAGTCAAATAATATTAATTAAATTAAATTTAAAATAGAAAATAATTTAAATTAACATGACATTAAATTAAGTTGTTAATAGATTAAAATTGAAAATTAAATCAACACTAAAAATCCCTGCTAATAACATAGAATAAGTAAGTAGGCAGCTGATTACGGGTCAGTTTGAATGATTTCGATTTTGCTTTTAAATATTGGTAGGCTGTTAAAGAAAATATCTATCTTAGATGTGAGATGAGGATTTATATCGTCTAAATTGGATGAATTTCAACCCTTAGACGCTTTAATAAAGGTTGTGAAAAATAATGAATTGCAACAGGAGATAAAAGGGATAATAGAGATCCTAATGGTCAAGTAATTAGAAAAGGTATAATTGGTGAACAGGTTTATTTTTCATTTGAAAATCCAGACAAAGGCTGTTTCGCTTGAACTAATCAAATCAGTATCATGTCCTTGCAATCACAATAAAAAGGAAGACTGGTAAAATCGAATACTAATCTGAGAGCGAAGTAGATTGGTGATTTAAGTAGGACGAACAGGGATTCCAGTTTAATTAACTCGGCCGTTCTTATTCTACTAGAAACATAAAGTATGTCTGTGTATTTAAGTATCTTAGTTTGAGGGTACAGTCTGACTAAATTATTGAAATGTGCGGTCTTCTTTTTTATCGTTCTTTATCATGTGGTTAGTGCCTAACCAGCCCCCGTATTCACTAACACTTCGATTCGATTTCGATTCGACAAGTCGTATGTCTATCTTGTTTTGGCATTACGAAAGCGAGCGAGATAGACATACGACTTTCCGAATCGAAATCGAATCCGAGCGTTTGTGAATACGGGGGCTGGTGTCAGAGTTTTAACCAAGCCAAGCCAAGCATGGGCCTCTGACTTGGCTTTACAAGCCGTCGAAAAATATCTCTCAAGCAAGCTGGTTTCTTCACGATGTTTTCCTTCACCGAAGCAAGTGATAATTATACAGTATGCACATGAATCCGAAAAACCAGAGGTTCAAACTCCGACCTATGACTTTGCAGTCCGACGCGCGACGGTCACACCACTAGTCTATCACGGCTTAATGTGCGGTAAGATACCATGGTTGAGTAAAGTATTAAACACATGGATCGTTTCTTGGAGAAAATCATCATTATCTTCATAATACTCCACACGTTCTTTCCACGTTCACATGTGCTTTACCTTCAAGCGATCAGCAAGCCATAAACATTAATGTCTTATTGTTTATTTTCTAACCCAATCCCGATGATCGTAACCTCTCAGAAAATATTGAGCGTATTAATAACTTCATGTTTTCTCATATTTAACTCGCCATTGATAAAATATTAAAAGAGAACTTCGCTTAGAATTCTAGTAAATCTTCAACATAATCGTAAATGATTTTGATCTAATGTTATTGCATTAGCCTTCGTAAGAAATAATGCGTAGGAATTTAATGCAGATTGTTAAACAGTGTCACGATCAAATCAAAGGAATGTACTCTCCGAAGGTGATCTAAGTGTCTCTATGGACAATGGGTATATTAATGTACTAGGTATGGCACATACGGAAGTAAAAGTTATGGTTTACAGAGGCCCATGTAAGCAAACTATAAAAATATATTATGATACAATAACTATAAATATAATTATATTATACTAGAAATATATTATGGCTTGTTTTTTCTGTATTATTCTATTTATAGCCTTGTGCTATCTATAATACCCAGGGACTCAAACTGTAACCGTAATAAGGTGTTTTTAACACTGTTTTTAAAACAGTTTTAACAGAAAAACACTTTTAAATGTAACAGATACAATACTGTTACCGAATCAATCTGTAACCTTTTATATGTGTTTTTCTGTTAAAACTGTTTTAAAAACAGTGTTGATACGAAAACCTGAAATAATCAATTATAGATTTAGTACGCTGCGTTTACCTGTTACACTTATTAACACTTTTATATCTGTTACATATATGATTCTGTTACCGATTCAACATGTAACACTTATAATTCTGTAACCTTTATGAAGGTGTTTTTAAGTCCCTGATAATACCTCCTTCTTTTACAAGATGCGACATTGTCAGTGATCATCTTCCTACCCTAGTCCCATGTTACTTGGGGTCCACTGTCAACAGTCACGCTATCATTTACTCGTATTTATTTCATATAAAACAAAATCCATCCATCGTCTCCTTGGTCTTCCTCTCCTTTCCTTCCCTCAACATTTTTATTCGTCTTCGACGTCATATGCGACATTGACACTGCAGATGGAATTTCAAGAGTTTTGACGATATTATTAACACCCATTCCAGTTCCTTTTAACATAACCGGAATGCAAGGATCCATAAACCTACATACAGATACAACTAATTTCCTAAAGCAATAAAACATTGTGACTATTTCCAGGTCATTTGAATCTTCAACTTTAATGTGTTAGATCTAAAATAATCTAATGTTGGATGAGTCATAAAGAAGTCTCTGACATTAGCCATTACCAGCATAGCAACAGATTTTAATTTCAGTTTTTAATCTTACCGCTACACTATAAAATTTTCGTTTATATGCAAGGTTCTGTTGCAAGGTAAGTTTGGAAGTTCGTAATTTTATTAATAAGTCATTCCCACGACTTGAAGTTATTTGAGTATTTATTATTCATACTTTCTAAACGAGAAACCACATATTTTGATTTAACATGTTTTGTCTATTTATCCTTATATTTTGTTGTTCTGCTTTACCATAGTTCATTTCCAATTCCAACATTAACAGTTTCTACAGTGTACGAGTACGACAGACCTTTTAGAGTGCCATAGCCTTGAGCCTAAGCATTAATTTGATTATGCAAACTGATCTTCTAGTGCCCCAGTTTCAGTATGAACTTATAGTTCAGTTGTTAGAAGTAACACTTTGGAGTTCAGCGACAATTGTGACATAAGATCTGTTTGATTCAGTCCAGCATTGTTTTCCTTGTGTTATTTTATTGTTCTGTTATGGCATTCGAAGTGTTGACTCACTGTGATGAATTTAATGTCTTTATAAAGAAAACATCCTTTTAAAGACTATCATTCTCTTACCACAGTTATTATTTTAACTTGAGTTCGAACGTGACCAAGACCAAGATTTTCATCTTTTAAAATACGCCGAGTAGCAGATGTCTCTGGAAAGTCAATGGAATCTTTTCATACCACCGTGTCATGAACGGGGAACTCCAATCTTAGCTACCATTATTACCCTTTATTATTAATAGATCGAAAAGCATTCATTTCTATATCCATACTATTACTAGTGTAACAATTGGCAACAGCCATAGGAAGTGGGCGACTGTGGTGAAATATGTGCCATACCATTTTTACACGGCATTTTATTTTGTGGTCGATGAAACCGATTGCGGTATTTTGATGTTTCGAAACGATGTACTGGATTTGATTGAAAAGTTAGCAATCAGAAATGGGGGGTATATCGATCGGCTTTTTCAAGTAAAATGTTTTAGCAATTCTATCTATAGAAGCAAAACATCGAGAGAAGTCAAAGGAATACGAGAATGTCTTGTTGGCATAGGAGTAGGACAGTTCAGGCTGACAAAAGTTGAATAGGAATTTATTGAGTTCATAATTATAAGAGAGCACAATCACATGTGGCAGTTTTTATCGACCGACAGATTAGTCACCTGGCTGAAATTTTCTTGGCAGGTTTTAAATACACAATGTGCGCACTCTCATATATCTTCATAACAATTAAGAATCCAAATCTTTAGTAACAACTGTAACAGAAGTTATTAGCTCACTTGATGAATTTCAACACAAAATAGACATAACTTTTCACAAACAAGTCACAAGTTAAGGGCTAAAGTAAAGATAACACACATCACGTTTTCCCTTAACTTCTAAAACAACACGATTAAGGAAAAGAGCTGAAGAGGATTTGAAAATAGATTTGATAATATAGCACGAGATTTAACTGAAAGGTTAAGATAACCTGCCATGTTTCACGATAACATTGACTGTGAGCGATTTGCTGAGATAATTCGAGAAGTATTAGAACAAGAATATCACATAGGATATGGCCGCCACGCTTTCCAAAGAGATAGTACAAAAGCTGAAATAGTACATAAATTTATGGCAACACGTTTTCCCAACATAAATCTGAGTATTAAGCAATGTGATTAAACGAAAGTGGTTGGTGACGGTAGGCGGAGCGTGGGATAGGCGCAGTCTCTATGTGGGTGCAGTGGTATCAAGGAGAACACCTACAGTTTGGTGACGAACTAATATGCTAATGTAAAAAACTCAGGATTTATAGTGATGTCACCGTAGACTCCCGGCATGTTGTCTTCTTATTGTTAAAAGTACATAAGCAAGTATTTTTTGTGTTGGAAAACTTTTCAAGATTGTAAAATGAATTTGGTTTGATTGTCAAGCAGATACTAACAAGCTCTTCGACACACATGATAATTTGTTTAGCTGTTTTTCTGTCACATTTCCTGATTTGTGACCATGAAGCTTTGAAAAACTTGACATGCCTCAGAATTAAAATCGAAAAATGGGTTATTTATAACACATTTTTCGATTTCACATTTCATTTTTGCAATAAATGAAGGTCAACCCAGTAAGAGAAATAATTCAGGTAACGCAAATCAAAAATGAGAGTGAAACAATTTTATCGGACGTAATAGCATTAAGATATGATCTATGTAACTAGGTCATCCAAATATACGCCATATTCGAATTGTTTCTCAAACACCTGTTCTGGTTCGTAACATAACAGCATCGTAATATAACATTGTTTGGCCTTGATTTACAGCTCACAATCCGCACATAATGACTGTGGACAAGTTTGTTGACCAAACAAAAAATGAGCGGACCAATCACACCGGATAGTGGCAAGTCGCAAGATGCAAGACAAAAGACACAGCCGTTACAAATTAGAAAATTCTATTGTACATATGAATTGCAAGCTGAAGTGTTTAAATTACCATATGTGAAGTATTTGTTCAACGATTGACAGTCGCGTCTCGTATACATCGAGGCCATAGAAAGTTCTTCATCTTGACAAAGCTGAAATTGACCATACACAAGCTGTTTAGGTGTGGATTTGCATTACAAATATTAGAATACAACTATTAGAATGGTCACTTTCGACGCGACATTATTTGGTAGCCGCCCAAACTTATCAGAAGTCATTTGGCTGCGGTTGAAAACGAAATTGAATATTTGAAATGTTTGTGTCAAGATACCTGCGGTATGGTTTCGGGGATAATTTTAACTGTGAAACTAAAATATGGTAGCAGGAAATTGTTCTCAGTTTGACGTACTCTACAGATGCTAATAGACTCGATAATAATGTAATGCTAATAATAGTTCGACTCATACAGACCTATGCGTAGATTGAGGAAGATTTGCATCAAAAATTAAAAATCTCGCCAACACTATAATAACAACTGTCGCCTAATTGATGTTATCTTTTCAAACTCTCACTCATTTAAATTCCAACAGACGACGTACAGAAACGTCTCTAACAGGCAATAAAAACTCTGAGTTGTGGGCGTCTCAGCAGACGTTCCCATGACGGCTGCAGAGTTCACAGTTAACCCAACTGTTAGTATTAAGCATTGTCACGTATCGACCTTTGCAAAACATGCTTACTTGTTAGTGTCCACGAATTGAATCCCTATGCCGACGCAATAAAGGGTACGAAGGAAGTAAAGATGATTTTGCATGATACGTTTCAAGTTATTGGAATAATAAAGGGCTTGCGACTTCCTCCTGATGTTTGCAAGCAGAATGCATGAATAGATGATGATGATAGAAACTTTCTCATGACTTGATTGGTTTTGTGTGAAGATAACGACTCTGTGGGTTACTAGCTGATTTCGCAGTAGTTACCCAAAGATATTTAAAGAAGAATTGTATGAAAATTGTCGAAAGAAACTAAGCCTCGACTCGTAAGCAAATATAGCGCTTGAAGAATATTCAATACCAATATTAATGGTATAATTTACAAGGGTATAAATCCAAATATTTCGAATTCACTAAAGCTGATGCAGATTCTCAATTGAGCATTTTGAGTTAAAAATTTTGTTTTTTAATTCATAATCAGATTTCAAATTATCTTATCAAATTTGTTTTCCATTGCACAATATTATTAGAGGAGACTTCTGGTTCTGATTGTATTTAATCAAAGAACAATTAAAATCATCACAGTATCAACACTGAAGGAAAATCTATTAAAGCAAGCAAACCTATTCACTCCAGATGTTTTAGAACAATCTAACGTTCCCAAAAGTGTTCGCAGTGCGAAGACAGACGATTAATTAGATGCAATCATAAGCTTAGTTCACACCCGAGGTCATCGACGTGAAGTTCATATTATTGATCACTTTAAAATAAATTGAATATACTCAAGAGGTACATCTACTGCCCATTTCTCTCAAGTCCACGTTTTCGGTATAACGGTCTGGCCTAACATGAAGATTGGCAATTTCGCGCCCATTGTGTGTCCACGTCCATGACAGAATACCTAGATGCCTTTTTGCTCTTTTCGTTCAGACTTCAAAAAGCTTTTAGACTGACATGTATAGGTGCATGATGGTCGGCGTAACTTGCTCAATTTTGATGGTTTTTTGACTGATCAAGATTGATGACGCAATCCTCAAATTTCTTAACAGTACAAGCCACATCTTCTATCTAAGAAAACCAGGGGCTTTTAAACTTTTTTTTTCTGTGCTACGACTCCACTAGACTCATCCCATCCAAAAAAGAAAGGAAGAAGCCTTTAACTTCAGAAAACATTTCGTACTATTAGCTTTTTGCACACGCGGCCCATATTTTGTCCGTAATGACGTCCGTTTTAATTTGACATTTAACTTCCTCATTGTTGATCAACCGAAATCGACTTCAATTGCTATTGAAATTATATAATTGCAGCCCGTGAGCCCGTACAATGTCTCTATTTAGCTGACATTTAGGGCTACAATCGGCCCTACCTTCGACACAGATCCATTTCATATGAACGGTCGTTCATCCTATTTTTATAAACCAGTGACCCTTAAATCTGACGCCAGACTTGGAAAATCCCGATGGATTATATAAATCTGACATAATATAGTTGTTATCTCAGTGGCGTGCGTAACGTGATAGATAGGTTTAATTACTAGCAGTTGTTAAAGCGGGAAGCGAGAAGACAAATCGCTTTTTATCATGGCATTTGCCATATCGTATGCCTTACTCAAAATCGTACAGCTTTTGGGATCTTGCTGGGTCAGGTTTTTTGTTTTCGAAAAAGAGAAAGCTGAGGGAAATATGTGAGGCCGGTCATTTACAGGTTTAGTGTCTTACGGGGTTTGGGCACAGCCTCCAAAAGATTGACAATATAAAGTGTTACAATTAGCTTTTTTTATTAGACTTAGAAGCAGTAAATTTGGCACTGACATCATTTAGCATTATAGGCAATAGGGCGATAATTTTACGTCTTTTTTCCCCCAAAGGTATACTTGTTTATTTATAAAATATGATTCATTACTATTACAATGTGACCTAAATCATTATTAAATTGCTGCTTCCGATTTAATATACCAATCATACGTCCTATCGATAGAGAAAGAATCTTTCTCAACAACGCTTCTGTTTAAAAACCGTGAGCACACATCAACTGCACATGGATCTTTGTGAAGCCGAGAATGAAGTAAAGGGCAAAACAAAACCGGTTGATAGTAAAATGTCCAGATTGCCGAATACCTCTGGGTCACGGTGTTCCGCCGTTAATTTATAAATTACCGTTTATATTTAACAGGATTATTATCGTGTGATGGTCGATAAAGCGGTTGAGCACGCATGGCAGGAAAAAGGGAATTTCTGGAATATTATTCGACAAATCGAAGGGCATAATGTTGCTTTGGGAGTCTCAAATTCACGAGGCTTTTGAAATACTTATTGTAATTTATCGCCCAATAGGTATACGTATAACATAATAGACGAGAATGTGACCAATTAAATACCGTCATTATTATTACACAGCTATTGTCTACTTCTTTTATACTTATCTATATTCGTCATTCGAATTCGCCGTCCCTTTCTTGCCGTCACAGTCCATCTAGTCCGGGGAATTTACGCCGAATATTAGGCTAACTTTGCATTAATTAAAAACAGCGACTTTTTTCATTGAATGTGTAGGGTATGGACAGGAGAGTATATTAAGCTGTTTCCCGCGAAAAGTTCACCTCCGCGTATATGTTTTTTTTAAGAAAACGTCTAATATGTATTTAACTTGGTGGAAAAAAATATAAACAGGTATGTTTATTTGGAGTATTTGTAGAACAGATTGAGTAGGTACTACAAGTAGGTCAGAAAATTAAACATTTTCGTCCACGGAACATTCGTTTTTTTTTAAAAAAACTTATAATTTGACTTCGTACTTAAGGCAAAAATATTAACAGGACAAAAATAGTGCTAAAATGATTTATATCACCATGTCTAACTATTATTATGAAAATTAAACAAATTCTGCTCCGGACTTCACAGAAAATCAAGAAAATCAAAAAATCTTAAATACTACTTACGGCAAAAATGTAACAGGATTTAAATTCATTTAATAATGAGAAATATATAAATCCAAACCTTAATCCCCCAAAATTAAACAAATTAGAGCAATAATTAATATTGTCAAAGTAAAAATTAAATTACGATGCACGGTGTCAGCGCTAAGCAGCGTGCGGCGTACGGCGTGTGCTAGTGTGCGTAAAAAAGATAAGCGCTGCGTTCATTGTGTGCGTATGACTGTGTTGTTGTTTGAGTCGGTGTTTTATTGAGTTATGCGATTGTACACCTTATTTCTATTTCGGAAAGATCAAATTCCTATGAAAGTGCTGCGCCAAATATAAGAATAAAACTTGCAGACGTATTTTACGTAAACATTAATTGATTTTTTTTCACGATTTGCTCTAAAGTGTTTAATTTTCGTGTAAATGGGTTAAAAATAGCCTTTAGATGAAAGTTAAACTAAATTAAACCCTGTTACCTTTTTGCCTCAACCGCTATTGTAAAAAAACTGGTAATAATAACTTCCGGTAGTACAATTTGTTTAATTTTGTTTATTGGCGGTGTAATATATTAATTTAAGTTATTTTATGTAAAGAAACCGCTGTTTATATTTTTGCCTTAAGTACAATCCAAAAATTTCGTAAATGTTTTTTTACCGTAATTTCCGTGGACGAAAATGTTTAATTCTGAAAAAATATATTACTGTCACCAATTCTTTACCTAAAGTAACTAAATTTGTCCTGTTAACTTTTTTTCCCATGTTTTTATTCACAAAAACGCGTTTTCGTCTTTTTCAGCTTGATCCGGTCTCGGAAAATGTTTAATTTTTTTTTATTATTTGAAGAGCTAAGGTCAACTACACGATTCAAGAAAAAAATCGCTGTTTATATTTAATGCAGGGTTCAAGTGTAAAAGCCCTGGACTAATCCATCGTTTGTCAAATTGAACATGTGGATAAGTGGTATTTTCTGGAATTTGGACCTGTCTGAGCCCTGACGTAGCACGTGTGCGTACGTTTAGCTACATCTTCAAGTTATAAGCATGCTTATCTCAAGATCATTCGGATGCCTACTTCATGCTACTCGCATGGCCACCGGTTATTCAAGAGCACTCGGACTTCGACTTGACGCAAGTGCACTTCCGATAAGTTCTGCTTTGTGCCAAAACTTGGCAGGAAATTGACTTTGGTGTGTTCTGTGCTAAATGAGGATCGATCGTTCATCTAGTGATTGTACATAGAAATGGATTGAGCAGCACGTTTGGATGTGATGTTTTGCAGCTAAGCTGATAGTAGGCCGTTTTGAGATAACTTCAGTTTTGTCACTCTTGGAAAAGAACTTTAGTAACAACTTGGGTTTATTAAGACATCAGCCTAGTATGACAACCCCTTCAAGTGACTCTATACAGCAGCAGAACTTAAGTGCTTGCAATTTTTTTGCCGCATATTCCCGAAGATGTCCATTAGATTACACTTGTTAAGAAGAATGTGTAGAAGATACTTTATCGGAATTAAGATTCATTCGAAGGCCAAATCAAAGAAACCTACTAAGTTTACGCTTGTCCGACTTTTGAAGGGTCAGAATTGTAGGACAGTTCGTTCACCTATTCAATGCCCAGGGGGTGAATTATTAATAGGTGCCCATTCAAATGACGTCATTAGGGGTTGCCATTAGCCGTACATTCCCATAAGTCATGTCGTACGGAGACCTCGACGATTCGTACCTCTACGAATCGTCGAGTTGAATGAACTTGTTTGCTTACGACTCCTTGGTATGACTAATTACATTGATTGAGTAATAATTGATAGTGAAGAGGTTGTGTTGTTTATTGCCATTCGATTAATTTAAAACTGTAATTAATACTACATTAACAGTTATCAGGTTTTGTATTGTATTATTGTCTGCTAGCTGTGCTTTTTGTCCATGACCTATTTTATGAACATTGTATTTCAGTGATGTTCCAATCAATGTCTGAATTTTTTTTAAATATTTCATTCAGTTTTTTTTTGCGTAATTGCTTGATTTCAGAAAGTAGGTAAGTACATTGCTGTCATATCAAAATATGTGTGCATTTTATCAAGTTTCATAATCAGCATTTGTGTCAAATAATCATAAACAATAAATAGATAATAGGACTGAATGGCATATCAAGCAGTTAATTTTAGAACATGTAGATAATTATGCAAAATTGAGTGTTGTGTCACTTGCAGATTTAATAGGCTAGTAGAGTTTGTAAGCTTTATCAAATGAAATGAGAAAATTACAAATATAAACATTTTGGTACCAGATACACAAGATTTTTTACCAATTAGTTATTTGCCATGTGGCACTACACTTTTTGTTCAGTAGTACCTACTCATAATTCTTCCATTATATGCTTAATGGAAGAATTTTGAGTTTCTCATGTGTGTATATGTATCTTATTTTAATTAAGTATGCAGAAAAACGTAATTTCTTGATTCAAAAGCCATAAACTTGACATTGGAATAACTAGTTTTTAAATATGCAAAATATAATTGCAATGGATTAAACAGATTTCTCTAAAACCATCCATATTATTATGCATCATAAATGGAAAGAAAGTGTTACAAAGATTTGAAATATTATTTAATCAATGAGGTTTCATCCTTTATTCTGTATGTATTGTAGTAAATACTATTTGTTGGCATTATACCATAGTAAATGATGATGCGGCTGGGCCATCTGCCAGACTGGGTCAATAACCGACTCTCTATGTCTATGGTAGGCAAATCAAGTTTTTTTTTCTGGGTAACTAGGTAAAGTTTATGTATCACATATTGCAAAATGAAAGTGGATTGTGAAAAGGATGTAACAGATGAATTTTGAAAATATATTTTTAAAGACACTTAAAAATGTTTAAATTGAAAATATTTAATAATTTTTCTGTTAAAATTGGATTTTGTGACAAATTTATAAAAATGATCTTTTTTTCTAATTAAATGGAATTAAAAAATCAATTTGGTAAAATAATAATATCAAGTGGGTATAAATAAATTAAATAATTTGACACTAAATAATATTACAGAAAGGTTTAAACATTAAAGCCAGTAGTAACAATTCTAATTCACAGATCCAAAGTCACAGTGAGGCAGTCCACATAAAAATAGATGAGTTCCACATTATTTTTGCGACACCAGTACGACAGATCGGCCGTCTCAGTCTGTTCCCAACACACAGTGTTATTTTTAAAACTATCCCAATTCCCTAGAACTGTCTTGTATAATAAATGGGTATATCAAATTAATGTGCACCAATCGAGTGCCACGCTACTTTGCAAACTGAACTTGTCGTATCCTATTAAACTACTGTTCCAATCCAAAATTATCACGTCTGCTCACAACTATAAATAGAAAATTAAATGCCCTGGAAATGGTAAAACTGCAGCTCTGCGATGATACTGCCTGATACAATACGATACGTGTGCATTCACTACGTACGTAAACAAATATATGAGGAAAAACACAGGTGTTTCTTACATCGATTAACAGGCAAGCAACAGGTGAAATTCGATGAACAAGGATACCGTCTTACGGTCTAGTCGCAAGAAACCTGCCTTGGCGTGCCACCGATCTTCTCAAAAACATACTTTCACAACACATCAGCAGCTTAATACATAAAAAATCACCATCACCTACTAATATCACTCTTTCCACGTAAGGTGAATAAAACAATAAATACCTTTTCCTTCGCACGTCCGGCATGTTTTTGCACTGTTTTCGCGATCAACGCACCTTTACTTTCAGCCATTTCAATCACTGTTTCATTACAAAACGTCTTTATTTCGATACACTATCAATCTGCAACCGAATCAGGCTGCAGCTGTTTGCTGTCACACGTCAAAATCCAAATGCGTGCTGTCGCCGTATTGTACTACCGCGAGTGAGAGAAAATTGACACCCTAGCGCCTCGTTGTAAACGCTTTGCATCGTGCATCGTTAGTTACTGCTATTAGTTGTAGCAACTAACCCAATAGATGGCGTTAAAGTAAGCTTGAACTTTCGCAATAATTCCCAAAGTTATTTGCCATTTGCCAATGCAACCCAAATTCTGTTTTGTATGTAGAAACTGTAGAAAGTCATGTGAAAATAGCAACTTATTTCTATTGGGATTTCTTTCTTGAAATGTTTTGCCCTGCGATCTAGCGGATTTTTTATCAATCAAATAACCTACAGTAGTCAACTATCTTGCGTCAAAAGATGGCAGACCAATTGTGGTAATTTTTACTAAAACATAAAACAAAATGGATGAGAATGATAAAAATTATGTGGTTAACTATAGTGCTCGATATTTTTAAAATAATCTAGATTCATTTCATGAATCGTGGCTGCATGCGTTCCGGAACTAAAAAAAAGAAAAAATATTTTGACATTGACACTTCAGTCAGCTTCAGCTTAACTTCGAATTTTGAACACTTTGAAAGAGTCAAAACAAAACGTTACGCTTGGTTTATTTAGTTTATTTATTTACTGCATATAAATATTTGATTAATTGATTTATTTTTTATCTTGAGAAACACCTATTTTCCACGAAATCATGGTAAAAACCATAACTTTCTAATTTTATTTGCAAAACTTAGTTGCAGTTGTTATCATAATGCTGAACTTTGTTTTAGGAGCCGAAGACAGAACTTCAGCGCAATTATTTAGCTGAAAATCGTCGTAAGGAATTGGAAGTATACCAGCGAGCGCTGGATATCCAATGGCTGAACAACCGCATGGAGGATGGCCGTATGAACCGGTGTCTGGCGCTCATACACCGGGAAGCTGAGATGGAAAAGAATTTTCAGGAGGTAAACTAAATTATATGGTAATGGGATCTATTTTGGACAACCATTTGTCTCCTATCTTTCGTCGCTTAATTTAATTTAAAAAAAAAGAAATGCTGACCCTTATTATTTCATAGTTATGAGGGTATCATAACTGTGCTGACTGAGCATTTCAACTGGGAAAACATTCACATATAGGAATAATTTATACAACAAAGAAAATTCACTTAAAACACTTGGTACATCGTTCTCACATAATGCACCATCTCAACACAAATGATGTAACCAAGGTTTTATTAACAAGATTCTGAGAGTGTCCATGGAGTTTCTTGCCCATTCTTCTCCATAGAGATCTATGCCTTGGAATGGGCAACTACAGTACTTTCATAGTTATAATGTCTTGTGACTGGGACTGTAGCTTCATTTTAATTGTTGTTCGACTATTCAAAAGTGCCTGGAACTGGCCTACTTGAAATAAATGATTTTGATTTGATTTGTCTGACAAAAATGATGATTTTAAATAGCGATTTCAACATATTAATATGTGAATGTTTTAACTGTGCAAATACATGGTAAAAGACAAACAATTACACTGTATTTCTTTTTCAATTCAGAGAACCGATCATGCAGCTATTGTAAATGCCAGGGCTGAAAGAGAAACAAAGTTAGGCATCGAAATAGCAAAGGTGCGGCGTGAAGAGGTCTGCAGACTGCTGAGAAGACATTACTTAAGAGAACGGGATCCCAGTCTTAGGGAACTGTCCAAGAAACTGCAAGCTGGATATGTCTGCAGGGATTTGCAGCAACAAATACTACATAATGAATATAAAAAACTGCAGGATAAGGTATGACTACAATCTATACAGGGTTATTGGTAAAACACCTACAACCTATTAAGAGGTCATTCTACTCATCATTATGAACAACTTTTACTATGAGACCAAACCCGAAATCATGAAAAAATAATCTGCTGTTCCCTACATTTTGCCGAGTTATCCATGCTAATATTATAAAGCTGAAGTTTGTTTGTTTGCTTGCTTGAACACGCTAATCTCAGGAACTACTGATCTGATTTGAAAAATTCTTTCAGTGTTAGATAGCCCATTTATCGAGGAAGGCTATAGGCTATATTTCCATGTGAATGAAGTCACATGCAACAGCTAATGTACAACAGAAAAAGCATAGCCTGCCAAACGTCCTGGTACACTGAAACATGTCCCGGTGTGGAATGTTGTGTCCTGGTCAATAAGTCAGTTGTCCTAGTCTGTTGGTTGGATTATCAGGACAGAATTGTGAAATTGTGTGGCTGTTCTGCTTACTAACTAACCCCAGGGTGACACTCTTCATCCCCTCAATAAAAGTCTTGGTTATGCCTCTGTTGTAGATATTAAAATTGAATTTTAGTTAATTATTGTGATTGTAAAGACCATGGCGGTCATTTTTACCTGACTTATAAAAAAAAGAGGAGGTAATGTATTCCACTAGCATTTTTGTTTTTTTTTTCACGTCTTTTGACGTTGATTATTGTTGTTTCAACGATTTTTCTGTGATTACTGGTCCGATTTAACTGTAAGTATGCAGATTGCATACTTGCTATAAAATATGGAAGCCTACATTTTTGCCTTACAATATATTCAACCTATGTCTCACACAGTTCACAGGCCTCCTCCATGTTAGAGATGGGCTGAGTGATGATTTTTCTGTATCTATGACTGCATGACAATGACAAAAAAACATCAATGACAGGAACAATGACAAAATCATCAATGATTTTTATTTGTCTAAGTATTAGAACTCGTTACTTCAATTGTGACAATTGTGACTAGATACTCAAATGATCGCGGAACGGCTTAGTGAAATTATCATTAGTTTTTATTGTAGGCATTGGTCGAGTTTGTCAGTTAGCGCTCGTAATTAAATTTTTCTTAGTTTGTGACATTCATGGCAGGGTATTTTAAGGCAGCGCATATCGCACGCAAACGTAAACAACGCAAGTGAAAGCATTATTGCCGTTTCGTGCATTCAGTCCCGGTGATTTTATCGAAATATGCGAATTCTGTGACTTCAGAATCGCCGATCGCACAGCCTCGCAATGTCGCAATTCACAGTATTCACACGCTCGAGTCGAGACGGCCCGGGACCGTCCGATCCGAATCACCGAAGTTTGCGTTCATTCTAGTAATGATTTTAAACATTGATGATTTTGTCTTTGTTATTGCATGATGAAATGATTTTAAAATATCGATGATTTTTACCTGTGATATGATATCAGACTCATCTCTACTCCATGTGGGCCATGATGATCCACAAAGCAGGCCCACTGTGTCCTGAATTGAATTGGTTGATTGGAATATTGAATTCTAGTGGTTTCCCTCAACCAATCAACTGTAGGAAGTTGCCAATACCCTTCCATTTATAACATTTCATCATCATCATCAGCCTGTACTCGTCCACTGCTGGACATAGGCCTCTATCATGACACGCCACTGAGCAAAATCCTTGGCCACTCTCATCCAGCTCTTGTTTGAAAAGGTAACGACAGAGTAACTTTCGTATTTATATCATACTAGCTGTTACCCGCGACTTCGTTCGCAGGGAAATATTGATGTGTATGTGTGAGGACAAAAAGGCCTATGTACTATTCCAGACTATAATCTATGTATGTCTGTTCCAAATTTCATCCAGATCCGTTCCGCGGTTCTGGCGTGATTGAACAACAAACATCCATCAAAAGCAAAAAAACTATCAATCACTCATTCAAACCTCGACATTTATAATAGTAGTAAAATGAGTTACCTTCCAGGCCGAAGATATGCGCGCAAACAACGTGCTCCTCCGCGCTTTATACGACAACAAAGATGCCGCAGAACATGAAGAGAAAGAGAAGATTGAAAGCACGACACAGTACTGCAAGGAATTGCAACAGCAGCTCGTGAACAGACAGCTGCAGAAGCAGTGCCAGTACGAAGAAACCTTGATCGAGAAGAAGATGCTGGAGGACGTTATGCGGACTATGTATGATGAGGATAAGAGGTGGGTGGTTGGTGTTGTTTTAGTTAATAGTTTGACTGTTGAATTTGCGTACATTGTGTGCACCTGTACCTACCTGCGCCGTCGATTAGTGAAAAGTGGGTAGAACTAGTTCTGTATGGTGTCGGACGTAAAGGTTCTGTATGGTGTCGGACGTAAAGAATAGCACCCTCCCATGTCTTCCCGTGGGTGTCGTATGAGGCGACTAAGGGACTTAGCAGAGAATGGGCAGCAGCGTTCTCTGTGCTTTTGTAACAACCGTACTGCGATCGCCAACCCGCCTGCCAAGCGTGGCCATTATGCCAAAACCCCCCCTTCTTGAGGAAGGCCTATGTCCAGCAGTGGACGTCTTTCGGCTGAAATGATGGGTAGAACTAGCAAATAAATAAATAAAACCATTCATTATTATTTTGAAACTGGCTTCTCTAGAAGTAAGGTGTGCTATGTCGCGCCCATGCAATCTCGGAATCTCGTTGATTATATTCAGTGGCGTCACTTCTGTAGCTAGTCTTTAAAGAGGCCTAGCGCAGCAAAGAACTAAACTAAGGTAATGAATGATTTTGCTGATCAATTATGAGTTATGTAATCATAGCTAATTTACAAGACCATTGTTGTTAGTCATCAATCATGACTTGAAGATGCTTCTGAAGAATTGATAAAATTCTCGTCCCGTTAATGGTCACATGTAGAAAAAGCACCTGCAGTTGGCGAGCGCCGCAAAAGCGTACACTCTAAAATATATTTGAGATTAATTTTAATATTATTTAAATCTGTAATTTTATGTAGTTAGACCTCGTAAGCTTACCATATAGAAGTTTACACAACATATTACTGTCAGAATATGAGACGACTGAAGTGCACTTGTAATGTTTAATTTAGCTTTTAGTATAAAATCCCACGTTTTTGCATTTATTTAGCATAATTGACGTATTCAATTATTAGTCGTTAGTTAACTAAATATTGCCCAATACTACATTCCAGAGAACTAAAACAGAAACACGAGCAGACTGACAAGATGCGCTATGAGATGAAGACGTTCATGCAAGCTCGCGAAGCGTGGAGACAGAAGCAGAAGGAGATGGTCATAGTTGAGGAGCGGCAGATCGAGGAGCAGTGCAAGATGTTGGCTAACAGGAACGCTGATGTGTAAGTAGTATAGAAGTATTTTAACCTTTTGAACGCCAGAGCATAAAAGCACGCGCGTGCCCTCCACGCCAAGCCACAAATTCACTGCAAGTACTTACAAATAAAGAAAGGGATTTCAAGAGTATTGTTAACTTATTTCTTGATAAGACATTTAATATTTGAGATATACAGGGTGTAACGGAAAAGGTATATACATACTTAAGGTTGTGCTACAGACCATCAAACTGAAAATGTTTCTCCATCGCACAACATCGTAATAGCGAAAAAATTCTCTGCTGCCCCATACATTTGGGTCGAATAGGTATATTCAATTTTGTATGGGGCAGCTAATATTTTTTTCGCTATTACGATGTTTGTCCGATGGTGAAACATTTTCAGTTTGATGGTCTGTAGCACACCCTTAAGTATGTATATGTTACCGGCCAAACCCGATTTCCGGCTAAACTAGTTTGTCCTAGGCCAAAACTCAATCAAAAGAACTCTGCACCCCATCTAAATGGGCTAAGGTAGAACTGTGACCATAAACGCGCGAGCTGAGCGAGCGTAGCGAGCGATGCCACATCCAAGTTGGGCGCATTGTCAATGTTTTGTTGGGGTTAGTATATTCTGACACGATAAACCAGTAAACCGGTTTGGCCTTAGGACAAACTAGTTTGCCCTGAAATCGGATTTGGCCGGTAACATATATACCTTTTCCGTTACATCCTGTATAGATCACATTTTAAAGATATATAAATAAACACACACAAAAGTAATGATTTAAATTGCTTATTTCGTGTTATAGTGCAACAAATTTGTTGCTACATATTCCGTCGTTGGCGTACAGGGCACACGCTGGCTTGTCACGTATATGTGACAATGGCGTTCAAAATGTTAATACATGTCTTTAGAAGAAGGCTTGCCCCTATTACGTAACTTGCGTAATGAGGGTATACTGTAGGGTAGGAACATCTCTCCTCACCAACCCGTACTGGACCTGCGTGGTTGATTACGGCCCACTATCCGACACAGAGGGAGGAGGCCTTTTTCATTGGTCCAACAGCAACACACTATTCCCAACCTCTGCATCACTCACTACTGTCACACACTGTCTACACATGCTGTACATAACAAAATAGAACCCAAACATAAAAACTGAAAGACCAGAAATGTACCTCTACAGGTACATTTCTGGTCTTTCATTGGTGTTTGGGTTCTATTTTGTAAGCTATGGTATTGTTTTTTTCCAGTACTGCTGAAAGAGCGAGAAAACTTAAGGCCAAAGAAGAGATTAATGAAAAAATGTCGGCTAAAATATTAGCAGACGAGGTAATATAAATTATAATACACAGCTGTTATTTTTAACCCCAACCAAAAAAGAGGAGTGTTATAAGTTTGACGTGTGAATCAGTGTATCTGTTTGTCTGTCAGTGACATCGTAGCTCCTAAACGGATGAACCGATTTTGATAAAATTGGTTTCGTTTGAAAGGTGTTTTAATCGAGAGTGTTGTTAGCTATGTTTCGAGAAAATCTGCTTTGCTGTTTGAAAGTCATCACCTCTTATCCAGTTGATAAAGATATCACTTAATCAACTGGAAAAGAGGTGATGACTTTTGAACAACTTCTACGGGTCTGGTCAATTCCAAATTTGAAATCTTCTCACTTGACACCATAGGCATTGCCAGGGGGTTGCATACCCCACTCTTTATTAGGAGCTCGAATTTTATTTAAATTTATAACTTTCCTTGCTTTCGTTAATTAACAAGAAGAGGCGTAACGCCGAGAAAGGTGGAACGAATGGAAGAAGACCTATGCCCAGGAGTGGGACAGTCAAGGCTAAGAAAAAATGATTATCCACAGGTCGACATAAAATTTAAAGACATATTTGTCGTTCCTTAGTGCTCTAAATTTAACTTTACCTGAGCGTTAGTACGACATTAAACTTTTGGGCGGCGACTTCGTACACGTGGCAGTCATAAATTATCCCCTGGACCCTGACCTGGGTTAGGTTATGTTACTGGAAACCACCTGCAGATGGCGGGAATGTTAGTGCGCCAAACGTGAAAAGGTAGCAAATAGACAGCCTCTTTTACCTTCGCATTTATAATATACTAGCTGTCCGGCGCAACTTCGTTTGCGTCACATTTTCCCCGTTTTCGCAACATCTTTCATTGCTGCTCCACTCCTATTGGTCATAGCGTGATGAAATATAGCCTATAGCCTTCCTCGATAAATGCGCTATCTAACACTGAAAGAATTTTACAAATCCGACCAGTAGTTTCGGAGCCTATTCAATGCAAACAAACATACAAACAAACAAACTATCAAATCTTTCCTCTTTATAATATTATTATTATTATAAGTTTAGAAGTATCAGTCTTAAATCGTAACAATATTAAATAGTCTGTTTTTTATATCAACTACAATTAACTCGAACACTGTCAATTTGTTTAAGCTTTCACAGTCTATAAGTAAACTTACTTAACGCTGTCACTCACCGGATATACTTCCATGATTGTTAGTTCAATTAACTCGGTCTAAAGCAGTCCTATGCTGGCCAAAATCTTACCCTAAGCTGCACCACAAGACTTTTTCCTCTGGCTTCCGCATATTGTCTGTTTTAGCTACCTTTTCATCGGTCCATCTAGTTGGGACGCGTCCCACACTTCACTATAAATGCTCTCCCACATCAACTTACCAACACAATATCCACAGGCCAACCGTCAAGAACGAGTGGACATGATAAAGATGCTGCAAGAACAAGAGTTCTTGGAGAAGAACCACCTAGATGACCTTGCGGAGAAGAAGAAGGCAGACCAAGTAAGGAAGCAGACTCTAGACGCTATCACTGGACAGATCGCTGAACACAGGAAGGCGGCGCAGGATCAGAAGGATGCTGAGGCCAAGTTTAGGAAAGAGGTGTGTAGATAAGGTTGCTTTTGTACCAGCCAGAGTTGCTCAAGTCATCACCTGCCTAACCTTTTCCCAACTGAGTTGGGGTCGGCTCCCAGTCTAACCGGATGCAGCTCAATACCAGTATTTTACATGGAGCTACTGCCTAACTGATCTCCACAACCCAGCAACTGGACAATACGATACCCCTTGATAAGATTGGTTGTCAGACTTTTGGGCTGACCACTGACTACTTGTAACAACTGTCAAAGATTCACAAATGACAGCCGGGAACAACAGCTTAACCTGCTGCTGGTTGCTGGCTGGTGGAGTTAGAGGTTCCTCCGTGGCTCGGAAGGCTGGAAGCTGACCCCAAGATAGTTGCGATAAGGCTACGCAGATAATGCCAATAGATGCTTACATCTATCAAGGGAGTTCATCAGTAAAAGAGATGCATTTATAATTACTTGAGTGCTGACTGTTCGTGTTAAAAAAATACTTTTCTAGTCCCACAGATTTCAGACTCCCACAGTTGTTACATAATTTACGTTTGATCGCCACTTATATAAATATCTATTGTACGTTATGTATTTAAGTGGATTTTAAACAGTTTGGGTTGCAATGGAATTTATGAACTTGGTATTGATTTCATAATATTTATCTAAGATTATTAATTTGAATTATTATCACTTTTTAGACCGAAGAAAAAATGGCGCAGGACTTAGCCAAAGAACGGGAGAAGAAACAGAAACTGAAAGAGAAAGGAAAGCTGTATTCTCAAGAGTTATTGAAGCAGATACAGGACAACGCTCGCAGGAGGAAGATCGAGCATGACATGGAAGAGGGCCGCGCCGTAGAAGTGTTCGAGTATGATAGGAAGTGGTAAGTATAACTTGCAAGAGTTTGTGGCGACCTAAACGGACTAGTGACTTATCCTACATCGTTTTCATCATCATTCTCTTGCCCTTATCTCAATTCGTCTTCTTCTTCCATACTTGTCATCTCATGGGATACCTCCTTTCTTGCCATATCATCCTTCACACAGTCCATCCATCGTTTCTTTGGTCTTCCTCTACCCTTATATCCATCCACATTCATACTCAAAACTTTCCTCACGACATTTTCCTGATTCCTCCGCATCACATGCCCATACCACGACAACCGATTTCCACACATCTTTTCAGTCACCGTCGCCACTTTCAGACTTTCTCTAATGTACTCATTCCTTATTCTAACCATTCGCGTAACAGCAAACATACCCCTTAGCATTCTCATCTCAGCCACATGCAAATGCCTTTCATTTATCCCTTTTGTGGCCCAACATTCTGATCCATACAAGACATCAGGTCTAACCATTGTTTTATAAATCTTCCCCTTAAGTTTAAGGGGAATGCGGATGTCGCAGATAGTTCCCGTGACCTGCCGCCATTTCATCCATTCAATGTTTATTCTGACTTTTCTATATCATTTTATTCAAGTTAATACCACTACATCTCGCGATTAGCATATCATACAGGGTGGATGGAACTCCGACGTGAAAACGGTTACCACCTACTTAGTACGTCATTCTGAACCTCCCTAGATAGAAATAGTACAGCGG
This sequence comes from Cerastis rubricosa, assembly GCA_949152445.1. Classification (NCBI taxonomy): domain Eukaryota; kingdom Metazoa; phylum Arthropoda; class Insecta; order Lepidoptera; family Noctuidae; genus Cerastis; species Cerastis rubricosa. The sequence continues at coordinate 21,825,859 of OX424532.1, forward strand.
TAATTTAAAAAAAAAACGTTTTTGTCTCGGGATGCTCGACAGAAGTGATAACTAGTGATCGGATATTCGGATGCATATTTATCTAAAGTACGTTTTTTCTTGGTACAAAAGTATGGATGCGGCTATTTAAATGCCAATTTTTGTTGCGGGATTGCGAAATTTCAAAATTCTTTAGTAAGTATAAAATGTAGTAGGTACTCAAAATGTCGTAACGATTAAAATTTATTTCCAAACTGGCAAGTTTGTTGAAACTAACAAGGAAAAAATTCAACAACTATTTGAATTCGTATTTTTGTGCTGAAATGTCGAATGCTAAAACAAAATGGTAAATACCTATGTCTGGGCATAATTAACTAAGTAGACTAGTTTTTTATTAAACTCCTTTTCCCATACTGACGCGCGCTCCATACTAGCCAACACTCAAACTTTACGTAAATATGCATCCGAATATCCGATCTCTAGTGATAACTTAAACTAATTTAAGCTTGCTGCCGTATGTGTGAGAAATCAGACAGAGTGGCGTCGTAACGCGTTACGTTACGAAGCGGTTTACCCTTCCATAAGAAGTTATTACTTCAAAAAACAGTTATTGCCTACAAAAGTGCAAAATGTACATAGTCGAAATTTATGGAACAGCAGTTTTATTTAAAAAATCTGGTTTCTAACCGTCGGGTTGTGTTTCATCAGCAAATAACATTTGCTTGTGTCCGCTCACTTGGTTTTATAGAGGGTGCGACACTTGACAGTGACAGACTGACACTTCGCAGTGTTCTTCATATCTGTAAAGAGTTTTGGTTACAAAACATATAGTATTAGGTCTGTTCTCACAGAAGGGTAGGGGAAGGGTAACGTAGAAAAAGCTCAGAGCGTCTCCAGATGCGGACGAGGTACGAGTGTCCGAGGGCCGAGGTCCGAGGGCCCGTCAGATGCGCAGAAATGCTGATCTTGGGTCTGGACGACTCTTTGGCCCAGGAGGAGGTGGTCGCCGCCGTCACCAGGACCGGTGGGTGTCCTGCCGAGCAGGTCAGGGCCCTACGTCACCCGGCACCCTACGTCTGGACCACTCGGGCATGCTAACCGTTATGGTAAGCTGCCCTGTGGCGACGGCGAGAACAATTGTGGAGGCTGGAAGGCTCCTGGTGGGCTGGGTGTCAGCGCAGGTGAAGCTGCTGGAACCCCGACCTCTGAGGTGTTACCGCTGCCTTGTGGGGCAGTTGTGTGTGTTCAGTGCACCTCGGAGGTGGACCGCAGCGGCGACTGCTTCCGATGCGGTCAGCCCGGTCACATGGCCGCGGCTTGCTCCGCCGCGCCGCACTGCACTGCATGTGCGGCGGCGGGCAAACCGGCCGATCACCGGGCAGGGGCAGGGCCTGCGCACCACCCACCAGCACCAGGGGCAGGGGAAGACCTTCAGCCACCGCGTCCACCATCACCGGCGCCGCAACCACCGCCACCGTCGCTTCCCCCGCTGCCGCCACTACTGCTGCCGCAACACCTGTTGCGGGGCCCTCACAGGGGGCCCGGGAGGGAGCTGAAATGGAGTGCCAATAATGGCCCTATTACGCCTCCTCCAGGCGAACATTAACCACTGCCGTTGCGCTCAGGATCTGTTGCTCTAGAGCATGGCGCAGTGGTTGATTAACGTCGCCGTGGTCTCTGAGCCGTACTTTGTTCCGCCCAGGGAAGAATGGGTCCATCCAGTCTTCCCTGGGCGGGACAAAGTACGGCGACGTTGATGCCGCTCTGGTCCTCCAAGACCTAAGGGGCTCAGTGGCCATAATTTCGTCGGCCGCCGCCTTACCCCGACCCTTGAGTGTCAGGAAGGGTTAGGAGTGCGTAGCAGCACGGTTCGGGGAGATCGTCGTAGTGGGAGTCTACTTCTCCCCGAGCCGAACTCTCGCCGAGTTCCACAACCCCTCATGGAGTTGAGTGTCGTCATCTGAAGCTATTCCCTAACCGTGCTTGTGCTCGGGGACTTCAATGCCAAAAACTTGGGGTTTTCGTTGCACAGATGTGCGGGGTAGGATGCTGGAGGACTGGGCTCTGAAGGCGGGCCTGGTCGTCCTTAATCGGGGTTCTGTCCCCACGTGTGTGCGGATGCGGGGCGAGTCAGTGGTGAACATCATGTTCGCTAGCCCCGCGCTGTCACCGCGTGTCGTTGACTGGCGCGTCATGGAGGGGGTGGAGACCTATTCCGACCACCGGTACATCCGGTTCGATGTCTCCGCCCAAGCCTCAAGCGCGCCGGTCCAACAGGCCCCGAGTGGTCCGCGTTGGGCGCTGAAGCAGCTGGACCGGGAGCTCCTCCTGGAAGCCTCGTTAGTGCAGGCCTGCGTGACATCACCGAACAGGCCTGCCGACATCAACAACGAAGCAGGGTGGTTCCAGGAGGCCATGTCGGACATTTGCGACGTGGCAATGCCCCGTGTTCGGCCAGGAAGCGCCCGGCGTCAGGTGTACTGGTGGTCGCGAGAGCTGACGTCTCTGCGCGAGGCGTGCGTCGCCGTGCGGCGCCTGTACGCCAGGCATCGCAGACTCCACATCCTCCCTCCGGATGCGGCAGCCATTGAGGTGGAGCTGTACGAGGGGTACAGAGCAGCGAAGACCGCCCTCCAAGAGGCTGTCCAGCGGGACAGGAACCTGGGCTGCGAGGAGATAGTGAAGACTCTCGACAGAGATCCGTTGGGGTGCCCTTAAAGATGGTGCGGGCCAAACTCCGCACCTGGGCCCCTCCGCTGACGCAGAGTCTCCGCCCTCAGCTCGTGGAGGACGCGGTGAGCGCTCTGTTCCCTCTGCGAGGGGAACATCCTCCCCCGCCTATGGCTCCGCCGCTTGCGGTGCCGGAAATGGACACAAACGAGGACGATGACGACATCCCGGAGGTGACTGAGGTAGACCTGAGAGTGGCGGTAGGCAGGCTTAAAGCCAAAAATACCGCCCAGGGACCCGATGGCTTGCCTGACAAAGCCTGGGTCCTGGGCTCGGAGGCTCTCGGGCCCTGACTGGAAGGGCTCTTGAGCGCATGCATGGAGAGAGGCCAGTTCCCGCTTCGTTGGAACGGGGAAGCTGGTCCTTATCCGGAAGCCGGGGCGCCCTGCGGACTCTCCGTCTGCATACCGGTCCATTGTGTTGCTCGACGAGGTGGGCAAGCTCTTTGAAAGAGTCATTGCCGACAGCCTCGCCGGGCACCTCGTGGGGATGGGGCCGGATCTAGCGGAACACCAGTTTGGTTTCCGCAGAGGGCGCTCGACGGTGGACGCCATCATCCGCGTGAGGGCTCTCACGACGGGGGATGCAGTGTCCCGGGGTGGGGTCGTCTTGGCGGTGTCTCTTGACATCGCCAACGCCTTCAACACCATGCCCTGGAGCTGCATTAGGGAGGCACTCCGGTATCACCGGGTGCCGATCTACCTTCGTCGTGTGGTCGGGGACTACCTGACGGATAGGACCGTCATCTACCCTGGTCGCACCGGAGAATGGAACCGGCGAGAGGTGTCGTGCGGTGTTCCACAGAGATCGGTTCTGGGGCCGCCCTTGTGGAACATCGGTTACGACTGGGTGCTGCGCGCCGACCTCCCTAGCGGTGTCAGCGTAGTTTGCTACGCTGCTGACGACACGCTGGTGCTGGCACAAGGGAGGTCGCACGAGGCGGCGGCCGAACTAATGATATGCGGGGTTGCGATTGTCGTGGAGAGAATCCGGCAACTGGGTTTTGAGGTGGCATTGCACAAGTCCGAGGCCATGTGCTTTCATGGACCTCGGAATGCGCCACCGTCGGGATCCATACTGACGGTAGGAGGGGTCTCATCGGCGTCGAGTCGACGCTGACGTACCTAGGGCTTGGCCTCGACAGCCGGTGGAACTTCGTGGATCACTTCCGACGTTTGGCCCCCAAACTGGAACGGGCAGGAGCTGCGTTCAAGCGGCTCTTGCCCAACCTGGGGGGTCCAAACGCCTCCTACCGGAGGCTGTACGCGGGGGTCGTGCGGTCCATGGCCCTTTACGGGGCCCCGGTGTGGGCGCGTTCTTTGAGGCGGCGAGCCGCCCACTACCTGAACGCGCCCCAGAAGGTGGTAGCCGTAAGGCTGATCCGGGGGTACCGCACGATCTCCGGCGAGGCGGCGAGCCTCTTGGCCGGATTGCCGCCATGGGATCTGGAGGCGATAGTCCTCGCGTGCCTGCACGAAAGGCGCGCGGAGGCACTACGCCGGGGGGAACCCCCCGCCAGAGATAATTATACATTACGCACATGTGGCAGTCCGACGGTCACACCACTAAGGTATCACTGCTTGAGAAGCCAGTGATACGAATGCTGGACTAAGGCCACCAAGACTGTGGCGATAAGTCCACTCTTTGAGGAGTGGCTGGAGAGGCGCCACGGCGCCCTCACCTTTCGCCTGACGCAGGTCCTCACCGGACACGGTTGTTTCGGGAGGTTCCTGCACCGAATCGGGCGGGAGGAAACGCCCGGGTGTTTTCACTGCGAGGATCGGCCGGAGGACAGTGGAGCACACCGTGGAGCTCTGCCCTGCTTGGGCTGAGCACCGCCGTGTCCTCGTAGCGGCGATTGGCGGCGGTGTCCTCTCGCGCCCGGCCCTGGTTCAATCCATGGTCCGGAGTGAGAGGGAATGGGAAGCCATCGCCTCCTGCGAAGCAGTCATGCTTGCGAAGGAGGTGGCGGAACGTGAGAGGGAGAGAACCTCACGTCCCAGCCGCCGCGGGAGACGCCCCGGGCGTCGGGGGGCAACCAGTGGCCCCCGGCCACCGTAGGCGCGGGCCTGTGGACGGTGAGTAATGGGCTAGCTCACCGTCCGTCCGTCTTATGACGACAGGCCGCGCCGACGCCGCGTTTGTGTTCCACGCGCGCCTCAAGGAGATGTCAGCAAATCGGAAGGGGTCCGAGGGGGCCGATGCCTGCCAGGGCTGCGGGTTGTTCGAAAGAGATACCGTGGCCCTGGAACACAAAGGGTTAAGAAGGAACATGGATGGGTTTTAGTCAGTCAAGTCTGACACTCCCTTCCGCTCCGCCCAGAGCGGGAGAAGTCATGTGATGAATTCCCATCCCAAAAAAAAGAGGGGAACGTAGAAAAGCAGTATAATATGCACGGTGTATTCATATTTTACTGTAGAGAAAACCATGCTAAGCCTGTGCTAGCTCTAATGTAACTCGTTCGCTTTGATTGCAAAATTTAGTTTCTCTACACTTATAATTATCATCTTTCTTACTGTTACTCCACATTACTTGGGGTCGCGGCAACACTTTTTTTCTCCGCATTCCTAAATCCATAAAACTGTTGTTTCCCCAGGCACGAGGAAGTGTCACAGGAGCGCGAGAAGATGATCTCTGAGCACGCGCCGCACCTGCGCGGGTACCTGCTGCCCGGCGTGCTGGGGGAGGGCGGGGCCGGGCCCACCTGCCCGCGCCGGTACACCAAGTGTAACGCGCAGTGCATGAAGATTAGGGAGTATTAGCTTTGTGAGAGGGAAACATTTTTGCCAGCACCCACTTGTTGTTACCGCGTGATTTAATTCTCGCGACCAGAGTTATACTCGATAGTATATAAATATCAGCCTTCTGCCGACTGCGGCCCGGTAGCACGACGGTAAAAACATTTGTTTGCTTCAAAGAACTGGTGATACAGATTATTACACTTTGTTCCTAATATGTTTTGTAAAACTGTAGATACAGATCATTTGCAGAGTGGTCAACAAATTGTGAAAATGCTTATAATGTTATTTGTTGTCGAAACAATGTTACGCAACTTTGTTTCCCAATGAACACGAAGCATTTTATATTCATCATCTTCCTGCCCTTATATTCTATGTCACTAAGTGGACGGCTCAGGTGGGGGAGCGAGTGTAGACAGCGGACGGCGTGAAAAGCATACGGTTTCGAATTGTAAGCAACTGCAATGAAGACACGCAGACAGTCAGACGCGGCCTCATACGCGTGTCATCACTATTAAAGTGACACTGATACAACGTGTAATGTTAAATGCGCAAAACCTCAAACACCCCGAATGATTTTAATTAAAAAAAAAAAAAACATTAAAAAAGACGTTAAGGTTATAGTATTGGCTTACTACAGACACTTTATACTCACACTTATCATCCATATTCATACTTTTATTGGTTTTTCATTAGCATTTTACCAATCGTTTCAATTTTTATAAATAATTTCTGTAGGTCCATTGTTGTGACATTTTTTTTTTACATCAAATATGTCAGAATCAGAATCAGAATCAGAATCAGAATCAGAATGTTTATTTGTAAACATAGGTTACAGATACACAGGTGTGTGAGATGTTACATTTTGGTTAGTGCTCTATGCTTTGCCACTAGGCGTACAAATGTTAGTATCATCAATTACATCATTCATTTCACAATAACAAATAAAAATTATGGAAAGCTTGAGTTTTAGATAAATCATTATAATATTCTCCTGATAATTAATTAAGTTTCAAGTAAAAACTAACAATGTCAGAATAAGTAACAAATTAATAAAATATTTCCAGAATGTCAACAATAAAACAAAATTAAGATAAAACGGAGATGTCAAAAAACAAGAACAGGTCAATAAATCAAATTGATACAAGAATGTCAAAATAAGTACTAAATCGATTATTTTTAGAATGTCAACATTAAATCTAAGAAAGTACAAAACAAATATAAAATATAGCTATAAGAAAATATTGGATGGTGTCAATTAATTAATAATAAAATTATCATGACTTATTATCTGAAGGAGGGATTATAGAACTATCATCCAAGTAGTCCTTAATTGAGTAATAACATTTATCGATTAAGATTTTCATAAGTACACTTTTGAATTTGTCCAGACTTAATGATTTTAATGTCTCAGGCAGCTTGTTAAATATCTTTGTGGCCATACAGAAAGTACTTTTATTCATTAGGGCAGTTCTGCCATGTGTTATTTCGAGTTCTAACTTATTTTTGTCTCGTAACTTTCTGTAGTAGCTTTTGGAAGCTATTTTGTATTGGGAGATGTGTGTTTTGACAAATATATTAGTTTCGTAGATGTATAATGATGGTACGGTAAGAATGTTTAGGCTTTTAAAAAACGGTTGACAACTGTCGGTAATATTTAGGCCACATATAGATCTAATACATTTTTTTTGAGCTCTAAATACAAATTCTCTATCGACTGAGTTACCCCAATACATTATCCCGTACCTAAGTGTTGACGCAACATAACCGTGATATGCTGTTAACACCGCTTCTGGGCTGACGGTCTTTGACAGTTTGCTTAGAACATATGCGAATTTACAGATTTTTTTACAAATTTCTTTTGTCTGAGATCTCCAGGTCAAGTTGTTATCTATTAAGATGCCAAGGAATTTTGTGACAGTAGTTGACTCTATTTGAGTCCCTAAATAATGAATGTCAGGGATCATACTTGGAACTCTCTGGTGAAAATGCATAATTTTTGTTTTATCTAAATTAATAATAAGATTATTTTTGTCAAACCATGATATAATTGTATTTAATGTCATATTAATTTCATTTTCATATGTCGTAGGATCGTCACATTTAACTACTACTGTGCTGTCATCAGCAAATAGTACCATAGGATGGTTTATGTGTCCGGGAAGGTCATTAATGTACAGCAAGAAGAGGGGAGGCCCTAGCACGCTGCCCTGTGGCACGCCGTATTTTACTGTTCTACATTTGGATCGATATTTCTTCTCGTAACCATCATTCGTGCAAATTTGTGTGATTTCTACATATTGTTTTCTATTTGTCAAGTAGGATTCTAACAGTTTAAGTATGTTTCCCCTGATTCCATAATTTTCAAGTTTGCTTAACAAAATTGCGTAATCTACATAATCGAAAGCCTTGGTTAGATCCATATAGATAGCACAGACAGGATTTCTTTTGTCCACATTTGATACAACAGGAAGTAAAAGATCATGTATTGCCATATTAATTGTATTCTGTTTACGAAATCCCTTTTGTTCCTTGACTAGTATATTTGACTTCTCAAGGTACGTGTATAGGGATTTATAGACAACTTTCTCGAATATTTTTGAGAAGACAGGTATCAAGGCAATCGGTCTGTAGTTTGCCATAAATTGCTTATCCTGTTTCTTGTGCAATGGTATAACTATGGAAGTTTTTAGTCCTTCGGGAAAAATTCCATTACAAATACTCATATTTATGATGTGGCTGAGATGTGGAGCTACATATTGAGCCACTTCTTTTATAACTTTAGTGCAAATTCCGTCATAACCAACACTATTTGTGTTTCTAAGTGAGTTAATATGGTAAACTATGTCTTGCGGTATAGTGGGTTCCATAAATAAAGAACTAGAAGTGTTTGAAAGGACAGGGAGTATTGCCTTATTTTTAGGTTCAATAACTTGGTCAACATAGAAATTATTAAAAGACTCGGCTATTTCTAATGGGTTTGTTATTTGGTTTGAGCCTATTCGTATTTCTGTTATTGGTTCTTTAGGAAAGAAGGTTTTAGAATTGTTAATAACTGTCCATGCCGCTTTCGATTTATTTTGGGCGGTTTTAATATAATAATTATTTTGTGATTTTTGTGTCAATGATATAATTTTTTTAAATCTAGCTGAGTATGTTTTGAATGTGTTTTTGTTTTGTGATGTAGGGTAATTTCTATATTCCCATAACAGCTGTCGTTTCTTTTTACTACATTTTCTTATCCCGCTAGAGATCCACTTTGCTTTTTTGGTAATCGATATCGTTTTCATTTCATAAGGAAAACAGAGATTGTAAAAACATTGAAATAGGTCTAGAAAATAATTGTAAGCCTCGTTAACGTCACTGGTGCTATAAATGTCGGAAAAGGTGAGACATTTTATGCTGTTTTTAAATTTTATTATATTTGCTTGACAATAATTTCGTCTTTTTACTCGCCAGCGCTTTAAAGTACATGTTTTCTTAACTGGACATTTCAAAAGCTGAGCCGTATGATCCGACAAACCAAATTCTATAATTTCTCCTTTACATCCCTTCACGTTATGTGCAAAATTGTCTAAACATGTCCCACTGCTTAGTCTAGTCGGTTGAGAAAATTGCAATTTTAAGTTGTAGCTTAACAGTGCATACTCAAAATTCAAAGCATGTTTATTTCTTTTCAAAATGTTGATATTAAAGTCTCCACATATAATAACCTTTTTACTTAGTTTTATACACACCAAATTTAATATGTTGTTCAAGTTATCGTAAAATTTATCTAGATTAGATTGGGGCACCCTATATATGCATACAATAATAATGTTGTGTTCTGTCAATTCTATCGCGCAGCTTTCAATTACGCTATTTACAGAGTATTTACTTATATTTAGCACTTTATATTTATGGCCAATCCTAGTTAAAATGCAAGCGCCACCCCTTTTACATGTTCTAGAAAAACTCGTTGATAGGCTGTAGTTTGGTATGTTTAGTAGTTCTTCCTGTTCTGGTGTCATAAAATGTTCAGTTATGCACACAGCGTCTATCCGTTTTCTGTTACTTTCTAGTTCTTCCAAATAAACGGTAAGGGTATCACCCTTGTTTAGAAGTCCCGCGATATTTTGATGTAGTATATATATATTATTGTAAACGAAAAAAGTTAGAATTTTCCTCAAGATTTGTATTTGCATTGTTGAAAACACTTTCTTGTGTATTGTTGCTATTTTGCTGTTGATTTGTATTACAATATAATTTTAAATCTACCAATATGTTGCTCATAATATTGTCATATATGTTCCTTATTCCATATTTATTTATTTTTCCCGTAGTGTAGGAAAACATCTCATGCGTAAGGTTGCGATTGCTGTCGAAGATGTATGCATACTTATGACTTTGGTTATCTAAATGAAGCAGGTAGCTAAACATTTCAACTTTGAAGTTGTATATTAGTGATCCTGTTTTGTATGTAGGGAGACAGATCACTATATTGGTGTGTGTCACTTTTCGGAGGGATTCATTTAACATATTTATCACGTCTATATAATTGTTATCATATGTATCAATAACATCTTCTTCTATGAAAAGTAAGCAATAGTCATTTAAGTTAAATTCCTTTAAGTTTTGTTCAATTCCGCTTATGAGCCGCATTATGCCACAGTTAGGCATAATATAATGACAATAGTTAAAGTACTTTGAGAACACGTCCTCAATTATAGGCGCGGTTCCCATGATTTTACTACAGCTCAAGATACAAAGTTTATTCTTCTGTGTAGGCTCCGATATTACATTTGCTGATGTTATACGGGTAGGGATATCTTTTGCTTTGTCTGTACTTATGGTTTGTGTCTCTTTATTTTCTTTATTATTGATTGCGCACTCAAGACTTGGTTGTTGTTCGTGTTCCCTAATCATGTTATTTGATGAGCTTATTCGATGCAAAGTTTTGTTTTTGCGTGCCGGAGTTGCACTTTTTTTATCAGGAGTCGAGCATATTTTCTTAAATGTGTTAACAGTCTTAATCATATTTTGTAAATCCGATTTGAGACGAAAGTTTTCGGTATTTAAATCTTCTATTTCTTTATGAGCGCTTAATAATTGATTCTTAAGTATTTTGTTCTCTTCAGTTAACTCACGAACGTCGTCAATTGTATCATGGAAGCTATCAGGAATACTCATCATTGTTGTGTCAAGTATAGTTTTCTCACTGTTATTATTCATATTTTTACTGAGGTCAGTTAGCGAGCTTGATCTGCATGGTTTACGATAGGTAATGTTATTGTTGCTTGAATCCATCTTTGCTTGAAGCTGCCGTGGCGCCCTCTGTTGTGCAGTTATTAAAGGAAAGATGTTTCAAATTGGTAGATAATTTGAAAGATGGTCTGCGCGTTGATTTGTGAGATTCTAATATAATTGTTGCATTCACAAAAAGAGACGCGTGTTTGCGGAGGTTTGAACCTGCGACCATTTGAGCAGAGAAAAGTGTCATCTATTATGCCGCCGGACCAAACGAACATATATTTCCAAGTTGAAATTGAGTACCACATTGGTTACTGTAACAATATTTGAACTAAACGAAGACGGTTGAAATGACTCATGCAATAAGAATTTTTTCGCTGTCAATACTAAAATACTGGTGGGTCACTTTGTTTTTGTTTGTCTATACTTTGGTAATTGATTAGCAACTAATATGTTTCCGTGTTTTTCTGGTTTTAGTTCACTTTATATTATAAAAAACACTGTTTTTTGTGTCACTTTGAATTTAGGTCTTAACTTCACAGTTTGTAAACAATACTCGTAGATAACACTGTCACTTATTCATTAGTCACTGTTTTATCGTTTGACTTATTTTTATTTAGTTCTATACACTATAAGTTTATTTTAAAGATTTTTTACACAGAGCGTTTTTTCTCGCGTTAAGCTAGATACAGCGCCATCTAGCGACTCGTCTGTCAGCTGTCACTGTTATTTTTTACTTTTAATTTTAATTGTTACCAGCCAAATTCTCCATGAAGGTTTCATTTAGATTTTATATTACTAAACTGATTATCACCAATACGTGAGTTCAATTGTTGTACTTTATAAATAATTACGAATATTTGCTGTGTAAAGATATTCTAAGTTATAATTATAAAAATATTATGGGCAAGGTTTTAGACCGATTGTTGCTGGCTGTTTTGAATACTGGCAAGTTGCGAGCGCAACAATTTGAATCTGAAAAGAAATAAATTGGAAAAGGATTGGCGAGACACGGAGGATCAGAGTGGAGGCAGAGATTGAAGTGATCACCAGCATATACCTGAGTGGAGTCAGAGGTCTTTTTCGGACGACACTGGAAAGAGGAGATTGATTTATCGATGAGAGTGGACGGCAACAACGTCCTGCTCATGGTGGGAGGATCCCCTGGGCCTCACGGGACTGCCGAGGAGTTAGCAACCAGCAAGATTTGCAGGTTTGTGGAGAAGGCGCCGTGAAGACGTTCGGTGTCTCCGCAAGACTTTGGAGGCTCAGGTGTCATACTTGGAGCGCCTGCGTATCCAGATCTCTGCACTCAAGTCTCCGCTGGATTCCGACAACTCCAAGGTGCGACTGGCGATGAGGGAGCTGGAGTGATTGAAGCAACTGCTCAAAGTTATGGAGCAGGAGAAAATTGTGCTAGAACGAGAGAAATTGGCTTTAGAAGACGATGTTTGCGCTGCAGAAGATCGTGTTTCAGAGACTATATTGTGTAAAATAAGAAGGTTTTGATAATCAATTGTGAACTTCTAATAAATTCATTTTCCCCTTTTTAATTTATTTTATGTACAAATTAGCTTATTTCCTCCTAACTCATCAAGGAATAAGCTAGTTTGTTACAAGGTTTTATGTGCTGTTTCAGTTTTACTGGCAATTCTGATCGTTACTTTCTTTTTTTTCCCGCGTATGAGAAAACTTTAATTGGACGACAATTTGTGTTTGTTTACCTATTTTGACAGGTTTGCGCACGTGATGGCTTGACCTAAAAATGAACAAAAATCGACAGGGCAACATTTTTATGAAGATTTTTTGAAAAATGTGACCTATATTAAAAAGTGGTTCAATTGATTCTGCTCGTTATTCCGATCAAACTATTTTCAGGTTTTGCGCATTTAACGTTAAACGTTGTATATGTTCCCGCGCGCCGCTCACGCGACCCGTGTGCCGCATACTTCTTCCATTCTTCGGTGTCAACCGTCACGATATCATTTACCTTAGTTTATATTTAATGTCATTCTTCACACATCCATCCATCAATATATATATTTATGACTCTTTTCATGACATCACGCCCGCCTCATCACATGTTGTACCAAAATTAACAATTCAGGTTCAACTTTACTGTCACAGCAACAAGCAACACAAAATTATGTTCCTGTATTGTGCATTATTGTGTATTATGCTCACATACAGAATATACAAGAAATGTAAAAGACATCGGGTTTTTTTACATTTCTTGTATATTCTGTAAGTCCCCGATCCGAAGGTTTTATTAGGTACCGAGATTAGATTCTTAATATGTAATCCTTTTTAGCGTCTGTATGGTGTCGGACGTAAAGAATAGCACCATCCCATATCTTCCCGTGGGTGTCGTAAGAGGCGACTAAGGGACTTGCCAGAGAATGGGCAGCAGCGTTCTCTGTGCTTTTGTAACAACTGTACTGCGATCGCCAACCCGCCTGCCAAGCGTGGCGATTATGGCAAAACACCCCTTTCTTTGGGGAGGCCTATGTCCAGCAGTGGACGTCATTTGGCTGAAATGATGAATCCTTTTTGGAAAACAAGTAAAAAATACCCCGACAAAAATTAAATAAATTGTACTAGAAGGTAAAAACTCACATGGCAACACAGGAGCGCGAGCGGAGACTCGGTGGCTTCTTGGTTAGTGACGTCATAAAAAAAAAATGACTATCGAAAATTACTAATGCCGAAGATGGTGTTGACACACTTGTCACGTTTTAAATGTGTGTTATATTTGAAGGAATTCTGGGCATAAAAATCAGCATTATTTAATTAGTACATTACTGCCGCGGTCTATAATGACTACTTTGCTGGTCGCGCTGATTATGGCCGACAGCACAGCGTAGCGCAGCTCCAGGCCGACACAGCGCGGTCAGCGTGCAGCACTTGATGGACGAGCTGAGATACAGCGAGGACAGCAAGGGCTGCAATGATGGCCAAGCTGAAAGGCCTAGAGCGTAGCTAGGCTAGCTCGAGGCAATCATAGCGTGACCAGCGAAGCAGTCATTGTGGGCCAAGGTTTGTATAGTGCTTTACTCAAAAATGCAAGTACCTAATCTAAATAAAACCAGCAAGTAATTTAAATAAAAAATATATTCATTAAAATTTTCGCTGAACCGCCCTTTTGTTACTTCTTTGTTTTTTTTTTAGCAATGGTAGTTGGAACTATACAGCCTAATATGGAATAAAATCTTTTTGTACCTATCTCTTTACATACAAACAGCTGTGTTCTAAATAAAATATTTTTGGATTTGATTTTTTAAATCGTTGAAACGTCAAAATAGCGGCCAGAAAAACATTGCCGGCCTGTCAGAGCGGCCATCAAAACTTTGCCGGCCGCTCCTTGAAACAGAACGGCAAGGTCGACTTTGCTCAAACAAGGTTGTCAAAATGATGTATTCCCGTTGTCCCCGTAATCCGTGTCCCCGTCACGGGGACATCGACACGTCATATAATTCCTTACCGTTGTCCCCGTTATGTACATATGGGCAACGGGGACAACGGGCAGTTAAAATTTTACGTGTCGTTGTCCACTTAAAATTTTTATTTATATTTAAATTTATTATTTAGCGCGGCAAGCCTAAAACTAAAATGAAAGATATTTTGTACTAATAGATTCAAAATATAGGAACAAATAAGAGATGTTTACCTACACAAAACTCTTTTTGTTCTTCTTGTTGATACTTGTTGTTCGCCAGATTATTGAGAAAGCTCGTGAATTCAACAAGCCAACATACATCTGCTTTGTTGATTTCTCCAAAGCATTTGACTCGGTAAAATGGCCAGTATTGTGGAAAACTTTACTTGACATGGGCACGCCGAAACACCTAGTTCATCTTTGAGAAGGTTGTATGAAGAAAGCACAGCCTCAGTACGAACAGATGACATACTGTCCAGTAACTGCCACACCAGTGCAGGAGTCCGCCAAGTATTTATTATATCGCCACTCTTATTTAATATATACACAGAGCTTATAATGCGCATAACTTTGGAAGATTGGACGGATGGGGTTGCAGTTGGTGGCTACAATATTGCGAATTTGCGCTACGCAGATGACACCACTCTTTTTGCATCTGATGCTCGCCATGTGGAAGATTTACTACGCAAAATGGAACAAGTGAGCCTTGAATTTGGATTAAAGATTAATCGCAGTAAGACCAAGGTGATGATTGTGGACCGTGCCAACAATAATTCGCCAGCAGTTACTCAGGTCGCGAACTGCAACGTAGTCCAATCCTACGTATATCTTGGAGCTTTAATCTCGAATAAAGGCGGCTGAATTGACGAGATAAAGAGACATATGGCAATCACGAGAACTGCAATGGACAAAATAAAAAAATATGGAGGAACAGAGACATCACCAAAGCCACGAAGACCAGGCTCGTGCGCACTTTAATTTTACCTATATTTCTGTACGCTGCAGAAACGTGGACGTTGCGGGAGGTGGAAAGAAAAAAGATAGACGCTCTGGAGATGTGGTGCTGGAGAAGAATGCTCGAAGTATCGTGGACCGAGTTCCGCACAAATGTCTCGATACTCCAAGATCTTCACATCAGGCAGCGTCTCTCCACAATAGTGTAGTTCTTCGGACACGTTTCAAGGCGAGACAGTCAGTCCATAGAGCGGTTAGTCGTCCAAGGAAAAGTGGAGAGCACTAGACCGCGTGGAAGGTCTCCTATGCATTGGACCGACCAGATCAAGTCTGCTGCGCTCCCGTGCACGAATGTACCCGGATGACTTCTGATCGGGCGAGATGGCGGGACATTGTGAGGCGTATTACATCTGCCGCAAATAGTAGCAACACTTCTTGACGACCACGATCGCTCTGTCAAGAGCGTAACGAGAACGACTAAGAAGAGACACACAAAACACAACTAGATTTTTAAATCGAAATCAACAAAAGGCAAGTCATTTTTTCATTTAGTTCACACAATCAACATAGCAGCTACCCATAAAGTAATTAAAAATTTGTTTGTGGTTGGTATGAAATGATCCAAATTATTTATAGCACACAATAGAATAACAAATGAGAATAACTAAATACCTTATTTATTTTGAATAAGTTTTAAATGAAAGGGTGGAATGAAACAAATGATTTGAATGTTATACTTACAAAAACATACAACATTTAATATACCTATTTATCTATAACGACACAGAATTAGCATAGTATAAAAACAATTTAGTTACTAAAAACAAAAATAGGATTGAACTTGTAGTTTGAGCATAATAAAAACAACAACAATTTAAATAAAATTGACTACAAACATTACTTTAATTTTATACTTATTAATAATATCACAATTATTTATTCAGATTACAGAATTGGTAGTAATCAACATTTATATATTATATATATGTATATGTAACGTTAATATAAATCTACGAAAAATACTAGTGGAGTTTTTCAAGAAAATGTATGCGTAAATAAATGTATAAATAATGCGCATCCTTTTCAAAGTCACATTTTATAATAAGTTTCCTAAATACTCAATTGGGAAACAAACACACATATTTAATTACTATTATATTCATACATATAAGACTTTATATTTTTAAACGAATACATTCGTAAATTATAAATTCTTGTGTCGCAATCACATGTCTTACTATTAATTAGATATTATGTGTTTTTTAAATTGTATATGTAGTCATTAGTTCCATTTCATTTGTATAGGTACAATATTTTCTCTATTAAGGCACTCCCACTTCTAACTTTAACTTAACGGGGACAACGGGCATAATTTGAAAAGCATATATTACAAGAAATTAACGGGGACAGCGTACGGGGACAACGGGAAGTAATTTTAATAGTTTTATTAAATTCCCTTTGTCCCCTTTAACGGGGACACGGCCTACGGGGACAACGGGAATACACCGTCAAAATAATGACCACATTACATGCATTTTTGAGTAAAATATACTTACACTACACTACTTTAATGAATATTTCATGTTTTCTATTTAATTTGGCAAGTCACTGGCATACCTATTTGCCCCTTTCAAATAGGACAGATTTTTTAACATATTGAATACTCAACTCTAATTGAGTAATTAAAACAACTTCATTAGCAGGTTCTCAATTCAAGATTATTTGATTTCATTACAGCAGGTCAGCAGATGGACACTAGAAACTTACTAATAATAATGGTTAAGTACATATTTCTTGAGCAAAAGTTTTAAAACGTACAGACAGACGCTGCAAATAGAATTGTTTTCACTATCCTAAATTGTATGAACAGTAAAAACTAAAATAAAATGTGTCTCATTCTGGATGTTAAAATACTTTCTGCTTTTGTTTCTAGAAAAAGATAGTTTTTGGTGTCCCATGTTGAGAAGTTAGATTACGCCGCAAAATTAAAAAAAAAAAACAAAACCAACATAAAATGCTCAATGCAATTCCAATGCTTATTCTTGTTGGCCAATTTTCCTTTATCCGTTGGTAATTTACGATGTTAAGGAGACGAATAATTAAAACAAATTGCACTGGTTCTTTTGTTTGAATTATTCGTCTGCTCAAGATCGTATAATTATATTATATATTAACTAGCTGTCCCGCGCAACTTCGTCTGCGTCACATTTCCCCCGTTACTACAAAATAAATTTAACTTATACTTTAGCCTCAGCAAAACGTGGTGGTTATGCCATTAAATTGTAACTTACGTGAAACGTTGGTAATTTTAACAAAGCGTCATCTATTGAATACTTAGTCAATCCAGTAAACAGGTACCGCCATCTGCTGGGATCGTTTGGAGCTAACAGATAATTGTGACTGTCAAATAATAAACAAACCATTTGCAATAAAATGCCACTATAAATTGAGATGTAAGCTATCCTATCTTTCAAGTTGGATCAAAATGCACACGGTGTGCAAATTTGATTAAAATCGGTTATGTAGTTTAGGACTCCATCCCCGAAAAACAACGTGGCGCGTAATTTATATATAATAATATATAGATAAAAAAAGAAGATAGATGATAAGGGGACAAAGAATCATATTATTAATTATGATATTTTCCTCCTTACCTATGCCTTTTGACTTTTACATTTCCTAAACCAATGTTGATTTAGAAAAGGCAGAAATCTGATTCGCTAGCCGCTTGTGACATTATTTTGTGAAATTTTTGTGTTTCGTAGCTTTTTTTTTTTTGAACTTTTTGTTTAGCCTGGTTGGACATGTTTTAAATTATGGAAGCAATTAAACGACATTTAATAACTAACGTTATATTATACTCGTTTGTTTGTGTTAACAAAAGTGACTTGTAAATTAATATTAATAAATATGTATGCTTTGATATTATTAAAAATCTAAAAGACTGACTATTGTGATTAACAGAACTGTTCGCCTACTTCTGTATTATTTTAATGAATTTTAAATAAATAAATAATTTGATTAAATAACCATGTTTTATTTGTCTTTTTAGTGTTGTCAGTAGTCGGTTTGAGCCTTATCTAGCAGCACGAAATCTCATTTTTCCATGCTCCTATCCTTTTCTCTGCTCAGAAGTGTCATTTGCTAGACCGATAAATAGAGCGGGTGTGCACACGCGGCAACGACGATGCGCTCGGGAACTGCAACAAATGCAACAGCCGCACCGGTCAACCTTTAAGATTATTACAACCCTTTTATGCCTCGGGAAGTATATTTTAGGGCCGAACTCCACTTATCCGGTAACGAGCGAAATGGGGTTGGAATGCTCCTTCTGGACGCAACGTAGGCGCGTATCGTATTGCGTGCGATAGACTAATCCTACAACATGTAACCTGCTGGCTGATATTCGTGGAGATTTGATAGTTGTTTCGGGTAGATAATTCCTAATAGTCAAACTCAAACTAACTCAAATTCTTTATTGCATTCATGTGTTTACAATTAGTTGTTACATATATAGCAAAATTCCTAATAGTCAAACTCAAACTAACTCAAATTCTTTATTGCATTCATGTGTTTACAATTAGTTGTTACATATATAGCAAAGTTCCAACTTGAAACCCGGTTAGGTTAGTCAGTACATCTTATCTAGGGGTATCAGCTCAGAAATTGGGTTGTTATGGAAGTTAAATAGTCAGTAGCCCGAAATAAAATACTGATGAATGATACTCCGTTGCATTCGGTTCGACCAGTAGCTGCTTGCTCAACAAAATAATAGGTAGACGATGTTGTTACTAGCACATAACAGCATAGCTAAATGCGAAACCAAATGCACATAAATGCTTGCATATGCGGGGCAACTCAATGTGAAGTTTACATTAAGGTTTGTACTGGCTTCGATCCCAATGTTGTGCATCCTTCGGGAATTCTTCAGTGACAGCCCCGAGTCTAGAATTGTGCTCGGTTTATAGCCTAACAAATACTACCCATACATGGGAATTTAAACAAATGGTGTAATGGATACTTCCCCCGCATGCTAAGTACTATGTGTGAGAAGTACCTACCCATTACCTGCCGATTCTGCCAGTTATGCAATGCACTCTGCCTACTCCATCGAGATATATTTAAATAACAAAGGCTATTAGTAGGCTATTACCTCTATCTATAAAAAGTTGGCAAAAAGCTGAAAGTCAACAGCAGCTAACTAGAAGTGATGTTCAAACAATAATTACTGGCCGCTGCGGTAGCCCCAGAAAATATTTAAACGACTGAAATTAATTCCAAATACACCGCTTGAATATTAAAAGGGTGGATTGTAGGGTGACCACAGTTTGGTATTTTTTTGTACGTATTATACCGAGTTTCCTCCGTGCCTCGGAAAGCACGTTAGCCGTTGGTCCCGGCTGTCATTTGTAGATCTTTGACAGTCGTTACGAGTAGTCAGAAGGCAAAAGTCTGTCATCCAGTCTTACTAAGGGGTATCGTATTACCCAGTAACTGGGTTATGGAGGTTAGATAGGCAGTCGCATAATGTAAAATACTGGTACTCAGCTGCATTCGGTTAGACTAGAAGTCGACCCCTTGATAGTTTGGGAAAAGGCTAGGCAGATGATGATGATAATCGAGAAGTGTAGTGTAGTATAGTGGTACGCACTGGAAAATAAGAGGTGAGCTTCTGCTCAAACTAGCACTACAGAGTATTATCTCTCTCCCTTTTTTTTATGGCTACAAACTAACAAAGCTAAGTTTTGGCTTTAATTTACCTAATACAACCCGGGTTGCCTGATATTTAATTGATTCGTCAAATCAAATCAAATCATTTATTTTTAATAAGCCAGTTACAGGCACTTTTGAATGGTCGAACAACAATAAAAATGAAGCTACAGTCCCAGTCACAAGACATAATAACTGTGAAAGTACTGTAGTTGCTCATTCCAAGGCGTAGATCTCTATGGAGAAGACAAGAAACTCCATGGACACTCTTTTAAATCAGAATCTTGTTACAAAAACCTTGGTTACATCATTCATGTTGAGATGCTACATTATGTGAGAACGATGTAGCAAGACTTCACGTTAAAAGTGTCCATAGCAAAAACAAAAAAAAAAACAATTAAAAGATAAAATAATTAGTTCGAAATAAGCCGTGGCAGCTAAGAGACGACCAGGCACAACTGACAGCGCCCGTTCACGAACATGACGCATGGATCAGCCATCATTCAACTCAACCATTTTGAAGGGAACTAAAACGTGCTACCCACGATGCGCTTTATCATGATCACCTTCTTATTAACACAACGTTATCACATGAATGGTTAAGTAAATACCATGACGTAACAGATTATTTCACGTCTTTAGAATCAACGTCATTATCGGGCTAGGTAAGTACAGAAGTCAACTGCTGCACGCCATTCAACTCGATTCTTGGCTCCTCACGTACAGCTGCTACCAGCCTCTCTGCGATTTTCGAAGATCATTGCTTCAACTATCCTTAGGGCGACCCACCTTATTCTTGAGGATTTGCGGTCTCCACTCAAGAACACGACTACCCCAACGGTCAACGGTCATCACTTTCTTTTGAATATAAACGCGACTACAAAACTCCTTTCAATACAGCCACCCTATTCTCACAGTGAAAGTTAGCATTTTTGTGCAATAAAGAAATAAAATCCGCACCGTCAGCGTTCGTCCGGACACGTTATGTTAAGATAAACATCAGCCCCTCTATATCGACAGTAGCCCCTTTATTTGCTCCCAGCCCCTTATCTTTGCAACGCAGAATAAAAATCGTGTTTATTTTACGCCAAATTGCTGGCTTAGTGATGTTTTTAATTTGGCGTTATGTTATGAATGTTGTGTGCTTTGGCTGTATGGTTTCATGGCTTTTTATGGTGATTTGAATAGGTGTTTATGGGGAATGGTGACGTTATCTATGAATGGATTTTTTCTTTCTTATTTTGATTTTGCACGATGATATCAACGTTAAATAATGTGCTACAAATCTTCGTATATCACAATGCATGAAAAAAAATCCGTGTAGCAACTAGACGGTATATAAAGTAGCTCTGTGCGTAGCAAAGCAATGTATGGTATGTGCTACGAGAGCTACGCCCGGCGTAGCACTGACGCGACGTTGTAGTAGCACATTTTTTTGAAAATTATGGCGTGTTTTCTGAAAGTCGCCATAAAGACTTCATTCATGAGTTGCTTTGACAGATTACAATGAATTCTGCTATACAATGCTTGTAGTAGAGTTACGTGGACACTTTCGTTAACTCTTATTATACTTTACGGTGATCGTGTGGTCATATTTTAGGGTTTGGTAGAGATTCTCAAACAGAAACTTTCTCTATAGGACCAGCATCGAAATCGAGAATCAAAATGGCGGGTACGTTTCAGTCGAGATGGTATTGAAATTGTCAAAGGGATGGCTGATAATTTTTAAAATTAAGTTTTCTTTTAACACAAAAGACATGTTAAAAATATACTAGTTTATTTGTGTTCGTGGAACTTAGGTAGTGCTGTTAGCGCCCAACTTAGCTTTCTTCTTCTTCTTCTCTGCAAACTTCTCCACTGCTGCCTTGAACGCTCTCTGTTCTTTCAAATGATGCATCTCTTTAATACCAGGACTTGTTTTCTCGGTGTACCATTTGAAGTATTTGTCGTATTCCTGTAGAATTTTTTTTTTTTCTGAGTGTGTTTCAGTCACAAATTATAATTACGAGACAATGTTTATAAGGGGGTACTTACGTAAAATCGTTTGAATTAGTGATATAGTTTCTGTGTATATTAGAAGACAGGTGTTTCGTCAGCTGATGTTAAGATGCTAAAATTAAAAATAACTTACTACTTTATAAGTTTCCTTGACATCTTCTAATATAAATTCATACACTTCCATAGGCTCAAGTCCAAAGGCAGCTATTCTGGGAAAACAAAAATTTAACTATTTAATGTTCGAACATAAAACCTGCAACATAATTTAACTTTTCACGCATCCTCTTTTCTGTAAAGAGAAATAACAGTAACTTCATTTTTATCAGATGGAATACAAGCAGAGCCAAAGTGGACTTGTTATGAAACCTTACTTGACAATTCTATCAGCCGACAAGAACTTTTCAAGCGCCTCTTTCAGATATCCGAAGCTGTACCCTTGCAGCACATGAGCCAAGTTGGATACGTTGAAGTTCGCTGGTATTACTCGGTGTCTGGAATAGGTAGAGGTTCAAATAATATTTTGTTTGATCCCTGTCTTCTCGGGCAAATTGGTTGCTATAGAAAATGTTGGGTTAGAAAACAAAAAAAAAAGTAATAAAATCGCACACATTCTAACCTTGAAAAAGTGTGGTTATTGACAAGGAGGAAAGCGCTATTAATTTAACAAGCAGTTACAGAGATCGATATAGTTTGCGAATTGACAAATTGAAGTGACAGCCGGCTGACTATGTGACGGAAGGATTGATGGCTGATGAAGGACACAAGTTCAGCCAAGCGTAGTGTAGGACACCTCCAGCTCCTCCGCCTCCAGCGGATGTAGGTACCGAATACTTTAAAAACATGGTTACGACGGACTGTTTTGTTTTGTTTGTTTGTAGAAGACAGAGAGTCAGTTCTTATGGAGCAACTTGAGGGAAGCCTAGTAATAAACTGCCATAGGCTAAGTTGATAAGCGCAAGCTAATACTAACTTATCCACCCATTCCTTCAGCATCTGCACGACCAGAGAGTACGTGCAGTCTGGCAGAACCAGTACTACTGGAAACTGCCTCAACAGAGTACTGGCTTTTGCCAACCATGGATCGGTGCAAGTGCCTGGAAGCAGAGCAAGATTTTCAATGAGCTTATAAAACTTTTGGACTACATAAGTAATGGTGGCCCAGTGGTATCAGCGCCGACTTTAAGAGTCGTAGGTCTTGGATTCGAGCCCTTTTTCTACGTGTCTCCTTTGCTCTCAATTTCTTACAGCGATGAAAGAAAACATGAGTAAACAGGCGTTGTCCGAAAATTTAGAGTAATGTGACATCTACGAATCCGTACTGGACCCGCTTGTGATGGATTATAGCCACTCCGTCTCACTCACTGAGAGGAGACCTGTATCCCAACATTGGGAACGTCTTGAGTTGATTAAACTTTACAAATGTTTTGACCCAAGTGTTCTGCAATCATCATCTACCTAGCCTTTTCCCAACTATGTTGAGGGCGGCTTCTAGTTTATCTGGATGCAGCCAAAAACCAGTATTTTATATGGAGCGACTGCCTATCTCCCTATCCACAACTCAGTTAGTACTGGGTAATTCGATCATACCCCTTGGCAAGATTGGTACTGGACCAAGTGTTCTGTAATTGCTGAGAGATAATTAAATAGGTGCAGAATCAATAATAAATGAAGCAGAAAAGGGTTTTGACATCATCACCTACCTACAACAGTTATGCAATCAGTCTTGCGGATTTTGTTTATCAACTTCTGAACGAAGAATGTTCTTAGGAGAGGTAGATTCATTTCAGCTTCTTGTGGTGGTATCTGTAATGAGTGCTTGACATCAAATATTCAGATTGTACAATCCAAACCGTGTATTATGAAAAATATCGAAAACTCTGAGCATAGACTGTGTCTTTATACGGAGTGTTAGTGAAATATTTTTATTTGCTGGAATTGTAGTACATTAAAGACGGTTGAGTTTTTTTTATAGTGGATGTAGCAATTAAACTAAATTTAAACCTAAAACTAAAAAATACTAGTTGGGAACAGCAGGATGGAGGCAGCTATCAGTTGTCTCAACATATACAAGGTGTTGTTTTGCATCCTCGTCAAAATTCAGGATGTCACAAAAGACATAAATATTCAATATAAATTACGCCTAGTAAATTATTAAAAAAACACTGCATTTTTTTGTTGTTTAAATTTGTCAATATTTCAGAATAACCCCCATAGCGTGGTTTAGGGATTATAAAATTATCGAAAAAACGTTTGAGGTTTTTTGTTTGTGTGTAAGCGACGTTATAAGGCAGGGATCAGACGGCCCGTGTTTAAAACACGGGTGATTCACAGTTACCGATTTCAGTAAATAAATAAAAAAAAGAAAATTACCTACTCATTTTATTATTGATTCGGGTCGAGAATCATTAGCATAGTTACCTCCTAGAATTTGACGAGGTTGCAAAACAACACCTTGTATAGATAAAAAATAAATAAATGAACTAACAGTGTACTTCATTTTATTTGTTACTGTATGGAATAATTTATTGATCAAGCTTCCTGAAAACAGGCATAGCCCAGTACAGGAAGTCTTGGCAATTTCCTGCCTATTCTTATCCACAGTCTACTCCTAAGAAATACTAAATCTTTCAGACGTAACACCAATAATTATAACCTAACTCTTGAATATTTTCTTTAACTGGTTTCAAGGGTAATAATTAATAACTACTAATTTATAGGTATAGGTAGGTTTAGTACATAAAAGATTTTTTAAATATTAGTACCTACCTTAGTGTAAAAAAGTTTCTGAACATGTTTGATATGTATAACAGAAGGTTGCAAAGCTCTGGCACACGTAACCACCATGTTCACTAGACATTTCAAGTAATCCGGCGATTGCATGTCTCCTTGGACTTTGTAAGGGTCTAATTCAAACAACACTGCTTCTGTAATCAGAATATTCAGCTTTAGTTATTTGTTACTAAAAACTTTGATCTTTTCGTTTTTCACTATCCTTAGATACTGATACCGTCGCGGCAGACCTCATCGAAGATGGACAAGCTGGACAAGGCTAGCGACCAGTGGCCCACATTGGCACGGGATTGAAACAACTGGAAGCGTTGGGGAGAGGCCTTTTCCCAGACGTAGGATGACGGAGGCTAACAGTATCAGATACCGACATCTATCACGTCTTCGGAGTTCCGCTAGTTTACTTTATGAACCTGTCTTGCAAAGAGAAAAGTTCAACATAACTTTCTGGGTAGGTGGTCAGTATAAAATTCTCAACAAATAATGGTCAATTACTTTCCCTTTGCCTCGTTGGTCTAGCTAGTACATGAACATGAGGTCCGGGGTTCGATTCCCGGGTCAGGCAAAGTGTTATTGGAAATGTCCATCAGGAATTTGTCAGTAGTAGAGTGTGGAATTGTGCCCGGTTGATGGCAATGGGCTCGCCCCATATTATATGGGACTTATACATAACTGGTGAAATGTGGGTGTACTATTAGGTACATCTCTGCCTAACCTTTCTGGGATTACAGGCTGATTTGACTTGTTATTGATGTTACTTACCATTGACAGAAGCCATAGCTTGGACCAATGTGGTCTTTCCACTAATTTTGGGTCCGACCAATAATATCTTTTGGAAGCCAAGACACACTTCGCGACATCTCTCCCACCAATACGCTCGTATTTCGAAGTTGAATGGAAACGCAGGTCTATAGGAAACAAAAAGTGTTAGGTTTAGACCATACGTGTCAGCTGAAAGGAACAAAGGCAGACAGCTGTATTTCTAATATATTTTTCGTCAGCCTATATAGTCCGACTGCTGGGCAAAGGTCTCCCCCAAAGCCTTCAATTCTTCCCTCCGTGCTGTTTCTCCGGCCAATCTCTCACAAACGGTTCTAAGTCGTCACACCAGCGTTCTCTAGGGCTCCCTTCGCTTTTTAATAACCGGCTAAAAATTTCATAACTGTAAGACTAAGAACAAAGACCCTGGCAGAAAGATTCGTATTTCGGTCATGCGTATAATAAATGTGCAGGAAAAGCGCTGCGCAGAACTTGTTGGGATGTGAACCAAGTGGAGACAGTACCCTGCATTACTTGCGGTAGACCTGTAGTGATAAGGAGATGCTCTTATTTCTTTCAGATGGCATTGTATCTCAGGAAGATGACTTCTAATGAGCCGAGTATTACTTACAAGATTTGGCTACGAAGATCCTCACCCCCAAAATTTGCATCTCCTATAAAGTCTTCTATTTTTCTTCTAGGATATTCTATCATGAAACCTTGCTGTGCCAGTTCCTGATAGAGGCAAAAATAATTTTCAACCACATAATTAGGAGTATGTAACGATAGAAGCAGGTACTGTTCCGTAGTTTATGCCTTATGCCAGGGGAAAAGGTGTAAGTGGAAGTGTATCTTCTGCAATTTTAGGGGAAAAGGTGTAAGTACTTCTGCAATTTTCATTCTAATGATTTTTCAAAGGAAAAGTACACCATACGTAAGAACAGCCGTAGGCTACCGATTTCTTGATTGTCACCACTTCTCTATAACTAAAGTTTGTTCTGAACACATATGAGATATTATATTCTATACGCAAAATATGCGCTTTGGACGTGGAGTTGCGTACACCAGCCCGTTATACAATACAATACAATATTATATTTTTCTTAATCTATTTATTATCTACTCCTATTTACAGTACAGTATGTACTACTTCTTACGATCTTACCTCAATCATTTCGACTACTTGCTCACTTAAATCATTCTTTACTTTTTTCTTCCTCCTTCTTCCACCTTTCCTCATGGGTTTCATAAAATTTACTGGCATTTCTTCTTCTTGTGCTATGTAGTCTTTTTTCAGAGCCCGTTTCAGTTTCTTTAGTTCTTGGCTACATAGTTAGAAAACTTATTTTATCATTTAAAGAATAACCGTTAAATTGTTTTGAATGTGGTACAGACAATATTTTTGCTTGTTAAATTACACAAATTAGTCAAGATATCTTGGTTTTGCTTACCGCATACATTCGTCAGCTTCTGGCAAGACTTCATGTTTCACTTCCATTATTACATCTTCTACATCAATTCGATCCACATATTTTACTTTCACATCCAAAGTTTCGAGTTCATCATACTTAACCCAGGATTTGTCATAATAATCAATAACCTGAAAAATATATTCTAAACGTAATAAAACTATGAAAATTCACTTACGTATTATTATTATGACGTACAGTTTAAACTGATGACTCATCAGTGATGAGTCTAGAAGAGTTATTTCTTACGTGTAGAAGTTGATCAGTCTGCTTTGAAATCGGGTAGTTATATCCAGGATGCATCGTTGGATTTTTCATCATTTTCTTCAGTAATAGTGCTTCTGCCTTTGCTTTCATTTGTTCTTCTCTCTTTAATAACATTTCTTGTCTCTTTGCTTCCTGTTTCTCGTGTTTTAGCTGTAGAAAATATATTTTTTGAATACGAAATCATATATAGTGACTGGTAACAAGCCTGATTCCGAAAAGGTTTTAGCACCGTAGACCACATACATACGCTGCGACAGGTTATACAGAAGATCGAACAGTACAACCTGTCTCTCTGTTTAGTGTTTGTGGACTACGAGAAAGCCTTCGATTCGATCGAGACTTGGGCTGTACTGCAGTCTCTCCAACGGTGCCAAATTGACTATCGCTACATCGAGGTGTTGAAGTGTTTGTACAAAAACGCCACCATGTCAGTCCCACTTCAGGACTAGACCTCGGAACCTATCCTTTTGCAGCGAGGTGTGAGACAGGGAGACGTCATATCTCCGAAACTGTTCACCGCTGCACTGAAGGATGTGTTCAAGGTTCTGGACTGGAGAGGACTAGGCATCAACGTCAATGGCGAGTACATCTCTCACCTTTGATTTGCCGACGATATAGTGGTCATGGCTGAGACCATGGACCTCCTAGTACAATGCTCGATGACCTCAGTTGAGCTTCCGAAAGAGTGGGTTTTAAAATAAACATGGACAAAACCAAGGTCATGTTGAATGCCCATGTAACACCTACTCCTATCAAGATCGGCGACTCTACACTCGAAGTTGTAGACGATTATGTCTACCTGGGACAAACGGTCCAGTTGGGTAGGTCTAACTTCGAAAAAGCAGCGTTCGAGAAGCTGCGTGGTATCTTCTCGTCCAACTTACCGCAGTGTCTCAAGACAAAAGTCTATGACCAGTCTGTGCTGCCAGTGATTACATACGGGACCGAAACGTGATCGCTCACAATGGGACTCATCAGAAGGCTCGAAGTCACCCAAAGGGCAATGGAAAGGGCTATGCTCGGAGTTTCTTTGCGTGATCAAATCAGAAATGAAGACATCCGTCTTCATTTCTGATTACCTATTATTTCTTGATAACCTTGGTTTTCAAGAAAACCAAGGTTACCGACGTAGCCCGAAGAATTGCCAAACTTAAGTGGCAGTGGGCAGAGCACATTGCTTGCAGAACGGATGGTCGATGGGGCCGAAATGTTCTGGAATGGCGACCGCGAACCGGGAGACGATGCGTTGGAAGGCCTCCCACTAGGTGGACCGATGACCTGGTGAATTTTGCGGGTATCCGCTGGATGCGAGTTGCACGGGACCTGTTAATGTGGCGACACTTGGGGGAGGCCTATGTCCAGCAGTGGACGTCTTTCGGCTGAAATGATGATGATGATGCTGTGATGACTGGTAAATATGGCGACAATTGGAGGAGGCCTATGTCCAGCAGTCGGCTGAAATGATGAATGGTGATGATATAAAGTTATGCCTGCTTTGTAAACCTAATTAACTAACGTTCATAAATATTCTGCATAGTTAAATAAACTTACATCTTGTGGATTTTTATTTTTATCCGCCTCACTTTTAATTGCAAGTGCTTTATTTTCTTCAAGCCATTCTTCAGGATTGGGAACTTCAGCTCTGAAAATTGCTGCAGAACCATCTTTAGGTATGTCGAAAAAAAATTGTGCAGATTTAAACCTTGAAATAATTAATGTAGTTACGGCTTTATTTTAGTAAAAATAAGACCGTAGTATTTTTTGCTCTACTTTCTTAATCAATTGAGATAAAAAATTTATAAAATTTATAAAACTTGTCTTGTCTAAAATTACCATTCGACAAACCACTCCCTGATTTGGTCACGAAATTCATCACATAGTGTGGCTCTTTTATTTTTAAGAAACTGCTCTTTTAGATCCTCGCGGCGTGCAAGCCATTCTTTTTCGTATTTTTGTTGTAACTTTGAGCGATTTATCAGCATCTGACAAGAAAAACGGTAATAACTTATTTCAAATGTCTGGGTAGAAGAAATTCTTATGGCATATACCTAACTAATTTGTTTAGTGAATACGTTTTTAGTTGTTTGGTTGTATAGTGTTTGAGTATACATACCTGTTCTGCTTTTATTCTTTGTATGTCTACATTTTTCGAATCACAAATATTTAACCCCAGTATTTCGTCTCGTTTGCAGTCTTTAATGCGTTCTCGTTTTAGTTCAAAATACGCTCTGAAATTACATTAGAAAAACACTGCCTGTTTTTATTGAAATCTCTTGACATTAAAAATAAATAAAATATATTACCAATCTCTTTACCTGAATACTTTGTGTATAAGTTCGGCACTTCTTACTCTAACTTCATACCTAGCAGGAGGTTTCAAACGTCCAGTCAGTTCCTTTTCCCAGATTTCTCGTTTAAGCTTGCCATATTTTACAGATTTTATCACTTGTCTATAATTAAAACAATACCTTTATAAATGGGTTCTTTGGTTCTAAAGTCGTGCTCAAAATAATAAGAATATGCAACAAAAATCCTGGTTTAACTTTACGAAACTTTTGAGTGAACTTTCTGAGGAGTGAATCATTTTGTTTTCTGAAAAGTTAACTATCTGCTATATTACTTTTTCATACCTTGTTTTCTCCTGTGCCAGTATCATAGCTAAGTATTCCCTTGTCTTGCGTATTGCTTCTGGTACTTCAACAACTTTTATCTTCGGCACCTCTTCTTTAGTTTCTTCTAAATCCCATAATTCATTTAGTTTATAGGCTGATTCTTCATTTTCTTCGGCTGAAATCAATAAAGAAAATACTTAAATTATTAGATTAATTAATGCTTTACCAATGTTTATATTGAGTGATGTCTTATGTTTATACGGAAAGGACTGGCCAGCAATAGCTTTAGCTAGCTAGCTAAGGTTAGAATTGTGTAAAAGAGGTTTAGGGAGGCTTATGCCCAGCAGTGGGACAGCACGGGTTAGTTAGTTATATTTTGCATCATCTTACCTATTGTAACCACAGTTTCTTTTTTTTCTTTTACTCTAGCCAATATTTCGTCAAGCGCGTTCTGTATATGTTCTGGTCTGCCTGGCTCCTTTGGTATTGAATTCCCTTCTATGTCACAGACTGTGTGATGGACTTCGATCAAACCATGGCCTATAAATTGGATGCGACTGCATTCTAACTTCTCTAGGTCTGCTTTTAGCTCTAGTATTCTGAAAACAGAGGTGAACGATTGAAATAGAGGTAGACAGACGTATACTTCCTATTCCTATAAGTATAACTGGTGAAATGGTATTAATAGGAGGCCAGCATGTTTCATAAATTGCGCACAAATTATAACTTCAACTGCTACTGTAAAATTTCTGGTAGAAAATCCCAATAACAAATTGCTCGAAATGAATTGGAATCGAACCCAGGTCCTTATGCTCAGCATGCTTGTGACCACTAGACCAGAAAGGCAAAAACAATGTTTCGAAACTAAAAATAATGACTTAGTTAGGCTGGTTGCTAGCTATTTGAAAAAAAAACAAATATACCGACTCTAATGGGTCGACCCAAATTATCCTCAACGTTTTTTCTTTGTACATTGAGACTATTAGAAAGAGACTCATCTTCCTAAAGCCTTCTTGAACCATCAGATGCATACCGTCATCATCATTTCAGCCGGAAGACGTCCAATGCTGGATATAGGCCTCCCCCAAGTTTCGCCATATTGACATAACATGGGGAGTTTTGCCATAATCGCCACGCTTGGCAGGCGGGTTGGCGATCGCAGTAAGGTTGTTACAAAAGCACAGAGAACGCTGCTGCCCATTCTTTGGCAATGCATACCATACTCACCTAGAAACAACAGCCTTGACAACATTATCGTAATACACAGTTTTCTGTACTTGTAGGTTCTGCTGAAAACATTCTATGACTTCATTGTAGACGACCATGTACTGTCCCAGGATTGAAGTCAACCTACGAACTGCTAGCGGTAGTGTTGGGTCATGGACTTTTGTCACCTTGAAAAAAGAAATGTACTTAGTCAGAGATGGCTATTATACACCTGCCACCCTGGGATTTCGTAGGAGATGGCGGGACAAGCTGGACAAAACCAACGATTCTTCTTCTTCTTCTTTTCAGCCGAAAGAAGTCCACTGCTGGACATAGGCCTCCCCAAGTGTCGCCACATTGACATAAGGGGCGTTTTGCCATAATCGCCATGCTTGGCGGGCGGGTTGGCGATCGCAGTACGGTTGTTACAAAAGCACAAAAAACGCTGCTGCCCAATCTCTGGAAAGTCCCTTAGTCGCCTCCTATAACACCCACGGGAAGATATGGGATGGTGCTATTCTTTACAAAATTCACGAAATTCTGAGGATTGTGTGACCTATTAATTAAGGGAACACACAACCTCACGTGAACACACCTTGCTCACCAAAAGGGGCTTTACGTCCGACACCATACAGAGCTTACGTCCGACACCATACAGAGCTTACGTCCGACACCATACAGGTCGATTAACCAACGATTAATGGTTCACAATAGCCCAAGGTCGAAATAATTAGAAGTCGTGGGGAGAAGCCTTTTCCCAGCAGTGGAATGACGAAGGCCAACAGTCACTGTAGCCCTGCAACGAATTTCACAGAGTGGCTGGTAGCAGCAGATGAGAGCTGCAGAAAATCGAGTTGTATGACGTGTGATCGGAGTTGCGAATGTCTATCAGTAGACTGTTCTAGTGTGGTGATGATGATGGCGAATCAATTATGAGTAAAGAGGCCTATGGTCAGCAGTAAGTTTAGTCCTGGAATGAAAGTGATAACCAAATGAGTGTTATTAGGTAAGCGGACTGATATTCTACTGTACCTGATACTGAATATCAATATCAACTAATTCTTTCAGATGTTGCAAAGCCTCTCTCCACTTGCGAAAATAAAAGTCTTTGGACATTGCAAATTTTGGGAACAAAATTCAAAATAAATCATTTGATGTGCTTATTAACTTAATAAGTTTAATTTTAACCTAAATAATGATTTACTGCTGGCTCTAGTTGGTCATGAAATGCAGTCTACACACTTGTCAAGGATTTGTAGGAGGTTCGAACCTTTAGGGAGTATGAGGAACAGGGTGTAGTCTTAAGTCGATGTAAACTTTGGTTGCGCGATTTAGGAAATTGATGTTAGTTCTTCCGTCGTGTCATAGATGGCGCTGTAGTACTTTTTGTAGTAAGTTGATTTCAGTAGGTCGCTACACTATGTTTTTGTCGTGTCGATGATTCTCATAATAACTTTGAGTCAAATCAGCTTTTACCAGGACTAACTTCAGAACCTACTCTTCAGTACAGTCGACCACACTTGAGTGGTAATTTTTCCAGTATAAGTTGGCCTCGTTTTTTATTGAAAGTTTGACTACGACTGCCTATGAAAGTAGGCAGAAACTAGGAAGCCACCAGCTACGACTGAAATACTCTTTTTGCTCTATCCACGCGCTTGCCTTGGTTGGTCCGTGGGTTACTGACCAAACATTTCATACCGAGTTTCCTCCGTGCCTCGAAAAGCACGTTAAGTCGTTGGTCCCGGCTGTAATTTAATATCTTTGACAGCCTCCAACTACATAAGTCGTTGGTGGCTCGAAAGTCTGACAACCAGTCTTACCAAGGGGTATCGTATTACCCAGTACTGGGTTGTAAAGGTCAGACAGGCAGACGCTCCATGTAAAATACTGGTATTAGGCTGCATGTGGTTAGACCGGAAGCCCACCCCAACATAGGCTAGGCAGATGATGATCTCTTTTTAATCTGCTGTGTTGGACCGCCAATATAAAAAATCTGGTCTATCCCTCTTCTGATTTAAATCATCATTACGCCGCTATCCAACTTTGTCACCAGCCAGTGAGGCAGTAACCATGAAGTAACAAAGCCTGTTTTACCCTATGAAAGGGCGAACGATACCATTACGTGTTATCGCTACTCCGGAAAACTTACATCATATTCAATGCGGGAAATAAGCGATCGCACTTGACGGGTACGCTCTTACTTATTGCTTTCCTTCCGCATTTTGAACGGGCTTCTGTATTAACTCATAGCAAACGATGGTGGACTTTATCAGAAGAAAGATAAGGTAGATTTTTGAGAGGTGAGTGCTGGTTGTTAGGTCGTGTAGAGTTGGAGGTTTTATCGTGTTTTTGGGCTCTCTCGCCGCAGTTTCCGGCTGCTCTGAACGCCTGGCCATCTTGTCACCGGAAGTAGTAAAGTCTTCCGCAACGCCGTCTGTCGGCGGGTGGTGGAAACGTGTTTTTTTTTGTTGGAACATTTTTTTTGTTATGCTAAGGTATTGTGGTTTACCCTTTAATGTATTATTGTTAATGATCGTGTTTTGGTATCATTCTACTTTACTGTTGGGATTGATATGGAGTGAAAGGTAATACAAAAACTCTTTGTAGGTAACATTTGGAATTGTTTGATCAAAAATGTTGACGAGTTTGATGTTTCGTATTCCCCTTCTTTCAACCGGGCCGATTCAATTAATTTAATTTGACGTTAAATAAAAATTGAAGGGAAAAAGGGGACATGCGATGCGATTCTCCATACAACTTTGTATGGAGAATCGCAGTTCCTGTTTACTCTTAATCTTGGAAATCGGCCCCTGTGCCTGTTATAACCAGAGGTCGGAATTAGGTAGAGTTATTTTTGTACTTGCATCGAAATGTTGATATTAATATGGATCTTCCCTTGCGTGTGCGCTTTGGAATTTTGGAATTTCGGACATCCGATGTCGGATGGTTTAAATTGCGTAAAAGTAAATTACTTTTTTATTTAATAAATCACGGGATTTTCCTGATCTTTAAAATGAATCCCGGGATTTGAGGCATATCCACTTTATTCTTTCGCTGTATGAAATCAGTGTAAGTACCCCAATAACTCTACCAAATTCTGACCTCTGGTTATAACTTAGCGAGCTCCTGCCAAAGTGTTGACTAATATTATTTATCACCTGAAAACCATTATACCTGAGGCTGATCTTAAAGTCTCGCCAATAAAAGTCACGTAAGGTTTTTCTAAAGCATCCTGCTAGCATGACACGTTAAGAGCTAAGCGTCGAAGTATCGAATGCCGTAGACGCCCCGAGGGGGCTAATAATGCGATATTGCCAAAAAATATGATGACAGCTACCAAACGAGGCAGCCGTACTGGGAATACCTTGTGAGTTAACGGCTTTTGAACTGAAGAGTGAGTATTTTTAGTGCTATATAAAATTATAATACAAGGTTTTGCCCGTGACTTCGCTCGCGTTTTGGTTTTAAATACAGCTTGGAAAGGACACCGGCTTACAATTTACAAATCCTTACCACGTATTCTGAACCAAAGCAGTTGATTTGACTACGCTAAAATATTTTCATATTATTTAATTTATCATAATATACCCTATTATAAAATTTGTCTGCTGCCCCATGCAAATTCCAATACCTATTCGACTCAAATGTTTGTGGCAGCTGATATTTTTTCGCTATTACGATGTTTGTCCGATGCAGAAACATGTTCAGTTTGATGGTCTGTGGCACACCCTTAAGTATGTATAATTTCTTTCCGTTACATGAAATATTTTATACATTGTAATGTATGGAATGACTAGGTATTCTAAAGAATGACTGAATTATATGCTTAGCCAGTAACAAATACTAAAATAGGCTTAATTTGTAATATTTCAATATTCTATTATTTTTAAACAAATACATCAAAGCCAGATTCACTCTAATCTATTGTCGTGGCAATATTGCTAGAATAAACCCTGACATATTGAATACTTTTAACAACAACAACATGTCGAAGGCTCGAGGTAATAAATTCAAATCAAATTCAATCATGTATCTTCTCCAATATTCTTTGTGACATCAAAATATCACTTACATCTTACCTTTACTTCAAAAGGCATACATTCTAGGTTCTAGACGATAGAGTTGAAATTCCCATGGCAAAGTCTGAAGAAGGTTTTCATAAAGTTGGTTTTGTATCACAAAATATGTCACTTCATCATGTGTCGATTCTTTTAGAATGTTTGATGTATAAAATAGTTTTTTTTTTCGTCATGTTCGGCTCCCTTTGAGGGATATCGTATATTTTATGTAGAAAGCTTGAAGGGGCTTCGTTGGGTCTTTTGCATTACAGTGTCAGTTACGGAGCTCGGGGGAATGAATGAATTTCATGTTTTTCGTAGGCTATTTTTAAGTGGGTGTTTTTAAATATTTTAAAGTGATGTCATAAAGTAACCTTGGTTTTAAATAGACTAAAACAGTCTCACCATTGAGGGAAATAAGTATAAATAGCTAGGGAAATTCGACAGACGTAATGGGTATCGAAATTTAAATGAAACAAACTAAAAAAGCAAAGTGGTGAAGACCTTATATTGAAAATAATCGATCAAGTGTTTGCTGAGTTCTGGGATATTGTAATGTTGTAAGTGTGTTGACTGCCTCGGTGGTCGACTGGTCGCAGACGCGACTGCTGAGCATGGAGTTCGATTCCCGTGTAGGACAATTTTTGGATTCTCCATCAGGAATCTCTCAACAGCAGTTACGGAGTCTGGATTCGTGCCCGGTCGGTGGCAATAGGCTCGCCCCCTATTAAATGGAACTAAACTACACTAAACTAACATAACTGGCGAAATGTACCCTACCAATAGTTACACCTCTGCCTATCCCTACGGTTATTACAGACATGATGTTATGTGCGTATAAACTCATGCATTTTTCCATGGAGAAAGCAGAAACTATACAGCAAGATTTTTTAGTAACCGTCCAAATTTTTTCTAGGCATTATGTATGATTCACTAACTCCATTTTTGAAAAAAATATCGATATGTGAAATTTTCATATGAAATCATTTTCTCGAAAAAATTATCCGCTCTGCCTGGTCACTAAGTTAAACGTTAAAAATACTACACTTGCCGCGCAAACATTCAATGGAAAGGGGGCGGCCAGCCCGCGTAGTTACCCAGCGTGTACCTACGCACGGCGCGGCGTTGTCCATGATATCTCAATATTTTTTGTATTGAGTGATACTAAAAGAAAAAACACGTATTCAATGGTTTTCGCCAAAGATTAAAATGTCTAAATTTGGACGGTGACTAAAAAACCATGCTGTTTTATGCCACATTATCACCTGGCACGATCCTTACCTACACATCATAGAAAAAGAAAATGCAGATGGTTTCAACCTCTTCTAACCTCATCTAAAAAAATTAAAGACAACTACACCATACCCTAGCAAAACAAGTTAAAACAAAAGGAAAACCAGCCAACAATAATCATAACCTCAGCAACAATAACAATATACGAGTAGGTACCTCCAGCGACAATACGTCACGAATAACGGCGTAATTTAGGAAATGTAGGCGACAATTTATTGGCGACGCAAACAAGTTGCAAATTGGTCCGCTGGAACGACGTTTTCGCTAAATACCTATAAAAATGTCCGTTTGCTGTGAAATATTGTAACTAGCTGGGTGGTGCGAGTCAAAAGCTAAAGCGATTTGGAAAGTATAAAAGTTATGACAGGGCTAAGACTGAAGGCTTATCTCAACTTATCTGATTAGCCTTTCCGGCTTCCAGTCTCACCGGATGCAGCTGAGTATTATCTATTTACATGGAGCAACTGTCATTTGACCTCCACATCCAAGTTATACAATACCCTTTGGTAAGACTGTTTGTCAGACTTACGGGCCACTGATCTACAAATGACAGCCGGGACCAGCGGCTTTCAGAGGCACGGAGGAAACTCGGTATGTAATGGGTGGTCACCCACCCACGCACCAACCTACGTAAGCACGGCTTAACTTGATGATCGACCCGAGCCGCTGGTATTATTTAGCCACCAGCTCCTCAAACTTATGAAATACAACTGATATTTTTTTGATTGGTCTGCACTTTGAGAGCAGTCTTATTTCGTCGCAGTCGTAGATCGTACGACTAGGTATAACTGCAAGCAAGACATGTCTGCCTGAACTAACAGCTTTTACGTCATACAGTTGACAACAATAGAATCTACTTATACGTCAAATAATGTTCATATTTTTGACATTACCTTTCTAGCCTTCAAAGCAACAGTGAATAGGCATTCCTTTTTTCATAGTCATCGTTAACCTCATCCAGTCATTCATCGCTTTCCATCTGGCGAGATCGAGAAGAAACCCACGTGGTATCATGGTGGTGATAGAAAATCAGTCTATGTGATTTACAAAAAACTTAGCAACTTTCATTACTACTACTACTTTCTTGATGCCATTAGGCATCTTTGAGCCGACATGTTGTTTAGTAAAAGACTTAAATGAATTTGTCTTGGCATTTCAATTCATTAACTCAAAAAATTTGCATCCAGCTACAGCTCATAAATTAGACCACCAAAAAAGAACTCTAAATTGTAGCCCTCGCGTCGTCGGGATGGCTCATTTCGGCTGGTTGTAGCAAAGATACTTTATCGTTGAAATGTAAATTATCTCGCTGTTATCTGTTTTATTAGCTGCGAACGACCGCTGCGGCGCTGAGACGTCCTGCAGACTCCCATGTCATATTTGTTTATCTTTGCTACTGTCACAGTAGTGGATGTGAAGTTTTTATGGAGAGTATTATGCTTTTTATAAGAACAAAAAAAGAATTTTGTTTGCAACTTGAAAGCAACGAAGTTAGAGTCACTTGTATAAAGAAGATGTGGCCGTTCTCGTTGCCTACGTTTTATTTTGCCGATAACTCTTAAGTAGGTAACTCTCTCTTCTTTTGAGTCTTTTGACTGCTAGAAAAGAACCTGCCGTTGAATATTATTGCAGGTGTCATGTGTGTCTGGTATTTTGTTTAAAAGATGGCAGAATGAACCAACCCCAAAAATAACACCACCCCTAAAACAACGATCATATGCCATAACCTACAGCACTATAATTCTCAAATAAATGCTATAGTAACACAATACACTTATAGCAGTATAAAGCATAAATGCTATAGAAACACAATCCACTCCCCCCACATAGAAATGAAAACCGTAAACAATCAACTTAATAAGCCATCCCCCACCAGACCAAGCGTATCAATCATCGTACATCACATCCAGAGTTCGCAAACCGTCGGCTAATCTGCTCTCCTGCTCAGAGGCCATATATCAGAGCGGGACGACGTTTTTACGATCCCTTAATCAAGAAATATACGATTGCGCCCGATTAAGAGCGTTGGCTTAGCGTTGCTAATGCAGTATGCTGTGATGTATTGGTGTGGAGGATGATGGTGGTGGTTCTGCGTCATATTTTGTGGAGAGTATATTTAGAGAATTGAGAGTT
Source organism: Cerastis rubricosa (assembly GCA_949152445.1). NCBI lineage: Eukaryota > Metazoa > Arthropoda > Insecta > Lepidoptera > Noctuidae > Cerastis > Cerastis rubricosa. Next base: position 21,864,218 of record OX424532.1, read on the forward strand.
CTGTTGTGATTCTTGAACCGAACACTGGATCAGTCAGTCAACTCGACACAGTCCAACACAACACCATCCGTACTGACATCACAAAACATGAATGCTTTGTTTTCTTAGGTAACCCGGCCACAAAGATCAAGAAAAGAATTTAAAAAATGTGGAGTGGGGTAACCCAGATGACATAACACATTTACTTTTGAAGTTCTAGCAGAAACACTTCGTGCAGTGTTTGAAATACAAAGATCAAGACCTAGAATGAAAAGGGTTCGTAATAAAACTCTTATAATCTCTGTTATTTTTCCTTTAATGTTTTTTTTTGTTAATTTATCCTTACCACTGTCTTTTAGTTTAATTCTTTTGGTTTTATTTAACGATTGTATAGCTATTTCTGAAAACTTGTAATTGACCATATTATTGTTAAACAAAACTATTGTGTCTGCCTAGTTGTAAGTTTTCCGAAAATAATAAAATAAATAATTATTTCCAGACTACTTCAAGGTATTGCCAAAAAAAGCTTTTCCCGATGCAGTGTTACAGTTAACGTCCACCAAGACACAGCAACACTAAGCTAGGCCGAGCATGTTATCCACTTACCAATTTATTAAGCCAGCTAGTACTAGCACCTTGTCTTGACAGAGATACGAGAAACCTCTAGGGCCATATCCTGCAGTTAAATCGACGTAGAAGATAACCTTGGAGATTTGTCCTTGACAAACACAGTGGATACACGTAAACAAGAAAAAGAACGAGCTTTAAGAACCTTCTTACTTTTACAGGGATTAACCATACATTGACATTGACCTGCTGGTGCTTGAGTTATATTTACAGACAGGGGTGTTTTTGATAAACGTTCATGAGTATTTTATGAAATTGTATTGATTAAAGAGGATGGCGAAGTAAGTTTCGATTTTGGATATTTGCCAAACGATCCATGTACAACTATAATCATAATATCAGTTCAAAAAGACAACTGTCGAAAACTATTCAAGGAACAGTCGACAGAAATTGACATAATCGCTTGTAAGAGTTAAAATTCGTTTCGAGGATGCTAAAATCTAAGTTTTCATCTTAAAACATCTTACATAAGCGGTCCAACCTAAGCTGCCCTTGAAAATAACACAGCTTTCAAAGTTCTTGACAGCCTCTTATCCCTCAAGTACAGACACTAAAAAAGTAACACATCTCCAACTAACACGTATTTGTCGTGAAGGTGATTCTACAGAGACGGATGGGTGCCCCGCCCGCCATATTTCAACCCCCTCGCGCTCTCCGGTCCTTTCCACCGCTGTCTGGAAGATTTACGACCCCTCTGACGGAAAAAATGTGGACTCTCTAAAGATTTCACTGGTTTTTATTCGTTCCATATATTTTGAGAGAAATGACACGTTGTGAGCTCGATGACTCGCGATTTATCCGGACGATTTCCTGATAGTTTTTATTGGAGCGTTTGACTGAGTATTGGTTTACTGTTTGTCTTGGTTTCTGAAAGGCCTAAATCGGTGAATATAGATTTTACACATAAAGTGAGGTTTTTTTCTCATTGTAGTGGACAGAAACTACAGTACGCCATGCGAGCTTTCATACATCTGGTCATACAAACATCCACTAGACAGTAAAATTAGCTTTGTGAACCCTGGGCTGTAAGTTCAGCTTCCAACTTTAACCAATGGACAAATTGGCCAATTTCAATCTTTCATAACCAAAGAAAGTCCAGAAAACTATTAGTCCACTCCTTTGAACCAAGATAAACCGTGCGAACTTCCAAATAAACGTTTTTCATACTTAGTACCTTTTATTACAAGACTTTGTCTTGTGAACCACGGGCAAAGTAAATAAGAAAAAGTAATTAAAAATACTTTTCTTATTGCGTAAAACTTTTACGGTTTTACTTTTTTTTATTATGACAAATGGCTACAATTTCCTCTGTACAGTGTTTCAGGTGGTAAGGTAAATGAACCATTTTTTCTTGTTGGGTTTGGATCTTGAGTTTAGTATATTATATTTAAATACAGTATCTAGTTCACTGAGTCGGAATTTTTGAAGCCGCATTGAGCGATTTTTGGTAGGGGAATAAAACGGGCCAAGTGCAAGTTCTACTCACACGCACAAAGTACCAAACAATATAATAAAAACATTTTGAAGGCTCATTCATGTGTTGCATTGTATTACATTCGACTGCAAAACTAGTTATCTAAACAACAAATCAAACTAAACATCAGATCTTATTCAAATAAATTTTCGTTGAAAGTTTTTTTTACGTTCTACAATCCTACATTGTTTCAGAATTTACCTCCCTAAATTAGAGCCCTCTAATTTTTAAAGTAAGAGGAGGTAAATTCTGGACACACATTTTACCACTTTGGATCAGTCTATACGATTTATTTTGAGACAAAATGGTTTTAGGAACCTCAACGTCATTTTTAAAGATCTATCTATAGACCTAGTATGTGTAGGTATAACGATTTTTTTTTACTTTCAGTTCCATTTAATTCTACCAAATTTAACATTCAACCGTGCAGTCCTAATAATTTCGGAATAAAGTAGAGCTGTGACGTAGGTACTGGCGGACAGACAGGCAGACAGACAGACATGACGAATCTTTAAGGGTTCCGTTTTTTGCCAATCGGCTACGGAATCCTAAAAAGCTATGGGTTCGCGTCACCGATGACCTCGACATGCTTGTGACGTATTGCACCAGACTAGCGACGCATAGTGTAGCGGCCTGTGTACAGATTTAAAAATCTAAAATAGAACACAGTAGGTAAATCCCTTGTTTTGAGTTTTCACTTCTGTCGGCAGTCCTTAAGTAGTTCTTTAGTCCTTAGTCTTGCAGCTATATTTAAGTTGCTGATAAAAATTTAGTCGGATTAATGGTTAACCAGATAACTAGTACGTTATAACATAGCTCATGAGGTGCATATGAGCCCCTGGTATATCAACCACCAACCGTCTCGTACAAGACCTGTCAAAAAAATAACACCAATATAAATAAAATAAGTTTTCAGTAGAAAAACAAGGGTGTACGCGATGTGTCAGCGGGCTGGCCGTATTTTATGAAGGAAGTTGTTCATCGCACTATAAATCAGACGGACGCCTCGGGAAAATGGGGTACAGGATCGGGTGACACCGGGAATCGAGGGGTACTTTTGTACCCGTTGAAGAATGTTTTTGGTTCTTGGATATGAGGTGGCTGCCACTTGAAAGGGTTAAACGACGTAAGAAATAAATAAGTACGTATACGTAGTAAGAAGATTCAATGCACCTTCAGGGAGTTAAAAAGTGGGTCGCAGACAGTCCAAAGCAGACCCCAATTTTTAAATTTTTAACCTGTTCGACAATACCCTCCATAAACCATACATATTCAAACAACTTTCTTGAAGACATTCGACCAACAAACAAGGTTACAAAACAACAAATCAAAAACAAGACGAAAACCTTTCTAAATATTAAATCACATACATTATTAAGGGTGCTCGCACATTGTGCCGTATCACCCGGGTGATATATCGCAGGGAGGGCCGCTACGAATCACATGCTGACAAATTCATTCTCCTCTTGACACCTTGCTCTGTATATTCCCACCCCCTCTACAAGTGGAGGGGATAGTCTTGCTAATCTCTGTAACAGCATGAATTTTTCATGCGTAATGTGCCTCTCAGCTTTTTGTGACGTATCGCAGTTTGGCGTTCCTCGTTTATTTTTTTTCTTGGTTCCTTTCGTTTGGCGCTGAGTTTGGTATGCCATGTTTTAATGTCATGGTCATGGCGACGGCCTTGGTTTGTATTGTAACGTCCCGTCCATGACCTCAGACGATGCGACATGCGTCTGTGACTCGGCCCTATCGGACGGGACTGATAAAATTGGCGAAATGTGGGTGAACTATAATATGGATGCACAGACAAGCGTACAGATGGGAGGAAGCGACTTTGTTTTATACTATGTAATGATAAAAAAAGAAACGATAAATCTCTATAAACTTTTCAGGAAATCTTATTAGTTATGACCGCAGCTTTACAACCCTTAGGGAAATCAGAATGTTCGCATGTTTTCAGTAAACAATTAGTGGGATGCTTCCTATCCAATAGAGGAGTGAATGGGAGGGACTCCTGTACTACACCCTCGGGATCAGATGAGATCCGGCACTCTATTCTATGCAGCATTAATTGTCTCACTGACAGATTCTGGACGTAGGTGTCCCAGTGCGTTGTATTGTAATGGACGGTAATAGAGATATCCCAAATTGCCTGCAGATGTATATATATACAGGGTGTAACGGAAAGGGTATATACATACTTAACGGTCTGCTACAGACCATCAAACTGAACATGTTTCTCCACAAAGAAACATCATCATAGCGAAAAAAATATCAGCTGCTCCATACATTTGGGTCGAATAGGTATTGAAATTTTGTATGGGGCAACAGATAATTTTTACGTTATTACGAAGTTTGTTTGTGGAGAAACATGTTCAGTTTGATGGCCTGTAGCACACCCTTAAGTATGTATATACCCTTTCTGTTACACCCTGTATATATAAATTCACGCGTTTTTCCATGGGGGTAAGCGGAAACTACAGAATAGGTCCTACCTGCTATAAACCTTTCATACATCTGAATAATTTAATACAAAATACTTTTTGGCAGCGGTGGCCCAGTGGTGGCAGCTCCGACTTACGAGCAGTAAGCCGTGGGTTCGAACCCAGGCTGGCGCATTACTTTGTGTAATTTATTTCATCACCGCTGCTCTCAAAAACGGTGAAGGAAAACATCGTAAGGAAGCCGGCATGTCCTAGAACTAAAAAATCGAAGACATGTGACATCTATCGACCCGCAATGGGCCCGCGTGATGGATTACTGCCCACTCCCTCTCATAGAGAGGAGTCCTATGTTCCAGCAGTCGGAACATTATAGGCTGATGATGATGACTTTTTGGCAGATTAGTTTCTTACGTAAAGGTATATATACAACGTGTAACGTTAAATGCGCAAAACCTCAGACACCCCAAATGATTTTTAATTCAATTGACCTAATTCTAAGAGAAAAAAAAAAACATTAAAAAAACGTAAAGGTTTTATGTGCTGTTTTAGTTTTACTGGCAATTCTGATCGTTTCTTTCTTTCTTATTTTTTCCGCGTATGAGAAAATTTTAATTGGACGACAAACATTTGTGTTTGTTTACCTATTTTGACGGGTTTGCGCACGTGATAGCTTGACCTATGAACAAAAATAGACAGTGCAACATTCTTTTTGAATAATTTTTGTAAAATTTGACCTATATTAAAAAGTGGTTCAATTGATTCTGCTCGTTATTCTGATCAAACTATTTTAAGGTTTTGCGCATTTAACGTTACCCGTTGTATAGTACATTCTCATGAATTACCCGACTGGTTAAGGGGTTCGGACTCAAACTTAGCTCTTATTTACCTGTAGCAACCTACACGTTGAAAACTTGTTAAAAAAAAACAAGAGAAAAACGTTCTTTGACCTTTGTAAAGCTTTGTAGCTCTAAGTAGACAAGTTTCAGCTTCACGAAAAAAAAAAGATAAACTATAAGTAACAAAAAATAGGGCAGTATTCCAGCTACACAAGTTTCTTTATCATTCGTTCTCGGTCCCAGTCTTTATCATTCGCTCCCGGTCTTTATGATCGCATAAATTCACTTTTATCTTTATGAATATTCAGTCGGGCTGTTAACTGCGACGTTTCTTTGTTGTTTCTCTTTTATTTTATCTGTGGAATATGGTGCTGAAGATATTTGGGGTAAGCAGGTTAATAGGATTGTCAACGGACAATAAATATTATGGGGAATAGTACTACCACACTTGTTCCTTGACGCGCAGATAAACTACTCTGTTTCCCTTATTTCTCTATCTTTCTTCTACCTTATTTAAACAAAGCAATATCCCAAAATTACAAGTGTTAAAAACATGGCAGAACAAATTGAATTTAACCTACACAGAGTAAGCAAGTCTTAAGAATACGACACAACTTTATCCAACTTCTAACACAAAAAAACTCGCCAAAAATCACGCAAAGGAAAACTTTAGCGGGCATTAACAAGCCAAAGTCTATGTTGGAGTAATCCTCGTTCCACCCCGGGTGATGTATGACCGACCCCAACCCTGCCCCGGCGACCTAACCCTATAACTCACCCTGAAAAGTAACCTCTGCGAGTGTTTTATTACCTGATGAAATGGCCCGCCTCTGAGAGCTGTGGCCTTTGTGAATTGGACAGTTTTCGTGGCCTGTAGTTTTGATGGTCTGTAGAATTGTGGGAATAGTATGTCAATTTCTGTGTTTCTGTTTTGACGAACTAAATTTGATGGATTCGGTAAGTTAAACTGTGTTTCAGGGTGTCACTTGAATAGGCTACATAATTAACGTTGCATCATGACCATGCTTAAAACGGAAGTTGCTTGTCTGTCTATCTGTCTGTCATCATTTCAGTACTAAACGGCTGAATGGGTTTCGTGCAAATTTAGCACAAACTTAGTTAGGCTGGGGCCTAGGTCATCGTTCTGTTGGCCTTATCCCAATTTATTTGGGAGTTTTACTATTAATTCCAGTAGTACGACTTACTTAGATATTTGCCACTCGTCACATGGGCGAAACTGTAGGCAAAGGCGAGTAATCTATATAACTATAACCGAGACATGAACGCTTAACTAAGTAATATCCAAACGACATTCTATAATCATAAATTACGCTCGCTCAAACATGAGGACGATAACGCCTGTTAAAATTCACTTAGCAATATTTTAAGCGCCTACTAAAAAAGAAGAAGCAATAACTTGACGTTTATCGCCTTGCTATCACTTTTAAGACGTGTATACTTTTATTATAATGGTTTTTTATGTAAGCTGAAATTTAGCGTTGTGAGCTTAGGGGACAGAAAATTGTTTTTATTTAAAAGTTTACTATATGCTGTGTATATACCTAGAGGTATTTGTGGGAGATTGGTCGGTGATTGCCACTCGCCACACACAGCGAGAAAGGATTGATATAGGGAAGACCCAGCAGTGGGACCATTCAGTTTAATAATAAGTAAAAAAATTAAAAAATTAAGGGATCTATAACGTTAAATACAGTTTTTTTAAATCTATGTCAAGTTTACCCATGATTTGTGCCTGAAATAGGTAGTTCTGTGTTTCAGGCAATTGGAAGTTACATTAATTGATAAAATAAACACATCATATTAATCTTATTGGTTCATATGTTTTTTTACATATGAACCAATATATGTCGGTAAACAATTATTGTATCTTAACTTCATCATCAGCCTATAATGTTCCCACTGCTGGGACACAAGCCTCCTCTCAATGAGAGGGAGTGGGCTGTAATCCACCACGCGGGCCCAGTGCGGGTTGGTAGATATCACACGTCTTTGATTTTTTATTTCTAGGACATGCCGGTTTCCTCACGATGTTTTCCTTCACCATTTTTGAGGGCAGCAGTGATGAAATAAATTACACAAAGTAATGCTCCTGCCTGGGTTCGAACCCACGGCTTACTGCTCGTAAGTCGGGGCTGCCACCACTGGGCCACCGCTGCTCTCCAATCTATATGTCTATGTATCTTAAATTAGCTAATTAAAAAGAAAAAACAAAATGAGAATAATACGAACAATATTTATTTCAGCACCAGTAATAACTTCTCTGTATCTTCATAAGACATAGTTTGAGCCCCTAATAAATCTCTGTTAACACGATGTGAATTCCTCGTCTTTGATCAATACATAACAATCATACATTGTCTACTTATCTGTTCCACTTCAAGTCTTTCACAGTAACAATTAAAATGTTAATAAATGATGACAAATACACTGTAAAACACCGTCACCTTTGATTATAGCTAATTGAGCCATAATAACGAGAAAATTACCTTTAACTAACGGTACCAAGAAATTGTACGTTTCAAACGATCACATTGTTCTGTCAATTATGTTGATTTCTAAATCGGGACTTAGAATATTGATTTATTAGTAGTTATCTACTTGGAATGCTGAGATTTACAATAGTCACTACGAAAAGATACTCGTAAAAAAATTAAAGGCACTGAGTGAAGTACTGGATTTAAGAAAACATCGATCGAAGATCGTTTCTGTAGTAAATTATAAATATTTTAAAACTAGCTGTCCGGCGCAACCCGTTTTCACAAGATTTTTGATTGCTGCTCCACTCATGTTAGTCGTAGCGTGATGATATATAGCCTATTAGCCTTCCTCAATAAATGAGCTATCTAACACTGAAAGAATTTTTCAAATCGGACTAGTAGTTTCGGAGCCTATTCAATGCAATCAAACAAACAAACAATCAAATCTTTCCTCTTTATAATATTAGTTTAGATAATATAAATAGTTATTATACAGTTTTTCGAGAAAATATTTGTGTTAGGAGATCTTAACCCAACCCATTTAACTTAAAGCGTGGTTATATAACCTTTATATAGCCTTCTTCGATAAATGGTCAATTCGAACCAGTAGTGGTTCTCGAGATTACCGCGTTCTACCAACCGAACAATTAAACTCTTCAACTTTATCATATTATGTATCTAAACTAATATTATAAAGAGGAAAGATTTGATTGTTTGTTTGCATTGAATAGGCTCCGAAACTACTGGTCCGATTTGAAAAATTCTTTCAGTGTTAGATAGCCCATTTATCAGGGAAGGCTATAGGCTATATATCATCACGCTACGACCAGAAGGAGTGGAGCAGCAATGAAAAATGTTGCAAAAACGGGGAAAAAGTGATGCAAACGAAGTTGCGCCGGACAGCTAGTACATAAACAAGTTCACCTCCTGTATAGCAGCTAAAAAATCGATCGTACAATTTGTAGTGATAATTCGACGGTAATTAGAGACAAAAGGAATTGCTTCGTTCCTATTCGAGTAATTATGGCAGCTTTGACGAGCGTGTCATTCCGATAATTGAGTTTTAATGGTGAGGTGAGCTGGTCGTAATTATAGAGTGGTGCTATCGATATCAATAACCACCATACGATATGAGAAGTATACTGGTGGAAATGACGTCATGCGCCATGTTGAACTGGGTCCTGAGTGCGATCCCCGAGTCGGGCAAAGTGCTGTTGGGTTTTTATTCCATAAGGAGTTTCTCAGTATCAGCCAGCCACACGGAGTCTGTATATTTGTGCCCGGTTGATGCCAATAGGGTCTCTACTTAAAACTTCAAAGTAACCGGCGAAATGTGTGTGTACTTTTAGACATTTGATTACAGGTGATTACATATTATGTAGATCTCATCATACGGTCATTACGGGTAAGCAGGAGCCCTACAGTCTGACTGCCAGTCTTCAATCACTCCAAGGGTTATTGTATTATATATAGTTAGAAGGTTTTGGTGGTGAGTAAAAAGTTCCGTTTGAAAAATGCCTTCAAGTGGAGTGAACCAGGATCTTAGTTATAGTTTTTTAATTCGCAAGACGTAAATCATATTACTATGTTATTTACTTTATGTAAATTTATACATTACTTAATAAAAATCTATGTTAAAAAAAATTGAACTTATTTTAATGCGATCATACTTTAATTTTTTTCAAATCGTAGTAGTCTAATGTCGCAGTTGCCATGACAGTCGGATTTAAAAAGCTGGGCAGTGCATCTCTCTAAGAGCCCTCATTATAAGTGACGTTTGCGTATCTCTAGTTTTTACACTCGAAAAAAAAAAGTGGTTTTTCAGACCACACAGCAAGCCCTTGATAAACAAAACAGTTTTAATGTTTTAAGGTCTCTAATATCGCATTCCTAAGGGAATAAAATAAACATAAAATCAATCGTACAAAAACGTCTCCCGTTGCGTAGCGATGCAGAACAAACGATACAAAGTAGTGGATCATGGAACATAATGTTAAATCTTACTAATCCTAACTGGGGTAACATACAAACTAAAATGTAGGGGTTGTCTGTTCACTTTACTAATTTTAATAATTGCAGTATGTGCAGTAAACAAAGGTTTTCTGTAAATGTGCTGCGACCAGCGTATAATTTGGAAAATGTTTTAAGAGTCCGGTGTATACCTTCCTCCTTCCATCGTTATTTGTGTATCCGTGGTGATTTCCATGCAGTAAACGGGACGGGCCTGACAGTGATTATATATAATACAGCTATAATTTAGGTGTACCTAACTGTGATAGGTACCGATACATGACTTAACTAGACCACACCAAGTATTTCAGTGAACAGCAATTAACAAATTAATAGGTACCTAATCGTCCACACACATAATATTAGAAATTCAGTGATTCTCCCAACCTTTTCACACTGATGCTTGTCTATAGACATATAACATTAAAAGCAGACAAACCCACAGGTCTCACACAGCAATAAATAATGGTAATTATACATAATTTATAGCTAATATATACCATCAGTCTGGAAGCCTGTCAGTAAAGATGGATGTGGTCTTGTATGCACTATTACCATATAGTTTGCGGCACTTTGCATGCGGTCCTGCTCTTAATTGGTACTTGATGGTACTTTAGTTGCAAGGCTATTGTATGTTTTTGTGGGGCAACGCACATAGAATCACGCTCTATTGATGGGCTTTGCTGTGTAGGAACTGAATTCCAAAGTACTGATTAAGAACTTTTGGTATTGGGAAATCGTTTTGTTTTTTTTTGGTTGTGTCGTAATGGACATGCTTGGCAGACTGATTGATGGGTGGTATTACGATGGTAATTTTACAGTTGTGACCAAGCAATAACTTTGTGCTCTGTATGGTGTCGGACGTAAAGAATAGCACCATCCCATATCTTCCCGTGGGTGTCGTAAGAGGCGACTAAGGTACTTGCTAGAGAATGGGCAGCAGCGTTCTCTGTGCCTTTGTAACAACCGTACTGCAATCGCCAACCCGCCTGCCAAGCGTGGCGATTATGGCAAAACCCCCCAAAATGTCAATGTGACTTGAGGGAGGCCTATGCCCAGCAGTGGACGTCTTTTGGGCTGAAATGATGATGATGATGAATAACTTTGTGGTAGTAGCGGTACCGAGCGCAAAAAAGGAACAAGAAAGAGAGTAGACCGATTTTTCTGCTCAGAAACTTTTGACTCGCAAAAACTTCAGTTTATCCTTACAACAGCGTCGAAATATAAGGAACTCAAAACAAATGGTTAACGTGGTTAATATCCTGATTCCAGTATTAGTGATAACTAGCTGTGCCCGCGACTTCGCTCACGTGACTCCTTATTCTTATAGCATTGTCAGGGAAAACATGGTAACGTAAAATCGTAGTATATTCCTAACATACTCTACATATAATTTACTAATAAACTGGCTTACTGTTAGTTTAAACTTAAACCCGTTGGCACGCACGGCGACCAATCAAACTGTGCAAAACAAAATAAAGCTGAACTCTCATTGGTAACAAAGCAAGGTTAGGTTATACTGGAGATGTATAACTTGATGTGTCGCCGTGTGTGCTATACTAATAATACACTATACTATCTTTGTTTTAAGTATTAAAGGAACTCTTAGCAATGTAAATGTGACCAGCACAAATACAGAACTTCCAAGTTTGGGTTTTCAACGCATTTTAGTGCAATTATTGCGTACTTATGAAATCCATTTTGGATATATCATACTCAAGTTTTCAAAAGAGTTTAGTCGTAAATCCGTAATATTCTAATCATAGTGAATGTGAATACGGGGCTCCCGACCAGACCATGGCTGACTTGTGTCCAAAGTGTCCCTGCGTTTTAGAGGACCTTCTGTCAAAACTGGTACTGAAACCGCAAATAACGTAGCCACCTGGGTGTTAATAATCTCATATGACGTACCATCGATGCGAAAGAAGAAGAAGAACAGAGCAATAATGTTAGATCTTGTATTTCTGATGATAGACCATGATTGGCAAAGCGGATACTTTTCCAAGGACTCTGGTGAACGGATGAAAATAAGTTGAAGCGTTGACGCAGGCATCACGCAGATCTGTAATGTAACAAATACTGTCGAAGCAAGCCCTTCATCTATTCACCATAATAAAATTATGTTGACTATTATCAATATTTTGCTCCGAAGTTCAAAAGCAGGTGCAGTCACATTTAAACGTTACAGACGTGCCATGAAAAAACATGTACTTACTTACATATAGTATCAACACATCTATTTATACCTTACAGCCCTGTAGTAGGGACAAAAATATAGACACAACCAATTCTTGGCCCTTAGTTATGTTTTGTATTTTCATTCAATAATGATTTCCGTTTGGTTTGGGAAAAAACATAAGGTTTTAACAAAAAGTTAGCATTGACTTAGTTTAATCAGGCAACCCATTCGCAATATTTTATTTGTGTTGTGCATGTAATAAAATAAAATTCCAAAATAAATCCAAGAACTCTATGATTTGCGGCAGTCATACCGCATGTATCAACAGACAGATTAATAATTAAAATGGGAAGTGTATTAAGCACCATTTAGAAACATCAATTGGGATTGTTATCTAGATCTAGTCTAGAGTGAATGTGTAACTTATGTGAGCTACTATTTTTGATTGAAAAACGTAATGATGTAACTCGGCTGATAGTCACTCTTTCACGGAAAATCTTAACATCGCGATTCAGAAAATGGCAACCAATGCACAACGCCATCTATTGAGCATGGAGTTAAGCTGCCAAAATATTATGTATGGAAAGCAATCGAACAAACACTCTGCTACGTAGATCTTCAAAGCAGCGCCATTAAGAGTACCTTTTCCTATCATAACTTTTTGAAAACCCCGGTAAGTCGATTTAAAAGTAATCTTGTAAGCACATTTTATTCATTGGTACCATTTTGCAATTGCAATGAAACAAAAACTAAATGTTACTTCAAGTTACGCACAATAATTGTTGTGTATAAAAGTTATCTACATTGCTTTCGTAAATTTTACGTGATGCCCGAACAAATAAACAGACAAACAGACAAACAGACAAAAATTCTAAAAATGCTGGAAATGGGTTCTGTTGGTTGTCCTTTAACACCCTGGCAATTTTTTTTGGAAATATTTTCGATGTACAAAAACGATTTTTCAACAGATTTATTATATGCATAGATAACTATGTATCCAGTTCCTAATTGGTACTTATTGGTCAAATTATGATTCGAAATTACCTTACTTATTAGAGTGGATTGTCTTTATACAGAGAAGATCAAGCTTCACGGATTTGCCTCTTTTTCTCCAGGTCTTCATTCGATCGTTAGGAAACTTCCTGTTCTGCTTCAACAAGTGTCAATAAACAACTTGAACGCATCGCTGCCCCCTTTTCATGCAACATTGTACTAACTTAAGTTAGTCTCAATTCAACTATCTAAACTAACAACATATAACATGTTCATGAGTTTTCTTCAATATATTTCACAAAACAGTTCCACAAATATTTACCGACAGTGCTCTTCTGTAAACTTTTATAAATTAATTTATTTATTTATAGTTAATTAAAACGGTATAACACCAATTACATTAATTAACATAGAAACATAAGAAGATTAAAACTAAAATTGACGAACTTCACTAAGTTAAACTAAAACTAACACGGAACAGTGGACACTCTTGCATACTTCTTCTCACAGAACACCAGACTAATAAGCATTACTTTATTCCATCCATCCGCAAACACATCACATTCAGGGTTGGTAGTCAGAAGGGCGTTGAGCATTTGGAGAATACGACACACCGGCGAATTCGCTCTGGCGACAGTTTTGGAGAAAAGCTGGGCAAACAGATGATGCTCCCCTGTAAACGTCATTCGTTCTCTAAAGGATCGATAAAGCACTGTTTGTACTTTAATCCTACTATAAAAAGCAGTGACTCCAAATGGTTCTTACATTTCGTTGCTCTGCACAAAATAAACGAAGTCTTTGTCAGAAATCAATTTCACGCATCAGCAATCAGATCGTACGGTTGATAACAAATTAGATTAGCACGTTATTTTATTATTATTTTTGAACTGTGACGATCACAGTGATGTGATGCGAGGAATTATAAGATGCGTAGGGGTTCTAAATGAGCGGGCAGTGTGGCGTAGCGTTACGTAGCGCTACGCGGGTTGCTACGAATTTAAACTTTGTTTGGGTAGGATGTTTTTACAATGATTTAGTTCTCAGTTCTGCTGATTTAATATTATTGAACCTTTGTATATTTACTTTACTTTATAGTGTGATAAATTATATAAGAACATTACACATTAATAAAATTGTTGTTTTTTTAATTCTCTTTATTTATCTTCCATTGCTCTGTATGGTGCCGGACGTAAAGAATAGCACCATCCCATATCTTCCCGTGGGTGTCGTAAGAGGCAACTAAGGGATTTGCCAGAGAATAGGCAGCAGCATTCTCTGTGCCTTTGTAACAACCGTACTGTGATCGCCAACCCGCTTGCCAAGCGTGGCGATTATGGCAAAACCCTCCAAAATGTCAATGTGGCGACACTTGGGGGAGGCCTATGTCCAGCAGTGGACGTCTTTTGGGCTGAAATAATCTTCCATTACACAATTTTTACATTTTTAAATATTTTAAAAAAAATCAATATTTAAAATATAAAAAATAGTAGCCCACCAGTATTGGAAACCTAGTCGGATTGGTGATTTTAATTATTAGTACACCGACATTTCTGTAGTGAGAAATTTATGCACTTTTTAAAATATTTGTTTTCGTGCAGACAAAGCATTTTAAATTGTAGATTTTAAAAACTATTGCTGTGACGGCACCATTAAAGTGACAAACAAGCGTCCACCGTAATCCTTCTTCAACTTAATCTTCATCCTAGGATTATACCACTTTGCATGGCGTGATCCTTTTGATTTAGTTACCTTGCAACGTTTTTTCTTTCTTTCTTTCTTTCATTGTGTTGAATATCGCACTAGTGTCCGCAACTCCACGTCCAAAGCGCGAATTCTGCGTACAATAAGTACACTTTCTATTTCATACCAAAGAGTTCGTAACTCTTTGTGCTTCGTTTTTGCATTCACTAACAAGTAGGGTTCCACCATCTGCCGCCTATGATCTCCGCTAATTCTAAAGCCTCCTAATCCGTCTATTGTCAGCCCAACAGTTAGTAAGAGGAAGCCGTGTACTATTGTGAACATTGCGATAACATCTCGGTACTTCAAACACGTTTGTGTGTAAGGGAAGGAAATGTCGTATTACTCGTTGTTTGCGGTTTGGGGTTGGGGCGGCCCTAAATACTGGGTAACAGGTCTGTTTGGTTGGTGACTTAATGATATAGGAATTTCATCATCTGCCTAGCCTTTTCCCAAACTATCTTGGGGTCGGCTTCCAGTCTAACCGGATGCAGCTGAGTACCAGTATTTTACATGAAGCGACTGCCTATCTGTCCTCCACAACCCAGTAACTGGGCAATACGATACCCCTTGGTAAGACTGGATGTCAGAGTTTTAGCTTCTGACTACTCGTAACGACTGTCAAAGATCTACAAATGACAGCTGGGACCAACGGCTTAACGTCCTTTCCGAGGCACGGAGGAAACTCGATATGTAATTATGGTCACCCATCCACAGACCAACCTCGGCAAGCACGGCTTAACCTTAAAGATCGACCTGGGCGGCTGTTATTATATAGCCACGAACTGCTCAGGAAATAATGATATAGGAATATGTGCGTCGAAAACTTTTATACCTCTTTGCATTTAAGACCAATCTAGACCTGTTTACTAGACTATCATATAAAAAACACAGGAACTCGACCACAGTACAATAACTTGTGCGTAAAAAGATCCCACACCGCAGTGATGCGTAAAAGTGTTTCTTTTTATTTATTTACTCTAAACATACAAACATCCTTACAGGTTAATCCCAAGCTTTTGTATGGCACCTATCATTTACAACCATATACCTTGTTCAATTAAATAAATAAACATACTCTTATTTAAGAAAGAGCTCTTCAAAAATCTTTGCTTTTGAATAATGCATATTGCAGCATTTCGGAATTTTTGACAGACAAAATGTTATGACTGTTTTTGATCTTAGATGGTACCCATTGACCTAGTAGGTACATACCTACTAAATTAATACAAAATGTCACGTGCAATTTTAAATGGAATTGAACTTAATAACATTATTATTAAGTTCAATTCCATTTAAAATTGCACGTGACATTTTGTATTAATTTACTATCTTCTCTCTTTTTTGTATAAACATTATTTGAATATTGACATAGTAAACTTACACTTACTTTTCACATTCATATTTTTTCTTTGTTTTCATTTTTGTCAAATCAATTAATACTAAATGCATTCCAATGTAAGTAATTATGTTATCAATTTTTAATGTGAATAACCTCTATGAATATTTGTACGCCTTCGGGTATAAAATAGCGCGCTTGTGACTTTTTGTAACAACTATTTATTGTATCTGTGTTAACAAATGAATAAATTACTTATATATAATATATGACTTATGTTATGACTATGACTAGGTTTGTGAAATAGTAAACGGCGGTTGATTGGCTGCCTTACTGGTCGACTGTTCGCGACTAGGCCCTTGGTTCGATTCCCGGATCCGGCAAAGTGTTATTGGGTTAATCAGGAATTTTCTCAGCCACGGAGTCTAGATTTTTGCCCGGTTGATGGCAATAGGTTCTTCCCCTATTACATGGGACTTATTGTACACCACGATATGCGGTTGAACATGTTAGAACTTTTCTGTATCCCATTATTATCTTGCATGCAATGTTTCATGTACTCACACCATGTTTCGACAAATAAAATTTACTTACTTAAAAATAAATGGCGAAATGTGGGAGTACTGTAATTGAGTAAAAATCTGCCTAAGCCTCTGGGGATTACAGGCGTGATATTATGGTATAATATAAAAGTTTGTTAACCAGCCTGTAACGTTCTTTGTCTACTCATTAGGTGTCTGTTACAAAAACTGCAATAGATGTCTTTAATTTATCTCAATTTCAAGTTAAACTAATGACTATATTAACAAAAATCCTACTTTCTTTCCATTGTTTTCCATCATTCCGCGGAAATTTCGTCGCGGAGGATGCATAGCTAAACGCCAATACATTTTATTCCATTTATTTTTCCATTCTAACGATCACACTAAGGGATACATTTACTGTCCTAATAATTTTAATTGTGTTTTATGATACTTGTATTTTTTAGGGTTCCGTACCCAAAGGGTCAAACGGGACTCTATTACTGAGACTTCGCTGTCCGTCCGTCCGCCCGTCCGTCCGTCTGTCACCAGGCTGTATCTCATGAACCGTGATAGTTAGCCAGTTGAAATTTCTACAGATTATGTATTTCTGTTGCTGCTATAACAACAAATACTAAAAACAGAATAAAATAAATATTTTAGGGGGCTCCCATACAACAAAGTGTTTTTTTTGCTCGTTTTCTCGTGACTCGCACTTGGCCGGTTTTTTTTTAATTGTGGCTGCAATGTTAAGTACCCAACAAATTTACCGCGAAGTACCTAACTTCCGTCCAGTGTGGTGCTAGGCTTAAAAAACTGATATACTTCAAGACTTGAGTAACTTTTTAAGTCCTACAATTAATGAAATGAAAGCTTTCAACCCTTTTTAAGTCAACGAGTTAGTGGGTTTGCGGGGAATATAAGGACTGCATGCACTTAGGGTTTACATTAAATACTTGGCACTCTGAGAGCTGCATGAGTACCGGAATGATGGGGGGTTTACTCGAGTTTTATGCATTTCTTTCCCCTAGTATGATACACTAGCTAACCCGCACAACTTCGTCTGCGTCACATAGGAGAAAGAGAGGGTAAATGTACCCGGTTTTTGGAAAATTTTTCATTGATTCTATGCGGTTCTATTGGTCGTCGCGTGATGTCATAAAACTTATAGTCTTCCTCGGGCTATCCAACGAAACTAAAAGACTTTTTCAATTCGAACTCTCGTGCCTCTTCTGTCGACGTTTTATAAGTGCCCATGTAGGCCTATGTAAAATAAAATATTTTGATTTTGATTTTGAACCAGTAATTCCTGAGATTAGCGCGTTAAAACCTACAAAACTCTTCAGCTTTATAATATTAGCATAGATATAAAAATATCTTAACACAATCTTCAAGGTGCTTCGTATTACACAATGAAATAAGTTTATATTATCCCGGATTAGAGAAGAAAATAGTATACCAGTTCAGTAATACAAATAATCTAATGATAACATCAACCAGAATTAAACAACACAAATTATTGCACAACCGGATTTTTCTTTCAACAAAAATTGGACCCAACATCGCTGTATAAATACAACACCCTCTTTTCAAAAAGGATTAGGGTTGTCTCACAATGCCATGTATTGTCAAAGAAATCTTTTCGCCGTTGACGAGTGATAATTACGCGGCTGAATGCGGCTTGACAGCTCACTGACATGTAGCAGACTTTGTTATTGTTACTCGGTTGGCAACCTTGATTTTGCCTCTCTTAAATGCCATCCCCAACCATAAAAATACAAAATAAGGTTTAAAGTCCAATGTACCTAACCTTGTTCTGTGATTGTGAAGCTAGGGCTGTCCGTCACAAAATACGCTTGTTTGGTTATCGGTTCCGATCTTAACCCGCAACTGATGTAATCGTACTAATTTATAAACGTGATATATTTTTTTTATTGACGCGTTTTTGTTTTTATGCTGTTTATGGTTATGTTTTTATAAGGGTTGTGTGGAAGCTATGTAAAGCAATAAGTTGCTAAAGCTTATGCAATCTAGTTATTTATTTGTAAGTAACACCTGGTAGAGATTGGCGCAGATTAGGAAAGCTTGGTGAAAAGTGAGGAAGCATATACTCAGGGTGCAACAGGGCTATCAATGAATTATGATTATTGATTAATTGGGAAATTCCGTAACATCTTATTTAGTAACTTGGTCGGCAAAAATTGCAGCTTTTATAGATCTTATTTCGGTTTTTGCTCGTATAATGATTATGTTAAGTCACTCTTTTATTAAGATTTTTTTTGATGTATTATTATTAATTTTTTGTAGCTACTACAAACCACATTATTCCATTGTATTTGAGTATCATATAGCCTGTCATCGCTTCGCTTTTGTTAAGCACGATACAAAAGCTTGCATGTCACAAAATATGGTATAAAAGTCGCTATGAAGGGAATATTGTTGTAATTAATAAAATAACATAACTCACGAACATTTACGAAACTATGTGAGTTTTCATAATTTTTCTACTTACTGCAAAAGAATAAACTAAACTTGTACTATTAAAAATTCAGGCACGTAATTAGAATAATTATTTTTGTTTGTGTTGAAAAATATGTACATTATTATTGGAAGAGAGAAAAACTTCGCATGTTGAATTCAGGATTTATTTAACATTTCAAGCAAATAGTACAGAGGCGGACTTAATTCCATAGGCATTTTCTACCAGTCAACCTTTGGGTGATGCAGAGACATGCAGTGGTGTGTGTATATCTATAAAATATTATTCATATAATACTAAAACAAACTACAAGGATTTATAAAATACTATATATATATATATATATCAAAATACTACAAATACAAATAAAGGTTACCGACGTAGCCCGAAGAATTGCCAGACTTAAGTGGCAGTGGGCAGGGCACATTGCTCGCAGAACAGATGGCCGATGGGGCCGAAAAGTTCTGGAATGGCGACCGCGAACCGGGAGACGATGCGTTGGAAGGCCTCCCACTAGGTGGACCGATGACCTGGTGAAGGTTTCGGGGATCCGCTGGATGCGAGTCGCACGGGACCGATCAATGTGGCGACACTTGGGGGAGGCCTATGTCCAGCAGTGGACGTCTTTCGGCTGAAATGATGATGATGATGATGATGATGATTACAAATAAAAAAAAACTACTAATAAAAAAAGGACAAACAATGGCGAAAATACTAACAACGTTGTGTCGATACTGCTAGCTTTTTCCGAACGAACTCTCGAACTTTAATTTTAAAAGATAGGCGATTCGTAGCCATTCTGATTTCCTGGAGAAGCGCGTTCTTTATGGAAATAGATTGGACAAAGGATGATCGGTGAATGAAGTCAGTGCGGTGAGAGGGACATTGAAGAACACGGTTATGCGAAGAGCGCAGACTCCTATTATGGTTGGCACAAATGTATTGAAAGTGGGGAGCGAGGTAACTATGGGAAGTGGGAGAAACAATAAAAGAAAACAAGGTGGTGAGTGCCCTTAGCTCCCTACGCAATAGGGACTTGGGGGGATCTAGGATTCAATATTACAGAAAAATATTCAACAAGTTTTCTTTCATTTCTTCTGAATAATATTTAATTCAAATTCCTAACTTTAAAAGTAAATGTAAGACTCAAAAAGTTACTAGGAATTGTCCACATACTAATCGCTAAACCACACCTTTTTTTTTGTCCATTAACAACGAATAAAATACAATTATTATTCACGCCAATCCGTCTCACATTTCTGTCAGAAAATCACAAAAGCATTATTGCACAAGTACCTAAATACCAGACAATCAGAAAAAAAAACAACCCTATATGCCAGGGGCTTATCTGAATCAGGAAAATCCTATTTGTAAACACGTAATCTGAGCATTACGGCTCAAGTGACCATCACTGGCTGTCCACGGGATTATGACAGACAAACTTACACAAACCACTCAAAAATCTGTCATGTTTCACTGCTCACTGGTGCTAAGGTAGAGTTTCCCGTGGCAAAAGAATTTGCAGTTTTATATAGAAAGTTGGTTTTTGAGGAATAAATGCCATGTCAAGTAATATGTGATGAACTGATGCGTAATAGGAGAATCGTATGACGAGACTATTGTATTGATAGGGAATGGGCATAATGATAGGGTGTTTAGTAGCCAATATGGAGTATGCTTATTGTATGGGTGTTAGGCAAATATCAACTTCTGGGTAATTTTTTTGGGTTTTGAGGTTTGTGGTGTAGAAAATGCGTTTGCTATGCTAGAATATCAATGCAGCTTTCGCGTTTTTAGAAAGAAAAGTTGAAGGGTGGGTCTGGTTCTAAATAAATTAGATTTTTTCTCTCTATTCCTCCACACATGAGTGAAGCAATGATACGTAAACATTTTGGTGATGTTTTCGTCAAGTTTTCGACGTACCTCTGATTTTTCTTACACTTGAAATACCATAGCAAGATGTAACAGATAAGATATTAGGGTTCTAATAACCCCAAACGAGCTAAGCTAAGCTTAAAATTCTCCGAAATCTACAATAGCAATAATTATAATTCTTCAGATAGTTTCTAAGTAAAACCCATGTTAATAATAATTATCATGATACCCTTAATTTAAATAACAAAACTTTTAGGGGCTCTTGTCAAATTATATAATTTTCTGGTGTAGTTTTAACATTAAAAAGGTAGCCTTAATCATATTTATTATGGTCACGCAATGTGTAAATCAACAGTAACGAATGACCTTCTTTCGGCACTTTACAACCAATTTTTTTTATTTAAATTAACTTATGTTTTTTGCTCATTTACGCTTGGGGAGATTGAAATGTATGTCTTTATTCGAGTAATTGGCTTGTTGATGACTTTGATAACAAGTTATAATGTATCACGTAAGTATGTTTTTGTAGTAGGTTAGTAATTTTTTGAGTTCTCTCTTTCTTTTGTTTTCAATTGTTCTGATGATTTTTCTCAATAACTACGAAGTAACACAACTTCGATATTTAGAATATGAAATTAAACCTGCTTTTGTGTCGTTTTCAATAGTATTGAATTCAGTCAAACCTTGGTATTGAATCAATACCAAAGTTTTATAGACGGTATGATTGTGGTCTTCAGTAGGTATTACATTGGTGCTTGAAACTGACTGTCATCACCACGTGCACCGTAAGTGTGTAATAAATTAGGTCCATGATCAAACTTGCATTATAATGTCACAATCATCAATTTCACTCTATCGTCTTGTTTAGCGCAACTATCATTCATTTCACTTTGTTCGATGAAAATTTATCAAAGGAAGGACATTAGACAATCAAGTATTGTTCTTATTTAGTACACACGTGTCTAGCTAAGAACGTACCACATAAATTGCTGAGTATCAAAGAAAATCTCCCTTATAACATTCTTATATTTACGGGCAGACCATTCACCTCTTAAACCACTGGGTCTAAAGCATGTAATTATTTATGCTATTGGACAGTGGGTACAGAGAACCCAATAGGTGCCAGTCTCTTGGGCACATTACCAGCTGACAGCGTCGAGGAGGAGTTTTTTGACGCCCTTTTATAGTTTAAGTTATTAGTTTGTTAATCGTTGTAATGTATATAGTTAGTTTCCTTTTATGAAATAAATTATTAACAAAAGGTTTAATAATAATAAAAAATAACAAAAAATAGGTGAAAACATTTTTAATAACAAACCCCTAGAACTTTAAAACAAACAGAGCCAAAAGCCGTACTATATTTAATCGCCATCGCGCCCCACAGGACCACAGCCCCATTCCCAAACCGACATTGTCCAAATATCGGCTTCCAGTCCCTTTGTTCGACAGTCGCAACACTCACAGTTTTTTGATTCCGTCTGTTATTGGCAGCATTATCCTCATTTGTAACACTACTCTCGTGTTTGAGGGCGTTACGATACTTGTTACATTTCACGAATCATTGCAATTCAAACCTTATGTCAATGACTTAAAGGTAGACCTAGTCTAGTAATTATTGCAAGGAGTATACTTTATTATTACTGTCGAATTGAATGGAAATATGAGTGAGCTGAAGTGGGTCTGATGTGAGGTTAAATTGGCTTTGTGAGGTTAGGGCAGCTGTTGTGCGATGATGATGATAAAAGAATTATTGAGTGACAACTGCATTGTTGTGGGGTTTTATATTTTCGCACGATAGACTAACTACGTCGGTCTTTAATGCAAAGTACATCAAAGTTTAAGGGACTGAAGTATTTTATAGACATTCAAAAAAGACGTACGTAATATTTCAAGACGCAAAATATGGCGTTTTTAATAAGAAGATCTGGTTATTAGTTATCATAGTTACGCCCTTAAATAACCCAGTCTTATGCAAGAGTTTTACACTGCGCATTTTGAAAACCAAAAACTATTTCGTAGTGGAAATAAAAACGTACAATATATAAAAACTTTATAAACATCACATCGTAAAATTACAGCCCTATATTTACCAGCCGTCAAACAAATAACTATAATTCAATAACAAATTATTTCCATAAATATTAAAATACGAAACCAGACGGAAACCTCAATGATGAATAGTTACGACCTCTGATTGGCCCCAATCACTCAAAATACAAGAAAAAACATAAAGGAATCGATCAAAAATCATTATAACAAGCCGTTTTATCGTTCTAGGCACAAATTAGGAGTAGAACTAACGTTTAGCAGTTACTGGTATGTTATTTAGACCCATTTTAATTACGTTTAATGTAGACCGTTTAGAAATAACTACGGTTAGTTGGGCGACGAGGAAAAAATAAGGAAATTATAGGTTGTATGTAGGTTAGAGCGCAATGTTCCGTGGCGCCGATTTTGATGGATAGATGGCTGAAAAACTAGGTATGATTAGAGTGTTTTTGCATGTATGTAAAAACCTAACTGAGGTAATTTTTTAAGCGACCGCAATAAGAAGCTTCTGTTTTTGGCGCTAATTTGATTTCAAGTTCATTTTGTTTTATCTTAACCTTGACTCGACTTTATTTTAAGGCAAGGCTGAGGATGCCGAATATTGTACACAAATCATAATACTTGCCGTAGCCAGAACTGTTTTTACCTTCTTATCCCTCATCAGGTCTTAGCACTTTAATTAACCGACGAAAAAAAAAGGAGGTGATTCGATTCAAGTCGACTCCTATAATTTTTTTACGGCAAAGCGTTCAGAGATATTCGTGATGAAGTAAAGATAAACTAAGAAAGTAAAAGACTGGCAATTCTAACCTTGTTGAAACCAAATAATATAAGTTACTAAAACTTGGTTGCTACATAACGCTCAACGTTCATATATTGCTCTCCCCTCTATTTATCACACGCTTCATAAAAATATCCACCTCTCCCGTCACCACAGTTTACAGGATTGCACCTAATTTGCAATGAAAACCAATCGATGTAGTGCTGGGGGCAATTCTTTGCAAGTCAAATAGGACGGTAGTTAGAGGCGAATCCGCCGAGTGATTTTATGCTAATATCTCACGTTTATTATGCAAAATCGGGATGCTGGAGGGATGTGGCTCGTGGTGGGTTGATATCGATAGTTTTTGAGAATATTTGTTTTGTTTTTGTGCCCGGCGCGCGGTGACAAGATGGGCAGACGACATTAATTTTGACATTTGCCATCGCGGGAATATCCTGGATGAGGTTGGCACAAAAACGTGGAACTTGAGCTTGAGCTTGCAAAGAGAGGCACCGGTGGCGGGAATCCCAAAATCCAAGTATTGTACGTTTAGACAATACTTGGATTTTGGGATTTGTCTCAATTCCATCTAATAATAGAATGGATTTTATTTACTAAAGCATTGCTAGGTAAAAAATAAGGTAAAGGAATCAGTTTTATGTATAACTTTTATTCCAAACTAAGGGCGGAAATTGAAAATATTAAAAGATTTTAGCTAAATCTTTCAACCAGAATGGCAATCAGGCTGCCAACAACTCTAACTCTACACACATATTTTACATAAATTCATGCGTTATTCCCATGGAAGTAAGGAGAAACTACAGAACGTCACCAGCGATCTTTACATGCTCCTTTGTTTCGTCCACGTTGGTCATACACATACTACTAGAGCGTCTCTTGCTGGCACTTCCTCTCACTTTCTTGCTAGTCACTCACTCATCCTTTATTATTTGCTAGTCACCTGTCCCTGATCCTTCAAACTATCATGAAATTAAGCAAATAATTCTATTTGACAATTTATGCCCAAACTATCGATATTTGATCACCGTGTCTCATCACTATAGACCCTCGCAGGCAGTGCGCGGTCGCCAATTTGCGTTTTAATTAAGTGTTCACATAACAGCTATGTTTTTGTTACAAATTGTTTTCTGTGCCGAATCTGCGGTTTGTGTTTAACGTAATGGAAAATTGATGTACTTGTTTATGAAGTTTATCTTGCCAGCGAGATTATTTCAATTATTTTGTTGCGTTAAATTTGGGTAACCTGATCTTGTTGTCATACCTATGAGTTCGTTATCTTGCAGTGGGATGGAAGTATTACAGTAGGTTTGAGTTTGTACTTAGGACATCAGTCTTGCAAAGTATTTTGTTTGCTTTTATCGTCATTAGTAGAGACCGGAGGAGCTCATGCCTAAATTATAACAACCGCTCGAGTCGATCTCGATCTTCAGGTTGGTCGAGTTTTTTCCTTGCCTCGGAAAGCACGTTGAGCCGTTGGTCCCGGCTGTCATTTGTATCTACAAATCGATCGATTGACAGTTGTTACAGGTACTCAGTGGCCCGAAAGTCTGACAACCAGTCTAACTATCATCATCATCATTTCAGCCGAAAGACGTCCACTGCTGGACATAAGCTTCCCTCAAGTGTCGCCACATTGATCGGTCTCGTACGACTTACATCCGGCGGATCCCCGCAACCTTCACCAGGTCAGCGGTCCACCTAGTGTGAGGCCTTCCAACGCAACGTTTTTCGGTTCACGGTTGCCACTCCAGAACTTTTCGGCCCCATCGGCCATCCGTTCTGCGAGCAATGTGCCCTGTACGGTCAGCAACCGCACATTCTACCTTAGCCTAGTTAAAATAATGCAAATTTAGTGAATTTATAAAAACGTAGTATCGTCACGTACGCGAGTACGTCAGTCTTCGGTTTAATATCGAGCACACGCAACATCCAACATTTTGTAACATTTTATAACATTTTTTATTACTTTATTTTAGCGCATTTTCGTATTAAATACCTTTTAACATTAACATTTATTTTATTAACATTCAACATTAAGTGTAAAAGCTCATTCCCTTACATTTTTGGTCCTTCCAGCCGTTAAGAGTAAAATCAGTGCCGTGGTACGTTTTCCCTCGCGGGAACATTTGAACATTAAACTCGGACATTAAACAGAACATTCATCAGAACATTAAAAACAGTGTGAGTGAACAGTGATATCGAGTGAGAGTTGCACAAATCGGGGTGGAGCGTAAGCAGCGAATCCGGTGAGCACGTTCCATATTACCAACTTTTTTGGAATTTTGGATTTATTGTTTGCACTAAGCACCGGTAACAACAATGTCTTCTTACGACGCTTTATTTAACTCTCAATCTACGAATCTTGAGGCTATCAAACGAATAAATGAAAACTTCAAGAAAGATAGTTCTACACGTAAAACCACTCTTGAGTATCATGATGACAGACTTGAAAAGCTGGAAGGGTTTTGGAGTGAGTTTAAAAATAACGACATCCAATTAGCCTTATTTGAAGGCAAAAAGTCTGGACCTTACTATGAGGATCGCATTTATGAGCGTTTGGAACAAATATATGAAGAAACGAAGTGTATGATAAACAAGTCGAAACAAAGATTATTGGCGCAAGTCGAAGACGAAAAATTTGCTTCGTTTAGTCAGTTGCAAAAAAGAGAAGAAAGGCCATGTGTGCAAGAGAATGTTCCAGAAAAACAGGAGAGCGATGAGACACCGAGATGGGGATAGAGTGGCATTTCAACGCCCCAAGCTGGCCGACGGGAGGCGGAATTTGGGAGGCGGCGGTAAAGTCTATGAAATACCACCTAAAGCGTGTCCTAGGAGAGCAAAAGTTGACATACGAAGAGTTTTTAACACTGCTTACTCAAATCGAAGCCTGAATGAACTCTAGACCACTTTGCCCTTTAACGGAAGACGTGGATGATATTGATTACCTTACTCCTGCACATTTTTTGATTGGTCGACCAGTAACATTCTTATCAACGGAAAATATGGAAAAACAAAACATCAACATTCGACATAGGTGGCAGTTACTAAACAAAATGAAACAAGGGTTTTGGACCAGATGGTCGTCAGAATACCTACAACAACTTCAAGTTCGTAGTAAATGGCTAAACAAAACAAACAATTTGTCCATAGGGGATGTTGTCTTAATCAAAGAAGACAACCTTCCTCCTGCGAAATGGGCACTTGGCAGAATACAGGAAGTTCACCCGGGGAGAGACAATCTAGTCAGAGTTGTGACTATGAAAACACAAACAGGGTCACTAACAAGACCAAAAACAAAATTGGTTAAACTCCCAATACCAGAATATCATACAGAAACACCTGACACCACCACCTCCAAAACAAAATCCAATGACAAAATCTGCACTGAAAAACAAAAGCCTACAACAAATAACACTAACAAGAAGCAGCGATTTAAATCAAGAAATATAAGTTCCAGCCTGCTACCGATACTCTTAACATTACTAACATTATTCCAGCCGACAAAGCAAAGCAGTGACATTAATATCACACCGTTTGAACCAAATAGAGCAGTGTACTTTGACAAAATCGGCAATTTGCAAAGCGTACACGATGACTGGAAGATTGTTACATACTATAATATGACATCTTACTGGCAAAGCATGGAAAACATACATAGAGTTGTGAAACATCTGGGAGAAAGGTGTGAGCAATTTGCATACCAAACGATGTGCAAAACCATTATGACTGAATTCGAACAGGAACTTAACGAACTTGATCACAACAATTACATGTTGGAAACACATCATGGGGAGATCAGAGGGCGCGTTTTCCGAGGCCTTGTTGATGGAATAGGTTACCTTGCAAACAGCCTATTCGGCGTATTAGATGAAAGGTTCGCAATACAATATAAAAAGGACATCGAAACATTGCAAAATAATAGAGATCATCTATTGAACCTGATCAAAGGTCAAACATCAACCATAGAGGCACATAATAACATTTTAAAGAGAAATGAAGAGGCGATGAACACTCAGTTCAACCTCTTAGATCAACATCTTAACGCAACAGAGAACTATTTACAGAAATTGGGTAAGGATGTTGAGCAAGAGGAAGAGTTGAACTACTTTAACATCATGGCTCTGACTAGTTCAACAATTCTGTCTAAACTGCGCCACATTCAACATATGCTTTTAGACACAGCTATCAACATTCATCATGGTCATGTAGACACCAGACTATTACCGCAGAACCAACTCTTTCAAAAGCTCAACATTATCTCTGGACAATTGCCACAACAATTATCGATACCCGTTGACAATATTCAAAACCAATTAGCTGACATATACAAGCTACTATTGGTAAAATCAAGATTATTTGATAAATACTTTATTATCGAAATCACATTACCATTAACAGGCGACACTCCATTCACGATATATAAAACAGTCCCTATTCCGATGATACAAAATAACAAACATTCACTTACAATGAAAACAAATTCAGAATATGTTGCAGTCAATATAAGAAAAGAAACATATATGCAGCTCACAGACAGTGACCTGGAACATTGTATTAAACTGGAACCAAGTACATTTGTATGTTCATTAAACAAACCAACACGTAACATGAGAAATTATCAAATTCCATGCGAAATCGGTGCAATAACAAACATTACATTATCAAAATGTATCTACACATCCGAATCCTGCAACAACAAATGGACACCATTACAAAAACCTAACACCTGGCTCTATGTCTGCTGCACGGATTGCCAGCTGCAAATCATCTGTGAAGGTCGTATGACTATAACTAAGAAAATACATTCAACTGGAATTTTAGAAGCCAAAGAAGGATGTATTATTAGAAACAACGAAGAAACATATCATACACAAGTTTACTACACTAACAAAATTTATGTCAGCCCGGAAATACCACTGATAGATCTGGACGATATCAACAATTTAACATCCATCCAACCACTTGATTTATCAACTGGACAACAGAATACGCAATTTGTTGGAAACGATTATGAAAAACTTCATAATTCATTGAAAGAATTGGAACAACAAACGAAACATGCTGAAATGTCGCAACACGATGTGCACCAATACATCGTTTCATACTCTACGATGGGACTTCTGATCTTGGCAATAGTCGTCGCGGGAGGAGCCTACGCATACTGCAAACGCTTCGGCAAGGTCACCGTCAGCAACGCCGGCGTGTCCACCAGATTACCGCCACGGAAGCCACAACGAGCTGCAGCATCCACTGAAAACATAGAACTTACCTACGCGCGACCTCATTCTTTTAACATTTAACTTAGAATCATTTTATTCACATTGTTTTTATTTCATGGTTTTTATTTATATTAGGAAAATATTCTCTAATAAGTTATCTTAATTATCTACTTTTGGCCCCGCCAAGATGTACGGTCAGCAACCGCACATTGTACCTTAGCCTAGTTAAAATAATGCAAATTTAGTTAATTTATAAAAACGTAGTATCGTCACGTACGCGAGTACGTCAGTCTTCGGTTTAATATCGAGCTCGCGCAACATCCAACATTTTGTAACATTTTATAACATTTTTTATTACTTTATTTTAGTGCATTTTCGTATTAAATACCTTTTAACATTAACATTTATTTTATTAACATTCAACATTAAGTGTAAAGGCTCATGCCTTTACATGCCCTGTCCACTGCCACTTAAGTTTGGCAATTCTTGGGGCTACGTCGGTTCTCTTGCGGATGTCCTCATTTCTGTTTTGAACACGCAAGGAAACTCCGAGCATAGCCCTCTCCTCTCCTCTCCCTTTGGGTGACTTTACGCCTTCTGATGAGGCCCATTGTGAGCGACCACGTTTCGGTCCCATAAATAATCACTGGCAACACACACTGGTTATAGACTATCGTCTAGAGACACTGCGGTAAGTTGGACGAGAAGATACCATGCAACTTCCCGAACGCTGCCCAACCGAAGATATCTCGAAGATAGACCTACCTAACTGGACCGTTTGTCCCAGGTAGACATAATCGTCTACTACTACGAGTGAAGAGTCTCCGATTTTGATAGGTGTGGGTGTAACACGGTTTAGAACCTCAGATAGGCAGTCGCTCCTTGTAAAATACTGGTTTTCAGCTGCATCTGATTAAACTAGAGGCCGAACCCAATAAAGTTGAGAAAAGGCTAGACAGAGGATGTTTGGACTGCGTATGGCATTTTATGCTAAGTTGAGTTTCCAGGATTGATACATGGTTATTATTATTATTTATTTATTAAACAAGTTTAATAGAAACTTTCATTTAAGAACTATGCCCCACAAAACTTGCCTTGTTTGACTTGCCTTCAAATAAAACTTAAAATTTATGATACGAAGAATTTATTGTATCTGAGAAATCCTTGAATTTGAACGCGAATTAGCATGTCTACGAGTAGTTTAAAACGACCACAAAACCGGTATAGTGACACTTTTGTATTAATAGCTCGTTAATCGACTCATTTAGTAGTTTTTGAATAGTTTTTAATGTTATTGATCTTGTCTATGCTGCAAGTGTAAGGTCAGAGAGATACAGTTTTGAGTTTTTTTTTTTGTGTATTCTGCGTCTGTTCTTTGGGTGTTAGTTTACGACTTATTTTTGTGGTGAATAGTCTTGTAATTTGTATGGTGAGTTTTTATTAATTATTTAGTTTTAGAATTTGAAGGTGGAAGCCCTCCACGTAGAAATAAAATACAATCGTTGTCCTTTCCACCCTGTGCATGGATGTTAGGGTTATATGTGTGACTATTACACAGATAATTCATAAAATGGCAAAGAATACAAAATAAGTACAAGTAAGTACCTACAAAACCATTAACCAGTGTGTAAATTGATCAGTGAGTGTTTTTTTTACTGTCTTCGTAATAGCAGCGGTTTGAATCGGTACTATGGTAGTTGAAAAGGGTGGAATCTTTCATCTTTCGTACGGCAATCGTCAACGGAGCATTAAAGTATACCTTCAGTTACACCTCATTCGCAGTCGAAGTCGAAAGGGACTAAGACTTGATCTCTGCACCTTTTATCTGTTCTAGACCATACCTGGGTACCTTCTAGGTATGGTTGTTATAACTTCACTTTAAATACCTCCACGACCCTCCCCCCTCTGTGGCTATTCAATGTATCCATCACCATAATATTGGAGTGCGTTACATTGAGTATTGCCGTAAAACGATATAAATAACCCCAAAAAAGAAATATCGTTTCTCATCAATAATTTTAGCGTAGAGTTACTTATTTTAATGTAATTACAGAATGCTTGGTTGACGGCTTAGCTTCCGTTTACAACTTGCATATCAACATAATACCAGTAAACATTAAAAACGATACGTAAACGATCACACAGCCATACACCCATTACCGGGAGTACCCTGGCACGATTCCAGGGTCCTTATTCCCGGTACTAGCAGATCCTGTAGTAGCAACACTTTGGCGGCCATAAGTTACAAGGTAACGACAAAAAGCTGGGCCATTTAACGTGATATACCGTTGCGGGCGGCTTTCATAAAAGTTAAGGCCCCGTTGATACATTGCTGTTTGTAGATTAAAGAAGGGGCAGATGAGTTGTTGGGAATTGTCATTTGTTTTTGTGTCTTTCTCTCCTCTTGGCGGGTATTAGGTTTTTTGATCCTGCTTTTCATTCAAGAATCAGGGCTTGACATCATCATCATTGTCATGTTCTTATCCCAAACGATTTGGGATCGTCTTGTCATCATCTTTCACCTAGTCCATCCATCGTTTTTTTGGTCTACTCCTATTCTTATATCCACATTCACGCTCAAAAATTTTACTCACGACATTTTCTTCATTACTCAGTATCATATGCCCATAACGTGACAACCATTTGTCTCATGGGTCAAACGTGCTGGCATCATGTGTGTCATGCGTAACTCTTGAGATCTTCAACGTAAATATGTAAGATATCTTGTTAGACCGTTAGTTTTCAATCAAGCATTGTAGTGACATAAAGTTGACAACTGTCGCATCAGGAGATCAAATATTTTCTCCTGATAACATGTTTTCAACAAAAATATTGGCCAGGATACTCATATTCATATTCATATTCATTTATTAATTGTAAAGCATAGGTATAGATACTGTAGTTGTGCCGATTATGAACTTTTAAGAATTATAATATTGTAGCATATCCTTTTATTTTCTTAATCTGTGCTTTAGTTATTGTGTTGCTGCGGTTGTGCTTCGGTTTTTGAGCGTAATAATTTAGGCTGTGGTCAAGTTCTGACACACTTGTTATTACTTTGTTCTCATTCCATTATTTTCGCGCTGTGTATTTTATGTAGTATAGTCACAAGATTTACATATAGATGTTGTTTCTAATTTGAAGTGATATCTGTCTATTACAACCCTGACCTCAGAATTTCCATTACTGGAAGACAATATGGCAATGGTGGCATTCAATTGAAGTTTATTTAGTGGTATTTAAATTAATTTGGATAACCTCATGGTTAAATAAGTAGGACCTTGTTCACGTTTATTCTGTTAGTGTTTTTTTTTCTGAGTTTTCTATGATTAAAATAAAATAAAATGAGAAACTGCTTTCATTCTTGACATAAACGTCTGCTTATCAGCGAACAAAAAGGATCTATTAAACGGTACTATTCCTAACTAAACAGGAACACTTGCCTCTGATGTTCTTTCGACTCTACTTTTGAAAACACTCACATTTCTATTCTGATAGATAGAACTTGCGTAACGGTACCCAAAAGCGTTGATCTACCACATCTTACTCAAAACCTCCCTGCTAACCTTGCCCATATCTCCCAGAAATCTTCTAAAGCACCTTCCTCACTAAGTTCCACGATATCATTAGTAATAAAACATCTGAATCACAGTTGGGCGACTATTTTTATGAAATCTGTCGCTGCGGCCAGTAACTCATGTTAAATGGAGCGGTCTTTGGCGATATTACTGAGTTATGGCCGCCAAATAAACTCGATGAATGTGGCTGAATTTATTTTATGATTTTTTTGGGGATTTACTGCTTTTTTGGGAGTGATGAAGGAACTGGGTCTTGGTTAAATGAATTTGTTAGATAGATTGAAGATTTATAGGTACTTGTTTCATCGAATTGAATAGGTACTACCGCTTTATTTTTCTAGTTTGGCTTGTTGAAAAGACCAGTAGATAAGTGTTCCGTGGTACTTACTGTACGATCTCCCAGCTGGAAAATTGTCAACGCTGTTAAGATGGTCAAAGAAAAATGGCCACGTAGAAGTTGTGTACTACTGAGTACGAGACCATTTCGAGTCGAACTTAATTTACAGGCACTGGTAAGTACCTAACTTCTGCCTAAACATAGACGTCATCAAATCATTTCTAAGAAACGGTTAGGGATGTTTGCAGTTATCACTACGTCTGACAACCATAATATGACAGTATAATGATATCCTATGATGTCCATGTCCAGTCCTATCCATCCGTCCAGTTACTACTTACTTAGTCTATAATTTAAGAACGATATATAATCATATAAAGGAGCAACCAAATGAGTGGTTGTTGGCAGGATATCGCTGCATTGAAGAAGTATTTACCATGAGTAGGTAGTTCACTGTTTAAGGGGTTGTTTACGGTGATGCGCGGAAGCGGTGATTGGTAAAATGTTCATTCAAAACCAAACTAAAATAAAATCATTACCAGAATCATAAAAAAACAGTGCATAGCCTAGAGGTGTGACCGTCGGATGGCCAAGTCATAGGTCTCGAGTTCGAACCCAAGACACCTATGATTTTTTGGATTCATGTGCGTACTGTATAATTATCACTTGCTTCGGTGAAGGAAAGCATCGTAAGGAAACCAAACATGCCTGAGAAATATTTCTCGACGGCATGTAAAGCTAAGTCAGGTTAAGGTTAAGACGTACTTGCCGAGGTTGGTCCGTGGATGGGTGACCATAATTACATGACGAGTTTCCTCCGTGTTTCGGAAAGCACGTGAAGCCGTTGGTCCCGGCTGTCATTTGTAGATCTTTGACAGTCGTTACGAGTAGTCAGAAGCCAAAAGTCTGACATCCAGTCTTACCAAGGGGTTTCATATTACCTAGTTACTGGGTTGTGGAGGTCAGATAGGCAGTCGCTTCATGTAAAATACTGGTACTCATCAACTGCATCCGGTTAGACTGAAAGTCGACCCCAAGATAGTTTGGGAAAAGGCTAGGGAGATGATGATGATGTAAAACCAAGTTAGAAACCCATGAAGGACATAACATCTCTGACACCAGGTTAAACACACATGTAAAAAGAAGACTAGATTCATATTTTTGTCGATAACAACACAAGTCCGTTGGTCCCGGCTGGCACTCGTGGATCATCAGCAGTCATTAGAAGCCCGCATATTAGCATCATTTTCACCAAGCGGTATCATGTCACTTATTAACTGGCTTAGGATAGTCATGTAGGCAGTGTGCTCTATAATACTGGTACTCTGCAACATCCGGTTAGAGTGAAAGCCGACCCAAATCTATTTGGCAAAAGGCTAGGCAGATGATGATTTCAAAAGAACTTCGAATCGTTAATGTGAAAGAAGCCTGTTGGAGGCAGCTTACACCAAGCCGTTCACACTGTAGACCCTATAACTTAAATACACGTCTTAATGTGGCGTTCCTCAGCAATTAAGGAATGATGAAGAAGAGAAACGCGAAGATAGTCTAATGTGGTCACATCGCAAATTGAGAAGCAGCAGGCGCAATAAACGGTTTTAAGGCGTTCCTTGTTCATGCACCGTGACGTAATGTAATCCCTTATATTTTCCCTTCAATCCAACTAGCTAATGTATTATTATGGCAACAACCACCATGTACTTAGCATGTCATCGAAAGACAGGCGCTTCCGTCTATTGGCCGTGCTGCAATGGTCGGTGTTCCTGTCAGCAATTAACAGGATTTTTATTAATTTCCAACCTGCTATTACGTACTTTCCAACAAGGACGTGTGGTTGGTTATGGCAGCCATTTGTCTTTGTGCGTGTAATTAGGGGCAGGATCGAAAGGATGGGCGGTAGTTTTTAATTGCTACCTAATTTAGTTGGCAATTTGTTCACCAAGCGTACGCTTGTAGCAGTACGTGAAGAGAGGGAGATTGATAAAATTGTTGATTTTTTTGTAAAAGAGCCATGTAAACCAACAGATATAGTATTATGATAGAACATTAGTAGGAATGTTGGATAAGGTGCCTTTTGTATTTTGTGGATTTGTGACAGTTATTATAAAGGTAGTCCGAAAGTAAAGGGACATTTTGCGAAAGGGACATTCTGCGAAAGGGGCATTTTGCGAAAGGGACATTCTGAGAAAGGGACATTTTGCGACAGCGCCAGTCTAACAACCAGTCTTTCCAAGATGTATCGTATCATCAACATCATCATTTCAGCCCAAAAGACGTCCACTGCTGGACATAGGCCTCCCTCAAGAGTCGCCACATTGACATTTTGGGGGGTTTTGTCATAATCGCCACGCTGGGCAGGCGGGTTGGCGATCACAGTACGGTTGTTACAAAAACACAGATAACGCTGCTGCCCATTCTCTGGCTGTATCGTATATCCCAGTCTTAACAGGTAAAATACAAATAAATACTGGTATTCAGCTGAATCCGGTTAGACTGGAGGCCGACCCTAACATCCATCCCCATCGAACCCAGGAACTCAAGCTTAGCAGTCTCGCTTGTGACCAGTAGACCAACCGACGAGACACGATGACGCAAACGTCAAAACGTGTGAGACTGATATAAGCTAGTGTAAAACTTGCCGATGTCAATCAGACCCCGTATTCACAAACGCTCGGATTCGATTTTGATTCGGAAAGTCGTATGTCTACCTCGCTCGCTTTCGTAATGACAAAACAAGATAGACATACGACTTATCGAATCGAAATCGAATCCGAACGTTTGTGAATACAGAACGTTTGTGAAACCAGAGGGCCTGGTAGAATGATAGAGAACTCTTCTCCTCTCTCATTTCTACCGAATACATTAAGTGTCACATGCAATCAAACTCGAGCAATAAAAAACACAATATTTCACAACAGTTTCCTCTCATAAATCATTGAATATTTTTATCAATATTTTCTATGCAATAAATCAAATGTTTTATCATCGGCACTCATGACATGGAGTGTGAACGTACTATCATTGCGCTATGATTTATGGTGTTGGGCAGCATAATAAACTATTTTTTGTGGCTCTTATCTGTTTATTACTAAATTATGTATGTCGTGTGTATATGAAAATAGAGTATTGAGTGGAGATAAGGATGGTTTTGTAATATGTTTTTGGGCCGAAAGGAAACGTTTAATTTGATGTATTAGTTTTGTGTGTATACGCCGTCTTATTTACTTTTCACTTGTATGTATATAACACATGTAAAGGCAAACAAACACGACCACCAGTTTAAAATGGAATTAAAGAACAACCGGCTAAGTGTGAATCCGACTCGTCTATGGTTTGTTTTGTATGGTACGGTGGTTTGTTTGTATCCCCCTTAAATATTTATTTTATTCTGTTTTTAGTATTTGTTGTTATAGCGGCAACAGAAATACATAATCTGTAAAAATTTCAACTGGCTAACTATCACGGTTTATGAGATACAGCCTGGTGACAGACGGACGGACAGCGAAGTCTCAGTAATAGGGTCCCGTTTGTCCCTTTGGGAACGGAACCCTAAAAATGAGAAACGAAAAGAACAAACAAAGTAGACCCTAGACAGGTATTCTTCATCTTCATTCTTTATCGAGATGTTAGTATAGTGCCTAGCCAGCTGGCCCACCATGACCTCTTAAAAGCAGTATTGTTTTACCCTAATTCCGGTGTGGGAATGAGACGGAGCTATACAGGATGTCTAGCGCCATCTCTTTTCCTCACTGGAGAAGGAGTAAAACAATAATGTTTTAAGAAGTAATGGTAGCCCACCTGATGTCAGTTTTTATGCCGCCCATGGGATTCTCTGACTTGGCTTTACATGCCGTCGAGAAATATCTCTAAGTCATGCTGGTTTAATAATACCTATTATTACCTATACATACTGGATAATTATACAATATGCACATTAATTATCATAAAATAAAAAAATAAATAAATCAGAGATATTTATCTATGTTTATGAAATTCTTATGTAAAAGAAACCTTTCATAATTCAATTTCCACCAAACCTTCCTTTCGCTTATTCTTTCAAATTGACACCGACAAAGATTGATTCGCCCATTACTCTTCTCACTTCAAAACTCAACAATTGGACGCAACAGCTGGTATTTCACGCTAAAAAATAACTGTTAAAAATAACTGCTATTATTAATAACGTTGAAAAAAACTGTTGTTATTAATCACGTTGTATTTGCATTAAGAGACGGCTCTTGTTAATTTGTTGGGGAGATGAAAAGTTAAGCTATTAAAGTGGATGCCTCCCCGGCGTTTTTCTTAGATGTGCTTAATCTAGAGTGTAACAAATAGCGCCCTTTAAGAATTCATTTCGAATGAAAAATGGGATCAGTCTTGTGGTTATGAGAAGTGTGGGTTTTGTTCTGGTGGTTTAAATTTAGAGCAAACAAAATAGTTTGTCCTTTATACAGTTTCTAGCATGTGTATTTCAGGTGGGAGATCGATCATTGATTGCGTTCGATTTCGAATAGAATTTATAGTGTCCAACTGCAGTCGTTGTCCATTTCTTGCTGATTTTTTCATGTGCCTCTAGATGAGGAGTCGATGAAGTACACTTCGTTTATGACTAGCAGTCCAGAAGGGCAATACGAGTGTTAACGGGCAGCTTTTGGTCCGTCTAAATGTCCATTGCTAGTATAACAAAGGAGTGGCACTCTCTGCCTGCGTCTGTGTTTCCAAACGCTTACAACCCTAATCTCTTCAAAGTTAGAGTGAAGTGCTTCTTCTGGGTAAGCTCGTACCATCGTCGAATTTGTCTCTGTCATCTATGACCTAGACTAGAGTCAAGAGTAAACCCATCGCAAATAAAAAAAAAACTAGTACTTACGCAAATTAGCCGTTTGTACTCAAAGAAGAGGTAAGGGCACTGTTTCGGGCCTGTGAACGGTGATTTATGGGCTACATTACCGTCCGTTTGTCATGACGACAGGCCTTGTCGACGGCGCGTTCGTGTTCCACGCGCGCCTCAAGAAGATGTCAGCAAATCGGAAGGGGTGCGTGAGGGCCGATGCCTGCCAAGGCTGTGGGACTGTTCGAAAGAGATACCGTGGCCCAGGAACACAAAGGGCTAAGAAGGGACATGGATGGGTTTTAGCCAGAACAAGTCTGACACTCCCTTCCGCTCCGCCCAGAGCGGGTAAAAAAGAAGGTCACTGTTGGCACACAGGCCTCCCTTATGTGAGAATGCGGGCCATATCATCATTTCAGCCAAATGACGTCCACTGCTGGACATAGGCCTCCCCAAAGAAGGGGGTGTTTTGCCATAATCGCCACGCTTGGCAGGCGGATTGGCGATCGCAGTACGGTTGTTACAAAAGCACAGAGAACGCTGCTGCCCATTCTCTGGCAAGTCCCTTAGTCGCCTCTTACGACACCCTCGGGAAGATATGGGTGGTGCTATACTTTACGTCCGACACCATACAGACGGGCCATATCATCCTAGCGAATTTACGGTTCTTGAAATAAAGCCCACATTTATCTTCACGGTGCTCTCATTGCCATCACTGTTTTGGAGCATTGGTGAAGAAACAGATGACAATGAAAAAAAAAATCTCCACACAATTCAAGCGTAGATACTCTTTAAAAAATGAAAATAAAAACCACTACAGAACAGTTATTCATTGTCATAAAATAACGTAACGTTTTGAAGCATCGTTATTTTAATTAGCCTTTGAAGTTAAAGACAGTCGTTAGTTATTCCTTTATATCTCCGAGTATTTTAATTTTGATTTGTTTTTGTTCATAATTTGTTGAGACGGCGAATTAATATTGTTTCTATTTTGTTTTTTGAGAGCCGAGTTATGTTTTGTTTGGCTGATAAATGTGGGTTGTTGATTGTTTTTTTTTAGGTTTTAATATTTTAGTATATTTATGGTGTAACTTTTATTAATGTTGTGGGTGTAAATAGTTTATTTTATCTTTGCGTGAGGTTTAGGTTATTAAAAGTTACTATCTTTAATGGTTTCGTTCAATTGATCATTTATCAATTGAAGATCTTTTGGATCCTATCCTTTGGTGTGGCCCACAGAAGCAGCACCAGACACGCTGTTTTTTCTTCGAAAATCATGCGTTGTTCTGTGAAAGTTCAGACGCCAGAACCAGAAAACTTCAAAAATCTGTCAAATTTCTTTAATAGATAATCAACTTTAATAAAATTTGACGGTTTCGGACAAGACATTTTAACCCTTCTTTTAAAGTCTTTCTTCTCAGACACTATTTCGAGATTACTTTATCAACGTCTCGTCATAAAATAACTCTCAGACAATCAGTCTCAAAAGACACACTACATAAAATAAATCACACACACACAAACTCAGGCTGTCTACAACACAAGATATTTACGGTCACATCACTATCGGGGCCGACACCTTGAGAGACCGTTTAGCAGTTATATCGCAGTAAATATTAACGTTATTGTAGCGACTGTTAGAATTAACGGTTATTGTGCATGATAGACGCGGCCACTGATAACTTGGGGCGAGGAGTGCTGAGAAATGGATGTGGTACTGGAGAGGGGTTCGTCATCTGCCTTGCCTTTTCCCAACTTTGTGGGTCAGGTTCTAGTCTAGCTAGGTGCAGCTGATTCCTATATTTTATGGAGCGACTGTATTTGTTTTTTTGGGACAAGTCTGCCACTCTGTTCCCAAACCACTGCATCATCGTCTGCCTAGCCTTTTCCCAAACTATCTTGGGGTCGGCTTCCAGTATAACCGGATGCAGCTGAGTACCAGTATTTTACATGAAGCGACTGCCTATCTGATCTCCACAACCCAGTAACTGGTTAATACGATCCCCTTGGTAAGAATGCATGTCAGACTTTTGGCTTCTGACTAGTCGTAACGACTGTCTAAGATCTACAAATGACAGCTGGGACCAACGGCTTATTCTCAAACTACTGCAACTCCTGACAAATGGAGCGACTGCTTTTCTGGCTTCCACAACTCAGTCACTGAAAGAGAGGACGGTACCGGGTCTGTGCGGGGATGTAGCTGACTGGTATTTTTTTTATCCAGTCACAGCCTAGGCTATTCCTGTTGTTTCTTTCGATTCAAAAATATAGTTTGAGAGAAGAAGTAATTGTAGATTGACCTATGATATAACCTCTCCTCTGTTGTCAATCTGTAATATAGCTATTTTAGGTAATGTAGCAACTTTTCGAGCTTACACCACATCTAAATCTTACTTTTCTTTGTAAACAATAACATGATGTTGTAGGAAGACTTTCAAAGAGTATCGTTTCCGTTGCGCAGGAGTTACGACCAATCAGGACAGCGATACTAAAGTGAAATGACTTTGTTTACAATGCACTAATGGATATGACTGTACCTTAATATAGATTTGTGTTTCGTGATTGAGACCTAGGTATGTAATGTTGTAGAAAATGAGAATGTTGATAAAGACTGAATTTCATGCCACTTTTAGATACATACTCTTTTAGTACGCTAGCATATCGAGCTAGAACAATCTGCCAAATTTCTTTAATAGGTTTTCAACTATATCTTTAAAAATGTAGGGTTCAAATTTGACAGTTTGGATATCTTGATGGCGTCTGTACATACAAATAACCACGTGAATGAACATATAATCGACTTGTTCGAGAGTATTATAAGTCATTTTTGTCACTAGATGCAACAAACTGTTTGAACATATGTAATAAAACCATGTCGTACTAATTCTCACTTAAAAGCAAAAAAAAATAAGGCTATTAGTCTCTTATCATTGCTTAACTATAAGTAGCCTTTAAGAATAAACCTATTAGTGCTTAGAACGTCACAGACGATGTAAAATAATAGTCATCTTCTTCAGAGTCAACAAAATGATTGACAACCCACAAACTTGGCTGATGTGTTTGACAAAGAATCCGTTTCCGAACATCACAATTTTATCACAAAATCAGTTAATGGACATAACAACACATTACCAATCATGTTTTAATTTCCACAACACATCAATCATTGCTTCACATTAACAACAGTAAAACGTATCGGAAAAAAAAAAACTATAATCAAAATGGCGTAGGTGAAGGAAATATCTTCGTCCGTTAATTAGTGATCGTTTTAAAATCTTTATCTTTCATCTCACGGTTTTGTAAACATTACTTCCTGTTTGGATTCTGAACGGTTTAAAGATTTGTACCTACAATGTTATGTTGATTGCTTTGGTTAGGGATGGCAGAAGCTTGTAGGTTGCTCGTGTCTATGGCCTGAGTTTAGAAGTTTGGTTATGGATGGCAGAAGCTTGTAGGTTGCTCGTGTCTATGGCCTGGGTTTAGAAGTTTGGTTATGGATGGCAGAAGCTTGTAGGTTGCTCGTGTCTATGGCCTGGGTGTAGAAGTTTGGTTATGGATGGCAGAAGCTTGTAGGTTGCTCGTGTCTATGGCCTGGGTTTAGAAGTTAGGTTATGGATGGCAGAAGCTTGTAGTTTGCTCGTGTCTATGGCCTGGGTTTAGAAGTTAGGTTATGGATGGCAGAAGCTTGTAGTTTGCTCGTGTCTATGGCCTGGGTTTAGCAGTTTGGTTATAGATGGCAGAAGCTTGTAGGTTGCTCGTGTCTATGGCCTGGGTTAAGAAGTTTGGTTATGGATGGCAGAAGCTTGTAGATTGCTCGTGTCTATGGCCTGGGTTAAGAAGTTTGGTTATGGATGGCAGAAGCTTGTAGGTTGCTCGTGTCTATAGCTATTTAGAAGTCGATGTTATTAGAGGCAAGCCTTTCCAAAACATAACACAAAACATAAACGCCTCTAATCCCCGAAGGGTGAGGCAGAGGTGTACCTCAAAGTACACCCACATTTCGGCAGTTTGCAAACCTATCCTCGTTCAGAAATTCCATGGAAATGTATGACTACAGTCTATACCACGTACTCTTCAGCATTCTTTCGAGAGTAGTCATTGCTAGACCAGTGTCTGGTGCTGTTTATCGGTCCAACTTGTGGCGGTTTTCCGCTGCGCCACCCAGTTCGTGGTCCACCATCACTACTCCTTAACCGTCCGGCTATATCGGCCATCCGTTCTGCGAACAATGTGCACTGCCAACTGCCACTTAGGTAAGTTGCGCAAATCTTCGGGCCACGCCTGTAAACTCGTTACTCTTGCCTCATAATCTTTTCTTTTCTTCCAGTACTTCAGCTGTGAATTATTTGTTAACCTTTGGGTTACCACAACTCTGGTATCAATACATAACACAATTTCACGCCTGTAATCCCCGAAGGGTCAGGCAGAGGTGTACCTAATAGCACACCCACATTTCGCCAGTTATGTTTCAAGTCCCATGTAATAATGGGCGAGTCTATTGCCATCAACTGGGCACAAGTCCTCCGTGGCTGCTTCTGAGTAATACCTGATAGAAAAACCCAATAACACTGCCCGAACCGGGAATCGAACCTAGGACCTCATACACAGCAGTCGCGCTTGCCGACCATTCTGCCAAAGATCCAATCTGATATCAATGTGTCATATCATTGGTACAAAAAGTAAAGGTTCAGACAATCCAGCCCGGAGAGATTGCGGAAACCAGACACTATACTTCATTAAATTATCTGTCAAAGTGTCTGGCAGCCGTGTCCGCAGTCTACTCATACTAGCTTGACTGAACTTTTAAAAAGTAATAAACAAAAAAAAAACAAAATCGATTCTGAAAAAGAGTAAGAAAGAAAACTCTTATTCAAACAGCGACCTCCCAACGTTCAGGGTCGCGCGACACGTCACGTGACTATTTATGACAGTCACGTCGACGCCAGCCGCCACCATTTATAAAACTCAATTACCGCCGTCTCCGTTGCTTCACTCCCTAATAATGATAATTGATGACGAAATTTGCGAGCTTTTTGCGGGGATCCTCCGACGGCGATATTTCTTATTTCGCGTTCGTTTACACTGTTCCGGCGGTACGAGATTTTGGACAATTTTTGTGAGTTATTACTTTACTAGGTTCTGTAACATGGTTTGTATTGTATTGATTAATCTTAAGACATCGGCTGTCCGCTAAAAGCCACCGGCTCTTGGTCACGTCTAGACCTGGACGTCTAGAAATGACTAGAGAGAATATTCAAAGGTTGACTGGTAGAGAATGCCTTGTGGCATTAAGTCTGCCTAGGTACCATTATTGTACACGAAGTTCAAATAAATAAATATTCGAATCAAGCTTTAGCTTGGATATTTTGCCAGTAATAGGAACACTACTTAGGAAATATGTTTTTAAACTGACATAGTCACTAACACTATCATAATACATATTTATTTACAATGTTTTTCTATTGGTTTAAACATGGTAAATATCCCGTTTCTAGTGTTATATGTAGATCATCATCATTTCAGCCCAAAAGACATCCACTGCTGGACAAAGGCCTCCCCCAAGTGTCGCCACATTGACATTTTGGGGGGTTATGCCATAATCGCCACGCTTGGCAGGCGGGTTGGCGATCGCAGTACGGTTGTTACAAAAGCACAGAGAACGCTGCTGCCCATTCTCTGGCAAATCCCTTAGTCGCCTCTTACGACACCCACGGGAAGATATGGGATGGTGCTATTCTTAACGTCCGACACCATACAGAACATATTATGTAGATACTACTAACAAATACTTATTCCGAGTTAAACCAAGATATTAGAGAACAAGACTAGCGATGTTAAATTCGAGCTGATATGCCCGAGGTGCACTCGATGCGCTGTGTTTTTCGTCGTGTTCTTTCTTATAAGGATTTAATCGCCTTGAAATTGTATCCAGACAATAAATCTACAATTTATGGAAACGCACACTCACAGCTTGCGATATTTCTTCATAACACGGCCCCTGTTTAATTTGTAAATCG
Organism: Cerastis rubricosa; assembly: GCA_949152445.1. Lineage (NCBI taxonomy): Eukaryota > Metazoa > Arthropoda > Insecta > Lepidoptera > Noctuidae > Cerastis > Cerastis rubricosa. Next base: position 21,908,030 of record OX424532.1, read on the forward strand.
CTTGACGACTGATTAAAAACTCTTCTCTGAAATATTTACGGCGGACGGGACGAAGAATTCTCGCCGTTTGCTTCGCCACTTCAACGAGTAAATTAAAAAAATCGTTCACGAGATAAATGTGAATGCGTCTATTCAATTGTGGATTTGAACTTTGAATGGGGATTTATATTAGGGATGTTATTGATTGGCAGTTTGTAATTAAATATGTATTTTTTATCTTCGTACATTTTTCTCTTTCAATGATGTATTTAGTATATTTACTTAGGGCAAATCACAAAAGTGAAGGGTTTTGGTAGAGACCTACATACTGAGTATCATTGGGTGACCAAAGGTTGAAGAAAAAGAAAAATTCTACCAGTGAAACAGAACGCGACCAGCGGCTTTGAAGCGCTTTTTGAGATATCAGCAATGAGCCGTCAGTGTTAAAATTGCCATGAAAAATTGACATTGACAGCGTTTGAACACCGTCTATGTGCTGATCCAGTTTAGGTTCTTTGATGAAATCATCTTTTTTGTAGGTTTGCAGTATCTACATTCTATTAATTTATGAATTTGGCCAACCTCCATTTGAAGCTATATTTTCAACAACCAACCGTTAGACCACAAAAAGAACACTATAATCAAACCAACCCACGATCAAATTCCAAAAGCATCGACCAAAATGAGTGCGGTAAGATAACGAGCAGTTTGCGGGCAAACAGTCCACTTTACGGGCAAAGCAAATCGGAGGCATTCCCATCAATTTGCCACGGCCCGATATTACGGAGTGACGTGACGGCGCGTCGGATCACGGTAATGACCGGTGACTGGAGCTCCGGGGGGCTATAAATCTGTGGCTGTAAGTGGCTGGGTAATAGAGGTGGCTCAGGTTGTTGGGAAGTATCGATTTTGAGGAATTATCGATTTCGAGATCGGATTGATCTCAGCCTATCGCTGTCCACTACTGGACATAGACCCCTCTTAAGTTGCGACGTAACAACCTCCTCTCTGCCTTCCGCTCCGATCGTCTTCCGATTGATTCTGCTTCTTTTTCCTTGCGTTCTTCATTTGTTTGTACCAGTTCACCGGTTTTAGTTTCTTGTTGGGAATTTGTTCCGAGGAGAATATTCCACGAGTGGTAGTCGTTTACGTCTGCGATTTTTTAGGCAGCCTGTCTCACAAACACATTCACTAACTATCAAGTCTATTGTTGTCATATTTCTGTCTCCTGCTCTCTTCCTATTTTTTGTCTCTACAGAGCCTTTAAACATTAAAACAACTTTTAAAACCACAAACCAAACTCATAGGAAATCATCTTTATTTGAATTGTTTAAGTGCATTTCTATACCATGATGAAGGTGATCCCCAAGGATCACCTTATAAGCAAGCAAATGCTTTTTATTAGGATCTCTTTTTTTTTGCTTGTACTGCTCGTCAAAGGCCTCTCCTCTCCAATTCGTTCAATGACCTCTTTTCCCGTGCCTCATAGTAATTAAATCTTTTAAAATCCGCAACTACAACTCCACAAAATCGATCCATTCTTCCCACCTCTACCAAGTTACCACGATTAGTCATCTCGCGTCCAGTCCTGCGGTTAGAGGCTGCACATTATACGCGATAACCATTAGTTAGCCTGAAAGGTCTGCCAGCATTACAGCTGATGATGAAGGGGGTTTACGTTTGTGTGGTCAGTCTTTTGGATAGTTTCGTAACACGGAAAGAGGGCTAGTTATTATGTGAAAGGTATTTGCTTAGATAGGTGGTTGCGAGTTTGTGCTGGTCAGGTTGTTGAGTTCTGGTTTGCTAAGACATAAGAGCAAAGAATTTTACAACATATAGTAGAGACAGATCATTACAATGTCGAAGAGCTGCAGTTTGTGGTATGATATCCTGAGCGTTACGACTTCATATATTTCAAGTAGCTTCATTTGAGCAGTTTTTGAGAGAGTTTCATGCATTGTCCAAATATTGTAAGTGTATTTATGTAACGGGAAAGTAACAGCTTGCAAACTACAAACAGCGGAAACAAATTGCCCTCAGAACATAACAAATGAAAAAAACACAGAAAAAGCTAAAAAGGACCCGACAACCGCACTTAGCGTCCTCTAATTTCACACACATTACTTTTAAATTGACACAACCTAGCGCACAGAATTCAATCACCCCTTACGACAAAATTACATGGCACTACCATTTCGTCACAATACACTTTTGTTTTCAAAAAGTTTTCAACACAATTACATGGAATTATATAACGTTTCGAGTGTCGGGTTTTAAGTAACGGCTTCACTCGACGTTTACGTGATTGAGTGACTCGAAAGTGCCTCAAATTACAGGCTAGCAGCCACCGATGTGTTATTATATATGCCTCCAACATGTTTAAGTTAACGAGGAACGTTTTAAGCCTCGTATGAATTCTGAAGACTTATTTTAAAGGGCTATCGGGTTTCCAATCTTGGGATGGGTAGGTGTTGGTAGTTCTTTGTTTGTAGATAACATAGAGGAGTTGCTTTAGACGTATTGTTTGGTACAGATCCAAATATCGATATAAGTTTTAGTTATTAGCCAACAGATAAGAACTAGAAATACTGAGTCGTTCACTGTCAGCGGAGTAAACATAATATTTAAATAATCGCAGTGAACCATAGTGAGTCATTGATAAATAATAAATGATTTTATAGATCTGAATTTTATTTATTCGTGCACTCACAGAGTGAACTGGATAAGGTATAAGCTACGGTTATTTCTATTAAAGAGCTCTCAATTTTATGTACTTCTCACATAAAATGTTTACACGCACATGATATCAAAGGAGTAATGTCTTAAATGGACACAATTTTTAGGGTTCCGTAGCCGAATGGCAAAAAACGGAACCCTTATAGATTCGTCATGTCTGTCTGTCTGTCTGTCCGCCCGTATGTCACAGCCACTTTTTTCCGAAACTATAAGAACTATACTGTTGAACTTGGTAAGTAGATGTATTCTATAAACCGCATTAAGATTTTGACACAAAAATAGAAAAAAAAAAACCTTTTTGGGGTTCCCCATACATAGAACTGAAAACCAAAATTTTTTTTTCATCAAACCCGTGTACGTCTACGTGTTGGGTATCTATGGATAGGTCTTCAAAAATGATATTTAGGTTTCTAGTATCATTTTTTTCTAAACTGAATAGTTTGCGCTAGAGCCACTTCCAAAGTGGTAAAATGTGTGTCCCCCCCCTCTAATTTCTAAAGTAAGAAGAGGAAAATTCTGAAAATATTTAGGATTGTAGGACGTTAAAAAAGCTATCAATGGAAATTGGTTTCAATAAGATATGATGTTTAGTTTTTGAGATATGGGATTTTTAATCAAACTGCAGCAGTAACTTTGTTTATCATTAATATACTATGAAAAACCAATTTAGTTTTGCAGTTGAGTGGAAGTTTACTAACTAATACTACTAACTAATGAATGACAGTTCAAAATATTGTTTGGAGCTATGGAACCCTGTGTGCGAGTAAGACTCGCACTTGGCCGGTTTTTTCTAATCAAATCACATTTTAATCTAATTCAAAGCAATTTTCTTGAATATTACATTCGTACGTTATTTAGTATCAAAATTACAGGGCGTCAAAAAATTCGTCGACATCGCTGTCGACAGGAAAAGTGCCCAGAAGGCTGGCCGCATTGCCGCGTTGGATGGCAATGCTGATTCTTTGACAAAAAAAGATTAAAATTATATTACACAATACATTAGTGTAATCTAAATAGCGTCTTAAAAGAAACGTTACTGCTAAATATTTACCATCTTAACGATGGTGCTTGAAGATCCATTTAATCCCAAGGCAAATATGACTTGGCATCATAATACAAGGTATTGTTTTGCATTCTCGTCAAATTCAAGGAGGTAATTATGCTAATGATTCTCGACCCAAATCAACAATAAAATGTGTAGGTATTTTTTTTCTTATTTACGGAAATCCGTAAGTGTGAATCAGCCAGTAAGATTTCCGTATTCCAATGATGCTTAAAAATTAGTTAAGTTAAAGTCAAGCGAAATTTATGACAATAATGTAGGTGATTTTCGAAATAAAATTCCCATTTGCCGTAGGTCATCGCACGGTCGCAACACTGTTGCATTTCGTAGGTAAGGTAGGTCGAATGTCGACTTTCACGCACACAGAGCAGCTGCATTGTCGCTTTGTGCGTAGGTGGGTTTTATTCTGAAATACTGTTAAATTTCAACAACAAAAAAAGCAACGCTTATTAATTATAGACTGGTACCGACCTTTAAATTGTTTATTTATGTGTTATATGACAACCTCCTGAAATTTGACGAGGATGCAAAACAACACCTTGTATAAAAGCATATTAATTTTTACGACTCAACATACTATGACAAATAGCCTAGTCGTGATCATAATAATGGCTCTGTATGGTGTCGGACGTAAAGAATAGCACCATTCCGTATCTTCCCGTGGGTGTCGTAAGAGGCGACTAAGGGATTTGTGCCAGAGAATGGGCAGCAGCGTTCTCTGTGCTTTTGTAACAACCGTACTGCGATCGCCAACCCGCCTGCCAAGCGTGGCGATTATGGCAAAACCCCCCAAAATGTCAATGTGGCGACATTTGCGGGAGGCCTATGTCCAGCAGTGGACGTCTTTTGGGCTGAAATGATGATGATGATGATGATGATCATAATAATAAAGTGTGGCATCCTAATTATATTATTACAATGTCAAAATATTTTTACGATGTAATACAATGATTCAATGTTCTTTTCAGTGCCAAGGAGGTTGCTGACACTATGAAGTTTAATATATATCGTGACAGATATAATGTTGGAGAGAAACATAAAGAAGAGCAGGCAAAGGAGGATTTTGAAGATGATTATGTGGTGAAGTCCATGGGTGCATTTGGAATTTGGCAAGCTGTAGCAATTATTATAATATCTCTGGGTAGAATGATAGCTATGTGGAATATTCTTTCAATATTATTCTTGACACCAGCTACAGAATTTGCTTGCAGAAGATTTAAAGATAATACCACAATTGTAATTGTAAATTCAACATGTCATGATGACTGTTTAGAATATGAATTCAGTAATAATGTTTTTGAAAAGACTTTAACATCGGATTTTGAATTAATTTGCGACAGAGCATGGATGGCAAGCTTCACGCAAATGATTCTCATGTTTGGATTGGTGATTGGTATTACTATTTTTGGATGGATTTCTGACAGGTAGGAAAGAAATTGAAATTCCTCAATTCTTTTTCATGTTCACCTACATAATTCATAACGGCGTAAGATGGCTAAAAAGTTGTAGTCTAACAATTAGTGCTCAATTAGTACTCATGTTGTTGAATTCAAATTGACTTGTGACAACATTTTGTTTTATTCACGTTTTCATTTGTCTCTCTCTATTTTCAGATTCGGCCGCAGCAAAGCCATGATCCTGTCATCTTCAATTGTCGTCATATTCATGATCAGCACGGCATTCGCTACAAACTACTGGACCTTCACTGCTTTAAGGTTCTTTGTAGGCTTAGCTAGTGGTGGCATCATGTCTATAACTGCTGTATATACTTTGGAGATGGTAGGACCACAGCATAGAGAATTAGCTGGTACATTACCATTGGTTCCTGATTCTGTAGCCATGGCAACGCTTGCAGGTCTTGCGTATTCAGTCAGTACTTGGAGAGTATATCTTTTGGAGATTGGTGGTATTTCTCTGGGTATATTGGCGTCGTTATTCTTTTTGCCCGAAACGCCGAGATGGTTAGTGGCGAATGGTAAAGGAGAGGAAGCTGTAGCATTAATGACTAAGGCTGCTAAATTGTGAGTAGGTTTTACTAGAACTTTCTATATTTAGCAATATAATTAAAGTTCATGTCTAAAGCACGGTAACTAAAATGAAAATATTGCAAGTAACGGGAACTATTGATTTATTTAAACTCAATGTAGACCTAAACACTGGAAGTATGGAAGAAGAAGACATGCTGCACCGACCCAGAATAAATTGGGATAAGGCCTGGAGAATGATGATGACTGATGATGTAGACTAACACACACTCACTAGTCCTATTTTCAACTCAGCCTATTACAGTCCACTAGAAGGCCTCTCTCAAACTGCCTCCACCTCCCTCATCTAGTCTGATCCACCTACCTTTTAAGCTGACCGCTTCATCTAGCAAATATAAATTAGTATTTATAACTTTTCCAGTAACAACCGCAGTATCACCAACATAACGGACAACGTCGAAAAAGCTCTCGAAGAGCTTAAACTAAAGGAGAAAGAACCTCATAACTTGAACTACATGGACTTATTCAAGACAAAGCGATTTTCTATGATAACGTTGTCATCATGCATCGTGTGGTTTGTGACGGGGGCGTGCTATTACGGTATCAATCAATACAACACGGAGCTTGGATCAAATGCGTTCATCGTTGTGGCTGTAACTGGAGTTATACAGGTCAGTTGACTTGTTGATATCGGTTTATAGGTGAAAAGGATAGGAGGAGTTTTTGTGTTCAAAAGTACATACATAATCTCATGCCGGTTTCTTATGGGGGTAGGCCGAAACCACCAATGAGAGAGGGCCAACTGCTACGATCCTTACACACTCCTTCTGCCTCTTCCACATTCATACAGATGTATGAAAGGTGGTCATGCACGCAAACCCCCAAAATGTCAATGTGGCGAAACTTGAGGGAGGCCTATGTCCAGCAGTGGACGTCTTCCGGCTGAAATGATGATGATGATGATAAACTCACGCCTTTTCCCACAAGGAGTAGGCAGACACTATAGAGCCACCACCACCATCCTTCCATACTAAGAATTGACTCCAATAATCCAGATACAGGCAATTTAACAAGCTTTGAAGATCGATTTTCGATTTTTTTGCTATGATACCGTATTGAAGCCCTGTGTCATTAAGTTGACCCAACTCTTCTCAAGTAAAAAAGTTTCTTCGTTTTATTTACTTTGAAAAATCTGGAACAATCGCCGATTGGAAAATAAGTTGTTTTTGTTTAATTCCAGATACCAATGTCGCCTTTCACGACAGTCATCGCAAAAGTATACGGAAGAAAAGCAGCAACGATGGGCTCCTTCATCATCATCGGTGTGATGATGATCATACTAGTTTTTCTTCCAAGTGGGACCTGGTTAACCAGTTTATTCGGCATTATTGGAGTACAGTCTGCGTTTGTAAACTTTTGCGCCGTTTACTTATACGTAGTAGAACTGTACCCAACTTCAATAAGAAACATGGGCTTCTCTCTAAGCTCATCTAGTTCAAAAATAGGAGCCATGTTAGCTCCTTTTCTAGCCACTTTACAGCCACGGTGGGTACCATCCTTAATATTTGCAGTACTACCTTTTATTGCTGCGGTAATTTGTCTTTTGTTACCTGAAACAAAAGGGCGGAAATTGCGTGATACTGTGGATGAATCATGACGTTAATAGCAGGGGTGGCCATAAATGGGTTCAAAATGATAATGAGGATGTCAGTGAGTTATTAGAATATACAGCGATGTGAAATGTATTCAGAGATAAGTGAGAAAACTGTATGGAAATGAAGATGAACTTGTTTGGGAATGTTTTCTACAATAGGTTAATTATGAGCATAGATCGGAGTAGGTAGATTGAATGGGGGTCATTGATCAGAAACGTTTATATTAATATGGACATTCTTCCGGAATTGGTTGATTTGATTGAAATTTAAGTGCAACAATTTATAAGAAGTTCTGGCCATAAAAAGGCTAAAAAAATAATAATATCAATGCTTCTATCGGATTTCGATAGTTTTTATTATTCAACAATTAAATAATAAATTAATTTAGATTTGATATCTTCCTTTCAATTCTTGAATTGAGTAGTAATAATATAACTAGAATCACTACCAACATTAACAATATTTAATTTAATCCGGAAATACTGGAATTACTTTCCAGTAAAAATGGAAAAATGGCTTATCCATGTTATTCTTTCTGTGTTCATTTATGATACAAGTACCAAAAATCAATCTACCTACTCCGATCTATGATTATGAGGCATTTAATGGCAAAATAAAAGGCAAGGCTACGAAAATGTAGGAAAGTTTCGTCAAACTGTACGAACTTAAGCATTAAACTGATTAGATCTTGAATTAATAAAGAACACATTTTACGTTATAAATATTATTATTTACATAATAATTTCTTTTCACTTTTTAATAATTTGACTTCTTATTTTAAAGGAAAAATAACATCCAAGCAATATTTACCATTAAACCTCACTACGTTGAGTGAAAAGTGTCAGTAAAACATATTTTTATATTAAAAAATAATCATCAGACCAAAAATTACATAAATAATAACATGTTTTCGATAGTGAAAACGTTAAGTACATCCAAAATACATCTTTCGTGTACATAATTACATAATTGAGCGGAGCCAAATTGGTCCAAATTACATGTTTCACTACCGTGCGTATTATATCGGTCGTCATCATTTTTAAAATATATTCTCTGTAATTTTTATTGTGAATCATCGTTATCTTAAGTATTGATATTAAGAATTTTCTAAATTATTGGTTTTATGTCTGACTTAAGGATCTTGAAAATATAGATTTAAAAGGTAATCGTAATGCAATCTGGCGACACAATTCTAAGGGGTTTTTTTTGGTACTATGTGAAGTATGACGTGAATGTATTGACCTCTACAAATCTAAGTCGGTGTCACTGCGTCGTATCGATCTTTTAAACTATTTATTGGATTTGGACGCTGTTTTTATCATCATTTAAACGCAATCCATACTAATATTATAAATGCGAAAGTCACTCTGTTTGTTTGTTTGTTTGTATGTTTGTTTGTTACCTTTTCACGACTAAACGGCTGATCGGATCTTAATGAAATTTGGCAAGAAGATAGATTTCAACCTGGGGAAGGACAGAGGCTATATATCATCACGCTATTACCAATAGGAGCGGAGCAGCAATGAAAAATGTTGCGAAAACGGGGAAAATGTGACGCAGACGAAGTTGCGCGGGACAGCTAGTATTATATAAGGTTTATGTGTCTATGACATTAATATGGAAATAAAATAATGTGTCATTTTAATATTTAATTTTATCCGCTAAGCTGAAGTGGTACTGGGCTGGCCATGTCTGCCGTATGCCCGACGAACTGTGGACCGAAATAACCACGCTGGGAGCCCTGACACAGCAAGAAGGCGACGCGGCAAACCTCGCAGGAGATGGCGGGACGAGCTGTACAGAACCAACGACCAGTGGTCCACATTGGCCCTAGATCGAATGTATTGAGAGTTATGAGGAGAGGCCGATGCCCAGCAGTGGGATGACACCGGCTATCAGTAACATAATATGTATAATAAAGAAATCTTGTCGTTTTATCAAGTAGTAAAAAATCGTGCAAAGCAGAGGAGAGTCGCTAGTTTGATACGATTTGAAGACTGATTGACTTCTACAAATTAAAGTCATCAAATATACAAAATGAACTATGAAAGCAGTATAGTAATTGCCTTAGTAATTGCTTCTCTACTAAACGGTTTCAATTCTATGGTATAATTATTTCCTAGCCAACGACCATCGATCGAATAATTGTACTGCTTTGATATCGCCATCATAACTATTTCATGTGAATAAATCGATATCTAAACGCTGACGTGTATGCATTGTTGATCATAAGTATTTTATTGTTGGACGATGAAGTTATAAAACCCGACTGCGCGACATCAAAGACAGGGTTCTAATGTTTTATAGAGTTGTATAGAGGAATCCTGTGTCTGGGGCACAGGCTTACCCTGTATGGTATGTGTGGGAACGTTAAAGACTGATTGTATTGTAACCAGGCACCAATCTTTTAGAAGGAGTCCTAGTTACCCCGCCTTCTCCGATTGGACCATCCGCGATGTTCCATGCTATTGAGTGGGACCATGAATTAGAACTTAATTTTTTTCCAAAATTTCTCTGTAACCGAACATTAAAAAAAACAAACATAAACTGGTATTTTTTGCACTTTTCTATGATACTCAGAATAGTATTGTAGCGACCTACAACCGACGACCCCGACAACCGATGGCGAACCGGGAGACGATGCGTTGGAAGGCCTTCCACTAGGTGGACCGACGACCTGGTGAAGGTTGCGGGGATCCGTTGGATGCAAGTCGCACGGGACCGGTCAATGTGGAGACACTTGGGGGAGGCCTATGTCCAGCAGTGGACGTCTTTCGGCTGAAATGTTGATGATGATGATGACGACCTACAAAAAGCAACTTATAACAAAAAGTACTACAGCGCCATCTATGATATAACTGAAGAACTAATATGGTCTGAATCTCGCAAACAAACTTTACATCGACTTAAGAGTATATAGAGAAACCCGACGAAACTGTCGGGCAGTTGCCCACCAGACACAACACCTATCTGGTAGGAGGATCCTCCTTTTTGTATGGAGTATTGAGCAACTTTATACCCTGTTCCTCATACCCCTAAACTATCATCAAATTCAGACACTTCATAAACATCATAATTTCACACCTAGGGCCCGAAAGGTTAGGCAGAGGCGAACCTTCAATAGTCTGTAAATCACAAGCAGATGAAAGATATAGCTCAAGCTACTGATAACATTTACATTTGTATCCGTAACGTTCCCAATAATCTGGGGTCATCGATATCCGACCCTAAGGGATGCGACATAGGTCATGGGGTCGGGTGGGTTACTCATAAGGGTGTTATCTATTATCTATTTATCTTCTACGGAGTTTTAGTGGCCTGTAAGCATAGTGATATGATTTAAGCGCGTTAACACCTTACAACATTTCATAAAAACTTTCCAGTTATTATTTTCCGAAATGACTGAACAGATTTCAATGAAACTTAATACGCATAAGCAGGATATATAGGTCTAAAAACTTCCTAAAAACATCAGTTTCAGTCATTTAGGAAAATAGGGACTTGAAAGTTTGTATGAAATGCCGTAAGGCGTAAAAGAGCTTTAAAATAACTTAAGACCGCCTTGTTGATCTAGTGGTAGCAAGCACGAACGCTGACCATGATTTCTTGGGTTCGATTCCCACGTCGTGCAAAGTGTTTTTGGGTTTTCCATCAGAAATTTCTCAGTAGCAGCCACGAAGTGTGGAGTCGTTCCCGGTTGTTGGCAATAGGCTCGCCCCCTATAACTTTAATATAACTGGCGAAATGTGGGTGTACTATTATGGTTCACCTCCCCCTAACCCTTCCACCCACCACCAGTCGCCCAACGACGCATTCAATAAACTCAAAAATAAAGGAAAAAAATTGCGTTGATTTCATCTTCATCAGCCTATAATGTTCCCACTGCTGGGACACAGGCCTCCTCTCTACGATAGAGAGTGAGCTGTAATCAACCACGCGGGCCCAGTGCGGGTTGGTAGATGTCACATGTCTTTGAATTTTTTGTTCTAGGACATGCCGGTTTCTTCACGAAGTTTTCCTTCAAAGTTTTTGAGGGCAGCGGTGATGAAATAAATTACACAAAGTAAGGCGCCGCTCCACTGGGCCACCGCTGCTCTCACTGGGCCACCGCTGCTCACTGCTTTGATTTAGATTAGTGAAAATGATATCTATCACCATTCATAATCTTAATTAGCTAGTACTCCATTCTTTCGCGGTACCAAAAAACGAACAACGCTCGAAAACATCCTCCTTAAAGGTTAAAAATCACACTTGTTTCGTCTCAGACTAAAAGGACCACAATCATTTCATTGACCACCGCTCCTTTGATCCTGGGGTCAGCTGCGCTCGAGAGAGGGGGCCGGCGGCGCCTTTGACCACAGATATGCTAAATTGAATCGGATTGTATTTTTATCAAACTTTAATGTGTCACTTAGTTTATGCTGTGTGATGTTGCCGGTTTAAAAATTGCGAGTTCAGTTTCCTCTTGGGTTTGCTTGACAGTTTTTATTGGTGATTTGATCGTGTTTAAGATTATATCCTGATTGATGAAGGCGATGAAGACTATAATATATCATATTTGTTTATATGTCCCTTTATCATGAATTGAATAAACCTTATAACTTCATCATCATTCTCTTGACCTTATCCCAATTTATTTGGGGTCGGCACTGCATGTCTTCTTCTTCCAAACAAACTTCTCTACTATCGCCATCTCAGCAATCACAAATGAACTTCATAACATCATTCCTATATTCCAGGGCTAGTCAGACCATCATTCCTATATTCCAAGGCTAGTTCACGCCTAACATCATTCCTATATTCCAGGGCTAGTTCAATGTTGTAAGGGGCAAGCATATTGCCATCAAAATTGTACAAAGCCAGACTTCGGGTGACTCTGGATAAATTCCAAATGGTAAAAACCCACACACCCACACTTTGTCCGAGAGAAACGAACCCAGGAATTCAGGTCCTTCAGGAGTGCTTGCGACCACTAGATAAGCAATGCAGCACTTCTTACCAGGTCTTTCGACCCTTCATGGTACTGTAATAACTAATAGTAATATTCCTTCATCATAAATTTAATTTATTTGTTCTTTATGGTGTCGGACGTAAAGAATAGTACTATACCATATCTCCCCTTGGGTGTCGTAAGAGGTGACTAAGGGACTTTCCAGAGAATGGGCAGCAGCGTTCTCTGTGCTTTTGTAACAACCGTACTGCGATCGCCAACCCGCCTGCCAAGCGTGGCGATTATGGCAAAACCCCCATTATATACTTGGGGGAGGCCTATGTCCAGCAGTAGACGTCTTTTGGCTGAAATGATAATGATGATAATTTTTATTGTCCTTCATCTTGTACTAATCAATAAATCTTTGAGGCTGAAGGTGATATTATTTTGCGAATTGATTGTGGCTGCTGTATTTCTACCAACTACAACTACCATTAGTACCGACATTTTATTTTCGCCGCATACAACACAATCTTTGTCTACAAAGTAACCAGCAACTTAAAGGATTCAATAATAACCTAATAACAAGTTCCGAAGAAAAACAAGAATTCCTAACTCCATAACAATTCTGATCTTGAAACTCCAACAAGAAAATCACCGTCTCAAATCCCAATCTAAATTGTTCACGAAGTGACGATCTCTGTCGACGCCCCAGGCAAGTCGGGATAAAAATATCTATCTCAACTGAATAGGATGTGGAACGTGATGCAGTTGCAACCAGACCTGTAGTTAGTCTGCGATAAGACCTGCTATTTGATTTATTTGACGGTATCTTACTCTCCAAGAGATTTAAGGTAATAGAGGTTTTATTGTGAGGGGATTTTGTTGCATTAAGTCCATTGATGGCTTAAGGCGGATAAACTTTTTTTAAACTAAACATGTAACTAAGTGGTATTTTTAACCGACTTCTGAAAAAGGGTGAGGTTATTATTCAACCAACATTTTTTTTCTTTTGTGGGTATGTAGGAACACTGATTTCTCTGTGATTACTGATCCGATTTTTGTTATTATTTTTGCTACAGAAATAACCACCACCTTTCTTCTTATAAAAGAAATGTCTGATGAATTATTCTCATCGATGAAATATCATCATCATATTGCTACTGACCTGGCCATTACAAATGATTGACTGATTAATTATAATATAGTTACCATAATCATCATCCTCCTCTGTACTGAAGTAGCCAATGATAAGAATTACTTAGATGACGCTAACAAATACGTTGCATATGGTAAACCAACCGTAATTATAACTCGTTCACTTATCAATAGATGTTGCATCTGTTTGAGATAGTGATAACTTTAACACTAAAAATGGAACTTCTCCTCTTTTACTTACATTAACACATCGGCACTCCACATTAACAAAGAACAACACACTCCTCAATGAACACCGACCAATCCTTTTCCCTCCTCGCAGGATACACCACATCTATTATAATGATTGATGGCAGCGACCGCCGGTAGGGGGCGGGCGATCACTTTATCTGCCATCTTTATAGCATCGGCGGTATCTGTACCCATTGTTTTACCCGTGATTTATGCTACGGAGCGTATGCTATCATATTGTGCATGTTTTTGATTTGCACTGCGTATAGTGTGGACCACCCTATGGTTTTCTGTGGGCGTTGGAGGCTAGCATTTATTTTGTGGATTAGCAGGGTCCACTTAAGTACTTTCGTTAATCTGAAGTTGAGTCGCAAACGTAGTATCTACCAAAAATCTGCCTGAATTTACTACACTACGACTATGAGTGAAGAAGATTGGTCTACAAGAAATATATTGCCTACAACTTTAGGAGTGGTATTGACATAAGGACCATACCAATCAAAACACAAGTAAAATGAAACTGTGTCCAAGAAGACAGAAACATTACGCTAACCATCCTATGCATAAAAGCAGTAATCATTAGCAAAGACTTGTAAAGTTTGTTAAAATTATAAAAAGAAAACCTAAATCAAGCAGATCCTCACAATCTTAACTCCACTCCCCACATGTACGTAAACTGATTGCTATGATGAACGTGACCATAATAAACCAAAGAATGTTATCTTCATCAATCTCATTCATAATTTTCATACACGATCGTGGATTATCAGCACGTAGTTCCCACAATGAAGTCCCTAGAGCCGCCGCGGGTCTAAGATTGGTATCTCTCCCGTTCGTGTGTGGTCTTCATTGAGTATGGCAGTGCCGAGATTAAGGTTGTGCTTCCAGAAAATCCTGGTAACTATAGTATCAAAATATCAGGAAGATCTCATAAACATATTTAGGGTGGCAATTGTTACGTTCAAAGAGCCAGACAAGTGGCTCGTTCGTTCATCGCTCGTTCTGTTTTTCCACTACGACTTTCAATAGGATCAAATCAGTTTATTGCGAACGTGTTGAACAGGGGTTGTAATAATGTTCTAAGTATCAAACATGCAGAGCAGAGCAGCCAGCTGTGGCCCAGTGGTGGCAGCCCCGACTTACGAGCAGTAAGACGTGGGTTCGAACCTAGGCAGGCGCATTACTTCGTGTAATTTATTTCATCACTGCTGGTCTCAAAACGGTGAAGGAAGACATCGTGAGGAAACGGCATGTTCTAGAACAAAATAATTGAAGACATGTGACATCTACCAACCCGCAATGGGCCCGCGTGGTGGATTAGATCCCACTCCCTCTCATAGAGAGAAGGTCTGTGTCCCAGCAGTGGGAACATTATATGCTGATGATGATGATGATGATCAAACATGCACCAAGTAAGGGTACTGCACAAAAAAATACACCCACAATAAATTTCATAATCATCATGTGACCTAAAAAAACGTAATTATAAAAGAATAAGAATATGAAAAATCTAAATAAAATGTATTAATTCAAATAAATCAAATATTTATAAGATTGTTTACAAATATTGGTGAGCTATTTATTTAATTGGATTGAATTCTTATGATTTTTGGTAATCCAATACAATCTTGACTCTTCGACTCTTGGTACCGATGATAATCGTTACCGATGATAGATTTCATTCGAGGCACCGGCTTGTTTTTTTTGAAAGCACTCGATAGTAGCAGTAGAACGTATTTAACTGTATTAGAGTTAGTACTATGAACATGTTCATCCATCAGTATATCTCTGTGATTTCATATTCAGCTATTAATCCTGTATTTATTTTCAATTTGAGTGTACCGTGACTTTTTTTGCTAGGATCATCCTCATAATACCTCTTCACTGGTATTTTGAACTTGTGACATTACCGCTCTTTGGAGTGAAATTGTTGGCGCTTGTATTTAATTTCACAATATCTTGGCAATGTCTTTTTCTACACAAGGTTTTATTTCAAGTAGTCAAGTACCTAGAAATGCCGTAAGGCTATACTGATCAAATGTCTAATCTAATCATCGCCCTGCTGATCACAACTTATTTGGAGTCAGCGCAGCATTTCTTCTTCTTCCATACTCATACTCATGGGTCAATTCCATTCTATCAATATCATCATTCACACCGTCCATGCATCGCTTCTTTGGTCTTACTTTAGTGTTATAGCCCTCCACATTATACTTAAAACGTCAATCCGTCTAATGTCAGTCACATTAATGCCGTGATCTTCACGTGCTCCTCATAAATCTTCGAATAATGTTTGTCAGCCTTACGCGTCATAAAGTACTTGAGTCGTTAATAAGAATAAGAATAAGAATAAGAAGTTTTTATTTGTATAGAATGTAGGTATTACAATAAGATGTTAACAAAAGTTCAAGAATCCTTGTACATCCTGCCTTTCGGCATGCAAACATTTATGGGTAGACACCGGTACATACATATGACATAGCAGGTTATCAGTGTAGAAAAAAACGAAAATATGTTCCTATATACTATCACAAGTCATCATTCAAAAAATCGGATATAGAATAGTAACATTTTTGCAACAATAAGTCAGTTAGTCGCTTTTTGAATATTCTAAATGGTTGTTCTTTTATAACTTCAGGTAACTTATTGTATATCTTTGGCGCCATACACATAACGCTTTTTTTTAACAGTGTGGTGTTATAGCTACCTGTGTGCAATAAATTTTGATACTGAGATCTCATACAATTTGTCCTCTTTCGTATCTCACGTAACGATGGAAACAGATGCGGGTTGCTTTTTACAAAAATGGCTATTTCTAGAATGTACAGACATGGGAAGGTTAGTAATTTATGTAATTTGAAAATAGGAACACAGCTGTCCGTAACATGTAAGTTAAAAATTGACCTAACACATCGTTTTTGGGCCTTGAAAATGTTTTCTCTTTCACTACTATTACCCCAGAATATGATGCCAAACCTCAACGTTGAAATAACGAGGCCATGGTAAGCAACAAGGACTGTATTGGTATTAACTTTTTTAGATAGGTTGTATAACATATAGGCGAAAGTACTTAACTTTTTACAAATATATTCAGCTTGAGATTTCCATGTTAATTGATTGTCAATTAATATTCCCAAAAATTTAGCTACCTTAACATTTTCAATCTTATGACCATTATAATTGACGTTTAAGTCTTTGGGATTAATTCGTTGGTAGAAATGCATGATATTAGTTTTTTGTATATTTATTTTTAAATTATTGTAATCAAGCCAGTTTACTATAGATTTAAGAGTGTTGTTAATATCATTTTCATAGTTTTCTTTAATTGTGCATTTAACTAGTGCTGTACTGTCATCAGCAAACAATATGATTGGATGGTCTATTTGAAGTGGAAGGTCGTTGATATAAATTAAGAATAAAGGCGGACCGAGAACGCTTCCTTGAGGGACGCCATATTTAATGTTTCTATAAGAAGATCTGAATTTTATTTCACGTTTTGTATTCAAACAAATATCAGAAATTTCAGTATACTGCATACGACCAGTAAGATAGAATTTAATTAAATTTAATGCATTTCCTCGAATTCCGTAAGCTTGAAGTTTGTTTATAAGTGTCTCATGATCTACGTAGTCAAAGGCCTTTGTCATATCCGTGAAAATGGCGCAAACTGGTGTTTTGTTATCTACGTTCACCATTATAGTTTTTAATAAATCGAATATAGCCATATTGATGTTTTTATCTTTACGGAAACCTTTTTGTTCGTCACAAAGTAGGTTAAATTTTGTCAAATAATTGTAAATTTGTTCATATATAATTTTTTCTATTACTTTAGAGAACACAGGAATAAGAGCAATGGGTCTGTAATTTGACATATTTTCTTTATTGTTTTTTTTTATGAAGAGGTTTTACAATTACTGTTTTGAGACTCTTAGGAAATACCCCGGAAGATATACTTGCATTAATAATATGACTTAAAGGACCAGAAATCACATTAGAAACGAACTTTATGACTTTAGTGGAAATGCCGTCGTAACCAAAGCTCTTTTTATTCTTCAATGATCTTATTACCCTTGATACGTCTTGCGGTACAACTGGGGACATGAAAAACGAATTTGGATTATGATGTATGTCCTTTACACGATGAGATGCAGATTTCGGTGAATCCGAGACTTGATCGACGAAAAAATCATTAAATGATTCAGCTATATCTTTAGGGTTAGTTATTATGACACCATGATTATTTATCTTAGAGATGGGTTCATTAATATTATTATTGTTGTTTATTATATGCCAGGCTGTCTTTGATTTGTTTTCCGAGTTTAAAAGTAAGTGGTTGTTTTGAGCTTTTTGAGTTAATTTGACGATTTTTTTAAATTTTTTGGACTAATTACGAAATTTTTGTTTATTTTCCTCTGTGGGTTTTATTCGTTGCTGCCACAGTAGGAAGCGCTGTCTTTTACTGCATATACGAATACCCCGTGATATCCATTTAATTGATTTTCCAAATTTAACAGTTGTGTATTTTATGGGGAAGCACAGATTGTATAGTGAAAGAAACAAATCCAAGAACATATCATATGCTAAGTTTGGATCCTCGCTATTATATACCTCTGAAAAAGTTAATGATAGCAGATGGTTTTTAAATTTGAGTAGATTCTCACCCGAAATATCTCGTGTACTTTTACGCCAAGATTGTATCTGAAATGATTTATTAACTTTGATTTTGAGAATTTGCGCTGTGTGATCAGACAATGCTAAGTCTATTACTTCCCATTTACATTTTTGTCTGTAATTGTGAGCAAAATTATCTAAACAAGTGTTACTGTTAAGCCTGGTGGGAACATTTATTTCTAATTTTAGGTTATAGCTCAGGAGAAAACATTCGAGTTCCAATGTAAATCTATTTCTCAACATTGTATTTATGTTGAAATCACCACACAATACTATTTTAGAGCCATTTTTAGTACATATAATTTTTAAAATACTGTCTAAATTTTCATAAAATTTGCTTAGGTTACACATTTTAGGAGGTCTATATATACATAGAACGATGACATTTTGTTTAACAAGTTTTATGGCACAACATTCAATTATACCTGTTACAGAGTATCTCATTATGTCTGGTAGTTCCTTGTATTCAAGCCCTTGTTTTATCAATATGCACGCTCCTCCGCGCTTTATGTTATTTCTAGAGTAACATGCTGCTAATTTATAATTTGGAATGCGTAACAGTTTCTCTTGTCCAGACATTATAAAATGCTCTGTTATACATAAGACATCAATGTTCATTTGTTTGGATAGTAGTTCTTGAATGTGAACTGTTAATATATCTGATTTATTTAAAAGACCAGCTATGTTTTGGTGCATTATATAAAAGTGATCAGACACGAAAAAAATCAGAGTTTGTGTTTACAATGGGGTCATTATTAAGGTTAAATTCTGATTCGATATACATACAAGATTCTTCTCGGACAATGGTAGTTAGCATTAGTATATTACTCATTATAGTTCTCATACCATGATTATTAAGTCTTCCAGTAATTTTTGAAAACATAGTGGCATCATAGGATAAATTAAGATTAGAGTCTAGTAGCGTAGCATAGTTGTATGTATGAATGTCCAAATAAAGTAGATTACTAAACATCTCAATACGGGAATTAAACATTACGGAAGATGTAAAGAATTTAAATGTTGGTAAGCAAATAATTATATTTGTGTGTTGAATTTTTCTTAAAGATGATCTTATCTCTAAAATTAAGTTTAAATAGTTCATAGATTTTTGAAAATCCTCTTCTCCGATCATTATGACACAGAAGTCATTTTTTGTAAAATCCACTAATTTAGTATGTAAATCACTAAAAAGCTGCATAATTCCGCTGTTTGGAAATAGATAGTGACATATCTGTGAGTTGTTAAAAGTTTCTTCAGCAATAGGTAAGATCTTATTCGTTTTGTTAGCACTGACAATGCATAATTTATTATTGCCTTTATTCATTTTATCACATATAATTTACATTTTTAAATATTTTTACAAATTTGTATAAAAAAAACATTTAAAAATATAAAAAATAGTAGCCCACCAGTATCGGGAACAGGGTCCGGGCTACCGGTGGTCAGGGCTCTTGAGAGAGGAACCTCCTGACAATACGTGCCGTGTCCAGAAGTACTGCTTTCTGAATCAAGCCCTTGATCCAGCTGCCAAGCGAAAGCCTACTAAGATGTTGGTCGAGGCTTTTGGCAATTAAGCCATTGGCCGACACGACTATCGGCACAATGACTGCTGTATTCACATCCCACATGTCGACAACCTCGCGAGCCAGATCTAGATATTTGAATTGCTTATCTTTCTCTGCTTTCACGAGGTTCTCGTCATGTGGAACCGTTATATCAACAATCATTGCGCGACGCTCCAATCGATCTATCACCACAATGTCAGGCTTATTGGCAACAATAGTCCTGTCAGTGACGATAGGTCGATCCCAATACAACGTGATATTACCATTATCGAGAACTGGGTCGGGCGCATACTTATAGTATGGCACTTCTGATTCCACAAGGTTGTATTTCAAAGCAAGTTGCTGGTGGATAATCCTGGCAACAAGGTTGTGTCTATGCAAGTACTCTCCGTTAGCCAGACGAGAACAACCAGAAATAATATGTCTGATGGACTCACCCGGACGGTGGCATGCCCGACACACGTCCACCGTCCCGTCCTTCATAATATGTTTCCGGTAGTTGTTCGTCAGCATAACTTCGTCCATTATTGCACAGACAAAACCTTCAGTTTCCCCGAAGAGGTCACCGAAGCGCAGCCAGGATACAGACGCTAAGAAGTCTACATCGGGCCCGTGTAAGGCCTGGTAAAAGCGTCCGTGAAGCACCTTGCTCTGCCATACCTCCTTGCGGTCATTAGTGTCTAATACTACAGGCTTGCGCCAGTTCTCGTTAGCCAAGAAGAGCGGGGTAAGGCCCTTGTCGACTGAGACCACATCTCGGTGCATCCCCACGTCGACTGTTAAGAAGTATTCCCTGAGACTGCATACCTCACGGTTGTGCAGGGTCTTAGCATTTAAGAAGCCACGACCACCACACTTCCGCGGGATATACAGTCTCATCACCGACGACCTTGGGTGATGCATCCGATTTGCGGTCAGCAGTACGCGGACCCTCCTATCCAGGGCATCAAGTTCCGTCTGAGTCCATTTGAGTATGCCGAAAGAATACATCAAAACCGGCATGACCCAACCGTTGAAGGCGCGCACCTTGTTTCCGCCTGACAAAAGACTGCTTAGCACCTTA
This sequence comes from Cerastis rubricosa, assembly GCA_949152445.1. Taxonomy (NCBI): domain Eukaryota; kingdom Metazoa; phylum Arthropoda; class Insecta; order Lepidoptera; family Noctuidae; genus Cerastis; species Cerastis rubricosa. Next base: position 21,929,066 of record OX424532.1, read on the forward strand.
TTCAGGCGGCCAAAGAAACGTTCCCTCAACGATTGTTTCATGTCAGCAGTATTGATGCCTAATGCTTCCGACATACCCAAATACTTGTAGGTTTCAGTTGAGGAGAGGGATCTAAGGTGTACGGAATCCGAGAGTTGAGTTCCCACGGATTCCGTAATCTCCCCTCGCTTCACATGCATGACTGCACATTTGTCCACACCAAATTCCATCCTGATGGCGCTACTGAAAGTTTCAGTTACCTTCAGTAGCTTCATCAGTTGCAAATTGTTGGGGGCAAAGATTTTCAGATCATCCATGTAAAGAAGGTGAGATATGACCTGACCACCTCTCCTCAACCGATAGCCTAGACCTGAACCCTCCAGCAGTGTGCTAAGAGGGTTCAAGGCTAGACAAAACCACAATGGACTCAGACTATCACCCTGAAATATACCACGCTCAATCCTTATCGGTTCGCTGTTCCCCTGCATCTGTCGACATCCTGGATAGCGAAGGACCGTCCTCCATTGCCCCATACACGACTCAAGAAAGGCGCGTAGAGTTGCATCTATCTTGTACAACTCCAGCACCCTCATGAGCCATGTATGCGGAACTGAGTCGTAGGCCTTCTTATAATCTATCCAACATGTAGACAGATGCCTTCGGGAGCGGCGAACCTGTTGGCTAATGGCCATATCAATGAGGAGCAGCTCCTTAGTACCACGGGACCCGTTCCTACATCCATTCTGAGAGGGAGAGATGATGGAATTACTCTCAATATGTTGGTTAATTTTAGCTCTCAAAATGGATGTAAGAACTTTATAGACCGTTGGTAAGCAAGTAATAGGTCTATAATTTTTGGGCTCCGCAGTACTACCTGATTTATGGAGCAGGTGGGTAATGCCTGTCGTCAGGAACTGGGGCAGCGACCCTGACTCTAAGGCTGATTGAAACTGGGACGCCAAGCGAGCGTGCGATCTTTGGAACCATTTGATCCAGAAGTTGTGCAGTCCATCCGGCCCTGGAGATTTCCAGTTTGGTAACGGACGGACTGCACGAGCTACGTCTTGGGGGCTGATGATAATTGCCCCCATTTCTGGTATTGGATCACACGCTTGTTCAACTTCCCGGGTCCAACCGCCCTCAGTGTGACTGACAGGCACCGACCAGATGCTGCGCCAGAATGAACACATGGTGTCATTATCTGGCAGACGCGTGTCAGTCACCCCTTGGTCTGGTCGTTCCCAAGCCCTATATACCCACCTTTCATCGCTTCGGAATGTGCGATTCTGAGTGTATCGCTCCACTCGCCGCTTGTACCTACGAATACGGCTTGCCCATGCACAGATCTTCTGCTTCAGGAAGTCGATACGCTCTGTAACGCAGGCCAAATAATCACGAGAACTAGTGTCAGTTCCCGAGAACGCCCGCCTCACAAAGCGCATCACTCTAGGGCGAGTATTGCCCTCCCTGAAGCAGATTAACTTGCCGATGAGTACTCTAGCCTCACCGATACGCCGCTCAATCCTGCACTGCCAAGCTGGAACGGCTAATTTTGGTCGTGTGGCTCTGTCACTGTCAGGAAATTTGACGTGAGCTACACGACATGCCGCTACTGCTGCGCAGTACAATATTGAGTGGGTATCAGCAAGGTCTTCGCTGTTGTCAAAGCAGTTTGATAGCAGCGAATCTAGAGTACACACCAGCGCCTTGTTTTTCTTGTGCATAGGCAAACGAGGTAAACGTGGTCTAAGTTCAGGCGGTGTGGAGCGGTATTCTCGGAACGCACTCTCCAAAGCTCTCCTCAATTGTTCGTTGCACTGGCTACTCACGGTTATAACTTCGTCATCATCCTCTTCACAACCGCGATCGGATCGCGGCGAAGCCGCGGATACATTTGGCAGCTGCGCCGCGATTATTGGCGAAGCAGGCGTAACTGGGTTACTCCGTGAGTCGAGGCGTAGTCGATCAAGTACATTGTCATCCAACATATGGTTACGTTGGATGACCCGCACCTGATCCGACAGTCGCTGCGCCGACACGCTGATAGCTGGCTCAAGCACCTGAAACAGAGAGAGCATCCGACCACGGTACGCAGTCATGTTACTTCCCCCCTCAGTAGCCCCATAATATGCGCGCATGACGTTTTCATTAATGGACTCAGTCCATCGCATGCGCGACACATTTCCACCGGCAGCGGGGACCCTGTTCGGGGCCTGTTGGCCTCGAGGTCCCAGGCCCGCTGGTGGCCGTCCTCTTCCTCGCCGTGGTGGTGATGGCGTCGACGGCGGGGAGAAAAACTCGTCGCTGGAACTCGACGCAACTGCAGCGACCGGCGACTCAGCGCCCACAGATGTGGCGCGTCCCGGCGGCTGCGAGGCGGAGCTCAGCGACGAGCCCGGAGCTGGTGGGTGTGCCTCTTCTTTAAGTCTTGCTCGGTGTCGGGTTAGCATAAGTGACAATATTTTATGACATTTCTATTGTATTGATTTGTGGTGCATAGTAGTAGGTTTTCTATTTTTATTTATTGTTTTCATTTTTCTTTGCATGTTTCTTTATGTTCGAATAGTTTTGTGCGTTAAATTTGCAAAATAATTAAATAAAAAATCGGTTTGGAAAATTTTTCTGTCACGTCAATTTGACACCCGAGCCACAGATAATTTATTTATTTTTAAGGATTGGCTGCTTTCAGTTGTGTCAGGTATCCAAACATCACTGTGAGGCGACGATGTGATTTGTTCTTTGTTTACTTCTTTTGGTGGGTGAATTTCTTTTAAGACTGACTTTGTTTTCTTTTTAGACTTGTTACGTGGGGTCGCGATTTTAAGACTTTTGCAAGGATTGTCAGTTTCCATAGTTAACTCTCTTGATGCTTTTTTTAGAATTTCATGTTTGGACATTATATCATTTAAAGCTTTTTTAAGTTCACTATTTTCGATAGATAAATTATTGATTTCATCATGTGCAGAGTTCAGTTGCAAAGTCAGTTGTTCAATTTGTTGTTTATATTCTTGGACTTGAGTGAAGTTTTCATCTACCGATGTGTTTGGTAAGCTACTAGTGGTGCCATCTAGGTTTGAATGGTTCATACTATTATCAGACGACATTGCTGTTTCAGATAGTGTGCGTGTTTTTCTAAACGTTATGTTTTCGAAGAAATTCATTGTATCTTCAAATTATTTACTTAAAAAAAACTTTAGAAAAGACTTTGTCTTCACTGGGGTTTGAACTCCCGGTCGCTATGCGCATGGGTTGCCTACCAGTCTCTTGGCCGACTAGACCAGCTGATAACTATTTCGTTTGACCAAATTATACTTCGCTTGGTTATATTTATAAATTTAGAATCGGGTATGTCGTTAAAATTCGAATATTTTTTTCCATTGACGGTTATCAATTTGTAAAATTTCGATACACTTTTTTATCACTTTTCGGTACTTTACACTGTTAATAGTCTGAGAAAACACTGTATTTGGAGATAAAATGTTAGTTATTTTGTTGTTTTGATGAAGTAATCACAGCAATGACAAAGTTGATGTCTTTGCCAAAAGTGTCAGCACTTGTTTACTTGAAATGCTTAAAACTTTTTAATATCCATATATTAGCACTGGATAACACTGTCACTTAGTTATTGAAGTTCACTTTAACTGTTGAACTGTTTAGATTACGTAATAACTTATAAAGACTATTTTTAAAAACATAAATAATACGGAGCTGATGTTTACGCGGCAACTAGCGCCATCTATGCCGCTAGTAAGACTTTAATTGTTATGGTCCTAGTTATGATCATGATTTGTGTGTGGTCCTTGAATGACGAAAGAGGCGAATCTGTCATTATTACATGAACACTGATGTAAGTTTTTGTTGAGATGATGAGGAAACAAATTATACTGTAGGTACTGAATTTTTTAAATTATTTTTGTTGGTAGTGGACCATTAGGTATTGGAACTGCTTTTAGAACTGTTCTTTAAGATAATGTTTCACTTGATAGACAAGTACATAATGTGACATGAGATCTTCGGTTAATCTTCTTCCTTAAAATCTTCCTCACTCTTCAGAAACGGCGTTCAAGACCGAGATTACCTTGTTATAACTTTATCCTCTTCACTATAATTAAGTTCTAAAAATGCAGCGACCACCTAACCCTGTTGCAAACGAAAATAAATTGCAATCACGGACCGACATCGCTGTAGGTGACGCAAAAAACATGTACTTAGCATTCACGGTGTCAACCCACAGCCGGTGGTCGGTCATTTGTATTCACGACCAGCAGACAATCGTAGGACCGCAATTATAAATTATATGGGCAGTTTTAAAACTACGCTTGTTAATTAGCTAATGTTATTTTGATTTTTATTTTAAGCAGGTAGACCTGCTATTTGGGACATCGGAAACAACCGCTATATATCATTGATTGACGTCTTTGTATCCTGTTAGTGGATATAAAATTAAATCAATGAATTGAATGCACGTAGGGACGTGACTAGCAGTAGTATCATGAAATATTTTCATAGCAGTTGTGATACTGTTACTACCATAGATGGGTAACTACTGTGATGTTGTGTTGTTACGCACAACTGTTAGCAGAGCGGCTACACAGGACGTCATGAACTCTCTACTCACCAGAGTAAGAAGTCTTCTTTATTAATTACAAATATTTGTAGTACAGGTCTGAGCGGCATGCTTGACAGCCGGGAGCGGAAAGGGAAGGGGCTAGACTTGTGATGCGCCACATGACATTATTTATTAGTGACGTACCACTTAAAAATTACGGTATCTAAATGATGATTTTACTGACAACCGATGGGTACTGTACGCTATTCTTCTAACATCATGATCTTTATAGAATATTTTTACTACCGTCGTTTAGAAGAGGACCATAAAGCATCAATCACCTTTTGAACGAGGATTTTAAGATTGTCAACTTCCAGTCAGGAAACTTCCAGGGTCCTGATCGTTTCAACCCACATTCTAAACAAAGATATCCTTTTTCTGTTAGAGGACGGAGTTGTCTAATACAACATTCAACAACTTATGCAAACTCAAGCCGAATTTTCCGATCCTAACAAGGATGCAACCAATCAATATTCATAGTACCACGGTAAACATCGAACCAAATCTCTATCGACAACCTACCAACTGGTCACGGAGGTCTGTCAGTAAAAATTCACAAAACGTAGGCCAGACGAGTTGCCCACTCGATTATTGGGCCCCTAAGACCCGGTCCGAATGGGAACGGGCTGATTATCCGGCCCGTTGAGAAACGTTGTGTAATAGGCCCGTTAGGAGATAGGACTTGAGTCTTGTAACAGTTGGTAATAATGATTGTTATCTTGCAGTTTTAATCGGATAGGATTCGACGAGTTTCGGAACAGAAGCTGAACTGAGTTTCAAGTTAGGAAGGTGGGTGAGATAATTTTCGACGATTCAATTTTGTTCAACGAAGTTCGAGTTCTGTTTTCAAATGCAAAATTTTCGATTTTCAGTTTGGTCGTGGGTAATTACTTTTCTTCAAAATTTTGGCTTATTCTGCGACAACAGGAAAATACTTTTTGGGAGTAAAAACATGGGAAAATTAGTATCGTTTACCACACTCTGTCGCTACGATTCCAGTGCCGTAAAAGTTAGTTATACTTATAAGTTAAGTATTATTTTCGCTAGTAACTAATTAATTTTGAGAACCTTCAGCCGTTATTTATCATCCAATCAAAACTACGAAAACAAACAAATTACACCAACACTTTTATTTCCTCACACCAAACCTAGATGTCGCGTCAATTAGCGTTAAGAGCTCTCCTTCAATATATTTTACAGCCTGTAACGAACGAGCGACGCCAGCGATAAAGATATGTATGTTATGTCCACAATCTTCTGTACTTGAGCGCTTTATTACTTCTGAGATCTCTTTGATTTTATTACTTTTAAATGTGCAGTTTAAAGCAAAATTTTACGTCTTTGAATTATGGCTCGGGTTTAATTCTTGAGATATGCTCGTGTTTTTATGTGTGGAGTTTGTGATGTGTGATGGTGGTCTGTTTTATGCTAGGTTTGAGTACTTCTGATAAGGCTTGTGAGAGCTAAGAGATTATTCGATGGTATGAATTGGGAAACATACCAAGAGGTATCGTATTACTCAGTACTACTCGTAACTGGTTTGTGGTCAGATGGGCAGTTGCTCCATGTAATATACTGGTATAAAGCTGAAGCCGACCCTAACAGTTGGGAAAAGGCTAGGCAGATGATGATGAATTGGGAAACATACATTCAAACATGCTTTTGCAAGTTTTTTTTAATGTGTGTTGCCTAAAGCATTGGGCAAGTTTACTATGCGATTAGTCCCGTGTAATTTTAAAATAAATCACAATAAGCCAAAAACGCTTGTCCTAAATGTCTTCAAAAAACAAAGTTTCTTGTTGAACTCGCATTGCATTTAAAATCTTGCGCTCAAAAACTAAACGTCAGACCGCCAACAATTTACTACAGTGACAATAAAGCTACAAATTCAACAGTAACTAGCTAAAATTCCTAGACTTCCTCGAACCTAACGCTAACAAACCAAGGACAGACCGACACTCATCGTGTCAAACACATTACTAAACATCCGTAAATTAAAGTTTTAAATGACAATAAAATAAATTAACGTGTTGCGTCAGTGACGTGTTTATGTGTGCGATAAAACTCGACTGCGCCTGCGCCGGGGTTTATTGTTAGCGTGCGATTTGGGAACACACGGAGGAATTCTTTTAGCTGTTCGCTAATTATCTTACTGGTTTCGGTACCAGATTTGCTTAAATGAGCTAGCAAAGCTGTGCGGTTGCTGGGGTGGACTGGACTGGATGTGTTGTGGTATAGCTTTGGGCAGGCCTATGTCTTGAGTGTGACGGCGATGGGCATTTGAAAAAATGCATCGGTCTTCTTTTTTTCGTATCGACTGTACCTACGACTTATTTGGCTTGGGCCCACTACATAGTCACATTAATCGCGGCGTCTGTGGCCTTTTTTAGGTTGTCTAAAGTGCAAGTGTAGGGACATTTCGGATACTCAAGCAAGTAGCCATCGTCTGATCACCGCATTTGCACTGTCTGTCGGAGGGACATCTCGGTAAAACGACTTATTGCAAACTGTATAGGTATTCCAAAAGGCCTCTGAGATTGTTACACTGTTTCTGCACACAGTAACCTATCCGACTACATTGGGAAAACACTGATCGCGTATAGTTTTAAAATATAAGTAACTAGCTGTCTTGTGACTTCGTTTGCGTCACATTTTCCCCGTTTTCGCAACATTTTTCATTGCTGCTCCACTCCTGTTGGTCGTAGCGTGATGATAAATAGCCTATAGCCTTCCTCGATGAATGGGCTATCTAACACTGAAAGATTTTTTCAAATCGACTCAGTAGTTTCGAAGCCTATTCAATGCAAACAAACAAACAAACAAACAATCAAATCTTTCCTCTTTATAATATTAGTTTAGAATTTATTATATTATTATTTTAGATTTTAAAAGTCTTCTTTTGTTAATCAATTTTCAAAGATAAATATCATCACAGCAATTATAACAACAACAGTTCCTTAGCATTTGCCCACATCAAAATCAAAACACACTGCCTCAGAAAACAACGCTTTAAAAATCCAAGAAGCTCAATAATCACCCAGTGTGTGGCACCCGATGTAACTCGACGCGGAATCAACACGAGTAGTCCATAAAACTACAGTTAAAATCAACGGATTTAACATCGAACATAAACCGAGACATCGGCCGTTTATTGTAACAGCCGTCTTGTATTTATTCCTTAGTTTCCAGTTACATGTTGCGGTGGCTGCTGGAGGAATTGTGGGGGGATTAGGTAGTTCGTTTTAGGTTTTGTGGTTAGCTGGAGTTGGGAGGGATAAGGTAGCTGGCTTTTTAGTAATTTAATGAAGTGTTTCACCCAAGGTATAGTGGTTAAAAGCCTTGGACCAAGATTAGATTCATGTCTTAGGACCAATCCTTATCGTACGGATTGTGCTTGTAAGAACCGGCATCATGTGTCTGCTATTTTTTACGTTCTTTCCGTAACCTATGGAATCGCAAGCGCCTTTATGGCGTTTCGTGTTTCTTCAATTAATAAAAATTAAGTCATCGGTAGTTTACAATCATTTCTGTTTTTTTCTTCATCGATTTCGCTAATCGAATGTTATTTTCTCGATCCTCTGTACCAAGAGTTGACTGGTCTCTTAGGACCAGTCGTCACTATTTAGTGACGTTGCGTTGTAAAACAAAGTAACATTTGATAGTAGTTGGCAACTCATTTAGAGGCGACTGGTTTTTCCATTTCTAGAATATAGGGATAGGTTTGTTTAGGTACATCCCGTCTGGTAACTTTCTCATGTGGATAGCTAAACAAAAAACGTGCAAAATTATCTAATGAAAAACAGTGCCATTTCGTAACTATTTTAATCTTCATAGATTGAGTCCCATTTCGCCAAACATAATTTTCAACTGTATTTGGTACCGGTACAGTCAGCTCTCAAAATTACAACATTTTTTTTCCTTTAACCTCAAAAACTCAACCTCAAAGCGTTTATTTCATTAGACCATTACAGGCACTTTTGAAAGTCAAAAAAACGCGATGCTACAGTCCCAGTCACAAGGCATAATAACTTGTGAAAGTACAGTAAATGCCCATTCCAAAGCGTAGATCTCTATGGAGAAGAATAGGCAAGGAACTCCATGGACACTCTTTTAAATCAAAATATGTTACAAAATCTTGGTTACATCATTTATGTTAAGAGTTACAAATATGTGAGAACGATGTAGAAAGACGGGCAAGATAAGAGCGTCCAGAGTAAAAGATTGAATCAGTAATCCAAAAATAAAGTAATTAAAAATAAACCGTGGTAGCTAAGAGATGACCAGTCACAACTGACAACGCCCGTTCACGAACATGACTTTTTACTGGCAGTCTATAATACTAATTTAGTTTTACCGCTAATATTACTTTTGCAGCTATTTTCCGTTTTAAGATATATCTTGTTTTACGTGTGCAGTCGTATAGCAGGGTGTTATTAACTGAATATATACGGAACCATAGGCTCGTTCTGTATGGTGTCGGTTCTGTATGGTGTCGGTTCTGTATGGTGTCGGACGTAAAGAATAGCACCATCCCATGTCTTCCCGTGGGTGTCGTAAGAGGCGACTAAGGGACTTAGCATAGAATGGGCAGCAGCGTTCTCTGTGCTTTTGTAACAACCGACTGCGATCGCCAACCCGCCTGCCAAGCGTGGCGATTATGGCAAAACCCCCCCTTCTTGGGGGAGGCCTATATCCAGCAGTGGACGTCTTTCGGCTGAAATGATGATGATAGGCTCACGTGTGGTCTCTGTCTATAATTTATCAATTTACTACTGTGGCCAGTCATTGACAAATTATACTGCCTATCTACTGAATGATTGCCTCTTATTTATTTACCTTACGTATTGCCAATATATATTATTGCGTTATGTGAATAAATACTGGTAGTCTTGCCAACTCAGACGACTATTTGTCATGTTGACATAACAAAGCGTTAAACATTCGCAGTTGTTTCACAATTTCCAGTATTTATCTAACAACATTAATAACTAAATATATTCTTAAACATGTTAATTTGACATTCAAACATAGTGCGATTCCCGACTATTCCTATGGGAAAACTTGGTAATATAAAGAGCACTCCACACTGGCGCGTCGTCGCCGCGACCGGCCGTATAATTTTCACATTCAATCAAACGTGAAGTCCACTTCTCGCAACGCGGTCTATTCATAGTGCTGCCTGTCTGTTGCAATTTCTGTCGCTTGTAAAGTCTGGCGGTTGCTTTATTTCTATTTTCAAGGAGTTTGTGTGTTTTACGAGTCTTTGTTTTGGGAGATGAATAGTAGTTTTAAGTGCCCCAGGTAATGTCGCTACTGAGTACCTGGGTATGAACGGAGGTGTTAGGAGCACGTACGTGAATTTAAGTGGTCCTTAGCGACACGAGGCTATTAAAAAGTGTAAAATATAGCGGGTGTATAAAAGCAACATAAATCATGTGTTAATATTATAACGGCACCATATTTCTGGTGGCTTGGCAGGAGCCGAGGCTGATAATCAATAGTAAGTGGAACAAGGCTGTCAATGATGATGATGATCTTGTGTCACTGTATACAATGATTTTTTTTAACTTATCAAAGCTGGGTCAACGAAGTGTAAGGCACAAGAGCGTCTTTAAAATAAACAATATGTTGCCACAAGCAAAGAGGTCAAACTTCAATAATGATTTAAAAAATAAACATGAAACTGGTTCTCCATTTAAACATTTAACTTAGTGACCCATATCTGTCATCAGATTTGAACCCTGTGTCGACTTGTTGAGTTGTACCATTTTGTGACATCAGCAACTTGTCAGAAAAGACTTCCAAGCGATGGCAAGTTTTAAATATATATATTTTTTATTCAAACATGTCAGTCAACATTTATTTTGTGAGTAATGTTGAAGTTTGAAGTTTTAGTTTAGCCCGGATTTTAGTTCTCTTACGGCAAACAGTGCGGTCTTTTTTAGGCTTAGTTTTAATTTTCACATTTGAACGGTAGGTACCTACTCATTAGCCAAATTCGAATAAATGGCCTTCGATTTTGGCATTTTCTGTATTATGGGAATTTTAATGAAGCTGGTTTCTGTAAGGCCATGAGCCTTTACACTTAATGTTGAATGTTAATAAAATAAATGTTAATGTTCAAAAAAGTATTTATTAATAATATATTTATATTAATAAACTAAAATAATGTAATAAAAATTAATAGAAAATGTTGCAAATGCTGGATGTTGCGCGAGCTCGATTTCTGACGTACTCGCGTACGTGACGATACTACATTTTTATAAGTTAACTAAAGTTGTAGTATTTTAAGTAGGCTAAGGTACAATATGCGGTTGCTGACCGTACAGTTTCTATAAAGTAAGATTTTAAAAGATAGGTACCCAATAAATTCGATAGTAAAAATTACCTTGAGTAGGCTTACCAAACAATCACAGCCCACACTATGAATACGGTCTTAAACAGCAGATTAGCTTGCGCGGGCACACGGCGCGTACTTCACATTTATTTCTTTATTTATCCGCGGCCAATAAGGCCTACATTCAAATAGTTCATTAGGCATAGCTGTGACATATCCAGCCCTTTATATGCGAAGCCCGTTTCTTTGGTTTATTTGACTGGCTGTTGATGAAAACGGACGGGACATACGGATGGACAGTTTGACGAGTACGCTGAATGTAAATGGGTGAACTTACAATCTGTAGGCAGTGGAAAAATACTAAATGTCTTGTAAACATGTTGTAGGAATTGCGTTACGCTATCTATCATTGAGATTTATGTAGAAAGTTTTAAAGTGATTGTTATTTTGTGTTAATTTTTCGTACTATCGTATTACTTAATTTGAGTTCTTGAGTGAGTTCTACATAAATTTAACATACTGGCTGAAAAAAATATGTGAAAAATAACCCTTTACATAAAATGACTTGATTCCTAACTACCTTTATCTTCAGAGACTGACGAACACCTGTCAAGATTTCTTATATTAGAATCTGATCGATCTATGTGGATAGACTATTAAAACTTGGTTGTAGAACCAAGATGCGAGACCACACATGTGATATACCGAGAGACCGATGCAGCAGAACAATCTAGTGGTGCAAGAAGTACATCCATGGGAAATAATGACTTACTTGAAAATTAATTAATATTAAGCCATACTGGTGTATTTACAGTGTTTTAGACAAGCAGCTCTAGTTCCCAAATCCTAGATATATTTATGAGGAAATCGTAAAGATTTCATATTGTCTTGACAATTTGAATGGAATCTTGAAAGTTGATAGGAGGACAGGAATGGGACCAAAATCATAGCAAAAACTATATTCGCTTATCCCCCCAGTCCGTATGTCCCACTAGTTAAGCTGCAAATCACTGCGTGAGGTGCTTATATACGAGCGCTTGCAATGGGAACGGAAAATGATAGCACGTTGGTCCAAGATGGCCGGGCCTTCGAGATTGGTACATATGTTGTAATCGTGTAGTACATGCTCTGATCATTGTGCAGTGAATATTGACGCCTGTTTAGCAGTGCTCTTGAAGAAGGGATTTATTGGATGTGTTAGCTGGTCGGGAGTGTAAGTAGGTTGAGGTGAAGAGATAGTTTTGCTACTGCAATAGCGAGATTGGTTTAAGTAGGTTGAGGTGAAGAGATAGTTTTGCTACTGCAATAGCGAGATTGGTTTAAGATGGTGGTGCAATCAGTGTTTTGCTAGTTTCACAGTAAAATAATGATGTTTGAACTATCTTGGAAGTAGTGAGAATGTCGCCTTGTTATGTACCTATTAAAAACGCTCTCAAAAATGGTGAAGCAAAAACATCGTGAGGAAACCGGCATGTCCTAGAACTAAAAATTCGAAGTCATGTGACATCTATCAACCCGTACTGGGCGCGTGGTAGATTAAAGCCCACTCTTTTTCATAGAGAGGAGGCCTGTCAGTGTCCCAGCAATGGGAACTTAAAGGATGATGATGATGATGTACCTATTCAACAACAAATAATTTAATCTTAACATTTCGAAAATTACGATATGAAGAGTTTATGGTTATTCTTGTGTTGTAATAAAAGGACGAGAATAATTATAGTGTTGTTGAAAATACTGATTTTGGACTACCATGCCATTTAAGAAACGAGTATTTCAATTGCAATTCCGTCTACCTCGTTGGTCTAGTGGTCGCAAGAACGACTGCTGAGCACGAGGTCTTGGGGTTGATACCCAGGTCAGGCAAAGTGATATTGGGTTATTCCTTTAGAAATGTCTCAGTAGCGTAGCTCCTTCTACGTGGGATTTAAACATAACTGGCAGAATTTGGGTCTTCTATTAGGTACACCTCTGCTCATTCTTTCTAGGATTATAGGCGTTATGTCATGAATGTTATTCCAATCATCTCTGTGATTACCACTATCCTTGTATTGAGATGACTCATGGTACTCACACGTTCCTCAAACATTTTGCGACACATAAAATACCTACTGCGTATTAAGGCAAAAAACAACAAAGAAGCAACAATCGTTCAATCTTTAGTGATGAGACATAACAGTCATTGATGACTACCACAATACCTTTAAGCAATATTTATGATATTATAACCCCTCTTAGTATTCTGGTCGTAAGCAGACGTATAGAGTTATTGCTCAGTGATTTGTAATTTGTATGTACTTTGATGTCGCTGTGAGAATGTGTTTTGTATTGTTGAGTTATGAATTGATTTGTGCATTTATTTGATTATCTGTATGACTATTGGTCTGGAAATTTCTGTTTCCGGTTGTGATTTTTTATGAGTCCTGAGTCTTGTCTGGCAGTATTTGGTTCCGACTCTGAGTCAGGTAGCGTACTCACCATGTAGCACATGGTGTCTTGTCCGAATAGTTCTTACAAAGGCTTAATTTATAAAGACTGATTGGAGTCACTAACATTATAAAATGCACTTTTTAGTTTTAGTAGGTTATGATAAAAGTGCAATAGTTGATGCCTAACCTGTTGGATTCTGCAGCATTATATACTTCGCGCTATTTACCAGAAAACGAAATAGTTCGAAACAGGAACTTAGACTTAAAATTTTTAAGTTAAGATTGAAAGAAGAAAGGAAAAGATCAGGGGTTGAAGAGCCACCGATCCTCCTCCGGGTGCTGTGCCTGGCTACTGACTAACCCTTAATGTCGGAATTCCTGTATAAGTATTGTTTGCGGCAGTCGCGCGTGTACCTGCTTGGGCGATATAGAATTTACTTGATGTCAGAACTGATGCTTATTTCCAATGTGGCTTGGCAGATCTTGGCACCATAGTGGCTTTAAAGTAATTTCAAATCAATCCTCGGTTACAGCCGACGAAAAGGCAAAAATAATAATTGAAAATATTCCGAGCTAGATACCTATAGTCATCTCGACTGAAACGTGGTCGCTCACAATGGGCCTCATCAGAAGGCTTAAATTCACCCAAAGGGCAATGGAGAGGGCTATGCTCGGAGTTTTCTTGCGTGATCAAATTATAAAAGAGGTCATCCGCAAGAGTATCAAGGTTACCGACGTAGCCCGAAGAATTGCCAAACTTAAGTGGCAGTGGGCAAGGCACATTGCTCGCAGAACGGATGGCCGATGGGGCCAAAAAGTTCTGGAATGGCGACCACGAACCGGAAGACGATGCGTCGTAAGGCCTCCCACTAGGTGGACCGATGACCTGGTGAAAGTTGCGGGGATCCGCTGGATACGTGTAGGACGCATGGGACCAGTCAATGTGGCGACACTTGGGGTAGGCCTATGTCCAGCCAGAGGACGTGTTTCGGCTGAAATGATGATGATGATGATGATCTTGGATTTCTGTAGCGACCTACAAAAAGCAACTTACAACTAAAAGTACTACAGCGCGATCTATGACACGACGGAAGAATTAACATCAATTTCCTACAAGTCGCAAGTAAAGTTTACATCCATACCTACCCACTATGGCACGGAGCGATAGTAATGAGACACCAGCGTAACGCGGCTAACAGCTTATAGCTCACAAGGACACTTGCGCGAGAATTTCATATGGCTGTTGTGTTATTGTGATAAAATTTTATGAGTGAAAAAAAAATATTTCTTTGGGAAAATTGTTTGTTATCGTGAGTACAATCACGTGTTAAGTATCGGTCACTAATTTCCAGTCACCCTATATATAGGAAAACCCGACAACAACTGTCGGGCAGTTGCCCAACAGACATAGCACCTGTCTGGTCGAAGGATCCTCCCTTCACTACGGGGGATGAGGAACTTTACACCCTGTTCCTCATACCCCTAAAGTTTCATATAAAACAAACCAACATCTCCTATAATCACATCAACAAATAGGAAAGCTTTATATAAAACCCAATTTACTTGTAAATAATACGCCGGCAATAAGTTCAGTGCCGAGTCTATCACTCAAGCCGTAGTGATGGGCATCGGCGTTAAAAATAATGTCGATAAATCGCGCCGAAGATCAAAGCACGAACAAATCGGTTGGGCGCGCCAGTGGGGAGCAGCCAATGAGGTTGTGTGGATGCGGTATGCTATTGTGTTAGTTGAACTTTATGGTTTTTGTTTTATTTACATTGTGTTTTAGAGAAGTACATATACTCTTAATACTTTTTTGCTGAAGGTTCACCAAGCAGCTTTGAACAAAAAAATAATTGATTTATGATAATAAACCCAATTATTTTCTCAAAAAGAAATAAATAAAGACAAATAAAATCACGATACTTGTTTCTTTTTCAATTAACCTTAAAACAAAATTACCTGCAACAGTTGCCATTTTCACACAATTTACGACAACGCCTTCCTCCACTAACCACCAAAACTCATTACCAAACCACACCACTAATCAAGCATAACCAATTCGCGAAATCAACAACCAAAAAAAAAACCCGTTACCGGTGACTTTTACAAAATAATATTCAGCACTTCCACAGTTTCCCACGTCCATGGTTCCGCGTGATTTACTCGGTGCGCGCGGGCGCGGGGGCGAGAGAGGCAAACGGGCGAGGGGGGCGCACTCGACTAATAAAAAACACCCCGACGCCCTCGTGACTGATGCGACAATTAATTTAATCCCATTTCTCTGCGTCTTTCAAGCCGTCAGGGCTGGTTCTGCTTTAAAAAGTTTGGCATTTCTTTTGGTTGTGAAGAAAAGTAAGGGTAGTTCCTTGTTTTAGGATTTTGGAGAAATTTGGGATAGAGCGATGAGAAGTTGGCAACCAACTAAACTCTAAAGAAATTCCCTCAAATTAAAAAAAAAGTTACACTTTCACTTACTCTACTGGCTGAATTACTAGCTAAATAAATATAATTGGAACTGACAGACGACAAGTCGTTCCCAAGAACCAATTTTAAAATGTTACTTAAACAGATACAATTAAATAGTGCTGTTCGCAAGCCCAGCTACTAGCTTATGCATATCAACGACGACGCAAGGAACAATCCAAAACAAAATGGCGCTCCGTATATCATTCATGTCGATTGACATTCGAAAGCAAAAACCACAATAGCAAGTGCATAACTTGTGCAACTGTGCGCTCGTCTGTTCACCACTTTTGTCTATCTGTCAGCTGTCAGCCTGTCTATATGTCTGTCAGTTAAGAGGTCAGACGTCGCGACAAACTGTTTCTTTTAAGCTACTTAACTGAAATTGTAAATGCTCTGTATTTGCTTTACGTAGAATGTTATTGTTTTTATGTTTTACATGTCAAAGACCGTTGTAGTTGGATTGACAGTTTTTGCAGTTCGCAAGTGACGTGCATATTAATGGATTTTATTTCTGCTTGACGTCAAAAGGCTGCGTGTTCTGGTAACTTCTTAATTAAACCTTTTCTACACAATGTTAATTTTAACTCTTGTCTTGCGTCAATTGCGTTGACAAGGTTGTCATTTGTAAGTAAAGCGACCTTTTCATTATGACAATTTTGCATTTATAATTTTCTGCCATTCGATTTCACCTGTTCTGTATTAATTCAGGATGCTTAATAAAAAGGTTTTCAGTAGTTTTTCATTTTACATTAGTATATTTTATTTGAGGACCGTTGCTAAAGTGTGGTATACTTATTCAAACCAGGCTTCAGAAATCTAAAAATACTGCAGCACACAAAAGCTCATAAAATAAGTTCGTTTGAACCGCGGCAGCCCTGGAAGGCGCTAGAAGCAGACATCAGCGGAGCAGGCGGCTATTAAACAAGACTAATTGAGCGATAAATTCACGAGACGAGAGGCCGATATAAAAACGAACGAGAAACGAGAAAAATCTTAGATGAGAGAATATTGAAAGCGGTCCACGCGAAATTGATTACTGTCAATTAAGGACACGTCGGTGTCTGCGCCAGATGCTAACTCGATTCTATTAGGAGCTCCTTTGATCGTCGTTTGTTTACCCTGCTGTTCTCAATGCTGTGTGTTGTGATAGTTCCGTTGTTGATGGAGATTTCATTGTGATTTTGTGGATGAGCGTAGTTTGAGACGGGAGGATCGCAATTAGGATGTCTTGGCTATAATCATTGCGCTAGAACTTGAGTTATAAGTAAATCGGTGGCTCTATAAATCTTTTGTTTGCCGATTATTGTGTTGTTAAGAAGTCCTGGAGAAGTTCTGTGTTCGAAGTTGAATAGAAGACAGGGATTTTGCTCGCAAAACTTAAATTGTCAAGGATCACAACAGTGAGTTAGTTTGTGATAGTTGTTTCTGTCTTTAAAATAGGGATAGATTCTGTTTAAAGTTGGCCTTTGATTTTTTCGCGAAACAACTGCTGTAATTAGATATCATGTCGTTGTTTACAATAGATGTTGACTGTTCTATTTCCATAATTCTACAAAAAAGTCATAGTACCAAAACAAATATAAATATTATGATAATTTTTAATTTATGTTCCCTCATTAACCCAAACTTTTCAAACCAAACATCACACGTTCCCACCACACCGTACAACACGTGAAAAATATGAGCCCATCCCCAAAATTTATAGCACCACTAACGCAGCTTCTAATTCCCCCGACACACATTAAAATATCCGTTGCAACCGCCTTATTACACACGACAGTGACTTATTTCCATGAATAATAACACACTTTCATCCTTACAGAGCGTATTATATGGATCATTATACACAAAGACGTTCGCGAGACCGCAACAATGGCTTTTCAACCTCATTTTTGAATGAACATGACTGATTGCCCGCTGCTACGAACAAAAGCCGCTAACATAAACATTCTACACGATAATTTGTCTGCGTTGTCAAATGAATGACGCTGCTGTTTCCAACACCCTCATTCATTACCACTTCTGTATCACCTACTTATGTAAACCACAACACATATGCGTCAATGTAAATTTAACACATCGATGAAGTCGAACGTTTTTAGTTCGTAAAATATCGTAGTGATGGAGCGCATGTGTCCGGGAGTCATGTCGATTAATAAAGTTTACAAGATGAAAGCCGTTGAGCTGTTAGTCGCGATGCGTTCCAGAAATAAAAAGCAGCTTTAAACTCGGCTGGGGGATACTTACATCGTGTAGTGTCGCCACGTTTTAATGGCAGGACAAAGTCAATGTGCACGTCTTACGATTGTGTTACGGAGTCTTTAAAGGGTGTTTGCACTCCTACTTACTTTGAAAAGGACTTATTTTGTTACAGATGCATTTTCGTATACTATCTGAAAATATGGGATAAAATTAAGTAATAGGGCCATAAACATTTTTAAACATGATAAAATCTTGGGCATACAAGAGGAACATTTTCGAGTCTTTTTATATTTAACTCTATAAAACTTGAATTCCTAATCCTTCAGTAATAAACATAAATTGGCCAATTTTTAATTAACCGAAACCACTCGCCCATATTTACGACAAGCAATAAAAAAGAGAACTCCCTAACTGCCTATCACCAACAAAATATGCCTACAACTGTTTTAAAACGCATTGTATAAACGACAGCAATAATTGTCGCCCTACACGGCCGCATGAAATATACTGCGTGCAACTAATAGGTGGGACGGGCGTTAAGGAGCGCATAAATTAGCTGATGTTGTGACGGCCGCGACGGCCGGCCATCTGTTTGTCGATATGTCACGGCGCAACACTACGCATTTATATAGAGATGTTTATTTCACAACGGAGAATAATGTGACGTTTATTTTTTATGATTTTTGGTTTTTGTACAACATGCACCTGTTGTTGTCCGCGAATTTAAAATATTGTTGCTTAAATTTTTAACGTAACTCCATATTTTATCGAGAAGTAGGTAATGGGATGTTGGGATGAGTATTTTAATTCGTCATGGATAATAAATTAGTTTGAATTATGACTTTTATTAAATTAGAATTCGCTGAAGTGAGTGCTAATGAGAAATATGATTTATGAATTGTAGCAGTATCTAGATTATGCTTATTTTTGTGACGGGGCTTTTCATACAAAAATAGTTTATAACACATTTGTGTGTTACATAGAATTATTACATTATTTTATTGTATCCGTTGGCACTCTTTGGGCAGATAGAAGACAATAAAAAAAATCTGTAGTAAAATAAGATAAAGTATATAAGCAACAATTAACTATAAGATTTACAACAAAAGCGGCTACAGTTCACCACATAAAAATCTCAAGAATGTCTTAATTTCCCTGGCACAATAAAATAAAACCGAAAATATCGCACAAACAACTCTATAGGCATACTAATCCTATAAGTAAGTATTATTTCTGATCTCAGGGCCCCATGCGATGATGGTCGCCGACATTTGCTTTCGTTTTTTTCAGCTTCTTAATTGCCATACACATTTTAACGTCGGCGAGGGCGCGGTTAAATGTCATGTTGATGGTTCGGATAAGATAATAACTTGAGAGGAAATAATTATGGGAAGGGAAAGTGAAAAATTGAATGGAAATGGTGTGAATAATGTGTTGGTTTCTGACAATGACAAGGTTTTAAACGGGATGGAGAGAGTTTCCGTAATTGAAAATGTGAGTAGCAATTTCTCATAAATTCTACCTCTAGAAGGTTTTCGTACGACATATAACTAGTGCATCGCTCCATGTAAAATCAAGAATCCGACCACAACATAGGGAAAGGCAGATGATGGCATAACCTGTTCATCGTCAGATAGGAAGAGTATTTGTGTAGATAAACTGACATTCAAAAAGCGACATAGACGTATGAAACTCTTTGAAATCACAATCCACTTTGAAATCGCCAACAAGCAATGGACAAACGAAATGATGAATTCTAGTATATGCTGTATGAGAAGATACATGTCATGTGTTAAACCATTACAAGATTAAAAGACCATTGGACGGAAATCGATAAAGATTTGTACGCAGCTCATAAATTATTTGAATGGTTTACCATAAATAAATAAGTACCACATCAGTTACATATTCAAAATGGCGTGTGAGACATCAAACCCAAAAAAAAACAGTAATTGAAAAAAAATACTGTTATTTAACGCTTTTCACGAATAAGACACTAATTGAGGATGACACAAATGAAAATTGATTATTTCGCACTTCGAAAGAATTACAGATGTATACAAACATTTACTAATTGGCATCATCTGTTAAACACATCAAGAGTATATTTGGATCACTTAAATTCATCGAATGAATAGTTTAGTGTATTTTCATCTCGCATTTGCGCAGTTATAAAATGGTTGTGAATCGATAAGTGGTGTTTTACTACGCTCACATTAGCTGGTTTGCCAAGATTGTCGTCAGTGTGTAGGAGATCTAATGTTGATTATAATCTGAGATTGTTAAACTATAGGGATTGATTCGGGGTGGGCTCACCCAAGGCAAGATATTGTGTGCGTGGAATTATATTATCGTTGTTCCAGTGCACCCGTTCACAGATCGTTAAACCCAGTAGGTTATAACACCCTATTAAAAAAAAATGACAAGATTTTACATCTGACATTGCGTGGCGCACCTAGTGATAGTAATTCTGGTTGTATTTATTCTGCAAGCTTTTCTTTCTTTATCTTTTGAGTTCCCTGTGAAATAATAAATTTTATTAAATCACTATCTTGAGCACATTTTGGCTTCTAAACTGTAGCACGGAAGCAAAGATAACTTCAAAACAATTGAGCATCTCTGGTCCTAATCTAGTACTCTTAACAAAACAGTTGGACCGAATAATGGACGTCTTGAAAAATTGTCTTACGGACGTAAAGCAGTAAATTTACAACGTGTTCAACTATAAATAAAAGTGTTGGCCACATCTAATCGCACACACATGTGGACCACTGTGTTATTGTGAAGTTATTTAAGAAATAGTGTATTAATACTCTTATTAACAATTTGTTACATATTTTAGAGTTTCGGATTGTTTATTTTGAATGTAAGGAGTCGTAAATTATGTTTTTATTGCGTGTTGGCGTCAAATGGGTCGTGTAGTGGGGTGATGTCTTGTTTTATGGGCGAAGTGTGGTGGTCGTATTGTCTGTCTGTCAGTGAGAGAATAGTGTTTAGAATGTGAATGTGAGTTTTCTAGGGAGTCTTTATGGGTTTATTTGGGAGGTCTTGGATAAAAGTAACTTTTAATGTTGGTATTGACTTAATAGACATGACAAAATGACATGCTTGTATATCCCGAAGAATAGAGGTAGAGGTGCATCTATAGTACACTCAAATTTAGTCAGTTATGATACTAACTAAATAATGGATTATTAAAAGCGAAAAGAAATATTCATTGTTCGAAAGCCAACAAATATAATTTTTGTTACAGTAGGATCTTAAAAATTACTATCACTTAATTGTATTTTAAAACTCATGTAACAAATAATCGATATTGTAATCTACATCACTATCAAAAGTTATACGAAGCCGTTCCAAAAATAAACGAAAACCCATCCACAATTAGCTCACAACAAATCACCGATCCATTAACAATGTGGAAGACAAGACAAACGGCTTGTCAGCAATGAGGTAACAATTATCCCGGGCTTGTTCCGGTCCCGGGATCCCGGGCACGTCCTGGGATATCCCCGGGGACGCTACCGAGCCATGGTTACCCTACTCGATCGATATTTCGCCGGATTGTGAAAAATGCATTCGCTCATGCTATTGATATTTGATATCGTCAGTTTTTTTTAATTGTTCTTGTTCATTTTTTTAGAGGTATTTTTCACTGTTTTACTTTGTGCTGAAATAGGAGAAACGTAAGTTGAAGTTTTCAACGAACAGGATTCTAGTGCTGGTTTATAAAAGCACTTTTACACGAATTTCAACTATGTTCCCACCAGTTGGCTTTGGGCTGTAAATGAAATGAAATGAAATGAAATGAAATGAAATGAAATGAAATTAATTTATTTGCCAGAATATAGGTACAATAATGTGGTAAAATAATTTTTATATGACTCACTATATTCGACTTATCAGTCGTGCAAATATTATGAGTAGGTACACAAATGACGCATGCTTAATAAAGTCAAAAATTTAGATTGATGTCACCATGCACAGCAGAATTTACATTATTAATATATTAGTAATTATACATTAATTTTCCAGCTTTATAAATTATTACATTAAATCAGAAAATATATCAGATTATCACAGTCAAAACAGTCAATAAATTTATTAAAATTACATGTCCACAAACCAATGTCAACAATTTTATTTTAAATAAGTACTCGCATATTACAATAGTTATCTAGATCATGTCGGCTTAAAATTTAAAATTTAAATAGTCATCAATTGAATAAAAACATCTGTCACAAAGCCAATTATATAAAGTTCTATTAAATTCTATGTTATTCAGTTTTCTAATTTTTTCCGGAAGTTTATTATATATTTTTACCGCCATGGTGTGGCAGTTTTTGGCGCATAGCTTTAATCGGCTTCGAGGCACCACTAAAGGTTTTTGCACTATTTTCCTTTTAAGTGGAGCCTTATCATCCTGCTCAAAAAGTGAAAGGTGCTTTCTTACGAATTTACACATTTCCAAAACGTATAAGCATGGAAATGTAAGCAAACGTTTATCAACAAATATTGGTCGGCACGAATCAGTCCACTTAAGACCATAAATTGACCTAATGCATTTTTTCTGGGCTATAAATGCTCTCTGTGCGTCTGTAGAGTTTCCCCATATAATTAACCCATACCTCAGTACTGAACATTGTATTCTTATGTCTAATGAACAGTATATTTTTATGTTACAGTGTTAGTACTTTTTACTTTTTTTTTTACTTACTTTTTAACATTTTTGTTCCGTCCCATTTGTACTTTTAATATTTTTGTTTCTTGCGTTGTACCTATGTTTAGTGTTTTATTTTTGTTAATTTTGTATGCACGTCATGTCTCTGCGACAAATAAATATGATTTCTTTCTTTTTACTTAAAGTTCTTAAGACCACTTGCCTTTCTCCTACAAAAACATTATTTTCCTGTGAAAAATCTCCATGAACATTCTTCGCTTCAACTCATTTGGCACAGATCTAAAGAGTACCTCCAGGAGACAAATACTCGCACCGCATAAACAAATAAGCATCACAAAAAGCTAAGACAAGTGCTAAAATAATGTTTTTGCGTCGACTTCCCATTTAGTCATCCCGCGGGTAGACTTAACCCTGATTTATTCGCGTTAGTTTCCGCTCCTTGCGGCTGTGGACCGAGAATTAAACGGTTCACGCGTATTACTGTTACAGATGAATAGATCTGAGGCTGGATTATGGATTGGAAATTATATTATCAGAAAGATATATTAGCTGGAAATCCGATTAAATCGTTTTTTTTTTTTTCAGATTCTTGTGCGTGTTGTATAATTATCACTTGCTTCGGTGAAGGAAAACATCGTGAGGAAACTAGCATACCTGAGAGATATTGCTCGATGTCATGTAAAGCCCAATCCGAGGCCCGTGGGCGGCATAAAAACTCTGACTAGTGTCACGATAAAGAAAGAAGAAGAAGAAGAGGGAAATGTAAAGTTGACAAAAGAAGTCAGTAATGTACCTATAGCACTAGAAGGCAAGGTACTGGTGTGCAGTCATATTAAATTGATATGCATAAAAAAATTAAGAATGCCAAACTAGTGCTGAATAACTAGTTGAAGCAAAGTAAAATTTAAAACAATAAGGCATATTGAATTTTCCAGGTTGGTACTTACACCACAGATTTTTTTTTAACTTAGTGATAATATTATACTTAGTTAATAAGTAAATTAAAAATGTCCCTGTACATAAGTAACTTTTAGTGATCGATAAAAAAGTAAATAATAAATTCATAACTGGCAACAATGGTTTAAGTAACGCTAAAATCTACTTACCAACCAACAACATAACAATTAATATGCATACTAAAATTATAACACAAAAACACTTTTCATGTCCTCTTAAAACGACGCACGATAAGGGAAAGAATTACCACATTAACACGCAAAAAAGTACACGAAAACACGACACCACAATGTGTCTATCTATGGCATTTTTTGCACGTTTCCTCCATAAAATGCCCATAAAATGACACATTGGACAAACATTGGCTTTGCGTGCACATGAGCAACGCAGCATGAAATTTATTACTTCCTCAGCCAGAGGAAAAACCACTTAAGTTTTGAAGGCACTTGGCTTTTAAACCAGTTTTTAGTCATGTGTTTCATTTGCATTGCAATTTAAAGTTAAGCTTTTAAATACCCTGATGATTCAATCCAAGATTTCAGATAAGTAAATGGCGGAAAGCCTTTCTGGTGTACGTTTTTATTTGTTTGTGTCAGGATGATAATCAGTTATAATTTAGATATTTCTAGATTATCAATTTATAACGGAAGTAATAAAATATTAATTCATCAATGAAATTATTTTATAATCGCACACAGATACTCAAATTCATTGTTAATGATGTCTTTAAAAGCTAAAAATTATTTATATTTGCCGTTCAAACTTTAACTACATATTTACCGACCACAATCCCACGAAATCCCACATAAAATTCAAAGTCAAACGTTGGGCTTGTCAAAACAACAAGTTAACACCCAAAACCGTCGCATCCTGAACCCGCTAACAAGCAACGAATGGCCTGAACAAACACCCATCTCACATATCGCATCGGTCTTCTAACTACCGCACAAATTGCGCCTTTGTACGCAAAACTAACACCGCAGGACCAATATACAACACCCCTAGCCATGGAAGTTTCACCCTTATCACCCTCACTTAAAGTATCCCCAGCCTGCACTTATGTGGTGTGATGCCTTCAAATGTTGGTAATCCAGAGGAAGCGCAGATTCATCACGGATCACTCATGTTTGTCTTGTATCAAGCTTTCAAAGCTGTTGGTCGTAAATATGGTGTAATCTTTTAATGTTTTCAACGTGGATGCTGAATGGCAATGGCAGGATGCAACAAGAATGATGTTTAGTGTCAATAATGTCTTATTTTCTTTTCTTATATATAATAATGTCTTATATGTTATAATGTCTTATTTTCTTGGCTTCCTTATTGTTTCTCTCGAATAGGTCTCAAAATACAAGCCAAAACATAACACAATTCGGTCCAAGACCATACTTTGTGGCACTCCTTAAAGGATATTCATGTTTTTCAGTAGCTACATGCACTTGAAAATAAATACGAAATTGAGTCATGTGGATTGTCCATATCCGGCACTATCTACAAGCAAAAAGAAGCATTAATTTCTGTCAGGCACTTGTGCAATAATTTAGTTAAGCGCAAGCCCATCAGAATACAATATTTATTACTTCCTTTCAATCGTTAAGTTTTTTTTTTCATCTGAAACACTTATCTTCACCAGGATACACAGTGGGCAGCTGGCGAATTGCAAGTTAAAAAAATTAGTCTAAAAAATAAATCTTTGCGTTGACAAACAGTTCTTGCTGCCGTCCTTTGGGCTCCGCAGTGGGCAGGTGACGAGAGCTCTTGGCCAAAAGCAGTTGTTAGTTTATGGCAAAAAAAAACTTGCAATATGTCAGTAACCTGATGCTTGAAATAACGCCGGCGCCAAGTTCCCATTGACCATAAAATTTTATCAAGCAAAAAATTGTGTTTTTACTACGTAGTAGACATTTGCATGTGATTTTATAGGAAACTAGGTTGTAAAAGTTTATATTATGCTTTCAGTTTCACAAAACATATGTGCGAGTTTTTGTTGGTTCGGAGAATTTTTTGTGGTTCAAGCCGTTTTATTGTTTATGTAAAAACATAAACAATAAAACGGCTTGAAGTCGTTTTGGTTTTCTTTGCTGGACTTAAATGGCCGAGAAATATTGGTATTTAAAGATCTAGTCGTGATAATGCGACGATGAATAGATTAAAACCATGTGTGTTATACAGCGAGTGTGGCTTTGGTAAAACTATGTCATCAGATTTAAGGTATCTGTAACAAATTCAACTGTTCGACCATTGAGAATTTGCTTTTTTTTACTTTTAACATTATATCAATTAGAATTAATAAGCATATACTTTAGAATAGGTAAAATGTAATTTTGTCTTGAATGAAACAAATGGTTTGTCAAATTAAATATAAAAGCGAACAATAATACACAAGCAGATAAAAGATAAAGGCGGAAAAAATCCTATAGAACCAGCATTCAAATCAAAACTTCTCAATTCTAAAAACCAACAACAAGAACACATCAGTGACAAAAGCTCATACAAATTAGGCTGCAAATAATAAATAATTTATGTGCCTATCTTTGAAAGGGCGTGCCGGGTGACGAGATCCGAGAATCCTTACAGAGCGTATTATATGGATCATTATACACAAAGACGTTCGCGAGACCGCAACAATGGCTTTTCAACCTCATTTTTGAATGAACATGACTGATTGCCCGCTGCTACGAACAAAAGCCGCTAACATAAACATTCTACACGATAATTTGTCTGCGTTGTCAAATGAATGACGCTGCTGTTTCCAACACCCTCATTCATTACCACTTCTGTATCACCTACTTATGTAAACCACAACACATATGCGTCAATGTAAATTTAACACATCGATGAAGTCGAACGTTTTTAGTTCGTAAAATATCGTAGTGATGGAGCGCATGTGTCCGGGAGTCATGTCGATTAATAAAGTTTACAAGATGAAAGCCGTTGAGCTGTTAGTCGCGATGCGTTCCAGAAATAAAAAGCAGCTTTAAACTCGGCTGGGGGATACTTACATCGTGTAGTGTCGCCACGTTTTAATGGCAGGACAAAGTCAATGTGCACGTCTTACGATTGTGTTACGGAGTCTTTAAAGGGTGTTTGCACTCCTACTTACTTTGAAAAGGACTTATTTTGTTACAGATGCATTTTCGTATACTATCTGAAAATATGGGATAAAATTAAGTAATAGGGCCATAAACATTTTTAAACATGATAAAATCTTGGGCATACAAGAGGAACATTTTCGAGTCTTTTTATATTTAACTCTATAAAACTTGAATTCCTAATCCTTCAGTAATAAACATAAATTGGCCAATTTTTAATTAACCGAAACCACTCGCCCATATTTACGACAAGCAATAAAAAAGAGAACTCCCTAACTGCCTATCACCAACAAAATATGCCTACAACTGTTTTAAAACGCATTGTATAAACGACAGCAATAATTGTCGCCCTACACGGCCGCATGAAATATACTGCGTGCAACTAATAGGTGGGACGGGCGTTAAGGAGCGCATAAATTAGCTGATGTTGTGACGGCCGCGACGGCCGGCCATCTGTTTGTCGATATGTCACGGCGCAACACTACGCATTTATATAGAGATGTTTATTTCACAACGGAGAATAATGTGACGTTTATTTTTTATGATTTTTGGTTTTTGTACAACATGCACCTGTTGTTGTCCGCGAATTTAAAATATTGTTGCTTAAATTTTTAACGTAACTCCATATTTTATCGAGAAGTAGGTAATGGGATGTTGGGATGAGTATTTTAATTCGTCATGGATAATAAATTAGTTTGAATTATGACTTTTATTAAATTAGAATTCGCTGAAGTGAGTGCTAATGAGAAATATGATTTATGAATTGTAGCAGTATCTAGATTATGCTTATTAAAATTTGTGATGGGGCTTTTCATATAAAAATAGTTTATAACACATTTGTGTGTTACATAGAATTATTATGTTATTTTATTGTATCCGTTGGCACTCTTTGGGAAGATAGAAGACAATAAAAAAATCTGTAGTAAAATAAGATAAAGTATATAAGCAACAATTAACTATAAGATTTACAACAAAAGCAGCTACAGTTCACCACATAAAAATCTCAAGAATGTCTTAATTTCCCTGGCACAATAAAATAAAACCGAAAATATCGCACAAACAACTCTATAGGCATACTAATCCTATAAGTAAGTATTATTTTTGATCTCAGGGCCCCATGCGATGATGGTCGCCGACATTTGCTTTCGTTTTTTTCAGCTTCTTAATTGCCATACACATTTTAACGTCGGCGAGGGCGCGGTTAGATGTCATGTTGATGGTTCGGATAAGATGATAACTTGAGAGGAAATAATTATGGGAATGGAAAGTGAAAAATTGAATGGAAATGGTCTGAATAATGTGTTGGTATCTGATAATGATAAGGTTTTAAACGGGATGGAGAGAGTTTCCGTAATTGAAGATGTGTGTAGCAATTTCTCACAAATTCTACCTCTAGAAGGTTTTCGTACGAAGGTATAACCAGTGCATCGCTCTATGTAAAATCAAGAATCCGACCACAACATAGGGAAAGGCAGATGGTGATGATGGCATAACCTGTGCATCGTCAGATAGGAAGAGTATTTGTGTAGAAAAACTGACATTCAAAAAGCGACATGGACATATGAAACTCTTTGAAATCACAATCCACTAGTTCACCCACTTTGAAATCGACAACAAGCAACGGACAAACGACATGATGAATTCTAGTATATGCTGTATGAGAAGATACATGTGTGAAACCATTACAAGATTAAAAGACCATCACCATTGGACGGAAACCGATAAAGATTTGTACGCAGCTCATAAATTATTTGAATGGTTTACCATAAATAAATAAGTACCACATCAGTTACATATTCAAAATGGCGTGTGAGACATCAAACCCAAAAAAACAGTAATTGAAAAAATACCGTTATTTAACGCTTTTCCCGAATAAGACACTAATTGAGGATGACACAAATGAAAATTGATTATTTCGCACTTCGAAAGAATTACAGATCGGCGTATACAAACATTTACTAATTGGCATCATCTGTTAAACACATCAAGAGTATATTTGGATCACTTAAATTCATCGAATGAATAGTTCAGTGTATTTTCATCTCGCATTTGCGCAGTTATAAAATGGTTGTGAATCGATAAGTGGTGTTTTACTACGCTCACATTAGCTGGTTTGCCAAGATTGTCGTCAGTGTGTAGGAGATCTAATGTTGATTATAATCTGAGATTGTTAAACTATAGGGAGTGATTCGGGGTGGGCTCATCCAAGGCAAGATATTGTGTGCGTGGAATTATATTATTTTGATTTGCCATCATCGTTGTTCCAGTACACCCGTTCACACATCGTTAAACCCAGTAGGTTATAATAACCTATTAAAAAAAATGACAAGATTTTACATCTGACATTGCGTGGCGCACCTAGTGATAGTAATTCTGATTGTATTTATTCTGCAAGCTTTTCTTTCTTTATCTTTTGAGTTCCCTGTGATATAATAAATTTAATTAAATCTCTGTATCTTGAGCACATTTTGGTTTCTAAACTGTAGCACGGTAGAAAAGATATTTTCGTAACAATTGAGCATCTCTGGTCCTAATCTAGTACTCTTAACAAAACAGTTGGACCGAATAATGGACGTCTTGAAAAATTGTCTTACGGACGTAAAGCAGTAAATTTACAACGTGTTCAACTATAAATAATAGTGTTGGCCACATCTAATCGCACACACATGTGGACCACTGTGTTATTGTGAAGTTATTTAAGAAATAGTGTATTAATACTCTTATTAACAATTTGTTACATATTTTAGAGTTTCGGATTGTTTATTTTGAATGTAAGGAGTCGTAAATTATGTTTTTATTGCGTGTTGGCGTCAAATGGGTCGTGTAGTGGGGTGATGTCTTGTTTTATGGGCGAAGTGTGGTGGTCGTATTGTCTGTCTGTCAGTGAGAGAATAGTGTTTAGAATGTGAATGTTAGTTTTCTAGGGAGTCTTTATGGGTTTATTTGGGAGGTCTTGGATAAAAGTAACTTTTAATGTTGGTATTGACTTAATAGACATGAAAAATGACATGCTTGTATATCCCGAAGAATAGAGGTAGAGGTGCATCCATAGTACACTCAAATTTAGTCAGTTATGATACTAACTAAATAATGGATTATTAAAAGCGAAAAGAAATTCTTATTGTTCGAAAGCCAACAAATATAATTTTTGTTACAGTAGGATCTTAAAAATTACTATCACTTAATTGTATTTTAAAACTCATGTAACAAACAATCGACATTGTAATCTACATCACTATTAAAAGGTATACGAAGCCGATCCAAAAATAAACGAAAACCCATCCACAATTAGCTCACAACAAATCACCGATCCATTAACAATGTGGAAGACAAGACAAACGGCTTGTCAGCAATGAGGTAACAATTATCCCGGGCTTGTTCCGGTCCCGGGTTCCCGGGCACGTCCCGGGGTATCCCCGGGGACGTTACCGAGCCATGGTTACCCTACTCGATCGATATATCGCCGGTTTATGAAAAATGTGCATTCGCTCACGCTTTTGATATTTGATATCGTCAGTTTTTTAAAATATTATAGTTCTTGTTGATTTTTTTGAGGTATTTTTCACTGTTTTACTTTGTGCTGAAATAGGAGAAACGTAAGTTAAAGTTTTCAAACGAACAGGATTCTAGTGCTGGTTTATAAAAGCACTTTTACACGAATTTCAACTATGTTCCCACCAGTTGACTTTGGGCTTTATTCTGGTCACTTCAACGTGTTGACTGATCCACAGGATTTAAGTTCAGAATTATAAAATTTTGTTTTTTTATTTTTATTTTGGCTGAAACTACTAATACAATACAATACACTTTATTTCAGGCAACTAGGCCCATAAATCATAATACATATATAAGCATAACAATAACTATAAACTAATAAATACTTTGTACAAAAATAACTTAACTACTGCACACGAAGTGACGGCGTCGTGTTACGCTGCGAGGTGTCACGTAGCTGGCCGTGGAAACGCCGATACAGCACACCTTTCGGCCAAAACTCTTCCTTGAGGAAGGTCACCAAATGGTGAGTCGGAACGCGCACCACAAATGACTTGAAATTGGTGTTATGGTGTGCCTCCAGCTTCTCCACCCTCAAGGTCCAGTTGGTCTTCACCCGTATGTACTCTACGATGTCCTCAGCCTTTGTAGAGTGGTGCAATCGGGACACGTACAGCTGCGTCGTCAGTACTGCAGGACGTAGCAGCATGTTACATCCTGCCAGCGCTGTCCCACACTGGTTGCGATACATAGGCTTCTTTTTCTACAAATGATTGACAGATATTTCTACGTTATTTTCCATGCCACAACTGCCTATTCCTAAGCCTTGCTATTTTAGAAGGTTATAAAAAATACACCACGATGTTCCTCAAAAATAACTACAGCACATTTCCATTCCCCTAATTCGCATGCCCACTTGCGTCACTGACACATTAAACAGAAATGGTCAACAACCATCCAAACATATCTAGACACGCGGCAAAATTTGGAACTAATCCAGAAATACACAAAATGACAGTTGTCTTGACAAGCAGTGCCGCACTGGAGTGTCAAGATTTACTGGTCAGTCCGTTGAGTCTCGTCGGAATGACACTACGCAGTCCGCCTGATGGCTGACAGTCATCGTTGTCAATTTAAATGAAACTGTAAACGCTGACAGCTGACAGTCGAGGGCTCAACAAAAAATAATTAATGGGCCGACTAATGAATTTGAGTACGGTGGGCAGAGGAAGTTTTATGGGGTTTTGTGGATCGGGTAAATGTTTTGGATGGGTTGTACTGTTCTTTTTGTTTAGCGATGTTTAGTGTCAAGCTTTTAGTAATATTTTACACAACCTTGTATCAAGCAAGAACTCTAAAAAGCGAGATCATATTGGGAGCACCTGTGAAAACTGTGCATTAAGCTGAAAATTACTGTAAAAGCTCGTAATAAGAATCAGGTAGATTAAATCTAGTTTAAATAAATAAGCTTCCGTTAACATAAAATAAAACTACACAGACCTGGGTCAAGGTCAGGTCAATTATAAAAAGTTTTAACTTTTCCTTGACCTCGAAGCAATCACTTACACGAAAATCCTTCACCAATTTAACATCAAATTAATTTCACCTGCTTCAAAGCAAAACGTAATAATAAAAATTTAAACAAAGTAAACAGATCTAAATGTTTTTCCACACCGTACCTCTCCCTCGGGCAGAGTTAAACTTGATTTATTCACCTCATTTCCTCTCCTTGTGGTTGTTAGTCGGCGGGCGAATTAACCGACGATTCATATGACCTTACAAATGTGAATATGATAATGTCGCTGTTTATTGACAACTGAATTTGTGCTGAAAATGTGGGTAGTGGTGAAGGATTTTTTGTGGTCGACGTTTGAAAACAACAGTTGGTTTTTTAATGTAATTTTATGGGATTTTCAGGGGGTCTTTGCTAGCTTTTACAACATCTTTACATCGTTGCAGTAAATTAACTAAGTGCATCATTATACCTACATATATTTTACAGTGTAGTTTCAATATATGTATAAAAGTTCCGAAATAAAAGCCAAGGATCAATCGAATTATGATACTCTTCCTGTTTAAGTCGATTGCTTCTTTACGATTATAATAGTTTAATGCAACCCGTTACGCCGTTTCAAATCAAATATTTTATTTCACTTAAGCCTACATAGGCACGTATCATAATAGGCACGTCGACAAAAGTGCACGGTTTGGGTTGGTCGTTTCCTATCGAAAAAAAACCTTAAAAAAACTTCATGGTTACTCTTTTAAAATCATTAGGTTTCACAATATTTATATGTTCCAGTGTAAGTACTTTTTACTTTTTTTTTACTTACTTTTTAACATTTTTGTTCCGTCCCATTTGTACTTTTAATATTTTTGTTTCTTGCGTTGTACCTATGTTTTTTGTGTTATTTTTGTTAATTTTGTATGCACGTCATTTCCCTGCGACAAATAAATATTTTTTCTTTCTTTTCTTTTTTTTTACTTAAGGTTCCTAAGACCACTTGCCTTTCTCCTACAAAACATTATTTTCCTGTGAAAAATCTCCATGAACATTCTTCGATTCAACTCATTTGGCACAGATCTAAAGAGTACCTCCAGGAGACAAAATACTCTCACGGCATAAACAAAAAAGCATCACAAAAAGCTAAGAGAAGTGCTAAAATAATGTTTTGCGTCGACTTCCCATTTAGTCATCCCGCGGGTAGACTTAACCCTGATTTATTCGCGTTGGCTTCCGCTCCTTGCGGCTGTGGACCGAGAATTAACGGTTCACGCGTATTACTGTTACAGATGAATAGATCTGAGGCTGGATTATGGATTGGAAATTATATTATCAGAAAGATATATTAGCTGGAAATCCGATTAAATAGTTTTTTTTCCAGATTCGAGTGCGTATTGCTTCGGTGAAGGAAAACATCGTGAGGAAACAAGCATGCCTGGCATGTAAAGCCAAATTAGAGGCCCGTGGGCGGCATAAAAACTCTGACTGGTGTCAGAGTGTGGCAAGACACACGATAAAGAAAGAAGAAGAAGAGGGAAATCTAAAGTTGACCAAGAAAGCAGTAATGTACCTATAGCACTAGAAGGCAAGGTACTGGTGTGCAGTCATATTAAATTGATATGCATAAAAAAATAAGAATGCCAAACTAGTGCTGAATAACTAGTTGAAGCAAAGTAAAATTTAAAACAATAAGGCATATTGAATTTTCCAGGTTGGTACTTACACCACAGTTTCTTTTTTAACTTAGTGATAATATTATACTTAGTTAATAAGTAAATTGAAAATGTCCCTGTACTTACATAAGTAACTTCTAGTGTTCGATAAAAAAGTAAATAATAAATTCATAACTGGCAACAAAGGCTTAAGTAACGCTAACATCTACTTACCAACCAACCACATAACAATTAATATGCATACTAAAATTATAACACAAAAACACTTTTCATGTCCACATAAAACGACGCACGATAAGGGAAAGAATTACCACATTAACACGCAAAAAAGTACACGAAAACACGACACCACAATGTGTCTATCTATGGCATTTTTTGCACGTTTCCTCCATAAAATGCCCATAAAATGACACATTGGACAAACATTGGCTTTGCGTGCACATGAGCAACGCAGCATGAAATTTATTACTTCCTCAGCCAGAGGAAAAACCACTTAAGTTTTGAAGGCACTTGGCTTTTAAACCAGTTTTTAGTCATGTGTTTCATTTGCATTGCAATTTAAAGTTAAGCTTTTAAATACCCTGATGATTCAATCCAAGATTTCAGATAAGCAAATGGCGGAAAACCTTTCATGTGTACATTTTTATTTGTTTATGTCAGGATGTTAATCAGTTATGCTGAAGATATTTCTAGATTATCAAGGAAGTAATAAAATATTAATTTATCAATGAACATCTTTTACAATCGCACACAGATACTCAAGTTCTTTGTTAATGAAGTCTTTCAAAGCTAACAATTATTTATATATGTCGTCCAAAGTTAAACTACATATTTACCGACCACAATCCCACGAAATCCCACATAAAATTCAAAGTCAAACGTTGGGCTTGTCAAAACAACAAGTTAACACCCAAAACCGTCGCATCCTGAACCCGCTAACAAGCAACGAATGGCCTGAACAAACACCCATCTCACATATCGCGTCGGTCTTCTAACTACCGCACAAATTGCGCCTTTGTACGCAAAACTAACACCGCAGGACCAATATACAACACCCCTAGCCATGGGAGTTTCACCCTTATCACCCTCACTTAAAGTATCCCCAGCCTGCACTTATGTGGTGTGATGCCTTGAAATGTTGGTAATCCAGAGGAAGCGCAGATTCATCACGGATCATTCATGTTTGTCTTGTATCAAGCTATCAAAGCTGTTGGTCGTAAATATGGTGTAATCTTTTAATGTTTTCAACGTGGATGCTGAATGGCAACGGCAGGATGCAACAAGGATGATGTTTAGTGTAATAATGTCTTATTTTCTTGGCTTCCTTATTGTTTCTCTCGAATAGGTCTCAAAATACAAGCCAAACCATAACACAATTCGGTCCAAGTCCATACTTAGTGGCACTCCTTAAAGGATATTCATGTTTTTCAGTAGCTACATGCACTTGAAAATAAATACGAAATTGAGTCATGTGGATTGTCCATATCCGGCACTATCTACAAGCAAAAAGAAGCATTAATTTCTGTCAGGCACTTGTGCAATAATTTAGTTAAGCGCAAGCCCATCAGAATACAATATTTATTACTTCCTTTCAATCGTTAAGTTTTTTTTTTCATCTGAAACACTTATCTTCACCAGGATACACAGTGGGCAGCTGGCGAATTGCAAGTTAAAAAAACTAGTCTAAATAAATCTTTGCGTTGACAAACAGTTCTTGCTGCCGTCCTTTGGGCTCCCCAGTGGGCAGGTGACGAGAGCTCTTGGCCAAAAGCAGTTGTTAGTTTATGGCAAAAAAAAAATCTTGCAATATGTCAGTAACCTGATGCTTGAAATAACGCCGGCGCCAAGTTCCCATTGACCATAACATTTTATCAAGCAAAAAATTGTGTTTTTACTACGTAGTAGACATTTGCATGTGATTTTATAGGAAACTAGGTTGTAAAAGTTTATATTATGCTTTCAGTTTCACAAAACATATGTGCGAGTTTTTGTTGGTTCGGAGAATTTTTTGTGGTGCTTTTACATAAACAATAAAACGGCTTGAAGTCGTTTTGGTTTTCGTTACTGGACTTGAATGGCCGAGAAATATTGGTATTTAATTTTTTAAAGATCTACTCGTGATAATGCGACGATGAATAGATTAAAACCATGTGTGTTATACAGCGAGTGTGGCTTTGGCAAAACTATGTCATCAGATTTAAGGTATCTTTAACAAATTCAACTTTTCGACCATTGAGAAGTTGTTTTTTTTTACTTTTCACATTATGTCAATTAGAATTAATAATGTTATATTTTAGAATAAGTAAAATGTAATTTTGTCTTGAATGAAACAAACGTTTGGTCTAATTAAATAAAAAAACGAACATTAATACACAAGTAGAAAAGAGATAAAGGCGGAAAAATTCTATAGAATCAGCATTCAAATCAAAACTTCTCAATTCTAAAAACCAACACATCAGTGACAAAAGCTCATACAAATCAGGCTGCAAATAATAAATAATTTATGTGCCTATCTTTGAAAGGGCGTGCCGGGTGACGTTTACACAAAGAATGAAAAATGACGCCTGCCACGGACTACCATAGACTGTCAGACCGGCAGAACCAAGGATTAGTGGGCTTGAATAATGTCCTACTGTTGAATGACTGTCCAAAGTGTTATTTTTGTGGGCAAGTAGCTAATTCATGTTTATGTAGCGTTCTTAGAACTTAGGAGTGAGTGGGGATTACATTTGGTTTAAGTTTGGAGTATTTTTTGTGATTTTATTTAACACCAAGTACAGTGGTACAGTGGCGGACTTAATGCCATAGGCAAAGATGGATTTTATAGGGAGTTTTGACATGGATCTCCTCGAAGTAAGTATTCGTAGATTTTGCTTTCGGTGTCAGAGAATAGTTTTGAAGATGGACAGCTGTCTTTATTGAGCTTTGGTTGGCAGAGTTTTTCTGCCAACCAAAGGTCAAACCAACCAACCAACCTGCTTTGGTTGGTTGATTCGATCAAATTACCATTAGAGAATTTTGTAGATATTAGAAAAAGTTTAAGGAACAGCCGCGCGGGTCGATCTAAAGGTTAAGCCGCGCTTGCCTGGTTGGTTCGTGAATGAGTGATCACCCATTACATACCGAGTTTCCTCCGTGCCTCAGATAGCACGTTAAGCCACTGGTCCCGGCTGTCAATTATAGATTTTTGACAGTCATTAGGTATTCAGTGGTACGAAAGTCTGACAACCAGTCTCATCATCATCATCATCATCATCATCATTTCAGCCCAAAAGACGGCCACTGCTGGACATAGGCCTACCCCAAGTGTCGCCACATTGACATTTTGCGGGGTTTTGCTATAATCGCCACGCTTGGCAGGCGGGTTGGCGATTGCAGTTCGGTTGTTACAAAAGCACAGAGAACGCTGCTGCCCATTCCCTGGCAAATCCCTTAGTCGCCTCTTACGACACCCACGGGAAGGTATGGGATGGTGCTATTCCTTATGTCCGACACCATTCAGAGCACAGTCTCACCAAGGCGTATCGTATTATCCAGTACTAACTGGGTTGTGGAGGTCAGATAGGCAGTCCCTTGTTGTAAAATACGGTATTTAGCTGCATCCAGTGAGACTAGAAGCCATCTCCAATATAGTTGGGAAAAGGCTAGGCAGATGATCAGAAAAACTTTGATTTAAAGAATGAAAATCATTGCCCAAGTTTTCCATCAACTTTAAATTTATTTAATTTCTCCTGACCTAATGAGTTTTCGACATGTTATGTTGCAAGTCCAAAACTTGCCAAGTCACCAACACGATTTGCACACCCACAATTCCCTTACAAACAAATGTCAGTAAAAATCCTGCGTTTTCGTATGCAATCAATGTGCGTACATTAATCAGGCAGTAGTCATCGCTGTCAATCAGACCTACTGCGCTGTCGCAGCGAACAAAGTGACGTACTGCGTACATGTACAATTTACGAAATGTTTTACTGTGTCGAGGAGGTCTTTTTTGTCCAGAGATTTTTCGTTTTGGCGCACTGGGTTTGTAGTGCTGGTTCGTCGGGTTTGTGTTTCGTTTAAGAGCGTTTACGTGTTATGGCATTTCATACAAACCATTAAGTACTTATTTTCCGAAATGACTGAACCGATTTTAATGAAACGCATAAACAGGATACAACGGTCTAAAAAGTTACTAAAAACATTTTCGAAATGTCTTAAAACAAAGATAATTGGAAATTTCTGTTTCTATAGATAATTTATAATCGTTTAAATTTAGCTTTAACACTATTTTTCGAAAATGTTTTTCATTAAAATCTGTTCAGTCATTTCGGAAAATAAGGACTTGAAAGTTGGTATGAAATGTCGTAAAGCGTAAACGCTCTTATGGGTAACCTTAACCTGGAGTATTTGTTGGGATATACTACTTTAGCTCTTCTTGTAAATTTGTCAAGGTTCAATAGGAGTCACACTGGTAGAAACCTGCAAAATGTAATGTAATAAGTGACTAAAAATCGAAAAGTGATCACTGTACTCAAGAACAACTTAATACTTGTAATTATGTCTACATTTGGTATCTTACATGGATCGGCTCGGTGTTCTTTTCTTACAATTCGGGGTTGGGCCTACCTACCCACACATTGCAGGTGACTTTTAGTAAAAAAAGTGAGAGATTCATTAAAAACCTTGACGGGTGGTAGATTCAATTCTGAACCAATAATCCGGTAACGTATATATAGAGACCATGGCAAAACAGACCATTTTCAACATGGGCCGATATGAAACCACACCAATCATTATTCCAGGAACCACATTATGAATCTAAGCCGTGACGTACACGATAAAGGCTAAGCATTTGACTACAAAATTATAGCAGTAAGTACATAAACAGGCATAAGTTGTGTCCCATCGCCTGAGAACGTCATATTGACCCTATTCCCTCAGTGCACGTTGATAAACATCTAATACATTCATGTATAATTTTATTGCCAGCTCGGTTAGAAAACTTATTTATTAACAACATAGAAATTACTTAGTTTCCTTCACGTTATTTTCTTTTATTGCTTTATTTGGCCACGATACGTTGTGATAAAGCGACAAGTTTTATCGTTATGTTTGTAATGAATGGTAGCACTTTTAGGGTTAACAATGATATTGTTATAGGTTAGT
Organism: Cerastis rubricosa; assembly: GCA_949152445.1. Classification (NCBI taxonomy): domain Eukaryota; kingdom Metazoa; phylum Arthropoda; class Insecta; order Lepidoptera; family Noctuidae; genus Cerastis; species Cerastis rubricosa. The sequence continues at coordinate 21,967,635 of OX424532.1, forward strand.
ATACATTATAAAGTGGGTATTATATGATCGGCCAGTAATTGGCCTTGTGATGAACAAAGACGTCTTTTAATCACGGACTACTACGTTTGTGAGAGTATTGATCACATACAAAAAACATCGACAACTATAAAAGTATTGTTTACCACATATTATCCTTACAGAGGATGGAAAAGTTAAACTTATGGATGAAGAATGCATAATCTTAAGTCCTAAGCTACCGAAAAGCTCAATCTTCTTTAAAGTCATCGTCTACCTAGCCTTTTCCCAAACTTAGTTGAATTCGGCTTCCAGTCTAACCGGATGCAGCTGAGTAACAGTATGTTACATGAAGCGGCTGCCTATCTGACCTCTACAATCAAGTAACTGATTAATACGATACCCCTTGGTAAGACTAGATGTCAGACTTTCAGCTTCTGACTACTCAAAGATCAAAAATCTACAAATGACAGCCGGGACCAATAGCTTAACGTGCTTTCCGAGGCACGGACCAACCTCTGTAATCTTATTGAAAGTTTTTGTAGAAATGCGAAACGTTGAAGCGTTTCGCATTTCTACAAAATTGTGTAAGTGATTGTTGATTGTTTATGAACAATATTTTTAATTTGCAAGCACAAGGAAGTATAAACTCAAGTGTGAAGAGCTCGTGGAGAAACAAAGATTATCCTTTTCAGGATTTTCTGCACTTGTTGGTCAATGTAACCAACCTAAAGAATAACTCTTGGTAAACAAGCTTAATTGGCTCGCATACATTTTATATAATAATAATATAATATATATAATATAATATTATAAAGAGGAAAGATTTGATTGTTTGTTTGCATTGAATAGGCTCCGAAACTACTGGTCCGATTAAAAAAAATATTTCAGAGTTAGATAGCCCATTTATCGAGGAAGGCTAAAGGCTATATATCATCACGCTACGACCAATAGGAGTGAAGCAGCAATGAAAAATGTTGCGAAAACGGGGAAAATGTGACGCAAACGAAGTTACGCCGGACAGCTAGTCTGCAATATAATGTAGGTCAAAACAGAATACCATTGTTTTTCACCTTTCCTTTTTTCATACCCCTGACGAAGATTTGTTCGTATAATTTATGTAAAACTAGCTGTTATCCGCGACTTTACTCGCCTGAAATTAGAAATTAAATATTAAAACGCACGGCATGCCATCTGTCGGGAAGGAAAATAAAATGTTTGGTTATTCTCGCGGGGTTCGCTCAATTTTCCGGGTTTCTGTAATGTAGGGTAGTTTTTCTTTAAACTATTTTATTAATTATTTCTTTGTGGTTGGTAAATATTCTTTACTTGTGAGCTGAAAACTGCGTATTTATAAAATATTTTAATTGGTTTCCTTCTTTAAACGGACAAATGAGAAAGTAGTATGAAAAGAATAAAACTGTTTATCGTGCACAAATAAGACGAATAAGACTTGTGACATGATAGCAAGCCTATGATTACGTCGAGATTTGGGTTTTGACCGCGTCGTTGGCCGAGTGGTTGCAAGCGTAACTGCTGAGCATGAGGGTTTGGGTTCGATTCCCGGGTCGGGCAAAGTGCTATTGGGTTTTGCCATGAGGAATTTCTCAGTAGCAGCCACAGAGTCTGGACTTGTGCCCGGTTGATAAAACATAACTGACGAAATGTGAGTGTACTATTAAGTACCTACACCTGCCTAACCATTCGGGGATTACCGGCTTGATGTTATTTGGGCTAGACGCATAAAATGATTTCTTTATTGCAAAGCTTTGTGCCTGTGCACTATAAGAAAAAATACTGATATCACATTATGATGCAAGAAGCCGTAACCAACTACAAGACGAGCTGGACAATTTCGAACTGACATTTAAAAGAACAACTTTAACTCAATTTAGTTTTGTTTATTTATTTTCAATTTAAAAAACTACTATGTACCTACATTACCAGGATTACCAAAAAAAAAAGAAGGAATTAAATAACTTAAATTATAATAAACTATAAAAGAGCGCCAAAAAACTCCTCCTCAACGTTGTCAGCTGGTAATGTAATTTAGTTTTTCATAACATTCAATCATCTAAAATTCTAAACCATGTGGATTAATAAATCCTTATTACAAACTATGATTGAAATAAAAAGTCTGGAAGCTCCCGGGCGGCAGAGCGTTGCCAATAAGTCGCCCTCACTGGCCCACCGCGTGCTACTAAATTTTCATCTTATATTCACAAAGCAAGGTAAACTGTTATTTTCCCAGTGAAAATTCGGTGGAAACGAGAGGAAGTTCCTTGAAAACTCGTGGACCTCTTAATGGAAACCCTTAAAATTTTGCATGACAGACGTCTACTGCTGGTCATAGGCCTCTCCCATAAGGGGGGGTTTTGCCATAATCGCCACGCTTGGCAGGCGGGTTGGCGATCGCAGTACGGTTGTTACAAAAGCCCAGAGAATGCTGCTGCCCATTCTCTGGATAGTCCTTAAGTCGCCTCTTACGACACCCACGGGAAGATATGGGATGGTGCTATTCTTTACGTCCGACACCATACAGAACGTATGCTTTGTTTAATCTTAGCTAAACATGTTTGAACTATCATAATTCTCTTTAACACCATTGTAAACTAGGTTTTATGCTAATACATGATTTATGTTTATGTTTAAAGCGACTGCACTTGTTAACATCCTGTGGGCAGACAAACCGCGACTGTTTTAAGAGTTTCATAGAATCAGAATATAAACTCAAACTCAAAGCGTTTCTTTCAATTAGACCATTACAGGTACTTTTTAAAGTAAAAAAAAAACTGAACAATACGCAAAGCTACAGTCCCAGACACAAGGCATAATAACTTGTGAAAGTACTGTAGTTGCCCATTCGAAAGCGTAGATCTCTATGCAGAAGAATGGGCAAGAAACTCCATGGACACTCTTTTAAATTAAATAACATAACAATCACGCCAATAATCCCTAAAGGTTTAGTCAGAGTTGTACCTAATAGTACACCCTACATTTTGCCGGTTATGTTTAAGTCCCATGTAATAAGAGGCGAGCCTATTTGCCATCAGAATATACTGACAAATTTAACACTTCTTTAACATAGAGAAATAAAAGCTTATAATAACTGAAGGTAACCTGCCACTCGCCTTTATTTGAGTTGCTTATTACACATTAACAAAAGCCTTCACTCTCCAATTCGAATAAAACAACAGTATCCAGCCAATACAATCAGAATCAAACCATCCTTTATCAACACATCCTAATCACCATTGTAACCCACCCCCATAGCCAGAAACAACCCACTTCATAACCCCATATTATTAAATCGGCCAAACTTATTACGGTCATAACATAAAGTAACCCTAAACAATTACAGTGCACCCGTTCGCGGGGTAAAGTCGTAAGTGGCGGTGAAAGGGTTGACACACACATATACCACTACCGAGGGACATGCGACTTTGTCTTAATCGTGCTGTGGGTAAGCTGTCCTAGCAATCGACGAGTCTACACCAAAAGTTTTCAGTCGTAAGTTAAAAGAGAAACAGCACACTTTGACAAGCAATCTATGGAAAGTTCTGCTTTGGATTCGAAGTGGAAATCGAGCTAGATGTCGTTGGTAGGTCGCATGTATCCTTTGCGTTTAATCGCGTCTGCTACACTACTACGCGTCTACTATCTGTGTCTGTCTACATGTTTTTAACCGACTTCTAAAAAGGAGGAGGTTATGTATTCCACCGACATCTTTTTTTTATTATTTCTACAATCAATTAAAACATTAATTCCAATAAAACCACTTACAGGCACTTATGAATTGTCAAAGTAGGCATCAGTCAAAAACAAAAAGAAGTTGAAGTTTCAGTACCAGCTAGAAAGCATAATAATAGTGAATGTACTGCGTTGCCCAAAACCAGTAAAGAATTAAAACAGTAACTGTCATCAAATCCCATAGCAATAAGTCTTACAAGTGCTGCTATGGTGCAAATTTTCCACGCTCCACAGACTATAAAATTCCGTTCAAAGTCGTTGGGCAGTGGTACGTGTGTGTTAACCCTTACAGGGTTGGCACGCTAGGGTTAATACCGGGTTACATTAACGTCGCGATATCAGCGATATTAATAGACTATCATCGAGATAGGATACCGCGCCGCGTTTATGACTAAGAAATGGAGGCAGCCTGATAAATTTTATGTACACTGTAATATTCAATATACGCTTTTTATGGTGAGTGGGGGGTTAATTCTTTTTATGCTGTCGTTATTCTTTGGTGAGTGGTTGTTATGTGGTTTTCTGTGTTGAGTAATGGTGGTTTTAAGGCTATCGTCTGGACTAGGCATGGTCTTTTACATTGTATTGCTTAGTTATGTAAATTCTGTCAGCATCTGACTTTCTGACCGTGTCTGATGATTAGTTACCACTTTTCGCTCTTGCTTTTTCCAAAGTAACGCCTCGTTCACAACCTCAGGCAATGCTCTAGCTACGTTCGGAATAATTGTTATAATTTTTTTCAAGTTCCTAACCTAACCCGCGACCGGGTATTTCGGGTCAGGTTCGGAATAATCCGCATCGAGCGACAGGCGCGTGTGTCATTTGTTCCCATTGCGTTGCAAGTGGCTTCGCGGTGACTCTCGTCACATGCTCTTCTCATCTAATTTCATTCATTCATTCTTTTTCTCAGCAGTCGTTGTTACTTCAGGTCGTTGTTAAAGGGTAATGCGTTTTTATTCTTCATTTTTGATGATTGAAAGGTTGTCAATGATCAATATAAAGTTGGTTAAAAATCACCTATCGAAACAAGGTTATTCAAATACAGACTACTAAACATCTTTCAGTGAACTATCAACACCAACTTTTTCCTCAAGAACATCATTAAACCCCACCACAGCACGTAAACCAACACTCACACCAACAGGAAATGACACAACAGAATTCAAATTAAAATTACCGACACACGACACGACAAGCTTTTTTAATTGTCACTTAACACTTTTATGTAAATCCGCGGTGACGGCTCCCACTGGTGTCGGCACTGTCGCCCGTCTGACAGCGCTGACACTCTGACAGCGCTGACAACTGACAACCGACAGGTCGCCCGTTCACCGGGCAATTTGCGACCAAGCGGCTGCACCGGGAGAAATATTATTTGACTTGCTTTTTTTTCCGCGGAGCAGTGTGCGTCCTGTCAAACTGATGGTGTTAATTTCATTAGGGATTGGACTATTTTTTGTTTCTTTTTTAATGGACTGCTGGTTTTCGAAGTTTGGTGGAAATGTGTTGGGAGTGATTTGAGGATTTTAGATTGAAAGCGTGGCGGCAATTTTCTTTCTGGGGTAAATGACAGGCGTCCTAATTTCAGTGACGTTTCGGAAAGCCTTGTCCCAATTCGTCCCGACCTCCAACACCTCTTCATTTTTGTAGGAAATTGAACCTCAAAAATCATAATTATTACTTGTGTTCTTAACTGTGAATTTTATTATTATGTCAAAACACTCATTGTGTGATAGTAAAGTTTATATATTTATCTACTTTCTTTGACAGACCAAATTAGCTCCGTATCACTCAGCTCTGTTCATTTCCTATTCAAAACTTTCATGCCTTTAAACCAACATTTTACTACATTTCCTACAACATTTATCCAAACAAATTCTCAAGAAAACATCCTTCTGTACAACACATTAAGCACTAAACATTCCCTATCTAAACTAACACACAATACGGGCCTTTCACACTGGCGCATTCCGGTATCTCAAACGGCTACGTCGGAACGGTCGTCTTGCGCGGCGCGTCTTTCATATTTTGAATACTTACTCGAGTTATAAGAATTTACGCGCCGCTTACTCGGGGGTAATGGGTCGCATAAAATCTTATGACCACTCAACTCTTGTGTATTGACTTTTACAGCGGCGCCATTACACGGTATATTTTAAGAGGGGTAGCAATTCGCATTTTGTGGGAGCGGTGTGTCTGTTATTTGCGAAATAATTTTCATTTTTTTACTGTTATCCTTTTTTCCGGTAATGCTCTTTGGTGGCGGCGAATTTGGGCCACGGTACCGGCTTAATGATGGCTCGTTTGTGAATTTGTATTTGGGGAATAAGCTATTATGTAATGTGGGTTAGGTTGGGTTAGCTGTGTTGGTAAAGATGATGGCAGTGGTATTTTAGTCCTTATTGTCTCATTTGACTAAAACATTCTAGGGTCAAATACCAAATGCAACATGCAGTTCTACTAGTCATATATCGTCTAGCAATAGGCATCTTTGTGCTCATACCAATCTTCACAACTCTGTGCAGTTCTTCGACTTCGAGTTTAGTTCATAACATAAAATCACGTCTGCATCGCATAAGAGTTAGGCAGAGATGACCCTATCCTGTACACCCATGCTTCGCCGGTTATGTTTTAGTTCCGTGTAATAGGGATGAGCCAATTACCATCAACCGGGCAACTACCTGCGACCGGCGGTTGGGATGCAACAACGAAATTCAGTTTCTATTCTAAGAACATAAATTCTCCCGAGTTCCTCGCTCTCCGCCTCCACTGCAGCCCAACCCCACACGTGTTTACATGTCGCCATAACAATAAGTTAAATAAACGCCCTCTACGCTTCGTGACGACTGCTGTTTGCATTGCATTATGTTATGACTCGCTGGAGGAGCGTTCTTTGTGTGGATGTAGTTCTTTATTATTGATTTAAGAGAGAATAAGTGAGTGTTGCTGCTTTCTTAATGTAGTGCCGATAATATAAATACACAGTTTGTGGAATGGTTATTGGGGTAATAGTGTATATCTAGTTTAGTCAGCCTATAATGTTGCTATACTTCAGTCATGCATGCATGCACACACAGTCATCCTTTCTTTATGAGAGGGACTGAGAGAAGAGACAATCATTTTCATAACTTCTAGTATTTTTACCTACAAAGACTTTCAATATTCTACACATATTTAAGCTTTTCGGTAGTTATGGCAATATAGTACATGCTTTTACAAATACAAATATTTTTATTTGTTGAACATAGGTAGGTTAGGTACAGATGTTGTAATTATTAACGCTATGTCAAACCGTCATCGGCGTACAAATATTATATTAATTAATAATTAATTCAAATTCAAATTATTAATAAAAAAAGAGGTTATCATAATGATATGTCAGTTAGGTATTCGTTCACCGTATAATATGACTTTTATATTTTGAGGAAGGCCTTTTTAAAATCATGTATGATTTTGATTTCTGTAATTCTTTACATCAACTTTACCACTGACAAAATGTCACTTTATCTAAGCCTTCTTGTCCTGCTCTCAGGGATAAGTATCTTCAAATCTTAGAATCTAGGCCGCAATCGGAAAACCGTAAATTGCGAAAGTGTTCAAGCGTGACCACAGAGAAAAGAAGAACAAACTTGTACCTCTCGTACAGAGAAATAGACTGGCACTAAAGTAGTTACCCTATTTGTAACCAGAGACCACAAGGAACTAACTTTATTATGATTAAACCGGAATACCATCAGAAAACTAGAACGGTCAACACGGAACCGATAACAAATATACACAATTAACAAATCACCACATAAAATAAACATAACAAAACAAATAAAACTAACAATAAACGTGGAATCTATTAACAATAAATCATATTGTTCGCTAGAACGCAACGATTGAGTAATAAATATCAATGAGTTTAATGTTCGGGCGTACACGCGATAACTGTCAGCCGCCATGTTGCTCCGCCATCGCCATCTTGATTTATGACATTTTATTGTGAACTGTCAATAGATAGCGCGGAGCTATGAAAGGAGCTAATTGTTTTTCGTTAGATGAATAGATTCTGATTTTGGGTATAAATAGAAAATTATTCTTATCGATGCTATTGTTGTTCATTGTTGAACATGATTGTGTCCACAATTAAAACAATTTCTAATAGAAGCAACTTGTCGCAAAGATGTTCAAGCTCAAAATACATATATTGTTGATGTGCATATAATTGTAATTCATTGGCGTCTTCACCTTTCCTGATGTTAAAATGGATATCAATTTGGACTATTACCTAGAAATAGTTGGAAGGAGCCCAAAATATTCCACCGTCATTATATTTAATTTCCACCTGGAAAAAACCTGTTTAGAATTACTAATTAATTCTGTCCAATGTTCCCTGCCGAGCCAATGACAGCAGAAACGTGTTAGATCAAAGATCACATTAGTTATACATACACAAGTGACAGCCCGTCATGTCAACCGATGTTTACCTTTAACATCTTGAAATGTCACCTTACAAGTATTGTGCAAATATCATTGGTGTTTAATTCGTAGTCACTGTGGTCATTTGCATAGAAATATGGATAAATTGTGGCCAGTGTCTAATCGGGGTCTTTTAAGATGCTAGTTCTGAGGTACTGACCTTTGAGCGAAAAGGGCAAAACAAGAAATGGGTAATTTATAAGGGGTCTGAAGTTTAATTGATGTCGTAATATAAGATTTTGATCACGACACAGACTTCTATTCTGTCAAGGGCTAATTATGCCTTGTGGTGATCGTCATTTAGTTGACATACTTATGCTAAGTATTCCTAAGCAATCACAAAAAATAGCACTCAAAGGAAGATTTAGAGTTTATCTACTTGCAGACAGATGTATTCTTTTACAATTTCGCCAAAAAATTAAGTCAACATTGGGTCATGATTCTTTTCGTTGGTTTGAAACTACACCTCCTTGCTTTAATCCTTTACTGACTCAATCCAATTCTGAAAATATACTTTATTACGTTTGTTGATGGTCTTACTGCAAGTTAGACCAGAAAGTGGCGATCAGACTCTGCCCTTTAAGAGCACAGTAAAATAGAGTAGGTATTGATCGTTACCAACACTTATAATATTTTTCATTACCGTTGTAATTTTGGTAAGAAAACGAACTATCTGCTAGTTTTTCAACTCCCAAACGGGTCCTCATTGGTTTGCCTGCCTTTCCGGACATTTTTCCTTATCTTCAAAATGTCTAGCCAATTTGCACACTATTATTCTCGCCTTCATAGATCTACGTTTCTATGAGTAATTGCGCAACACATGACTAACTAGCTGGCGATGTCGCAGTCAATACCAATTGAGACAATAGATTTTCTATGAGCAATCTGTTGAGTTGCAAGCGCGGTTGATGAAGATTACCGTTCTGTGTTAATGGGTCAATGTGTTGCTCCAATTGTGGAGTCAAGTGGGTTTATGACCTATTGGGTAGCAGTTGAGTTTTTTGCTTCACAGGTTTGAGGTGAAGAGATTTCTTTGATGTTTGTAAACTGAGTCAGGACTTCAGGAGTGAGAGGATATTTAGCAGTGAGCGTAGCTTGTACTGTACGCTGAGCCCCGCGAACTTCGTTACTTCTTTTGACAACAGCTATCTGCCAATAATAGTCCCGTCTGAATCGGCCCAGTGGTTTCGGAGATTAGCCCGAACAAACAGACAGACAGAAAGACGGATAAATAGTTTTTTTTTTTCTAATATTGTTTTCTTCTTATAGGTACCCTATATTCTTTCATATGTATTCGGTAATAAGCAGTTATTTAATAAATAAAACAAACACATAAAAAATAAGTAAAAATTACAAATTTTTATTTATTTGTAAGTATAGATCAATGCATTTTTTTTTTCTAAAGTGTGACAACCAGTTTTACCAAGGGGTATCTTATTACCCTGTACTAACTGGGCTGTGGAGGACATATAGGCAGTCGCTCCATGTAAAATACTGGTATTCAGGTGCATCCAGTTAGACTGGAAGAAGACCTGGGTAAAAGGGTAGGAAGAGGCGGTTGATGAATATTTTCACTCGTTTTAATTATAAATATAATGTGTAGAGTATTACAATATTATCAATTCCGATGAACTGTAATAAAATAATGAGGTGCGAGGCCTCGATGTATCATTACATTAATTATAATAAATTAACAGCAATAAAATTATTAATTTATTAGCTCTTTTTAATAATAATAACGTAATGTTTTATTTTATATTTCATTGCTTTATCGTTGTGTAATAATTATTAATATATCTGTTGTATGTATTGCAGAAATTATTTTATTTAAATATTTAATTGTAGGTTCGTTGTTCGTAAATTATGTATTGGTTGCGTAATTGAGTTGAGATTTTCAGACTCAAAACTCTGCATGGCTGTTCTGTATGGTGTCGGACGCAAAGAATAGCACCATCCCATATCTTCCCGTGGGTGTCCTAAGAGACGACTAAGGGACTTGCCAAAGAATGGGCAGCAGCGTTCTCTGTGTTTTTGTAACAACCGTACTGCGATCGCCAACCCGCCTGCCAAGCGTGGCGATTATGGCAAAACCCCCCTTATGTCAAAGTGGCATTGGGGGAGGCCTATGTCCAGCAGTGGACGTCTTTCGGCTGAAATGATGATGATGAAAAATCTGCATATGCAAGAAGATTTTGCTTGATTTATCAGTATGGCTGTTCACATGATTTGATATAATATTCGTGAAGAAAGTTTAGAGATGCAACCTGAGTGTACCAAATGATTTAAAAAAAATAACCATGGAGTTTCTTGCCGGCTCTTCTCCATAGGAAACGACCAACCCGAACCTTGCACCTTTTGTCGAAGTTTTACAAATGCCCACCGCTAAAGTGCGTCACAAATGTGTCACGTGACACATGTTAATGCCCCCCCCCCGCTCCCGCTCACATTTTTGCCGCGCGAGCGCCCCGTGCCACTTTCCATTTAAAGCTTTTTTTCTCGTAAACTTCTGCAGCTACACCAAAACAAAAAATACGTGTGTATAGCTGAAACTATACAGAATCTTTATATGTTAAAACGAATTACAACAACTAAATATAAGTACTTAGAAAAAAATAAGAACTTGAGAATATGTGTTGTATGTCAGTTTCTCCAATAAGAACGTTAAGTTTTTCCAACAAGAATTGTAGTTTGTGTCAATAAAACCTATTTATAATTAAACTAGACTATATAAGCTTTGTTTTAATACCCATATGCCCCTAGTTAGGCACTTTGTTAGTAGCACAATCACCCAAAATAATCAACACTCCTATCATTCGATTCGATACCTACTGATTTTGTCGTGTTTTCGTAAAAAAATTGCTAAAATTTCGTTTTATTTTACTGTTTTATAGTGCGGAGACACTAATAATTACCTAATTGAACTAATTTTCATATTACGAGCACTATTTTAACTATTTTTGCAATAATTTTTATAAAAACATTTTCAAAATACGACGCTCGCCATGGCGCCATTTTTACATTTCGATATTATCGTTTCAACAGACTTTGAACCTACGATGTTTTTAGATATTCTTAAAGCTTGATTAATGAGGTTTATTTTGATATATAACACTATATACATTGGGTTAAAATAAAATAATACTCACGTTTTAAATCCAGGGAACTTCACATCACAACATACACAGTATTACACAGAATGAAACTTGACGTTTAAAAATTTTTTGACGTTTAATTTTTTACTGCTCGGATACTCGGTCTTTTGGCAATGGACACGGAATTTAATACTGTACCACAGACGCAAAAAAAAACCTGACATTCTCGAAAAACTGAATTTTTTAGAGCATTTTTTGTGGAGCAATTCTACGAGGCAACAAATTGTGCCCGAGCGGTAACCCGAAAAAAGTTTTAGTCCCTTTTAGATGCCTTAGTGCCGGAGCGGAGGACTATGTAAAATTTCAAAATTTTAATTTTTTGATTTTATTGAACCTAAGGAAATGTCTAAGAATCAATGTGAATATTTGAAATTCGACAGTAACACTGTTTGTCTTTCTGTCTGTAGCCTTTTCACGTCTTAATGGCTATGTTGGCATACGGATAGACCATGACCTGGTTTTGGATAGTTTTTATAACATAACTAGCTGTCCGGCGCAACTTGTTTGCGTCACATTTTCCCCGTTTTCGCAACATTTTTCATTGCTGCTCCACTACTATTGGTCGTAGCGAGATGATATATAGCCTATAGCCTTCCTCTATAAATGGGCTATCTAACACTGAAATAATTTTTCAAATCGGAGTAGTAGTTTCGGAGCCTATTCAATGCAAACAAACAATTAAATTTTTCCTATTTATAATATTAGTTTGGATTTAGATATCATGCCTGTAAGCCCAGGAGGATTAGGCACAGATGTACCTAATAGTACACCCACATTACACCAGTTCTTTTTTTAAGTTTCTTGTAGTAGGAGGCGCGCTTATTGCCTTTAACCGGGCAAAAATCCAGACTCCCATAGAAAAACCAAATACCACTTTGCCCGACCCTGGAATCGATTCCAGCTTTGACACACTTGCAACCACTAGAAAAACGAGCCAGCCAGGATAGCTTTTATCCTAGTAGTAAATGTTCCCGAAGGATAATTCCCCACTTCTACGTGGACGAATGCTAAGTAACCCATAGCAAACGGCTACTACAAACATTAAAACCATTCAACTAAAATGACCGAGCAGCTAATAACAAGCGTAAATAGATACTACAAGCGCGTAAATCAACCTTTACCGCTAGTAATGTTTCCACACAAATTCTCCTATATATCAGTCGTATCTTCTATTTATTATGACGATGTTCCTTCACCTTTAGAACAAGCGGTAACGAGCTGGATCACGAATAAATCGTACGTTCCCCGATACGCAGTGTTGGAAGATTATGGGTGTTTTCGAGTTTTTGGGGAAAAAAATTGTTCTAGGAGAATTTTCGACACAGCCCGAATGCGTCACGGCAGATCTTGAAGAAGTTGGCGGGACAAGCCAACGACCAGTGGTCCACAGTAGTCCTGGTTTGACAAATCTGGCATTCATAATGAGGGGCCTTTGCCCAGCAGTAAGATGGTACTGGTTTACAGTATAAGTGGAAATGTCGGGAAATCCTTGGAGAAATCAACATTGTAATCGTTTTGGAAATCAGGAGGTATTTGCAGCCAAATTAATTATTTGTAATAATATAACTTGTATATGACACGCCAATTGCGGCAATACATACACAGACACAAAATTTTAACCCAAGCGGTACCTTTTGCGAACGAAAATAATTTTATTCCTCTTCTTTATTTTATTTCCTGTTTGACTAATAGAAACCCGTTGAAAAGTAATTCCCGGTTTTTTTTTGGACCATGTCCTATTATTCCCACCCAAAAGTTGACTGGTATAGAATGCCTTGTGGCTTTTAGTCCGCAATTTCCACAATTGCACATGAAAATTTAAATAAATAGGCATAGGGGAAAATTGCTGTAGCAACATCGCCGATACGCTACAATTTATTGATGTTGGTTCTCGCAGTCATATAATTGCGCAGCTCCCTGATTGATGCCTTCGTTCAAGTTGATCGTAACTCATTCGGAATGAACGGAGTGAATGTATCTGAATGCCTGTTGTTTGCTTTGTGTGCTTCGGATAAATCAATTGAGAAAGGGATGCTGTTTGTGGAGTTGTGTTGTTAAATGGTTGATGTTTTTCTGAGATCATAACTTCAAGACTGTTTTACCATGACCGTTAGGGAGAGGTGTACCATAATAAACCCCGATTTTGCTAGCAATATGTTAGCTTCATGATAAGAGGCGGCCTGTTGACAGCAATCAATGTTGTCAGCTGTTGACAAACAAATACCATGCTGCCACTGAAATTCCACTTGAAAATACCCAATTACACCACCCATTCGGGTAGCAAAAACTATGACCTTAGATTCAACAGTAGTAGATAGAGTCTAATGGGTCACAATTTCTTAAAACACACATCTTTGAAAAATACGGTAAATGCGCAAGAGTTTTCGTAAGAAAACCGCTATCCCTTTTCCAAATATTCGTCGTAGGTGATTCCTTATAACAACGGTTTACTAACTTAATTAGTTTCAAACCAGCGATCCAGCAAGTCATTTCCCTAATGAGTTCAATAACAGATTATCGTACTAGACAGCCATGTCAACTATCCATTAAAAGTGACAGATTCCGGTATTATTCTTTCAAATTTTTTACCTAAAACTAGGTTCACAGAGAGTACTTTTTGACAGAAAAATTAAACAGCCCTTTTACAATATTATTAAATCTTAAAAGTTAGTACATCCATCCATAGTTATGTAATATGCTTGCTTATTGCAATCAACGGGTTCCAAATGCAGATTTCATAGAACAGTCTTAAAGCCAAAATTAAAAGCTCAAGAATAACCTACTAGCCTACAGAATACTCATTATTATGTACACCATATAAATTACAGGAATTAAAATGAAGAACTTATAAATAGGATGACACAATGGGCAGTCTTATCGGTATAAGCAGACCCAACACTAAACTCAGACTTCAAAGATAGCATAATAATCTATAACAAAGATTTAACCCTCCAAACTTCGTTCACAGAATATTAAATTTTAAACTGTCACCGAGCGCTGACTTCGTCAAAGTTTTTCTATTAAATTTTTCATTAGCATTTGACAGGACATTCATAATGTTCACGACTTTGATCAATGGGGCTCAGCAGCTCGGCTGTCAGACGGCAACGGCTAATGATATTTGCTTCAAACGCTTGATGTATGATGTTGGTGCGTGGGTTACTGGTAGCAAGACCCTTGTAAATAGAGATAGAATTGTCTTTCTGCTTTTGTGGATAAGATATTAGATGATATGGCAAAAAAGGAATGATGGGAAGGATGTCTGATGAGATGACTAGTAATAGAGAAGTATGGAAGAAGAAGACATGCTGCGCCGACCCCAAATAAATTGGGATAAGGGCAGAAGAATGGTGATGCTTATAACATCACATCTGCTTCATCCCCGAAGGGCAAGGTACATAGAATACCCATATTTTTCCAGTTATGTTTGAGTTCCATGTATTGTAATAAGGGGCGTGCGTATTGCCATCAACGAGGCACAAATTCCATTGCAAAAGCAAAAACAAGTCAAACATTTTTGTAGCTTTTAAAACGAAATGTTTACAATAGAACTTAGTTCTAGCTTCAATTGTGCACGTTTTAGAAGTTTCCCTAACATTTACTCTCGAATTTTTAATCAAATACTTTCTATTCTGTTACAATGTGGATGCTAAACAGTACGACTGTACTTTTTGGGTATACTTGCATAGATAATATGGATAGGTACGAGTTTTAAAGACGTATATGTCTCAGATACTTTTTTAGGGTTCCGTACCCAAAGGGTCAAACGGGACCCTATTACTGAGACTTCGCTGTCCGTCCGTCTGTCACCAGGCTGTATCTCATGAACCGTGATAGCAACTTGAAATTTCTACAGATTATGTATTTCTGTTGACGCTATAACAACAAATATAAAATATTTAATTTATTTAATTTGGGGCTCCCATACAAAAAAGTTTTTTTTTTTCGCTTTTATAAATAACGGTACGGAACCCTTCATGCGCGAGTCCGACTCGCACTTGGCCGGTTTTTTTCTAAGAACTGAACAGGTTACTTAATCGTAAATTTATATTGTAAAACACATCTAGAGCTATTTACGCATTAAAACACCCCTAATCGAAGATCAAATACTTATCTATCAACAAAAAACTCATCCCATTACCATATTTATACCAAAGTACTTTTCACCTATTATGGGTTATGGGCCATAAGCGTGACGTATGCAAAGAATTCGATCACAGATAGCCAACAATATGGCTTTACAGTTCTGTCAAAATTATTTTACTTGTATACTTGCATCATTGTCAAAATCAAAATGATCTTTATAGTCATTGTTATAAGGTTGCTGTTGGATTGCATCTATAAGAGGTAAGATATTTTTGAACGGACTGTACCTTGTTTTCGCAATATGGAAATCGCTGATAAACTTCTTGATAAATGTGCCGATAAAAAGTTAAATTATTCGGTGTAAGAGTAAAAAGTATGAATAGCTATTAGCCGTAACATAATAACTGTCTTCATGTAGTTAATTTGCAACTATGTTGATACGGTTCCCGTGTTTGTAAAATTGTAATGTTAATTGTAGGTGGTCACGCGGTTTTGCTTCGATGGTAAAATCTCTATGTATGGTAATATGTATGGCTGTAACATATGATAACCAGTGGTATGTGCTAGTTATGATAAGTAAAGAGAGTTTTTTGTGTTGTCTAAACTATAATATTATAAAGAGGAAAGATTTGATTGTTTGTTTGCATTGAATAGGCTCCAAAACTACTGGTCCGATTTGAAAAATTCTTTGTTAGATAGCCCATTTGGGCTATCTAACACTGAAAAAAATTTTAATAATGGGATAACTATATACGTGGGACACTCAGAAAGTTTTGCGAAACTAAAAAAAATTGTTCTATACGTACATATATTTTTATTAAATCTTTTCAAAGTACTTTCCACCAGCCTCTATACAAAGATTCATGCGCCTAAACCAGTTTTCAAAACACTTTTTCCAGTCCGCCGCAGACACCTCGTTTACAGCCTGCTCGAACCCAGCCAGCGCATCTTCCGGCGACGAAAATTGTATCCCTTTGAGCTGATTTTTTATTTTTGGGAATAAAAAGAAGTCACACGGTGCTAGATCAGGGCTGTAAGGAGGGTGACCCAGGAGTTTGACTGGCGTGCTGTCCAGGAAGTCCCTCGTTTTGAGTGCGGTGTGCGCAGGTGCATTGTCGTGGTGGAGCAGTAGCCCGCGGAGCCCTGTGTTTGGTCGCTTGTTGCTTATAACAGAGAAAACTTCTGGCAAACATTTGGAAGTATACCATTCGGCATTAATGCTTCTTTGATCCCGTAAGGGAATTGATACCAAGTGGCCAGTCAAATTAAAAAAGCTAGCGATCAAAATCTTACCCCCGCTTCTAGATCGCTTCACTTTGGTAGGCGTTGGCTCATTTTGAAACACCCAAACAGTCGACTGGCGCTTGGTTTCTGGGTCGTATTGATAAATCCAGGACTCATCACCTGTAACGATGTCGTAAACACGCCGAGACGAGCCTGCTTCAAATTTGTTAAGCATATCACGGCACCATTCCACCCGGGCCTGCTTCTGAGCATCGGTGAGGTTGTGCGGCACCCAGCGTGATACTATCCTCCTCACGCGAAGATGGCTGTGTAGAATCTCGTGAACGCTTCCCGATCCAATCTTCAATATGTGTTGAATCTCCTGATATGTAATTCGCCTATTGTCTTGGATTAAATTTTTCACTGCTAGCACGTTTTCTTCGGTAACAGCCGTCAAAGGGCGACCGCTTCTTTCGTCATCCCCCAAAGTTGGTCGACCGCGCTTGAATTCGTTATACCAACGATACACGGTTGCCTTGGAAGGGCCTTCATCCATGAATGCCATTTGAAGTCTATCGTACGATTCATCCGGTTTCAGGCGACACTTGAAATCGTATAAAATCATAGCTCTAAAATGTTCCCGGCGCAGATCCATATTTCAGTGAGACACAATACTTTGAATTAACTCGCAAAAAATGTGGAGGGAAATTTTGAAATTGGAACTTACTTATTTTTACTTATAAATAATCATATTTTCGAAAAACATAATAACTGGCCAGTCTCCCATATATAAAAACTTTTTTTCGCAATACTTTCTGAGGGGCCTGGTATACTATAATGGGATACTAATTTTTAATAATGGGATAACTATGAAGGAAGGCTATAGGCTATATATCATCACGCTACGACCAATAGGAGCGGAGCAGCAATGAAAAATGTTGCGAAAACGGGGTAAATGTGACGCAAACAAAGTTGCGCCGGACAGCAGCAGTAGTATGTAATTTGAAAAATATTTTTTCGTCTTTCTAATACTTATTAGATTAACCAGAGAAAACCACACGGAGAGAAGAGTAGAGGCTATGGGGAAGACCTTTGCCCAGTTGTGGGACAATATAGACAAAGAAAAAAAAACTTATAATGGGTCACTAACTGACGTGTTCAATGAAACTTGCATGGCTATGTTCCTTGCTTCCTTCTTTTGTAGCGCCTTTGAAGTATAGGTACAATAATTTTATGGGTGTAAAAGTACCCGTAACGAAACCGAAAGGTTCTCCACGTCATTGAACCTCATAGTAAGGTCCTTATATTAGGGGACATTTCGCCAGTTTTGTTTAAGTACGCCAGCACACCAAGCTACCCAAAACTGTAAACTTTTTCCAATCAACATTGGACCTAATACTTTAACGAAAAAGTTGAAAATCTATTAAAGAAATTTGAAAAATTGTTGTAGGTTGATGTGCTGGCGTCTGTGCCTAATAGAGGCCATCAACGGGACACATCTCCAGACATCGGGTTACTAATAAGGTCCTAATGGAAAGACCTAATAACACTCTTCCCGACTCCTGTTTATCAGCATCGCATACGATCATTCGCATGCTCTGTATGGTGTCGGACGTAAAGAATAGCACCATCCCATATCTTCCCGGGACTTACCAGAGAATGGGCAGGAGCGTTCTCTGTACTTTTGTAACGACCGTACTGCGATCGCCAACCCGCCTGCCAACCATGGCGATTATGGCAAAACCCCCCCTTTTTGCCTTTTTGGGGGAGGCCTATGTCCAGCAATGGACGTCTTTTGGGCTGAAATGATGATGATGATACGATCATTAGACCAGCGGGTAGTTTTACTTTAAACAACTGAATCATCCTTTCGATGACAGCGCAGTAGCTGAACGATTGAATGCTGCGCTGCGTGTCGCGGGTTCGATTGCCGCACGGAACACATATTGTATGAGTCTTAATGTTTTTAAACGCACCCACGACACAGCTGATTAAGTAAGGGGAAACGTTTTTTTTTTTAAAGAAAAAAATAGAACTCATTGAGGGATCAATGACGGACACAAAAAGCTTTCACAATCCCCTTTACTTTCGTAATCCTAATTTAAACACATCCACCAATAGTAACGCGGTATAACAAAATGCTACATCAAAAATACAGTAGAGCGAGCGTCGGAACAATAAAGTCACATTTAATACAATTACCTACAAAATATATTAGTGTTTATTTTGTAAGTCGGCGCGAATGTTTGCTACGACTGTACTGTGGGGGTTGGGTCCAAGGTGTAGGAGGGGGCGACTTAAAGCGACATTCATTAATGAAACTATTCTCCGCGCCATGAAAACATATACATTTTGTAAACACATTGAGCAGTTCGTAACCTTTGCATCAAATGATAACATAATCCGCGAAAACAAAACAATCAAACTGAAACGTATTCGAAACTCGAATTGCGGCCCAAATGTATACGTTTCGGTAAGTCAAACGCGTTCCAGTACCACAAAATATTAGACGACAGAGCTTTATATCGTAAAAATATAACCCGACCAAGTAATTGCTCGTTAGTTTCGTACTAAACGTTTGATACTTTGAGTAGATTGAATTTGGGATTATTTGTTTTTGATTGAATTGTCGCTACGTAACTTAATAAAAGTTCTTTGTTTAGAAAAATTATATGTTCTCGTGGCGGGGAGTATACTTCAAGAAATTTCAGTGCATATAACATAACAACACAGCATTGCATTATTGTAAAACAGGTTTATTTCAATTTTCGTGTACAATAAAGTATGTTCTACTATATTTTATCTCGCCTGTCTCCAAAAAAGATTCAAACAGAGCTGTACCTTATAGTACACCCACTTTTTGCCAGTCATGTTTGAGTCCCATGTAAAAGGGAGTGAGCCTATTGGCATCAACCGGGCAGAAATCCAGATTCCATCAACAGGGCACAAATCCAGATGACTATTACTGAAAAGATCCTGATAGAAAAACCAAAAACACTTTACCCCACCTGGGAATTGAACACGGGTCCTCATGCTCAGCAGTCGCAGTTGCGACCACAAGACCTACGAGGCAGTCAGTGTAAATATTCCATAGTAATTATTGTGGTTCTGACAGCTCTTTAACGAAGGTTTTATTTTCACTAATGAAATCGACTTTTATGAAGGTTCAAAAATACAGCCACAAATATAATTTCTTCTGAATACTTATCAGGTAAACTTGCGTCGAAAAACCATAGTTAGAACTTAATTTACATCGATATCACATAAATATAATGCTGAAAGGATTTATTTGCTTTTAGGCTGCCTCAAAATGGAATTTCGAAATGCGTCAGTATTTATTGAATCTTTTTGCATTCATTAATCGCTCCGCTCCCGCTCACCCCTTAACCCCGTCGCAGCTTACACACGATAGCTATAAACATACATCAATGATATTTATGGGAGTCATTCGCTTAAGCGTGTAGCACAACGATTACTAAGAACCAAACGTTAAGGCAGCGGCGACGATTTGTGACGAACTTGCCGCTACAATTCTTTTTTTAGTAGACAAAATAACGTAATTTAGCGGCAAACGACGCCACTTTTGGTAGTTCGCGTTTTTTATGGCCCCACTTTTAGATTTAGTTTGGTGGGGTTGGTACTAAATGGTGGAGGGCATACAATGTGGTGTTGGGTTATATTTTGGGGTGTTAGGAAAAGTTTTTGATGTATGAATGTTGGAAGGAATAAGTTTAATGTCGTGAATGTTGCGTCTGACGCGTTGAATGGTGCATTTGGCACCATTACTATGTTTGAAAAGACGCATTATTTAGTTTTATGGTTGCCAAGTTGTTTTAAAGATCTGTAACGGGAACGGCCAAAGTATATTTTGCTGTTTTCAAGAATTTACTACAGTAAAAGATTTTGATCGTTTTCATCCTGTCACAAGAAAGAATCATTGAGTCGTTGAAAGTGAAAATAAATGAATGGTAAATATCCGTATTTCAACGTCACATTATACTACAATCCTTAAGCTACTAGTATGTATCTATGACCATCAGATCGATAAACTAAACTTATGATAGTGAAATTCGATCGACAAATCAAGTACAATCACAATCTTAATTGATTGTATTTCTCATCCCCGTCTATTTTAATACCTGTCACTTAACCAAAGAACTTTTAACAACCCTCCTATTCTAAATGAACCACCAGGAAGAATTCCTTACATTTAGCACTCACAAACCAAATACCAGTTCCAGCCGGCACCATTAGTTCGCTGTCACATCTGTCGAGTCGCGACGCGTCACAAAAACGCGCGATGTCGCGGCGAACGCTCCCGACATGTTTACGATCGCGACGACAAAAATATCGCAAGCAGCGATTGTCCGTCGATTGAGTTACTGCGAGCCCTGTTCCCGGCTAATTTATCGAGTTGTTAACTGAAAGAGCGCGAGTTTCACGTCTTTGAAAGTTGAATAAAATTGTCGAGTTTGTTTTCGGCTTTTATTACAGATTTCGTGGGCGTATTAAATGATAATTTTGTTAAAAGATATGTTGATGATTGTTTTATGTGGTGAAGTGATTACTGAAAGGATTTATGTTTCGTAGAACCACAGTGATGGGACAATAGAATTGTGTAGGAATGTACTTGGCACTTGTTAGTAGAGGAAAACTGTTAATTTTAAGTGGTGTAGGTACTTTATGTTTTAGCACGGCTGATTCATTATCATTGTAAAATGTATTATTGGACCGAGTTAAATTTTCATTTTTAAAAGCAATAAACTGTTTTATTTAAATTAAATGGTTTTGCTAAGAAAAGCACCAGGAACCACCGGTATATTTTAATTGGATTATAAGACGCATTTGCATTGAATGCATAGTAGTCCGGGGAATTTACGCCGAATATTAGGCTAACTTTGCATTAATTAAAAACAGCGATTTTTTTCATTGAATGTGTAGGGTATGGACAGGAGAGTATATTAAGCTGTATCCCGCGAAAAGTTCACCTCCGCGTGTATGTTTTTTTTAAGAAAACGTCTAATATGTATATAACTTGGTGGAAAAAAATATAAACAGGTATGTTCGTTTGGAGTATTTGTAGAACAGATTGAGTACTACAAGTAGGTCAGAAAATTAAACATTTTCGTCCACGGAACACTCGTTTTTTTTAAAAAATCTTATAATTTGACTTCGTACTTAAGGCAAAAATAACAGGACAAAAATAGCGCTAAAATGATTTATATCACCATGTCTAACTCTATTATGAAAATTAAACAAATTCTGCTCCGGATTTCACAGAAAATCAAGAAAATCAAAAAATCTTAAATACTACTTACGGCAAAAATGTAACAGGATTTAAATTCATTTAATAATGAGAAATATATAAATCCAAACCTTAATCCCCCAAAATTAAACAAATTAGAGCGATAATTAATATTGTCAAAGTAAAAATTAAATTACGATGCACGGTGTTAGCGCTAAGCAGCGTGCGGCGTACGGCGTGTGCTAGTGTGCGTAAACAAGATAAGCGCTGCGTTCATTGTGTGAGTATAACTGTGTTGTTGTTTGAGTCGGTGTTTTATTGAGTTACGCGATTGTACACCTTATATATATTACGGAAAGATCAAATTCCTATGAAAGTGCTGCGCCAAATACAAGAATAAAGCTTGCAGACGTATTTTACGTAAACATTAATTGATTTATTTTTCACGATTTGCTTTAAAGTGTTTAATTTTCGTGTAAATAGGTTAGAAATAGCCTTTACATGAAAGTTAAACTAAATTAAACCCTGTTACCTTTTTGCCTCAACCGCTATTGTAAAAAAACTGGTAATAATAACTTCCGGTAGTACAATTTGTTTAATTTTGTTTATTGGCGGTGCAATATATTAATTTAAGTTATTTTATGTAAAAAAACCGCTGTTTATATTTTTGCCTTAAGTACAATCCAAAAATTTCGTAAATGTTTTTTTACCGCAATTTCCGTGGACGAAAATGTTTAATTCTGAAAAAATATATTACTGTCACCAATTCTTTACCTAAAGTAACAAAATTTGTCCTGTTAACTTTTTTTCCCATGTTTTTATTCACAAAAACGTGTTTTCGTCTTTTTCAGCTTGATCCGGTCTCGGAAAATGTTTAATTTTTTTTTATTATTTGATGAGCTAAGGTCAAGTACACGATTCAAGAAAAAAATCGCTGTTTATATTTAATGCAGGGTTCAAATCTAAAAGCCCCGGACTATAGTAATCAATACTTACAGAAAAGGATAGATAACAAAAGATTATAGTATACTATCGTATACGCGAAGAGAAACAGTACAAGCAAACTTCCAGCTCCTTCCACCTGCTACCGAAAACAACCTTGTAAATATAGGTTTCCAATAGTAAAGCTAAACACTTGTAACAACAGAATTCAATCAGACTATCGACGCTACAGCCGTCAGCGCGACTCGCTGCCGGCGACACCCGTCACTTGTTACTGCACCTCTAACAAGCTGCCGAACGTTGAATAGTGTGGCAAAGGCCTTAGCGCGAGTAGATTTAAAAGCAAACACTATTTGAAAAAGCTGCAGCGACTACAAATTGAGTGATGAATATAATCGTTGATGGATGGAGTCGGAAGGAAAGGAGAAAAAGGAGTAAATGATAGGGTGATGAATGATAGTTTGACAGAGGAGAATGACGCGAAATAAAAACGTGCAGAAAGTTGATGACTATTTGAAAAATCAAACTATTTTTGTAGGTATTCTTCCACAAGCGAACATTTCCCACGTCTGCTGTACAGTAGCTAAAAGCAATCAAACATCTTAGATGATTTTTTTAGTAACGTGTATTTCGATGTTCTATAATATCATTCACCGGTATGAAGGAAGACGAAACTCTCTTCTGCATACTAAAAAGAGCAGGATTTCCATTGCAAGTCAGACTCGTGCATGCTCTGTACTACCAAAGCTCTTAAATTTTAATTTGCAATGATAGTAAAAGGGAAACAGTCATTTTTGACTAGCACCCTACTACGGTCTAAGGGACAAAGCGCACTACGCGACCACGGACACGACTTGTGGCATAACTGGCCGCAACCTTGAACAAGATTGGCCGGACGCCTGGTCGTGCGACCAAACTTTCTTCCGGGTTCCGAACAAAACTCGCTTCTGCAGCTAAAAGTCGTGGTCGTAGTCGAGTAATACACACGGCGACGCATCAAGCAATGCATTTCCAGCAAAACATGGCCTGGCTTTGTATAAATTTCTCCGGGAGGTCCCTAAAAAATACAGCTCAGTAACTAGTATTCTTAATTTGTGTAGGAATTTACTAATTGTACCAAATAACTGACGTCATGATATCAGACCGTGAAAACAACAGTTCTCTGCTTCTCGAACTATACAAGAAGGGCAAAACTAGAAATATTCCATAGAAGCTCTCTCCACACTATACAACCGTCTCCCGTCTCGAAGCTAAGACGCTTGTTACTCCAAGTTTGCATTGAACCCCGCAGCACCCTCCTGGGGGATCAATGGACAATGTGGGTGATTTGTCGGGTGACACCTGTGTAATAGGATCGCGTTTGTATGGAGGATATAGTCCTCCTGACAGTTTTCGGTCATGGCGGGCAATCTTGGTAGAGATTAGCCATCGGCGTGGGAGATATTAAAGTGCACATATGTGCGGGCTGGCACAGGTGCACTCTCTGTTCCTTTACTCTCATAGTCCGATGGGAATGTAATCCGATACGACCGGAGAGAAATCAGGCGCAGGACCAACGGCTTAACGTGCTTTCCGAGGCACGGGGGTATCATACGGGCAACTTACAATCTCCGGGCTACTACTGAGAAATTCCTAGTGGAAAACCCCAATAGCACTTTTTGCCCGGCCTGGGAATCGAACTCAAGACCCCATGCTCAACAGTCGCGCTTGCGACTACGAGACCAAAGGGGCAGTCGTATGTAGGATATGACATAGCCAGACGTATGAGGCGGATATGTGGATGGAGATGATGCAGATCTTGTGTTGGTGCATTGTGAGGGATGCTGGAACAATACTGGATGTTCTGGTGTTTGATTACTAACAAGACGACTGTCTCTCCTAAAGGGTTAGGCTAAGGCGTGTGCTCATATTTCGACTGTTATGTTTCAGTGTTATGTGATAGGGTGAGCCTATTGACATAAATCGATCAAAATCAATAATTCAGGGTGCTACTGAGATGGAAATATCCAATCATCATCTGCCTAGCCTTTTCCCAAACTATCTTGAGGTCGGCTTCCAGTATAATCGGATGCAGCTGAGTACCACTATTTTACATGGTGATGTCGAACCTTAAAGATCGACCCGTGCGGCTGTTATTATTTAGCCACGAGGTCCTCCAATAATACTTAAAATACTTTTCATAACTTAAGAAAAAGCCTTCTGCTACTTTTTTGGTTAAGAAGAGGTTAGGAGTATGTAACAATCGAAGCTGTTGGCGTATGTACGTGTGTAGTATCAATTTTGCCCAAAAATATTGTGTATAGTGACTAAAATAGTGATGGATATGAATGCTGATGGTTTGAGAAGGAGAGGAGGGTCAAAGAAAAGATGGATGGTGGGAGGAATGATATTGAAGAGAAAGGAGTAACTGATGCCATTCCGTCTGACAGGGGAGAATGGAAGAACCGTTTTGCGCTGACTCCTAGTAGAATATGACAAAGCCAGAAAGATGATGAAAGGCTATTTAGTTCTTTTTTCAGAGCCAGCTTATAAATTCACGAATGAGAGAACTGAGCAGCAAAATCTTTAGAAGTTCTAACAAAATGAATCATTGGTATTGTTAGTAAACTCTGCATAATGTAAAATGTCACAAACTCGCCTTTATGAGAATAAATGTTATGCAAACACTTCATCCAAACATGCTACATGCTAACTTGGAACAATGCTTATTTACTAATACTTTATAAACATTGCTTCTCAGACGTGTCCATTCCATAAATTAACACCAACCGTAACAATTTATAAGCTAACTCAAGAATTGTTACATTATACAGGCTGTTAAGTTAAACGAGGAATAAAATATATAAGTGTAGGTAATTCTACTCAGAAAGTAAGCAATTGAATGGAATAAAGAATTTGAGTTTGAGTTTGAATTTTTATCATCATTCTCTTGCCACGCGTTCTGAGACTCATCATCTTCCTGCCCTTGTCCCATTTTATTTGGGGTCGGCGCAACACGTCTCTGTCCTCAATTCTCCTCTGTCATTCGTCATGCTATCATTTACTCTTTTTTGCTTCATATACTTTTTCACACAATCCATCCATCTTTTCTTTGGTCTTCCTCTCCATCCATCCTTCTGAGATTGTATCTAATTAATAATCTCCTTACTATGTTGTATCTACTACTATGCTGAATAAACTATTGGAAGCATTCAAGACTTGCTTTCCTCCTCGGACACTGTAAACTTCTGCCTGCAACTTTGTCAGGTTATCTCAATTCGGTCGGCACAGCATGTCTTCTTCTTCCATACTTCTCTATTCGATCGTCATCTCATCAGACAACTCCTTTCTTGCTAAGTGTGGATTTTTTATGAAGAAATAAAAAAATACATGACATTACACCTGTTATACCCGAAGGGATAGCTAGAGATGTGTCTGTGTAGCTACACCAAAATTTCGCCAGTTATTCTTAAACCCCATTGCCATCAGCTGGGCCCAAACTCTGAGCTGCTGCTAAGAAATTCGTAGATGAAAATATTTCTCCAATCTCTATCTTTTTTTTTTCAACAAATGGAGCTCCCATGGTAAGACCTATATTTCATGAGTCTCTTTAAGTATGTCTCTCGTTTAACCCAACACCTTGTATTTAAATATCGTAATATTAAATTTATCACACCGTCGATATGCACACTGTGGTCCTAGTATATATATTGGACAGACGACGCTCCATTATAATGAATAATGGCCGCCGGAGTAAACGAGGAAGTGTTAAAACAAATATATTAATGAGAACAACTGTCGCTATGTTAACAGCTGCTGCAAGTGTACGGAAAAACATACATATTTGTTATTTGTTGTCTTCCGTTTGTCACATGAAATGACTTGCTTTCTACTAAACGACCAAGGTCGGAAAAATAGTAAGTAAGAACGACCAAGAAAAACTAAACGAACAAGCAAAAAAATCAACTAAAATAACGAAACTACCAACAAACTATAAAAAGGGCATCAAAGACTCCTCCTCAACGCTAGCTAGTACTGTGCCCAAGAGACTGGCGGCAGCGTTGCCACGTAGAATGGCAAAACTTAGCCTCTGGCCACGGTAAAAGCCTAATGTTGCAAAAAGCATCTCAGTTCCCGTCGTACCTAATCACTGCATCAGTTTACCACTAAACCTGAATGTGGGGACTTAACGTGATGGAATAATATTTTAAGTTATAGTTACAAGTTTATACAGATTTTTGGATAGCTCGTTCTCTTAACATAAATGTCGTCGAAATTAAGATCTTTTGGTGAAAAGGCAAAGGAAAAAGAGGAACTCAAAATCTATTAGCCCAAGGCCCATCTTATAGCTTTTGATCAGGATGATACTTGTCCTGTAGCTCTGTTTTTAAAATTAGGCGCGTCGTCTACGCGGCCCGCTTTAAATTCAAACATATGGCGATGTATGGGAGCGTTTAGCGAGCATTCTAACTGACTGTGATTTGATCCTGCAATTGCTGATTCGCACGCCGGTCGCAGTACCACCAGGTTACTTACTTCACTGACACTTAGTCTAAAATAGATGTTGTATTCTAATGCATGATGTGATAGTTGTCAAACGTTTTAAGAAATTTGTCCCATGTCGGGGTACAAGATCCGCCGCGGGCGTTCGTTGCGTCTCCGTAAACGGAAAATACGCCGGACGCGCCACGCGACTCGCCTCGCACCGCGCCGTCCGACGAGCCGCATCTGCGTAAATGAGCACTTAGGGGACTTACCTCAAACGACATCCGCGTTAATCACTTGTTTTTTCCTTCGCATGAGTACTGTCACGGTGACTAGTGGCATGCTGTAAGCTATTTCTTTCATTTGTTTTTATTTTTCACATTCGGTCACATGACACGCATTAACCTAACCTTGTTGCTTTTCTTATGAGGTCTTCTCAGAAATTAGATTTCGCTGAAACAAATGTTCTATTGTCATACCTTCCTTGAAAACAATTTCAAATGGTTTTTATTAAACTATCAATGTCCGCGCAAAGCGTTCAATAATAATGTTTACATGAGTAGCATGTGTTCGATCTAATAAGACAAACAACACGTGTCGTGATTCGCAAAAAATGTGTGTTTCTATAACGAGGGCTCAGTGTCAATCGCCTTTGGAGATAAGCGCCTTGGACATTGAGGAGATGTGGAGAAAATCTGAAACTGCCATCGTTACGGGGGAAGTTTTTTTCAGTTGGAACTATTTGTTTGGTTGTGGAATATATAACTCTTTAAACTAATCCCGTGGTGCTCTTATTGATGTTTGGCCAGCTGCATCTGGACACATGTCAAAGTCGATGTCGTACTTTTTCAAGCACGAAGTTACCTACATGGTTTGTGACAATTACTAGTAAGTCGTTTGGTGTAACAAAGACCTAATTTCACTTTTTTTTTAAACAAGTTAATTCTTTCAAAATATTCGGAATTAAGCCTATTTACACCGAGAGAAGCATCATCATCATCAGCCTATAATGTTCCCACTGCTGGGACACAGGCCTCTCCTCTATGAGAGGGAGTAGGCTGTAATCCACCACGCGGGCCCAGTGCGAGTTGGTAGATGTCACATGTCTTCGAATTCTTAGTTCTACGACATTCCGGTTTCCTCACGATGTTTTCCTTCACCGTTTTGAGAGAAGCAGTGATGAAATAAATTACACAAAGTAATGCGCCTGCCTGGGTTTGAACCTACGACTTACAGCTCGTCGTTGGAGTTAGAGAAGCATCAACATAATTGAATATGTGGTGATTTGCCAAAAATCAAGATGATCGAAATAAGTCACTTCAAAATGTATCTTTCAGTGGCAAAGGGAAATGCCCATAAAATGCCTGAAATGGACAAAAACTACGAAAATTCCTAAATTTAATTTAAAATAAAATATGTATAATGAAATAATTCTCAAGTTTGTTTAAGTAGGGTATAAAATACAGGAATCATTGAAATATTTAACTTGATATCCGTTTAAGTCATTCTTATTTTTATTGAAGGTTAGTGTTTATTTGACACGAGTAAGTAACATTCAGCCAAGCAGGAATCGTCAAATAATCCCTAACGAACTATTTTATAGAATTAGTGCACAGTTATAATTATTTTAATATAATTCGACCTATTTGTACCATAAATATAATTCAATTAATATACGCATGTCAATATTAACTAAAATCAAATTATTTTAAAGAGAAAACTTATCGTAGGCTGTATGAATCACATGTCCTTTGCCTTACTGACAGTTTGACATTAAGTACTGCATTTTCGATTGTTTGTTTACTTGGTTTTTTGGTTTTGCGCTTGCAACTTGCTTTAACTGACCTGTTTTCAATACGGCGTTGTTGAGTGTTTTGGACTTGTGCCCCGTGCACATTTAAAAATGGATAAAAACCTGCACTGTGTTAATTGTTATCCTTAACCTGGACTCAACCTATATTTCAGAAAAAAAAAATTGTAACTGACTTCTACCCACGATATGTAGTAATTTCATTGTTGTTCATTTCAGGAATCTTTTTATATGGCGTATGGGCATTACCCTTTGGATTGCATATAATTTAAAATTTTTGAAAAAACCGCTCCGGCACTATGGCAACTAAAAGGGACTAAAACTTATTTCGGTTAACCGCTTGGGCAACATTTGTTGCCTCGTAGAATTGCTCCACAAAAAACGCTCTAAAAATTCAGTTTTTCGAGAATATCAGGATTTTTTTTGCGTCTCGTACGGAATTTAATACTGTACCACTACAGTATTAAATTCCGTGTCCATTGCTAAAAGACCAAGTATCCAAGCAGCAATAATTAAGCAATTGTTTCACTAAATAAGCGTTACTTTGAAGCAAAACATTGTTAATAGAACAGGGTTGAATAACGTCGAAACTGGCAACACACACGAACGAGACAAGCTTAGTGATGTTGCTTGTTACTCTTCTGAATCTTTTTAAATTGTAAAACTGGACAAAAATTCAATCTAAAATAATTGTTAAGGGTGTTTTTATCGGAAAGTATAAAATAATTTATCTAAATAGGTACTTAAGTAGGGCTTTAAATTCAAACCAACCCTTTTTCGCACTACTTTAAACAATTGAATTCAAGCATTTAACATTTACCAGCAACCATATTGAAGTATGTAACAATGTTATCACTTAACCATTTTAAATAGACCATTAATTGAACCAACTGCCTAGGAATTTACGATCAGCTTATCTAGACAAGTCTGTTGTGGCACTAAATTGATTATTGAGTGTCTTACTAAGTTTTGAATACGGTGTTGTAGGAACTCCATTTTTTTAGAAAATTCTTAACTTTGGAAGGAATCATCGTATCATTCTCCTGCCCTAATCCCATTTTATTTGTGGTTACCGCCGCATGTCTTCTTCTTCTATACTTCTCTATTACTTGTCATCTCATGATTCATCTCCTTTCTTGCCATACTAATATCATCCTTAACACAGTCCATCCATCGTTTCTTTGCCCTACCTTTATTTTTATACCCATCCACATTCATACTCCAAATTACTTCACGACATTTTTCTCATCAAACTTTAGAAGGAATCGTCACGCGAAGTACAGGGTGTTGTGGGGCAACTTGGCACAGACCCTGCTCAACGGTGAACTGTAAATCTACGATAGGTTAAGTTGATCAAATGTAAGTTACTGAATGTTGTCAAACGCAAATATGGGGAGCTTTTTTTTTACTGATGGGAAATCATCAAATGACCCGTCCTGCTCTGGGCGGAGTGGAAGGGAATGTCAGACTTGTACTGACTAAAACCCATCCATGTTCCTTCTTAGCCCTTTGCGTTCCAGGGCCACGGACCAGCGCAGCCCTGGCAGGCATCGGCCCTCTCGGAGTCCTTCAGATTTGCTGATATCTTGAGGCGCGCGTGGAACGGGAACGCACCGTCGACACGGCCTGTCGTCATAAGACGGACCGACGGTGAGCTAGCCCATTACTCACCGTCCGGGCCTGCGAAATATGGGGACCTTAGAAAGATATCGGTTGGCTAGATTTAAGTCTACAGTTATTATATAGCTATTCCAGCCGCAGCAGTTATGCTTCTTTATGCATCTTGATAATAAATAAGTTATTTTTCATCATTCATAGTAGGAAGCTAAACCTCACTAATCCAGTTCCAGTGGAAATTCAGAGTCGGGCACTAGTTGCCTGGCATTCCCTGTTACATTCTTTGTTTAGTTATTTATTTACTTACATGTGTATTATATTGTGTGCACTTGTGGTATGTGTCAAATAAAAGTATTTTCTTTCTTTCTTTCTTGTTACTGAATCGTCTCAATCCAACTCAATCACACAAACTAATAATGTAAATGAATTCAAATTACGTTGATATTATATTTCTGATACGTTTACTAAGCCACAGGAGCTGCGGTAGCACACCACAACTTCTCAAAATATTCAAAGCCATGACATACTTACTAAATTAGAGTAAATATACTTTCAATTTTGCGAGAGCATGAAAAAAGGTTCGTAAAATTCAGCGAGGTTGTAGCTTTCTCCTAGCATGCTTTGATAAGAGTATGGAACATGAATGTTCAGCTCGTGGCTAAATAATAACAGCCGCACGGGTCGCTCTTTAGGGTTAAGCCGTCCGTTGATGGGTGACCAAAATTGCATACCAAGTTTTCTCCTTGCCTCGGAAAGCACGTTAAGCTGTAGGTACCGGCTGTCATTTGTAGATCTTTGACAGCCGTTACGAGTAGTTAGAAGCCGAAAGTTAGACATCCAGTCTTACCGAGGGGTATCGTATTACCCAGTTCCTGGGTTGTGGAGGTCAGATAGGTAGTCGATTCATGTAAAATACTAGTACTCAGCTGCATCCCCTTAGACTGGAAGCCGACCCCAACATAGTTTGTGAAAAGGCTAGGCAGATGATCATGGAACATGAATGTTCAGGGATCTACAAAGGTAGCACCAAAGATACAACATACAACATTCGTACTATTTTCCCACAAAATGCAACAGTAGTTCCTGTTTTATTTCTCAGTGTAGTCACTTGTTAACATTACTGCAAAAATGTACTTTTAATTTAGACATTGTAAGTTAATGGTAACTCAGTAATCGTTCATTTCCCGTACTTAAACTTGAATGAAAACGCTGGAGAAACGACATACGATCGCTTTAGGAAACATATTTTATGAAGTAAATGTGTTTCTTTTAATTTACTTTAAATTCTTATCTAAACCACTGTTTGTGTTTAAGAAAAGAAAAGCAAATAGAGTCATGTAAGAGTGACAATAGTCTATGCTAAATAAAACAATGCACTTCGCAACGAATGTTTTTGACAAAGAAACTGAGTAAAAGGCTTGAAATTCTAAGTCTATCATTGGTAGTAGATTGCGACAGGTCTGTTGGGAGCCGGCTGCTGATTGGAATAGATGAGAAGGTGGAAGGAGATAGTAGTGACCACAAATGGGCGGTTTGGTAAATTGGTAGACCATCCAGCAAGCAGCATCGCAAGCAGCATCCAGCAAAGTGCGGACGCCTATGACTTAATATCTAGCAGACAACTGCGTTAAAAGATAGCAATAAATAGTTAAATACACACTGCCTTGTTGGTCAAGTGGTCACAATCGCGACTGCTGAGAGGTCCTGGGTTTAATTCGCATGGACTTAAACAAAACTGGCAAAATGTGTGTATAGGGTATCCGTCGGGGATTGCAGACGTGGTATTACGTTAAGTTATAAATTACTATTCAAATTATGTTACTTACTTATACTTTGTCAAAAGATTTCCGGCATGTATAATTGAAGGAGACAACCTGCTAACATATTTTATGTCCTCCATCAGAATGCACATTACTTCAGAAGCCAACATTAAAGTTCACGTCCCTATACAACACGAGAACTAACCCATTTTCCTTACAAATTATAATATTACAATGTAAATCAGCAAACAAAATGTAATACACAACATTTACGAGACATTATCATTTCGCATTCAAGACACAAAATAATATCACAAATTAAACTGCCGACATAAATCAGTACGTCAAGTTATGTCCAATAAATAACATAGAACGGGTTTACCGTAGTTCTGAGCATGAGGTTGACCATTAGATAACCGATTTTATGCGCTTGCACATCTATAATTTATGAGAAAAACATTGTAACTCTGTTCCTGTTGAAAGACAAAAAGTTAGAGCTGCATTGCTGTGCTACGCAGCCAATTTAAAGGATGTATTATTATGATTTGATGTCGCAAAGAATAAGATTATGAAGGGATTTGGAATTTGTTTCAGTTTTTTTTATTTAGTGTTGACACCTACAATTTTATTTAGTTTACATGGCACATTACAAAGTCATTATTTATTTGCCAGCCATAGACGCAACGGAGTAAATTACTTGGTATAGTTTTCAAATGGTTGTTAGTTACCATGGTGTATATTTCTTACTGTATTTCAGTCGGTTGTTTTACGTAAAGAAATATCTTTTTTGAGATTTATCTATGCAACAAGATTAGAACAAAATCAGTTTACCTATTTCCAACAGTTTTGCAAATAAAACACTGAAACTGATACCCGTCTATTTTCGAATCGGTATCATTCCGCCACAATTTATTCGATTCTAAAATGAATTAGTATCGATATCAGAATACTATCGGTTTTGTACGAAATGAATGCAATGTTTGAAGTATTTGATATCTGTCGGTAACGAATTGGTTTGGAGCTCGATAGAGCTATTTATGCTGTCTTACAATTGGCTACAAACTATGGAGTGTATTGCTACTGCGGAACATAGATAAGTGGTGTCGGGAGTGATATGTTTTTGGATGTTTATTGTGTAAAGATAAATAATAGTCAGCAACGCGTAGGCGGTTTCTTGAGGACCAAATTGTGGCAGTTGTAATTTTGAATGTCGCTTTATGCCTATTTGAAGCCTAACTGAGGGGAATTTTTGTAAAGGCTCTGTATGGTGTCGGACGTAAAGAATAGCACCATCCCATATCTTCCCGTGGGTGTCGTAAGAGGCGACTAAGGGACTTGCCAGAGAATGGGCAGCAGCGTTCTCTGTGCTTTTGTGACAACCGTACTGCGATCGCCAACCCACCTGCCAAGCGTGGCGATTACGGCAAAACCCCCCATGTTATGTCAATGTGGCGAAGCTTGGGTGAGGCCTAATTCCAGCAGTGGACGTCTTTCGGCTATAATGATGAGGGGAATTTGACTGACTATGTTATCCTGTAAATCGGATTACAGATATTTTGGGTCAGAAATAGAAAGATCGAGCAAAAAGCAGTATTAAGTGTTAGCTTCCTTCCTCGTTCAAGATATTGTTCAGTTACGCTTGGCTCAGCGTCAACGCTAACCAATAAAAAAAAATAACGACTATAATAAATTAAATGTCACATTTATAAATATCAAAAATCAGTTTTATTATTTATTGGAAACATTAATTAATGTAATTAATCCATTAGCATATCATTAAGTTCCAGTAAATCAAGTTAACATTAAAAAACTTTTTTTTTTCAGAATTCATTTTTTCGCTGCTTGTGCATTATAGTAAAGACCTGCATGCACTTGGCTCATAAAATGAGTATTTTACATTGACTAAATGATTTAAAATAACTGAGTTTTATTTCCAGCAACCATGTTATTATTTCCTTGTCTGTTTATTTACAAAATACACACTGTTTTAACAATAACTCCTTTAAATAGAGTTTTATGACTTACGTTGCAGCGTTGCGTTGCGTTGTGTTGTTGCGTTATAGCTGTTACATTTAATTTTATTTCTTTAATTTTCAGAAAAACGTTTAAGTAATGGTCTGGTGGTGTGTGGATTTTTTGTTATGTTATGATGAAATGCAAAATATAACAGCAAAAAAAATATCTGGAACAGGTTACGGATGCTCAATATTCGTTTAAGTTTTATTTAAAAATAGAGAGGATAAAGGTAGAAAAACTAATTAAAAATCTGCTTTCTTTGCCCCTTTCAACAATAAAAATCAAAATTAATTTAGACAAGCAAAACGCATTCGTGCCTGCCTGTACTTGTATATCACCCTCTCTGATACAACGCCCATGTAGGCACAAACCTCCCCATTCCCATACTCTATGCCAAGACAGCGGCGTTGCCATTCAGTTAGATTTACAACAACAGTGACGTTTTAACGATAATGCGTATTTACGAGTATTTACGCGTAGTTATGCGTATTTATACGTATTTACGCGTATTTACTGCCGGCGAGAAAGCCCGCCTGTTTAATTGTCGAATAAAATTGAAATTTACAACCTTTGATTTATGTGAATGCTGCCGCCTATACGTTTTACGAGTTTTTATGACTAACGTGGAGGAAGGATGAATGAGTTGTTTGACGGATTAAAAGGATGAGCTTGTGAGCTTGTGATACTGGCTTGATATAAGACAGCAGGCCTTATTTGGTGAACAGAGGCAAGTTTGGATCTTGAATACACACTAAATATCATGGAAAAAGTGGAGGAAATAATTTTCAAGATTCGAAGTTTATCTTTAAACGTTAAAGACGTCTACGCGTTATTTGGTCTGATGACTGATTCAGACTGCGTAACAGTCGGTCTAAACAATTAGTAAATTTCGTCAGAATTGACATGTTTTCGGCTTAGAATTTCCATGATCGTTATTGTTTGTGGAATGTGAGTTTGTTTAGGCCATTAGTACTCAAATTCAAATATGTTTATTTTGTGAGACATAGGTAAAAGTAAGTAGGTACCTGGACTCAATTTTATGGATGTTCAGAATATCTTCTAATGATCACAGCGCCTCTTATGTTTTTTGCTCGCCTGCTCTGTCCCACTCCTGGGAAAAGGCTTCCCTCGACTTCTTCCATTTCTCGCGAACCCGCGCGTCTTCCTTCCAGTTCGGACGGAACCTGTCCAGTTCGTCCCACCATCTCGTTCGTGGCCTGCCACGACGCCACCTCAATGTCACAGGGCACCACTTTCCTGCTATATTGGCCCACAGTATGACCCGGCAGCCATTATGTATATTCCGCCTAGTTCCATTTGAGTTGGGCAGCCGTTTGAGCCACATCAGCTATATATGTTTTGCATCGGAGCATCTAAAACAGGGAAATAATTATGTAGTTACAGAACATTCTCATATACAGTTCTCTGCATTCCCTGTTTTTCTCTAGGATTCATAGTATGACTATATGCCGGTTAGATAATAGCTTAGGGACACTTCATATAACTGTCATGTTACAATTAAATCAAATCAAGCTCGCTGACAGATCTTAATGATTAAAATGACGTGTTAATTGACAGACGTCATTAATTAGGGAATCTAAAGGTTGCATAGCTGCGGTAGTTGGCTTTCTGCCTACCCAATGTGCTAACACATCGCTAACAATTTTTACGACCACATCAAAGAGTGACATAGTAACTATAAAATTCTATTACCTACATCTTCGGCTATACTGGGTAGGGATTGTTTAAGAAACGAATTGGCTGTCTCGTTTCAAATTGCAGTGAAAAGACTGAAAATCTTCTTAAATCCTAAAAATCTACTAGACACAGTACTTATAAGCTGAGTTTTTCTGTAATAAATTGTGCACCCTATCCTAGAAGAATCCCTTAATATTGCAAGCATCTGAAGCATCATCATCATCATTTCAGCCGAAAGACATACACTGGTGGGCATAGGCCTCCCCCAAAGCCACATTGACATAATCGCCACGCTTGGCAGGCGGGTTGGCGATCGCAGTACGGTTGTTACAAAAGCACAGAGAACGCTGCTGCCCATTCTCTGGCAAGTCCCTTAGTCGCCTCTTACGACACCCACGGAAAGATATGGGATGGTGCTATTCTTTACGTCCAACACCATACAGAACAGAATACACATAAATAC
Organism: Cerastis rubricosa; assembly: GCA_949152445.1. Taxonomy (NCBI): domain Eukaryota; kingdom Metazoa; phylum Arthropoda; class Insecta; order Lepidoptera; family Noctuidae; genus Cerastis; species Cerastis rubricosa. Next base: position 22,004,302 of record OX424532.1, read on the forward strand.
AGAAGCATAGCTTGCATCAATACACGTTTATTACTTACTACTTTCTCCAACCTAGGAACTATTTCAAGGCTCTGAGTCACAAGACCAACATGTCTGTGTTTTACAGAGGCGGCACTAGCGAGTCATCTATTTAAACAGTCAAAGGCCACAATTACCAACAAAACAAAATGGTCCCACTACGATACTACAGGGTGTAACCGAAAGGGTATATACATACTTAAGGATGTGCTACGGACCATCAAACTGAACATGTTTCTCCATCGGACAAACATCGTAATAGCGAAAAAAATATCAGTTGCCCCATACATTGGATCGAATAGGTTTTGTAATTTTGTATGGGAAGGCTGACATTTTTTTCGCTATTAAGATGTTTGCCCGATGGGGAAACATATTCAGTTTGATGGTCTGTAGGACATCCTTAAGTATGTACATATATACCCTTTCCGTTAAACCCTGTATAAGTTCTACGATCGTAATATTCCATTAATTCACGACGATAATAAAGTTCAATTGTTACGAGTCCATAAAAATATTGAACGGTAACTAGTATCGTAAAAATCTTGGGCTAATAAACCTATTTACAATGACACGGTTTTATTACGAAACGTCCGATGTTCTGTTATTGATTGGTATGTGTTGTTTCAGTATTTTATTTATTGATTTATGCTCGTGTAATAGTCAGCAGTTGGTAGTAGGTGTCATTAAATAATAGTGAATTCTTTATGTAGCTAAATAACTACAGCTGCACTTCTTTAAAGTAACGCCTGCCGAGGTCACACCTGGATGGGTGGCCGTCCCTAGTATACCAAGACCGCTCCGTGCATCGGAAAGAAAGTCAACAGCGTTTATTAGATATCAGAATCTCGAAAACCTGGTAACCAGTCTTTCCTGGCAACCTGGCTACACATACAAAAAAAAGGTATGACATGGCAATTTATAGAAATACAAGGCTTTTCCTTTGAACGTTTTTCCGTGTATATACGTTAACATTATTATTCTTTGTTAGGTTCACTGACATTGATTAAATTATGAATTTGTTTTTCTACTTTTGACATGTATAATTTTGACATTTATTATTTTATATTACATTGAAATTATTAATTGAAAAACTCAATTTTATTATTCAAAGCATTTGCACGCCATTGTATGTGGCAAACATGTCTGAACCATTTTTTTTTATTTTATTTATGTTATCTTACATGCACTTTAATTATTGTATGAAAACACATATTTATGCAAATAAATATATCTTATCTTATCTTACGTCTCTATCAATATTTTTGGTACCGCTTTTCATAGAAACGAACTTCACAATATGCACCCATATAGCGTTTTCTTTAACATTATTACTATGGAAGATACATTTAATTATGTCCGTAGCCAATATTATGATATTACAACATTACGGTACGCAAGCAAGATACAGTTAAAATAAAACGCAATCAATACAATAAAAACGTGATTATTTCTCAGTAATAAATTGTTGTTAACAATAACACTACCATTTACTACTATTAATAATTTAAAGAGTTATGTCAGTTATTTATCGCTGAGTTATTTAATGATTGCTGGATACTTTAATTATGTGCTTAGCTAAGTTGACTAAGTTTATCTGTGTACTTCATTATATAAAACTATGTATTTAATTATGTTATAGGAATCTGTTTTTATTGAATAGTGTTAAGCCGTTTAAAACATTCTTGAAGAATTCTTGGATACGATGGATTCTTATCATAGCATTTGAAAAATCTCAAAACAAGCCAATGGATGGACCGTGATGCATCTACATTTTAACCATTCTATGATTTTAAGAAGGGTTTAAAAATAGTTTTTTTCATTCATGCCTCCGTTGGCATCGACGCGCAAACTGTGACCATTTCAAAAATGTTAAGTGTTGAACTTTTGTATGAAATACCAGATTTGTCATAATAATAGTCTATAATCATGTAATTTATTCATGGCAGCCTTTCTATCACCATCCAAAGTCCGGGCTTACTACTGAGAAATTTCTAATGGCAAAACCCAATAGAACTTTTTGCGCGGCTCAGCAGTTGCGCTGGCGACTACGAGACCAACGGGTTAGTTTCTTTCTTACATATGTACGCAAATACAATAAGTTCACGTATTTTCCTGTGGGATTGGTGGAAACTACATAAACCTTCCTGCTACGATCCGAATATATTCCTTACTAACTGGTCATACACACGCCGGCGCCGGTCGCGAGCACTGCTCACCTGACCTTACTGAAGAACATCACCATCAAGGTCAGTGCGTGGTATGTTTAATTTTGTAATATGAATGTATGTTTTTTAGTGGGAACATTATAAGCTGATTCTGATTATGCTAATAGTTTAAACTTCTATTTTATCAAAAAGAAACAACAGTCAAAACTTAATCTTCTGAATAAACCGCCGCATCCGAAACTTCTCGGCGCTCACCTCGACAGCAGTGGCCGACATGTTTGAGCGCCGCGCTATTTTAATTGATATGTCTCCGCCCGTTCGCAGCCAATACCAATTACACGTAGGGCTGCGCGCTGAGATAAATGTTAGCTATGATTAATTGTGAGGTGTGATAGCTTAAGGTTTCTTGCAAATGAGTTTGATTTAGAAAGAGGTGCTTGTACAGACGTCAGTACTTCAAGCTATCAAAATCTGTCAAATATCTTTAAAAGATTTTCAACTTAATCGTTAAAGAATTAGGTTCATGGTTGATCGGGAAAATTTGACAGTTTTGGGTAACTGGACGTGCTGTGGGTCTGTACGATGAAAGAAATTGGTTTAGTCATAAAAAAAAAACAATTACATGATTTGATTGATGTATGGAAGTAAACGTCAAGTAAGTCAAGTCAAGTAAGTAAGTCGTCTGTGTAGTGTCGGACGTAAAGAATAGCACCATCCCATATGTTCCCGTGGGTGTCGTAAGAGGCGACTAAGGGACTTGCCAGAGAATGGGCAGCAGCGTTCTCTGTGCTTTTGTAACAACATTACTGCGATCGCCAACTCGCCTGCCAAGCGTGGCGATTATGGCAAAACCCCCTCTTCTTGGGGGAGGCCTATGTCCAGCAGTGGACGTCTTTCGGGCTGAAATGATGATGATGATGGAAGTAAACACCAAGAAAGGATGATTTCCTTGGTTTGTTACATCACCTCATTGTTTTGCGGTAGACGACAAACTATTTAGATTTTTGAATGCATTTTCAGCATTAATTAAAAAAACGAGTTGGAACCCAAAGCTCGCACCTTTGATTTTTCGGATTCATGAGCGTATCGTGTAATTATCACTAGCTTCGGTGAGGGACGAAATCGTGAGGAAACGAAACTTGCCTGAGAGATATTTCTCGACGGCCATGCATAGTCAGAGGCCCACGGATGGCATAAAGCTCTGACATTAAGTTAGGCACTAACCACACGATGTTACAAAAGTTACAAGTTACTTTTTACAAATATCATGTCATAGCTAATCAAAGCTGTATACAAAAATCTTAAAGCTGTTTATTGCTTGCTGATAATATGAGTATGGGTCGAAGGATTTGCTGTACAAAACAATTATTAATTGAAAGTATGCACCGCACCGCACTTTGCCAAAGTGCCTACCTTCCAAAATGCCAAAGCAAAAAGCTTTCAAAACCGTCAAAGAAATAGCTCGATGCATCGCACACTCGTAGCTAACGTCGTTTGGGACTATCCGTATGCAATTTGGATCGTCAGTCTTTTTCCCGCCATCCATTCTGGGCTGTCAACCGCTGACGTTAGATTGAAAGGTGCATGATACTCTTCATCTGGTTATACTTGTAGCTGTGACGATGAAAAATGGATTGGAAAGACTGTGGAGTGGTGAGACTGACTTTCTGTTTTGGAGGAGGATATTATTGCTTTTTTCTTTGAGTTGATTTTTGCTTTGTGGGTGATGGCTTGTGTGGTTGATTGCCAATATGTTTTTGATTATGTATCAGAATCCTATAAATCATTCGGCAAACGTTACGCTTGAGAGTTTTTATAATTACATGTCTCGCGTCTGGGCGATTTAATATTTCCTTTCCCAAAGCTTTTATATTTATACACCTACATACAGAGTTATTTATACAAAGTAGACTACACCAGTACACAATTTTTGTTAGTAACTAGGGATTCAGAGCCTTCAGAGTTTCAGTAGATCGCGTAGACTATGATGTGTTATTGGACTTAGGGACCACGTATTTTTCTTATCACACACACGAGTGGACCTTTTATATCTTACTGTATCGCCTTCATCTAGAGGAAACATAAATAAAACCCAAGGAATTTTATATCAAAACTATTTCTGATAACCATAGCTCAATCTTATTTATGAATTCATAAAATACATAATATACAAGAGAGCGAACACAGTGAAACAATATGAAAAATGCAGTATTACTCTGACATAATCACATAACATGCGTTTGATATAAAAAGAAACTGCGATGTATGTCTGTACTATGTATGTCACGACACGCACAAAACGTCTATACACGAACCAACATAAATATTTTTGAAAAAATATGTTGCACATAAATATGGCCTTATCCGTCAATGAGTTGTGGTCCGAGTGACAGCGAGTCGCGACAAGATTAATCTGCTGTTCGTTTGTGTTAATTTTGGCAGGAATTGGTGAGTGTGCGATTGTGCCAATGTTTTATGGGCACTTGATGTCCTTTGACTGCATCAGCAAGCGAAGTTCGCGTAGCAGTTCACATCACAACTTTTTTCCATCAATACGCTAGGAAGAAGAACGTTTTATTGGACTGTTGAATAAGTATCGTTTGTCGGTTACTGAGTTATGGAGGTCAGACAAACAATCGCGCCGTACGACCAGAATTCGATTAAAGTCAGGCGTCCAATTCATCATCAATTGGCTCGGAAAGAGCTATACAGATGATGTCACTTAATAGCGAATAATGAAAATTGTGTGAAAATTTATTAAGGGAGATTCTGGAAATTGAAAATAATATAGTTACGCAGATGTATGGGGCTACATGTCGTTTGGTAATTTCCCCATTTCGCCAAATAAACAAAAGACGTGCAAAATAAGTGAAAAGCAGCGCCCTTTCGTAACTATTTTAATTTTCATACATTAAGTCCCGTTTCGTCACCCAAAAGTTTCAGGTACCTATGGTCTAACTAGGTAATTATAGGGCTTACATAAGTAGGTTCTATATTTGTTGCAATTCCTTTTTAAAAAGTAAACATTGTGTTCTAGGAACACCGGGAGAAAGACTTAGTCACGTACTGTAACATATTGGCAAGTCCTGCACCTTTTAATTAAAACACAATTAAGGGTTATAAATACAGGGTAGCATCACTGATACTTAGTAATTATCCCCCATTATGACTTCCGTGCTACAACCCCTTCTTATTTACAGCCAATTAAATTCTTTTCGTTTCTTCAGCACTATATTTAAACCGCTCCCTGCCGGCGGTGGGACCACGCCTCTAGAATGCGGCCGCCTGCGCCCGTCACGTTATAATTATCATTTAAATTGTGCCCACCGCGCTACCGCTCGACACTTGACAAATGTAATGACGATAGACCGTCGCTTCAAGAATTTTTATACTCTCATATCCACCGTTTTATATGATTGTGTCAGATCCCCTTTATATGCACGCCATTTTGCGTTTACAGCCTGCGTTCTATCAGCGGACTTTATGGCCCGACTTATAAGGCTGGTTATACAATGGCTTTTTATATTTTGTATGAAATAATATGTTTGTGAAAATGCACAGAAAAACTAAAATAGGTTGCTTGATGAATACCCAACAATGGAAACTTAGTACGTTGGGTTAAAGTTGAAAATTGTTTAAACGATAATTTTATTAGTCATTACATTGTGGTAATGATAAGTAGCGTAGTCAATGTTTTGCTCATAAAAAGCGTGATAGTGTGCACATAGATGACGTTCTATATAATTTCCATTTGATTTGAAGCCAGTTCTTCAGCCAGTGAGCGTTGACATTTTTATTTTTATTAATTTGTTTTATATTATGGTGGGGAACGATTAAGTTCTCGTTGAGCGTCAATTTATTTTTATTGTTGTTAGTTGAAATAAAAACTGTTTCATGCTGCGTTTGTTTTACTTTAAAATTATTTTTATAGCGATAGTCATGTGTATTTGACAAGTGAAGAATGCATAGTCGTTTTATGAGCCTCAGTGAGTCTTAAAAACCTAAGAATCATTAGTGTAATGTAGGTAGGCACTATATCAATCATTATTGAAGTGAGAACATTTTTATGTCGTCAGGACAGAAAATCTTTCTTGATACTTTTTTTAGGACGACTAAATTTTGTTTCGTTGTATTTTTTCTAAATATACTTTTGTTTATTTATTTCTTTACAAAAAGTAAAACAAACGTTTCGTTTCATTTTCGTTCAATGTTCCTTTAAGAACTCTAATTATAAAAGAAATAATATGTAGCCCACCGGTATCGGGATCCGGGTCCAAGCTACCAAAGCTTTAGAGAAAGGAACCTCCTAAAATTACGAGCCGTGTCCTGGAGTATGGCTTTCGCAATTTTTAATTTATTATGTACTTACCCAACTCATCATGATCATTAATATAAGTATTCTATCTTGGTTTGATCACTTTGGCTTCAGCATAACTTTATTCCAATAATTATACCTGCATGGCAAGCTATTCCCTAATACAAATTCAGCTGTCCTACGTAGGATAAAAGCACCAATTCATACCATACGACATTATATATTCACGTCACACGCTTTCGTATCAGATTAAAATTTTATTGCGAAACGAACAATTTATTCGTTTCTTAGATAACGTTTTATTTGTAATAAAAATACTTATTTAAATTATTCGAAGTGAAAATGAGTGTGTCAACGCGGCCGGGTACTTTATCGATCAAATTATTCGATGTATGTGATCGTATCAGGATCATTCTCTCACCATTAAAAACTCGAAAACTATACAAGTTTTGTCGTGTAACTCGACACCTCAGGTGTTTTAAGAAAGGTTTGGGATACACTGAGACTTTTAGACGTTTCACTTGAGAGTGTAAAAATTATGCGTATTTTTTTTAATTCTTATGGTTATTTATTATTTGCTGAGTTTCTGTCATCATCATCATCATTTCAGCAAAAAAGACATCCACTGCTGGACATAGGCCTCCCCCAAGTGTCGCCACATTGACATTTTGGGGGGTTTTGACTACATGACGAGTAATAGAGAATAATTCATCTCTTTATTATCATCTCTCATGTTGAGAGATCTTCTTCTTTGCGTATCCATGGCAAATACATATTTCAATTATTGATGAGAGATGATCATGCAGGACGTATGGAAGAAGAAGACATGATGCGCTGACCCCAAATAAATTGGGATAAGGGCAAGAGAATGATGATGATGAGCTGAGCTTGTGTATTCTTGTTAATTCTTATTTATCAACAAAGCAGCAAAGCAGTCCACTGCTGGACATTACCAATTAGACACATTTTCAATCGCACGCCATTAACATCGATATCTCTCAGCCAGCTTCTGTCAGCCACCGTGTCTTATTAATATGTAGAAACAAAATGCTTTATTTCCGCCCATTTATGGCATAACAACAGAACATTTCTGTCATGTTACTTTTTTTTGTGGCCTGCTCTGTTCCACTCCTAGGCAAAGGCCTCCCTCCAATCTTTCCATTTGTTGCACTCCTTCTTCCAGTTCTGACGGAACCTATCCAGTTCGTCCCGCCATCTTCTTCTTGGTCTGCCGCGACCAGGCAGGCACCAGGTTCCTGCTATTTTGGCCCACAGTTGTCCAGCATGCGGCTGACATAAATGAGTTGGGCAGCCTTTTGATCCACTTCAGCTGCATTTGTTCTGGAGTGAAGTATTGTGTTTCGAACACGATCCGTTAATTTAACCTTTAGTATAATGTGCTCCATGTCATCAGTGTAAATATTGTTTGGTGAATTCCTTTTCTTTTAAATGCAAAGTAATTGCAAGAAGTAAATCATTGATGTTCTGTTTTAAGAATGACTGGGCAGACGCAATATTGCATTACTTAATTTCTACAACTATATAAATAGCCATAATGGCACTGATAAAATCTAATCTCCAAGTCCAACAAAACAAGGTGTAAGGGACAGCGACGTTGTTTCGGGAGGTTCCTGCACCGAATCGGGCGGGAGGAAACGCCCGGGTGTCACCACTGCGAGGATCGGCCGGAGGACACGGTGGAGCACACTGTGGAGCTATGCCCCGCTTGGGCTGAGCACCGCCGTGTCCTCGTAGCGGCGATTGGCGGCGGCGACCTCTCGCGTCCGGCCCTGGTTCAATCCATGGTCCGGAGCGAGAGGGAATGGGAAGCCGTCGCCTCCTTCTGCGAAGCAGTCATGCTAGCGAAGGAGGTGGCGGAACGTGAGAGGGAGAGAACCTCACGTCCCAGCCGCCGCGGGAGACGCCCCGGGCGTCGGGGGGCAACCAGTGGCCCCCGGCCACCGTAGGCGCGGGCCTGTGGACGGTGAGTAATGGGCTAGCTCACCGTCCGTCCGTCTTATGACGACAGACCGTGCCGACGGCGCGTTCGTGTTCCACGCGCGCCTCAAGGAGATGTCAGCAAATCGGAAGGGGTCCGAGAGGGCCGATGCCTGCCAGGGCTGCGGGTTGTTCGAAAGAGATACCGTGCCCCTGGAACGCAAAGGGCTAAGAAGGAACATGGATGGGTTTTAGTCAGTCAAGTCTGACACTCCCTTCCGCTCCGCCCAGAGCGGAAGAAGTCATTTGATGATTTACCATCCGAAAAAAAAAAAAAAAAAAACAAAAAAAAAAGGGACAGCGACGTGAAAACGCTTACCTACCCGCTTAAACTCCCCCACAAATGTGTCACGTGACACATGCTCCCGCCCCCGAAACATTACCAAAATACGACGATCGCAATGGCGCCATTTTTACATTTCGATATTATCGTTTCAACAGACTTTGAACCTACGATGTTTTTAGATATTCTTAAAGCTTGATTAATGAGGTTTATTTTGATATATAACACTATATACATTGGGTTAAAATAAAATAATACTCACGTTTTAAATCCAGGGAACTTCACATCACAACATACACAGTGTTACACAGAATGAAACTTGACACCTGACGTTTAAAACTTTTTTTTGACATTTAATTTTGTACGGCTGATATTCTCGTTGTTTTTGCCATAGACGCGGAATTTAATACAGAAAATATAGAGGGTAAAACCATAGATACAGCACGACGTGGAACATTTGTAAGTGAGTTTTTTCGGAACTAATTCTACGAGGCAACAAATTGTGCCCGAGCAGTAACTCGCAAAAAAATTTAAGCCCTTTTAGATACATTAGTGCCGGAGCGGCTGGGGAGCGTGGTTTAACTTCTCGTCCAACTTACTGCTGTGTCTCAAGACGAAAGTCTACGACCAGTGTGTGTTGCCAGTGATTACATACGGGTCCGAAACGTGGTCGCTCACAATGGGCCTCAACAGGAGGCTTAAAGTCACCCAAAGGGCAATGGAGAGGGCTATGCTCGGAGTTTCCTTGCGTGTTCAAATCAGAAATGCCAGAACCAAGGTTACCGACGTAGCCCGAAGAATTGCCAAACTTAAGTGGCAGTGGGCAGAGCACATTGCTCGCAGAACGTATGGCCGATGGGGCCGAAAAGTTTTGGAATGGCGACCGCGAACCGGAAGACGATGCGTTGGAAGGCCTCCAAGTATGAGGACCGATGATCTGGTGAAGGTTGCGGGGATCCGCTGGATGCGAGTCGCACGGGACCGGTCAATGTGGCGACACTTTGGGGAGGCCTATGTCCAGCAGTGGACGTCTTTCGGCTGAAATGATGATGATAAATTTTTCATCGGTAATTTAAAAAAAAAACGACTCCTATACACATGCCGTACTGAGTACGTAGTAAGCGTTTTCGAGTCAGTGTCCCTTACACCTTGTACATTAAAACAATCCACATACAACATAATAAAAGTAAGTCAAGGAAAACCGATGTTAAATTCTTTGCTGGTTCAATGCTAATCTTGATGATGCATAAGATAAGATTAATGGACTGATTGTCATTCTATCCTGCCTGTATGTATACTGCGGGTAATAAATTATGTTCTGATGACTGTAATCGATCACTTGTTCGTGTATTAACTGTTGCTGCTGTTTGCTGGTGGATGTAGACTTTTTAATTTTATCAAGACTCTTGTAAGTGACTCTTGAAGGAGTATTTTTTTTGTCTCGGATCATGGTTCTTAGCAGCAAGGGACATAATTGTGAGCTGGTATTTTTTTTAATCACTTTCATATGCAAGTATTTGGCATTTATGATACTGATCTTATTTATTAATGTATCTACACGCAAAACCTTTGACATTTTAATGATTATAATAAAAAAATATAGACCATTCAAGCACTTTTTTTTGTTTTTTTTTTAAATCTTGCCCCGCACTAGAATTTTTTTTGGTGTTTTGGGTGCGTTTACAAACATTTAAACTCGCATACACACACAGCCAAACCCGGAACAACTATCTGTAAGCCATAAAAATATTTGTTCCGTGCGGGGATCGAACCCGCGACACGCAGCACAGCAGTCGATTGCTCAACCACTGCGCCAACCGTGCCGTCTACACTGTAGACGTCACGGACGTGTACGTCTTATTTACACTGTAGGTATAATTATTTACTTATGATTCCATTTTTATTAAAAATAGAAACGAAAAACAATGGTCGTACCTTTTAAATAAAGTTTTGGAAACCAAAGTCCCTCTCAGTGTGACCCTCAAGACGACACACAACAAATAGTGTCGATAGTAATCGCCAGTTGTGAGTGTAAATATCGTCGCGATCCGTGCGATAACGTGCGGCTACCGTCCGTTTTATGTACGAGTTGTGATCGAGATAATACTACGATTTATACGTACGGGACAGCTACTTGAGATGTTTTACGTGATTTTACTTGGATGGTAGAGATGCGACGGTCCTTGCTTCGAGAGTAGTCGCGAAGTACTTTTGTATAGGGACTTAAAACACCTTCATAAAGAATACAGAATTATAATTGTTACATGTTGAATTGGTAACAGAATCAAATATGTAACACTTTAAATCTGTAACAGATATAAAAGGTTAACAGTGTTAATAAGTGTAACAGGTAAACGCAGCGTACTAAAGCTATAATTGATTTTTGCAGTTACACATATTAACACTTAAAACTACATATAAAAGGTTACAGTTTGATTCGGTAACATTATTGTATCTGACGGAGAAAATGTTTCCGTTCCGTTTTTAAAAAGCGTGACGGCAGCATAGACGTCACTGACACTATGTTCAGGGTGATCACTCATCTTCAATCTTCCAAGTAAAACACCACAAGTACACTGTATGACTCGTTTATTCAACCGACAGCGTAACGACTTATTTACATAGATCCGTACAGTTCGGCGGCTCAAGCAAGACTGACTCGATCGTTCGAGCAATCGCAACGTCCCCGACATGGGGGCGTGGCGGGCGGGATATGGGCAAGCCCTTTCCCCGCGGAGATCAGTATGTGCCCGTAACAACGGGCACCTCATTAGATTGCCATATAGGCTAAGGAATTTGGCGAGTGCGTGTAAAAGGCGCGACTCGCCAGTGTGTGGTTGTCATTTTGTCCGGTAGGAGGCGCCAGCGGCGCTGAGCGCTGAGCGCTTAGCTACGGTGAAACTTTACCGTAGCGAGCGCCGCTATCTTCACGCCATCTCGGCGGCCTGACATCGCCAGGTGAGACCTCCGGTTGCCCGGGGGAGGCCCAGCAGATGCAGGCCTGCCAGAGGTGGCTTTGGTGGCGCACCCTACCGTTAAGGATGTTGACCCCCGTCCGTTGCGTTCTCAGAGCTAGCCGATTACGTTCCGAACTAAGGGGTCGTAATGAATGTGTCTGAGCGGCAATGTACTTGTGTAACGCCGCTCATGTAGCGAACGAATAGCGAGCCCGCGCCGCACGTTCGTCACGTAAGTGTTAATGCATGTTGAGTCACATGGGTGTCTGGTCGGGCGCGTCGTGCCTATATTAACTTAGAACACGACGCGCTGACTCGATCGCCTACAGTGCGGCCGTATTTATAGAGCTCGACGTACGTGCACGTTTCATTTTAGGTTAAGTATTGAAATTACAATGATGACATTAATTTTACATCGTAATAAATTCAAAGTAATCAACTTATGGTTTTTAAACTAATTTTTAGGACAATTAAATGATTAAACTTAGTTATTCTAGGTTTTTCTAGACGAATTGTTGTAGTTGCGCCGATACGGCCATACTGACAGGCGGTGCGCGCTCTGCACCAGCCTCGTTGGTTCTCGTCGATTTTTGTGGATTCTCGTAGACCTGAAAGAATAGAAACAAAACTTCCTCTGAGTAGTACATCTGTAAACAACTTGCGTTGTTTTGTCTTTTGAGAATATCGATTCTGATAAGGTTAGTAGGTTCTCGGAGATTTTGTTAAAGGGTTCTCGGAGGTTCTCGTAGAGTTCTCGGAGGTTCTCGTAGAGTTCTCGGAGGTTCTCGTAGAGTTCTCGGAGGTTCTCGTAGAGTTCTCGGAGGTTCTCGAAGAGTTATCGGAGGAATATTTAGAATATTTGAATTAAGTTACTTACGGTTTTATTCTGATGAATTATTTTCACCCTGTAGCTGGTGGTTTTCTGGGTCTCGTGAAGTCGAAGGGATGGGCTTAATTGCACCAGACTCCTGATGACCAGGTGATGCATTTCCCGCCGATACGGTCACCTGTTCACCTGGTTGTGGCGCGCGGCGCAGCTGATCATGAGCCACCTTGCGAAGTCGCCCCCTGCCGACTACCTTCTTCACCAAATATCGGTCATTTTCTAGAACACACACTTCATAAGGTTCAGTAAATCATCACTAATGCATTTTTAAGAGTTGCAACAACCCTTTCTACTTGACCATTCGCTCGGCTAACTCCTGGGGCTATGGCGTGAATATTTATTCCAGCGTGGTCGCAATAGCCTTTAAACTCACCCAGGAACTCTCTTCCTCAATCGACTATTACCTGAATTGGTGCACCGAATAGATGTACAGTGCGTTTCAGAGCAGCTAATGCACTGTGTGGATTCTTGTTGCTAGAGAAGTAAAACAGAACATACTTTGAGAAAGCATCAATGGTAACTATAACGTACTGCTGATCATCTGGAGTTCCCAGCTTCCCAGTTATATCCATATGAATAACCTGGGAAGCAGCAGCCGGCTTTTCTATTGGGTGCATTTGGGCTTGTATAGCACCTGATCTTCCTTTTGATGTTCGGCATATCACACAGTTGTCCACAAATCCTCGAATTGTAGAACTCATTTTATCGAACCAATAAGTTTCCCTGATCTTCTGTAATGTCTTTTCCCATCCAGGATGTTTCAGTACTGTGTGAAAAGAGTTAATAATACTCCACTGGAAGGCTTTGGGGACGACTGTGCAAAGCTGCCGAACAAAAACAGGATCGTTTACTTTCCAAGTAAGTTTCCAAGGCGTAGCTCTCCACTGAATTGCCAACGCTAAGGCTATACATTATAGGCCGCAGTTCATCATCACACCGCTGTTCAATCTTGAGCCAATTCATGTCTCTTGTCATAACATTGACTGCAAATTCAGTCGGTTTCAAATTCAGTTTCTGCTGAAAAAGTCAGCATGTTGGAGACGTTCACCCTTGCGGTACTCAATTTCAAAGTCGTAATTTTGCAAGAACGCCCACCAACGATGAATCCTCGGTAAAAGGTCCTTCTTGTGTTTGGACGCTTTTAATGCATTGCAGTCCGTTATCACCGTGAATCTTCGTCCATACAAGTATTGGCGAAAATGTTTTATAGCTCGTACCACTGCTAATGTTTCCAACTCATAGGACTGGTAACGACTTTCTGTTTCGGTAGTCCTCATGCTCATAAATGCAACTGCATGTTGACGTCCGCTGATCACCTGTACCAGTACTGCACCATACCAAAGGCTACTAGCATCCGTATACAGCTGTATGGGTGCTTCTTCTTGGAATAATGTCAGCACTGGAGCAGACGTTAAGCATTCAATGATTGCGTTACGTGCTTTTTCGTAGTTGTCTGTCCATGTCCATTTTGCACCTTGTTTTGTCAGTTCATACAATGGTAACATACGTGAAAAGTCAGGAATATATTTCCTGAAGTATTCCGCTAGTCCATTGAACTGTCTCACCTGCTTGACAGTCTTAGGTACTGGAGCTTTGACGAGAGCCTCGACTTTTCGCGGGCTTGGTCGTACTTGTCCATCAGAAACTAAGTTTCCGAGGTATTCTATGGATCGTTTGAAGTAACTGCACTTGTCAGCGTTTATAGAAAAGCCAGCCTCTTGTAATGCTATTAGAATCCGCTCCAGGTGTGATATTCCTTCTGGAAAATCTGTACATTTGGACAGCACATCATCCAAGTACACCTGTGCAGCTGTCCCCAGCAATTACGTCAGGGCTCTGTTGATGCATCGCTGGTAAACAGAACAAGCATTACTCAAGCCAAAAGGCATGGTGAGGTATTCATATATCCCATCCGGTGTGACGAAGGCGGTCTTCTCTATCGAGGTTTCAGCGATAGGGATCTGATGAAATCCAGCTGCCATATCGAGACTTGTGTAAAAATGGCCATTTGGCAGCTGGTCAATCTGGTCGGAAATCAACGGTAGTGGGTGGTGGGATCACGTAGAGTATTCGAGTTGAGCTCTCGAAAGTCAACGCAGAGACGATCATCGCCATTCTTCTTTTTGACCAAGATAATAGGGCTTGAATAAGGTGATTTGCTTTCACGTATGATATTATGTGTCAATAATTCTTGAATTATGGTACGAACCTTCTCCCTTTCCAGTGGACTGAGGCGATATGGTCTTCTTTCGACAAATTTATCTGGGTTTTTCAGTCTGATCTCCAGTTCGCCTGTATTGACCAGAGTTTTAGGATATCCATGAATAAATAAATGCTCGTATTTATTCAGAAATCCATGTAATTGTGAGATTTCATCTTCGCTGATTAGATCACAATCTAGATTATTGAAAATAAGAGAATTCGTACTTACCAGATTGATAATTGTATTGTGAACTAGCTTCGTCCCGTTGGGTGTAATTATCATATTCAGATTGGTATCATGAATCAGGTTCATACCCACCAAAATATCTGTTGACATTTCATAGTCAGGTAATACCAGGCCCCTCAGAAAGTATTGCGAAAAAAAGTTTTTATATATGGGAGACTGGCCAGTTATTATGTTTTTCGAAAATATGATTATTTATAAGTAAAAATAAGTAAGTTCCAATTTCAAAATTTCCCTCCACATTTTTTGCGAGTTAATTCAAAGTATTGTGTCTCACTGAAATATGGATCTGCGCCGGGAACATTTTAGAGCTATGATTTTATACGATTTCAAGTGTCGCCTGAAACCGGATGAATCGTACGATAGACTTCAAATGGCATTCATGGATGAAGGCCCTTCCAAGGCAACCGTGTATCGTTGGTATAACGAATTCAAGCGCGGTCGACCAACTTTGGGGGATGACGAAAGAAGCGGTCGCCCTTTGACGGCTGTTACCGAAGAAAACGTGCTAGCAGTGAAAAATTTAATCCAAGACAATAGGCGAATTACATATCAGGAGATTCAACACATATTGAAGATTGGATCGGGAAGCGTTCACGAGATTCTACACAGCCATCTTCGCGTGAGGAGGATAGTATCACGCTGGGTGCCGCACAACCTCACCGATGCTCAGAAGCAGGCCCGGGTGGAATGGTGCCGTGATATGCTTAACAAATTTGAAGCAGGCTCGTCTCGGCGTGTTTACGACATCGTTACAGGTGATGAGTCCTGGATTTATCAATACGACCCAGAAACCAAGCGCCAGTCGACTGTTTGGGTGTTTCAAAATGAGCCAACGCCTACCAAAGTGAAGCGATCTAGAAGCGGGGGTAAGATTTTGATCGCTAGCTTTTTTAATTTGACTGGCCACTTGGTATCAATTCCCTTACGGGATCAAAGAAGCATTAATGCCGAATGGTATACTTCCAAATGTTTGCCAGAAGTTTTCTCTGTTATAAGCAACAAGCGACCAAACACAGGGCTCCGCGGGCTACTGCTCCACCACGACAATGCACCTGCGCACACCGCACTCAAAACGAGGGACTTCCTGGACAGCACGCCAGTCAAACTCCTGGGTCACCCTCCTTACAGCCCTGATCTAGCACCGTGTGACTTCTTTTTATTCCCAAAAATAAAAAATCAGCTCAAAGGGATACAATTTTCGTCGCCGGAAGATGCGCTGGCTGGGTTCGAGCAGGCTGTAAACGAGGTGTCTGCGGCGGACTGGAAAAAGTGTTTTGAAAACTGGTTTAGGCGCATGAATCTTTGTATAGAGGCTGGTGGAAAGTACTTTGAAAAGATTTAATAAAAATATATGTACGTATAGAACAATTTTTTTTAGTTTCGCAAAACTTTCTGAGTGTCCCACGTATGTAAAACTCCAGCTCAATACTGATGGTATCTATAACGCAAATGGTTGTAAGCTTGGTTAAAGATAGTGCTGGAAATTGTCCAATTCCTTTTAAATAGTTGACTGCTGGGCTCCTTTGACCTGGAAGAACTATAGCAACTGATTCTCGCATGATTGAGCATTCTGCCCCACTATCGAACACAGCTTGCAATGTCGTTTCTCCTATTTTGATGAAAATAGGAGCCAGGTTATTGCCTGCAACGTAATTAACGTTCGAAGTCAACGAGCGTTCCCGTTTAAAGCAAGTTTCATAACTGTGGCCTGTTTTCTTGCAATAGGTGCAAGTAGGTATGGTTAGTGCTTTAGGTTCCTTGTTACTAGTTTCGGGTATAGCCTCCGGAGGTTTAAATCTGCAATCATTGGTTGAGTGGTTTGTCTTTTTTTTTTACATATGCGGCATCTAGATGTTGATTGTTGAGCGTCCGTAAATCGTGAACGCTTGTTAGGTATTGTGGAACTTGAGTTTGGATGAGAACGTTTCTTCCGTATAGATGTTGCTACTGAAATCAGATCAGTTCAGGAACAGTGGTTGCTCTGGCATTCAGTAAATCGATGCGTAATCGCTCATCATTAACACATTCAATCACTGCCTCCACGGCGTGCTCATCTTCCCACTTGTCCTCGGTGACCCTTCTCCATAAAATCCATGCCTGAGACCAGAACTCGGCAATATCCTTTGAGGAATCATAAAAATGTTCCCTGAACATAACAATGTCTCGGGAGTATCTGTTCTCAGGTTCAAATGTGGTGATGATGTTCTTTCGTAACTCTTCCCAGGTACTACTGGTCACCATCCAATCATCGATCCACAGTTTCGCACGTCCCTTCAGCAGACTGCAGACTTTCATACGAACGTCGAAATCACTCAACTTATATGCCTCAATGGCTTGATCAATATGTTGACACCACTCACGTACTCCGACGGGTACATGGGTATCCGGGTCGAAAGATGGCAGGTAAATGCCTTTGATCCTTATTTTTGATTCGGTAGGCGGAGCACACAAACGCTCTGACATTCTCTGCATCATTTCCATCATCTGCATAAGGAATTGTGGTGGTATTCCGTCCATCCGCATTCCTTGATCAGGGTATGTATGCGGTCTTGATTGATTCATGGCTTCCATTGATGTATTGGAGACCAGTCCAGGCTCCTGACGCCGAATGTTGGCTGGTTCCAGTTGCTCAGGTGGTAAACTAGCTGATGAGGAAGTGGCTTGAGTAGAAATCTCTTGCGATCCCACTTCTGATGACGGAGAAAATGTTTCCGTTCCGTTTTTAAAAAGCGTGACGTCAGCATAGCTGACGTCACTGACACTATGTTCAGGGTGATCACTCATCTTCAATCTTCCAAGTAAAACACCACAAGTACACTGTATGACTCGTTTATTCAACCGACAGCGTAACGACTTATTTACATGGATCCGTACAGTTCGGCGGCTCAAGCAAGACTGACTCGATCGCCTTTTTTTTTTTTTTTTATATGAATGGCATCTCGCAGTTCAACCTAAGAGGTTGTCGTCTGCTTAACCGGACTATCCTGTGGGTGCCTTAAGAGTAAGGCCTCCAGCCAGGGCATAAAAACTTACAAACTAAGCGACTATACGCTGAGGGCACCCCCTGTGGGGTACGAGCCTCGGCTCAGGGCGTCGCTGGGGGAGGACTGCATGGGGACAGGCTGGATCTGAGTGATATCATTATTTAGGGGCTGATTTAAAACTACTGGCACAGCATCGCGGGCTGGCTCGAGCGAGGGTCGGGGAGGGCATGGACCGGGACGTCGCGACGGACCTCGACGGCGAGGTCGGAAAGACGGCGGTTTGTGTCTGTACTTTTTAAGAGTGCTAGTCTCTTTGCTACTCTCCTGGAGGAGGGTGATAGCATCATCGGGAGTGACGAGGGTATGCCGTGGACGGCGTACTGTACTAATGCGCGAGGGTTCGTAACGGGCGGCCGCTGCGATCAGGGGATTACGGTGTTTACTGGCGTTATCGAAGAAACGCTTCGAAAGACGTTTCATAAACTGAAGGACGGTGGGCATTCTAAGGTCTACGTGTAGACGGTCGTTACGGACATAAACTCGATCGCCTACAGTGCGGCCGTATTTATAGAGCTCGACGTACGTGCACGTTTCATTTTAGGTTAAGTATTGAAATTACAATGATGACATTAATTTTACATCGTAATAAATTCAAAGTAATCAACTTATGGTTTTTAAACTAATTTTTAGGACAATTAAATGATTAAACTTAGTTATTCTAGGTTTTTCTAGACGAATTGTTGTAGTTGCGCCGATATATCTGTTACATTTTAAAAGTGTTATTCTGTTAAAACTGTTTTAAAAAACAGTGTTAAAAACACTTATTACGGTTACAGTTTGAGTCCTTGCTTTTGTAGTTGTTCGATTTCGTTTCCATGAAGTCTCTTTCTGTACTTCTTTTTGCCTACGTTCTCGTGCGATTTTTAAACTTTTCCTGTGAAAGATATTCGTGATCGACTTTCTTTCGCTAGTAACTTATTTTATGAATTTTGTGTATTGGATTGGAAGTAAGATAAGGTGTCGCTCAATGTGAGATATTGCTGCATGCGGTTAGACTCGAAGCCGACCCCAACATAGTTAGGGAAAGGTTTGGCAGATAATGACGTTTATAGGTCCCTGTATACCCCAGCCAGGCAAGTAAGGTACAAATCCAAAGCCACACATCAGTTGTAAAAATATGCATTGTAGGCCTATCTCCTAGCCTCTTATTCTATTGAACTGCGTACTACGCTAGCCTCGCTCACGGCATACTTGTAAAATCCCTAGAGGATCTCTGCATTGCGATGACTATAAAGCTTCAAATTGCCACAAAGTTTTATAAAACCAGTGAAACTCTTCTTACTCTGTATAATAAATAAATCCACAATCTATCGCATCTAAAACTCGAAAAAACACAATCTAATAAATCCCAGTTTAATTATGTGTGGGAAAACGAGCAGCCAAAACAGAAAGCACTAAATTCTTTACTAATTTATAAACCAAGCAAACGAATGAAAAGTTAACGGCACATCTGC
The DNA here is from genome assembly GCA_949152445.1 of Cerastis rubricosa. NCBI lineage: Eukaryota > Metazoa > Arthropoda > Insecta > Lepidoptera > Noctuidae > Cerastis > Cerastis rubricosa. Next base: position 22,023,871 of record OX424532.1, read on the forward strand.
TAACCTTAATCTTTGCCACAATAACTAGTTGAAAAATCCGTATGTTGATAGCCGAATGAAAATAGACATTTGATATACGATCAGCTGATGTACGTAAACACAATTCTCTTCCAGATTTATGAATAACCACTAGATGTAGTCGAGTCAATGGAAACATTGTAAATTGTAATAAACCATCGGCGAAGAGTTAGTGGCTCTCGTAAAATATTAGTTTTATAGTCGTGTTATAACGAAATATGTTTCAGCGGAAACGTAAACGTGAGTAAAAATAATGGTTTACGGTTTCTTTATATCTAATAATTTATGTTATGTGTTAGTGTTGGGTAGGTGTGGTGCGTTTTGTGAAGAGGGTTCTGATGATGGATTTTGGATTCGAGTTTAAGCATTTATTTTAAGCTCAGCAATGTTCTATGCGCTATTTAGACACAATATCCTCTGCTTCCCTACTAAATTGCTTATTTCTGGTTAAAGACATTTAATTCTCATAAAGAAATTACATTTCACTTACATGAGAACAAATTTAAACATAAAAAAACTTATCATATTGTCCTTCGACACTCGTACAGTCGGACTTACAAATTTACTAAACTAATTAAAATTATAATTAAAAAACGAAACACAACTAACTATTGACAAATTATATATTATGTATTTAAGTTCGTGGGTACATCCAAAAATCTCACCCATTTATTTACCACCCACATTATTTACCCTCTACAACGTTATTCTCGAGATATTTTTCGAGCCCTTAAGTATACCTTGAACTTAATGCGCTTAAACTACCTCTTTTTTTAAATTGTTCTTGACGCTGTCACGTTTGGAGGACTGCGGACACAAATGAAAACTCAAAATATTGCTACGTCAGTAGTCTGGCACAATACGTCACTAGCTTGTCGAGGTCATCGGTGACGCGAACCACTAGATTTTTACCAAAAATTGCTAAAAAGGCTAAAGAAATTTTCACTTCTAAAACGGTGTCTACGTACCTGACGTACGTAGACACCATTTTAGAAGTGAAAATTTGCAAGATGATGTTGCATTCGAAAAGACCCGAAGCATAACTTATGCCATATTTTGGTCCTTTGTTATTTGATACTAATAACACAAGGACCAATTGAAAATCAACCAACTTGTTTTTTCTAAATAACCCTAAAATCTAGCATTTGAAGAAACATCAACACATTGCATAACTTGACATTGAAAGTAATTTATTATGTTTATATTTTATGTACGTTACTGATTTCATTTTAAACAAATTTTCATCCATGAAAATTCCATTAGATTACTTTTCTACAGTATGTTTGAATGTCCGTCAGTTTGACATAACTTTGAAAAGCTACATCTGCCAATCAAATGAATTTATAAAAATATTATTTTGGATCAATTAAATTGTGTTATGACAACTAGTTTTAGTGAATTTGAAAGGTGGCGCCAAGATTCCTAGCCTATGGTATTATAATTATTGTAAAAAATATTATTATTTCACACAGAATGCGTTAAAGTTCAATTATTGGTAATTTTTCGACAGGTGAAACTGGCGCCTAATAAAATAGGTAACTATCTTATATCACTTGTGCCTTAAGATGAAACTAGAGATAGGCAAAGGAGAAATTGCTTGTGGCACTTATAGACAGTGACTGAAAACAGAAAAGGTTATGTGCAAAGACGTCCACTGCTGGACATAAGCCTCCCCCCTCAAGAGGGGTTTTGCCATAGGTAATCACCACGCTTGGCAGGCGGGTTGGGGATCGCAGTACGGTTGTCACAAAAGCACAGAGAACGCTGCTGCCCATTCTCTGGCAAGTCCCTTAGTCGCCTCATACGACACCCACGGAAAGATATGGGATGATATGCTATTCTATACGTCCGACACCATACAATTACAATGACTCCTAAGTACCTCACAATGGTGGAATCTTTTAAGTATCGTAAGTATAATATAAATATAAAGTAAAAATTATTCAGATACCGCATTTTCAAGCAAAAATTGTCATCTCTAATCATCGCTAAAAAGTCTAATTTAATTTAGTAATTTGTCAATATAAAAATAGACAACTGTAAATTTAAATTGAATATTACGGATGTATTTGATGATTACTCAATAAATCTTCTGATTATTGTAAATAAATTAAGTTGCCGGAAAGAATCAAATACAAATAACGCGCTCTGTTCATAGACCATTGCCTCGTCGCTGGGCAAGTAGCTCGGCAACTAAACAACAACAAAATAACACCACCTTGTGGGAGGTCTGGCTCCCACATACATGGTACTTTTATTTACATAAACTGCAATATTTACTAATTTCTACATCTTTACAATTTCCTGGAATACCGACTCTAAGACATAAAAGAAATATTTGCATTCCAGTACAATAAAAAACATAAATTGCACCTGTTTTATTTGTTTTTAACAAGAGTGTTGGCATAAAAATGTGGCACTTCTACACATTTCTTCGAACATAATCTGCGCCAATAATCCACAGACGGACCACTTGTTTGTTTTACATACAATATTTACGGCGCCAATTAAGAGCCTAGCTTATTAACTACTAGACGAATTTATGCTTTAAAATAACGGTTAACCAACGTAATGTTTGTTTTCTTAGATACGCTGTGACTTGCTATATTTAACACATTTAACAAAGAGTAGACCGCATCTGTTTTAAATTTCGAACGCGTTAATTATGTGTTTAAAACTAAGAAGAGATTATCTTGTCTGTTCATATTTTTGGGTACCTAATAATCTTTGATAGTTTATTGTTGAAATATTAGAGATTTTACATTATGATCTGGCTTTTCATTTATATGGCACTACATAATGCAACACCGGGCCAGTAATCATTAAAAAAAAATTAGTCTTATGTTTCTTCTGCCTAGCCTTTTCCCGGTCTGAGGATCCAGTTGAGTTTTTTACATGGAACGACTATCTATCTGACCTCCACAACCCAGTTAGTACCAACAGGGTAATATGCACCCCTCTTGGTAAGACTGGTTGTCAGACTTTTGGACCAGTGACTACATGTAACGACCGTTTAAGTCATCTGTAATAGGAGGAAGCCTGGTGTCTTAAATCAGGCGCATGTTCTGACTCTAGGCTGATACTGAAAAACTCCTGATGATAAAACCCAACAAGAGCATCAAACCTCCTCGTCATGCTCAGTAATAGCGCATGACCAACGAGGGAGTAACTTAAAAAGATTCATCATCATCATCATTTCAGCCGAAAGACGTCCACTGCTGTACATAGGCCTCCCCCAAGAAGGGGGGTTTTTCCATAATCGCCATGCTTGGCAGGCGGGTTGGCGATAAAAAGGAAAAGTCTGGAAAGTCCCTTAGTCGCCTCTTACGACACCCACGGGAAGATATGGTATGGTGCTATTCTTTACGTCCGACACCATACAGAACAAAGTAAAAAGATTACTCAAATAATAAACGCAGCTTTGGTCTCTGATTGAAAAATTAACCCAGCTACAGAAAAACAAACTCTTTTTCCCCACCGCTGTGTCTACCTTGACATATTACCTCTTCCGACTGCACCGGAAGTACGTCACGATCCTGCCATAGACTATCAGACACAATGCCGTTATCAGAAGGGGTGAACTCGTAAACAGGGGATGTTTATGGCGGCGTCGACTTCCGGTGACGTCAGTCGGCTTTTTGTGAAAGTAATTGTGTAGTTAGTAGTTATCTGTGTAAAGAATTTGTTGGTGGTCTTTAATAAAAGAAGGTGAAAGGTTGGTGTTCAATCAAATAATAATGGGAAACTGAAAGTGGTCCCGCTAAAATCCTTTGGGTATGCAAATAGAAAAGAAAAATAATGAGATAATACATATGTACATTATTTACAAACTACAAATAAATATAAATGTAAAATAAAAATAAAATATGTCCAAGAATCAAAATTCGTCGACATCGCTGTCGACAGGAAAAGTGCCCAGCTGCTGGCACTGCAGCGGATGGCCGCATTGACCAAAAAAGAGGCCAGCCCTATGGTCCCGTGAAACGTCGACCAACCGCGAGAGAGATAATGAGATAATAGGTATTTATCATCTCATCATCTTCGGCCTACAGATCACTGATCTATTTCTTGAAGAAAGAAATCTACTGCAACGGATTCCATATGAGGGCATAGCCAAAGTCTTATTCAATCAGCGATAAGTCGGAAACGTAATATATTAGATTGACATACAAAAATCTTAACCATCAATCTTTATAAATGCATTAAAGCAACTGCCAATTCTCTGAAAAGAATCGGTGACCTTTAGTTTTGTCCGGTTATAGACTGCGTTGTTGGCTTAATTAACTGGTAGAGCATAAACAGAAAAAAATATTCCAAATTGCTCTTAAGAAACACGTAAGTCAAAACACTTGAATACACAATTAACGACAGTGACATTAAAGAGCTGGCTGTCAGAGACAGTAGCTGTCAATGTCAAAGAGGTTAGCTGTCAATGTCAATTAACTGCCGTCCTTTTATGTGCTGCTGGTAAATATGGAGAGACAAGTTTTATTATGACAAAGAGTTTACGTTGTTTTTATAAGAAAAGACGTTCTAAGTGAACTGTAAATATTATTGAATGCATAATAATTATACAGGGTGTAACGGAAAGGGTATATACATACTTAAGGGTGTGCTACAGATCATCAAACTGAACATGTTTCTCCACAAACAAACATCGTAAAAACGAAAAAAAATTCTGCTGCCCCATAGAAAATTTAAATACCTATTCGACCAAATGTATGGGGCAGCTGATATTTTTTTCGCTATGACGATGTCGGTCCGATGGAGAAACATGTTCAGTTTGATGGTCTGTAGCGCACCCTTAAGTATGTATATACCCTTTCAGTTACACCCTGTATATCATCATCATATATACTAACTTACACCTGGGCAGGTCTCTCCAATCGTACGCAATTGAATGGTCATTTGAAAAGCTTCATTTTTCTCATAAGTGTCTATTTTATTATTTGTGGAAGAACAAAGTATTCTAGTTGTTACATAGCAATCTAAACTAGAAAAAATATTCCTTTTTGTTTTTTTTTTCGGATCGGAAATCGTCAAATGAGTCCCGCTCTGGGTGGAGCGGAAGGGACTAAAACCCATCCATGTTCCTTCTAGCCCTTTGTGTTCCAGGGCCACGGTATCTCTTTCGAAAAGTCCCCCAGCCCTGGCAGGTATCGGTCCTCTCGGACCCCTTCCGATATGCTGTCATCTCCTTGAGGATTGATGACAGCAAATCGGAATGCCGGTTCTTCTCCATAGGAAACGACCAACCCGAACCGTGCCTCTTCTGTCGACGTTTTATAAGTGCCCATGTAGGCCTATTTAAAATAAAATATTTTGATTTTGAGCAAAAATCCAAAAAAAGCAAAAATCTTAAAATACTACAAGGGTTGGTTGCCATAGACTACGTAAAGAGTAAAACCAATTGAAAAAAATCTCTTTATTCTACTTAAGGCTCTCTTTACCAGTGCTGAGGATTTTGAATTTGTGACACATTTTGCAGGTTTCTTTTCTGGTTCGGCGTCAGATTTTTCAGTCCTGGACTTTTCTTGAACCTTCCTGAGACAGCTCCAAAGACTGGAAAAATATTCAGCCTGTATTGGGTCCAGGTAAAATCCATATAGCCATAAAAGAAAAGGTCATTACTCATTCCCATTTTTCCTTCCGAAATTTAAAAAGCGTGCCGTCCTCCCCTCCCACTTCACGCCCCTTCGCCCCCATTTGCCAGCACTTGTTTGTCAATCTGTCTCTGAACATTAAAGCGAGTCTTCATCTAATGGATTTTAACGTCCATAATGTTTACATATCAAACTCAAGAGAGAACATTATTTTTTCTTTAACACATTAAATTAAAAACTGTTTGACTTTCCTCGGTATAAATTGATATGTTTATTTTGGGTGAGAAAACAGAGTGCCGTGAAGGGTTTTTGTTTTTCATATTATTTTTTGGTTAAGTACTTGTGATGAGTACTTTAGACTGACGTGTACGGAAATATTATTTAAGCGATGCGTGGGGTGCATTTAGGAGAGTAAAACATTTGCATTTTTCATTTAATCATGGCTTAGAAATGTAGTTTCAGGACTAAGCTTTGTAAAAACTTGAAGTATGATATCGTCATCGCAAATTAATACATTTGACCATCATTCCTTTTATCATCATTTTCAGCCTTCAAATGTTCATTGCTAAGTATCATCTTCTATGAGTTTGGTGTTGTATGATGACGTTGTTCTTCTGGTGTTCCGAATCACTCGAAGGGCGGGCGTTTTGGAAGACTGTCTCTTGTAATTTTGACGTTCAAAAAGTGCTGATTATCAGCCTAATTTAAATAAATGTCTTTTGTGTTTGATTTTTGACTCCATATTAAAATTCTACATAATTTTCACTGAGTCGATCGAAGAATCTTCTGACTTCTACTTAATTAATCATTACAAGAAAAAGTAGTTTTACATCAATATGATTGATTGAATAATTATTCATAATCAGAGACGGTTTCTCTTTGCATACTTTAAATGAAAATCGGGAAAATAAAAGGAAACCATCGTTTGTCCAGTCATCATCATGATTATGAGTCACTGTCATCTAAAAATTGTAACTGATTGAAGATGGGTGTGTTTACATGTTTGGCATAATGGATACCATTAAGGTGCTCGTAGCATTTTCTACTGCCTACTAAAATTTCCATTGGAAAACTTATGAAAGTCACTAAAGTCGGCAAGAAGGCTAACTATGACAATAAATATAGTGTGGTCTTCGGATTCCATCATTCCATGTGAGTACGAACTCTGAAATACTTACTGCTTATCATTGAAACCATCACTTGATAGACTGGAACTATTTAATTAAAATAACAGTAGTTGTAATATTCAATAATCTTCGCCATGAAACTTCAACAACTAACATTTACCACCTGTTCCACCAAACTAATCGAAAACTTAACAGCAAAACTAATATGAAATCGCTCAGATTCATTCCAAGAACATTTTTCATCCCAATCGCTTCCGAAAACTAGAACAAAGCGAAACTAAGTAAATAACAATTTGTTCCACTAAAGTAACATCGCACACGAAAAGGTTAAACAAAAAATAAATCATTCAATTGCGAGTCGGAGTCGCACACGAAGGGTTCCGTACCAACGTTGAGTAAACTACAAAACTAATAAATAAATCTTGGGTCTTGCATGCTTGCGTTTTTGAACGTTTTTTTAAATTAATTGTTGATAGAACGAATAATATCATCATCTGCCTAGTTTTTTACCCAACTATGTTGGGGTCGGTCTCCAGTCTAACCGGATGCAGCTGAATACCAGTATTTAATAGACATTGTATAAATTTCAAGTGTCTATCTAATAGTAATAAAAAAGTGTCTAAGTGTCTATCTAATAGGTACAAACGATACAGCCCTGCTACAGACGAACAGACAGCGGAGCCTCAGTGGGTCTCGTTGCCACCGTGTGGGTCCCTGAAAACTAGACGTGAGGCCAGTAGCGGATGTTAATTCGAGCTGACAACGCGCAGCGGCTTCAAAGTGGCGGGGCTGCGTTAATCACTCTTCCACTCGACTGTACGATGCTTATCTGCCCATTGCTACCACTCCAGATTATTGACTTTGACTGTACCACCATACTACTCAAGTTTCATGGAAAAAATATGGATATCTTTATGTAATGTTAATCGGGCGGGTACTGGCGAGGAGAGTGGTGTTATTTTTAGAAATTGTGTGTAGGCCTTCGACAAGTCGAATGTACATTCGACTTGTGCTTGAAGTTACAAATTGTATTATTTGCACAACACTGTCTTTTAAGCCAAACTGTATTTTTTTTTTGCTGCTATATATATACATCCACTTTTTATTCGGTTCTTTTATGGGTAGGTACTGTTGTGATCTCACAAAGGACTGAAGAGTCGTATCTCAAAAGAATGTTACACGCTCTTAATAAATGATGATGAATGATCATTAAAAATGTCCAAAGTTTCTAGCCTTAAAAAACCACTAAACTTGTCTTTTCGCAATCACTCTTTACACCTACCCACTCCTAAATAGCCGCGACTAAATACTTACCTCACAATAAATCAAAATCATTAGCACTTAAGACGTCAGTTTTTACCTTAAAGTCAGTTGGGCATGAGCTAGACAGACTCAATTCGCCATTACCGTGGCTATGCTCAACGGCATACCAAAATATACCTATTACCTATCCTATTTATGCTGACCTCCCATTGTATGAAACGCCTTACAAAATGGGCTCGTGGATGAGCAACAACCACAGGAGCTGCGAGGTTAAGTTACGCTTGGCTCGGTCTGTCCTTAGGTGACTGTTTCCTTCGAGACCTGATCTCTCCACGATCACATCGTATTGCCGTCCCATCAGACTATGAGAGTATGAGAAGAAATAATGTACCTGTGTTTATGCATGTGCACTCTAATATCTCCTGCATTCAATAAAAAGTTTTCCACAGCTCTGCACTGGACATAGGCATGTCCAGTGCAGAGCTGTGGAAAACTTTTACCCCCCAGATGAGCCATAACACCATGCCCTCTGCCATCTGCCTCAACTTCGACGCTGTCACCTTTTTAAGGATTGACCACTATGTGACCGAAATTCGGTTGGGAGGTTACTACTGTACGAGGTCAGTTTACACTGGATGTGATTGTGCATGTTCCGTTGATGTCGTCGTGGGTACTGTGCCGTGCGGATGTAATCAGCGACGCCCGGTGCGAAGCGACGACGCGACGGTGCGATGACCGCCCCTCCTGCGTTTTGTTGACGAATTACTGTTTCATTGGCTAGACGTGCGAATGTTTAGAAAGAGGTTATGTGAGTTAAATTTGGATTAGAATTGTTGGATTTATGGTGGGAAAGTCGTAATTGAAGGTGTTCTTGTTAAGACATAGCTCGTAGCCAAAATCGTTTGTTTTTGTTTCGAATTATTAACACACCGTAAAGACGCCAGCTTAACAGGCTACTACAATCAGTCATATTTCTTTAATACATTTTGAACTTTATTTTTTAAGAATTAGGTTCAAGGTAGATTGGAAAAATTTGACAGTTTCTAGGTAGCTTGATGTGGCTGGCTTCTGTACCTACTTTTAAGTATCGGTAAAGGAAAAATATTTCTTTTAAAAGGGTTTTAAGAAGCCTTATCATTGGTTATCACTATCAATCGTATCATCGCAGCAGATAAAAATCGCAGCCGGAAAATTAAAGGTTTATAAAGGTCTGAAAAATTTTACCGAGTCTTCAAAGTCAGCCTCGATCTTTTTCACTTTATACGGGTGGCAAAATACTTCTATCGTGTTAACTACAAAGTGCTTAATACTCTTCTTCTTCTTCTTTATATTCTTAGTATAGCCCCACAACAACACACAAACACACGAACACATGACAGCATCAGCGTACTCAGAATGTGCACTAATATCGGGTAACGGATTGTCCGGCTTGCAAATGTAACACCACAGAGTTTCCTTTACATCTTGTTTCCTCCATCATGACAAGACAAGGAACTGACAGTCATCCATATAAGAACACGGAATATGTGGAGTTGTAACTTATTTATTTTATTTCAGACGGAAGAGAAAACTTAAGGTTACAAGTACCAGTAGTACCAGTAGTACCAGTAGTAGTAGTAGTAGTAGGGGTAGTAGTAGTCTGCGCCAAGAAACTGTAAAATAATTAAGTCAAACAGCTTAACCACTAAATGTATTTGAAACATTGTCTTGGTGGTTTTTTAAACTATTGTCAGGATCCTGAATAAATGATGTTTTAAATAGATTTTGTTTTCTTCGTCGTCTCGAATTGATGAATCAAAATTTAACCAACGTGTAATTTCATAAAACATAATGTCATGCATACTGCTTCGCCATTTGTGTTTTGGAAGTAATAATCTTGCCTTTTATTTAAACATAATTCTTTTAAGGACACTTGACGGATGTATAAACGTGGACGAGGCAAAAGTATAAAGTAGTATGTAAGGATGGTAGAAGGTGACGTACTGTGGTATCTGCCTATCCTAAAGGGAAAAAGCGCGTGAGTTTATGTATGTATGTAATTCTTTTAAACCGTAGGTAGTAAAATAATTCAGTAACTTTTCTTTACACTATCTTTAAAAAGTTTTCACTCCTAATGATTGAACCACCACCTAATGAGCCCATTTTATTTTCATAGCAATTAGGCACCAAAGCACTCCATAAAATATTGCCCGAAATTAATTTCCAAAACTAAAGTAAATTACATTTTTAACGAAACGCCCGACATTTAAAACCTTTCGCCATCAACTTGAGTAATTGCCGTCACCAACTACGCCGTTGCTAATTACTATGACATTATTGCCAATAATTTTCGCGTCAATAAAAATTAACATTTAAAAAAGTTTTTGCACTTTTTCACTCAACTGTACAAAGTGTCATGGCGTCGGGTGAGCGGCGAGATCAAAGCGGTCGGCGCCTTTGAACCGCCGCGTGTATCAACACGGCCGCGCCGTAAACGACACGTAGAGGAATGAGTGGTACGGTCTGCAACGGAAATTAGCTGGGCGTCTGTTCCATGCCATTTTTTAATACAAATTACTCGCTATTAGCACTGGGAGGAATAAATGAGACATATTTACATGGCTGTTAAATTAGATCATTTGAAGATTCAAGAGATTTTTGTGTTTAAGTTTTATTATTTGGAAGGTGAGCTTGAGATTAAATGAAGAAATAAAATATTAAATAAGATGTAATTTTTTGCCAAATGCGATGTTTAATTTAAATAGCCAAGGCCTTTGGTTGGCTTCCAGTTGTTTTATTGTAAATAAAGTAGTGACGTTTATTTATCATAATTATTCTGAAAACGGTAATTTATTTCCTTTTTTATTTAATTAAACTTACATCTCACCTAGTATAAATATTTTAACATTCACACCCTACCGATACCGTTGACAAAAAAAGAAATCAACAAATTAATTAAGAGAAAATTAATTTGCCGTCCCTCCTACCTTACCTGCGATCTATCAAAACCGACGGGCCGTAGTTTAAATTATATGTGGAATATAAATAAGTTTATAAGACAGGTTGACCCCATTGACTGCGTGCTACACCTGCTTTCCAAGGTTCCGGGTTCGATCCCGAGTACATTAGTACGTTTCCTTATCATAAAATATTTCCCCGGTAACTCATAAAAAAGTTGACATATTAAATGTTCGATAAGGTGAACAGGAGTTAATTATTTTCTTTTAATTAAAATGAAATAGTAATTGAGTAATAATTTAAGGGTCCATTTGTGTTAATGACTGTACCTATAACAGTGTTTATTGCGATGTCAAATACCTAATGAATATTTCTTGTAGACTGAATTCAATTTAATACTTATTTTTGTAGGCAACATATTATATTAAACTTATTGCCACAATATTATTATACATCTCGAATTAACCACATTCCCAGACATACAAACAACGACAATATAAACGGGAAATTTACCATATTTACTATTTTTATGAGTTTCAGATATTTGGGCACTCTTGCAAGCGCCATGATCACAGATAAACTCAACTCGGTTTATACGTGATCTGTCTATTCTCATACTGTTAAGGCTTTTTTGAGTAAAATTAAATTAAATAAAATCAAAAATAAACTAAGTCGGTAACGACAGTAACTTTACATGGTATAATTCAAGCCCTCTTCAGCGAAGGGTTACTTTCTAAACATTTCTAATCCAATCATACCAATGTCATTACCGGATTAAAATCGTTCCTTCCAGGTATTTTCAACAAACCACACCGCCACCATTCACCTCGTGTCAAGAATTACAAAGTATGTAATGTCAGTAGTTAGGTAATGAAGCAATGAACGGATTGTACAATCATTACAAATGCAGCGACCGGCAGTGAGGCGGCAGGAACGATCAACAAAGACATTAGTGACATAACGACGACCCGACACGCCAGGTACTATTGGACACAAAACTGTTACAATAATATTATTATAACAGTTTTGTGTCCAATAGTACTTATATAAGTAATTCACTGAGAGTAAATAAATTACTTACATATATTTTCGATGTTTTTAATCGTGACGATATTGGTCACACACTTACAAAATCACGGTTATTAAGTAGGTATGTCTAAAGAAGACTAATTTGATAACTTCTCTGTTTATCTGATAGGTGAACTGTGTTGAGGAAACAAAAAACCGACTTCAAAAACACAACAATGTGAAAAATTACTTTAGTTTCAGAAGTCGGTGACTTTCGTTTCAGTGACTCAATTTTTTTGCCACTGACTTCTGAAGCTAAAGTTATTTTTCACTTTGTCGTGTGTTTTGAAGTCGGTTTTATTTTTATGCAAAAAGGTTTTTCATTTTTAGTTGTAATATCCTATAGAAATATTTGTTATGCATTCATTTCACATTGTTAACAATACAATATCATGGTTGGCTTATCACTAACTATCAAAATGTGGATGTATTGTACACATCTGCGTACCCCTCAGAGCATACAGGGATATGTTAAATATTGTGTAAACAATAAACATCCAAGCAATTGCAGCAACCACGACAGATTCGCCGTCTATTATTAAAGAGTTCCATCGTATATCTGCGAAGATCAGCACCAGATCTTCACAAACTTTAAACGGGAACATCGCGGGAAATCAATACCAGAAAATCTTCAGACTATTTGATAACCTCTGTCTTTTTGGAATTTGGTAAAAAAAAACATTGCCCCCATATGCCCCCCCATCAGGGTTTCCCTTGATTTTCCTAGGATCCCATCATCAAATTCTGACATTTATTCAGAATTTTGAAAAACTGTCCACAATTGGCGGAGAAATCGGTGAACATGCAAAAAAAATTCAAACATCCGAATTGATAACCTCTTCCTTTTGGAAGTTGGTTAAAAACAGAAATGGGAAACAGATGCTCTTTCAACACATGGGATGATTTGGAAGAACGAGCGACATTATTTTCAGCTATTTTCCCTCTGCAGGGCCAAGGGCTGTCATACAGTGAAATAACGAGGATAACTATGATGCTTGCTCACTCCATGGTGGAAATTTCTGAACATTGTAAGTACTAAGAACCACAGACTTGTGAATGTGATGTTTCCCATTCATCATTATCATCGTCAGCCTATAATGTTCCCACTGCTGGGACACAGGCCTCCTATTTAAGAGAGGGAGCGGGCTCTAATCCACCACGCGCGGCCAGTTCTGGTTGGTCCCTTTAGTTATGAATTATTTGTGTTATGTTTCTCTTTAGTTTCAGTGAAAAACGAATAACTTCACCTCCGAGTCGTACTTCAAAACCGTTATAACCAAAGCGTAATTATTCATAATAAATGACCAAAGACATCCGTTTGTCGAGCCACAGCATCGCGCGTCGCTTAGAAATCTAATTATGTAATTAATTAAATTGAAACGTGCTTATTCATGACATAACGTCACATCTGTAATTCCCGCAAGGTAGGACAAGATGCATGACCGTACCAATAGATTATACACCCAGATTTCACTGGTTATGTTCAAGTCCCTTGTATGTACTATGGGGTAAGCCTATTGCCATTAACCGGGTTAAAATCCCGCCTCCTGGCTGTAACAGAGAAAACGCTGATGGTATAACCAAATGACAGTTGGCCAATCCTGAAACTCGAACCCTGGAGCACATGCTTATGGACTCTACAAAGCAAAGCCACGGGAATGTCGGTAACTTTCGTAAGCGTTTAGTAGTCATGCTACCGACATGAGGGCTTTGGTGTGCAGAACCTTTTAACAGAAGCGCTTGCAATTTCTAGATCATTGAAGCAGTCAACGTGTATATTATTATCTAAAACTTATATTATAAAGAGGAAAAATTTGATTGTTTGTTTGTTTGCATTGAATAGTGTGACGCAAACGAAGTTGCGTCGGACAGCTAGTTTAGTATAAATTACCAAAGACATCCGTTTGCCGAGCCAAAGCGTCGCTTAGAAATCTAATTAATTTATGAAAATGAAACGTGTTTATTCATTTTAATATTAAATTGTATGACAAATTGATGGCTATTTTAATGAGTGTTGGTTTCCGTTCCGCTTTATGGCTGTTGATTTGCAAGCGAATTATAGGATTTCGATGTCATAGGATTAGTTATTAGAAATGAATAGTTTAGTAGGTTGATAGAATTTTAATTGTTCGATTATTATGTGGTTTATTGTATTAGAGTCGGTTTCGGAAAATACGGTTTTAATATTCCGCATTTATCTCAATTTGAACTGAAACTTATTTATTAAGGCAATGTGAGGCCTGAAACCAGCAGTGCATGAAGTCGGTCTGTAAATGATGATCAGTTCTTGGAAATCTTTGTGGATTTTCTTTAACTATTTTTTTTAGTCTACCAACCGTCCCCTACTCTTTGACTGCCCGGAATATTATATAGGTACTGCGAGCATTATTATTCACTTTTAAGAACACTCACAATCAAGTTTTTTTATACGCAAACTTCTTGCCTTTTAAAATAATGCTCCCGAAAACACACAGTAGCTACTATGATCCATGAAACCATAAACAATCCGTTATAATCCATGTATAATGAACTTCAGTGCACGCAGTTTAAAACATCTTATTAATTCAATATCTGAAGAGATGTATCATAAGCTTGCGCTCGTAACTCGAGGGTGAATGATGCGATTGTCGGCCGGAACTTCTACAAATTTATGTATTTATTATTTATGTGTATTAATGTGGGGTTTCTTTGGCGTGGTCTATAATACCTACTTCTGGTAAGGGCATCAGTTTTTTGGCGAGGCTTAATAGCGGAGCTAAATATAGAGTTACTTTTATTGGTTTAAGATAGAATTGTGTTCTTTTTTTAATCTTTTTACACATCGATTATTAATGTAGATACTCCATTTCTTCTGTAAAGCTTTTCTATATAGCACGTCTCGAAGAATAATGAGTTTTCGTGTAGTGAGTAAAGAAAAAGAATTCCAAGTTTCACCGATCGACAAATTGGAAGCCATTGAATTAATAGGTTTGAAATACGTAGAAAAGAATAAACTATTAAAGCTGACACTAAATAAATTGCTCACAGAAAACCAAATTGTTTTCCCGAGTATTAAAAGTCATGACCTGCTTTTTAAAACAGACGGAGTTTTTCTTCAAGAACAATCCAAAAGTGACTGTTAAACACAATAAAATGAATGGAACAAAGACATATTATACTCGTTTACGACATTAATGAATATAATAATGCGAGAATTATACTTTAAATATATGTTTTATAATTTTTATATGCTTCTTGGCATATATATTTCGAAATCAGTAGGAAACTATAAAGTTTTATTATGCATAAGTAAACATAAATACATACTAACATTGTTTTTGTAACTGCCATTAGTTATCTAAAATAATAATATTATAAAGAGGAAAGATTAGATTGTTTGTTTGTTTGCATTGAATAGGCTCCGAAACTATGGTCCGATTTGAAAAATTATTTCAGTGTTAGATAGCCCATTTATCGAGGAAGGCTATAGGCTATATATCATCACGCTACGATCAATGGGTGTGGAGCAGAAATGAAAAATGTTGCGAAAACGGGGAAAATGTGACGCAAACGAAGTTGCGCCGGACAACTAGTAATGAAATAAATGGCGTTATTATAATTTTTATTTAATTTATTTTATGTTTATTATGTTTAGCGTCTGTAACGGCGTTTAGTATGATATTATAATTTATAATTTAAATTTGGGTAATGGGATGTTAATTTGCTTTAGTGTTAGAAACTTATTTCATTAGTATAATTAAACTGGTCACTCTATGTTTAGTCAGTGGCTTGTTAAAACTATGTCACTGTATTTAAATTAGGTACTGAAAAGTTACGTAAATTAGTTTAAATCTTGTAGATTTAAACAAATTTACGTGATTGTGGTTATTCTAGAAAAAACTAAATATTCAGTTGCAAAAAAGCCAATGTAAGTAATGTAATAAAATGTAAGCAAAAAATCATTTCACACTTCCATATCATAGCATTTAAAGATAAAGCTTAGTCCGCTTGGCTAACAAATGGTACGTCCACCGTGCACATTGGTCATAATATTTCAACGCTGGTAAATGCTGCACAGTCCGTGATGTATGGCGACAGACAGACAGATAAATTGCTTATAATTTATTGTAGTGGAAGCCGCAACAGTCCTAATTACGAACGACGTTTGAGTCATGCCTTCTGAAAAATATATATCGGTTATTCGTGCTGTTGCATCATGTGTGTGGGTTGGTGCTTGTTGATTGTAGATGTGATTCTTCTTTTATTATCTGTGTTGATATTAATCTTCTTTGGTTGGAGAAGGTGGTTCATGTTAGTAAATTGTTTCAAGACGGCCAACAATTTCGTTTCGATGTTTCTAATTTGAAAAAAAACGACAATCTCAGAAGTTTTTTTTAAATCTGTGTTGTTGTTGTTTCTGCGTATGCTCAATTATTGTATAAATATGAATAAAATAAGAAAAAGATGTTTTTTTTAATGTGGATAGATTGACTTTACCTCATCTTTCTAGTGTTCATCGAGTTTTGAGGATCCCAGGCTGCAATTTCTAATTTAGATTAAAAAACCCAATGGAAGGTAGTTTCGTTTAACCCATTAAACTAAATCTAGATTTAAGTTCTCAAGTTTACTGAATACCAAATGAGGCGATAAATTAAAGCAAGAATTAAAATAAAGATTGTATTTTTTCTCACACAGCTATTTAAATATTCATAAGCTCTGTTTGCAACTTTGTGAATAATAATTAAATTCATTATTTAGAACTGCAGTGAAAAATGTAAAGAAATGTGGACCGTTATTACGGCGTATTCATGTAGATTTATTAATTGGTTAGAAAACTTCAACAGCAGATTTGTCATGTAAAATAATATGGCAAACAGTTTTCAGGTGGTTGCATTTTCACGAAAATTTTATGAAAAACCATGAAATAGCTTAATGTAGACTGGAACAATGAAGATTTTTATAAACTTTGTTAAGTTTGATGCTTATCATCCTAATTTCCAAGTTACATTCTGAAATTCAGTATTTTTTACCACAAATTTTGTAAAGGGTTTCAGAAATTAAAGTCTCAAGTTTCAAATTAAATATTTACGTATATTTTTTTTTCGCTTTATGCCCTTTATAACAACAAATTTTTATTTCAACAGTTATCAGTTGCAAGTATTACAGTGTCCATTATTTTATTATGTATGTTGTACACGCATTCCGCTTTCACACTATTATAACTTGTGTTATTACTTAACATTCTGACAGTGTACTATGTAAACATTAATTTATAGTTACACATAAAAATATTACGTGCCAGTTTGCAAGCATTAGAATGTAAATTTTAAAGTAAAGTGTATTCGTGAGATTCATCTAAGATCTTATCAATTTGAAAACTGAAAGTAGCAATTATATAAATATAAAATGAGGAATAGTTGCGGTAACATGTTATCTCTAACATTCCTTGTGTGGGCTACCATGCGTCTACGAGAAACCTTCAGTCACAACGCACATCATTACAAAGATATGTGATATATCAATGCATCGCCAAATAATTAAACATCAACTTATAAAAATACAAACACAATTAACAACCCTCACTAATTAATTGCAACAACTTAAATTACAAAATCAATTTAAATTACAATCTATAGATTTGGTACATAAAAATTTCGTTAGTCTAACTAGAAAATTAAAATCCGCGCACGCGGTTACGACGAAGCGTTCAGTGCACTAATTATAATGATTACGAGTTAGAGATCACAGCTGTCGCGACCCCCACAGGCGGGGGCAAACACTTCCGTCGATGATATGAGCCGACTAGAAACCCGAAGAGCACTAACTTATATGTACACGAACTTCGGTTCCGAATGTCCTTTTGGCATGGGCGTTAGCGGTCGGCGCCCCCCTTCTTGTGTGCGTGGAGCGCCGACGGTCCTCAAGGGTGCAGCGGCCGCGGCCCGAACAGCGGGTACGGCGGGAAGTACGCGGCCAGCGAGGGGTGTGGGGGCAGCGGGAACGGGAGCGGCGGCGAGGAGACCAGATGCGATGGCTTGCCGTACGGGTGGAAGCGCGGCGTGAGTGGCGACAGCGGCGGCGTCGGGTACGTGCGCTGCAGCAGCGGGTGCGTCGCGCTCAGCATCGACAGGCTCGGGCTCGACTCACCGCTCGCCGTGTGCGACCGCAAGTGCTGGAGCAGCTCCTCTGAGGATGAAAATCGCTTGCCGCAGTACGCAGAGTCTCCTGCCATCCAACTGCACACATAGGGCAGCTGTGAAGCGGCCGCTAAAGCAGCCAACTGCGCGTGAGCATAAGCCGCTGCCGCAGGGTGATTAGTAGGTAACGGAAACGGGGTCTTCGCGTGATCGCATTGAGCACACCCCGCCGGGCACACGGCAGATTTGAGCAAATGTGAGCTTAGTGAGCAACCCGTGCAGTAAGGATCTCTGCATATTCCTAGATCACTTCCAGGCGCCTTCATTCTAGCGTATGCGAGGTAAGGATTCAATCCATTCTTCAAAGCGTGGTGCTGTGCAGCCATCAAGCTACTAGTCATTAGGTCCATTTGTAAAGGAAATCCGCTATGATGCAATCCACCCAGAAAGGCGGATGTAGATACAGGTACGCTGGGCTTGAAGCTCGAATGTTCTTTGGTGTCTGCGCTGGACGATAGAGAGGTGGGCGTGAACGGTAACTTGGATGTAGACGACATGCTGATGGAGTCTGAGTTAGATTTAGCCGGCACGGGGGAGCCGTGCAGCGGGCTGGACCTCTCGTCTGACTTCTCAGAGGGTGTTTTCCGATGAGCGGGTGGAGGAGTCCTCTGTGACGAGGAGCTCTGGTTGCTAGCGCAGCGCGCTTGTACTGGTGTGGTGGACGCGCTGCCCTTCGACGAGAGCGGAGTCTTTGACGAAGCGTTGACAGACCCTCGGTCGTCAGGTGTTCTAGTCTTTTCTCTCGCTGTTAGGCACGATTCGTAAGGCTTAAAGCTGGGCTTGTTGTCGGGTATGTGCGACTTCTCATCGTACTTCTTGCTAGCTTTCTCGGCGGCAGAGATCAGCTTGGGGTTGGGCGAGTCCGCGCCGATAGCGCTGCAGGTCTGCGCTAGTAGCGCCAGCGGGCTCTTTTTCGCGTCGAGCTGCAACAAAGAGAGGCAGTTTATGAAATGAAACGTCGGGTCGAGGTTGCGAGTGACGGGCGTACAAAGGAACCGCGGGGTTGCGGGGTGGGGGAGGCGGGCGTCCAATCACGCGGCCGACGCGCCATTATCCGCGCGTCTGGCAGCCGTCGGCTCCGCTTGACATTTCACTCGGCTCCCGCATGATGTAATCTCGCAGTGAAAAGGGCAATTTGTGCCGCTGAATTTGCGGCACGCCTGAACTTGTGGCGTGTTGTCACGTCTATTGCCGCTCAACCGCCGCAATGTGTCGGGAATATGTTTTCTGTTTTACTCACGTTGTTTTGTCAAAGTTTATTTTAGCGACGATACGAATCTTATTAGAGTCTAGTTCGAAATACTAATTGCATGTTTGTTAACGCTTGAGAGACGATTGTTGTTTTAATGTAGTAATTACGAGACGTCGTTCAAAATAGATGGGCGGTAATTATAATGTTTTATTTTACAAGTAATTTTAAATACAATAGAGAGCTAATGGTTTTCGTCTGTCACGAAAGCAAAAGCTCAAAAACTTTCGCTATTTGTGAAATAACGTGAACAATTTAAAACCAATTTGCCGAGATGCCATTAAAATTTTACTGAAAAATATAATTTTCTAGTTTGCGAATTTGAATACCATTGGTTCAATTTTGCAAAATTATTTTCGCTTTCCGGAAGTTTTCTTTTCAAACCCTTGACGAAATTGTATTATGCTGCTAAGTTAATATTTACACCTACCTACATATATTGATATAGCGTTGTAGTACGTAAAGGATTATGTGAGTTTCGTTTAATCACTTCACGTAATCATTTTCCCGATTTCCATTTTCCCCACATTTTTATGTTCTTACGTTTTTTGTGTTCAATGTGTGAAGACAGTAAACTCTTTTCTTTCTACATATTTTCAAAATACAAATCGAAGTAACTTCGTTTATTTGATTTAAGTTAAAAGTAAACTGGAATTATTATGTTTTCTGTGATGAGGGCAGTTTATTCAACTTTTAAAGATTATTTTTAATTCATTGATTGATGGTTCGCCTTTTTCTTATGTTCTGTTTTAATATTTGCGTCAACAATGCCTATAGAATAGAATAAAACTTTAATGTACAAAAAAATGAAACATAACGGTTTTACAAAACTGCTAATTTTATGGTTTTATGGTATAGTCATAATTCTTTCTGGTAAGACTACATCAGTAGTCACAGTCAGCAACCCTAATCTACCAACCTCCGCCTAAAAGCCGTGAAAAGACCACCAGAAAAGCGTTGAGACAATGAAGCTCAACGATGCCCCCAGAAACGATTCAACTAACTCGGATCCCCCAGGAAATAAACAGCGGAAAAATAAGAAAACCTACAATATTTGCTCCTTTTTTCTTCCATATCAAGCAGGAGGCAGAACGGTTTATGTATTTTCTATGGTTCGTTGTCATGAGGTGACATTCGACATACTTGTTGAAATAATCATGATGCCTTTTCTTGTTCAGCGACTGTTCCACTTTGCAGGGTTCACGGAAAATTAATCTGTCATTTACCGAAGTTGTACCCCGATAAAAGTTCATTTGTTTTTGTTGAACGACGGCGGGAGGATACGATTTGTAAGTTGGATTCAAACGTTGTTTTTCATCTATTTTCTTTTTAAAGTTTCTTTCTTTGTTTTAAGATTTTCTTTGCTGTTTTTTGTTTTACGTCGTTTTTAATCTGTGTGTGCTTCACGGAATTAGGTATATTTCTCGTTCGTCTTTATCTGCTATTAATCTGATTGTGAGTTCTTTTGAAGCCGTCGTATAATTTAAAAGAGTTTTGTCGTCAGTAAGTAAACATGTCGACGTTTTATAATCTATCTCTCAAGTAAAATCTTTGTTACAAAGGAGATTAAAAATCCAACATAAATTCCCTTTTCCTACAGCAGTGAAACTTTCCAGCAACGCTAATGTAAAGTAAATTATACCTAACGCAAGGATAAGAAAACACGAGTTTGTCATCATCAATCAAACTTACCGTTGTCGGAAGCGGCGACAGGTAATCCGGTCGCAAATACTGATTGCTTGATGTGAGCATGTTGCTCCACAGTCCGATATCCTTTTCCAGCTTAAAAAAATGTAATCAATCCACAACACAGAACAATATCACTTCACAAAATCCAAGGCTTGGTGTCAGCACATGATACACAAGTCACTAGTCGCGGCGTGTGTACGGAGCGGGACGAGACGTGCGGTTGCCGCGACGGACGGCTCTGAACTGAGGCCCGCGGTGTGACGTGCTCCCCTCCTGACACCTTGTCACTAGTCGCCTCGCCATTTTTGCATTCTGTGTGCTCTGCGGGAGCTTTGGCGTCTTATCCCCACCGCTGTTTGACACCCCGTTTGTCAGCGGCTTCCTTCTCGCTCGCTCGCGAGAATTACTAAAAGCGCTTTCCGCGAACTCGACGTTTTGATGAAAGGATTATATAAAATATGCATCGCGCAGTCAAAGGAGTGGATGCGACGACTGAGATGCATAGCATGGGAAATTGAATAGCTGCGAAGCTGGTAAACGGCGGCTTAGTAATAATTTAGTTTTAGTGTCGTCTCAACGTGGGCGGAGCTTTGTAGCTTAATGTGGGTCAAGAGATTTTTTTGAACGATTTGTTGCTGCGTTTTGTTATTCGCTTTGTATTATGACTGTTTTATGGGCTGTTTTCGTATTATTATTCGTCGTATTATATTATAAATGTGAATTATTGTGTGTTTTAGAAAATTCATCGCATTTGTCATCACTTTCTTTTGTAGAGACATCCTCATCATGTTAATTTTATAGCTCTGTTGGAGAGATATTAAAATTCCTAATGCCGTTGCATAATCTCAGGTAAAGCGTTAGTTTACTTTTTAACCCCAAACATGTTGGGGTGGGGACCACCCACTGGTTTTACGATTGTGAAAACGCATTCTCATTGTTTAGTTTTCATAAACAAATGGCTTAGTCATCGCAATTTCTATAATCTTTCTAAATCTTTTGTAGTTTTACTGTGGGTACTAAAATGATACTTTTGCTAGTTTCTGACAATAGCGTGTTAATACCACTGCTTATCTATTGTATAATGAGCAAAGTTTTATGTTTTAAGCACTTTTTGTGGGTTTTTTTAGAAAAGAAGATAAACAAAGAATGAATTCTAGAATAGTTTCTTGGGTTATTGTTATATTCTTCGTAGGAATTGAAACTGGTTATTAGAATATTTACTTAGTTTTAAGAAGGATTATAATCTTAAGGTGTAACTAACTAATATTTCAGTAACTAATAGGCTCATTTAAATAAATTATACGTCTATTGTTATTAAAATAAAAACAGAAGTTTTATTTTATAAGTTTAATTAATTTTGTGACAAAAAAAGAGAACTAGTATTTTTTTCGCTTCTGAATAATTAAGTCTTGTTCTAGCAACAGCGTAAAGATTTTGTAATTAAAGACATTATTCCTGGTTTCTATCCGTAAATAATTAATTTATGAAATTCAAAACAAAATCACGAGAAGTAAACATAAGTATAAACTTTACAGATCATAAATTCTATGAGTATTGGATCTCACGACTTGATTTACGTAACAAAATCTGTGACATAATAACGTAACCACAAGGAAAACCAGCCCTCCCGTCAAAACCAGCATGTCATCACCGTATGTTTGACGTGACGGCGGCCATGACAGGATCAATCGCGCCGACAAACGACAGAGTCCCGACTGTACCCGACCGTGACGCGTGACGGTCCACATTATGTCATGAGTTGATGTGTCACGATTGAGCTACCTAATGGTTCTTATTAGATACACCAGAAATTATTGGGCCTTATTACAAGCTTATTGAGCGGAGTACTATAAAAAAAGGTGGTAAGGCTTAAAAAATTTTAACCAATTTTGAACCTTTAAAGAAATGTATTTCTTTAAAGGTTTTTTAATTTTTGCAAGTGCAGTACTTATACTAGAAGTGCAAAAGCGTGTTTTTTTTTAGTTAGTGTTTGTAAACGTTGCGTGACGACTTAGAGGTATTTGTGAGAGATTGGCGGAGTAACCCGCATGGAGAGATGAGTGGAATTCTATGGGGGAGGCCTCTGCCCAACAGTGGGACAGTTAAAATTAATTGTTTGTAGGTACACAGAAGGTGGAAAAAGATTAACATCCACTGCATCCCTTCAACACAGCCTTTAAAACCACTAAGCGTCTCCAGGGTTTTCGTAACGTTCGTTAAATGGCCACTTTTTTCAGCTGTTTTTTTTCATGTGTTTATTTCGTCTCCATTATCTTTCACCTCAAATCCGGTTTACGAAAGCCTTTTCTTATTTCAAGTCTAGACAGCAGGTGTATTGCGCTAAATGCAAACTTTGGTACAATACAGAAGGATTACCAAGAAACAGTACAGAAAATTAGCGTAAGACCCGTTGTGTCTCAGTTTAAAAGCTATACTTGCACTTGGATCCCAGAAATATCAAACCGCTTGCATCAAAACGTTAACATAACACTTTGAATGCATTACACAATCTGTACGTTAATCTCAGCTGGAGATTAGTTTTGGCATCGCTGCGTTTGAGCAGACTTGAGCCAGCCTGAGACTCGAGCCCAGCTAATCCCCAAGACTCGAGCCAGATAAGAACGATAACATAACTAGAATTTGCATACGTTTGTTTTAACGAGGTTTCTGAGGGTTTTGGTATGTAGAGCAGTTGAATTTAGAGTGTGGAAAAGTTGTGGATTTTCTTTTGTTTTGTTGACACACAGAAGCACCAAACTGACGATCGCTGTCAAAACGTTTCGTTTCTCGATATCGCTTTTCGACGAGAATAAGCAGCTTTTCGGTAGCTTTCGCAGTCGTATAAACTTTGGACTTTTCCGTCATAATCAGTAATTGCTGAAAGCACGTTACTTTGTCCAGGCTCTCAGGTACTCTATCAGGCTAGAAAGCAACTTCGATTGCACAAGTGGAGCTGTTTAAACCGCTGATGCTTTAAATAACTGAAACCCTTCACTTTCAAAATGCCAGAGTATGTAGGTTTAATTGGACATAATTGTATCAATCAGTGATGTTAGGAAACTAACTTATAGTACTGATTGAAATCTGAGCAGGAGCTTTTACAAAACACGGTCTGCATAAGTTATTCAATATTTTATTCATTTGTAAAGGAGTCATTTGAATTCAATCCGAGACCAATGACTTTGTCCACCCCTTTACGACCAAAACGGTCATGTTAATAGCATGCTGGTATGTGAGATTTTAATAGTTATAAATTGAATTTATGGGGTACTTTCAATTTCGGCTTAGCACGAAAGTGTTATTTTGAATATTCTTTTATTTTATTTAAATATTGCTACGTTTTAAAAGAGTTAGCTAAAAACAAACATGTGATAGATTTGTGATTCCTTTGCTTTAGTTAAGTAGCGAGGTTAAATCGAGTAGGAAGAGTTGCAGTTGTTGTGTCACGTATTGTCAGTATGAATGTAGATGGGTATAAGAGTAGAAGAAGATCAAAGAAACTATAGATGGACTGTGTGAAAGATGATTTGGCAAGAAAAGAGGTGTCTGATGAGATGATGAGTAATAGAGAAATAATAAAGAAAAAGACATGCTGCGCTGACCCTAAATTAATTGGGATAAGGGAAAGAGAATAATGGAAGGGTAACGTTTTGACGTTAGTGATCGTAACTCCCTACATAACGTTTTTTTGAAGTTGTGTGAGTGACCAGTGATAGTCAGCATTTCGAAAACAAGAAATGTATTCTTACTACCTATAACTAAGAACAGTATTACTAAACTGAAAATCAAACTCAATCCCCCAACTTGTAACACCATAAATTGACAACTTGTCAACCAATAACCTGTCATATAAACACCAGCGAACAATTGAAAGTCCAATAAACAAACGAAGTCGCTGACAGATTTCAAACTAACAAATATCTGCTATACACGTAGTATCTGATCGCTAAGCAAATATAGCGCTGAATATGTCGCCCCGTCCGACAAGCACTTAGTGGCCGAGTTGCTTGAAGCGCTGGAAGATAGAGTTTGGAGGGTCGAGAGAAGACCGACTCTAAATGGAAATAGTTTTATTTGTGTAAAATGTTTAAGCTTCAGCTTTGTGGGTGCTGTGGTCTTTCGGACTCGAATAACTCGCTGTATTTTGGAGTTTGTTTTTCTGTTCCGAGTGATTCAATATTGGCTATACCAACTTATTGCGTAATTAGAAGAATAACTTTAGCCTTGGTTCTTTTTGAAGGCCTTTTTCTTGAAGAACCAGAACTAGAAACCAGTACCAGAACCAGTCTTACCAAGGGGTATCGTATTACCCAGTACTAACTGGATTGTGGAGGTCAGATAGGCATTATGTCGGTCCATGTAAAATATTGGTATTCAGCTGCGGTTAGAATGGAAGCCGAAATTGGGAAAAAGGCTAAGCAGATGATGAATAAACTGTTCCTGGAGACGATAAGTCATAAAAAGATTGGTTAAATAGTAGTTCAGTCAAAACATGCAATAAGTTCTCAAGAAAATTATGATGAAAAAATAAAAATATTAACCAACAAACCCACCAGTAACAATGATATATTGTTTTCGCCAATTCTGTCCAATTCCGTCGTCTATTTCAGTAACAGATCTGAAAGCGTCCGTGTTACTTCCGTCGACGCAAGTGCATCGCGTGAACAAGATGTTTGGCTTTATACTATCTGTACTTATGTAGCTGTTTGCTGTATTTATTTCTTGTAGTCACGTCTGCAATGTAATATAAATGTTGAGAATGGAGGAGATGTTATTGCTTCTTGAAACACTGTTGTGTATTTCAGGGACTTTGATAAGTAAACTGAGATTGACATGACGTCGCATGCCTACAGCAATCAGGAAGCCCCTAAGATGACAGACAGTTTTATAATATGTAGTGTTGACACAAATAAATAAACGTTGCAATAAGAAAAAAGGAAGGAACTATGAAAAGGTTTTTAGGCTTCAAGAAGCACCTGCCTTTGTAAACATCACTAAAAGAGAACCTAAAAGAGCTTAATCTAACTCAACGGTAAGATAAGTAGGTAAATAAAGGTTAGGAGGGTAACGATTCATATTTTTTATTGAAGTCGGGATTTGAGATAAGATGAAATTTTAAACGTCTAGATAGATAGAATAATTTCAAGTGGAAGAAAACACAGGTAACTTTAGATTAATAATGATCTCTTATGAACTGAACTCTAGTACCAGTGAGACTTCTGCCAATACAAAAAGACGTACAATATTTACATTGGCACGGCGCGGATGATGGATGGGCAAGATTTATACCGGGCCATCAGCCGGCCCCTATTTATGCACTTATTGTGGAGGAAAGCCATCATAATTCATAATGGGATAGGCTCGAATTGAAGAACTCAGCGATTTTCGAGAATCTCGATGTATTTTGAACTTTTTCGTCTATCCCTCTCCGATCTTTGATTTCAGTTCTTTTTTAATTATTTTGGCTTCTCTCTCTTTGCTGGCTCAGATTTCTGTTGCTTTTGAATCATTTCCGATTTTCGACTTTTGTATGAGTATTTCATAGTCATCTTCACACTTCTTCACTTCACTTCGACTTTGTTTGTAAAGGTTCTGTTGTGCCTCTGGCTTTTTGTATTGCATTCTGCATATTTTGTCTGGCCATAAACTTAACTTAGTAGATTATTCCAGTTAACTATGTGTGCAAAGCACATCCTTTTGAAAAACAAGCCAATGTATATCTTCATCCTGCAAACTCTTAATCTAAATCCATATTTATATCAGTAGGAAAAGATTATGAAGTTTATCTACTACATAAGACTGTTATCAAGTCCTGTTTCATATCGCTTCCACCTCGTCTCTTGTACCAACCCCGCAAGGCTGGCGAAGCTCATTAGCCAGGAGATAATCAATCATAAAGAATTACCAGCTGCCGCCACGGCTGCCGATCGCCCGTCACTGCCGACACCGGCGTCTGCCAGCCCCGCTTACGTAAGTGGCGTGATGTAAGTTTTGTGACGTCAGCGGAAAATTGGTGGTGAAGGGTGATGGAGGTTTTCTTTAGATTAACGGTATGACTGTCATGCCAGTGGTGCCATCCCTATGGACAACATACACAATGCTGAAACATCATTCATGTCGGCTCATCCCAGGCTACTGGGTCGCTGTAGTTCTCTCTGATCTCCTAGAACAATCGATTATCATTTGTCTACATTCAGACTATCTCAACTTGCTTCTGAGAAATGCTGTTTCCAATATATAAACTTCAGTGTTTATCGTAAGAACAACGCTGGATATTGTCGGTGATTTAGGGTGTGTTTTAAGAAACCTGGATCCATAATATCAGGCAGTACATCAGCAGCTTTCCGGAGATCAAGATCTTACTAGGCAAACGTGTTCCAAAATGCTCGGACTTCTCTCAAGTTTATCATTTAGTAACACTATTAATCCAAATGTTTCTTTCCAAAATGAGTCTTATTTATAATTATCAATTTAATAAGTTTTCCCATTACCTTCTTTGAAAACGTCTAAACTATTTATGGTGCTAAATAACTTCAACGATTTTTTTTATATGTTCACTTAACCCCCTAACAACATTAATAAGACAATCTGAATCCGTATTAACACGTCAGAACATGTAACGAGCAATTAGGCCGGCCACACACGGCCGACGCGCGATATTAAACGCGACCCCACTTTGTAATGAAAGAAACAATGGCGTTATATTTGCGCAGAAATTGTGGATCTTGCGACTAACGCGTGCGTCAAATTGCCGTGTTTGGACGTTGTTAGGTGTCGGCTAAGCAATAGGGGTGAGATTCTATGAGATCTAATGTGTCTTCTCTTTACTAAGGTATCAGATTGTTTCAGAGTCACATCAAGGATCCGTAATTTTGCGTCTAGTCTAGGAACCCATCCATCCCGTCCTTCTCTTTTAAAAGAAAGCCAATGAGCCATTCGACAGCAATTCATTTACTAACAAAGTTTTGTTTTTACTAGCTAAACAAAGATCAGACATTGTGTCTTAAACATTCTGCAATAACTGCGGTCAAAAGTGTTTCAGGTCACAATGTTTGCGGCAGATGCAAATAAATACAATAAATATTGGAAATTTGGAATAGGTAACGTTGCAAGTGTTATTGATAGTGTCAGTTTAAAAACTTATATAGGCAATGTTGATTTGACTCCTAACGCTAACACTAAATAAGAGCAAGAATAATAATAGAAGAGAAATATTAAAAAGATAAAGCAATCGACTGTGAAACACGTAATTCATCCCCAGCAAGTGGGCAGAAGGTTAGCCCACGATATTCCAACATCGGGAGATATGAGCGAGTGAAATGAAAGCAGTATTCTGTAGCAAATTGCCATGTTTGTCATATTGTCTCATTTGTAACACGATGTTATTATAACTTATTCTCTAAATAAATTGCTTCAAAGAAGGACATCGAAGGACTTACTCGCCATTTGTGTCAGATTAGAAAGGTTTAATTTTAACAAAGATGACGACCCTGCATTAAAAATGTTGGATTTCAAAAATGAATATAAATATTTATTGTAGCAATCAAATCGCAGACCTTGTTAAGTCAAAGAGATGTCATACTTAACTAAAACTAGAATAATCTAAACTAATATTATAAAGAGGAAAGATTTGATTGTTTGTTTGCATTGAATAGGCTCCGAAACTACTGGTCCGATTTGAAAAATTCTTTCAGTGTTAGATAGTCCATTCATCGAGGAAGGCTATAAGCTATATATCATCACGCTACGATCAATAGGAGTGGAGCAGTAATGAAAAATGTTGCGAAAACGGGGAAAATGTGACGCAAACGAAGTTGCGCCGGACAGCTAGTGTTATAATACCTACGTGTCTAGAGGCAAATGTTGCCACTTTTCACCATAATGTAATTACAAATTATCCAACTAGAACACCCACAGGAGCAGAAGGAGTGGTTCTATACCTCAAGGACCAAACGGCTAGCAACATTGTTGCACAATAGAAAACCACCTAAACCGCATTACTTTCCGTTGAAAACAAATCAACCAACAACCATACTTATTCAAACGAGAATATCAAAGAAAAGGGAATGACGATCGAGAATTCAAACAGTAGCAACCGATAATACTGTATACAAAAACTTAACAACAATGAATTTAAAAGGGTATAATACGTTATTACACTGTCAGTCACAACAAAGGAAGTCGGTAGAAGAAAACATGGCGCGTTCCATGAAATACCGTAAATTAATACCTTTGCTTCATGAGTTGACGTGAAATGACCCCTTTGGTTCGTTTCGCAATGTTCGGAATACACCCGGAGATGCCCCCGGGGTTCTTTTTCGGTGAGAGTAATTTTTGAGTGTCTGTTTGACGTTTTGAAAGTTCTTTAGTGTGTTTGTGCATAATTATGTTTAAAATTTCTTTTGATGGGTTTGGTAAAGTAGGTGTTCAACATAAAGGTAGCCACATTGTGTTGGTTGAATATCGTCAAACAAAGACCTGTCTTTAAGCCTAGCATGTTTTTACAACCCTGAATGAAATCAATCTTTTGTAGTTTGATGTTGTAAGTGCCTAAATGGATAATGCTGAGATTGCTTAGATAGGTATATTTGCAGTTCTATAGGTTACAACAATACCAAAGCATAAAGTCACGGACAAATATGTGTTTTATATGATGTCATCATTATTTTTGACACACAATTTCAACAACTCCAACACACAGACCGACACGTTTGTCCCTACTCAAACAACGAGGTATAATCCATCACAAGAATTGAATGCGCGTAATATGTTTTACGCAAACATAGAATTTCATGGCTTGATGGATACATGATAACAATTTACAATGTTAATGGTATGGGTCCTGTCCTGTCTTGTTGAGTCGTAATACTTACTCTGGTGGGCAGTCATGGTGGCTTTGGTATGTAGTTGAATTAAAATTGTACTGTGTAAGGTTGATCAAAAATATAAAATTCAGCAGATGGAGGGTAAGAAGAATACGTTTTTTTTGTTTTACATTTTAAGAATATTACACACTGAAGAGACGCTTGTGTGATTATGCAGGTGTAAAAGATCGCAAAGTTGAAAATTAAGCAGAAAACGCCATTTAGCCAAAAGTAAGAAAAACTGTGGTTTTTATTAGTAATTGTCTCATACTTATTGCTACTATAACCAGAGCAAATAACACAGATAGTAAACAAGCACTCAATTAGGCAAAAATAATAGAAGCTTTGAGGAATAAAGAAAGTCAACTACAGAAGTCCTTAATATTTTTCTCACAGTACAATACGTTCTCAGGCGTCGGAACTAGGACCCATTTCCCAACTTACCCAATATGACAGGTGTCAGGAACACACTATTCTCCAATACCAAGAAAACGTTTATCAATTTAAATTGAATTAAAATTCAGAAATCACACCGTCGTATACATAAAACATGAATTAAATCACTCAATTACGGACGCCATGACAGGCTAGCTCGAGTAGTCAACGACATAGATGGATGGGATCCCTTCAGCTCGTCAATTGTCAAAAGGAAATGATCCAGTTTTTTTGCTTTCTAAACAGTACCGTCCGTTATCATCATTACTCAACTTTACTTCTCTGAAAATAGGGACTATATTTGCGTGTTCGTTTCAATGTTTTCTTCAACTAATTTGTATAAGAATAGCACAGCATGATTCATGAAAACCCCACCGAAGCGTGAAGTTATTAAGTGCTATTGTGTTAAACTGAGTTTAGCGACGTGCGTGTGATCGATCGGGTTAACGATGACAGAACAATGATTATATGCATGTGTGAATTTTAATAAAGGTTTTTTTTTTGTATGGTTATGTTAATTCAAGGGTATGATCGCAGTTACAATTACTGCCAAAGTTTTTGATATCAGGTTTGACGAGATTTGGGTTTAAAGATCTAATCTATCTATATCGTGTGATGCATGATTCCTTTATCAGATTATTCGATTAACATCTTTTTTTGTACACAACCGCAGAGAGTTGATTCCAGTTGGTTTTTGTGACTACCAAACCTATTTATTCCTTCAGAATTCCGGGTTACAGAATTTCAGTTCCTGTTTTGTATTATTTTTATTTGTGGTGAGCTTTATGGTATCATTGTCTGATTTGAAATCCAACTTATTTTACTATTTATTTACACACAGTAGAAAACACAGGAAAAAATATAAAATATTTGAGTACAAAGGTACTGCTTATTTCATACGAAATTTCTGCCAATAGACCTGCGAAAGAAAAAATGAAAAAGAAATGTAGACGATAGTGTGTGAGAGAATGAAGACAAAAATTACTTACTAGTTTAACCCTGCTTTTATCTTTAAAATTTATATCAACTAACAAACGGCTGCTCTTGTATATTCCGTCACGAAGCAAAAATTGCATTTAATAAACACACCAACATAAGAACCTACACTCCTTTTAATATTTCAACATTTTAGCGATCTTACGGGTCGTAACAAAGAATTAGTCAGTAAAACAAACACACATAATACTTACCCCTCTATGCTCGTGCTAAAGTATGATATCCTTAATCCTCCACGTCTGATCACAGGCACGGATGGAGGGAACAGTGTAATGTAGGTGTATTGTGAAGAGCTTTGCTGAGACAATGTGTTAAAAAACTGGCCAAGTGCGAGTCGGACTCGCGCACGAAGGATTCCGTACCAATATTTATTAAAACGAGCAAAAAATCACTTCGTTGTATGAGAGCCCCCTTAAATATTTATTTTATTCTGTTTTAATATTTGTTGTTATACAAGCAACAGTAACACATAATCTGTAGAAATTTCAACTGGCTAACTATAACGGTTCATGAGATACAGCCTGGTGACAGACGGATGGACGGACGGACGAACGGACAGCGAAGTCTCAGTAATAGGGTCCCGTTTGACCCTTTGGGTACGGAACCCTAAAAAGATTGTATGTTTTAAACAGAGGAGAAACCTCAAAAACTCTTCATGGTTAAAAATTATACGAAATCAAATACTTGACCAGAAATTTGTATGAATTTACATGGTTAAAAGGCGAGGGCCAAGGCATCGATGGATGTACGATGTTGTGAAAGATATAATATAAGACAAGAGAGGAATCCAAAAAATTGTGAGAGATGGTGGCAAGGTTTCTACTCAGCCTAATGCTGTGCTATGGAGGCTCCACAGCACAGCCCTGGTAATTTTCCAGTAACAAATAAAAATAGTTAAAAACCATCAGACTCTTCTTGTAACTCGTAAGTTTTAACGTTCGTCCAGTTTAATGGTTAAAATTAACTGCTCACCTACAGCAGTATATATTTTTAAAAGCCATCAGGTGACCAATGAAAACGGCACGTTTTATTGGTAGTATCATTGCGGTGGCTATCAAAATGAGACGTGCCTATGAGACTGGTCTGGTGTCAGTTTACCTACTCGAACCTGCGGGAATAAGGATTAGATCTGATGGCAAGTGATAATGTTTTTTGTGATAAAAAGAATATGGTATTTAAACTTTAAATCCAAAAAAAAAAACAATGAGGTAGGTAATATTCTATTGCAGTTATGCTTTTTGAGTTTCAACTTGAAGGTCGTGATTTCTTTGACCATTTATAATAATTGTTTTGATATTTGCCCTGTAGTATCTCACATGGCCACTTTGTATGGAAAACAATTTCACCGCTTTCTGTAAACGACGCTGTTTTTTTTTTGGTCTGTACCGTCCCACTGCTGGGCAAAGGCCTGCCCCAATTCCTTCCACGAACTCTTTTGCCGTGCCTACTCGAACCAGCCCTCGCGGTACGCATCCAGGTCGTCTCCGACTTCCAGCAACCATCGTGTAGAGACTTTTGCCCAGTGGTCCTCGTGCGTGCGGCTGAGGTGACCCGCCCAATCCCATTTTGGCTTCGCAGCCTTCATCCCAACGTCCACTATGCCCGTTTCGGAACGCAGCGTGGTGTTTCTAACTCTCTCTGGTCTTTTGACTCCCAGAATTCTGTGTTCCATTGCCCTTTGGCAAATTTAGCCCTGAAAAAAACATCAAAATTACCATTCGAACGAAGTTGCGGGAAGCAGGTACTTTCCTAATAAATGAAAAGTATTTTGAGTAGTTTTAGCATTATAACACCATTGTCAGCATTTCTCCCATTTCCACTGACTTTATTTTCCCTCTCGACACTTGGAACACAACAGGCCAGGGAAAATTGAGAAAAACTTCACATTCAACAGATATTTATTTCCTATTGATTCTTGCAATCGTTCAATATGCAAAACAGCTGGTTTTTCCTAACACAGCGACTGAATGATTTAATGAAGTTAAATAAAGTCGCTTTATTGCCGTGGGATACATGTTGTGAAAGTGATTTCCACGGAACGACCTTCGACTCCTTTTGATAGTTTGCTTGGAAATAATTTTCAAGTGGTTTGCATAATTCAACATCACAAAAAATCAGAAAAATCTTGATTTGATGTTTCATTGCAGATGCTTTTTGAGAGGTTTACGAGGTACATGATACGAGTACTTCAAGATTATTGAAAACTAAGAGACAAAATAATAAATCATTTATTCTATACATTATATTCACTATACTGTTTTACGTCGGTCACATCACATACGCAGGTCCAGTTGAAAACCAGCGTCAGGCAGCCTAGCTGCCCGGCATTATGCTGAACTGGCCCTATTTAGCGCAGCCGTGAGGCACACAAGAAATATCCCTTTTTTTTGTATTGTTTATATACACGATAATTATCCCTCTTTTTTTCTTTTGTTTAGATTTAAGTATTTTTTGTTAAATTTTGTGTACTTGTGGCATGTGCCAAATATTTTATTATATTTATATTTTATTTCTTTCTTTCTTTATTCAATTTTATGAAAATAATGTAATTTTTTTAATTAACATTGACATAAAAACGCTCTGTATGGTGTCGGACGTAAAGAATTGCACCATCCCATATCTTCCCGTGGGTGTCGTAAGAGGCGACTAAGGGACTTTCCAGAGGATGGGCAGCAGCGTTCTCTGTGCTTTTGTAACAACCGTACTGCGATCGCCAACCCGCCTGCCAAGCGTGGCGATTATGGCAAAACCTCCCAAAATGTCAATGTGACACTTGGGGGAGGCCATGTCCAGCAGTGGACGTGTTTTGGGCTGAAATTATTATTATTATTTATGACATAAAAACACATTGGAAACTATTAAAATGTAGCAAAGTAAGTCCAAAAAGGTTAACAAAACAGACACCCAAAACTACACACACAATTAAAATAACATCCACATAAAACTTAATTATTTACCCTCCATCTTCCAAAGCCAGCATCCCAGGAGGATAAGGGCGGTTTCAGGGACCGGGAAGCAATTTCCGAGCCCCGGGCGATTGTTACAAAATCACTGATGTAACGACTAGGAGGATCGTCTGCCACTTTGATCCGAGGTAATGCGATTTCGGGTTATTGCATTGACTGTGTGTACATGTGTGTGTGTTGGGGTAGAAGTCTGTGTTGACTCGTCTGGTCTGGTGTTTTCAGTCTGACTTCGGTTGTGGCTGAATTTCTATGAAGGACTTTTGTTTTGCTAGGCAGGACTGTCCCACTCCTGGGCAAACGGCTCCCCCCATTCTTTCCACTTTTCTCGATGTTGTGTCTCTTCTCGCCAATTAAAGGATTTAAGTCTTTTTTTGTAAGCGAATACTTTTAGGTTTAAAGCTAAGTGCAGATTTTTTTCGGCTACAAGGCATATGCTGATTTGAAAATACAGATGTGATAGATAAGTAGATAGAGGAGGAGAGATTTAAACCTCCTTTACTGCGAATTGACTATTTCAGCAGGATATCAAGCCAATAATGTTTTGTTTTAATGTGATCTGAAAGTCATGTATATCAAAATGATTTTTTTGTTCAGAGATAGAAGTCTGTGTCTGTTAGTATCTCTGAATATAAAATAAAATATTAGTGGTAGGACTTTGTTTCTTTTCAAACATAAAATATAAACTTTCAATCTACTACGCGCGTTTTCATTTTTCACCAAAACGATTTTAATGAACCACTCATTACTTGACTTACTTTTTTATTTCAGTTCCCACACTAGCTTAGTAACAATCAACACTTTAACTAGTTATTTAGTGCTCAATTTATTGACATTATTTATCTTCAAACAACAACAAACATACCTACAACACAAAATGAACTCGTTCAATTAAAAAAAACCAGTTCAATACTTGTTTATTTGACTAACAAAAACATAAATCGTACGTTTAATCGCTTCAGTAGCGTTTAAACTTACCATTGTGTACGTACACGTCCAATTTGAATAAAAAATATATCTATTGTAACCCAAATGAGTGTTATCGGGAACCGGTATCGAGACGAAAAACATACATGTTACTTGTTCACGAAATTCAACGTTAACCCTCGTAAGACGCGGGGTCTAAAGCGTACATTCCCATTGTGAGCGGTCGCCGCGACCCGAGTAATGATCTCACGTCCCGCGTGCGTGTCCCGATAAAGGGTTAAGTACACACTAACAACCTGACGTGAGTCACAAATCCACCATTATTATGTTATTGTGGGAGCCGTGTCGCACCGGTCCGCCATTTACATACAATTTAACATGAAATGTGGGCAATAATTCATGGCGGCTGTTGCGTTATTATTTCTATTATAAAGTGTTCAACTTGACGTTTTTCGTGTTGCCGTCTGGCATGTTACCTTTTTTTCACTGTAAATGCTTTTCGTTTATATGTTAACGGCCCGCCATTAAAGTCCAGTTTCACTACCTCGCTAGCTTGAATAATGATCGCTGTTTTGCATGAAATTCATAACGTGCCTACTTTTTCTATTATACCAACTCGTATTGTTGAAATAACCTCGGATAATTAATTCCGTGCGAGTAAGTTTAACGATATTCGAGCATTAAGACGGCCAAAACAAATTAATCAAGAATAAACGACGATTAATTCGTACCATGCCGCGAAGCAATAGGCTTACGGGTTTATTTTTTGTTGTCGAATGAAAACAGAATAAAAACAAACCCTTCCAATAGGTCACCCGTCGACAAATCGACGAACAGCATTACGCGCCGCTTAATTCGAATTCAAATGAAGGCATTCAGTGTTTAAAATATTAATCGATTCGAGAAGCTTATTGAATATTTTTACGACGATTTATGCCCAATTAGCAGCCGGTGCGTGAATTGAATTGTTTGTGCCCGAAATCTGAATAAATACCACAATATTTACGATAATGTCCGGCCGTTTGAATAGGCGGCACCGCGGGCACACCGCGGGTTCGCCGCGGGGCTCTTCGACCGACTAGTTTATTATGCGGCGGCGAAGGGTTACTCTTTGTATGACGTTTTCATGTTAATTTACGCGCTGGCTGACAAGGTGGTCCGTCCGAACAGCGGCGCGCATTACGACGCCGGTTTTAAAAAATGATATTTTAGTGTTAAAGCTATCGTTGAATGAGATTGCTTTTCGTATAAACGTGTATTTACGAGACGTTTGTCTGGTGCTTGGGTGGGTAAATTGGTTATTGGCTAGTGTTGTGTTCAGTGATTATTTCCGAGCGGTTTAACTTTTCATAATAGCTCATTATTGCCGTTATTTAATTAGGAGTAACGTTTGTTCAGTTCAGTCGGTTTAATTAGTACGAAGCGGGCGGGTCCGTGATCAAAGCTTTGTGGAAGCGATCGCGCGGATGTAAATCGTTTTGTAGATGGTTAGTCAAGCGGGTGCGTTGGTTCAGCGACAGCCTAAATATAGCGAGACTTAGATTCGTATACGATTACTTTATTGTTAGGGAAATCTTTGGAAATCCTTTTTCAGTGAAAATTGGACAATGGCCTATTTACAGCTAGTATTGAGATCGTTGACTAGCAAAGATATAAAAAAGGTTGAAAAAATAAAAGGAAGGTCACAGCTCTTTTCAAAAGCTTTAGATTTTTAGTTTACCGTATCATCATCATAAGTCTATAATGTTCCTACTGCTAGGACATAGGCCTCCTCTCTATGAGAGGGAGTGGGCTGTAATCCACCACGCGGGCCCAGATGCGGGTTGGTAGATGTCACATGTTTTTTTAGTTCTAGGACATGTCGGTTTGCTCACGATGTTTTCCTTCACCGTTTTTGAGGGCAGCGGTGATGAAATAAATTACACAAAGTAATGCGCCTGCCTGGGGTCGAACCCACGGCTTACTGTTCGTACGTCGGGGCTGCCACTACTGGGCCACCACTGCTTTCTTTTTGAGGTTTATATACCACTTTAAAAACAAAGTAGCGAATCTTTAAAGAGTTTTATTGGTTTTTCCTTTCAGTCATCAATTATCGTAATAAAATAATTAATATCCGAACATTATTAATCAATTATTCCTTCAACACCTTACAATATTTTCCACAGAAATTGAGTACGAGTATAGTACCCAATAAAACGCATATATTATAGCCGGCTCAATTAAATTTTCACTTGCCATAAATACCGTGAAACTTGTTAGCGGCCTATCTCAAGCTCAAAACTGCTGGATAAGGGCTCTACCGTAATTTATCGTTGCGCTTAGAGATAAAAGGGGCAGCAGATTTGTTTTGTATTTATATGCTGATGGTTTATGAGGGACAGGTGCGGGGCAGTGATGTGGAAGTGTCGATGTGAGGGGAAAATTGTCGATAGATTTTATTGAAATAAAATTAGAGCTGTCAAAGTTTATCTAGTTTTTTTTTCTTACTGACGAACTTTACTATTAAATTTTCTGAATTTCTACTTTATAATTGAGAAAAAATTACAGTGTTATTTTTTCCAATAATAAACTAAATTGTTTTGGGTGAAAATCTCAATAGTTATAGCAAATAAATCAGTCAACAGTCTATTTCTCTGTGGAACGCCTATCGTCACAAAGTTAATATTTTCCCCATTGTTTGTCCTTTTATATTAGTATTTATATTTTGAAATATATGTAAAGTATTTTATATATCTCTTGGTAGTAGATTTTTTTTTTTCATATTTGTACCACCTACCCACTGTAATTTGTCGCTGCATCACCCAAAGGTTGACTGGTAGAAAATGCTTATGGCATTAAGTCCGCCTATGTACTATATGCTTGAAGTGTTAAATAATAAATATAACGAACACCAACAATCTACATTTATATTATTGCTCATGGTCAATTTTCAATTAATAAACTTTCAGAGACGGGACCTACGCTCAGGCCCAACAAATTAATTCATGTCTATCCCTTTTCACCCACAAAATTAAATTATCGAAACTTTCCAACTACGGCACATCCCCAATCACTATTTCCACATGCCATAACTCAGACCTGCCCCCTATTAATGCATCTGTATCAAAGCTCGATGACATATTTAGTCGAATAACTCACGAAGCTACGGTAATTCAGTAGACTGAACTCAGTGGAACTGATGAGAGCGGTCCAGTGAGAGGGATCATTTCACTTCAAATGGGTGATTTGAGGGATAAAGGAAAAGTTGACTGAGTGAATAATGAGGCGATGTGGGTATTGTGGGCAGTGGAATAGAAGGGTACTGTCATGTTTGTCTATCTATTATTTTGTCTTTTAGTCTGGGGCTGGTTTTGAGCTTAAGTTTCAAATGTTGTCTGCCTTTGCGATTAATGTTGTAGATATTGGTCCAGTATTTTCGTATCCTCTCTTTCCCATAGCACTCACATATCATTTTAGGAATAGATTTTTCACACAAAATCATACTTAAATTCCACCTTATTATGTAAGTTTTCCCGGAAATAGTTATTATTATCAATTGTGTATTTCTGGAATACTATAAATTTACTCATAGAAGAGATAATGTGAAAGATTACCCCTTCAGCTACTAAGATACCATCACTAGAAATTCTTTTCCAAGTACGTAATGTTACATAGATGGAGACAGATTACTCTTAATCTTTAGTCTCATCCTCTTTCGCACTTATGAGATAAGTCGATAGTAATTACTGTAATTTATTACAATTACTTACTAGATTACCTTAATTAGAACTATTAACATCTTTGGCGCCTGCCGTTATAATTAAAAGAAGTCTATTAATTACGTTGCTTAGCTGTTTAAGGCTTTCAAAAAATAAGATAGTAATAGCACAATTAATAAAAATAAGCTCAGCGGATTTTATACAAGAATATATAGGCCCACATTTTCCAACTCTTTCGAAAATCATAGTGAGGATTTTATTTATGAAAAAATGTTACTTGCAAAAACGGTACGAAATTACTTCTGCCTGTTTCAATAGGTACATATTTTCATCCCTATCTGAAAAGTATTCCATATACAAACGATCGTACAAAAAGATAAGTCTTTAACAAAGCTGAAGAAGGTTGGACTCCAGAAGAAAAATGAGGAAAACTATGCTGAAACCAAACTAAACATTTCAACCCAGCCTACATTTAAATACAGAACTTACCATTTATACACTAAAGAAAAACCTAATAAGATTCCACCTAGAACTCTGACAGCACATAAAAAAGGACATTAACATAAAATCTCAATTAGTTTCAATTATAGGACAACGCAACGTAGGAAAAAATATTTCATAAAAGTTAAATTACATAGTGTAGACAATAATTTCCATTGAATTATAGGGACAGTAATCATTGGGTACGAAGTTGATACAATGTAACTGTATGCTATTGGTTGTTTGAAACGCGATCATTTCGATGAATAATTTGTTGGTTTTGCCTTTGGCTTTGTTAATTTTGTGGAAGTTGATAATGTGTTTATTACTGTAGATATTGGAACTATATTTGATGAAGAAAGTTAAGTCAATGTGTCAAAGTGAAATCGATTTTAACGCTGGTAAGCAGGTAGAACATTTCGCTACTTAATCATATTTTTTTCGAATTTGGCCATCCAAGCCCACTTGGAAAATTCACCCTGTTACGTATATAAATGCTTGATAGCTCGTTGGACAGAAGAAGGTAGTTAGCTTGATGAGCTTGATAATATTGTGTTGCAATATATGACACTGATTTGTCAGTAAACTTCCTTAAATTATTATAAGCTTTTCTTTTTCAAAAGAATTTACGGCTCTTTGATAAATTACTGTATCATCATTTACTTGATACTCATAAGACGGATCACTAAATCAGTTAATGAAGAAAAATACCCGAGGCCCCAACATTCATCCTTGTAAAAACAGAAAATATCATTCTATATGCTCATTCAATCAAATTAACGAACGTATAACGAGCAAACAG
Source organism: Cerastis rubricosa (assembly GCA_949152445.1). NCBI lineage: Eukaryota > Metazoa > Arthropoda > Insecta > Lepidoptera > Noctuidae > Cerastis > Cerastis rubricosa. Next base: position 22,064,166 of record OX424532.1, read on the forward strand.
TTGATGTAAAGTATAACCCCGTATATGACGCAAATAGTCATCTAGCATGCGAAATGTGCATTGAAAACTTTGCATAAATAGATTTATATCTGGTTATCCATTAGAGCAGACGATGATTTATGTTATGTGGGCACGCTTGGCGTATCATAAAAGTGTTTGTTCTGTTTTATTAGAGAGACTAGCTCGAAACGTGGCTTTACTTGTTGCTGGAGTTTGAATATTTTGTAGTCTTTCTTGTTCTTTCAGGTGAATTGGCTTTGATGGAGATTGTAATTTTGCATCTTCAACTTCTATTGAGTCTGTACTGATAGTTATACTCACTACTCAAGAGCTGCTGTGTATACTTAAGTCTCTTCATTCACTGGTTGGTTTATTCCGTTTTCATGTATCTGAAAATGATTGAGCGGTTTGCTGCCTGATTTAATAGGTATATTCAGATAGATGTCTATCACAGAGTATGGCTCGATACATGCTTTTCTAGTTCACTTCTCCGCCTTTCACATCCAATCCATCCTGTTTCTCTTAGATAGCCCTGCAATAATCAATACATAAACATTATTTAATTATGTTGTCATGTACAATTGTCAGTAATACTATATCATTCTTTTGTTCAGCTATAAAAGGCAGGCAAGAATCGTTACCTATTGTATACATAAGTTCATTAAGATGCTTTACGATCAATAACTTTATACTTTATGCAATATCTGCTTTAATAGCTGAACGATGACTATTTATATGGTAATTATAGCCTGGTATAGTGGTCGATATTGAATTACTAATCTTGTGAATTGCTTCTTTAATTATGTCGTAATTTATTTTGTAGGTGGTGGTGGAGTCGTGTTTAAAAGTTATTGAAGTTTCGATTTTGAATGATTGTGGTGTATAATCAATCTTTCTTACTAGAACTACGTAGAACGAGTAAAGTACAACGATTACTAAGAATCGCAAACATTTATTAAAATTTAAGCTAACCTCATTCCTGCCACCGAGTAGTTACGAGAAAACTTCCACGTAGTAGTGAACGAGTTGACAGCTAACGTAATTTTTATTTCATTCTCATGTCACCCACGCGGCCGGGAAGCAGGCGACACACTAATTTATGCCTTCCTTTCAAACTAACACTATAATCCAGAACCCCATAAATATACCATCGCAATTTATTGAAATTACCAATCGTATAAATATCAATTATTTGTTCGAAAACATAAATTTTGTTCGTTGGACGTCGCGTGCATGTCAGCTCACGTCATGAGCTGCTCATTATTGTGTCACTGGGCGATGTCACAACGCCCACAGTAATGATACCAACGATACTCCACTCTGACGTTAAACGTCATAATTGAAATGTATCAACGTGATTATTATGAAATGGGAATGACGAATGGATGACTGTAATGACACTTTTCAAGTCATGACGGCCTGTAATCTACTTCATTTTAATAATAAGCAGTGAAACCGCATTCTTACTGGACTATAAATAATGAAACGCTACGCCACTTCTAAAAGCCCATTATGTCTTTGAAGTTATTTTCACAATTTGCAGAGCATTAAAGCCGACTCTCTACCTATCTGGTTTTACCATCAGCACGAACAATGTTCTATTTGAACAAATAAACTGCACAAACAAAGCGACTGTCGTTAAGAAACAATACATTTTAACTAAGGGAGCCTGACGTTCACTGCCATTCGCCGAAACCAAACATTGCCAGCGTATCAGCCGTATAGACACGATCCAATCAACCTTTACTTCACAGAGGCATGCCGCAGACGTCTCCCGATTCAATCGAAACTGCAACTGCATTTCCAGTTGGCAGTCCTTTGATACGTCCATCGCTTGTCTGTCCAAACGATTGTGCGACATGTCCAAACTAGCTAGAAACCTCGCTCCATCCCCGCGCGCCCTCCGCGCGCCTACAACCAAAGGTTTACTACCAGCGCGGGAGCTCAATGTACGTCGGTCAAACGTCAACCTCCTTTGAATACAGAATACACCATCATTTCAATTGTCAAGCCGTAACTCGTAAACAGGGGAGGTGATAAATTAATGCACTAGTACATTAGACGCCCGTGATAATAAAACACGCATTAAAATGTAATTGCTGACAACCGTCCCACCCTCATCGATTATACGGCTAGATTTCACATTCATTGCTAGTTTTGTCAACTTCGCACGAAACGTTACCGTATATCACTGCGCAATGGTACTGTAGTACATCGATGTGGTTGTATAGCGTGTGGGGTGAATGTTCACATTGCAGGGCGCCTAACAGCAGAACCCACTCTGGAGGGTAATCGCGCACGAAAGCGTCTAGTAATAAAAGTGATCGTAAAATTGTAAGGTTACGAGCCGTGAGAGAGGAGAGTGCACTTGGATGGCACACTGATACGTTTTTCGGGTTCAGTCGTTACCACTTGAACTAGCGTCATTTATATGATTTATGGATCTCCTGGTATTGACGGGGCGTAGTGCCACAGTTGTGTATATTTGTTTTTTTTGCTGGTTTTTTTATCGAATAAAATAAGACTCAATCCAAATCAACTACTCAAAATAGTATAAAATATACATTTGCCTCTCGCATATTAAAAGTAATATCCATTTTGCGAACGACAGATCTGCCAAAGAATGTAATATGTTCCATATAATTATTGACCTTGGATTCCAAAATTTTGCGACGTTTTTGACATGGATGACATGTTTTTACAAAACAAAATAATAGTATTCACTCCAAATGACTGCATACTCAGTGTCCCAAAGAAAATAATGACCAAAAAAAACTCTAACCAGTGTTAAAACACAATATTTTACCCCAGCACCCCCAAATTGTCTGAGTCGAGAAAAATTTGCTCCCGCCAATAGACTACGAGATTAACTTGCGTATCAGACGGCAGCGTTTCATGGGTTTTATCTTGCGCGGTAATTGCTCGTAAGATTCGGGCTTTACAGTCGCAACTGGCGTAGTACTGGCGTAGTGGCGTATTTCGAAGGAGCTTTTGTGCTCGCTTGTACGTGATTGCCACCGAAATGATTATTGAATGCCCCGATAAGGCTCGTTTGAGATTTATCGTTGTAAGTTTTGATCGTGCTTCAACTGGTGTTAGATTTAATATTGGGGTAGATGTGTGGGAGTTATGTGTTTAAAATGTTTTGTGATGCGATAAGATGTCTGGTTTTTTTTTCATGAAAGATTATTATAGTATCCTTCTTACTTTAAAAAAAAATAAGTTTGTCAAGTCATGCCAGTACCGTTTATGGTTTGCCATGAAAACTTAGGTAACCTCATTTATAGAATTAGCATGACTGTGAACGAGGACGTAATTTCTTTCATGAAAGCAAGTTGTAAATTTCAAAATACTGGTTATTAATGGATGTTATTAAACGCGACGTTTAACCTAATTACTTTCGAAAACCTTCACAAAATGATAAACAGTCGGCACGCTTCACTTTATTCAACAGAAATGTCATTAAAAATGAAAAATTATTACGAATATAATTTGTATAAAGTACCTTAACACAGCAACTTTCATTTAAGATGTAAATAATATTCTCACAGCCCGTGAAGGCTAGTTTATGTAAACTTCAAAACTTAAAGTTGGGAAAAGCGAAAATTATGAAATGGTTCTTCTCGAGTTTTCACTAAGCACGGTAATGAGGCGACCAGTATATTCGACCCATGCTCGCCCTTTCAAAATTCCTTTTACATTCCATTTTACTGGATATAAGGGAAGTCAGGAAGGTCATACAAAGCTGGTGGTTGTTGAAAATGTTCTTAATTTATTATACCACCGTGTATTTTTCAGCCATCTCTTATGAAATATTGTCCTCGAAGCTTTGTAAGCTGAATATGTTTTTACCGAGCACAAAATGGCGGCAGGTTACCTACGCTTTTAATGGTGAAAAATGTGCTCGATTACATAAACAACAATCATTATAATAAATATGACAGTTTATTTGTTTGTTTGATGAATAGCGAATTACAACAATCATTTGAGTCACACTTCTGTTAGCTTTGAGTCGTAAATGTGATTAAATTGTACATAACAACGGGCCATACAAGTTGTGATTTATCGCCCGAGATATAGTGAGACTAATGGATTCTGTTGACGATATTGGAACCTGTTGCCAATTCTCTGCTACAAGCAAGAAAAGGCAACAAACATCATCCATCTCTATTCCTCGAAAAAAAACCATCAATGGTCTCAATAATGTTCTATCAAATAATAGCACAAACCGTCTGCTAACACGTGTCACCATTCAAACTTACACGCTCAAAACTGACCATTAACACGAACAAAATGTGAAAAGAGCTTTATACGTTCCTTTTCACGCAAACTCCGGAGCATAACGCGACGTCCCTAATGACGTGTGAAAGATTGATTGACGTAACCTTGGAGGCGCGCACAATTATTCTTTTATAATGTATTTTAACTAGACATTTTCGTGGGTGTACGATTTATGAACGTTCAACGTTGTTTTATGACATTAAATTATTATAGTATGTTGATGGCAGTTGACATTGTAGGCGGTGGGGATCCGATGATCTGTTATTTACGATTATTCGCAAAGTCGTTAAGATTTAACAGTCTATTAATGTTTGTGATAAAGAAATGATGTCGGATCGTGTTGCGTTTCATTGTGCTTAACGAGTGGTGATTGAAACTGATTTAGGTGATATTGTTTTTTTTAAGATAATGAACATTGTTATGTATCTAGGTCTCAATAAAGATTGTGAACCTGCAAAAGAAATTGCTATTGAGTCACGATAAGGTTGATGAAATTGAAGTGTGATAAACAATTTTAAATGATGTCCAAATGACTATACTGACCTTTAATTGAATTAATTTCTCTCTCTGCCATAATTTTGAGACTATCAAGTCTGTTTCGTTGGTCTAGTGGTGAGCATAAGATCCGAGGTTCAATTCCCAAGTCACGCATTGTTGTATCGGGTATTTCCATCAGGAATTTCTTAGTAATCAGCCACGGAGTCTGGATGTGGGCAAAGGGTCTCACCTTATTACATGGGACCTAAACGTAACTGGCGAATTGTGGGTGTACTATTAGGGACTACCTAACTACCTTAGGGAATTATGGTCGTTATGCGTACAATCCTTTAAACATCGCTCTCCTTATCATCAATTGCCATTTTTCTAGTCAAAAATAACTTAAAAACTCCAAAATTCGTCGTCCTCATATCCATTGACACGGAATAGAAAACTTGCAGTAAAACAACAGGACCTTACCTCTCTACAAATAATGCAGTAGTCGTAACCCTTTTAACTTTAGCTCACAAAGCTGACCCATTTCCCCGGTACAGGTAAGTCTAACGACTCGTTCAAGGAGATAAGGAGATGATACCTTCACGTCTCAAGTTGTTTGTGCTGAGAACTGTAGCTGTATCTGTGTTGTTGTGTTGATAAGTATCTTAGAAATTAGTTTGTGTGAAAAAGTGTTGTTGGTGAATAGAGCAAAAGCGAGATACAAAGCGATAAAGAGAGTTAAGATTTTGCGATAAGAGACTAGGTGGTATCTGAACAAAACCTAATTCGTAGTTTCTAAGTAAAAACCAGGAGCTAGGCTAGATAATCTGGAATACTATCACTCTCTTCAGAGAAACTTAGCCCGTGAATTTAAAGTACAGGCAGCCAATATCTAAGTATTATTCTAATGATATGACTAAATTCATGTATGAAGTAATTATCACCTTTCACAGACATCTTCTACAAAACACGTCCAAATGCTGTCTACAACTCAACTTCTTTGGATCCGAGCAACAATAGCTGATCTCATTAGTAGTCTTTCAGAAGACGTAGAAAGATTAACGTCATCTCTCAAACGTTTGTTGTCACTTGTGTCTAGTCTACATGTCAGTGTCTTGGTAAGGATTGTTGTAGATAATTGGCACTGTACCTTTATAGGGCTTATTAGTTAAATAATAAATCAGTTGTCTACATTGTCAGTTAAATTCGTACATGTTATCATCAACAATCATTTTACGATCATTTGTGTTGAAAATTTTCAGGGCTTCGGCTTGTTCGGCTATCTGATCTATAAGCTAATGAACTATTCAAATTCAATTTATTTTCATTCTACTATAATATCCAGTATTTATGATGATGGACAACTTGAGCGCAGGAGCTTGTGGCTAAATAATAACAGCCGCCCAGGTCGATCTTTAAGGTTAAGCCGTGCTTGCCGAGGTTGGTCTGTGGATGGGTGACCATAATTACATATCGAGTTTCCTCCGTGCCTCGGAAAGCACGTTAAGCCGTTGGTCCCGGCTGTCATTTGTAGATCTTTGACAGTCGTTACGAGTAGTCAGAAGCTAAATGTCTGACATCTAGTCTTACCAAGGGGTATCGTATTACCCAGTTACTGGGTTGTGGAGGTCAGATAGGCAGTCGCTTCATGTAAAATACTGGTACTCAGCTGTATCCGGTTAGACTGGAAGCCGACCCCAAGATAGTTTGGGAAAAGGCTAGGCAGGCAGATGATGGACAACTCATGGCAGTGAGTAGAAACAATTTAAATCACGTCTATCCTACTTCTTGATGAGTCAACTTTTGCATGAGTTCACTATAAGATGTTTGCTAAACTTTACCATCACACATATGACTAAGCAAAATATCACTCCCAAGTATTTCATCCTCTCCCTGCTTAATCTTCAGTCACTATTAACTCAAAAGGGATCTGGCAAGAGCATCAACATTCAGTGTGAGCGATATTAGCCGCCGTGACAAAGATATAGCGTGCAGTGACTCACCGCTCTATAATACGTATGTAGAAGAATATATCAACTTTATTGCTACATAAATTAGGCATGGATTTGCGTGTCAACAGATTGTTCTCATTTTTTTTAAAAATTTTAATGTAAGTTATAATGGCTTTGTCTCTTATTTTTAATGAAAATAAAATGACGACAATAATAGTACGGGGTGGAAAGAAATCGACGCATAAAGGAATACCATGCATTCAGTCTAGCATTCCGAACCAATAAAGTCTGTTGTTTCATACATTTTGATCTTAGAGGTCACTTGGGAGGAAAAAGCAGTTATTTATGAAAAATTTCCATGTGGGTGGGTTCCTACTGATGTACTGAATACTTGGTATTCGTTTTTGCGTCGGTTTCTCTTCCACTCTGTATAATAGTTGTTGACGATGCACAATGAAAAGGTGAAAAAGTTAATAATAAAAATCGCTGGTGAGAATTGAAGTGGCTCATCTGCCAAGCCTTTTCCCAAACTATCTTGGGGTCGGCTTCCAGACTAACCGGATGCAGCTGAGTACCAGTATTTTACATGAAGCGACTACCTATCTGACCTCCACAACCCAGTAACTGGGTGATACGGTACCCCTTAGTAAGACTGGATGTTTGCCTTTTGGCTTCTGACTACTCGTAACGACTGTCAAAGATCTACAAATGACAGCCGGGACCAACGGCTTAACGTGCTTTCTAAGGCACGGAGGAAACTCGGCATGTAATAGTGGTCACCTATCCACGGACCAACCTCGGCAAGCACGGCTTAACCTTGAAGATCGACCCGTGCGGCTGTTATTATTTTGTGCCACGAGCTCCTCCTCAGTGATAGATATCATCATCATCATCATCATTTCAGCCCAAAAGACGTCCACTGCTGGACATAGGCCTCCCCCAAGTGTCGCCACATTGGCATTTTGGGGGGTGTTGCCATAATCGCCACGTAGTGATAGATATACTAATCATTATTATAAGTAGCTGCCTTTATCCACCCCATGCTGAATTACTGAGTATAAGCTTTCTCCCCGTGCGATCCAGGACTTTCCAGAGCTACTAATATTGATACCAGATCACCAATGGACTTCTAAGAGCAACCAGCATCTTTGGCATTATCGAAGTTAAGATTACATGCTTGGCCTCTTAAAAACTTTTCTACTTTCTTCTTCCAAGTCTAAATTATGTGGACATTTGGCTGCTGCAGTCACATAAATAAAACTAAATCAGCAATTTGGCATCCATCTTTAATTTAACCTTTCGACGCAAGTTTTCATCAAATATTTCGTCGTCTAAGCCAAAAAAACTTTGGAATGCAGGTCGAATTCAATACAAACATATTGCATCATAAATCGCCATAAATAACGATATTTGGCACCGATACAGTGTTACTAGTGTTATAAATTTACGGATTTGCACACAATTTATATGTTTAAAGTGTAAAGCCATTGTGATTTTGGAGTTCAGTGGTAGACGGACCTGGCGGAAAATAAAATATGATTTTGAAAAAAAAAAAAATTAATTTTGTATATAGTTTTATTTCTCAAATCTTTACTTTGATTAATCATATTTTTTAATGACATTCCATTTTCTTACTCATGCCATTTTCTGTCATGCGTTTTATTACATCTTTCAGATATGATTTTTTCTTGGATTTGGCTAATTCTTTCAAACCATCATAATTCAGTTATCTGTTCACCAAATTCTTTTTTTTATATAAACTTGAACTTTACATGCTAGCTAAATTTTATATTCGTTATGTCATGTCTTAGTTTTGTTAGCAGCTAATTACAGCAATCTTATAGCCAATATTGATAGCATGTCAGTGTTTGTGGATTGTTTGGCATGAATGAATGTATGGTACGCCATTCTTGCCAAGTTTGGAGGCTATTCTCAGATATTGGCTTGTTTGTGAATCATTCACATTTTCTTATTTATTCTGGATATTTTTATATTGATTTCTGTCAGTGCTATGAACGTAAAGAAAAGCTGGGTCTGTGCTGAAATGCTATGCAAGAGATGACGTGATTTCGTGAAGCAGAACTTACCCTCCAGAAAAATATCTCCATCTTCTACTTTGGGTAGCAATGGTGGGTCACTTTTGAATATCACATTAAGAAACACATAAAACAGTTTCTTGTTAAATATTATCTTCTACATTCTTGTTTACGGAACTCTTTATGTTTTAGCCAAACACTTTTGCCATTTTAGTTGCCTAATTCAGGTATTCGCGTGTCGTCAGCCCACAATACTCTTTTGTGATTCAATTGTTATTGTCTGTCCCGTTTCACCTTCTAATCCTCACCCATATGGCCTTTAAACACCAACGTTTATAAAAGTATATGATAGCTTTTAAGTTTGGACTGTAAAGTTTAATTTCCTTTGATTAAAATGCACAAAAGATTGGTACAAGCTAAAGTGTTTGCAAATCTCGGAGTCTTTGAAATTTCCGGCTGCAGCAGAAATAATACAGTGTTGTTTGATATTGCTTTTGGTACTAGTAATAAGGTTGACTTTCGCGTGTGTTAGAATGTGTTTGATACGTTCAATGTTGACTCAGTTGGGCTGACAAATAGTTATGTCATTGAGGTTAAATTGACGGTAGCTAATATTGATTTATTAACTAAATAGTCGCTGTAGGTGTTCTCTTATGTTTGGGATGAATAAATCACAGATGTGGAATTAAATTGATGTGTTAGATAGGTTTCGTTAAATTCTGTTTTATTTTACTTGTTTTTTGACTTGACAGATATTTCGGAACATTATCTGTTTATGTCTAGTGTCCGCAGTCCGGTTCGGAGTCTGCACATTTATTCTGGATGTAAAATGAGAAAATAAACTCTCTGTGAACTACTTAATTAATAGTCAATCAAAAGAAGCTGATCATTTCATGTATTTCAAAAACTCATTGATATGGTATCCATGTAAGAAAATCCACCATCAAGAATACAGTGTGAATTTAAAATTACAATTCTACTCCAAACGTATTAAAGGGCGTATTATCCTAACAATTGTAAATGGTCCTAATAAACCTCTCCAAGACCTTACTTCGCGTAGGTAGAACAGCACAAAGATATTTTTTACACAACATTGTTTTCAAATTCTTGTAAATCGTTAAGTACCACCTGCTCATTGCCTCCAATTTGAATTGCTAAACTGAATTCACGAGTGCCATGGAATGGGTAACTAACAGAAGGCTCAATATTTATTCGCAATCAAAATGGTCATGCCTGATGACCATTACGTTTATGTAAGTAAAGTCTACTGTACCGTATGATGCCGGACGTAAAGAATAGTGCCATCCCATATCTTCCCGTGGGTGTCGTAAGAGGCGACTAAGGGACTTTCCCGAGAATGGGCAGCAGCGTTCTCTGTGCTTTGCAATAACCGTACTGCGATCGCCAACCCGCCTGCCAAGCGTAGCGATTTTGGCAAAACCCTCCTTGTTATGTCAATGTGGCGACACTTGGGGGAGGCCTATGTCCAGCAGTGGACTTTTTGGGCTGAAATGATGAAGTAAAGTCTGCAAAGGAGATAAGTAACCAGTTTCTCATACTAGTAGAATGAGAATATGGTTACTTATCTCTTTTGGATACTGTACATTCATGTTTTTTTTTCATAGCCTATACTGTGGCCCACTGCTGGGCAAAGGCCTCCCCTTTTGCCCTCCAAACCTCTCTGTTTTGTGCAATTTCTGGCCACGTTTGCCCCGCGAACATGATCTCTGTAAGGCCTACAGATAGGTGTTCCGGGTCTGGCTGTTTGTGTATGTGAGTTTAAATGTTTGTAAACGCACCCACGATACATGAGAAATTCCTAGTGTGGGGCAACGCTTTCTTTAAAAAAAAAAATAAGAAAATTCCGATAAACGGGATTTGAGCGCCGACAAACTGTTACGCAGTTTGGTGGGTTTTTAACATGTACAGAATATTAGGTCCTAAAAAAATGATTTATTTTTCATTTATTTGCCTCGCTAGTGCCCAAGAGTAGGTTGATAGAGATTGAGGCTCAGACTTTTCACATTACTGATACTGCAAATGGCTATGGCGTTATTTATATAAGTACACGCTGAAGAATGACAATGTTTTAATAAGAACCAAAGCTAGGTTGTCTATTCTTGGCCTTAATCTTTATCAGTCTGAGAGTTAAGCGTATGGGATTTACTTTTTAACCGACGAAAACAAAAGGAGGAGGTACGAAGCGTATATAAGTATATATTTTTTGATGCCCCGTTTATTTCACTACTGCTACTCTTTTATACATTTTCTAAATAGTTTTTCTTTGTTTTATACCTTTTGGGCAGTAGGATTACAATTTTGTTTCAAGTCGATTTTCTGGTTCTAATTATTTTATGGTGGTCCCTTTATGGTCAATTAACTTGAACTTAATTGCTTTATACTTGATACCCAATTGTTTTATAAAGATGTCTATTGAATGTGAGTGAAGTACTTTAATTTACTTTATTCTGTGGCATTTTTGCGCTAAATTAATTGTTGTATCAAGCTCTGACGATTGTGGCTTTTCAATTCAGGTTTTTACGATTTTTAATAGGATTGTTATATAAAATATGTAGCATTGTACAGCTTTAGACTGAGCGAGACTTGCACCTTTCAAAATTACTTATGTTTGACTGGTACAAAATGTCTATAGTATTCACTTTGCATCTGTAGTACATATTTTGTCTGCTTGAAGTTGTAAATTAATAAATACTTAACATTTTATTAATAAATACTAAATTTTATATGTATATTGTATTTATTTATACTAAATATTATATTATATATTTAATATACTAAATATATATTCTTATTATAATATATGTATTCTTACGAGTGTTTATTTATTCTCTTATCGCAACTACCGGCCAGAAATCCACATATTATAATTTTAAAAATACTGAAAACAAAAATAAAGCTAAATATTCAGTATTTTCCATGAAATTATCGTCCGCCCGTCTTTCTTCATAGTAAATTGCAATATAATCGAATAAAATCCGTGTTTTAGCTAAGTAAGTGAAGCAATTTATAAAGCGTAGCCATTAGCTTAAATCGACTCTCAGAATTATCCACTTATACAATTACGTACATATTTTATAGTACCCTGATGCGTGAAGCGAAACAATTTTTCTAAGAAGAATGCATAAATAAGAATATTACAAGGTGTTAGTAAGACATTAGCAGTTTTATTATTCATGTATGTGGCAACGTTCACGGTATTTTACCTTAACAGGGCCAATTGAATTCTAAAGCCGTTTAAAGATATGTTGATGAGTTCAGTAAAATTGCTAGAGTAGATTATAAAGGAGGTGGCGTTATTCCTTCTTTTATTAGTAATCAGTATGGAGTTGCAAGTCCTACCTCTATTATTTTTTAGCTCACAACTTTAAGTATTTAATTTCTACGAAATATGATAATTGGCCAATGTCTGTCTGCATAATATTAGGCTAGCTTTTTATCTACAAAATATAAAAGTTTTGTTTTTATTATTATATATTTATTTTTTATATTTATTATTATATATTTTGTTTTTATTATATATATTTTAAATATTATTCTGTGTTCAAAAAGTCTGATGCCTTTTGCCATTCTTTACTCAGCTAAGGGTCGTATATTTTAAAATCTCTGGATACCTAATCTGATTTACTTTATGATCCATGTTATACTTCTTGATTATCCCACGATACATGCGAATTTATAGAGCAGCGCTATGTCCTTAAAAATACAAAAAAACATGTTGTCAAAGGATATCTCGAATAATAAAGTACACCAATTACTTTGATTTGCGATATGACAGAGCATAAACTATCTAATATAAACAGACATGTACCCTACCCGCGGATTTCTCCACGCTTGCCTATATACCCACATTTCACCCTATTCAAAGCACTCACGTTCTTGCTAATGGTTTTGAAGTATCGGCTTTGTGTCCCGCGGCCCTAAGCTCTTTGTACTACGTTATTTATGTGGCAAACCTATTAATACTCATTATTATAACAGCTGTGAATTCCCCTATACGTGTACCGACAACTGGGATGCTCACCTCACAGCCTAAAATATTGATCTGCAATCTTTTGTTATACTGTTATTTTGGAATGTAAGATGTAGGCGATTTTGTAACGCTGTGACAGAGAGTAAGGTATAAACGCCTGTTATGCGATATGTCATAAGCCATTTTGTAAAGAGCAGAAAGATCGGCTTTGTTGCACAAAGTGCCGTCGAGGTGGCGTGTGTGATGTTTTTACCTTTTGTGTCGCGGCACACATTTCTCATGTTATGTCTTCTGAGAGCTCTAAATTATTTATTTAATGGTGGTCATAATTTCTGTTGCGTTAAGATATTTTGAGGAGATGAAATGATTAAAAGTAAAAAAACAAAATATTTCGCATATTGCTAACTTGCACTGTTTATTTCTTTTCTCGTAAGTGAATATTGAAAGGCGCACTTGGTACTTTATTAACGACGTGACCTACAATACTATATTAAGTATATTGTTAAAGTGAAACTTAAAGTTAGTTGCTGCGCAAAATAATTATACCCTTTGTACATATTCTCAATACACACAGACTTTTCATAAAATTATTTCTAAGCACACCAAGAGCATCATTTCTATAAACTGAAAACAAATAATCCTATTAATCAGAATTACCCATAACCCCACCCCCACTTAACCCACTTAAACCACCACCACACCACGTCATAACCCCACCCCACGCCGCGTGAGGATATTCAACGTCCAATATCACGAGCAATAAGCGCCCGACTGCTCGTCACGTGTAATCGCACATATAAATCAGCCATTATCTCGCCTCTCGAAGGCAACAGTACAAAACGGTGACGCCAACAAATGACCGCCATTTTTCCCCAGCAGCCGTGGCGGAGGACTCTGTCAATATAGCAGTAAGGTGGGGTCGAGTTACAGCGAACGGTAACTGGAGTATTCACCCTACGTAAAGTGTGACTGAGTAAAAATAAGATAGTAACAATGTATTGGTTTTTGCGCAGATTCTGCCGTAAACTAAAACAAGTTACGGTCAAAATATAAGTGGTGCTGTCGAAGAATCTGTAAGTTTAACGACAGCTAGTGTAAAAGTGAAGAATAAGAAAGTTTATAAGTTCAGACTAAATGTATGTATGTGCAAACTCATTGGACTAATGGGCACTAAAAATCATAGACAAAGGCAAGGTTTTTTATTTCGTGTCCTGCGTGTCCTGTTGATTGCTTATTGAACTTAATATATAGGGAACGATGGACGCTAATGACGGCAAAAAACAGTGGCTTAATTCTGAGGTGACACATTGGAGTCCAAAATTTGTTTACCTTACTCACTTATTTACCATCGCCACTTCCTAGTCCAACCAAAAAGAAAACGCAATCTGCAATAGCCTCTTTATGCGCCAACTCTCATCAGTATGTCCTTGTAACTTTTAACAAGTCAAAACAATCTTTATTTTAGTTGCAGTACTTTTGTTTCGCATAATAAATTGTGAATAATGATCGTTATTTATGAAGAGTTGAGTCTTGAATGATTATTTGGCAAATGACACACAATATGAGCTGTCGTCAGAATGTATCTTTGTCAACTTGAAAAATGTTATTGTCGCTCATTACAAACGACAAAAGTGCTTTATTTCTGGATTTTTATCATTTGTGTCTTTGGCAGAGTTTAGTATACTGGCACAAGAGATCATTAAAAAGATTATAATTAAATGATAGAAGACATTTGTCTGTTAACAATTCAGTAATTTGAAAGAGCTTTATGTTGTTCGATGAAATAAAAATATGCTTTAAAAGTTTAAAGAAGTTCTTACTGGTATTAAATAATTATATCAACAAAAATAGTATACGATTTTCAATCATTATTAAACATCTCAGCCTATCGCAAATCCCTGCTGGACATACACGACTCCCTAGCTGTGACAAGAGTCCACTACAGGAGTATTGGATGCAAAAGGCTGAAAGCAACCTTGTCTACAGCATATTTTTGAGGACGACAGCCCCATCTACCTGTAGAGTGTCCCACATTACTCGCGCCTCTAAGCTCCAAAGCTTGTATTCTATTTTGAATACTCGATAATTTGGCTTTCTGATGTGTGGCCATGAAATCGAAGCTAACCCGCTTTCCGCTGTCACTGCCAGCCCTGCCTGCCTCGCCCCATCTGCCGCCCTAACCACTGTTATATTTTATTTGCGCGATAAATTACTTTTTATTACACATATTTTGTCGTGTTATAATAACTAATGTACTCTCTCAATTCGCGTGTAATGCTGCGTAGCGATATATTTTTTGTTATTTATTTCTCCTTTTTATTGCTATCACCCTCCATTGTTTGATCGACGCACGGTTAAAGCTTTGAAATTATTTGATTTGTTTTTTTTTTTTCTATAGGGGAAATTTGGTTTCCAATTTAAAGTTTTTCAGAGCGTGGTGCATGCCAAGAGAGCGTCAATTTTATTTGACCACCAACTTTTCAAGAGTTTGCAAGGCAAAATGAACTTAAAATCCCTTACACTGTGCTAGTGCGATGCCCATTTTTGCGAACTACCACTATAAAAGCTACCTCCATCCCCTACAGCATTTAACACACAGTGTTTCCTCATTTTATTAGGCAAAGATGCACTTATTTTCCCCCACGGTAAAATAGACGTAAAGATGTCTACAATACGCAATAAACGGAACGAGTGAAATGCCTATACGAAAGCATGAAACAAATAAACATAAAAACACTAATAAACTTTAAACTAAGAATCCCATAATCCACCACCCTTATGTCTAAACTGTTCCAAAAGAGGGCAGAAGTATCATTCTTTGTAATAAACAAAATATGTTTGTGCTTTTGATTGGCAAGTCCCGAAACGCCACTTGATACTGATGACTGACTAAACATAACATTTATATTAAGTAAGTGTTTATCGAGAGGTCCGTACTCTTCTTTTTCATAGGAAATGATAATTTATCCTTTTTGCTTTCTTCTCCGATCCATTTGTGAGGGAGGACCGATTAATTAACGACTATCAAAATGCAAACCACATGTAAAATATCTAAATGTGTAGCCATGTACAGGTACCTATACGAAGTTTAGTAGCAGAAACTAAGCTCTCCTTAAAAATTGTACTCGATCATCAGTTCTTCACAACTTTAGCTTGTTTTTCAAGAGTTACGTCTTTCAAATTAAAATTATGAGAACTTCAACATTCTTCCCAAGAAACATTTTCTGCATCCACATTCCCCTTGGTGTTTTCTTTGTCTTGTCTGAATCTTCTGCAATTCTATTCATTTGGTGGTTCGATGGTTCTATCCCCGAAGGCATGATCTTTGTTGTTCAATACGTCTCGCTCGCATCCGCATTATGTTCGCAGGCGCTCGTAAAACTTCGACAAATTCAAATACTGCTAGTGTTGTAATAACTGTTTATCGATTGTCAATAAATTTTACTGTTTCTAGCTTAGAAATAGCACGCTAATTTCCTGTTTTCATTAAAAAGGAATTGGTCATAGAATAAAATGAACGAAAATAGTGGTTTATTAAAAAGCAGATCACCATACTTCCTGTCGTTGTCAAAAAGCAATTGATAACTTATTTTTTCAATTATCTTTAATCCACTTTGAATTTAATGATTTATATTTCAACAAGGAGTTGAAAATTTGTTTTTAAAATTTCTCAATTTTACTTTTCTTGTCATTAGTTAATTATTTTTTATCACCCCAGCGTATATAATTGCTATTCTTGTTTCGAAAATTGTGTTCTTTGTAAAGACGCCAGCTCATCAAGCTACCCGAAACTGTCAAATTTTTTCAATTAACCTTGAACCTAATTCTCTAACAATAAAGTTGAAAATCTAGTAAAGAAATTTGACTGATTGTTGTAGGTTGATGTGCTGCGGTCTGAACAATTCCGCCCTTCGACAAACATGTTGTAACTTGTAATTGCGCTGAAGAAATATGACAAATGATCTTCACCCAAAATTTTATTATAATCACCATTGCGTCAAAATATTTTTTCAGGTTCACGATACATTAAACATGAACATTAATCGTGTCATAAGTACATTAATCATAATAATATGAGTGCGATCATTAATCATACTTGTAACGGTCACATCGAAATTTATCATTTTTTTAATTTTAGTCTTCGAACTTTAATTTTTGGGATAATGTTTTATTTGGTTAATGTATAAAAAACGCCATTGGAGGATCACCTGTAGTTTACTTTTATAGAAATTTACAACAATTGTTAGTTAAAACACAAACAAAGGTACCTATAAGTCGTCGTATGAATACAAACGTTAGCAATAACGACAAAATACAATAAAGAAAACTTTATTTTAATGAGAAAAAAAATTTTCATGTGCTTAGCGGTAAAAATGGTGATTAAATACTCGCAGAATATCGATAAAATAAGACTAAGCACATCACTACAAAAAAGAAAAATACTGTTATTGCGATGGTCGGTGAAAAGAGTTCGTCCGTTTTAAAATGTAGTGAAAATTTAGTATTACGGTAATAGCTTTTATTGTATTGGGGCATATAAATATAGAAGAGAGTTCTTTCGTGAATAAAACTTGGCTATTCTTTTAGTAACTTTATGAGGGTAGTTTCAGCTACATACGAAGCCTTTTACTATTGTCTATGGAATGGGATATTCGGAACTAATGTATTGTATGATAATGCGATCTATTTAGAAATCAGTGTACAATATTATCTTAAAGTTAACAAAAATGCTCATTCTAACAACATCATCATCATCATCAGCCTATAATGTTCCCACTGCTGGGAAACAGGCCTCTTCTCTAGAGGGAGTGGGCTGTAATCCACCACGCGGGCCCAGTGAGGGCTGGTAGATGTCACTTGTCTTCGAATTTTTAGTTCTAGGATATACCGGTTTCCTCACGATGTTTTCTTTCACCGTTTTTGAGAGCAGCGGTGATGAAATAAATGCGCCTGCCTGGGTTGGAACTCACGGTTTGCTGCTCGTAAGTCGGGGCTGCCACCACTGGGCCATCACTGCTCTTATTCTAACAACAACTAATGACTTAACCTAATCCGTTTCTGAAAATGTTGCAGATAAACTTTTAAATCATACTTTTAATAAATCTACTAACCACACATTAAAATGTTAATAATTATTTTTACTTTTACATAGAGTTGATTATATTACAGAAGGTACAAATTAACGCCATTTAAATTGTATGCTGGCCTTCTGCCAGTCCAGTAGCAACGCCGAGCTCATTACCCCGCAAAATAAATACGACAACCTTATCACCATCGCCTTAAGTAGAATTAATACAAATATTCCCCCTCTTACAAGCGATACCCTCACCACTTGTCTACAAACTACAAGTTCAAGCGACGAGCGTATTGAAACAGTGACTCCGGACAAAACGAACGAAGTAAATTAGTTTGAGCATGCTATGAGTCACTGCGATGCGACTTTTGACGCGACGAAGAAGAAAAGTGAGACACGCGTGTGTCGCTTGACGCAAATCGCGTTGGAAATCGCATCGACAGTCGCATCGCATACAGCACGTCGTGTCTTCAGTCGCATCGTAGGTGTTGTGTCATGTCGCGTCTTAAGTCGTGTCGCAAATCGCGTCACAGGTCTTGTGTCGTGTCGCAAGTCGCGTCGCAAGTCGCATCACCTAAAGTCGTGAGCAGCACTTCAAATTTCCGCCAATACGTAAATAAATTGAAATGATGCGAAGTACGGGCGTCGAGACAGGGTGATATGTGTGGCGTGCTAGCGTAATGTCCGCCATTCATCTACCGGCAACAGTGAGGGGACGAGAGTGATTTTTCATTGGGACACTGGCGTAATGCATGAACTTAAAAGTTTTGCGTTCATGTGGGCTGTGTGTGGTTCTGTCTGTACGAATTTTTGGACAGTGGACATTTCAAATTGTCCTAAGTGTTTAAAAGTCCCTTTCGACTTTTTGTCGTTAATTTCTACAGTACACCACGTAAGTACATTTTTGGCGGCTTTGACATTGTGATTTTTGATGCAATTTGCTAGAAAATCGGAAGACGCGTTGTTCCAGCCAATCAGAAACAAGCAACGTCTCTATCAAATTTGAAGTGAACACAACTTATAAAATGATATTGTACCATTACCTAGGGATAATTCCCGTTATTATGATAATGTTAAAACATCAACGATTTGTTAATTCACTTTCGTTAATTGAAAGATTTGGTAATTCACTTTCGTTAACTGATAGATTTGTTAGTTCACTTTGGTTAACTGATAGATTTGTTACCTCTCTGAAGTTGGCATGGCAAATATAGCAGGCAAACAAATAAAGTACTGGATAATTAGCCGTTAATTAACCGCTAATTAACCATGGAAACCAAAAATTTTCCGCTCGCCGGAAAACCCGAAATTCGATTTGTATGCCAACTTCAGGTGAAGTTAGCATGCAAACATTTTAAAATCGGTTAGGAAAGACCTAGACAACTTTACCATGGCCCATAATTAGCCGTTAATTAGCCGCAAATCAACCGTGAACACCAAAAAATTCCCGCGTGCCGGAAAACCTGAAAATCGGTTTGTATGCCAAATCCAGTGGAAGTTAGCATGCAAACATTTTAAAATCGGTTAGGAAAGACCTAGACAACTGTACCAAGGCTCATAATTAGCCGTTAATTAGCCGCAAATTAACCGTGAAAACCAAAAATTTCCCGCAAGCCGATATCCGAAAATCGCTTTACATGGCAACTACACTGAAAATTAGCATGCAAAATTTGTAAAATCTATTAGAATTGACATAGCTGATTAGCCGTATACAATGGTTTTAGGCCTAGATCATTCATTTGACACCTAAGTCGTTAAAATATCTCAACAAACAAAAAATCACATTTTTAAGTTGCTCTCGTAATTATACAACATGTTTGAAACACGTAACAATTCTTTTTAAAACTATCAATCAAACGTTAAATTTATTTTATTTAGTTAATTTACGGCTAATCTAGCCTTGGTTAAGTTGTCTAGGACTATTCTAAACGATTTTACACATTTTGCATGCTATTTTGTAGTGTAGTTGGCATGTAACGCGATTTTCACGTTTTCCTGCACGCGGGATATTTTTAGGTTTCACGATTAATTTGCGGCTAATTAACGGCTAATTATGACCCTTGGTACAGTTGTCTAGGTCTTTCCTAACCGATTTAAAAATGTTTGCATGCTAACTTCACCTGAAGTTGGCATACAAATCGATTTTCGGGTTTTCCGGCGAGCGGAAAATTTTTGATTACCATGGTTAATTAGCGGTTAATTAACGGCTAATTATCCTGTACTTTATTTGTTTGCCTGCTATATTTGCCATGCCAACTTCAGAGTGGTAGATTTGTTAGCGATATCTCCAGAGTTGGCTTTGCGTAGCATTTGCAAAATTTGGCTTTGCTTTGCTTTGTGTCTGACTACCAGTCCTACCAACGGGTATCGTATTACCCAGTAGCCCAGGATTGTGAACGTCTGATAGACAGTCGCTCCGGGTAAAATACTGATAAAAGTTCTTGTCAACCAACTGGTGGTAATGAAAAGAGTCCGATCAGGTTCATGGCCCAGGTATCAGCAATGTGACTGTCATACGCATTGCAGTTATAAAAGCGCTAAAAAATAAAGAAAAAATAGCGGTACATCAATTTTGTTGGAAGCCCACTCCGGAATAGTAGGAAAAGCCTGGGCATATGATGACGATAGGTTTCTCTGCTATGGATTTCCCATTCAGAAAATGTTGAACTACATCATCATCAGCATAAAATATTTTCACTGCTGAGACACAGGCCTCCTCTCCATGAGAGGGAGTGGGCTGTAATCCACCACGCGGGCCCAGTGCGGGTTAGTAAATGTCACATGTTTTCGAATGTTTAGAACTACACAGTAATAGTATTTAATGTTAAATGCAAAATCTGGTGAGTAAGACTGCAGTGTTTTCCAAACTAAAGGTTTAAAAAATAAATGTTTGATAAACTTATACATGCTAGAAAAATAACGTAACATCATCTGCCTAGCCTTTTCCCAAACTATCTTGGGGTTGGCTTCCAGTTTAACCGGATGCAGCTGAGTACCAGTATTTCACATGAAGCGACTGCCTATCTGACCTCCACAACCCAGTAACTGGGTAATACGATACCCCTTAGTAAGACTGGGTGTCAGACTTTTAGCTTCTGACTACTCATAACGACTGTCAAAGATCTACAAATGACAGACGGGACCAGCGGCTTAACGTGCTTTGCGAGGCACGGAGGAAACTCGGTATGTAATTATGGTCACTCATCCACGGACCAACCTCGGCAAGCACGGCTTAACCTTAAAGGTCGATCCCTGCGGTTGTTATTATTTAGCCACGAGCTTTTCGAGCTTTTCGAGCCGAGAAAAATAACGTAACATAGTCATATTAATTTTAAAAATATCACATAACTAGCTATCGGCTATAACGTAAATCTAAGGCGCAAATCAAATTTAATTTATACAAATCGTAACAGGGCCGTAACGGTAGGGACATGTGCAAACGCAAATAAATCGCAGCGATTTATTGGTCGCACAATCCGAGAGCGATATTATTAATGATAATAACGGATGAAAAAATAAAATAACATGCGTTTGTAACGCAATGGAAAACATGTTAGATGTCGCTGTGATTTGTTGGTGGCTGGAGTTTTTAGAATGTTCCGGGTTGGTAATATTTTTGTTTCAAAGTTGTGAAATTAAAGAGCAATGTGGTAAATGTTTTTTTCTTTTGTGTTATTCGTCTATATTTAGCATATAGACGCCGCCCTTCCTTCTTCCCCTTCTTTCTTTGAAAGGAAGGGAGTGTAGGTAATTCTATCAGCAATTTTGTGCATGTGTCGTCAACTTACCAATGCAGGTCCAGGAAAATAGTTCTTTCACAGTTAAGTCTGATTTTGCTGTACAGTGATATTCATTTATTCTTGTTACTTACTAACAGGTAGAACAAATAAACTACTTGTAAAAGGACTGCAGCTTAAAACACAAAAAACATCGGATATCAAACATCAGTTCATAAAAGACGGCAAGAAAATACCGAATATAAACAAATCAAAACAAACGAGAATCGCAGTTGAAATAATTCACCCAACAACCATTGCTAACAAACCATAGATTACAAAACTGATAACAGGCTGACAGTAAACGACATTGTCGGTACAATAAACAATAATAAATCAATCAATCTCTATTCCAACTCACTGTCAGCAAAACAAGAAAGTAATTGACGTAATTACGCGTCGACCTCAGAAAACATAAATCGTTTGACCTTAGAACTGAACCTGGGACCTTGCAGCGGTTGCTCTCAAGTTGGCTGACGTCATTATTCCAAGTGTCACTGCATGAGCCATTAATGATGTTCATGAATATTGGTTGGGTTTGATTTTATGATTGTTTTTCTTTCGAAATGGTTCTTCTTATTCACATCGTGTGAACTCGTTCGTTCATCGTGTTAGTAGCGTTATAGCGTAAATTCCTTAAAAGCATGTTTCCAGAAATACAAAGAGACACTTCGATTAGTGCCTAATTTTAAGTGCTGTTGAATTTTCGGTCAGTGCTGTGATGTCAGATTCGAACACTGCAATCATATTTAAGTCGACGCCTAGTGACAGTGAAAACGGGCTTTCCAGTGTCAATTTGATTCGAATTTCACAGCGTTCAGCTGGGTGTTGCAACCTATATCTGATGTCAACTTTAGATAATTTCTTTATTGTTATTTAGGATACAACATTAGTGGGACCATTCTTTGACCAGAGTGTCGAAACTTAAAAAATACGAGTATGCCCCAAAAACAAATATATTCACATAAGCAGTATCAAGTTAAAACAAATAGCATATCTAGTTCCCTCCCAAACCCACGTGTAACGACCAGACATTTATTCAAATGTCCATCAATAAAATTTTACTGCGACATAAAAATATCAAATGCTAGGGTGTCGTGATGGATGGCGCGGACATAATTGGCCGTCCCCTACATGTTAATGAATCGTGGGTAATGAAAAATGATTGTGCAACCGTGTCGGGACATGTCCGGTGGTGCTGTGATGTATGGTCACACTATTTCGTGTAACGAATCCAGTTACAAATGGCCGCTGTTTGAAGTGTTTTTGGAGGAAGAGGGGAATCAAGAAACTCCGTAACGAAAAAAACCTAACACAACGAATTTGAAAAAAATGGTGCAAAAAATTTCATGGCAAAAAAAATGTTTTCTTATCGGTCACCACGCTCAAAAAGTGTAACTTGAATTAATATCAAAGAAAAAAAAATATTGCATGAATATTATAATTGCATAAATTGATAAAAATGCTATGCAATAGCTGGTGCGTATAGTTTAACGGTTGATGATAACTGATACGCTGCGGAACCTCAAAATGGAGGGGCGCTGATTGCCAATAATATTCTAGAAGTTAACAGCTTGACGGTGAACAGTAAGGAAACCTTTCGATACTTAGGGAGGCTTACCTGGCTGGCCACGTCTGCGATCAGCTCCAGAGGGACTGCTTCAAACTGCACTCAATTCCCACTTCACACACCGAAGTTCATAGTTCAAAAATGTTAGTCCAAAAAAAGCTCTGTTGGGCCAGTGGACCCGCGGGGTTTATTTAGAGCGATGATGCGGTCTCAGCAATAAGTTAGCTGGAGGTGCTATAACGCGGCACACCGACGATAAGAGATCGATCGTTTCCGAAGAACAGTTTTGTCGGACAGCACGAGGCACAGGGATTCCTTTACGCAATCGCCATCTTGCTTTTTTTCTTCTCGTAACATGAATATAGCCACGAGATGCGATGCGGCCAGTACAACTTCATACTGGTTGAGCTTCGTGTTCCTCGGTAGGAACACAGCCCAAGGAGTGATTGCCGAACACTTTCTACCAGGCGCGCCAACCTTTTTACGTACCTAGTCGGTTCAAATGTCCAACGTCAAGTGTTACAGTTATTTTATGTAAATTACACGCAAACACCATGTTGGCGTAACCATTTTCCCCGGCTTGAAAGATCCTACTTTCAAACACAAAGAACGGAAAATTATATTATAATTGCATATCGTCGCGAAAACTCTACCTCTAGCGAGGAAACCTAACAACATTAAGTTACATAATATAGAAAATTTAGTTATATCATAAAGTTGTCCTAACCCTAACTTAAAAATACAAAAAAACTAATTAATGCTTACTGAGTAGGGAGAGGGCACAACTTAACAATCGGTCTGCTCTGAAGCATTCCACCTTGTACCTTCACTGATGCGACTCTACATAACCCTTTCTTGTCCGGAAAGATTTCAGTAATTAAACCTAACGGCCAATGCAAGGGCATGACATTATCTTGCATTGAAACAACGACCATACCAACCCGTGCTGGGTTAGATGGAGTGTTCCATTTATGCCTGGTTTGGAGGGTGTGCAGATATTCATTTCGCCACCGCTTCCAAAAAGATTGGACGAGTTGATCAGTTAACTCGTATCGTGAGATAAGGTGTAAACGTGTTTCAGTAACTTCGCGAGCGGGTAAAAACACAAGCGGTTTAGTATTAAGGAAATGTGCAGGTGTTAGAGCGGTAGGTTCTGACGGATCTGAGCTAAGTGCATAGAGTGGTCGAGAATTTAACAAAGCTTCGACTTGAGCTAACATAGTGCTAAGCTCATCAAAAGTGAGTATTTGTTGACCGACGACTTTCCGAAGATGCGTTTTGACGCTCTTTACCTCACTTTCCCCGCATCCACCGAAGTGCGGAGCTCTACATGGGATTGTTTTAAGAGTTATTTTATGTTCCGCCAGTGCCAATTCCCAATAGGGGCGATATTCTTGCGACAAGAATTGGTAGAGATCGCGAAGATAAGAACGAGCACCAATGAAATTAGTGCCGTTATCTGTATACAGACACTCGATGGGACCACGGCGAGAAATAAAGCGTTTTAGTGCTGACAAGAAACTCGCGGTGCTGAGATCTGAGGCGACTTCCAGATGCAAAGCACGCGTTGTCAAGCACGTAAAAAGACAAATATAAGCTTTACGACTCCTTTGGCCTCTGCCGCGCACAGACGTTATCATGAGAGGTCCAGCGTAATCACACCCAGTGTGTGAAAATGCTTTAGGAGCGGCTTCAACACGTGACTGCGGCAGGTCAGCCATGATTGGAAAACCCGGTCGTGGCTTAGCGCGAAAGCAAATATTGCAGTTAAAAGTTATATGACGAACAATACGTCGTGCGGACAGAATCCAATACCTCTGTCTCAAAAGAGACAGGAGCAAGTTCGGACCTGTATGGAAGTTTTTGACATGATAGTGTGAAACTAATAGTTTCACTACGTGGTCCTGTCGAGGAAGTAAAATTTGGTGACGCGAATCAAAGTCTAACTCAGAGTTGGCTAAGCGTCCACCAACGCGAATAAGTCCATTATGCAGAAAAGGACTAAGTTTCTGTACTGGCTTTGAACATAATTGTTTGCGGTTTATATGATTGAGAACTGAATTGAAATGGATGCGCTGAACAGAGCGCCACACAACGAATTCAGCGAACTCCAAATCCGATGCGGTAACGGGTCCCTTCGGGAGACGTTTGAGAAATTTATAGACGAAACAAATTGTCTTTAGATATTTCATCCAAGAGGAAAACCTACTCGCACGATGGTACAGGATGTCTTCTGTTAGACAACTGATATCTATATCAGCAGAGTCTGCTTTCGTAACTGAGGGTAGAGCCACAGGCTTCCTCTCCGGCAGCTCTTGTACCTCCCCGGATACAAATGGCTTCACGGGCCATTCGTGACGGGGTGTTTTAAGCCATGGCGGTCCACTCATCCACAGTGGATGATGAACTAGCTGGGCAGGTGTTAAGCCACGAGAAAGACAGTCACTTGGATTCTCAGATCCCTTGACATGGAAGAAGTGCTCAGACGATAAGTTTTCTTGGATTTTAGCGATGCGATTGGCCACATAAGTGTGCCAGCGATGTGGCGATGAATGAATCCAACTCAAAGTTACAGTTGAATCTGAGAACGCTACGACAGCCTCAATGGCGTATCGGGCGGAGTAGAGAACGAAAACTCGTTTGATCAAAATTGATAAAAGGAGTGCGGCGCATAGCTCCAAGCGAGCTAGCGAAATAACATTAAGAGGTGCGACTTTGGACTTTGCACATACCAGTGAGATGACGATGTCACCGTCTGGCTTGACTACGTGGGCATAGACAGCACCACCGTAGGCCTTCTCACTGGCATCCGCAAACCCAACTATGGTAAACTTACAATTTTCAATAACGCCAATATGACGTGCGAATTTAAGCTGAGAAACTTCAGGTAACTCAGCTTGAAATTGTTCCCAAAGGCGAACAATGCGACTCGGCGGGACCTCATCCCATCCTATTTTGACAAGCCACAAATCCTTGATCAGTAACTTAGCGTACAAAATCATGGGCGCGACCAATCCCAATACATCAAAAAGACGAGCGATAGACGACAAGATATTCCTTTTGGTGCAAGGGCGAACATCGGGGTTGACCTGGAATGCGAAATAGTCATGGTCGGGAAACCAGCGTAGCCCAAGAATTTTCAGGGTCGGATCCTTACTTAGATCGACACTGTGCGAGAGTCGCAATGACTCGGGAATAGCCTGAAGGACATCAGCGCTATTGCTTGACCATTTGGTTAATTCAAAATCACCAAGTGAAAATATTTTAATCAGTTGGCGAGATGACTCTATTGCTTGCTCTACATTAAAGGTAGAGCTTGCTATATCGTCCATATAAATGTCTCGGCTCAGTATCTCACTGGCCAGAGGAAATTGGTGCCCTTCGTCCTTACACAATTGTTGAATGGTGCGAATCGCGACAAAGGGAGAGCACTTCAGTCCGAAAGGTAGAACTGAAAACTGGAAAATCTTTAAATTTTCATCTACGTGAAAGCGGTAGAGTATTCGCTGAAGTGGACGATTTTCAGGACGAATCCCTATTTTAAGATACATAGCTTTAACGTCAGAAGTTATGGCTACAGCGAAGAGTCTCAGATTCAATAAGATATTTAGCAAGTCCGCTTGAAGAACGGGACCAGCGTAAAGGATATCATTTAACGAGGTACCATTGTCTGACTTCGCGCTTGCGTCAAGAACCACGCGTAACTTAGTGGTTGTCTTGTCTTCGCGAATGACAGCATGGTGTGGGATATAGAACGAGACTTCACCTGGCAAAACTCCTTCCACTAAGGAAATATAGTTATGTTTGAGATAATCTTTAATGACGTCATCATAGAGAAGTTTGACGTTAGGATGCAATTTAAATTTACGTTCGAGGCTAATGAACCTACGACGAGCGATTTCGAAAGAATTTCCTAGCGCAGAAGCGTCCGTCCTCAATGGCAAAGCAGCGACATACTTGCCAGATGGGGTGCGAGTAATGGTAGAACAATAAAACTGCTCGCAGTGTTTATCGTCTACACTGGTGATTGAAGAAGCCTTAACTTCCTCGATCTCCCAGAATCTACGCAAGTCGCAGCGTTCCAAAGAAGACGTCGCGCAAAACGACATCGTAACGGTAGGAGCGACTAAAATAGGCGCGTCTCCCATAAATATATATCCTAACACAGTCTCTAATGCATCTGGATAACCAGCGGTCGAGGTAACTTTACTTGGTTGCAATAACTTAGCAAACAACTTTACTCCAAGCAGGATGTCAATATTCCCCGGCATTCCCCAAGTATCGTCAGCGAATAGATGCGAATCGATATGATTGAGATCAGCGACATCTATCGGGCACAATGGAAGCTGTCCTGTTATCTCGTCGAGAACCAGTGCCTCGATCGAGTACTTGGGTTGCGCGCGAAGGCGCGAGCTAAATGTGAAGTCGACTGAACCGCGGACCGACTGAGAAGTACCACCGATACCTTTAACCGTGATTATAGAATCGTCACGTATTGGTAGTCCAAGCATACGACAACATCGGGTGGTAATATAGTTCTTCTGAGAACCCGGGTCCAATAGACAGCGAACAACAACATCCTTCCCCTTTCTACCTACCACTAACACTTTCGCAGTAGCTAAAACCTCCGTAGTGCGAGTACTATTATGAGCCGAAGCCGAATGAGTACACAATGAAACGCGTTCCTGATCCGGGGTCTGGTCTACGGCACTGGCAGACGGCGCGGCGCCGACAGCAGGGGCGGGTACCGATTGTGGAGGCGGCGGTTGATCAAAATGTAACAGAGAATGATGTTTACCGTTGCATTTCTTGCACGAGAATGTTGATTGACATTTAGATACTGTGTGTTGACTACTAAGGCAATTACCACAGAAACGGTTATCTTTTATATATTTAAATTTGTCATTCGTGTTTAATTTTAAAAAAGCACTACACTTATATAAATTTGTGTGCGCCGACTGACAAAGCGAACATTTAGGTGACGTAGCTACATACACCTGCGATACCCTGCTAGAAGGTGCGGGGGGAGCATTAGCGCCGGCGCCAGCAGTCGAGCGCTCAGGCTTCTGCGGCGCGGTGCGATAAAGAATTTTTACCTGTTCTCGTACGAATTTCACGAAATAATCGTAGTCGACGCTTTGAGGATCCTTTAACGTGCGAAGCGACATTTCGTAATGTTTTGCGATGTCGGAGTCTACTAACTTAAGACCCGCGTACATAAAGATAAAATCAGACAAGTTGTCGATTTTTAGTTGTTTGAGTCCAGCCACAATAGCGGTGTATCTATCAAAAACCTTTTCTACATTAGCGGGCGACGAACCAGCTGCCTTTAAAGAAAACAGCTGATTTAAATAATTAACGGCTAAAGCGCGCGTGTCCTGATATTTAGCGATAAGCGCGTCCCAGATAACACGATAATTTTCTGCAGCAGGAACAATACCGGCTGCCACGCCTTTGGCTT
This sequence comes from Cerastis rubricosa, assembly GCA_949152445.1. NCBI lineage: Eukaryota > Metazoa > Arthropoda > Insecta > Lepidoptera > Noctuidae > Cerastis > Cerastis rubricosa. Next base: position 22,092,781 of record OX424532.1, read on the forward strand.
TGCCTTTGAGATGACCCAACAAATAATGAATGCGATCAGAATCCGAGAGATCGGGGTTTGTATGAATCACCCGTTTAAATGTCTCATAAAAGAACGGAAAGTTCTGAATGTCACCATCAAAGGTAGGTAATTCGATTTGAGGTATTTTGATATGCGAAGCTCCTGCCTGATTCGAGCTAGGAGACTCTTTTGTTGTGGTTAGGGAACTCAAAACATTTTTGATTTCGCATGCAAGATCGTCAAACGAAGACAATGAGCTGTAATTAACCTCATATGTTGGATTAATTTTCAATGAAATAATGTTTATATTATCAATAGCAGTTATGAATTCGGTACGAATTAGATCGATTATGTTAGCTTGCGCAATAAAGGTGGCCCGCGATTTTTCAGTCTTAAGGTTTATTATAGAATCAAATAACCTTTGTGTGCGAGCAAAGTATGCGGCGCGTTTGCCCTCATACATTTTTAGTTTATTTTGCAATTCTTCCATTTTAATATACAATAGAACTCAAAGTACAAATTTACAAAAATATCAATTCGGAACCCACATAAATCCCAGAACACGAACCCTAACAAGCTAGTACGAAAACTGTGAATCAAACAAGAGAAACAAATGTTTGATCGGGTAAAAACAATAAAATAGGTAGGAACCACTTTTCCTGACCTATGGAAACCTAGTACCAAAAATGGCAACCAGGTGCGATAAACAACTGAATTTAAAAATAATAAACAGTTTTAAATAATTGTGTACGGAACCAACGTTCGTCTGAGCCCGCGGAACCCTAATGGAACGCTTAAGTGATAGACCAACAAAATGAACACAATTAAACAATAGGTACGCAATCACTACTCCGACATATCTAAAGTACCTACCTAGCAGTAACTCAAACGAACCGGAATGCACAAGAGTGTGTACCTAAAACTTATAGGTGAAGGGAATTAATAAACCAAAGTTCAAAAAACAACTTTAGTTTTAGTAGGTATGGAAATAATATCCAACCATGCGAAAACTTACTTTTACGTAGGTGTAATACAGAAATAACTTATCCGATTCCACCAGCGCTAAGTAAGTGCGGTGTAGATGAACAATAAAATTGTTGTAATCTTAACATAAATAAAATAGTTTATATTGCGAATAATTTAACTAAATTGCAATAATTTAATCAAATGCGGAGTGGACTGTATTGCGATTAAATACTCGTACAATACGAGGCGACTTAATAGGATAACATTTACTTACAAAACTTCAGTTTATTAAACTAAGTCAATCTATAACAAAAGTACCTACAATGATCGTTTTATCATGACGGACGCGGTATGTAACAACCCACGAATCTACCCGCTGAACCAATAATGTTGGCTTATAACGCGCAGTTCTTAGACAACACCCTATTTCACGACACAAATCACTGTAATTGTATTTATGTATATGATTTTCGATATGATTTAGTATTAATACTGTGATTACATAACTAAAAATATGAAATGTTACGGGAACTTCGTTATAGAAAGCTGATGATAATAGACCTTACGTGTAACGCAATAAGGTCGAGTTTCCTAAAAACGATATGCAATTTTTGTAAATAATTTCTAGATTTTTATAGCTATATTGGATAATTCTATCCGGCTCGAAGGACCAAAATGGTGCGTATAGTTTAACGGTTGATGATAACTGATACGCTGCGGAACCTCAAAATGGAGGGGCGCTGATTGCCAATAATATTCTAGAAGTTAACAGCTTGACGGTGAACAGTAAGGAAACCTTTCGATACTTAGGGAGGCTTACCTGGCTGGCCACGTCTGCGATCAGCTCCAGAGGGACTGCTTCAAACTGCACTCAATTCCCACTTCACACACCGAAGTTCATAGTTCAAAAATGTTAGTCCAAAAAAAGCTCTGTTGGGCCAGTGGACCCGCGGGGTTTATTTAGAGCGATGATGCGGTCTCAGCAATAAGTTAGCTGGAGGTGCTATAACGCGGCACACCGACGATAAGAGATCGATCGTTTCCGAAGAACAGTTTTGTCGGACAGCACGAGGCACAGGGATTCCTTTACGCAATCGCCATCTTGCTTTTTTTCTTCTCGTAACATGAATATAGCCACGAGATGCGATGCGGCCAGTACAACTTCATACTGGTTGAGCTTCGTGTTCCTCGGTAGGAACACAGCCCAAGGAGTGATTGCCGAACACTTTCTACCAGGCGCGCCAACCTTTTTACGTACCTAGTCGGTTCAAATGTCCAACGTCAAGTGTTACAGTTATTTTATGTAAATTACACGCAAACACCATGTTGGCGTAACCAATAGCTTTACCGCGGCAGTCCCCGAGTGCCACACGTATTTTTTTTTTAAATCTAGCTTCGAAATGAAACACGTTACTACTACTTGCATACTACTTACGTACCTACTTTACATATAAATGTACGTTTTAATTGTATATGACAACAGACTTGCAAACACAGGATTATTTAAATAAAAATTTTTCTTTAAAGACCAATGATATTTCTGATCAACAATTAACAAAATAAGAAAAATCATATCACCAACACAATATTTAAAAATGAACTTCACATAATACAAATACTATCCATTAATTACAAACCCAGTCCTATAAAATTAAACTCAATTATTTTAAAATCTCCCTTCACGCGAAACCGTTAAGACTTAACGCACGATTTGCAAACCCCATAAATATCGTAGTATAACGTGGTATAACTATTAAAACTAGCCGTATATTTTGCATGGGGGTACAGATAGCGATGACCATGGGCCCCATAAAGCGAGTGATGACAAAGTACCACCATAACGAGGGAGGCCCCGATATTTTTACGTGTCTGCGCATTTTACGCCTCTTATGTTAGGTGGGGTGCAAGTGACGGGATTAAAGAGTTTATGTTATGAGTGATCGGATATTCGGATGCATATTTACCTAAAGTACGTTCTTTCCTGGCAAAAGGTACAAAAGTATGAAAGAGGCTATTTGGATGCCAATTTTTGCCGCGGGATTGCGAAATTTCATAATTCTTTAGTAAGTATAAAATGTAGTAAGTACTCAAAATATCGTAACAAATATTTTAAATTTATTTAAAACCTGGCAAGTTTGTTGAAAATAACAAGGAAAAAAATATAAAAACTATTTGAATTCGTATTTTTGTGCTGAAATGTCGAATGCTAAAACAAAATGGTAAAAATGTCTGGGCATAATTCATTTGGAGCTAAACGAAAAAGTAACTGTTCTAGACAAGTTTTTATTATTTTTTATATAAACTCCTTTTCCCATACTGACGCGCGCTCCATACTAGTCAACACTCAAACTTTAGGTAATTATGCATCCGAATATCCGATCTCTATCATCATCATCATCATTTCAGCCCAAAAGACGTCCACTGCTGGACACAGGCCTCCCCCAAGTGTCCGATCTCTATATCTTTGAGTTTTTCTTTGGTATTCTAAGCAGTGAAAGCTTTTAAGAAGGCAACTGCTGTTTAATTTTTTGCCTCAATTTTCTGATATGTATAAGATTCAGTAGTGCTATTTTGTTAAAAGCTTCAAGGTAAAATTACGAAGGCGATCGTAGATGTATTATAGAGTTTTATAGAGTTACATAGTACCAAAAATGTACGGACAGTAGCTCCGCACACTGAGATGTAGTATGTAGATGGACGAATCACACGGGATGTGTACAGGAAATAAAATCACTGTTATGTGTCCGTAAATGATTGACGTCTCCCGTGGCAATCGCCGGGTCCGAAGGAATCTCTCTGAACGATATTGTGCGCCTTCTCAATCTGACTGGGGCGATCCGCTGGTGGAAGACCAGTCAAATCGATTCGCTATCGTAAGTAGAAACACTTCGTATCTGTGCAACTTACAGAACTGTTTGCTCCAGTAGTGGCGATCACGCCCGTTAACGGCGGTAGCCCGTTATGTTTAATTTTTGGTGTACAATAAAGTTTTATTCTATTCTATTCTATTCTATTCGATCCGGCTCGAAGGACGTCTGTTGTGGAATTCACTGCCGGCATCTCTGTTCCCTGATCTTTATAATCTGGATCCTTTGAAAGTTAGAATGAATCGGTTTCTTCTAGGCAAGCGTGCTCCAACGTAGGCCGCATCATCGGTTCATATCAGGCGAGTTGCGGCCAAACGCAAGCTTATTTCGTATAAAAAGTAGAATATACTTAGTTGTGTTGCTGCAGTGTGTTGTTGCAATAGCGCAATGCCGCTGCAAAGTTGCGTCATCTTCGAAGTTTTTAGTTTGTACCCGGTAACAAAACTGAAAACAGAGTTTGCCACTGAAAATTACTAAGACAATCATGATCATTAGTACCGAAATTTCACAGTGCGCATTTATTAAATACTACTTCACTTCGCTCGTGACTTTATCCGTGAAAATTCTGTTATAATAAACTCTATGTTACTCGGTAAAGATGTAGCTTTCTAATGGTGAAAGAATTTTTAAAATCGGTCGAGTAGTTTTTGAGTTAAATCGTAACAAACAAACAATCGAATCTTTCCTCTTTATAATATTAGTTTAGAAGAAAGATCAAAGTAGAAGTTATTTATTATTAAGTAGGTAAAGCATCAGGTTAGGATGGATTGTGGGAGGAATAATATGAAAGAAAAAGGAATAAATGATAGCGTGATGGCTGACAGAGGTGATGGGAAGCAAAAAACGTGTTGCGCCAACCCCAAGTAACATAGGGCTAGGGCAGAAAGATGATGAGTACGTAAGGCCTAATTGAGAATCATCATTTCATCATCATTTCAGCCCAAAAGACGTCCACTGCTGGACATAGGCCTCCCCCATGTGTCGCCACATTGACATTTTGGGGGGTTTTGCCATAATCGCCACGCTTGGCAGGCGGGTTGGCGATCGCAGTACGGTTGTTACAAAAGCACAGAGAACGCTGCTGCCCATTCTCTGGCAAGTCCCTTAGTCGCCTCTTACGACACGCACGGGAAGATATGAGATGGTGCTATTCTTTACGTCCGACACCATGCTGAACAGAATTGAGAATCAAGTAAAATAGATATCGAGAGACTTACTATTCACAGGATCACTTCATACTAAGGTAAACTGCTAACTACTGCTAACCTGTAGCTGCCAACCTCGCTCACGCTTGTACCTTGGTCCTGAGTGGCTACTGTCAAATTTGGCAATAAAAATTGCTTTTATGTATAATGCCCATTTATACCACCATTCAAACATACTGGTGAGCATAATTTGAGTTATGGGTACTGGGAATGTTTTATTTATGACTACGCTTTGTGTGTACAGGGTATGTAAGTCCTTAGTTTGATAGTGGACAACGTCATGACGTACTCTTGAAATTGAGAGATTAAAGTCAGAAATTGGTCTGTGATTATGTTAGTACTGATGTGTTCTTATTTTTTTTTTTGATACTCAGAAAACATTAGTTGGTTACTACGGTTGGTAGCAAGACAGACTGCTAAAAAAATGAAATAATATCTATTTTTCTTTTAGCACTCTTTACCACAGTTGTGGCTAAATAATAACAGTCGAGAGCAGCGGTGGCCCAGTGGTGGCAGCCCCGACTTATGAGCAGTAAGCCGTGGGTACGAACCCAGGCAAGCGCCTTATTTTGTGTAATTTATTTCATAACCGCTGCTCTCCAAAACGGTGAAGAAAAACATTGTGAGGAAACCGAAATGTCATAGAACTAAAAATTCGAAGACATGTGACATCTACCAACCCGCACTAGGCCCGCGTGGTGGATTACAGCCCTCTCCCTCGCATAGAGAGGAGGCCTGTGTAACAATGGGAACATTATAGGCTGCAGATGATGCTGATGCTGAATAACAGTCGCTCACGTCAATCTTCAGCTTAAGCCGCGCCTAGGTCGGTTCGTGGATGGGTGACCACCATTACATACCGAGTTTACTCCGTGCCCCGGAAAGCACGTTAAGCCATTGGTCCCGGCTCTCAATTTTAAATCTCGAGTCGTTAGATAGTCAGTGAGCCAAAAATCTGTCAACAAGTCTTACTAAGGGGTATAGCATTACCCAGTACTAACTGGGTTATGGAGGTCACTGCCTATCAGACCTCCACAACCCAAAAACCAGGACCCAAGAAGTGACAGCTCCTTGTAAAATACTGGTATGATTCAGCTGCGTCCGGTTATCCTGGGTGCGACCCCAAAATACTTTGGAAAAACCTAGGCATATGATGACTCTTTACCACAGGTCATAAATAAAATTCAAAATGAATCTTGAACAAATGAAGCTTGGATTAAAACGACAATTGTTTTGTCAAAACAAAACTTTCCCTAGCAATTGTTTAACGCATCAAGAATATAACTTAAACATACGGCAACATGAAAAGAGTATAGAACCATCCATGTCAATAAAACAACTTCCCACATATACTTAATAAATACACCTCATAGAGCTGCACTACAAAACGATTGAATCGAACAATACTTTACAATCGAATACATAATTCATACAATTCTGTTAAGCTTTCGACAATTTTATCGATACGCCCCGGGATAATGTTAATTTATAAATCGATGTTTGTCGGCGCTTTGTGTTAAATGATGCTCGATTAATTTTATCGAGTTTTGAATCGAATTATAAAATGTGAAAGCGCATCTGTCGTGAATGTGAAGGGTGTCGTTATTAGTATTTATGGTAATGGTTTTATTTGTACGTGAATGTTGGTTGTTTAGAAATGGAACAGTTTTTAGATTTACACTTGTACTGAACACAAAACAAATTAAACGATCCATTTATTCCATTCAATCCATCCTGGAAATCCGTTTCCAGTATTAATTTTTACTAAGATCACACGAGGACAAGACAAGGAAGTCACAAGACGAACCGAAAATGCCTGGAAGACCTACTGGTCCATGAAGGAGCTTATGAAGGAAAATTTTCCATTGTCGGTAAAGGGAAAAATCATGGACATGTGCATTCTTCCCATTTTGACCTATGGATCCCAGATTTGGTCTTTGACAAATATTCAAAAGTCCAAACTCAAGGTCTGCCAACGTGCCATGGAGCGCACCATTCTAGGAGTCAAACTATCCAACCATGTACGCAATACCACACTGCGCTCCAAAACACAAATTACTGATGTTGCTCAAAAAGCCGCTTAGCTGAAGTGGGACTGGACTGGCCACGTGTGCCGCATGCCTAATGATCTGTGGGCCAAAATAACCACATTCTGGAGCCCAGACACAGCCAGAAGGCGTCGTGGTAGACCTCGTGGAAGATGGCGGGACGAGCTAGACAAGACCAGCGACCAGTTGTCCACATTGGCCCTGGACCGAGACAATTGGAAGTCATGGGGAGAGGCCTTTGCCTAGCAGTGGGATGACGCAAGCTAACAGTATCAGTATCAGTAAGATCAATTTTCAAAAAATAAAATTAAAACGGTGAAAACAGTTTGCAGTCCTAGGAAAAGCGAGAGTGTCCCAGGTAGCATTTCATGCAATTGACTCGTGGAGTGGTCTGAAATAATATTCAGAACTGAAGGAAAGGCCAACCGCATTGTAACTGAACAATCGAAATACTATTCATCAAACACGAGCTATTAAAGAGAACAGAAATAATCTACTTCCATCATCAATAACTGATACACGAGCTAACAATACATCTTCCTCCCACTCGCAACCTAAATGTTAAAAATCAATGTACAGTCAATAACCTCATTACTCGTAGTCTGTCAAATCGTAACAACATTACGAACCCCTTATTTTCGTATCCAATTCGTTCGCATCAAACGGCCCGACAAAAAGCTAATTCGAACGACTGTTTGACATAACAAAATCTGAAAGGAGATAATTCAAATTGGATCACGTCACTTATTCGAAGACGTAACACTGGAAATATAGCTGTCTCTTTCTCACAGAATTAATGACTAAAGTCGGGTTCAGCTGTGACGTTTTTATTTTTTGTTGGCGAAATCTTGGCGCTTGGCGAAAGGCTGGTCATTAACACGTTTGCCTCATGAAAGTTAAATTATTGTTTAAGTGGAATTGGGTTTTTTATCGCTTGGCCTTTTTAAATTATTGCGTGAGGGAAATTTTTGAACAGATTCAGCTGCTGGGTTGGATTCATTTGGCATGGTTTAGCCAGAAAAATGCTGTGTTTAAACATCCACATATTCTGTTAATGTTCACATCTTTAGCTATATTGTCAAGTGTGTTACCAATCAACATAAAAATAAATCTTTTGTTTAACTAAAGAATTAGTACCTACTAACATGTAATGGTCTTGAATACAGCTATATAAATCACTGCAATAATTTTACTCTGTATCTGAAAGCTACACACAATGTCATCAGACCTTTCTCCATACATTTTTTCTCCTAAATCCCATTGCTTACCAAACAAAACACAATACTGACATCTACAAGATTTAAACTCATTAAGTTAATACTTCGACTTTCCATCAGTACCCACCCTTACACGGGCAATAAGATTATTATATTTGACAGGGTAATTCAGCGACACAGGCAGTGTCAGGCCAATCTTATTAGCCATGTAAATGAATATAGAATGAATCCATTATTTCCCAAACAAGCGTTGGGGTGGGGGCGATCATATTTTAGGGAAAGAGACCGGGGATTTGTATAGAGTGGTTAATACTTTGTTTTTTTTTTGTAAACGAGAAAGTTTTTGGTGTTCTTGTCGGTGATTTCCGAACTGATTTAATTGTCGTTTTACTTTCAACGAAGTTCAACGAAACTTACCGAACTAATTTAATGCTAGCTGTTGCCCGTGTTCTAAGTTCACGTGAAATTATAAAAAAAAACTACCTCCCTATTTGAATTGGGATTTGTTACCTATTTTAAGGGTTTTAATTTTGCACGAAGTCCTAATTCTTTTTCTAAAACAACAGTAAATACTAAATCACTTCTTATAACATCAGCTATCGGCTAGTAAAGTCCTGTCAAAACCGGTCCAGCCGATTCGGAAATTAGCCGGAACGAACAGACAAAAAAAGAAAGTATTTCATAGAAGTATAGTTTCTTAAGCATTAAGTAAAAAGCTGTCATTTTTTGAAATTACAAACAGACTCTTAAATTTTATTTATTTGTAAGATGTAAGATTTTTATTTTTCTATATGAAACGTTTAAATTAACTGGCAGAAAAAGCACAGACTAAACCGCTGGGACTTAAGCATGAAATTTTACATAAAAGGTTCCTACGGAATGACCGTAAAACCTCTAAAAGGGTTAGATAAGGGATGCAATTTGTATAGGGGTCGTCATTTTGGGCGTCATTTCGATGTTTCGATCAGACATAATAATATAAACTTGCGACATCATAAAGTGGTACCCAAATCTTTCGTGCAGTCACACCAGTCACTGCTCAAAATCTGACTTACACTAAAGAAAACTTCCTTGCCACCTTAATTTCCACCTACCTAATTACATGACAGGTAATAACACTCCTCGTGACACTTCAGCCATTAAGTCGCGGTTATAATAAATGCGTAACCATATTTTCGGGTGTATTACGTGTTATTTATTGGCTTAAAATTGTACTCATCGCGTATATTATGTATGTTCGTAATTACCCTGCTAGCTCCCTTCTTGGCGTGTTCATATTGTGAGGTTGGGACACAAAGTAGGGGGTAACAGTGGGATAAGATTTTTAGGGCAGTTTGTCTTGAAATTTTTAGAATAGTACAGAGATTTAAACAGTAAACTTTTTGAACAATATTTCTAGCTTTTAAATGATCCCACGTGAACGATTACGATGCGGATAAAAAGGATCCTAAGCCCCCATGCTTTCATCAAAATCACTTTTGCATTTTTAATATTAGTTTGGATATTTATATAAAAGCGTAAATCAGCTTATAAGTTTATTTGTTATGCTGTCTGTACGAAAAGCCCAAAGATTTTTGTACTGTTTTTATATTAAAACATTCAATACAATATTTTTTCATATTTTTGGATACGTTTCTTTGCCTTGTAAAATTCTAAAAACAAAACGAAAAAATATTTAATAAATGAAAGAAAATGATCAAATTTTTTCTGTGTTACCTTAATATAAAATACCCAAGTTTGAACACATCTCAGCGCCCTCTTTCGAGCTCGATGACACTTCACTTTGTTGACAGCTCGGTGATTAATTCATATTTGGAGGGTAGACGTAGAATATTTATGCGCCACGATATTTATAGTGCTGGGGCTACTCGAAATCGAAAGTGGTGAATATGATTAAATTTTAATATCAAATTGTACGGGACCGTGTTTTTTGGGGTAATGTTTTAATAAGAATACTGTTTTTGACGTGTTAGCTAACATTTTATGTTTTATGTTGGCATAATAGAGTTAACTTGCGCGTCTTATGTTTCTTTTTGATCTAGGGGTGTGACAAATGGGTTTTCTTTTCATAAAACGTCAGTACTCATATTTGTTTTAATGATAATAAGTTATGTTTAAACTCGTATGTGTACAGTCAACGGCATGTAACAATTTGACATTGACGGGGTAACAATTTGACATTAGGTGGTGCGGTTGACTGTATTTTAAACTTACAGTATCATTAACTTCTAAACATAGAATAGAAAAAGGTGTCAATTCTAAAGGCATAAACGTAAACAGTTGGACAACGATACTTGAATTTTATTGCCTTTGCCTTCACCAAGCACCACACTAAAGCCTATCAATACAAGCCAGAAGAGACAAACATTTTCCTTCATGCTCAATCACCGGTTTCTCTGAACCAGAATCATAAGTTGAATCAGTCCTCAAACCTCAACAGACAGCCATCAGAACATCCCTGCACATCACAACTGCCAAACAATTACCACACCGCATGTACAGTACACAAAGTCTACAAGACAAGCGTCGCACCGCGATTACTCGCTATTAACCCATAGCTAGCCCCGTTTAATTTAATTAACACGCAACCATTATACCATCCCGTTCACACCAGAGAGTGAGCCCTACCTCGGTCTCCGTCGCACAGTAATCTGCACACAGCCCTGCGGTCACCCGAGGCAGTTAACATGCTGGCCATTGTTTCGGAGATTTCAGTGGGCCGCAAGGATAAACTTGTAGGATTAGTACATTTGTCGTGGTTGGGGTGAGAATCGCTTGGGGTTTGTACGGATAAGTCTTGTTTAGGATGGCGGGAAATCGCCGATGAAATGTTGGATTTTGGTAAGGATTTGAGGGTAGTTAGCACGTTGCTTCTACCGGTAAAGGTCTTTTTTTTGCTTTGAATGCTCACTGGATGCATGACGAATACTGATATTTGTTAATATTTCCGGATAGTTAATCAGATGTGAAGATAGATATACAAGATAGATATTCTGCGTATTACTTATTATAGAGCTTTAAATGGTTGGTTCAAAAAAACTTCGCGAACGGATTTAAAAAAAAACATTCTCTCAAATTAGTATCGATGGCATTCTGAATTCAGTCGACCATGAATTCGGCTACAATTCCTGCAACATACAGAAAATAGAACACGCAGGACGTCAGCGCTTCCAACTCCTAAGAACAGTAAATCATCAGTCAGATTTTATCTACAACCGATATTACACTCCTCAAAATTAAACCAACATTCGGTCTCCCCACAACGTCTGGGGTTCCTACCGTGCGGAAGACTATGCGGTTGGCCCTTAATGTGGGCCGTATTAAATTCTGTGTGTAACAGTTGTGGCCCGCCATGTTAATTTGAGACCCCTGCATTACCTACTAATATTGTCTGCTTAGTTTATGATGCTGGGAATAAAGACGTTGGTGTCTTTGTGTTGATTTCTGGTAGGTTGAGTTAGGTTAGGTCTTTGTGAAGGAACAAGGCCTTTTAAGGACGATTTTTACAAAAACTCACCGAGCTATTATAGTCCACGAGTAATTCTTTAAAAACCGGCCAAGTGCGAGTCGGACTCGCGCACGAAGGGTTCCGTACCATTATTTATAAAAACGAGTAAAAATATCACTTCGTTGTATGGGAAGTTAATTAAATAAAAATTAAATATTTATTTTATTATGTTTTTAGTATTTGTTGTTGTAGCAGCAACAGTAATACATAATCTGTAGAAATTTCAACTGGTTAACTATCACGGTTCATGAGATACAGCCTGGTGACAGACGGACGGACGGACGGACGGACGGACAGCGAAGTCTCAGTAATAGGGTCCCGTTTGACCCTTAGGGTACGGAACCCTAAAAAGCAAGTGTTGGAAGCACTTGCTTTCACGGGTGCAGATTTAGAGATATTTAGGGTATATGTTCTGGATAGCACTGCCTTGTACTTTTGAGGATCGAATAAACGCCACTGATGCTGCTAGTAGCGTGTGTAACTACTAAACTAAAATGTCATCACCAACTCAAAAAAAAGGAAAACCGCACACATTATCCTCTTTATGCAGACATTATGCAGTTTATCGCTTCCAAACCAGTCAAAATTCGATGAAAACCTTGTCCCTGCAATAAATAAAGTCTCTTCCATTAACAATTTATCCAAAATTCACTATCAAAACTCAGTCCGCGACCCCTAACCACAGATTCACTCCCGCTTTACCCAAAAACCAGCAAATCAACCAAAACAAACTGGCTTACCCAATCCCTTTAATTTCCCCACCTCATAGAGCTGACCACGAGATTTATAGTTTTAATAGTAGGCCAATATACCGCCGCCATTTATCTGGACTCCACTGCATTAAAGGGATCTAGTGGCCCTTAACGGGTTTTAAATTGTCCTGGGTCGTTGTGGGGCGGTTTAGGTCTGAATGTGAGTTTTGGGATGGATATTTACTGTTTTAAGCATTAAACGTAGATGTCTAATCTAAGTAAAACCTTCTATAAGCTAAGCTGATCAATTTGGATGCAGAAAAATGAAAAATAATTGCGCGTGAAAATGAAGATGGCGAGAACAGCTTCAACTGTTTAGGTACTCATTGTTTAGTTCTTAGTGATTCGTCCTTTTGAAAATATGTGTATTTACTACCTACCTAGTACATCAACAGAGGAAGAGTGACACAAATCCTCACTCAAATTCTCTCTGCTTTTAGCCACTAGTCAGTCACTGTCACATCTGTGAACCTATAAGAGACCTCTTGAAAATTCCTTTACAGAATTTTCAATTCTTCACCTAACACAAAGCTGGTTCATTTCTCGCTTAGCTCCGCTCCCGAAAGTTCGGACATTGTAGGAATCACAGACGTTACCAGCTTGCATTAGTCCGGAGATTTGTGCGGGATTGAAGCGAGTGAGTTAGTGTTGGTCGTGCGGCCAGTGCCGGGATTTCACGGGATTCTGGGATTTTGAATCTGGGTCGAATTTAGTAGTCACCTGGGCGGCTATTAAGGATGTCATTAGTTTTGATTGTTTATAGTTATTTCGGCATATTCTTGCCGTTAACTGCGACATATTTGATTAATAATTTTCCATGAGAATCTTGCTGCTCGTATAATCTTGGTGAGAAATATTTAACCTGACCCCTGGGTTAAACGCCAGCTTAATTTTTGTGAAAAGTATTATGCTAAAGAAGTCGATGGTTAAAAGAGTAGGGCGAGACTTATAAAACCATTTACAGTGAATAATGGCCAGTGAGTTCTTAATTATGATAAAACAGCGGATACAGAAGATGCTACTACAAATATTTTTAGCCTACCTTATTCTTGCAAATACCAGTAGTTCAAACCTTATTTATAGTTGAAAGTTCTACTCATACACATTAAAACATCAAATAACACGAGAAAATCCCGGTAAATTCTAAACCAATCAATTTCCAACTAAATCCCGCAGCATACATAATTTCCTATCAAAACATTTCACCGTAACATAATCATGAAGCAATTTTACTACGGGTATGTAATCTGTGGCTTTCAAAACATGGAGGATTAGACCAACTATCTAATATGATTAGCATACAAATTAGAGGTTTTTAACTGAGTAGGTGTAAGTAAGTTTATGGGACTGTTTGGTGAAGGGTTTAAGAGATTATGAACGTTTGTTTACGGAGAGAAATGCGTTGGTTATGTTAGGATTATGGTGGAGCGTGGATGTGGTTTATGAGTTTGCTGTTTTGACGTATTTCATCTTTATTGTTGTCTTGCCTTTAGCATAATCAGCCTAATGTTCCCACTGCTGGGTGGGTCTCTTGTCTCTTCCCTGTCATCTTTCTTTTTCGTGCGCTTAGTACCTAACCTGGTATCAGAGTTTTTATGCCGCCCATGAGCTTCTGCTTCCCATATCTTCCCGTGGGTGTCGTAAGAGTCGACTAAGGGACTTGCCAGAGAATGGGCAGCAGCGTTTTCTGTGCTTTTGGAACAACCGTAATGCGATCGCTAACCCACCTGCCAAGCGTGGCGACTATGGCAAAACCCCCCTTATATCAATGTGGCGTTGGGGGAGGCCTATGTCCAGCAGTGGACGTCATTCGGCTGAAATGATGATGATGATGATGAGCTTCTGACTTGGCTCTATATGCCGTCCAAAAGTATCTCTCAAGCATGCTGGTTTCCTCACGAGGTTTTCTTCACCGAAACAAGTGATAATTATACGTTACGCACATAAATCCGAAAAATCAGAGGTGCGCCTTGAGTTGGAACTCGTGTCGACTTGGCAGTTCTACGGTCAACTAGGATATTGATAACTAGTTCAACTAGGATATCACCGCTTTTTAGCTCTTCCCTGTGAAAAGGGATTATTCCCTTGCCTTGCCTAATCTATTTTATTTTTGGACTTCTCTACTAGCACTCAAGTAGAGTGGACGTGTGTACCTATTAGCGTTTTTATTTATTAAATGACATAATAATTTTATTCGAGTGATCTGTGACCTAGAAACCGAATCGCATTTTTATGCTAAATTTGTGATTTGCTTTCGTGAATAACAAGTAGTTATGAAGAATTTCTAAGAACTAATTAGAAATGTCAAATACTGAAAACAGCCCTCGGAGTTTTCCACCTCCTGGCAGCCCTGCGACCAAACCTCAGCCACCTCAACATGCGGCAGAAGGCGGATTGGAAGCATTAGAAACCTGCGATATAAGCAACTGGTTGAACTCCATAGATTAATGCCTAGACGATATCTGTCTCATTGCTCAGGAAGGAAAGCTGAACTCCGAGCAAAAGCTAAGGATCAATACCCTTTCGCGCAAGGTAGAATATGGTGTTTCTCAAATGGCAGTATACTACCAGGATTTGAAACAAAGGGCCAAAGGATTTCTAACTTCTGTTCAAGTATTGCAAGAAAAACGGGACCTTACGAATTGCCTTGAAAATTTCCAGCAAACAATTCAAGCTAGCATTCAAGAAAACTGCAACAAAACAACAATGGCAGAAAAAGTTTCGTTCGCTGACATGGTTAAAACCAATAAGAATAATTTCATGCGCCCAAACAACCTCAGCTCTATCGCAATTTATCCAACAGATAAATTAAAATCAAGTGACGACACAAAATCGCTAGTACAGAAAATAATATGCCCTGAACAAATGAAATTGCACGTTAGAGGATTGCGCAAAACAAAAAACGGAGGCGTTATTATTAGCACGGAGACCAAAGACGACATAGAAAAACTCAAAAAATCAGCTGAGCTTAGTAGTTCCAGTCTAAAAGTGGAAGAGCCCCATAAGAGAAGACCAAGAATTGCAGTGATAGGAGTTCCGACAGTTTTGACTGACCAAGAAGTACTCAATTGCATTTATGAGCAGAATTTAGTTGACCAGCTGCCTAATTTACCCCGCGACTCATTTATGGCCTCTATAAAATTGAGTCACAAGTCGGGTAAAAGGGAAGGACCAACATGTAACTTTATTCTTGAAGTTACTGCTAGCATAAGAAAGGCCCTAATAAACCAAAACCGAGTGTACATTAATTGGTCATCCTGCCCCGTGAGGGACTTCACACTCGTGACCAGGTGCTTCAAATGTCAACAGTATGGACATGCCGCAAAGACTTGTCAAGAGGATACCTACACGTGTGGACACTGTGGAGAACAAGGTCATCAGACTAAAGAGTGCACAAAAAATGCTGAACAGTCACAGTGTGCAACATGCTTGCGTTTTAAAAAACCAAGCAATCACAAAACTGGCGATCAAGAATGCCCCGCCAAAAAACTAGCTGAGGCAAGATACGTAAATTCCATCGATTACAATGACTTTGCGTAAGAGCGCTTATTATTTAATACGGTATTTTTACTAATTTGTGTTATAGTTTACTCATAAGTATGATGAATTGATGACCTGTAATATTGATGCAATAATTAAATTTTAGTGACATGACATTTTTCTCTGTAGGCAAAGGAAACTTGACCTGAGTTTTTATGTTATGCATTACAAATGCTTCATTGCAAAAATAGTAGTACGCTGCAATAAAGTTGTGAATGTAAACCGTTTTTTCTTACATTTTATAGATAGTTATGTTATTTACTAGGTATTTGTTTAAGAAATCTTAGATAATATTTGTGTATGGACTTGAGTGTGCTACCTGAGATACAGGTTTATTCCTAGTTCAGGTAGAATTCTAATATTATATACCTTTAGTTTTTAATGCCCTAATTTTGTAAAATTTTGTGGAAATCGTTATTTCAATAAACAATTATTATTATTCCGTTTATTCATTTTAAACAACATATTTTTTACATTTTTAAATGTTCCTATATAAAATCAATAAAATAAAAAAACATTTAAAAATATATAAAACAGGTTTCCGCCGGTGTCGGGAGCAGGGTCCAAGCTACCGGTGGTTAGGGCTGCAGAGACAGGAGCCTCCTCACAATGCGAGCCTTATCGAGGAGTACTGCCTTCTGAATCTGGCTCTTGATCCAACTGCCAAGTGAGAGCTTCGACAGATGTTCGTCGAGGCTCTTGGCCATAAGGCCATTGGCCGTTACGACAATCGGCACAATGATAGCCGAGTCCACATTCCACATATCGACAACCTCGTGAGCCAAGTCGAGATATTTTATCTGTTTCTCTTTCTCAGCTTTCACGAGGTTTTCGTCATGCGGGATGGTAACATCGACTATCATTATGCGGCGCGCTGATCGGTCTATCACCACTATGTCAGGCTTATTGGCAACAATAGTCCTGTCAGTAATGATAGGCCGATCCCAGTACAGCGTGACATGGTCTTTCTCTAGAACTGGGTCGGGCACATACTTGTAGTACGGTACCTCAGATTCCACAAGTTCGTATTTCAAGGCAAGTTGCTGGTGAATAATCCTGGCTACTTGGTTGTGCCTGTGCAAGTACTCGCCGTTAGCCAGACGAGAACAACCAGAAATAATATGCCTGATGGACTCACCCGGACGGTGACATGCCCGACACACGTCCACTGTCCCGTCCTTCATAATATGTTTCCGGTAGTTGTTCGTCAGCATAACTTCGTCCATAATCGCACAGACAAAACCTTCAGTTTCCCCAAAGAGGTCGCCGAAACGTAGCCAGGACACGGACGCTAGAAAATCTACATCGGGCCCATGTAGAGCCTGGTAAAAGCGTCCGTGAAGAACCTTGCCTTGCCATATTTCCTTGAGGTCATCGGTAGTCAGTATTACAGGTTTGCGCCAGTTCTCTTTAGCCATGGACAGCGGGGTGAGTGCCTTGTCCACTGCGACCACATCTCGGTGCATACCCACCTCTGTTTTTAAAAAATATTCTCTGAGGCTGCACACCTCGCGGTTGTGGAGGGTCTTCGCATTTAAAAAGCCTCGACCCCCGCACTTCCGCGGGATGTACAGTCTCATCACCGATGATCGTGGGTGATGCATCCGGTTTGCGGTCAGCAGTGTACGAACTCTCCTATCCAGGGCGTCCAGTTCGGTCTGAGTCCATTTGAGTATGCCGAAAGAGTACATTAAAACCGGCATGACCCAACCGTTGAAGGCGCGCACCTTGTTCTCGCCCGAAAGAATGCTATTCAGTACCTTCTTCAGGCGACCAAAGAAGCGCTCCCTCAACGATTGCTTCATATCAGATACGTTTATGCCTAACGCTTCCGACATACCCAAATACTTATAGTTTTCAGATGAGGAAAGGGATCTTAGGTGTATGGAATCAGAGAGCTGAAGTCCCTCGGATTCCATAATCTCCCCTCGCTTTACATACATGACTGCACATTTGTCCACACCAAATTCCATCCTGATGGCGCTACTAAAATTTTCTGTTACTTTCAGTAGCTCCATCAGTTGCAATTTGCTGGGGGCAAAGAGTTTCAGATCATCCATGTAAAGAAGGTGAGATATGACCTGACCACCTCTCCTCAACCGGTAGCCTAGACCTGAATCCTCCAGCAATGTGCTTAGAGGATTCAGGGCTAGACAGAACCACAGAGGACTCAAACTGTCGCCCTGAAATATTCCCCGTTTAATCCATACAGGCTCATCGTTCCCCTGGATCTGTCGACATCCTGGATATCGAAGGACCGTCCTCCACTGCCTCATACATGACTCAAGGAAGGCGCGTAGTGTTGCATCAATCTTGTATAACTCCAGCATCCTCATGAGCCATGTATGTGGCACAGAGTCGTAGGCCTTCTTGTAATCTATCCAACATGTCGACAGATCCTTGCGGGATCGACGAACCTGTTGGCTAATGGCCATGTCGATGAGGAGTAGCTCCTTAGTTCCACGGGACCCGTTCCTACATCCATTCTGAGAGGCCGACATAATAGAATTACTATCGATGTGTTTGTTAATTTTCTCTCTCAAAATGGATGTAAGAAGTTTATAGACCGTCGATAAACACGTGATCGGTCTATAATTTTTGGGTTCCGTAGCACTACCTGACTTATGGAGCAGGTGGGTAACACCCGTTGTAAGAAACTCTGGTAGCGACCCAGACTCTAAGCATGATTGGAATTGAGATGCCAGGCGAGTGTGTGAACTACTTAGCCATTTAAGCCAGAAGTTGTGCAGTCCGTCCGGTCCCGGAGATTTCCAGTTCGGTAACGGACGAACTGCTCTGGCAACATCTAACCGCGTTATTACAATTTTATCAATTTCTGGTATAGATTCACACACTCGCTCGACATCTCGCATCCAGTTAGCCTCAGTATGACAGACGGGCACCGACCAGATGCTGCGCCAGAATGAACTAGTGGCGGCATCATCTGGACGGCATACGTCTATCACATTTTGCTCGGGTCGCTCCCAATGTCTGTATACCCACCTCTCATCGCTCCGGAACATGCGATTCTGCGAGTACCGATCAACCCTGCGCTTATACCGCCGAATACGGTTCGCCCATGCATAAACTTTCTGCTTCAGGAAGTCGATGCGCTCTGTGACTCGGGACATGTATTCTTGAGGGCTGATTCCAGTCCCCGAGAATGCCCGCCTCACAAAGCGCATCACACGTGGGCGTGTATTGCCCTCCCTGAAGCAGTATAGTTTGCCGATGAGTACCCTGGCCCCGTCGATACGGCCCTCGATCATGCGTTGCCAAGCTGGTACGGCTGGTTTCGGTCGAGTAGCTACGTCAAAATTTGGGAATTTGACGTTAGCTAAACGACAAGCCGCTACAGCCCCACAATACAAGATCGAGTGCGTATCAACGAGGTTCTCACTACTCTCAAAAATATTTTTGAGTTGCGAGTCCAAGGCACACACCAGCGCCCTATTTTTCTTATGCATGGGTAACCGTGGTAATCGGGGCCTAAGTTGGGCAGGAGTGGATCGATACTCGTGAAGCGCATCTTCCAGAGCGCTCCTCAAACGTTCGTTGCACTGGCTACTTACCGTGGCAACCCTATCATCCTCCTCTACAACACCAAGATTCGACCGCGGTGGTATTGCGTCAATAGTTGACGCTTGCACCGCGGTTTGCGCCGGAGTCAAGTCGATGTGGTTGCTCGGTACCTCTGAGCGCAGCCTATCAAGTGCGGCGTCGTCCAACATGTGATTGCGTTGGATGACCCGCACCTGATCCGACAGTCGTTGGGCCGACACGTTGACGGTTGGTTCAAGAGCCTGAAAAAGAGACAGCATCCTAACACGGTACGCAGTGAGGTTAGTTCCCCCCTCTGTAGACCCGTAATATGCGCGCATGACGTTCTCGTTTATAGACTGAGTCCATCTCATGCGCTGCACACAACCACCGGTAGCGAGGACCCGGCTCGGGGCCGGTTGGCCCCTAAGTCCCAAGCTTCTCGGCGGCCGGCCTCGCCCCGGCTGACGTACAGGTGTTGGCGACGTCGGCGGGGAGAAATATTCGTCGCTGGAACTCGACGCTACTGCCGCTGCCGGTGACACAGGTGATCCGGGGTCCGGCAGCGGCGAGGCGGAGCTCAGCGACGATTCCGGGGGTAGAAGGCGTGCTCGTTGTGACGCAGCTCTTGTTATCATTTTCTAATTCATTCATCCATTTATATCCAATTTATTTCTTAGAATGTCTATGACATCTGTCATCTGTCTGCTTGTCTAGTTTTGATTTTTGGTCCATGTTTCGATAAATATAAAGGTTTTAAATAATTTTCTGATTAGTAATGGAACTGGTAAATGCTTATGAAAACGGCTGCAGAATGGTAGCAAAATAAAAACTGATATTAGATAAAAATTATATGGAGAATTTTTGAGAGGCGTGCACCTGACAGCAAGAGTTGCCATTATTATTATCTCCTTTGTTCATATTTCATCTTATTTACTATTTTTTTAAATATTTCTTATAAAACAAAAAAGGTAAAAAAAAACATTTAAAATATAAAAAACAGGTTTCCGCCGGTATCGGGAGCAGGGTCCAAGCTACCGGTGGTTAGGGCTGCAGAGACAGGAACCTCCTCACAATGCGGGCCGTATCGAGGAGTACTGCCTTCTGAATCTGGCTCTTGATCCAACTGCCAAGTGAGAGCTTCGATAGATGTTCATCGAGGCTTTTAGCCATTAGGCCATTGGCCGTAACGACAATCGGCACAATGATAGCCGAGTTCACATTCCACATGCTGACAACCTCATGTGCTAAGTCGAGATATTTTATTTGTTTCTCTTTCTCAGCCTTCACGAGGTTCTCGTCATGTGGGATGGTAACATCGACTATCACTACGCAGCGCGCTGATCGGTCTATCACCACTATGTCAGGCTTATTGGCGACAATAGTCCTGTCAGTAATGATAGGCCGATCCCAGTACAACGTGACATGGTCTTTCTCGAGAACTGGGTCGGGCACATATTTGTAGTACGGTACCTCAGATTCCACAAGTTCATATTTCAAGGCAAGTTGCTGGTGAATAATCCTGGCTACTTGGTTATGCCTGTGCAAGTACTCGCCATTAGCCAGACGAGAACAACCAGAAATAATATGTCTGATGGACTCACCCGGACGGTGGCATGCCCGACACACGTCCACCGTCCCGTCCTTCATAATATGTTTCCGGTAGTTGTTCGTCAGCATAACTTCGTCCATAATCGCACAGACAAAACCCTCAGTTTCCCCAAAGAGGTCGCTGAATCGTAGCCAGGACACGGATGCTAGAAAATCTACATCGGGCCCATGAAGAGCCTGGTAGAAGCGACCGTGAAGCACCTTGTCTTGCCATACTTTCTTGCAGTCATCGGTAGTTAGTACGACCGGTTTGCGCCAGTTCTCTTTAGCCATGGACAGCGGGGTGAGTGCCTTGTCCACTGCGACCACATCTCGGTGCATACCCACCTCTGTTTTTAAAAAATATTCTCTGAGGCTGCACACCTCGCGGTTGTGGAGGGTCTTCGCGTTTAAAAAGCCTCGACCCCCGCACTTCCGCGGGATGTACAGTCTCATCACCGATGATCGTGGGTGATGCATCCGGTTTGCGGTCAGCAGTGTACGAACTCTCCTATCCAGGGCGTCCAGTTCGGTCTGAGTCCATTTGAGTATGCCGAAAGAGTACATTAAAACCGGCATGACCCAACCGTTGAAGGCGCGCACCTTGTTCCCGCCTGAAAGAAGGCTATTTAGTACCTTCTTCAGGCGACCAAAGAAGCGCTCCCTCAACGATTGCTTCATGTCAGCTACGTTAATACCTAACGCTTCCGACATACCCAAATACTTATAGTTTTCGGATGAGGAAAGGGATCTTAGGTGTATGGAATCAGAGAGCTGAAGTCCCTCGGATTCCATAATCTCCCCTCGCTTTACATACATGACTGCACATTTGTCCACACCAAATTCCATCCTGATGGCACTACTAAAATTTTCAGTTACTTGTAGTAGCTCCAT
Source organism: Cerastis rubricosa (assembly GCA_949152445.1). Classification (NCBI taxonomy): domain Eukaryota; kingdom Metazoa; phylum Arthropoda; class Insecta; order Lepidoptera; family Noctuidae; genus Cerastis; species Cerastis rubricosa. Next base: position 22,114,908 of record OX424532.1, read on the forward strand.
CAGTTGCAATTTGCTGGGGGCAAAGAGTTTCAGATCATCCATGTAAAGAAGGTGAGATATGACCTGACCACCTCTCCTCAACCGGTAGCCTAGACCTGAATCCTCCAGCAATGTGCTTAGAGGATTCAGGGCTAGACAGAACCAAAGAGGACTCAGACTGTCGCCCTGAAATATTCCCCGTTTAATCCATACAGGCTCAGCGTTCCCCTGGATCTGTCGACATCCTGGATATCGAAGGACCGTCCTCCATTGCCTCATACACGACTCAAGGAAGGCGCGTAGTGTTGCATCAATCTTGTACAACTCCAGCACCCTCATGAGCCATGTATGTGGCACAGAGTCGTAGGCCTTCTTGTAATCTATCCAACATGTCGACAGATCCTTGCGGGATCGACGAACCTGTTGGCTAATGGCCATGTCGATGAGGAGTAGCCCCTTAGTACCACGGGACCCATTCCTACATCCATTCTGAGAGGCCGACATAATGGAATTACTATCGATGTGTTCGTTAATCTTCACTCTCAAAATGGATGTAAGAAGATTATAAACCGTCGCCAAACACGTGATCGGTCTATAATTCCTGGGATCCGCAGGACTACCGGACTTATGAAGAAGGTGGGTAACACCCGTTGTAAGAAACTCTGGTAGCGACCCAGACTCTAAGCATGACTGGAATTGAGATGCCAGGCGAGTGTGTGAACTACTTAGCCATTTAAGCCAGAAGTTGTGCAGTCCGTCCGGTCCCGGAGATTTCCAGTTCGGTAACGGACGAACTGCTCTGGCAACATCTAGCGGTGTTATTATAATTTTATCCATTTCTGGGATGGATTCACACACTCGCTCGACATCTCGCATCCAGTCAGCCTCAGTATGACAGACGGGCACCGACCAGATGCTGCGCCAGAATGAACTCGTGGCAGCATCATCTGGGCGGCACACGTCCGTCACACTTTGTTCGGGTCGCTCCCAAGCTCTGTATACCCACCACATTATTTATTATTTAAAGTCGATGTAGAATGTCGTCTTCTTCTATTTTAACGTTGCTGTTGTTGGTCATGATTTAAAATAAAAAAAAATAAAGAAAACGACGTTGGACGGTTCACTCCATCATGGAGTGAACCGTCCAACGTCGTTTTCTTTATTTTTTATTTAGATACAAGTAACTTTCAGTTTTAAAAACTAACTGCCTGTGTAAAGTGTACATTTGTAATGTGTAAACACAAACATTGAGCCAATAATTGAAACTAAGCCTCTACGGTCAACTTAAAAATCAAATTGCTTCAAAAAACTTTATTCTGTTACCAAAAAAAGTAAATACCAGACCATAAAATTTAGAGTCCCACATAAAGAGCAGTAGTTTAACAGTGAAAAATTTACTCCCGAATGAATAAGGTCAGTAAAAATGTGTACCAGTAAAGGTCCATTTCTATGTAAATGTTATTGGGGGCGTCCGTTTAATCCTACGTTTTCCCCCGTTCCCGGGCGTGTATCTGGTTTAAACCAGATTAGGGGTGCTACTAACTTTATAAACTGTGTTAACTAAAACTCTGATGGGTTTTAGGTCATTTTTTTTGAGCTGGTTACTTTTTCAAACATGGTTTGAACTAATTTTTAATGTTGATGGCTGTGAAAACTGTTCAGCTAATCAGATCAGATTATTGGCCATTAATGGCCTGTATTAAAGGATAAAGCATCGCGGTTAGCCATAATAAATTATGTATAAGTTGAACTATAATATACTACGGACTTATATTCGATTACGATTGAAAATTCACTCTGAAAAATTCATAATTTTTTGTGACAGTAAATAGAGTAGTAACTTATTCGGAATTCATTCATTGTACTTGGTGTGCTTCCAAGGATATAATCATCATCATCATCAGCCTAGCCTTTTCCCAACTATGTCGGGCTCGGCTTCCAGTCTAACCGAATGAATACCAGTATTTTACATGGAGCCACTGCCTATCTGACTTCCACAACCCAGCGTAATACGATACCCGTTGGTAAACCTTGTTTTTAGTGACTGTCTATGGAAAATATTCTAATCATCATCTGCCTAGCCTTTTCCCAAACTATCTTGGGGTCGGCTTCCAGTCTAACCGGATGCAGCTAGGTACCAGTGTTTTACATGAAGCGACTGCTTATCTGAACTCCACAACCCAATAATTGGCTAATACAATACCCCTTGGTAAGACTGGATGTCAGACTTTTGGCTTCTGACTACTCGTAACGACTGTCAAAAAATATTATTATATCTTCAACCTTTTTTCATAATCTTTAGTAGTTCTTTTTCTTTTAGTAATGCCCAACCCTATGTTCTAGATTAGTGAACAGATTTTCCTGTGTATCAGATAGTTTGGCAACTCCGTTAATGTTCGTTCTGATACATATTTTGTTGTAGCCGTCGCGTTAGATCTCTTATCTTACTGTACAAGGTTACATGGCTGTGTTAGGGCAGGACTTTATAAGACTTCTTTATTTTATTATGTCAGAGTAAGTTGTGTGTTCTGTTGAGTGTGTGTGTGTTGTGTTGTTGGGTTAAGTATTACTGGGTTTTTTCATCAGGAATTACTCAGTACCAGCCACGGAGTCTATATAGCCCGGCCGTGCTTAAACATAACTGGCGAAATGTTGGTGTAGTTTTTTGTTAATCTCTGCTTAACCCTTCGGAGATTACTGCCGTAATGTTAAGGCGGGGATACACATGCCAGTAAATCGAGAAAGAAGCTGCCATGAAAATGTACAAGTAAATGTACGAATAACTGGCACACTGCGATTTCATTTGCAAGTAGTACTGGCATGCAAGTTGTGCCCTTACATGCCAGTAGTCCATTCTTCTGGCATGCCCATAGCTGTCACGTCTGTTCACACGTGTCAGTTTGGCAACCCCCCGCGACCCCTCCCTAAACGGGCATGCAAGTAAATCAAATGTTGTGCTAGCTACTTGTATGCCAGTTACAGGCATGCCAGTTAGCGGCATGCCAGTTAGCGTATACACATGACAGTAGCTGGCACGTGCAAGGAGCTGGTATGGTAGTGTGCAAGCTATTACGGGCATGTGTATCCCCAGGTTTATGTTAAGTTTTGTCTGTATTTAGAAGAACCGGAGTAATGAAACTATTTATGAAGTATTTACCTCTAGGGGCTACCAGGAATACAGGACTACCACTTACCACTTGACATTTAAATTTGGTTTGCATTGGACTTTGTATGTTATAATTTAAACTACACGGGTAATAATAAAAGTAATTTCACTTCGTCTTCTTTTGTATATGTTTTCAGGTTTCTTCAGAGTAGATAACACTTTCTCAATTAAGCGTTCGCGGTTTTTGCAGTTTCCCACATTTTGGAAGTATTTTAATAGATTTTTTATTGTTTACACCACCTTCCGTGGTCCACCTGGAAGTCCTTGAACCGTCTCTGGACTTCAGTGGGAAGATGTAACTCAACCTCGTTAAGTGGGCTACCTCAACGAAACAGCAGCGGCGTGTGGTCCCAAACTATGCTGCACCTCCTATCCTGGGCAGGTAGGCTTAGCCCAAAAACTTTCAGACGTAGTGACCTCTGTGCTGCCACCAACGATGCTCTGAAGTTCTGGGATGTCAAAATACAAAAATTGTCGTGCCAACGACATAAAGAACAAAATAAAGATTACATCAGTACATGAACATTTTTTTTTTAATGTTCTTGATTTTATACAACACCATTCGGCGAGAATCGAACATCTCAATCGTAACTAAGTGCACGGCCAAGTCCAACAAAACTAGACTCTCATACATTATAAAAACGTGCCAACCTAACAATAAACGTAAAACTGATATTGTGGGACTGCCATGCACGGCCATCCTCGGCGCTCGAACAACTTAATAGAACCTTATTCGTTCTAATAACCACCTTCACGGCTTTATCTTTATCGATAATGGCGATTGCTCTAACACTATCGCCTTTGGTTCAGAATATACAGACGGATAATATGGTCGAGAGCGCTTAGATATTTTTTACTACATATTTGCTAATTGATCTTGTTTAGTTGTGTTGGTCTGGATATATTACATATACCTACATTATCTTGAACCACAGTTTTGACACTTGCAGTTAAAACTTGGTTTTTAATAGAGAAGGGTCTACACTTTCGTTGATATGAAAAACGCCACTGATGTTGTCATTTACGTGGCCTAGACCTTAAATAAAATGAATATCATTCGATACAAAATAATAATTATGATGTTTACCATTTATTCAAATATAATTAAAAGGTAAGGTTTGTAAGTTTGGATGTCGGGGTAATCTTTGGAACTACTGATCCTATACCAAAAAATCTTTAAATTTATGGGAAGCTACGTTATTCCTGCGTGTTGTAGGCTATAGATTTAAAACCCCTCAACATCCCCATGGGATAATTTTGAACCATAACCAAACCGCGAGCAAGGCGATGAAGCTACTGACTATCATTTCATAAGAACGCAAACGTTATGGAAATCTTCCCATATGTTTCCACACGACATCTCACGACCTAAGTCTTGCAACTTTCTATTTTTCTCCAATCTCAGCTTTACCCTTGCCACTCTAGGTCTACATTCACCTGACCCTTCAAAAATGGAATGTCCTCACTCCGATAAGGTTGTATCACGTTAACTATAGTCGCAAATTGGAACTATGCGACACTCAACGTTGTTATTCGCTTTGCATTCAACGAGCGTTACTATCAACTCGGCCATTCGGAATCAGGTATCGAATAGGCTCGCATCGAGATAAAATTGAAATCGTTAGAATCGAATAAAGTATCGATTGTCTGTACATGTCCGTAGAAGGGTTTTTAAATGGCTAATATTTTTTGTTTTTTTTTTATCGATTAATTGCAGGAATGTTCTGCGTGATTGGATACGTTAGGGATGTAAGTTTTATTGGGTTCAGTGGATTTTTATTGCATTCGATATATGGAATAGTAAAGGATTTGAGTACCGTGCCGACACGCACATTTCTCTTTCAGATAAATCTCGCCTAATTTGTGAGATGCGTATAGTGCAATGTCTTCATCCATGAGACAGTATGGCCGATGCATTTACATCATTACAGTGACATAATATAGTATTTGAAGAATGTGATATACTAATAAACGTAGCGTGCGCTTTTGCAATGTCCTCATTTGCCTCGGGCAGCGAGTGCACGTACCCTTACCGATAATTTCATGATTATATTATAAACCCATCTGGCGTTACTAGTGAGCACCACAAAGAGCGTTTAAAGGCTAGTCTGCAACTTCACACAAAGTTCCAACGCAATGAATTTAACCAAACAAAGAGCAAGACCTTGGATTCCACCCACAAATCAAACAACCACTATATCCTCACCCTAACTACTAAACCGAGAGCACTTTTTGTCGGCTGTCTGCAAAGGCCACTACACCAGATCTATGTTCTTCGTCGTCCACATTTTTATCTCACAAAGTACTTGGATAGACACCGGAGGAACTTTGCGAGATATTCATCATGGTCTCTGAGTTTAAACGATGCAAGATACTTAGCACTGACCTTGGAGATCCAACCCTAGAAGTTTGAGGTTAAAGTTGGTTTTTGATTGAGGGAGGCAATGTATTAAGGGTGGTATTTCATAAACTCAGGCTCGTTGAACGCGAGAGCCGCGTATAAATGTATGAAGGTACATTAATCCAAACAGACGCGCTTCTTTGTTGGCCATAGTTGAAATGGCGTGAAAATATGACTCGTTATTTATGTCCTGAGTACATGCTCCGTTTTGTACTGACTGATACACTTTGCTGTTTGTTTTTTAATTCTGTTTTTTAAAGTTGTTTGAGAACACTGTTGGATTTAATAATTTTATTTAAGAATGTGCTGTATTGTCTTCTTTTAAGGATTAAACACAAGTTATGCCATTTTCCCTCATGGATGAGTAATTGAGAATTACTTACAGGCTTGTATTATGAAAACATTTCAATGTTTTAGTTGGTAGTATACAGGGAAAAAACAAACTGTAAAAATGCGATCTTGCCCGAGTCCACTGGTTAGATAAGACTATGTTATTGCGATTCTAATTTAGTAGACAAATCCTTAATTCCCATTTACTGACAGTTTAATAAAACTACCCAAAAGTCTGACAAAAACCCCCGAACATTATTGTAACAGACACCCATATCTCACGCATCGCTTAAAGCGTTTCGTTGGAACATCTTACGAAGCTAATACATAACAAGAATCCCAAAATAAAAAGCCGCTTGAAGCGCTGTCGGATCGCGATCACACAAGTTATGACGTCATTAGCCACGTTCAGCGCAGCAGCTTTTTCCAGCGCGGCTTTACTCCCAAATTTATTTGACAATTATTAAGGTGTCCGCATTAAAGGAGCATTACCGGCTCGCTGCTGGTGGAAATTCATGTTTTTCTTGGGATGTTTTCACCAGTAACTCAGTATAAAGACCGACACGTGCGAACTATTAGCCTCCCGACGTTCGGATTAGAAAATAATTCACCACTCTGAATGTTATTATGGAGGCAAGTCGGATTTATTTTATTGCTCCGCGAGATATATGTTGGTCTTTCGGCTTTATCCGTACGTTTCTCCGGTTTGTTTATTGAGAAAGCCGGAGATAAACGTGTGTAGCAAATTTTATAGTGAGAGGGGAGTTGGGGCTACGTGTTTAGACGTAAATCTTGTTAACGTCCTGTGCTCAGTAATGATTGCTTTATACGCTTGAGTAACTCGAGTTCTACATGTTATTGAATGTTGCTATAAAATATTATTGATAGCGCCAATAAAACGTTATTTATGTGGGTTCTGCGTTTTTTATTATTTTTTTCTCTGTTTAACTATCCATTTGTTCGTCTATTTCTGTTTCGGGGTTGCGCATTTTGTTTTTATGGTTGTTGGTCGGGGAATGGGAGAAGAGTCATCGATGTGGGTAGCAGTTGTTCATTTTTATGAGTAGACACAACATCCAGAAAGTCTTACAAGAAAAATGGATGGGTGCGAAATGACAAGCTTTACAAAAAATCTTATAGACTGGCCAGTCTTACCATAACAGTATGATCAATTACGTAAAGCTCGTCTTGATATAAAAAACCACGACTTGGTCCAAAAATATCTACAAGATCTCATTCCCACGAAAGCGATATAAATATCCACACAAAACTAAATCTAATTACCGGTGTCGCGAACAGTTTCTGCTATTTTTCACAACCCTCCACTTTCAGCGTTCCACATTACCCTTGTAATTGCCCAGGTGCTCGTAAATAATACCCGTGCTACCCGTTACCCGGGCCGAAGAACCGGGTACCCGGCTACCCGGGAATATATTGCGGATGCACCGACTGCATTACTCTGGCAGCCTCTGTTTTATTTCTGTTAATGGGCAGTGTGCTTTATAGGGTCATTTTGGGGTTCTCCTGGACAGTTTTATGGCTTGGCATTAGAATGGATGGGCTTTAAATAATGTTATGATGGTAGGCTTGAAAAAGTATACTTTTCTTTTATACAGACAGCTTCGATTATCAAAACAAAAGAACTAATAAGCTTGTAGTAACAAAAGTAACAATGCGAAAATTAAACATTTTTTGGGGTCATCATCATCATCATTAGCTTACAAAATACCTTTACCGGACACAGGTTTCTCCAACAGCTTGCCATATAACTCGATTCCTGGAAACTTACATCCAGCTGGTGTGTCATCTGCAGTGCTGTTTACGTTTGCTGATTCGCGATCTCCACTTAGCTTGAACTCATTATACTTTGCTGTTTCTTTGAGATGGAACAAAAGTTTTGCCATGAATCATCGGTCTTTTTAGTTATGAATACGGTCATTTTAATTAACAAAATAAGCATATTCAACAGTCAGACAACTAATGGCTTAAAATAAAAATAACTCATTCCAAAATTATTCACACATTAACTAATGAAGATCAAACTTCCAGAAAAAAAAACATAGATATAACTAATCCAACTCCAATAACTTTTTCACGAAGCAACAATCCATAAATTGGGCATAAGTTCTCGTAAGCCGTAACTACCATAACTTCGGCCTCATAATCCGTTGAGGCCATACTTTAGCTTTATGGCCTAGTGGACGGGCGAGTAGCGAGTTACTGGAGGCGAGTAAGCTAATCCATTTTCGTTTGTGTGTGCCGTTATGAGGTTTTTGTTACAAGGAAAGTAAATAGGTTTAGAAACTGGGCCGAACATAGAGTACCAATGTTATTCCAGGGTATATAAAGTTTCAATATTTCTATGTTATATGCTGCTATTCAAGGTCATAAGATGCTTTGGTTTTTATCTCGTTCTACGTTTTGTAGTAAGCAACGACTGATTGGCGGGCCTACGATGTCCTCCCATACTTAATTTGTAAAACCAAATGATATTAAAATAGTAACCATGGAGTTTCTTGCCGGTTCTTCTCCATAGGAAACGAGTAACCCAAACAGAGCACCTTTTTGTTGACGTTTTGTAAGTGCCCGTGTAGGCCTAAGTAAAATAAAAATATTTTGATTTTGATTGATTTAAGGGTTAAAGGGGAAGGGGTTGGACACCGTTGCGGAGGTGAGAATCGCAATCGCTCCGTGCAAAATACTGACATTCAGCTGCATCGGGTTAAACAAGTAGGCGACCCCAACATTATTACTCAAATGGCAAAGCCTAAGTTCAGCGTGAATAAACCTCGACCGAACAATTCTTGAAAGTCGAAAAATTCTCTTCCGACACTGTGATTAAAAAAAACAAACACAGCTTTCTCAAAATAACTTTCTGATTAATGTAAATATACCTACCCTGACATTATACTAAAGTCTTCAAATTATTCCGCTTAAAGCCCCATTTCAGAAACTCAGCAAACATATCTCAATCAGCGCTTTAAGCATACGAAATCAAAGTGCCCGGGTGTTTCAACAAATAAGTGCTTGAAGCGATTTATTCGAGCGATAAGAGCGCTAAGTGCTGCACGGTGCAAATATTTCGCGTCTAAGTCTTCCTTGCGTTAGTTAGCGCTTACTTACACTCGCTTACGTCGGAGTTTCGCGTGATGTATGCGATAGGGTGGTACTAAAGATAAGATTTAAGCGAGGAATATTATTTACTTTCTGTTTTTCGCTGGAATGCAATGCCCTTCCAAATGCCCATGGACGCATGCATTGGCCGATATTACGTGACTGACGCTAGGACCAGAGATGATAATTTATGACCGTTTTGTACCTCCAATTTCCACTTATCTTCGTATTGTATGTTTATGACGAAGTTTTCAAATAATAGTCATCGTATTGCTATCGTCCATGACTAGCATATTTTTCAGTAGACTATGCTGAACACAGTAGTGTAAACGTTTGAAGTTGTTTCAATCTACCTGAAGGATATCCTGGATGATATCTTTGAATTTTTGATTGATTCAAGAACCTGCCGGGTTCCTCGCAATATTTTGCTCTACCGTTTTGGGAACATCAGTGATGAAATAAAGATCACCAAGTGCAATGCCTGCCTGGGTTCGCCCAGGTCTTTTAATCAGTTAATCAGAAGGTCTCTCTTGTTCCTACGATATAGGTTTGAAGAAAATATACCCGCATTTCCTTCATCCCTTGCACCACCGTAGCGCACCTCTGTCAGTCTTAACTGGGTTGCTTACGATTTACGTACAACGTTACCCGAGTATCGCAGGCACTTATTAACATCTATTTTAGTTAAACGCGATCCTCACTTACCTAGCTAACAGTTAATAACCAAGTAATGATGGAGGTTTAGAACTGATAGCGATGTTGATGTGGGAACTAAATTGACACTCGTTACCCTTTAAGTTATGATGTTTAACGATTTTCAACTTTATGTTTCTCACAAATGGAGTCATTCATGATTAGTAGTCTTGAATGTCATAACATTATTCGAATTTGCAGTCTTCTTTATTGTGTGGTTAGTAACCTAACCTAATCTAACCTGGTGTCAGAGATTTTTATGCCGCCCATTGCCCTCTGACTTAGCTTTACATCTGACAGCTTTTGGTTTCCTTTCGATGTTTCCCGAAGCAAGTGAGAATTATACAATACGAACATAAATCCGAAAAATCAGAAGTGCGTGTCTTGGATTCAAACTTGAGACCTAATGAATTGGCAGTCCGACGGTCACACCACTAGGCTATCACAGTTTTATCGAATGATTTTGCTATATCCGGTTGGACTAAAAACTGAATCTTATATATTTGGAAAAACGGTGAGAATATTATAGAAAATTACTTAGAACGATATACAAGGTCTGTCTCATTAATTACTTCCACTCAAATGTTTAGTCGAAGTTTTCTAATTAAAAAGAATATTTATACATGACCTGTCATCATCATCATCATCATCATCTGCCTAGCCTTTTACCAAATTTATTGGGTTCGGCTTCCAGTCTTACCGGATGCAGCCGAATAACGGTATTTTACATGGAGCGACTGCCTATCTCTCCTCCAGCTAGTACTGGGTAATACGATACCTCTTGGTAAGACTGGTTGTCAGACTTTCGGGCCACTGACCACCTGTAACGACTGTCAAAGATCTGCAAATGACAGCTGTGACCAACAGCTTAACATCATACATGAAACACAAAATAAACCGATTACTTATCCGATAAAATTCAAAAACAGCTACTAACGAGCCTGAACAAGAACAATGCCACTAAAATTTATTTCCAGTTATTACAAAACAAAAACATAACATAAGTAGGTACTAATAAAAAGGACGGACGGATGGTCAGACAAACCTTGCGGCTACAGTAACATAATTACAGTTTCATATGAAAACCGCAGAAGGTATAACGAAGGGAACTTTGTGATAATAATAAGAATATTATTATGGAAAATTGGTCTGTGTGAACACACACCGTGTTCAAGATAATCGAGGATATGAATCAAGCTTTTGCCGATTGTGGCGGTGTAAAAGAGGTATAAATAGGAAGTAATCAAAGACTCATCATCATCAGTCTATAATGTCCCACTGCTGGGACACAGGCCTCCTCTTTATGAGAGGGAGGGGCTGTTATCTACCACGCGGGCCCAGTGCGGGTTGGTAGATGTCACATGTCTTCGAATTTTTAGTTCTAGAACATGGCCGGTTTCCTCACGATGTTTTCCTTCACCGTTTTTGAGGGCAGCGGTAATGAAATAAATTACACAAAGTAATGCGCCTGCCTGGGTTGGAACCCACGGCTTACTGCTCATAAGTCGGGGCTGAGACTCATCAAAGAGACTTATGTCTTTTATTTGAAAAGGCATTTGTGATGTATCCCAAAAATTTTGAAAACAGTGCAGTTCCTGAAATATGTGAAATTAAAATTAAGAGCCGAAATACTTACCAAGTCGTTCTTTTTGCGGGTTGCGTTGCCAAATGACAAAACCTTTATTCGTCCTGTTCATTTGTCCATCCGTATGTCACAGCCATTTTGGTCCGAGAATGTTGGCACTACACAGTTGAAATTTGCAAAGCAGGTCGATTTATGAATAGACTTATTAAATAAATTGACGACTTTGTTAGGAGTAAACCACAAAGTTTGATAAGAACAATATGGATGATGAACTTACTGACCTTATGAAACCTGCAATTGCCGAAGATATAGCAGACTTTCTACCTGCTATACACTATTTAATTCCATTTTCCTGCCCCGTTATTTTGCTTAACCAATTTATTTTTTATCAAAACCACATTAGAATTTAAAAGCATCTCCAAATCACCATGCACTGTCACCATCACGTACCGTTATCCAATTACGTAGACACAATAATCGATCCACGAACAAAGCGATGCATCGATTTCTTTTATCTGTCAATCAAAATCGATTGTTACGACCGATCGAAGCGAACACAACTTTGTTTATGCCATCAAGCTTAGACTCTTCAACCTTACTGTCGTGAACTTAAGAGTGGGAATTAAGTTGAGAGAGTGTATAAATAAGTTGGAGTTTAAACTAGTGACGTGATGTAGATTGATTGGCGGCAGATCGAGATAACTCAAGCTTTGGATATGCGGCTACCGGTCAGATAGCGAGGCAAAATAAAAGAGAAACATTTGTAGACAATGGCGATATTAATTCTGGATACGACAATCATACTGAGTAATAAATGTTCTGGAGTTATGGTTGTTGGGAGCCTGCGTGAAATGTGAAATGGCATGTGAGACAACAATGCTTTCGTTCGTCACGATACATTTTTCAGCTGGTTTTTGTACGAATTTAATTTTACGATCGTTTTTTGTTTCAGTATCGCGGTGACTGCCTACAATGTCAATTCGAAAATAGACGCGTGAAATTTTCACTGTGGTGTTGCAATAAGTAATGTTAATAATTATGTAAGGACAGCTTGCAAGTGTTAAGAAAAGACAGCTTGCAAGTGTCAAGAAAGGACAGCTTGCAAGTGTCAAGAATATTGTTCCAGCCATAATGTTTTGCAGTCCCAAAAAGTACTTTGGGGTACACCATGATGGTTTTGCACCTGATTAACGAAAACTCTGGGAGAGGTACTTTTAGTGTAAAAATCTGACTTAAATCAATGCATTCAGATACATTTTTAAATGAGGTAGTTTAATATTATGAAGGTTGTTAATAATAAATACCAGTAAATATTAACAGTTATTAAGTAATCGTAACTGCTTTATAAATGAAGAATAATTTTCCATAACCTGCAAAATAACAGAATATTTTAAAACCATCATTACGCTTCCAGATCAAATAACAGTAATATCTTTCCTAAATCAATTACGACCAATACGTTCGAGTAAAAAGAGGTAAGACAGAAGCTGTGAGGCCGATAAAACGCGCTCGTATATAACAGTCATTACGATAGCATTAAAATGATGGCGGGTGATTCGTTAAATTTTATCCGGTAGCCGATTGGGCTGTGGGTAGCGACAGCAAAAAGTTTTAAATATATGTCGGCGAAATAATTTCGACAGGGCAGAATGCAAAAAAAATGCTGTTCTAATACATGATTCAAAATTGTTGCTCTTGACATCATTCATCACAATTCTTTTGCTTCCTCCTGTAATGAAAAAAAGAATATAGTCAATGAAAGCTTATCAGTTGACAGAGGAGAAAGAGGTGAGAAGAAGAAAACGTGTTACGCCAAAGTTGAGACGATAGCAGAAAGATGATGATGATGATGAGAATGATCGCTAAAATTGTGGCCGTTTTGGTGACGATTTTTTTTTAAACTTTATTTAATGAGCCTGATAGAGCAAAGTTTCTCAATTTTTTTTTTGTATTATTATCAGATGTCTCTGTTGTTTTTTCATGAAATGTATAAGGTCAAGGTCAGATAGGCAGTCGCTCCATATAAAATACTGGAATTCAGCTGAATCAGATAAGAACGGAAGCCAAACGCAACATAGTTGGCAAAGGCTATGCTGATCTTCTTCTCAGCGTGTCTATGACAATTTAAATAGAGTCAGCCCGAAATTTGGCGACGAGATTGGCAATTTCAGATGATGATGAGGAAGGACAATATTAATCGTAATCTTAATAGCAGTTGATGGCAATAGGATCGCTCCTTATCACGTGGGACGAGTGGGTGTAGTACTAAGTACGGCTCTGCCTAGCCCTTCAGGGATTAGCGTGATGTTAATCTTAATCACTATCTTGGTTACCTAAGTATCACTGTTTCCATCATTACCCTGCCATAACAGCCCGGTTTTATAGTCCATAAACTATACAACGTCAATCCAAGTGCTGTTGCAAGTTTCTCGCTCATATTTCTCCTTACAAGTCATCAGTTTATTACTTCGTATAAAACTACAGGGTAATTACACTGCAATTAATTTAATACTTGATGTGCAAAGGGATTACAACATGCCATGTTTGGCTCGGAGCTCATAACTCTTCGTCTAAGGTGTCATTAGAAAAAACCGGCCAAGGGTCGAGTCGCACACGGGGGGTTCCATACCACCGTGACATTAGTTTGACGTTTGATTATTTTGCCATAGTAGACCGTTTCCAGACTAACAGCCAGATGGTTTAGTGACATTAAGAAGATTGAGAGTAAGATCTGGTTGAGACGACATGAGAAAGGAGGCCGATTATAGACTGTATTGGAACCAGGCCGCCAATCATCATCATCATCATCATCGTATAATGTTCCCACTGCTGGGACACATGCCTCCTCTCTATGAGAGGGAGTGAGCTGTAATCCACCACGCGGGCCCAGTGCGGTTTGGTAGATGTCACTGTCTTCGAATTTTTAGTTCTAGGACATGCCGATTTCCTCACGATGTTTCGTGACGAATTAAATTACACATAGTAATGCGCCTGCCTGGGTTCGAACCCATGGCTTACTGCTCGTAAGTCGGGGCTACCACCACTGGGCCACCGCAGCTCTCAAGGCCGCTGATGATGATAATTTTTTGCAATTATTAAGATCGAGCAAATAACGCCGAAAAGTACATCTTCCTTGTGTAGTTTTAATTTTCTATTTAGTTTTGATGTTAAAAGCGGCAATAGTAATACGAACTATGTGGAATTTACAGGTGTCAACCTATAATGATTCATAAGGTACAGCTTTGTGACAAACGAACGGACGGTCAGATAGTGGAGCCTTAGTAAAGGGTTTCTATTGACATCCTTTGGGCACGGAACCCCACAAACGTAATAAGTGTTTTAAGTTCAGACAAAATTAGTTGATTGAATGTTAGAAGCCAGGAGTATTCGTTATATGATTACATGGTGCATAAATTTTTTTATAATAGTAATTATAATAGTTTTTCTATTTATGGTTACCTTGGTTGTGGTGTTTTCGAAGTGACTGACAGCATCCGATACGCTTGTGGACTTGCCTCTGATTAAAATAAATGACATCTTTTGAAATGAGCGCTGGTATTTTTTTCGGGTGAAAAATCAGTATTGCCATCCAACGTCGCAATGATGATAATGATTCACTTGTTTCTGTAAAAAATCGAATCTTGGATTGTTACAATCAAGGCGAATGCTCCCGAAGAGGGAGCGCCGTTAAAGAAAGTTCTAAATGTTATTTACTAAAGAGTGCCTAGAAACTGAAATTGTTTGCCCGATATGTTTATTGTTTGACCACTAGTTGTTAGTGCCATCTGTGACATACAGTGTGAACTAGTTTAATTGCGAGCGTCATTTTCATTAGCTTTATGAGGAGCTCGTGGCTAAATAATAACAGCCGCCCAGGTCGATCTTTAAGGTTAAGCCGTGCATGCCGAGGTTGGTCTGTGGATGGGTGACCACAATTACATATCGAGTTTCCTCCGTGCCTCGGAAAGCACGTTAAGCCGTTGGTCCCGGCTGTCATTTGTAGATCTTTGACAGTCGTTACGAGTAGTCAGAAGCTAAAAGTCCGACATCCAGTCTTACCAAGGGGTATCGTATTACCCAGTTACTGGGTTGTGGAGGTCAGATAGGCAGTCGCTTCATGTAAAATACTAGTACTCAGCTGAATCCGGTTAGACTGGAAGCCGACCCCAAGATAGTTTGGGAAAAGGCTAGGCAGATGATGATTTCATTAGCTTTATAAACCTATCAGTTATTAGGTCAGGAAATATAGTACCATAAACACTGGTGCATATTTTAATTTCAAAAAGTGACTGCGTCCAACGTAGTTTTTTAAAATGCACCTACTGCAAAACAAAAGTTCTTTTAATAAAAATGGTATTAATGCAGTTGTATTCGGCTAGACTGGAAGCTTACTCCTACATAGAAGAAAGACTAGACGTATTATCGTCTTGTTCTTCTTCTTCTTCAACCTTTGCCCACCCAATGTTGAGTGAAGGTCTTCTAAATATCGGCTTTTTTTGCAGTTTATTATCATTCTTACTTAGTTTCTCCCGGTCACTTTCATAAGATCATCTCTATGAGGCATATTCTGGTGAACTTTTAAAATCTTTAACATTACTTTCATTCTACCAACTTTTTCTGCTAACCCTCCACCCAACTATATCAAGCGATCGACTTCGACCGCAACTGGTCGCCGACTGTCCAAATGATATACTTTTGACAGCTTAGATACAGGACTGATAACAGTGACAGCGGCAATCCGCTCACAATGTGAGCTGATAAAAACTAATGTATTGTCACTAATGAAACTACCTAGATGGAGTTAGATTTAGAAGGTGGGCAGTTTGTATGGAAAGCTTGGTGGATGGTGAAAGGATTTAAATGGCTGAAGTGATGTAGGAACGAAGAAATTTTGCGGTGTAGTATTACGCCTTGTGGAGAAACTTTAGTGCAGTCGGAGGGGCCTCCATAAAATAAAAAACAGCTTTAGGTAACCAAGCTGTTAGCATGCTTACACAGACTTTAAATGTGTTGGATTCGGTAGGTTTATATTTGTAGACCTTCCATCGATGAAAAAATATAGTTAATTATTGCACTTTTTATGGAAACTTAAATAAAAAACGAAATATTTCATAGAATCATGTTTTTTTTAACATAGTAATATGATTAACGTTTTTATTAAGAGATACCATATGCTGTATGAGCATGGTGATTCTGGCAGGTAGGATTACAATCACTGGATATAGGTTATTTTCGTTATATTTATTACACAGGAAATGTCTTAGATAAAACTTAACGCAAGCTTTATAGTAACTTAACCTTACAATCATGCTGCAAACAATCATTTACAACTTAACATGTCATAAGCTGTCAAATTAAAACAGCTGTGTCCTACATATAAATAAAATACCAACTTACATTTACCAGAATAAACTTACCTTATTCACCCTATTTCCAGGTGATAAAGACTATTTTGCTGATATCATGCGTCTGCAATTACATTTTTAAGTTTGCAAGTGTATGAAACTAATATTATGAATTAATCAGTCATGTAATAGATCAATGTAGTGCAGGAAGTACTCAATAATGTTGACAACTTCAAGTAAACTGCATAATAATGTCGTTTTCCATACTGTTCTACTAACATAAGGTGAGGAAAATCAATTACCAACTGGCATATACAGATACATTCATATAATTATTTATTAGTAATTATACTATTTACTACCAATAGATCAAATTCAATTGCCTGGTTTTTGCAGCCTCTGTTCTCAAAACTTTTAAGAAAATCATGAGAAAGCCATCATGTCCTAGAACCATACATTCGAAGACACTTGACGTAGCCATAAATCCATATTGGGATTAAGTGGTGGATTACAGCCCACTCCTTCTTTAAGAGAGAAGGCCTAGAAGGAATCAGTCAGAGTTCTAGGCCTCCACAGTACAGCTTAAACCAGTCCCTATTGGAATAAGCATACGTGTTTTTTATTCATTTCAGTAGCGGCATGTGATATTGACGACGAAGATGAAAGCAAAGACAAAAAAAAGGCCAAAGATGATGAGATGAGATGTTTTTAGAATTTAACATCAATAAATTGCTAGGGTGTTTGGACAGTTTTCAGAAATAGAAGAAGGTAACATAATGCAGGTGTCAATGACCACAAAATATTTAAGCTCCCTTCATCCAGAAACAAAAATCCATGAAAGTGACTCTTCCGAGGCATCACGTGACCACACTTCAAAACTCCTCTACAAATAACATTTTAAATCCCGTTTTGTTCGTAAGATTTTAAATTGAATAAGAAATAAATCTTGTCAATGTTTTTATAGGATGCTGTGACGGCGTCTCCGTGTCGCCTGTCAGTCTTTCCATGGTTTATCTTCGTTATATTCGTCGGGAATCACAAAAAATGTCACCATGACTAATAGATATATTATGCGTTTATATAATCAGGTACTGTTTTCTAATGAACTGGAATAGAGGCTGGAGTTTGCTGCGTAGCCGATTGTGTTTGATAAGTTAAAGCCTCATTGATATTCATGTCGACTCATCACTCCTTTAACTATATCCAAATGCAGAAATAAATAAATAAACTAGACATTCAGAAACTGGTCAGTACATAAGAGGAAGTCTGAAGGTGGCGCAGGTGACTGAAAATGTGTCACCTGCGCTACCTTGTCGGCACCTACACCACGGTTGTCGTGGTGTGGGGGCATGTGATGCACAGGAATGAGGAAAATGTCGTTAGGAAAGTTTTGAGTATGAATGGGGATGGCTATGAGAGTAGAGAAAGACCGAAGAAACGACATGGATGGACTGTGTGAGTGATGATATGGCTGCAAAAGAAGTAGGAATAATAGACAAGTATGGAAGCAGAAGACATGCTGCGGTGATGCAAAATAAATTAGGATAAGGACAGGAGAATGATGACATTCAAAACTGGTACAGTTAAACTACAAGAAATATGTGTTTCGATAATCTTCGTGTTTCGGAATCAGCACGAACGTCGCACCACAAAGTGAACCCACAATATAGAATTTTCGTATGTTCGAGAAGCCGGTGATTACCAAAGCGGATGTTTTTCCTTGCAAAAGGGAAAATACATTAGGGTATATTATAAAATAATCGCAAAAGTGTCGTTAAGCACCTTACAAGGTCATGTTCATATACATGGTCACGGCAGAGTAATCGAGGAAATGTAATGAAACATCATGGTCACATAATTTTTTTAATTTATTGTCTAATTTAATAAATGAGCAAATGATTAGGTAATAATATACTGTTAAAGGTTAGCATAAGCACAGACGGCTAGTGAAGTGCAGTAATGAATAATAGAAGAATATGAGAAGTATTAGTGCTCCTCGTATCAAGACGAATAAAATGGTGAAAACATTAAGTAATTCACAGGATAATGTGACGCTAAGCTGCTGTATGAAAATAAGCGCACAAAATAAACAACATTGAATCACCTATCTCGAAATCTTTGAAACTCATAAGTTTTTTTTTTTTTTTGTAATAGTCTATAATATATAATCCAATTTCTAAATCTAAATTAATTACTAAACATAAAACTAGATAATTAAAACTAAAATAACAACAAACTATAAAAGGGCGTCAAAAAAACTCCTCCTCAACGCTGTCAGCTGGTAACGTGCCCAAGAGACTGGCGACGTTGTCACGTTAAATGGCAATAATTAGCCTCTGGCCAAAGTAAAACCCAGCCCTTGGGTCACGGGAAGCGTCAACTAGGCGTTTCGAAATTTCCTTAAAAAGGCTGTGAGCACTCGGACCCCACGGCCCCAGAGTTTCAACCCCAAACGGCTCGAAGATATAGTTACCACAAAGGTTACTATATTTACGCCACTTGAGGTTCTCCGCAGCCGCAGCGGCAGCGCCAGCACAGCACGATGAGCTTGGAAGATGTGATGGCGCAAGAGTATCGACGCATGTTGCGTCCCACACTAAAGGCCTACCCATCTTCCAAGGAAACAACGACATGCCGTCCGGTCTTTTGCCATCGTCGCGTGCCAAGCCATTGGACTCTAAGATAGCTGGAACGCCGACGGTAACAAGAGCTCGACGGATGATATCATTTATGTTCGCGTGCCGCGCAAAACGGCCCGCACTTCGGCTGCATGACAGGCCGTGGTGTCCGAGGCTGTTGACAGCTTCACCACAGTGACAGCGATGAGGAGTGCAGCAGGCGGCACCAAGACGTAAGGAAGCAGCGAGGCGGAAGGTCGTGTCGTCGAACAAAGTGCCTATGCTCGACGACGGGAGTGCGTGAAGCCAAAGACCCGACTCCCATTCACCCACAGCAAGCAGTCGCGCACGCTCAGCAGTAGTAGCAGCTGTGTGAAGTAAATTGTCCTGTACTACATAAGAATTCATCAACATGAAATGAAGTTCGGTGAAATCCGTACATCAAAACAATATAAACCTGAGTTATTGAGAGTAAGAGAAGAAGTTTGAATTTGTGGTGTATCTGTGTTTGCTCTGCTGAGATTACCAGCTTATTACGAGCAAAAGCGACCAGGAGCACTATATTCTATCAACTCGATGTCATCATCATCATCATTTCAGCCCAAAAGACGTCCACTGCTGGACATAGACCTTCCCCATGTGTCGCCACATTGACATTTTGGGGGGTTTTGCCATAATCGCCATGCTTGGCAGGCGGGTTGGCAATCGCAGTACGGTTGTAACAAAAGCACAGAGGACGCTGCTGCCCATTCTCTGGCAAGTCCTTTAGTCGCCTCTTACGACACCCACGGGAAGATATGGGATGTTGCTATTCTTTAAGTCCGACACATACAGACCATTCATACTGACTCGATTTAATATTAATTAATAGAAATAACAATCGAAATAACCTCTTTTTTGAGCCCTAACACAGCCAAACGGTGACGCGGCAGACCTCGTAGAAGATGGTGAGACGAGCTGGACAAGACCAGCGACCAGTGGTCCACATTCGCCCTAGCTCAAAACTATTGGAGGTTTTGGGGAGAGGTCTTTGCCCAGCAATGGGATGACGCAAGCTAACAGTATCAGTAACAATCCATATAGTTACCAAAATTAAATTCCGAATAGAGTCCATCAAAAAAGTTAGCAGGCCTCAATTCAGCAGTAATAAAATTTGAATAAAACGAGTAGCCTCATCGAACAAACAACATCACTAAAATGTATCAGTCTAATTACAACTGCTGATCTAATAAACTGATAAATAATTAGAGTCCCTAAGGTTCAATGCGGTCGAAAGCCATTAACCTAATTAAATAGTACTTGTATCACACACGAATTTTTCTTTAGTTGCAAAAACAGCGTATCGGTGAAAGGACGCAAGGGAAGTGGGAATTGGCGAAAATGGAGTAAGTAAATGCTATTTCATTGCTGAAGTCAATGTTGTCTTTTAAAGGATTAATAATAACCTTTCCTAATAATAGTAATAAATGTAGAAGTAATGTGCTTTTATAGAGCTTGCAAAGAAAAAAAAATTTTGTTCTCACCTTATATACGAAAGCTGTGGCGGTCATCATCATCTTCCTAATATTGTCCCATTCTACTTGGAGTCGGCGCAACAGTTTTCTTCTTCTATTCTCCCCTGTCAGACGGCACAGCATCATTTACTCCTTTCTCTTTCATATCATTCCTCACATCGACCATCGATCTCTTCTTTGGCCTTCCATCCCTCTCCATCCATCAACATTCATTTCCATCTCAATTTTAGTAACATGCTTTTCATCCCTCCTCATAACTGCAGTGGCGGTAGACTTTTACATATTATTTGCCAAAAAATACAAAAGTAACTGTATCTTTTTATTCCAGGGAAGCAAATGAAGTGGTTATCGTTACCAACGTATATGGTGATGTTTGTATTCGTAAGTCAAGAAGAAAACGTCAGAAAATTTTGATTAAAGAACTGATGTATGACTATGCCAATAATACAACGCTGCATGGTCTTCCGTATATGACTAGGAAAGGACTAACTCTGATTGAAAAGTAAGTAGAAGTTAGATATTATAGTTATAGCCCCAGGACTATGTAACTTGATTTGAAAAGTGTCCATTGAGTTTCTGGCCCATTCTTGTCAATAAGATATCCGATTTTGGAATGGGCAACTATAGGCCATTTACAGTTATTATGCCTGTGGCTGGAATGTAGCTTATTTTTGACAATGCAAACACGTGCAGTCACGGGTCTATATAAAATAAATGCTTTGAGTTTAAGTTACTGACCAAAATGTTGAACCTGATTTGTTTAAAAAAAAAAACGGGTTGCACTCCGGGAGTGCCGGCAGAAGTGAAAACTTGAATAGTAACGTTGTGCATTTTTGGATATGGTTAGGAAATAATTTTGAAAGAATTGCTTTAATTATCTAGTTCTATCATTTATGTGGTAAAATACAATATTCATTTATTGCGCTATCATACACAAACATGACAACTTACATTACATAACAAATTTAACACAGAAATATTACGATACGTTTTACGAATTTTACCTCTTTGGAGAAATCAAAGGTTTTGTTTGTGCATAAGATAATTATCCAGTTTTGGAAAACCAAACTCAATGACAGATGTCATAAAGTTCAAATTCCTTCGCAACCTAATGTCAATTCGTCTTACGAATTTTCGATCAGGACACGTGACCTGACGCGAGTTTAAGATTTTATACCCATTACAGAAAAAGTGCTCAACGCCGCTAAAGAAGTTTTCACTTCAAAAAATAATCTTTACTTCGGATAAGCAACATCCATATGGGTTAGTAAACAAAAAAGAAAGATAACTTATACCTATGTTAGTTACATTATGTAACCATTTAGCAACCAGGTTGTTGTTCAGAATGCATCTCTGAACAAAATCACCTAACAATGGAGAATCGTATCTACCCGCTATGGTGTTCAGGATGGAGTTGGAGCTGCCCCGCACTCTGCTGAGCAAAGAGGCAGATTTCTGTCTGACGATGGCGTGGAAACCATCGACGTGTGCTTGCGCAAACATACCTGATGCACTGCAAAAACGGGGCAGCCCCATCAACATCCTGAACCCGTTATTATATTGGACCCGTAAGGCACTGATAGCCCGCTGAGTATAGTTGGTCCACAGGCTGCACGTAAAAAAACGTACACGCACGCACGTTTAAATAGGACCAAACCTACCTTAGGGCATAACTAGACAAATGTCAAGCGTTTTCAAAGCGTTTTGTATCTCTGCAACGGCTTTTAAGGAGATTGATATAAGTTTTCCAGGATGTCAATCTACAATTTAGATTTTGTCACTATCGCTGATAGCCTTCATTTCGTCAAGTCTCTCTCTCATGTTTTCTGTTGGGATTTCGAATGGTTTTATGAAATTATTTTTATGGTTGGATTAATCTAAGAATTAGAATTTGAGTGACATCATTTGCTCCTCATTTTGTACTTTCTTTTTCAGAATATTCTGGCTAATAACTTTCTTAGCCAGCGTGGCTCTCTGTATGTACTTGATCAGCAAGGTATGGGTCAAGTGGCAGACCAGTCCAGTCATAGTCACCGTCAGTGAGCAGCTAATACCGGTCAGTGAGGTGAGACATCAAAGCTTTATCATAATTATTTAGCCGAAATTTACTTCTGTACGTACGCCTTCCTCAACCGTTACGACTGATCCTTTGCCTCCCAAAACCTGTTGATTTATAGTACCACGACATTTTGCTTTCCCAAAGTCTGTTTTGTAAAATGTTAGCTATGTGTTTGTTTGTGAATCTGTCATGATGAAATAATTTGTGATATAAAAAAGATCTCTTCGAAAAGATATTTTGGAAAATAGGGTCATCGTGTTTCATCAACAATTCCAGAAGGGGAGAAGACAGTCTAAAATAAGACCTACGAAAATTTGTCTACGTCCAGCAATTAAATGATTGAATAACACATTAGTATCACTTCGCCCACGATTTCGCCCGTGAAAATTGTGATAGCTTGAAAATGTAATATAGCCTATGTTACTCGGTAAACATGCAGCTTTCTACCGGTGTAAGAAATTTTTAAATTAGTCGAGGAGTTTTTGATCTTACTCGTAACAAACAAACAATCAAATCTTTCCTCTAGTTTAGATTTAGACAAAATGGTAATAAGCTTATATTTTCACAGGTCCCGTTCCCTTCAGTCACAATATGTCCACAGTCAAAATGTAAAGTATCAGTCTATAATTTTACCGATGAGAAAATCAAGTTAGATGAATTTCTATGGGGGAAAATAGATAACAATTATAACAAAACGTAAGTCTTGTATATAATTTATTAAATGAAAAAATACTATTCATATGCTTTTGATATCTTATGTTGGGTTTGAAGAAAAATAAATATGATGGCTCATTTTAATAGCTCGGTAACGTTACTGATCATTAGTCCGTTAAAAAAAATGGTGTAGGTATCACAATACACCCACATTTTGCCTTCAATTTAAGACGCACCTTGTACGTGTGGTGTCCGGACACAAAAATAGCACCACCCCATCTGGGTGTCGTAAAAGGCGACTAATGCAATTCGGATGATCCCCAGCACAAGTCTGCTTGGTTATGAACGGCGTTCACTATCTTTTCGCTAGCATGATCAACAAAGCAGCGGGGTATTGCGAAGCACCTTAAGGCGTCTACCAGGATCCATAAAGTGTTTTTCGGCAATTTGCTGCATCCCAACCTTTGGCGATCGTACTGGTTTGCCAGTCCATTGGACCACACACAGAGGACGGGACAAGAGAGTGGATTTGCACCTGCGCGACTGATTATCCACTGTAAACCAATTGACGCGCTGATGACCCAAGCTAACTTATTTCCGGATCTGAGCGTATAAAAGCCCTGCGGCGATTGGATTCTGGCGGTGGGGCTAAGGTACATCACACGCTACATCGATATGTATCGAGGTTTTAGTCAGCATCCTGCACGTCGCCTACGTGCAGGATGCTGACTAAAACCACCAAGTCAGGGGACAGTGCTCTCTTCTGGAGTCGATTGATTTGGGACTCTGCAGCTCTGGTTTTGGCAGCACAACTGGTGACAAAGCAGCCCTATTTAGGATTGTTCTGCTTTCCTATGCACAGAGGAGCAGTCTAGAAAAAGTAGCCCTAAAATAGTCCGTTACACTCATTATCCTCAGGTGCCAAACCGCGGGCACTTGGAAATCAACAAATGCGGTCAAAAGAAACGAAAGCAATCTAATACTAAGAAACAAACTCAACGACTTTGCATCGCTACATGGAACGTACGGACTCTGCTGGACAACGACCGTAATTTATGCACAGAGAGAAAAACTGCCCTCATAGCAAGAGAGTTGGCTCGTTATAACATAGACTTAGCTGCAATAAGCGAAACCCACCTGAGTGACAGCGGAGAGCTTCGTGAAGATCTTGGAGGCCACACTTATTACTGGAGCGGACGTCCTTCCAGTGAAAGAGCGGGTAGCTGTGTAGGTTTTGCTATTCGCAATGGTTTAGCTAAAGATCTGAGTGAATTTCCTCAGGGTGTCAATGACCGCCTCATGACTCTACGCCTTCCAATTTTCAATAATAAATACGCCCATCTCATAAGTGCCTATGCCTCACTCTACCTTTACCAAATGAGGTTAAATAAGCTTTTTACCAAAACTTGTAGAGTCCTCGGCAAGCATGGAAATGGAAAATGTAACGAAAATGAACAAAGGCTAGTAACTGTCGTTATGTGCAAAATTAAATTTTAACATCACTAATACATTCTTCCGACTTGTTGAGAAATACAAGACCTCTTAGATCCACCCCAGATTTAAGCACTGGCATGATGGCATCTTTTAGAATACGTTATTGTTAGCCAAAAAGATCTGCATGACGTTCTCGTAACGAGAGAAATGCATGGAGCTATTGGATGGACTAATCATCGTCTTATTCGATCAAAGATGAACATCTTTACTTTAGTACCTGCAGCTAAAAGCACCAGGACAAGCTTAAAATAAGATTCTAACTAGACCTTGGGAACTAGAGTTGGGTAAAGAGTTAAACTTAAAATTTATTGCCAGTGATCTGCAGTCTAAACCCTCAAATATTGTCTGGAGATGTTTTGTCAAACGGCTTCATGCCTGTGCGCAAGAAACTATAGGTAAACCTCAAAAAAGAAACCTGGATTGGTTCGATGCATCCGATCAAGAGATTAAAACGCTAGTTGTCAGACTCAGACAGGAGCTAAGCTCGCCGGATACACGTAGCCATAAAGATACGCAACAAAAACTGAGGTCTCACGTTCCCAAACTGAAGGACTAGTGGTGGAAGGAAAATGCTACTGAACTACAACACTGTGCTGATACTCACCACACTGCCAAGCAATATTTGGCCCATATGCCAGAAAAATAGCACCCATGTACACTAAAGACAGACAACACCGAGTTACGAGTAAAACCGATGTAATAATGCGATGTACATTACCGTTTGCCCAAAGTGGTCTTCTACTCTGAGATGGCAGAGGGCAAACGGAAGCATGGCGGTCAATATCTCCGTAACGATCTAACTGGTTGGGAGATGCTCGCTTTGCATAGGTCATCTTGGCATTCTACTATCAACAAAAATGTAAAAAAAAAAAACGAAAAACAGCGACTTGATACATTGAACGAAAAGCGCTAAATACGTAAAGATACCTAAGTTC
Organism: Cerastis rubricosa; assembly: GCA_949152445.1. Lineage (NCBI taxonomy): Eukaryota > Metazoa > Arthropoda > Insecta > Lepidoptera > Noctuidae > Cerastis > Cerastis rubricosa. The sequence continues at coordinate 22,140,795 of OX424532.1, forward strand.
TACTACACCAAAAACTCTACTACATTATTTGTGACCGGGTATTTAAAAACAAATTCTGCCAGTCATATAAGTGCACACGCAAGGAAATAGCAACAAGGGTGGCCGCTACCGAAATCAGTAAGGAGGACTATATATCATCATCATCAGCCTATAATGTTCCCACTGCTGGAACACAGGCCTCCTATCTATGATAGGGAGTGGGCTGTAATCCACCACGCGGGCCCAGTGAGGGTTGGTAGATGTCACATATCTTCGAAATTTTAGTTCTAGGACATGCCGGTTTCCTCACGATGAAACCATCGTGAGGAAACGGCATCTTCACCTTTTTTGAGGGCAGCGGTGATGAAATAAATTACACACAGTAATGCGCCTGCCTGGGTTCAAAACCACGGGTTACTGCTCGTAAGTCGGGGCGGCCACCACTGGGCCACCGCTGCTCTCAGGCCACCGCAGCTCTCAGGCCACCGCTGCTCTCGACACGACAGTAGCAGCATAAGTATTTTGATTTAACATTTTTTTTTTTTGCAGAATGAGAGATAGAATCGCTATGTATGACAGTATATCACAAATTTGCAAACTTCGTCATTATCATTACGAGTTTTTATATAGCGTTTATCCAAGCGGTTTTACAAATGCTTCTATGGTCGACCATATTTTGAAGGTAACATTTAGATGTTTCTTAATTTTGTTTAAAAACCAAATTACTGGTTGTATTGTTTATTTTGTTTAATATCGATGGCCACATTCGTCATTAAGGTGGAAGCACAAGGGTAGACCGCAAAATTTTCTTACGATTTTTGCAATTTGTACGGAGGTGTCAGGTTGTTACTGTTAACTGTTAGCCTATGTCATCTCACTGCAAGGGCTCTCCCATATTTTCCAAATCCTTCGATCCAGGGCCAAACTGGACCGCTGGTCGTTGGTTCTGTCTGGGATCCAGGGGTCAAAATTGGAAGAATGCACATGTCCACGATTTTTCACTTTAATGACTTAGGAAGGTTTCCTTACATGAGCTCTGTATGTAGATTAAAATATTATTGACGACCGTAACAATATGCCTTAGAATTACATTAATTACAATCATCAATACAAATTACAACTCTTTCTGTTCATTTATCCCATTATATGACTATTTCACGAAAAAGACATTCAAAGGAATAAAATGAACTTAACAGATTAAATATATGCTTATTACGGTCACACATCATATTTTGTTCAACATACAGTCTGACTGGAAAATTGCAAATAACGTAAGAAAATTAGAATTTCTGAAGTTTGGCTCCTGAGTCAGGGTCTCACAAAACTGTAACCTGTTTTTATGGCAATAAAGAAATTCACGGTCATCCCGGTCGCTTCCACCTTAAATAACGCTCATCATAGGCTAATTTGCACTTAACAGCAAAACTTATTTGTTTTTCATAGGCTTTTAATGAAAAATAAAGTTACTGCTGCAGTTTCACGAAAAAGTTAGATTTCTCAAAAGCTAAATATCATTTTTCATTAAAAGTTTCTTTTTACGATCTACAAACCTACATTTATCAGAATTTTTCTCTTACTTTAGAAATTCGTTTCATCAACGATTAACCTAAGACAAAAAGCATTTGCGGATCCCCTATATATTTTTTAGGAGCTGACGATGAACACCCAACACAGTTATGTCGTTTTTTTTTCAAGCTTCTGATACAGTGTATGGTGGGCCACCCAATTTTTTTATTCGTTATTTTACCTTGCTTTTGGGGAGCGGTTCATAAAATACACCTACTCTCCTAATTTCAGCTACTGCCAACAGTCTCGGAGTAAAATAGGTGTGACATACGGACGAACAGACAGACAAAAAGACGGACAGGACGAATCTAAAGGGTTCCGTTTTTAAACTTTTGGGGTCGGATCAGTAAAAATCAGAGAAGACATGCTGCGCTGACCTCTAATAAATTAGGTTATGAGCCAGAGAATGATGATTCACCATCAAAATTCCTAGAACCTAAGAAGCTACATGATCTTCAAATGTTTTATTACTTGCATCAGTTAAGCAATCAACAAGTAGCTCAGTAGCGGGTCAAAAGAAGTTCCGGGGTCCCTCAGGGGTCCGTACTCTCAGCAACATTATTCTTGCTGCACATTAACGATCTGCTAAGACCCGGCACCTTTGGGTATGCAGACGACAGCACTGTTGCTGAGAGATACCTGTCTAACGCACGGGCTACCGGGCCTCAGATCCGGTCTCTCCGTGAGGCCCTGGTGGAGCGTTTGAACCTGTCCTTGCAGGCAGTCTCCGAATGGGGCGAGGCCAATCTGGTCAGTTTTAATGCTGCTAAAACCCAGGCGTGTCTTTTTTCCGCGAAAAAGAGCCAATTTCACCCGGCTCCAACTTTCCGAGATGTAACCGTGCCAATAGCAGACCATCTTGAGCTTCTGGGCGTTACTTTGACATCAACCCTCAATTTTGGCTCATATATTGAGGCAAAAGCACAACAGGCTGCCAAAAAGTTGGGGGTCCTTGCAAAGGTGAGAAGGTACTTCACGCCAGAACAGCTGCTCAACTTGTATCAAGCGCAGGTTCGATCATGCATGGAGTACTGTTCTCATCTCTGGGACGGATCTGCCAAATACCAGCTTGATGCACTTGAGTCGATTGAAAAGCGTGCCAAGAGGCTCATTGGCAATGAGGCACTGGTCAAGTCTAAGCTCCAGAGCCTTGAACATCGTCGCCGAGTTGCCAGCTTATCGGTTTTTTATCGGTTACATTTCGGGGAGTGTGCGATGGAATTGCATGATCTGATTCCGCCTAGCCCGTTTCATCATCGGACTACCAGACGTACGGCGATGCGCCATCGGTACTTGGTGGACATCCCACACATACGCACTAAGCGTTTTGGGAATACTTTTATAATGCGTACCGCTAAGGAGTGGAATTCCCTGCCGGAGTCTGTGTTTCCCGATAGCTACAATCTGGAGGTCTTTAAGTCAAGAGTGAATAGGTTTCTTCTAGGCAAGCGTGCTTCACCGTCGACCACATCATCGCTTACCATCAGGTGAGATAGTGGTCAAGCGCAGGCCTATTGATAATAAAAAAAAAAAAAAAAAAAAAAAAAAGATCCAAGCTCGCTCAGACTGGGCCTAAAAGCGTGTCCAATAATAATGACACCATTGGAATATGTTTTTATATGATATAAATGAAAACAGAAACGTACTACCGGACTAAAAAGTAGCATATGTGTTATGCAAAGTATCTGTTTACTAAATTTCATCAGAATTCGTAGAGCATTTCAGCGAACAAACTTCTTACGCATACAATTTTGTGTGTGTTTTGACAAGAAATGTTTCATTATTTTAATTATCGATCGGACTTCCCATCATGCACGTGACCTGTAATCTTATAAATTCATGGTTTCTTCTTAACCCTTTTTTTTGTTTTCAGGTGTCTCCAAATCATACTGATGTATTTCAATTGTGTCGATTATATGGAAAGTACGTGGATTGTTCAAGAGTATTTGATACGGTATTAACCAGCGAAGGATTATGTTTCAGTATGAACTCTCTTGCTGCTACAGAGATATTCAGATACGATATACGGAAGTAATAAATAATTTTGGGCTTTACTTATTTAAATTCAAGTCTCAAGATGTCATAGTGACTTTCGAAAACATCTATGATACCTCACATTGAGTTTTTTTTATAGACATCCATGTTATTATTTTCTTCAAATTTTTGCACTGCTTTCGAAAAAAAAATGGAATTCTGCATTATCTAAACGTATTTGATACTTCAGATTTTTTAAACTCCTACTTTATCAAATGGAAATGATTGTACTACATACTACTACAGTCCTGCCACTTAGCTGAGACTTTTTCTGAGATAGTTGCGTGGTGCGGGCGCGGCGTTTATTTTTTTTAACTGCTTTTCGCAATTTAACCGTGGAGGCAGTAGTCTGCTTAACCGAACTATCCTGTGGATTCCTTGAATACAAGGCCTCCAGCCATGGGCAGAGACGCGTTTACACCCGTCAGCAGGAGTATGACTTTGCTTTCGAAAAACGTCACCATTTCACCACACCCCTCCCACACCGCTACGCTACCTCAAGCATCGTCCCAATTATGCGGTTGGCCTGTAATACGTAATCTATAATGGTATTAGTACACTCTCGCCGGGACACTCCGAGGCAAGCCAAGTTTGGGAGTGTAAATAGTAGCGCTCGTCTTGCCTCGGTGTTCCTCGTTTGCGGAGTCCCGAGACGTTTCGGAAGAGACATGCAGAGAGAAACGACTTGGCCGAGAATATATGGCCACCTTAAAAGCTCTCGTTAATTTTTCAGCTTGCAGAGTGACTATCATTACTTGAACACTACAAAACCTACTAAAGGTTGGTCAGTGGAACGTGGTTACGATTCCAACCTACCTAAGAATACCCATGTTTATCCAGTTCGTGGAGTGGTGAGTTTTTTATGTTAAATAGCTAAGATTAGTCTACTGATTCAAAAAGAGATCTACAGTATTTTTATTTATATTTTTTCAAAAAATCAGGTTTTTAAAATTCATTAATAAGTTCAATTTCATGAATATTTTATGTTTCTTAATTTTGGTAATGTCATTGGTATACATGCCCCTTTTGGATTGGACATGGATTTGTTAACATTTTGCATAAAAACTGTAAATGACCGGAACTGAAACCAGTAAAAAACAGGAGAGCGATTTGTGAAGTCTGACATGTCTAAAGTCCGGAAGTCGTAAAGTCTTTGCAAGTAAAAAGAATATAAATTAATTATTTCAAATTCAAATCTTTATTTCGAGCAGAGGCTCATACATTATTACATTTGTTATTGTTTTTTGATGTTGTTGTTAATTTCAGGAAAATGGAGTACATCCTGATGTAGAAGTTACGCTGAGACATAAACCTTCCGATCGCGACCATCTCTGTAACGGTCTTAACTCTGGTTTCAAGGTAGTTTTTTTTTCATTGAATAGTATCAATTTATTTTCAATAACAGGGTCAAATGAACTCAAAGGACGTAAAGGGTATTGACATTTATAAACGATAATCAAAAAAGTTTAGAATTATGCTACTTATTTTGATTTGACCTGTGTACTTTTACTCGCCTGGCTATCTGTCAGAAATATTTGCAATAGCATCTTTGAACTACATATTATAATAATTATGCTATCCACAATCACCGAATTCGTTTTTCTAGTTGAGTCCAGAGCCATCTATTTCAAAAGTAATTATTGTTCCTTTGCGTGCATTTTATGAACCATGATCATATTTGACACTAATACTGATAGTTGTTCGATCTTTTAAGAGAATGGGCATTATTTTCAGGTTTACATCCATCACCCAACTGATTTGCCTCACTCTTCACTCTACTATTATGCTGTGCTAAACCATCAGGTTTCGTCCATGGCACTTAGTTTCAGCGTCCTCAATACATCAGAGTCTTTGAGAGGCTATGATGCAGAAATGTAAGTTTTGTAAAAAAACTATCTTTTGATTCCTCAATAGTTAAACTTTCAAAATCAGTGGGGTTAGTCTGCTATTTTGAATGCTGTGTCATTAAGACCTTCATAACTAGAAAAAATCATTACTATAATGCCGAATGTTCGTAATCTCCTAAATTCATTATGAATAATTGAAGATTACGACTTGTACATTTTTCCGATGGAGTGTCTGTGGAAACGCTATCGGAGGATTAGGAGATTAACAAAACAGTCACATCTACAATTACGGTACATTCATATACAACTGTATTACCCACAATTGACTTGGCTTCCCAATTGTATGATATGGTCTTTGTGCATGAGATTTTTGAACCCACGTTGCATGTAACGCAACGGATCTTGTCATCTGCACATCTGCCTTAAAATACATCACTAGTTACGTCTACAACGTGTAAACAGGTGTTGAAAGTGCGTTAAAAAATACCGTGTGATATGCCTTTGCCCTCTTAATGTAAATTTACTCTGTTTCTTTTTGGTTTCAGACGGCAATGCTATTTTCCTAATGAGCGATACCTGAAGTATTTCAAGTTATATACAGCGAGCAATTGTATGATAGAATGCTTGTCCAACATAACTGAAAAAAAATGTAAATGTGTTGAATTCCACATGCCAAGTAAGTTTACTAATGTTACACCAAAAAAACTCCTTTTACAAAATTTTAGTTTACAACCCACGTTTCATATACTATTTCACAAATAACTTATTCCGATACATAAAAATCTCTGGAACGCGCTGGTCCCTAAATTTGCTTCGGTGGCTTATTTAATTATTTTACGAGTTTCCCAACTAATTCTGTCTTGAAAAGACAATATTTTGAAATACCTCACTCACAACATAATCTTTTAACATGCTGTATGTTAAATATATTAATATTATTAAATATTAATAAATCCTAAAAGCGAATTTTAATAATAAATATAAAAAAAACGGATAGTTTGACAGCGCGCGTCAAGTCGTTACAAAGGTTTAAGAAATTATATAAATTCACTATGTAGTGACTGTGCCTGAATTGTGGTGATCATTTGGAGGGTTATTGTGCCGCTTCGCACCGGGTTTTTTTATATATATATAATTCTGACACTGAAGACGCAATCACGCAACGCGACGCCCGTCTCACGGCAATGGCTGACAGTGCTGCGCCAAATGCCAGCGTGGTCGGCGCGGCGCGTGGCGTCCTAGGCCGCCAGCGCGACGCGCATCCTATGACAGCCAATATCCTGTCAATTCTTTTTGTGAAGTGTTTGTAAAAATTATTGTAAATTATTATTTGATCCGTTAACTTTATTTTTATACCTCTGTAGTTGTAGTTTTTTACCCATTTGTTTTGTCATGCAAAATATTGTCGATGACTGGCAGTCATCGACAAAGGACTGCCAGTCAACCTTCCACATCGCTGGATAACCTAGTGAGGTGGCCCACACTGTTCCCAAGCACGCTTTTTTAAGGAAGTAAGAGGTTTGAAGGTACATTTGGGGAAGAAACATAAACCCCACAATTATGGATTGCAATCCAGCGGCGTTTTCAATCCAGCTGGATTCTTGCTGGATTGACTTGAATCCAGCTGGATCCAGCGGATCCAGCAAAATGCGGAACGAAAATAAAAAGACGACATTTTTAAGACTTTTTTATTAATTTGTAGTTCTTATGATAATCTATGAAATCTTTCACTCATTTGGTGATATATTATATCAATTTACTTTGGTTTTTTAATCATTTGAGATCAAAAGAATCAACTTAAAATTACAAACATATAACCTCATAACATTTTAGATAATGTTTCTAAGTAAGCAATATCTTATTACGTCTATGTTTAATGATAGGATAGGATAGGAAAGCTAATCAGTAGCAGTCAGTCTTACAAATTCTTTTAAAATTAAGTACAATAAAGGACCGTCATAATAATACTAATCGATCCGACACATTATTTCTGGTTGTTCTCGTCTGGCTAACGGAGAGTACTTGCATAGACACAACCTCGTTGCTAGGATTATCCACCAGCAACTTGCTTTGAAATACAACCTTGTGGAATCAGAAGTGCCGTACTATAAGTATGCGCCCGACCCAGTTCTCGATAATGGTAATATCACGTTGTATTGGGATCGACCTATCGTCACTGACAGGACTATTGTTGCCAATAAGCCTGACATTGTGGTGATAGATCGATTGGAGCGTCGCGCAATGATTGTTGATATTACGGTCCCACATGACGAGAACCTCGTGAAAGCAGAGAAAGATAAGCAATTCAAATATCTAGATCTGGCTCGCGAGGTTGTCGACATGTGGGATGTGAATAGAGCAGTCATTGTGCCGATAGTCGTGTCGGCCAATGGCTTAATTGCCAAGAGCCTCGACCAACATCTTAGTAGGCTTTCGCTTGGCAGCTGGATCAAGGGCTTGATTCAGAAAGCAGTACTTCTGGACATGGCACGTATTGTCAGGAGGTTCCTCTCTCAAGAGCCCTGACCACCGGTAGCCCGGACCCTGTTCCCGATGCTGGTGGGCTACTATTTTTTATATTTTTAAATGTTTTTTGATATGTTTTTTGTAAAAATATTTAAAAATGTAAAGGATGTGTAAAGAAAATGAATAAAAATATACTATTTTAATCTTCAATCAATTTTTTGTATCAAAAGAAGCTCCGAAATAATCTTCTCTCCGCTCGTTATTCGTTAATAATTAGGCAAGACGATAAGAGACTGACTATGTCTTTTTTTGAATTCTCTGAAAGTAAGACCTTAGAAAACAAATTTTATCTATAGTCTTATCTCCCAACCTGCTTCGCACAGAACTACATATGTAGCCGGCTGCTGAGAATGCCCTTTCGGCCTCTACACTGGTCGGTTTCAGGGTCATTAAATACTCATAAACCATAGATAAATGTTCACCTCGCACTCCTTTGGTCTCATAAACGCTCATTTTTTTTTCAGGACCTTTTCGTAATCTAATGGACCACTTTGCTTTTGTTTATTAAAGTTCTCCTTCTCTCTTTTAAGTTCCATCTCAAGCTCTTGCTCTAAAGTCATTTTCACGGGTTCTGCGTCGTTATCTAGACCATCCTCTTCTAACTCCATGATATCTTCTTGCACCGGCTCTACAATATGTTTTTTAATTACTCGTTCTAACAAAGTTTTCATCCCCTGCCGCATCGCATTCTTTTTCTTGGATTTTTCAAGTACACTAACGTACCAGTAACTTCGGAGAGGCGCCGTTCTGCGATTCTGTTGCGTAATGTTTCAGCTAGCTCGGCACTTAGGGAAGTGCCCTGGCTATATAGCTTGTCTAAGACAAATTTCAGGGTTGTGTCGGCAGTTATAAATGTGGATTCTCTTCTGCAAAGAGCTTCTACAGCCAGTTTCAACGGTTGTAGACTGACGATCAGCTCATTGATTATTGACCATTCATCGCCGGAAAATTTTATTTCAGAACCGACGTCTATCAATGCTTTATCGATGCAAACTTTTAGGTTGTAGAAACGTTCCAGCATACTGAGCAAACTGTTCCATCTCGTGCGGCAATCAAGAATCAGACTAAGTTCTTTACCTTTCTCTTCCTTAACATATTTTTTATATTATTATAAAATTGATTTATAAAATAAACAAACATAAGCGGTACAGATACAGGTGGTAAGGGGGAAAGGGGGCGGGCGGCGTTGCCATTAATTCGCACATGTGGCACGTGCTATGGTGACAGAACGGCAACGTTGCCGCGCCGTTTTGAAAATGGCGGCAACTCAAAACTAAACAATAGAAATTGATACGTTTGCGGATCCGCATCGGATCGAGCTGGATCCAGCATGTTTAAAAAGGCGCTGGATCCAGCTGGATTGCTGTATGCTGGATCCAGCAATTGCAATCCCTACCCACAATGTACCTTCATCCTGCCCTGTATAACCCATTTCGAAACCGCAGGGTGCAGTTTGTTATAATGTTCTTGGCGAGCGCGTTTAGGGCGGCGCGCGGCGTGGTCGGGAATGAGGTACTAGGAGCACATAGCTAACCCGGAGCACATAGCTTACCCGGAGATAGTTAAGCGTGGAGTTGGTGATGCCTTTTTTTTTTTTTTTTTTTTTTTTTTTTTTTTTTTTTTTTTTTTTTTTTTTTTTTTGCCTTGGCGTGTTATGTTCTTGGCGAGCGTGTCTGGGCGGCGTGGTCGGGATTGAGGTACTAGGAGCACATAGCTAACCCGGAGATAGTTGAGCGTGGAGTTGATGATTGATGCCCTGGCGCGTTATGTTCTTGGCGAGCGTGTCTGGGGCGGCGTGGTCGGGATTGAGGTACTAGGAGCACATAGCTAACCCGGAGATAGTTGAGCGTGGAGTTGATGATTGATGCCCTGGCGCGTTATGTTCTTGGCGAGCGTATCTGGGGCGGCGTGGGCGGGATTGAGGTACTAGGAGCACATACATAGCTTAGCCGGAGATAGTTCAGCGTGGAGAGTTGGTGATGCCCTGGCGCGTTATCGTTTTTGGCGAGCATGTCTGAGGTGGCATGGTCGGGATTGAGGTACTAGGAGTACATAGCTTACTCGGAGATAGTTGAGCGGGGAGTTGGTGATGCACGGGCACTTTCGCGTTTATAAGATTAGTTTGGATATTGTGTTATTATGTTGTGTATTTGTGTTTGGACGGCATTTTTTAGTGCGTAGCTAAAAAGCTACGCACTAAAAAAATGCCGTCTATATACAAGGAAACACCGCAAACGTCATTTACAAAAAGGTGGTAGGATAATTCATAATTAATATATTTTTCGGCAGTTAAATTCTAACCATAATGAATTCTCTGGGGTTTTACTTTGAAAATCACAGACTTTATTTAACACAACTATTTGTCCTATAATTATACTTACGCGCGAGCGAACCCACGGCCAACAACTATTAAGTATCTATAACATTTTAATGACTATTTTCGACATTATTTTGCGGGGGTAACACATATGTAGGCAATTCCCTAACTCCACGCGGGCGAAGCCACGAGCAAAAGCTAGTGTATCTTGTTATATCCATAGTTATAATGTCAAAGTGCAAAATGACAACGATGACATGATGCTGCCGTTTGATTACATGATGGGCCGCTGTAAATTTTGTGACGGCGTATTTTTGTAGTAAACATTTTTTTGGGTGATTCGATCCTTTTTAGTGTACAAGTTCACCTAAAGTCCAAGGTAAATAATATCAATATTTTGTAATAAGGCGTAGTCAACGTAGCCCCGTTGCGCGGGATTCCTTTTCTGTTTGCAGGGTTTAAAGTAACCTGACACGAAGGTGATGACGTGGTCTTAGTTCACTGGCTTCGCTCGCTCACTAGACCCCGCCAAGGCCAACCCCTTCGAACCTAACTTGTCCGTGTCTGGGTGCCTTAAGACCCAAGCTCGCTTCGCTCGGTCTTGAATCCAAAATATTGATTGTTTTACTAGCTGTACGGCGCAACTTCGTTTGCGTCACCTCGATAAATGGGCTATATACCGCTGAAAAAATTTTTCAAATCGGACCAGTAGTTTCGGAGCCTATTCAATGCAAACAAACATACAAACAATCAAATCTTTCCTCTTCAAATATTAGTTTAGATTAATTCATATTACACGATTGCCTATTTAATGAATAAGTAATTTGTTTAGGAAATTGCGTAATGATGCAATATGTTAAACGTTTATATTTCAAACGTTATTTTACGTGAATATTTTTATCAAATAAGCCGCTATCAAATGAAATTTTAAATTAAATAATTAAAGGGTAAGGTGTATTATTTGCCAAACTTGTTTTCTGTAAAGAGATGAAATGACCTATCATGTTTTTGCAAAATCATAGCTTAACAATAAAAATTTGTAAATTAAATTTTGGTGAAAAAGCAGGATATCATATATATTACTTTGGAACCACTATTGAAAAAACTTCTAAATATGTTCAATATTTTACAAGTTGACTGTTAATTCTATAAATTGTAGGTGATGCTACTTTATTTTTGCAATATGTACTTGATTTCTTCATTTTGTTTAAGGTTCAAGCAGTAAAAGAATTTGTACGGAGAATAATCAAGACTGTCTAAAAGGCGCAAGAAGTAAGTATTTAAAAAACAAAACAAATTCTTCCTTACTAAGATTTTTTTGTTCTTATTTTAAAAAACGTTGCCGAAATGGGCTGGAATTTTTTATGTTTATTTTTTCAGGAGAAATGTTACAACAAGAATCAAACAAAGAAGGTGGTTTTAAATGTCATTGCCTACCAGCCTGTCGCACCATGGATTATGAAGCTGAAATATTGAAGACAGATTTCAATCTGAAGCAATTTATTAAAACCATGTCCAACGCTTTTGAGTTTAGTCATGATCGTTCTAAAGGGTAAGCAAGTTCTACAGACAATATGCCAGGATTTCAAAGAAGTAATTTGTTAGAAAATTTGTAGATTCGGTCAGAGAAACCAGGGCCGTTCATATAGCTCCTTGGGTTGACGATGAGAAACATGGAATCGGAAATTATAGTAGAAGAAACAGGAGGCGGCCTAGCAGTGGGTTATGCTGGCCTAAAATTTTGATGATGACATTGGTAGTTGAACATATAATTTTGAAAGAAATACATTTGCTGCTAGTTCTTTTTTTAGTTAAGAGATTAATGATAGCACAAAGGAACAGCACGGTTGCAAGGTCGTCTAGTTGATCGCTATTAGTGCCAAGACGGCCAGAAGTTTAATTATATATGCTTAAATTGTTACAATATTGGTGCGCAAAGCATTTAATTCTGCTGGTTTATTCATTTCAAATTGATTCTATTTATTATAACATAACGTCATGACTGTAATCCACGAAGGGCTTGGCAAAGGTGTACTTATTATAGTACACCCACATTTTGCCAGTGATGTTTTTTAAATTCCATCAAGCAAGCGCAAAATGAAAAGACACACGAGAGAAATTGCTGATGAAAAAACACTTTTTTCGACTTGGAAATCGATACCAGGGACCTCGTGCGATGAGCAGAGTAGCGGTAGCGACCACTTAAGAACAACGAAGCAACTATTTTACTCAATGTCCTTTTAATTTTTATCCAGGCTTAATTTCTCCAAGCTAGAGATGTACTTCAAGAAACCCAGATTCCTGTCGATGCGTCGTTCGGAGCTGTTCGGGTTGATTGACTTCCTCGCCAACATCGGAGGTCTCTTGGGATTGTTTCTCGGGTTCTCGTTCTTGAGCCTTATTGAGATCTTCTACTTCCTCTCTTTAAGGTAATCAGTGGTGTCTGTTTATTAGTTTTTAATGTTTTTTATTATTTTTTACCAATTATTAATAAATTATAATATAATAAAAAAAAAATTGTACGCCGTTCATGGCAAGACATTGCGTTCATTTTATTAATATTGACATCTGTACCTTATGTTTACCTATGTTCAACAAATAAAAATATTTGGTTTGATTTGATTCCGTATAAACTTAAACCTCTTTTAAAAGTAAGTCTTGCTTTTAAAATTAAAAGGTCAAAAGAAGTCTTCTAGATAATAATAACAACGTCGGTCACATACAGCGCCTTGAAGTGTACGTTGTGTCAAGATGTTTGCGGCCTTTCTTGTAAATAAATGCTGATTGCTGACAACACTTTTTTATGCCTGGTGTATTCTTAGAGTATAACCGAGTGTAAAAAATATCTATTTTGATATTTTCTTGTTCCGGCAAGGATAACGGTACAGTTTTCCATGCACACGTTTATGAATGCCTTTACAGGCAAACCTTCACATGTATAATCTATCGTCTATGGCCGGCTTAAGGCTGACTTAGACATCCTAACTAACGATAGTTATATTAACTAGTCGATACATCTCTAATTAATAAAACTAAAACATGGTTACACTAGACTGCTTATAGTTATTATTGTCTATTTCAGACTGTGCTGTACACTAAAGAAAGACCTGAAAGAAGAAAAGAAAGCGCAGCGGGAACCAGGAAAAGAAATTCCTATTGATAAATACTAAAACAACGTCTTTGATCAAATTAGGTTATTTGATCAGAAGGCAGTCTATTTATTATAGTTGCTTAATTTTTTACAAGATCTATTCACAACAATTTAATACAATTTGAAAAGCGTAATTTTTATAAAATATCTTTATTGAATCAAATGTATGTATGTATAATCTATGCTTCTATACCATATTATTAATACATATTATAAAGCTGAAGATTTTGTTTGTTTCGTTGAATAATGTCAGAAACTACTGCTCCGAATGGAAAAAATGTTTTAGTATTGGATAGCCCATTTATCGAGGAAGGTTATAAACCATCACGCTACTGCTTATAGGAGCGGAGCATAAATGAAAAATATTGCAAAAACGGGAAAAACTGACATAGGAGAAGTTGCGCAGGTCAGCCAGTATTACAATAAATTGAGGTACATCAGTGTAAGATTTCAATCGCACTCCTTTCAACTCGATTCACAGCAAATCTCGAGTTTGCATTTAGAAATAATATTATTGACTTCCATTAATTTATTTCTTTTATTATTGTTGTAAGTGCGTACCTGACTTCAACAACCCAGTAACTCCATGGGTACAAGATACCTTTTGGTAAGACTGTCAGGCTGTTGGGCTTCTAAGGAGATTCTTACACTACAGCACTTGAGAGCGCGGTCGCGCGGTTTGTTGAGGGACTGTGTTGCACGCCGCGTGGCGACGCGGTGAGCGCCGTTCATCCGCGCGGTCGCGCGGTGTACGCGTGTTATGCATCAACGGATTTCATACAAGCTAATGCGAAGTGAGATCCGCTTCACCACCCATCCGCGCGAAGATTCGCGCGTGAAGATTGGAGTCAGGTGATAACCGCCTAACTAGGTACCATAATGACATTAATGACTGACGTGATAGAAAATACAAAACGAAATAAAAGCTTTTAATGTGTGAAAACTACACTAATTCTCAAGCCTAAGCCCGTTGTGCAACTGTACCAATATTAGCACAAACAGGACGTCGCGCGTCGCTCGGTTCGACTCCTGCGCGTCGGATCAAAGGCGCGATTTATGCGCCGTCGGCTTACTTCGATTTATAGCGCGCTAACGAACGCACGTGCCCCGACGACGATTATAAGTAGATCTCTCGATGTGCAATCGGAATAAAAAGGTACATTTTAACTTTATTTGCAATAGTCTACGTAGATTGTAGTCAATAATGTGGCATATTTTGATTATGTAAATCGATGCTCATTTTCTTTATTTTATAGATTTTTGCTTTGCTTTGTATAAAAACAGTTTTAGGAAGAATTACGGTAGTAACTACATACCTATCAATAAAAGCGAAGTAAAGCTGCAACCAGTGTATTAAATTTCAGATTACCTATTCATTTTGTGTGGTTGCGTTCTCAATAGGGTAAATAAGATTTAATTTGACTTACCACCGAGCTGCGACTCCCAAGAATAAGCCATCCCAGTTGGGATTCTTATTAAACTTTGAACTTTATGTACGCTATGCCGTCGATGCGGCTGCCTACTTTAAAGAGGCAATAAATTAATAATCCCATCGAAACAAAACCAAAAAAACCGTCCATTAACAAACGTTCACTATAACTCGCACAAAACAATAAACACGCACATTAACGCATATCCAAACATCTTGTCTTATACGTAAAGCGAAACACTTGAAGATCAAAGACTGCGCTGGCGCAGGAAACGCGCAATCGTCTATCGGTGATACAGAGCGCCTTTCAGTGCCACTTGAGGGTTAAGTGGGGCAAAAAATGACGTCATTGATTCTGTATTGTATCATGGAGAGATAGGAGACCGCCAGTGCAGCAGCAGCTTGGCTAAAATAAATGTTATGGTGAAGTGCTCATAGCACATCTGTGAAGGTGCAGCTTGAGAAGCCTCTGCCCAGTTGACTGTGAAAGGCTGAGCTGATTGCAGGTGTGCGAGGGTTTGTTACGATTGAGTAGAAGGCTGTGGCTGTGAAAACCACATAAGCATTTCAAGACTTGAGCGGAATTTGTCAACAATCATTGCGTATAAAATAAGACCTACGCTTCTGGAACAACTGTCAAGGCATCTAGTAACGCATGAGCTCCTTGTGGCCTCCCACGTTTCCACAGACATGTTGGTAAACCGTTCTAATGGTTTATTCCATTATGTTTACCTGGGTGATATCTCCCAGGTGATGGTTTATTTCCACAGAATGACCTCGAACAAATATCACGTTGACTGTCGCTACATTACCAAGAGCTATCACTTCTTCTAGGAAGTATTGTTTAAATTTTTTCATGCACTTGTAGTGACCTACAAAAAGCAACTTGCTACAAAAAGTACTACAGCGCCATCTATGACATGACGGAAGAACTAACATCAATTTCCTACATCTCACATGCAAAGTTTACATCGACATAAGAGTATATAGAAAAACCCGACTACAACTGTTGGGCAGTTGCCCACCAGACACGACACCTGTCTGTATCGAGGAACGTAACGAGGGAGTATCGAGGAACTTTACACCCTGTTCCTCATACCCCCTAAACACTAGACTAGCATACGAGAAAATATTCAAAAACACCACACATCCCGCAAAATCATAACATCCGAACCTAAATTAAACCTAAGACATGATTATCCCAAACGGCGTCACAAGACACGGACCTACCGTACAATTAGCGGCCGATTCTGCCCACTCCCCTGCGGCTAAAGGATAATGCAAGGGCAACAATTTGGTGGCCATTATAACGTTTGTCGGGTTAATGGGTAATCAAAAAACAGCTCGTAAGTGGCTGGCTCTTTGTTCCGCCTGGCCATTGTAATTGGTAGAGATTGGGTTATATGGAGCCAATACTGCGCGGCGTTTCGGATACATGCACTGTTTTAAGTTACAAGTTTTTTTAAATGCAAAAGGTTTATAAAAAATCTGGAAGGTACTGTAATTTTTACTGTTTTCTAAAATTTTATAACTTTTGCAAATGTAAGAGTTTTTTAGAGTGTAAAAGAAACTGCTTCTAACGTTCATCTTTAGAAATCTGATACTTTTGGTTAGTCTAGTGTCTAGACTTTGTTAGTCTCATTACTTCTGGTTAGTCTCAAAACGATAAAGAAAAATGCAGTCCCTTGAATAAATACTCCATGTAAACCAAGCCCACCCAACCATCCTACTTTGCTATATGATTAATTTTTTCTTGGACGTTTTTGCGTCAATTCTGTTAAAATTACTGATGATTCGGATCTCCATCATTGTAAAGATGATTGATTACTGCCTCCTAGCCTCCGGAGTAATGAGAGGCCACCGTTGGATCAATGTCTTTGTTTGATCAGAGTACTATAGAGGTAGATAGTAAGTTTATGAAGCAATTGTTTAAGAGTGCGGTGGTGCCGGTTTTAAATAATTATAAGTGGTTGTTTTTTTTTAAGATGAATGAATTAGTACAAGGTTACTTACGTAGCCTGAAGAATTGAAGAAAGAGAAGAAGTGGCAGTGGGCAGGGCATTTGCTCGCAGAACTGATAGCCAATGGGCCGAAAAATTCTGAAAACGTTACGTTGGAAGGCCTCCACCTAGATGGACCGATGACCTGGTGAAGTTTTCAGGGATCCGCGTCACACGGAACGGGTCCATGTGGCGACACTTGGGGGCGGCCCATATCCAGCAGTGGACGTCTGTCGGCTAAAATGATGATGATGAATTATTATAAAGTGTTCCTTTGTGTAGCATTGAAGATCGAAGGAGAAACTGCTGATACCATTCATCATTTTGATCAATTGCATCTGTCTGAGAAGAAGGAATTTAATAGTTAGAGGCTCAAATCAAAAGCAGTCATTACAATTGTAGCTTTCAAATCGTTAATGTATCAAAAGGGTTCTCTACTATTAAATTTATGATCAACGTCAAATTAAGGAAAGAATTAATACCTACTTCGCGATCAAATCATAATACCACACCAGAACACTACATAATAATGTACATTAAGTTACAAGAGGTTATTTGCTTCACATCAAAAACATGCTTACCTAAGTATTTTCAACGCTTCGTCCTGTTTCTCAAACCACGTTACCTAGGCATTAGTATTTGTACAAACGCCCTACTTATTATCACAATAAGGTATTAAACCACACAGCTCCTATTCACACCTCTCAATCCAGGACATACAAAGATCTAGGCTTTGTTTCCAAGGGCTATTGTATGTCTAATGCGTTCCATTTTCTTCTGAAACTCGATATCCGACCTGTCAATAAGGAGGCAACGAGATATGGGTCTTTTGTCAAGGGAGTGCAGAGATAACGTAGATAGAATAAGTTATTTATAGGAATAGAAAAATAAGAAGAGACTGTTTTCTAACTTTGAGTGTGATTGTTCTGACTTTAGATAGAGGCATCAATGTGTTCTCCAATCCTGTGCTTATCGTAATGCCATGAAGCCCCATGAGTCGTCCGAACTCGGAATGGTAACAGACAGTTAAATATACAGAAAGAGCTACTTTCACCTTACTAAAATGTAAGTAATAACAATCTTGCAGAGATTACTATATCTTTATAATTGTCCATCAAAGCGCCATATTAGAGCCCCATAAGATTATTACATCGACAGAATTTCAACTGTCAAACATGAACTGGAGTGTTTACATTGCGGCAGTCACTTGAACGAGTCAACTCGACCGCTCGACGGTAGCGAGTGTTTTGTTTACTCTGCCGTGCCAACAGTAATGTTGAGAGCAGGTGAATAATTGTGCGCTATTGTTGAGGCAGATTAGAGACGGGAGGTCTAAGACAAGATGTTCGGGACGTCGATAGCTCGACTTTTTATTTTGCGTATGATTTTTCTTGTCACATTTTCTAGTTTTTTATTGTATGTGGTTGTAACACAGTATACCTCTGTTACATCTCAGTCTCTTCGAAAAAAACAGGCATGTAGTTGTGTATGTACGTACTTACTCCCATGTAGTAAAATTTAATATATAATTTCCTCATAAATAGTACTGAGCTCCTCTGCATTTAGAGACTCCTATCCCGACATCGAGATAGATAGATAGAATAAAGCTTCATTGTACATGAATAAACAAAATTTTTTCGATAATCGAATGGTAGGATTAATATAATTAATACGAAAACCGACCACCCCATCTCTAAGCAATAACGAACACAAACACTTTATGGTGAGCACAGTTTTGTACGATCGATGATCGGAACGAGACTCGCGTCCAGTTAATCGTGTTTACACACTCAACACTCCATATTGACATTTTAAAAATCCGCGGGTGGCCAGCTACTGTTTGCTTTTTACCTATGATTTGAACGCTCCTTCAAAATTAAACGTATTTATTTTGGATTTTCATTTTAATTTAAACTTTCTAAACTTAAGATAGAGTTGGTTTTGGTTTAACAGATTTTGTTAGGACAAATATCTCTCAAGGCACGCGTGGGCTTATTTGGTGAAACAATAACTTTTGTAAATAGTAAGAAATAATATTGAGTCTTGTAAGTATAATTAAGAAACCACAGAATGCTTTCAGGTTAAACGGTAAACAAATGTTTTGCAGACACCGAAAGCTATATTAAATGCTACTTGTCGTAAATTATGTTTATTTACAGCGTTTTAAAATGTGTTTTAACGTTAAACGACTTAATTACGGCTCGGAAAAGAATCCTAAAACATCCGTTTGGTATTAAAACATGGTTTGCTGGTAGGGTGACTAATTGCATGACGCTTTTAGAAGCTGTCCCATTAATAATGCTAGCTGATGATGATGATAAAATTGTTTTATGGGCCTAATGTAGATAAGTTGCTTTCAAAGTAGTGTAATTATTTAATTGTGCATTTAAATTAAAGCTTATTGAAATGTTTCCTTAAGTAATACTAAGGAAAAAAAAATTAAGTAAATCGAGTTTGTTTTTTTTTGATATCTTGCTAAAACATTAACCATGTATTCAATGATTCATGATCTTGGATTTTAATTGATAAAAACTATTTTATTCAACCTATTACTTAATTCCAGCCGTAATTTGTTTGCAAGGTTATCCAGTTATTTATGTTAATACAATTACAGTTAAAACCTTTCACCTTCTGCTAATTGCTTTGACACCTTTTTACGATTATAATTATTAAATTATACAGGTAAATTATGATAATTATACTTCTCAAAATATACTTACATAAAAAAACATGATATGCAAATGAGAAAATATGCATTTTTGAGTTTACCGAGGCATGAACCAAGACAGCAAACCCTCGTGCAAAGTCGGTTAAAAAAAAGAGGTGTAACAACTTGTTTGACACATGACATGATTAATGTACAGGAAATAATAAGAAACCACTATAATTATATGTAATTGTATGTTCAATAAAGCTCGCTATTTTGCTTGTTAACTGACAAGAATTATTTATCGTGTTTAATATGCATGAGAGGTTTTGAATGGTTGGAGTAAAAAAGAATGAAGGTCGATGAATAGTTTTTTATTTTTTTTATTAAGCTAGCTTTTGGTATAATTATGAAATAAAAAAGTGTGTAATAAGATGCTTTACACAGGTAGCCTTTAAATTACCTGGACATGTAATGTGGGGCCTGGGTAGGTTTTATCTACGTGTGCTGTACAGTTGTATTGTTTCACATTATGTATGCAGGTCGATTAATTATTCAGTTCAGATGAAATCTAAAGTTAAGTGTAAAAAGATGATAATACTATGATATTTATTTTTGTAAATTGGTTGCAGAAAAACATTTTTACTCGACAAAATTTACTTTTGTTTACAACGAAATGTGGTAGTACTCTGAGAAGAAACATCCGGAATAAACTTAGACCCACAGTCTCTTTTAGAGTCCAGACATAATGTTAGTGAAGTCATATTCGTAGTACTCCCTATATTATCCATCTTCATTGTATAATGAACCGTGGCTACCAAAAAGAATCCTAAAAAATATTTTAATTTGTAAATTACTTCAAAGTTTATAACATAAAGGTCGCAGCAGCTTTACGTTTAAGAAATATTAACGCAATTCAAATTAATATAATTAAAATCATTAGAAATGCTTCGTTTGTGTTATATACTGTATCTCTGAACATCTGCTGCGCAAATAATATCGTAGTATGATCGGCGAAATTTTTTCCAGTGAGACTGTATCAAGTACCAGAGTTTTTGATTGAGTAACAAAAAATATAAGCTGACAAGAAAATTAAAAAGATTAACGATTTTAAAGGTGAATAACACTCTTCTTAAAAAATAAAAAGGCAACGTTGCCACCCTACCTCACGCGCCTTATTCTGCAAGATCAATTAAAAAAATCTTAAAAATTCTCAAAGATAACACTTACAAAAGAGCTTTCAAAAGATAAGTTCGAGTCTCATAATTAAAAAGGCTCTCAAAAAGGGCCGGCAGTTAACTTAAAATTTCTATATTTAAGTAACAGTTTTATCGATATGTCGACACATGCAGCGGCGGCGCTTTGTCGATACCGATAAGACTATTCATCGATAAAAAATTATGTTGATCACATTATTTTGGGAATTAACTACTGGCGTTCGCATTTTTATATATTTAACGGATTTTTAAGTATTAAATGTTAAGAGAATTTGCTTGTATTTTTGAAGCTGCTGTATATCGATTTATTATTGCTCAGTAATTAAATTTTTATTACGAAGTTGTGTTTTTAATTATATCCTTATAA
Source organism: Cerastis rubricosa (assembly GCA_949152445.1). Lineage (NCBI taxonomy): Eukaryota > Metazoa > Arthropoda > Insecta > Lepidoptera > Noctuidae > Cerastis > Cerastis rubricosa. The sequence continues at coordinate 22,161,875 of OX424532.1, forward strand.
AGACTCAGCTGTCTGGTAATGAAGCAGTCGTAAACCTACCTACCTAACACGCTTGAAAAAAAAGTATTTAAAAACAAGCTTTTAAAATATAGGCATCATGTTTTTAGGGTTCCGTACCCAAGGGTCAAACGGGACATCATTACTGAGACTTCGCTGTCCGTCCGTCCATCTGTCACCAGGCTGTATCTCATGAACCGTGATAGCCAGTTGAAATTTCTACAGATTATGTATTTCTGTTGACACTATAACAACAAATACAAAAACAGAAAAAAATAATATTTAAGGAGGGAAATACAAAAACGTTAATACAAAAGCGTTTTTTTTTCGTTTTTATAAATAATGGTACGGAACCCTTCGTGCGCGAGTCCGACTCGCACTTGGCCGGTTTTTCGTATTCTTCTCAGCAAACCCTTTTAATTTATACCCGTATCATGGGGGTGCATACAAAATAACTAGGCTATCTTTGGGAGTCCATATTGGATTTAGAATAACGTCACTTAGCTTACCATGCATTGTCATCCAATCTAAACGTGATGCAAAATTTCAGCTCAATCGCTTGGTTACAAGATTTGACTTAAACAAACAAATATACGAGAACATTGCAAGTTAAATAAAAGCTTGCAATAGAAACTATTAACTCCACTGCCTGATCTTGTATTCATCTATGGTAGAACAGCAAAAGAGAAAACCCATTGCTAAATGATTTATTGATAGTAGACATAATTCTCAAACGTACGTAGATGTCATATTTGGATTGATCTTGTGTACAAGATTCGATTACTGCTCTTCTCTCTTTCAAGTCATTGGTCAATATAGTGTGCTTATAAAATACAAGCTGGTATCTGAATTATCAATTTAGTCTATGACTTTATGAGTGATAGGGACACTTAAACGCTCTAGACCATGAAGAAAGCACAAAGTGAACAGCTTAACGGCAATATCAATTAGCGTAACAGATACATAGGCAGGTTGCAAGCCTTTGGCCTGCAGGAATCATTATTAAACATGCTATATCCTTCGGCAAAGTGGCTAAGTTGTCTGGCAACATAGTTAGTTTACCGAAGGTTTACTTTGTGGATACTGTACATTTGATTTCGATAGAAACTGTGGCAGTACTAGCAGTACACAATACACCTACACCTTCATGACGTATCGATATACATTCTTATGCCCTAGTCATATTTCTGAAGACGTAGTCTCTACAATGATAAAATGCCAATTTCTACTGTCGAATAAAAACAAAGAGATTTAAAAGCATTATATAGCGGACCTTGGCAATATTATGTTTCAAAATAATAATAATGACACTAGATTAACCAACTTGTTACAAAGTGCTTGGGGTTTTCTTGCAAGTGTTGGATAACGATTTTCTTCGTCTAGGCTCGTCTATTACTCGTAAACATTTTGATTTTTTTTGATAAGAAACAATGTTTACAAAACAAGTAGCAGCTATAATCCATCACATAGGCAAACGAAATGACCTTGGCCACTTTTAAGGCTCATTCTTAAAGTGAGCTCTAGGCTTGGGTATTTTTTAGATATTTTCGTAAATGCTCCAACAGTTCCGCCAAAAAGGTATTAGAAAATTTTGTTTTAGTGATGCATAGGGACTCACCTATTATAGATAATTTACCAACCTATGAAGGGCAGTGGGCCTTCTGAAAGACCGTCTTTTCAATATCCCTACAAGTCTTAACTCAGTTACTTCCTTTACCCGGCTCTGACAGACACCGGAGGCAGTGAACAGCTGATGTGTCTTCACGCTTTAATTCGAACATGGGTGAGCAGAGTTACAGGTGCAGGCAGGTGTGATGGTGCTGATCGAATTAACGTTAAAAGGTGTGACTGACAGACAGGCACTAATAGTGGATTTATAAAGTAGTCTGTTGTTTTATATAAGGCTGTATAGAAGCTTTTTAGAACTTGCTCTGTAGGCTTAAAGAACTGTTTTCAGCTTTTGAAGAAGATTAATGTTTAGTGAATTTTAGTGACATATTGAACTTCAAAAACGTTATACGTCGCGTTTTTTACTCGGAAGTGTATTTTCGATTGTATTTTTTTTTTTGTAGAATAAGTGTGTAAATTGTTGCTTATAAATTTAATTTGCCGTTTTCCGTAGATTCTATTCATATGCATTTGTGCATATGAATAGAATCTAACAACGTTATCTTATTTACATTGTAACTTGGCTATAAGAACTCTGAAGGTATAATGAAGGAAAATCATATTGAAACTTTTCACATGGTTAGTTTCTCTATAAAAATCTCCTTAAAAAGCCATAAATCAACCCGTTTCCTGTATACATTGATAAACATCGAACCCACGGTCTTTATTATAAAAAATCGCGCATATTAACTTCTATGCGTAACCGTCCTCTCGCTACAAGCTGTCTATCATCGTCTCTTATGATTGATATCACTTTTTCACTCACCACGTATTGTGCGAAAATGTCGAGTATTCGCCTTAAGTAAATTTACAACGTTACTGAATTTCGAACCCTATTTTCAAACTTCAAAGTTGAAATTACAGCGCCCATTAATTGACTTACAATTCCGACGACATACAAGCAAAATTCACTCTAGCAATCGTATGATAATATGGTTGGTTTTCGGTTGTATAAAGACTTGTTTAAGGGGTCGTTTGCCGCGCACTTAGCACACAATGAAACACACGTTTGGAGCGTTTTTGCGATATTGATGGATAGGAGTGTAGAGCTAATATTGTATTGATCATTTAGATAGGTGCGGCGGAGAAAACATTGTTTATTGAATGCAATTGTGATTCTTTAATTATGTTAGTTTTTTAGGGTTCCGTACCCAAAGGGTCAAACGGGACCCTATTACTGAGACTTTGCTGTCCGTCCGTCCGTCCGTCCGTCTGTCACCAGGCTGTATCTCATGAACCGTGATAGTGAGCCAGTTGAAATTTTCACAGATTATGTATTTCTGTTGATGCTATAACAACAAATACTAAAAACAGAATAAAATAGATATTTAAGGGGGGCACCCATACCAAAAAAGTGATTTTTTGCGGTTTTTTTATAAATAATTGTACGGAACCCTTCGTGCGCGAGTCCGACTCGCACTTGGCCGGTTTTTTTTATTAGAATAAGCATGTTTATACCAAGTGTTTATCGTGCGCAGCTATAACCGTTAAATACGTTTAAACTCAAAGTCTAACTCAAAGCGTTTATTTCAATTAGACCACTACAGGTACTTTTGAAAAAAAAAAAGCAGAACAAAACGCAAAGCTACAGTCCCAGACACAAGGCATAATAACTTGTGAAAGTACTGTAGTTGCCCATTCCAAAGCGTAGATCTCTATGGAGAAGAATGGGCAAGAAAATCCATGGAGACTCTTTTAAATCAAATTATTGTTACAAAATCTTGGTTACATCATTCATGTTGAGAATTACAAATATGTGAGAACGATGTAGAAATACGTGCAAGTTAAGAGCGTCCAGAGTAAAAGACGAAATCAAAAATTCAAAAATAAAGTTTAAATTAATTTATAGTTTTTCAGAAGCACTTATTTTTTAGTGCAGTGAAATAGTCAGTCATCAGGAATAATTGGTAGAACTGTGAAAACAGTCGCAAATTATGTTTTGAACCAAGACAGGCACAAAATTAAGTGTGTAAATTAATTTATCACAACTGCTCTCAAAACTGTGTACGAAACCAACAATTGCAAGACATGCGAAATCTTCTAATCTGTACTGTACCGGGTTCCATCTATCTGGCAGAAACTTGATGCTCCGAAATTCATTTGGCTTAGCACACTTGGCATAATCTTCTATAAACGAATATTTTTAAGGCATAATAAATATTTAATAAAATTATTGTTAAGCCGAATGTTTATAATTATGTTCGAATTTACTATGGCATACTTTTAAGACAGAGATTTTTTTTGGCATAATAACCTTTGGTAACGTTCAAATTCCGCATAATATCGTTAAGCATAACATTTTTTTAGAGCGACGAATATTTGGCCCAATTTCACTTGACATACTATGAAGATGGCAGAATTTTATTTGGAATAATTTTACTAGGAATATTGCCATTTCTATAAAATAGCATTTTTAACCTTGAATAAAAATTTAAATAATGTCATATAAAGTCAATAGGTTGTGCCATAATAGTAAGTGACAGAAACGAATCACTGCGAAACCGACTTCAAGTAGTCTTGCCTGCCCTACCCCTAGAGTGTACTTTAAACCCGCGTAGGCACGGAGGCTCCAGCTCGCTTGCATGCTGCATGCTGCATGCTGGCTTGCATGCTGCATATTGCATGCTCGCTTAGATGCTGCATGCTTGGTGTATGCTTGTTTACCAAACGACGATTCTAGCTGTAAACTTTCTGAGATATGATAGTTCTGCTTTTTAATGACTTTTGATATAAAATGTATGCCAAAAGATGATACTGACTGTGAACTTTCTGCGATATGATGGTTCTACTTTTAAATTATTATGTATTGAGATTCTAACTTACAAAATTGAGTTTTGAACGTATAATATGAAATTGATATGAAAATCGTTTGGCATACACTCATTGTGTGCGATTTTCTGCGAAATGAAGTTTATGCTATTCGCTATTGTGCAAAATAATATTATGACATAAAAAGTTCTGCCATAAAGGGTAGACCCGTACTGTACCGCCTCTTCCCCCCTCCCCCCCACAGAGGTTCATGTATGTCCCAATAATGTAAACAATAAACACTGATCTTGCCTATCTGATCTTGACCTATGCCTATGCAATTTATCTGGCCGTCTCAATAAAAACACTTCCAAACTATTCATTCAAAGCATTTCCCACCCAAATACCCTTTGAAACTCGCATCATAATTCCACACGCGTTCGCGACGAATATTTCAGTTCATCTCCATTTGCTAATAAATGCGCATCGCGTGTTGTCGCAAAAAAGTCGCAAGTCGCGCAGGACACGTCACCCGGCGTGAAGACACGCGGTCGATACGGCGAGAAAAACGATTGATGCACGGTTAGCATGTTGTGAGACTTAAGACTTGTGAGAGAGATATTGCAGTGCCTCTGGTGAGTCTTTTATTGTGTCTTGGTAGCTAAAATAACTGACAATGACGTATTGGTTTAATTTTCAGATGAACCAAAACTTGGTAACGTGATGCAGTGCAAAATGCTGTCTCACTTTTCTCTTACTTGTTCTCTCTTAGTCACTTGAATATGGAGGAAAAATTGAACAATACATGCGCAAATGCATGGCCATAGGCATAGCCCCCAAGTTTGCAGGTTTTGTGGAAGTACTATCAGAAAAGTGGGAATAAGCTAATTTTTCAAACAAAATCCCGTGCACACGATGACCACATCTGTTAAACACCCTTACTACTATTGGTCCGCACAAATAATTTGCGGACCAAAGGTACTTAACTAAAATAAAAGTAAAACACTCGACCCTTTTTAAAATATGTTTTGTTTTAGTAAAAATCTCAGGCTCTGTTAATGATCACAGATGTTTGACCACCGTTTTTCAACCATTAAGAATAAAACAAAAAAAGGGAATAAGGAAAAGTAAGTTTTTAACTGTTTTAACGCTGCAAGCAAGGATAGTCCTTACCGTGCTTCGATGCCCAGTTTGGTGATGGTACACTCTAGAAAACTACCAATGCAAAATTTACTCTTCATCAAATTATACACATCTGAATTTTCGTTCTTTACAAAAATCACAGGCAAAGTAAAAAGAATTAAAACCTGAAAATATTAATACCGCGTAGTCGCGTTCTGACATAGGTACTCACTTAAAAAACGCCCGCGCCATTTGCGTCCTGCGCGGAACGTTGACATGCCGTCAAGCAACGCTGAAAGAAATGTGTGAAGCGCTGCAAATGCTGCCAATCATTCAGCACCTACGCAACGTCATTCGTTTGATGTCGCTCGCACTTGTCAGTCGTAGGTAGCTGAAAGAGTTCAGCGCGGTCAAAGTGGTAACCTTAAAAACAATGCTTTCATATAAATTTTGGCTGAAATATGGTTGAAAATTACGAAAAAATCGAGCGATTGTAAAGTGGTTTGACTTTAAAACTCAAACTCTAAGCATTTCAAATAAACCGTTACGTCTGTAAGATAAAGAGTCTTCTTTGTCCAGGAATAAGTAAGTCAGATGGTTGAAGATTCAGAAAGTTTAAAATGTCTGTAAGCAGAATAATGGTCAAGAAACAAAACAAATTATTTAAAACAAATTGTCAAATGATGGTTTTTGCATATACGTGATATGCAAAAATCAATCGCATTAATTGACTTGCGTTAATTTTAAAGTACTATGTTTTGTGTTACAGAAAGTGAAAGACTCGTTGAATTTATTAAGCCCTAAGGGCTTGTCGACATCACCACGCCACGTCACAACGTCGTTAACGCGAAACGATGCGGTGTCACGGTGCGTCACGTGGACGTGACGTGCTAATGGACAGTACGACAACGTTGACGCCAAATACAAATCACAAATATATTTTGATTTTCAAACGTCCGGGCCTCAAAATACGCCTAGTAATTTGAGTCAAGGTCCGTCCGGGCCTCAAAATACGCCTAGTAATTTGAGTCAAGGTCACAAAACATATCAAATTTCAACGTTCATTCTCAAAAATGCGCATGCACGAATTTTTGGCGCGAAACACGGCGCACTTAAAGCTTATTATCTCGTAAACTACTGCAGCTACACAAAAACAAAAAATACGTGTGTATAGCTGAAACAATGCAGAATCTAACTATGTTAAAACTAATTACAACAATTAGATAGAAGTATTTGGAAAAAAATGTGAACTTGAGCATATATGTTGAAAGTCAGTTTCTCCAATAAGAATAAAAGTTTTACCAATTAGAATTGTAATTGGTATCAATAAAACCTATTTATAATTAAACTAGACTATATAAGCTTTGTTTTAATACCCATATGTCCTTACTTTGGCACTTTCTTAGTAGCTAAATTAACCAAACAAATCAACCCCTGCTCTGATCGATTCGATACCTACTGTTTTTGTCGTGTTTTCGTAAAAAATTCGCTAAGATTTCGTTTTTTTTTACTGTTTTATATTGCGGAGACACTAATAATTACTTAATTGAACTAATTTTCATAATACGAGCACTTTTTTAACTATTTTTTCAATAATTTCTAAAAATAATGATCGAGGCCCATAATTACGCCCGGGACATTTGACTTACCTGATAAATTTGTAGGCGTATTTGGAGGTCCGAACGTGATATTCTTAGATATTCGTAAAGCTTGATTGATGAAGTTTATTTTGATATATAACACTATAAACATTGGGTTTTAAATTAAATAGTATTCACGTTTTAAAACCAGAGAACATAAATCACAACACGGCATTACGGTAAAATTAGACAACTGACTTTTAAAACTTTTTTGACATTTAATTTTGACGGCTGATAGTGTCGTTCTTTATGCCATAGACGCGGAATTTAATACTGTATCCATATGAGGGACCATAGATGGTAAATTCATAGAGATTTTAAAAGTTTTAGTAAGTTTTTTGGTACAACTCTTCGAGGCGTATAAGTACGCCCGGACGTTTGACGGGAAAAATTTTTGGGCGTACTTTGAGTGCTGGACGTTTGACGGGAAAAATTTTTAGGCGTATAAGTACGCCCGGACCGCTCAACGGTTAGCCAAACACACGGTAACGTAAATTTGAATGTTGAATGGCAATGCTAATTCTGTGGTCCTCTGGTCAGGCGAAGTGTCGCCCAGTCGAAGATAGATTTCCTTAAAAGGTGACGCGCCTCCAACATCCGAACGGTTCGACCCTAAACGGCTCAAAACTGTAGCAATAGTAAGATGCACCTTAGCATCTCAGCAGCCGCAACAGTAAGATGGCGTAAGGATGTCGACACAAGTTGCATCCCACACCAAAGTTTTACTCACTTTCTAATGCACCAACGTCATGACATCATTTTTTTTAATAATTTTGGTTAATTTTGTAGTTAGTATATGCAAACAAATAAAATTGAGTATGATACAATATACAATCTCCATCTTGACAAAAAACATTCCCCTGTATCTTTACAATAGAATTATAACCCTACAATGCGGGCGGTCTAATTAGAGTTCCATTTACCGCTCAGGGACTTTATGAAATATGCATGCAATGATTTGCATCAGCGTTGGATAAACCGAGACGATTCGCATCAATCAATACGGGAGCGACTGTGGAGTTGATAATTTGAATATTTTGATGACGCAGAGGGGACTATTTTTGGAGGTGAAATTGATAGGGTTAGATTTAGATGCAATTGAGTATGGAGTATGACAATAGAGTGGGTTAACATGAGTGTTCGTGAACGTTGAAAAGCGTTTTTCGATAGAGATGGTTGTATAAAGTTCCCAGTTACGTGATCACAGAAACCATGATCTTGCTGAGATCCAAATCAGCAAAATTTTGGTATCACAAAGCTTTCTTTTCGTTATAAGGATTGTGAGATCATTAGCAAATGCATTTTCAAGTCACAATTTCTCCTATTTCTGTAGATTTTGTATGGACAAATCCACTGTAGGGAAAAGCAATAAACATTCAGAGGGACACTTATTCAGATCGACATTCTATTTTAAAATTCTATTGAGGAGACGCGACCCGCCGCAGAATATACTTTATTTAAAAAAAAATCTTATATTTTAAAGCAGAATAAGACAATAGAATTGTGCATCACATAAATCTCTCAACTTTCCCGACAGCGGATGATTAAGATTGACAAAAGAAACGGTTTCTGCTAGAGAAATTCACGAATTCCACCATCTATGGCCACCGAAATTCTCGAGAATCGATTTAGCGGTAAAAGAAGTGCCGCCCGAATAATTAATAGGACAAAACACGTCGAAAATATTCGCCGATACCGCCGACAGGCTTGCCGCCACGTCCGAAAATGTCAACTTCGCGTTCCGAACTCTTCATGGGTGGAGAACGGCAAAAAATCAAGCATACCTAAGTCCGCTTCAGCGCTCGACGCCTAATTTCGAATGCTGCAAGCGCTTCGATCCCGAGACCTCTATTATTATTTCAATCAACGATAATTGGACACTTGTCACTGTAAAAAGCGCTGGAATCACTGATTGGTAACCGCGAGTCACGAGCGCGCGGCGCTTTTGATTTTAGAATCGTTTCGTTTGAAATTCAAATGGTTTGAAGACGTTCGGGCGTTGTCGGGTGCGATTGGTTGAATAGAAGTCGAGCGTGCGTTTGAAAGTTCAATAAGGGGGACGTTAGCGACAAGTCGAGTCTCTATTGAGCTTTAATTAAATTTATTGTTCGAGTCTGGCACTATTATTATTTATTATATATGAGTTTCAATATAGAGTGGTAAGTTGTAGGACTACACCACAGACATTCATGAGATCAATCATAAATTATAACTTAACTAAAGTAATAAATAAATTATTTAATAAAGCATTGAGAGGTGATGGATTAGCTAACTTACAATAGCTTGTTATTCACAAACGACAGAATACTTTGCTCTCCGTAAACCTGATTAGCATCTTTCTTTGTATTACGTTGTTGGTTTTTGGGAAACCCATGAATGGTTTAGTACCTAAATTGCTTATCACATTACTAAAAAACACAAGAAGTAGTTGTTGAATTACAAAAATATAAGAATAGATAATCCTTTTCAAGAGACTACGATTTTCTTGCATTGGTTGTATTGTAAACAAAGGTACCACCATAAACTGTTCAAAAGACCATGGTTAGTCGAACAATGGTCTTATCATTTTACTGACGTCTACTCTCATAATTAGCTACCCAAAAAACAAAACAAAGCACTCATAAAAAACACTCTCATTCATAAATCCTACCACCCAAGAAGATTACTTTTTAAATACACAAAGACCTCAGGTACAAATTATTACCATCTTCCGGCGCCAACACCAACCTGGCGCCAATATCCACAAAACTTAAAACGCCCAAATTGTTCACAAAACCATTCGTCAAATGTTTGACACAAAAATTTGCCAAATTCTCGCTTTAATAACTCCTGATGAATGGGTTGCGCCAACATCACGCGAGTGCTGATTAAGCGACCGATTTTCGTCCAACATCTGTAATTTGGAGATCGCCGCAAAGAATTAGCTTTTCTAATTGGTAACGTGAAATGGCAGCGTGATTGTCTGTCTGTGGTTTGGTTAAATTACATGTTATTTGGTCCGGGCCGAAAGCCGAAAGCCGAATGTTGGCGCCTCGTTGGAGGACGGGTCATTATGTTATTGAGGGTCTGTCGAATCATGAGTGGTGGACAGGACCGGATTTTGGGGAGATTTATTATTGGAATTATCTCTGTCTTTTGCGATGAAGTAAAATAACAGAGTGAGTGTTATTTCCTCGTAATTATAATTATGCCAAAACAGAAAAATGGTTCTTTAATTCTGATGGTGGTTTTTTAAAGCGAGGTAGTTAGTAAGTGTTGGTACTTACAATGACAGTGTCTTGTCGGTGTTTGTCAGTGTGTGACAAATACGTCGAAGAGAGGAAATCATCGAAATTATTGTGCTATTGTTGTTAGATGTGGTGTGATCTAAATAGCCAAAATCAAATTCGATTATAATATTGCTGTATGTGAGTTATACCTACGATACGGGTAGATAGGTTAGCCTTATGGAAAAATGATTAAACTGTCTTCATGAATAGACCTAAAGAAGTGCTTTTCAAAAGATCCATTTCAGATTGATTAAGGTACTTAAATTACTATATAGTACTTACAACGGTACCTTTGCCGATTAGGGCCAACATTTTAGACGCCTTCCTCCAACGGTAACTTTTTTTAAAAGAAAGCAGGTTAGAAATGAGGTAAGAGAGTCATAATTAGTGCTAAAGCACGACCTAAATGCACGCTTAGCATAATGCTGGGGTGTAATTAGGGCAAACTACAGTTTTATATAAATAAAAAATAAATTGCCTTTATTTACTGAAAAACTAAAACTAATTACAATTTATTATAAAAATAAACAAAACACAACTATTGAACTTCGTTCGTTTTGTCTTCGTTTATCAGCGCGTCGCTTTGTTGCGGTCTCTTGTGTCTCTAGCCCACAAAGCACCTGTTGTCTCCACTATGTCATAATCCTAGCGTTTGTGTTGTCTTCCTCTACTTCTTTTAGACCCATCCCTGATTTGCCATTCAGTTACGGCTTTTGACCACTTATTGTTTCTATCACGCAGCATATGATCAGCCCATCTCCATTTCAATCTTTTTGTGTGAAAGGTAGCATCGCTTAATTTGGTTATCCTCCTCAGATCTTTAGCTCTCTTTTTGTCTTTCCTCTTGACGTTCGGAATACTGCGTTCCAACCCTTGTTGACAAACCTTAATTTTCTGCAGGGTTTTATTTGTCAATGTCCGTATTTGGCAGCCGTAAGTGAGACATGGGAGAACACAAGTATCGAAGAGTTATCTTTTAGAAGATATTGGGATATTGGGATATTGGGTCATTTTTCATTACTTCTTTGAGTGACCAATACCTGTACCATGTACTGGTTATGCGCCTTTCAATTTCCTGCTCCGTTTGCCTTGTGAACGAAATCAGTTGTCCTAGATAGATATACTAATGGGCTTTTCAACACCTATTCGTCATTAGTTTTGATTTTTCCTTGCTCATTGAGAGTCCCACCTGGATACTTCCTTCACCAAGCTCTCGTAACATCTTATGTAGCGTACGATGGTCACCAGAGATTAGGACCAGGTCATCTGCAAATCGTAGTTGGTTTAGTAGTCTACCATTAATGTTGATGCCGTATTCTTGCCAATTCATGCCTTTAAACACCTCTTCCAAGACTGCCGAGAAGAGCTTCGGAGATAAGGGGTCGGCTTGTCTCACTCCTCTGAGTTTTGGAAATTCCTCTCCAATAGTTTCGAGTTTTATCTGGCCTGTTGAATTTGTGTATACATTTTTGATGATTCGGATGTATTTCTGATCTTTACCTTGTTGCTTTAATGCTTTCCAAATGCTGTTGTGGTCTAGTGAATCGAAGGCTTTACTATAGTCCACAAACGCTGGATATATGGATTTTTTGTATTATTATGCTTTTTCTATGAGTTGTTTAATTGTATGAATGTGGTCTGTCGTCGCAAAACCTGTTCTAAATCCTGCCTACTCTACGGGCTGTTTTCCGTCGAGTTTTACTGCTAATTTATTGAGTACGACTTTTAATAACACTTTGTATAGAATCGACATTAAACTTATAGGCCTGTAGTTCCCAAACTCGTTTTTGTCACCTTTACAGACTTCAGACAGATTACAGACTTCGTCCATTGGGCAGGAATATTTTCGGTGATTAAAATTTGATTGAAAAGATACGACATGTCTTGTAAGTTTTCGGTTCAGATTGATTTTAGTAGTAAACTACAGTTACGGTTGCGTAAATCTCAAATTTTTTTTAATAATGATTTAGCAATAAACATAAGCAGGAGGCATGATTCCCTGAGTACCCCGATCCCCAAGGCACCCATCCCGGAGCACCCCAATTTATTTTTATTTTGATAACACAATCAACAGTCAGTTTATCTTAAAAATACAATCAGCAGCTGATATGTTAATTATTATATCTAGCCCATATTGCCCCACTGCTGGTCAAAAGCCTTCCTCCATTCTTTCCAACGGTCACGGTTTTCTAGGGATAGAAAGTAACTTACTATAATGGTCTATATCGTTAGAAAGGACGTGACTGCTGAGATGACGAGTGCTAGAGAAGTCTGGAAGAAAAAGACATGCTGCGCCGACCCCAAATAAATTGGGATAAGGGCAGGAGAATGATAATGACTCAGGGGATAGTCTAATCGAATGTTAGATTTCTTCCAATCTATTTAGTCGTTTAAATGTGAAATAATAGTAGACAGACTGACAGCTAGTTAGTTTAATTCTGTCCCATAGTTACACTTACAATTTCCCTGGTTAAGTAATAGTTATTTATCAGGATTTCATCATACAAACTTTATCATCTGCCTAGCTTGCCTATCTGACCTCCACAACCCAGTTAGTACTAAGTAATACGATACCCCTTGGTAAGACTAGTTGTCAGTCTTTCGGAACACTGACTATCTTTAACGACTGTCAAAGATCTACAAATGATAGCCGGGACCAACGGCTTAACGTACTCTCCGAGGCACGGAGGAAGCTTGGTATGTAAGGGGCGGTCACCCATCCACGGACCAGCTTAGGCAAGCGCTGCTTGTACTTAATCTGAAGATAGATCCGAACGTCTGTTATTTTTAAGCCACGAGGTCCACATTCAAACTATAACCCCTTAAATTCCAACCTGTTTTCAATCGTCTACCGTAATAACAAACAATTACATGATTAAGCCTCGGTTGGCTAGAGTATTTTTATTTTTACTTGTTCGTAATGACCCCGGTTAGGTGGCTATTGGGTCTAACCATAGTTACTGGTAAACATAGGTTGGATAAGTACCGGCCTATGCTTTGATATTACAGGTATTAGAGAGCAATTCATGGCTGATGGGATGTAAGAACGATTAAAAAAATAAAGTAATGTTTTTAGTTTAGAAGCTCGTGATGGACATGATTCTAGGTCGGATATGCTTGATGCTTATATTCATAACTAGCTGTCCAGCGCAACTTCGTTTGCATCACATTTTACGCGTTTCCACAACATTTTTCATTGCTGCTCCACTCCTATTGGTCGTAGCGTGATGATATATAACCTATAGCCTTCCTCGATAAATGGGCTATATACCACTGAAAGATTTTTTTAATGCGGACCAGTAGTTTCGGAGCCTATTCAATGCAAACAAACAAAAAATCAAATCTTTCCTCTTTATAATATTAGCTAAGACTAATACTGTTAAAACCGCGTGGTTATGTTTTGAAAGTCTTCTTAGGTCAGCTTTATTAAACCTTTTTACCTGGTGGCTACCTCGTTGGTCTCGTGGTCGAAATCGCGACTGCTGAGCATGAGACCCCGGGTTCGATTCCCGGGTCGGGCGTGTTGTTATTTGTTTTTCCTTCAATTTCTTTGTAGGTAGCAGTACGGGGCGTCAGCATTTGTGCCTGGTTGATGATAATATGCTCGCCCCCTATTAAATACATCAACATCATCCGCCTAGCCTTTTTCCCAAACTTTGTTGGGGTCAGCTTCCAGTCTAACCGGATGCAGCTGAGTATCAGTATTTTACATGAACCGACTGCCTATCTGACCTCCAAGACCCAGTAAATGGGAAATACGAAACACCTTGGTAAGACTGGGTGTCAGACTCTCGGCTTCTAATCTGACTACACGAAACGACTGTAAAAGATCTACAAATGACAGCCGGGACCAACAGCTTAACGCTCTTTCCGAGACACGGAGGAAACTCGGTATATACCTAATTATGGTCATCCATCCACGGACCAACCTTGACAAGCACGGCTTAACCTTGAAGATCGACCCGTGTGGCTGGTATTATTTACCCACGAGTTCCTTATGGATCTTAAACATACCTAACCCTTCGGGAATTAGTGGCATGATGTAAATAATGTTTTAACCTAGTTAATGGGGAGTTGGGGAAAGTCCTAGTTAATAAAATTGAGTATTTCTCATTATTTATATCGAATACTTATTTGTGTGTCGAGCGTAGCTACTAAGGCAGTTCCTATTGATTCTGAATATTCCAGAGACCCATGTATGTATACATACAATATTCTGACGAGCCAATGATTTAACTTATTATATTTTGTTTTAAGAATATGGTAGAAGCAATTAGGTACTGCTTATACTTAGCTGTTTCTCAATTATACACTGTTATTAAAAAATGTCTGACAGTATTCATTTTACAAGAATTTACAATGCAAAAGTTCTCCCTTAACCATCATAATTATCATTCCACTCTACCATCCTAAATTCATCAACATCAAACAAAAATAATTAAAAAGCTCTCACCCACTTCTCTGCCTGCCCACAAACAAAGTAAGTTCGCTCACGCAAACGTGCAGTTGCAAAGTGCAAGCGGCCATGTTGGTGCGTGACGTCAGAGGGGCGGGGACTGTGGCGCCCCGCCTCCGGCGCCCGCCTCGCGCGTTTTTATAGCAACTTCATAACGAAAGTTTAAAGCGTGATAAAGCGCTGTTTTTTTTTTGTTAAAGTTTTTGATTTCAAGGTTATTTATTTTTGGGTTCATTGTTTGTTGTAATGATGACTATTTAGAAAATTTGTCATGGTTAGAAAAAACCTTTTTTGTAATTAAATTTTTCCTAAAAATTTGGGAGCTTCTGTTATTATACTTTGTCACGGTTTTATTTTCCAGACTACCTAAGAATCACAAATAAAAAAGCTTTTTCAGTTACCTATTTACCTCAACAAGGTAAAATAAAATATATTACTATGATTGATAGCTCCTTTATTTAAGGCCACAGACAACCAACATGTCTACAAAAATGCTACATTACAAGGTTATTTTTTAAAGCTAAACAGATACCTACCAAAATACCAAGCACGTCATCCCCACAATCTACAAATCACCAACTCATTAACGTTAAAAAAACTCGACTCACGGTTACCGACAGTTACCAAAAAGTTAGCGTAACCCAGCAGTTTGAGACGCATCAAACATGTCGGCAATAAGTCAGAGGGGCAAAAACTGTGGCGGCAAGATCAAAGCTGGCGGCTCGTTCAGACGCCCGACGAAATGACTTGTTTCTCAGTTAGGTTAGTGTAAACACGCCGCTACATCAAAAGCGCCGGTCGGGGTTAACGGGTGCTGTGCTGAAGCGGACTTTTTTTTCGATACTGTCGAATTTCGACGAAGTTGGTTTTGCAAATGTTTGTTTTGTGAGCTGTAACTATTTGTTTGTTTAATGATTTACTACACGATAAGCCGTATTAACCATCGCTTTCAAAAATAAATAAAATTCACAACTGTTATTTTCTGAAAATATTCTCTCACATTCAAAAATTAATCATCTTACATACCATGATTTGTGATAAGTATTCACATTTTTCACATTTAGTTTTCTGTTAATAACAAAACGCACTACTCTTCTCCACTGTCGAAAACCATTTCGAAATTTCGGAAACAACCTTTCGATTCGCCAGCACCTTTCTCCGGCCGTCCTATTTCCAGACGAAGGGGGCTCTAAAAAATTTTAACGGCTTCTTCCGTCAATTTGCCAGTAATACAATATTTATTCAACGCCGGGGGCCAGTTATTATTATAATGAGACGCCCAAAACTATCAATTAAGTGGCGCCTGCCGGTACCTCAAAGGCACGGGATGAATATATGGGCCTTTTGATGCGGTCACTCTAAATGGTATAGTTTAATGTGGCTAATGATACAGTCTAGGTGAAGTAGGGAGGGGATTTTTATCGATAACGATGAAGCTTTTGGGTGTCGATGATTACTTGGGTGACCTTTCAGCAGTTCTTCATGAGTTTAAGTTTATCTAAGATCCAAAACAGAAATCTTTAAGGGTAGTCAAGCTATCGCATGTTGTTTGCAAGATGTTAATAAATGTAAAGGAAGACAAGAAATTCGGCACATTCTACGTGAGTTAACTTGAGGAAATAAAGTTACAAACATTGCAGCATTAAGCATTTTAAGAGCAAATAATTTAAATGAACATTGCAGAACCTTAAATGACGTCCATAAATATTGTGTTCGAAACGCTATCGATAATTTTATCGACCAACATCCATCACTATAATACATATTCATAATTTATATTTAATTTTACACCATTTTGCTGTGATTTTACGGTCCGTTTTAAGTGGTTCAAATGGCCATTTCCGGTGTTTTAGTGATTTGTAATGAAAAACGATCGTTTTTATGACCATCGATTTTAGATTATGGTTGCAAAATTATTTAATTATACACAAATTCGAAATGGGTTTGGGTCTAGTCGTAAAAAAATACCCTTGATCTGTTTTGTTTTGATATTTTTATGACCTGTGGAGTAAAACGAATGAAATTGTTTGAAACCTATGACGCTGAAGGAAAAAAAGCTTTCTTATACCTAATGTAAGAATGTTAATACACTATCTATCTTGTATCTGCCAACCAAACTTGCTAATACTGAAACGAGCAACATTAGAATTCGCGCTTTCAGCGAACTTACTGCCTACCATGCTAATCCAACATTGATGTGAAGAATTATTACAAGCAGAACAGTTAATCTTGGTATTTCTTGATGCAGCCATAGGTAAGTTCTGCCTACGCAACATCTGCCTAGCCTTTTCCCAACTGTGTTGGGGTAGGCTTCCAGTCTAACTGGATGTAGCTGAATATCAGTATCTTACATGAATTGAGTTACCGGGTTATGGAGATAGGCAGTCGACCTGTCTGACGTCTACATCTCAACCCCTAGTTCTCAGACTTTCACGTTTCTGACTAAGATAGGTCCACAACTGACAGCTGGGACCAACAGCTTAACGTGCTTTCTGAGGCATGGAGGAAACTCAGTATGTAATAATGGCCACCCACCCACGGTTTGACCTAGGCAAGTACTGCTTAACCTTGGAGATCGATCCATGCGGGTGTTATTATTTAGCCATGAGCTTCTGATAATGATAAAATATGTTTATTTGAATATTATTTTATTATATAGATTAAGAATATAATGAAAGGTTTATATTCAATTGACCACATAATCTCGACCCTCTGTCACAGCGGCTTGTAGGCTGATTATGAAGGCTTGCAGTCCAATCCACATGCTTAATAACATATAACATAACATCATGCCTGTAATCTCCGAAGGGTTCGGCAGAGGTGTTGTAGGTACCTAATACTAAACCCACATTTCACCAGTTATGTTAAAGGCCCATGTAATAGGTGGAGGTCAATGTGGCGACATTTGGGGGAGGCCTATGTCCAGCAGTGGACGTCCTTCGGCTGAAATGATGATGATGATGATGATGAATAGGGGAGAAGCCCATTGCCATCGACCGGGCATAGACCGAGACTCACATACTAGTAATAATTCTCAACACGAATGATGTAACCAAGATTTTGTAACATATTTTGATTTAAAAGAGTGTCCATGGAGTTTCCTGCCCATTCTTCTCCATAGAGATCTACGCTTTAGAATGGGCAACTACAGTACTTTCACAGTTATATCAGTTATATGTCTTGTGACTGGGACTGTAGCTTCGCGTTTCTTTTTTATTTTTTTACTTTCTGAGTTTTTGACTCCATGTCTTCTACTCAGAAATTCCTGATGGAGAAATCCAACAACACTTTGCCCGAGCCGGGAATCGAACCTAGGACCTCTTGATCAGCAGTCGCACTTGCGGCCACTGAACCAACGAGGCAGTCAAATAACTCATTCATAATTACGATGTAATGTTACTTATGTACGTAAACTTATAATTACATAAGGTCCACATTGCAATGTCCAAAAACAATTGCGTGTTCTAATAACATAACTAGATGTTCGTGTACAAGAATGTTGAACACATGCCCTTGATAAGTATGATTAATGTTCTGTTGAAATGCTATTGTGTTAGCTGTACTGCGTTCAATTAATTATGAAGTATTGATTGTTCGTGATTAGTTGAATATGAGTTTATGAGTGTTGCTGTTTGGAAATAATGAGGGATTTAATTGTTGAATGATGATACTGGAATATTTTAGGGTCTTGCAGGTGAAGGGTTAACTTTTTGTTTCAAACAAGAGTTTGATATGAGGATAGTTTTCCTTCTTCCTTGGTACGATTTACATGTTACTGGTAACATTGTTGACGCCTTAAGTGGTCCTGGCGTTTTATAGATTTTCAATCAAATAAGAATTCAGTTTAATTATGCTTTATTTAGTAAACGTACGGTTGACCAATTAAGAAATTGAAGTTCCAATTGAAATACATAGAGTCTTTTAATCTTGCGTTCTCTGTGCTTTTGTAACAACCGTACTGCGATCGCCAACCCGCCTGCCAAGCGTGGCGATTATGGCAAGTACCCTCTTCTTGGGGGAGGCCTATGTCCAGCAGTGGACGTCTTTATGGCTGTAATGATGATGATGATGATGAGTCTTTTAATCGAGACTGTACTAATTAAACTCGATGTTCTCTAAATGGATGGCCAACCTTACGGTTACGAAGTATGAAAAAAAAAACATTTGAGGATAGAAGTAAAATAGCACAGTCTCCTGGTCGCTGTTTTTTTCAGTGGTTTCAAAAGAAAAGTTCAGCAAATCTGTACTTCTGTTACACAGAGTGGTTTCCATACCAGCTGGGAGGCACTAGGTCATATTTATATTTATCTAAATACACCACAGACAGACAGAGCAACAGCTGTCGCCTCCATGAGAGAGAAATTACACGAACACTGGATCTTGTCAACCTTCAGATGTCTGGAGTGAGGGAAGGAAGAAACGGGATTTTTTCTGTGGTTCTGTAGATAAAAAAATAATGTGGATGTTGTATTTGATAGAATTAGGATAATATTATTTATTTGAAATCCTGCGGCCTAATACTAAGCGTTCTTTGTATATCTCAGACCGCAATAACCCTCGTTATAAATTGACTAGAATATAATCAGCAACAGTGTCAGACATCCAAAGGTTGTCTTGAAAATATCGCTTTTAGCGATAAGATCACCCATAGTGTCAACCTATTAATACACACATCAAAAGTGTCTAGGGATCAAGCATTTTTATGCGGATTTCTTGAGATTGAGATGTGGCTTTGTAATAAATTTATGATTTTATAAATTTATATGGATCCTTTTTGGTGCATTTCATAATTTGAATCAGGAACTGTGAATCAAATTCGAGTAAAAGATGAAAATCAGCTGTCAATATTTTCCCTATAAAAACATACAACGCATTGAAGACATTATTAGTGCTACTGTTTCCCTACTACTGATTAAAACCAACGTTATTATGGAGCGGCGACGTCATTTAAGCAGGGAAGAAATGCTCAGAGCCGTGGGAATGATAGAAGCTGGTTCCCGGCAACGTACTGTGGCTTTAGCTCTGAATACAAGTCAGAGTGTTATCAGTCGACTTTGGACACGTTACCGAAGCACTGGTACCGTGGCTGAGCGCCATGGAGGACGGTATCGCTGCACCACACGGAGACAAGACCGATACATTCAAATCTTAACTCGAAGAGCTCCAACAATAACCGCCATGATGTTAGCCGTGAGGCTTCATCACTCTTCAGGGAACTTAATTAGCGACCAAACAGTCAGAAACCGCTTGCATGAAGTGAACCTTCATTCCCGAAGACCGCTACGGGTACCACCTATAGCAATGCACAATCGTAGGATTCGATATCAATGGGCTCTTGAACACAGAAATTGGGCAGAAGAACAATGGCGTTTCGTGTGCTTTTCTGATGAGTCTCGTTTTGGTATGAGACCGGATACAAGACGTATACGACACTGGAGAACCCCTGGACGCCAACAGCGATTAAAATCCGGCCAGGAAGTCCATCCTTATAGTGGTGGAACCATCATGGTATGGGCGGGTATTTGGATCGGCGGAAGAACTGAGTTGATTTGGATCAGAGGCAACCTCAACGCTCAAATTTATGCTGAGACGATTGTATCAGACGTCATCGTTCCTCTACAAGTGCAAATCGGTCCCTTATTTCAGTTAATGCATGATAATGCACGACCGCACACCGCAAGAGTTGTAAGACAGACTCTCGCCGCAGCTAACATCAATGTCCTGCCCTGGCCTGCTCAGTCGCCAGACTTGAACCCGATTGAGCATGCATGGGATATGCTACAGAGAAGAGCTCTGCCGAATATGGAGGGTATCCAGTCGTAAGAAGACCTTTTTTTGTTGTTGCAACGAACATGGGCGGCCATTCCACAGCGTGATTTGGATGAACTCATTTTGAGTATGCCAAACCGATGTTCTTGTGTTGTTAGTGTTCGCGGTAGAAACACGGATTATTAATTGTTTAAGTTACCCAATAAAATGTTAAAGAAAACTGTTATTTCAGTCTTTTTTTCGAACTTTAATGTTAGTGGTTCAAATGTCAAAAATCCCTTTATTAGAAAATGGCAAATTTCTTTATTAATGCAAAGGTGACTTGGTTTATCGTTACTGTGACAAACGAAAACACTTTATTTGATGAATCCTTAAAGAAAATTTTAATTAATATCAATCAGGAGAAAAGTTATTGCAAAAATATATGTTGATCCCTAGACACTTTTGATGTGTGTATGTTCTAAATTGTAAGAAATACCTGTAATTTGTAATGATTAGGTACAAAATAAAGAGTAGGTATACATATTTATCTATGTCATATAAGTTTTTAAACTGACATGGTCACTAACACTAGTAACGGGATATTTACCATGTTTATTATTTGTTACAAATAATAAACATGGTAAATATCCCAATACTAGTGTTATTGATAGTTTATCTATGTCTTCTTATTATTTAAATAACAGTGTATATATTTACAAAAAAATAGTTGTTTCTAGCCAGTTATAGCGGATAAAAGAAAAAAGGTTACCTATTTAAAGATAAGTAATTATTTTAAAAATCGAACCGCTAACCCTCAATCGCTTACGGTACCCAAACGGCGTACCGCTTCACAAAAATACCCGGTAATACCCGCGGAGATCAAAGTTGTGTACAATTAGGTTGCAACACGATACGCCTTCAAAGTGGCTTGTGGCGGGTGTCGGCGTTACTACTAATTTCTTTGGTCCGTCGTAATGTGTCAAACCCTTTTAATGGTAAGAACACGCTCAGCCACCCGCGACGGTAGGGCTGACAGATACGATCTACTGGGTTTGTTGAGTGCTTTGATTTGTTAATCGGAATGAGATGGCTGCTAGTTCCAGTCTTCTTTATTAGATGGGTACTTTTTTGTAAGAAATAGCCAAATAGCACAAGACAATGCTGATCAGAATTTTAACATAAAAGTGAACATGACCGAAATCCTAAAATTATATTTTTGACTCATCAGCTGGGTGTGGTCCCTAATAACTTTACAATTAACTAATTTACTGTGGAATTATTAAAAAGCTTCTTAATTAAGTTTTAAGACATTACAGTTTTTTTTAATAATTATTTTGTGAGACGGAGCACATACATATACAATCTACTTTAAAATGTCAACAGATATGCTATCTAAATATATAGCATATATTTAGACAGCTCTGCTCTTGCTAAAGACAAAATCTTAAAGCCCACAGTCCCGTTTGATCAAATACCGCCAATACCAACCAAAATTTCACTACACCTGCCTACTAATTAAATCTTATATCCGGCGAACCTGCAACCATAATTAATAATTCCGGGCCTCCCAAATTAATTTGACAGCGTCAACCGTCAACCCTGGCGGCGTGGACAAAGCTTGGCGCTAACTACGGCCGCCGTGAAACGCTCCTAATTGAAAAACGCCCGGCGATTACCCGCCACAATGCAACCGCTTGGTAGCCACGATGAGAATTTTAATTGCTCTCTCTTGGCCTTTTTATCTGGCGTTGTTGCGCATTTTTGATGTAGCTTAGAATATTATGAGTTGTCTAGGCGAAGAATTTATGAGAGACGGAGGAATTGTTAGTATTTGTTATTGTAAGTTTGCAAAGGCATAATTGTGATGAGGTTAAAAAGAATCATGGTCGAAAGAAGACAGCATTGCCTGTTAAGTAAAATATGTTAACTGTAGCTGTGCTGTAGAGGAATTTTAAAGCGATTCATAATGCACCATATAATATCCAACCACTAAAAAAAAAACAGAGGAGTCACAAGGACTGCCGACAGAAGTGAAAACTCTAAACAATGAAACTACGCGTTACTAGTCTGGCCCAATACATCACGAGCATGTCGAGGTCATCGGTGACGCGAACCTATAGATTTTTCCCCTTTTCAAAAGTCGCTCAACGCAGACAAAGGAGTTTTCACTTTAAAATATACTCAATCCGTCACTGATATGAAATTACAAAAGTAAAAAAAAAATGGTTTTGTAACCATGTCCAACAATATCCGTACACATTGTTGGGATGTTGGAACCAGTCGGGATTCGAGACAGGACACGCATTATTACATGTCCGATCGACGTTGGAGGGTTAAAATTTAAAATGTTAATATTACAATTATTAAAATATTTTGTATTAATATTATATACTGAGCATTGTTTTAACTGATGGATTTAAGGGCTGGGTGATCTTATGTTACATACATTGTATTTTAATTCTTTATCTATTATTCTAATTTATTTCATCACTCTGTAATGGTTCCGTACCTATTTCTTTTTAATAGCTACAAGAAAGCTTTGAAACTGTTATTCTACAATAATCACCAAAGCAATAATGAAAATGCATGCTGTACCTACATACATACTTTGGATATTTACCTATTAATAATGCTTATCGCTGCATGAATACTGAAAGGAATTCAGATTTACCCAGGACCTCAAATTCATAAAATAATGTTGTTCAGTATTTTCAAATTTTCACTGAAAACTTTTAACAGCTCGTAAACATTAAATTACGCTTCTGTAAGATTACAATTAAGTAGGTAGTAGTACACTTTCTAAATTATAATTACAGTTACATAAAGCCGTCTACATCTTTAACTGAATTAAAAAGAACGTATTACATTTATCGCAATAACTTAAAACACGGTACCGTACAAATTAACGTTACAAATATTTATAAATTGTACGCTACATACTTTTTATTGGCGAACAAACAACAATTGCAATTAAAATTGAGCTGTAGAACGATACTTTTAAGAACAGTTTTAAATTACAACTGTCAGTTGTAGTGTTATGAGGTAGCAGTCAAAAATGAATTGCAAACAATGCCATTTTAATTGGCAAGTTCTCGATAGCTGCCAGCCATGGGCTACCGTTTTGGCATGCCACACGTGTAAGGCAAGAAATTGATTGCAAAGAATGTGGGGCTATTACGCCTTGTTTTTCGCGACACTCCTTTTTAATTATTAATTTATATGACTGTTATTTCCACGTTGCCATTTTGAGTGATACTAAACGGAATACCTGGGTTTGCTCGTGCGTCGATTGTTTTTATTGTGTTTGGATAGCGCTGTGTGGTCTATAGACCACCCGGGTTCTTCTTTTGACCACGGAACATTGTAGAACAGACTTCATTACTACTAGGATTAGGGTGCAAAGGTGTGAAGATTTAAATGATTGCACAAAAACTTGGAAATTTATTATTATTCATCGATGAATTGCGATACATAGATATCTAACTAAAGAAGGTACAGAAAAAACCGCCCCCAATGCTACACTCTGATTAACTCATGGATTGGCTTCCATTTCAGGCAGAAAATATGCTAAGTTTTAAAAACATGTGTATAGACAAATGACTTATTCGTCCATATTAGTACATAGTTCCCACCCGCTGACTACCGGTCAGCAGTGTTAATCTTGAATGACAACGTTCTGCCATTACAAATATTTGACGTCATAACAATTATAAACTTTAGCAAACCGTTAATTGTTATGGTTTCTGGTAATTACATTCCTTCTTTGGTATTAAGTAAGTACAAGTTTCCGGTTGGGTATTGGCCTTACAGAATAAAAATATTAAATATCGCATTTATGATCTTCTGTAACCATGTAATGACCCTCGGTTTCCAACAGCCTAATTAAATCTCTAGCGAGTAAGTCACTGACTGATCAAATGTCAACATTTCCACTGTTATCCATTGGTTCACACAGAAAAACATTGAATTAACCAATTAGTTACCCACTTAACACACATAACGTCTGTACCTAACATCTGAAGGGTTAGACAGAGATGCACCCCGCCGCACCATTTCGCCGTTATGTTTAAGTCCCATGTAATAGGGGGCAAGCTCGTGCCTCGGAAAGCACGTTAAGCCGTTGGTCCCGGCTGTCATTTATAGATCTTTCACATTCGTTACGAGTAGTCAGAAGTCAAAAGTCTGACATCCAGTCTTACCAAGGGGGTATTACCCAGTTACTGGGTTGTGGAGTTCAGATAGGCAGTCGCTTCATGTAAAATACTGGTTTTCAGCTGCATCCGGATAGACTGGAAGCCGACCCCAACATAGTTTGGGAAAAGGCTAGGCAGATGATGATGTAATACGGGCAAGCTAACGTCATCAACTCAACAGCGCACAAATCCAAATACTGAAAAAAAGCCCTGTATTATTTTTCCCGACCCGGAATTCGTATTTAGACCTCATGCTGTATGTTGCTATGACATATTGCTATGACCTGTTGTTATGACATACATTCCCCACTGTTTAATTTGTTTGAATAAAAGAACCAACTCACCCTAAGCGGTTTTTTAAAAGAACAAATACATAAACGATTACCATTTTAGGCAAAAAAATAGTTTTAGCACATTACACAAACGTCCAGGTAGGCAATGAAGATGTCATATTTTTTTTTACTAAGTAACCATTATTGGCGGTGTATTGCCACCTTAAGCCACTTTTATAGATGTCACATGTTTTTGCCCACCCTTAATAGGTGATGGTAAAATGTTACATAAAATGGTAAATAACTATTAAATGGCGGATAATTGTTATGGGTATATTTTAACTTAATGTGTCAAGAACATTTTGTAAAGTGATGTCAATCAACTACTTAAAGATATAATTAATGCCTGCATAATATGTAGTACCTATTATCGATCCCAGCTTGACGAAAAAAAACATATAAATACAAAAATATATCTTGAATATAAATATTGCTCATTATGGTAAAATAACCAGTGGTAAAACCATTCTAAAAACCGTTACATAAGGTACTTCATAATTTAACAATGATAATGAATTAATAATACCTATTAACTTTCAAAATACACTCTCATCTAAGTTATTATGAACCCTACTTGCATTAAATTAAGGGACAAAGTCGCCTTATTATTGTAAGGTTTAAAATAGAAGCAATTACAATTACTTTTCATAGTCCATCAAAAATTACTATTCTCATAAGTTAAAGGCAGTTTCATGTATAAACCATAGTTGGCAACAAAAAGTGGTAAAGGGCAAGAACTCATGAATAATTTTCTTGTTTATAAAGCTAAAAACAATTACATTGTCATACTGTGTAACGTCTTAATAATAGACTTGAATTAATAATAATAATAATAATAATAATAAGCTGGCAATACTAAAGTCAAGACGTCTTTCAATTTCATTACACAATTTTCACCAATTTTAATTTTTAAACAGTTTCTTTTATAAGCCTGATACCCGATTTTAATACGAAAATAAATTATTTATCTATCAATCTTCAATAGCACCTTAAAATGCAAGAAAGCTCCTTAAAAATACAACAAAGAAAAACTGGTACAAAAAATGACACATGACATATGTGTCATGTAAGAAAATCCTTAGCAAAAATGAAGTGAAGAAAGACGATGTTGACGAGATCAGCTGCTCTTCGTGCACGCCTACCGCCTCCGGACTCGTCGCCCCGCTCCGCCTCGCCGCCGCCGGAACCCAGCTTCATCGTGAGTGCTGTGACGCCGGCCGTGGCAGTTGCGTCGAGCGACAGCGACGAGTACTTCTCTCCGCCCACGACGCCACCACCTGCTCGTCGACGGGGAGGACGCCGGCCACCGGACGGCTTAGGACCTCGAGGCCCACCGGCTTCTGATAGGGTCCCAGCTCCCGGCGGAAGTGTGCAGCGCATGCGATGGACTCAAGCCATCAACGAGAACGTCATGCGCTCATACTATGGGGCTACAGAGGGAGGAAACAACCTGACCGCGTACCGTGTTCGGATGCTCTCTCTGTTTCAGGTGCTTGAGCCAGCTGTCAACGTGTCGGCACAACGATTATCGGATCAGGTGCGGGTCATCCAACGTAATCATATGTTGGACGACACCGTACTTGATCGCTTGCGAACTGAAATGCAGAGTAGTCACGTCATTGTCCTTCCGTCGCAGGCTGTGGTTTCACCACAGTCTAGTCAAATAGTCAATCACGCGGACGAGGTGAGTAATGACATGGCTACTAATGTAAGTACCCAATGCAGTGAGGAAATGAGGAGTGCTTTGGAGGGTGCGATTCGAGAATATCGGTACATGTCGCCTGAACTTAGACCACGCTTACCTCGTTTGCCCATGCATAACAGAAATAGGGCGCTGGTGGCTGTTCTGGATTCACAGTTGTCAAACTATTTTGATAACTGCGAAGACCTCACTGATGCTCACTCAATCCTATATTGTGCGGCTGTAGCGGCATGTCGTGTAGCTCATGTCAAATTTTCTGATGACAGAGCTACACGACCTAAACCTGCCGTACCGGCTTGGCAATGCAGGATTGAGCGACGTATTAGTGGGGCCAGAACACTCATCGGCAAACTGATCTGCTTCAGGGAGGGCAACAATCGCCCTCGAGTGATGCGCTTTGTGAGGCGGGCATTTGCGGGTACTGATATTAGTCCTCGAGACTATATGTCCCGTATCACAGAGCGCATCGACTTCCTGAAGCAGAAAGTGTATGCATGGGCAAACCGTATCCGTAGGTATAAGCGGCGGGTGGAACGATACACTCTGAATCGCACATTCCAAAGAGATGAAAGGTGGGTTTATAGGAGTTGGGAGCGATCCGACCAAGGTGTGTCTGACACGCGCTTACCGGATGATGACGCCATGTGCTCTTTCTGGCGCAGCATCTGGTCGGTGCCTGTCAGCCACACCGAGGGTGAATGGACTCGGGTGGTCGAGCGAGTGTACGATCCAGTTCCAGAAATGGGGGCTATCACTATCAGCCCCCAAGACGTAGCTCGTGCAGTCCGTCCGTTACCTAACTGGAAATCTCCAGGGCCGGACGGGCTGCACAACTTTTGGATTAAGTGGATCCAAAGGTCGCACGCTCGCTTGGCGGCCCTATTCCAGTCAGCCTTAGAGTCAGGGTCGCTGCCCGAATTCCTGACTACTGGAATAACTCACCTGCTCCATAAATCGGGTAGTACTGCGGAGCCCAAAAACTATAGACCGATAACCTGTCTCCCGACAGTGTATAAAGTTCTTACATCCATTTTGAGAGCTAAAATTAGCAAACACATTGATGACAATTCGATCATGTCCGCTTCTCAAAATGGATGTAGGAACGGGTCCCGCGGTACTAAGGAGCTGCTCCTTATTGATATGGCCATTAACCAACAGGTTCGGCGTTCCCGAAGGGATCTGTCGACATGTTGGATAGACTATAAGAAGGCCTACGACTCGGTGCCACATACATGGCTCATGAGGGTGCTAGAATTGTATAAAGTTGATGCAACTCTGCGCACCTTCCTGATGTCGTGTATGGGGCAATGGAGGACAGTCCTTTGCTATCCAGGATGTCGGCATATCCAAGGGAACAGCGAACCGATAAGGATAGAGCGAGGTATTTTTCAGGGCGATAGTTTGAGTCCGCTTTGGTTCTGCTTAGCCTTGAATCCTCTAAGCACGCTGCTGGAGGATTCAGGTCTGGGCTTTCGGTTGAGGAGAGGTGGTCAGGTTATATCTCACCTTCTTTACATGGATGACCTGAAACTCTTTGCCCCCAACAATTTGCAACTGATGGAGCTACTGAAGGTAACAGAAACTTTCAGTAGCGCCATCAGGATGGAATTTGGTGTGGACAAATGTGCGGTCATGCATGTAAAGCGAGGGGGGATTGTGGAATCTGCGGGAACCCAGCTCTCAGATTCCGTAAATCTTAGATCCCTCTCAGCAACCGAAACATACAAGTATTTGGGTATGTCGGAAGCGCTGGGCATCAATGCTGTTGACGTGAAGCAATCGTTGAAGGAGCGCTTCTTTGGCCGCCTGAGAAAAGTATTTAATAGTCTTTTATCAGGCGGAAATAAGGTGCGTGCCTTCAATGGTTGGGTCATGCCGGTTTTGATGTACTCTTTCGGCGTACTCAAATGGACTCAAACAGAACTAGACGCCCTGGATAGGAAGGTCCGTACATTGTTGACGGCATATCGAATGCATCACCCACGTTCTTCGGTTATGAGACTGTATATCCCGCGGAGTTGTGGAGGTCGAGGCTTTTTAAACGCCAAGACTCTCCACAATCGCGAGATATGCAGTCTCAGGGAATATTTCCTAGAAACCGACGTGGGGATGCATCGAGATGTGGTCGCGATGGACAAGGCCCTCACCCCGCTCTCCTTGGCTAAAGAGAACTGGCGCAAACCTGCAGTGCTTGACACTAATGACCGCAGGGAAGTATGGCAGAGTAAGGAGCTTCACGGACGCTACTTCAGTGCCCTGCATGGGCCTGATGTAGACCATGCAGCGTCCGTAGCCTGGCTACGTTCCGGGGAACTCTTTGGAGAAACCGAAGGTTTTGTTTGTGCAATTATGGATGAAGTTATGATGACGAATAACTACCGGAAATTTATTGTGAAGGATGGCACGGTTGACATATGTCGGGCATGCCACCGTCCGGGCGAATCGATCCGTCACATTATCTCCGGGTGTTCTCGTCTAGCTAACGGAGAATACTTGCATAGACACAACCTTGTAGCCAGGATTATCCATCAGCAACTTGCTCTAAAATACAGCCTTGTGGAATCGGAAGTGCCGTACTATAGGTATGTGCCCGACCCAGTTCTCGAAAATGGCAATATCACACTGTATTGGGATCAATCCATCATCACTGACAGGACTATTGTAGCCAATAAGCCTGATATAGTGGTGATGGATCGATCAGAGCGGCGCGCAATGATTGTTGACATAACGGTTCCACATGACGAGAACCTCGTGAAGGCCGAGAAAGATAAACAAATCAAGTATATTGACTTGGCTCGCGAGGTTGTCGACATGTGGCCTGTTGACTCAGCGATCATTGTGCCGATAGTCGTATCAGCCAATGGCCTAATTGCCAAGAGCCTCGACCAATATCTGATGAGGCTCTCGTTAGGCAGCTGGATCAAGGGCTTGATTCAGAAAGCGGTACTCCTGGACACGGCTCGTATTGTTAGGAGGTTCCTCTCTCTGGAGCCCTGACCGCCGGTAGCTTGGACCCTGTTCCCGATACCGGTGGGCTACTATTTTTATATTTTTAAATGTTTTTGTATTTAATTTTGTAAAAATATTTAAAAATGTAAAATGAATGTTTAAAAAATTAATAAAGGGAATAATAATAATAAACTTTTATTTTCTCACCACAATATACATAAGTTGATACATAATAATTCACAAGATACATAATTCAGGTAAGTATATATTGTGGGAGACTGGTGCCTAAGCTAGGTTTGAGGCCTGTGTTTCAGGACACCAGGATCCCACCCCTTCACATATTCAATTCATAATTATGTACTAAGCGCGTTGACAGAATGTACGTAGTAAGGTATCATACGACATTTGTAGTTTTATTATTTTGATTAATATCTAGGTTAAGTAAGCGAGACGAATGTTAGTAGATGTGTAGTATGGGTGAATCTGTGTGTGTGTGTGTGTGGGTGGGTGTGAGTGTGGGTGAGTGTAAGTGCATGATTGTGTGTTTAGGTCTTTTTAAGCATGTCTTCAGTATCATTATAGTTTAGTTTTAGTAGCCAATCAGTTAGCCTCTGTTTGCATTTATTCTTGGTGAGACTAAGGATGTGTAACAACTTATTTGTTTTATTGTATAAGTAGCCACCTAGATGGCAAAAGAAACGCTTTGCAAAAATAGTTTTGCGACGTAGATGATGGCGCTCCACTGGGTCGTATCGTCTTTTGCCCCTGGACAGCGTTGGATTATAGACCAGGAGAGCGTGTTGTTTCAACAGAGTGTGCAATATAAACAGTTGTCGCACTGTCAGGACTTCACTTTCTTTGTATAGCTGCTCAGTGGGGTAGCGATACGGTAGAAAAGACGACACCTTAAGTATAGCTCTTTGGGTTCTTTCTAATTCTATTAGGGTAGTTTTCGGGGCTCCACCCCAAGATGTGATGCAGTAGCATATTATAGATTGAGCAAGAGCATAGTACACTGATTTAATTATATTTTTATCGACTACAGGTCTCAGCGATTTGAACACATATATTAGTTTCCGCAATCTGTTACTAAGAATGGTTATGTGGTCTTGAAATCTTAGGTTTTTGTCGATAGTTATTCCCAGGTATTTTACATTGTCAGCCTTGGAGAGTGGTTCGCAGTTACAACCATGGGTGAGTGGGTTTGCGCAAGAGTGAGCTATAATAGTTTTGGTTAATGTTTGACAGGATCCATTGTTTTTCATGCAGAATGCTATATAATTGGTTTTGGTAGTATTGAGGGTCAACAAATTGTCGCGTAACCAGTTGGATACCATATTAAAGCCTAGTTGTGCACGCTCATAGACCACTTCCCACGAGCCTGCGCTGAATAAGAGGGCAGTGTCATCAGCAAAGCTAATTATTCTGCCATTGGGGATAGTGAGCATACCCAGATCGTTGATATAGATGAGGAATAATGTAGGTCCGAGGACACTACCCTGCGGCGTGCCGTAGTTAATTATATGAATCATGATTCTGATGAATATGAATTGCAAAGTATTTTTATGATATATTGTCTTGTTCCATTATTTCAGTCGATTTTATTTCAAAAATTGTCATGAAGTTTTTTTTTCAACTTACTGTGCTATACTTGCTAAAAACCCGGTTTCGATCCCACAGTAAAACCCGTTTTTACCGGGTTTTACTATGCGACCAAAACCAGGTTTCGATGTCCTACTTGCTACATTTTAGTATCTTGTGAATCATAGATGGTGTTCACGATACTTTTACATCCCTAACAGCCATGAAGATATAGGTCTCGGATTTAGGTAACGATCTCGAACTCATAATTGGTGAAGGCACATTATGGTGTCTCTGTATGGTGTCGGACGTAAAGAATAGCACCATCCCATATCTTCCCGTGGGTGTCGTAAGAGGCGACTAAGGGACTTACCAGCGAATTGGCAGCAGCAATCTCTGTGCTTTTGTAACAACCTTACTGCGATCGCCAAGCCGCCTGCCAAGCGTGGCGATTATGGCAAAACCCCCCAAAATGTCAATGTGGCGTCACTTGGGGGAGGCCTATGTCCAGCAGTGGACGTCTTTTGGGCTGAAATGATGAATGATGAAGGCACATTCCTCAACCATCATTGTTCGCCCATGTAACGAGCTACTGAGCTACTGATACTGGTATAATTTCTACATCATCAACCATTCGTTTTTCTTCTAAATATTTTTGTC
The DNA here is from genome assembly GCA_949152445.1 of Cerastis rubricosa. NCBI lineage: Eukaryota > Metazoa > Arthropoda > Insecta > Lepidoptera > Noctuidae > Cerastis > Cerastis rubricosa. Next base: position 22,193,943 of record OX424532.1, read on the forward strand.
TGTTATTGGTTCTTTGGTAGATACTATCAGCTTTAAGAAATTTGCACCAATAAGCTCATTAAAGCTGATACCGTGCAATTTCATTAGTAGCCATAAACCATCTATCTTATACATCAAAGTTTCATATTCATCAAATATTGTGCCGTAAAGGCGTTCAAGAAAAAATTAAGCGACATTTCTCTGAGGTATCACTTTAGGCTACAAAGGAATAATTTAAAACATTAATTTTGATAGAGAGACGTGAATGATAAGTGATCGGTCGTTGAGTATCAAAGAATATAATGGGTTCATTAAATATTATAGTCTTAAGGCTCTGTAGTTTCAGACATCTTTGTTATGAGTTGCCAACGGGCTCAGGTCAGTTTAAATTTAAACTTCACTGGTTTTCCGATGTTGCATACTTTTATGCTTAGATAATTTATTTATGTCATGTTAAAGGAAACTGTAGCGTAATTAAAAATAAAAATCATCACTGCTACATGATAATACGTATAATTTTTCCGTTATAAAAAAAGACTAATACAAATGTTTTATATAAAATTTAAAAAGAATCAAAGGAAGAAAAAAAAATATAATTGGCGACATAAAATGTGATTTTAAGTAAATAGCGAAATGGGTTGTTTAGAATTGTATAAAATCTGTGATTTTGAAAATTAAAACCAGAAGGTGAGAAGGGGTTGCAACACCTATTCAGCCCTAGGCGCGATCAAATTGTATCCGTGCTTAATTACGACACCGGAAAAAAATACATTACGCGACCTTTTGACACGATTGGCTTAAAAATATTAGATAATGGTACAAAAAACTACACTATTGCTATAGATTATAAAAAAAGGATTAGAACAAAATATGTTTTTTGAAATTTGACACCGTGATATTTCTCCCTGTAGGTCTGGATCTTCGCTCGAAACCTGACTGTTGTTCCAGGTCTTAGGTGGCAAGCCTCGGAGTCAACCGCTAGCACGCGTCTCCCGACCCCTGGTCGGTATTGAGTCGCGGCGCCGAAAGTATTCGGGTCACCAGTTCACAGCTAGGTCTTAAGGTCTCAGAACCGATTCTGAGCGAATCATGGAATATCATGTATATTTCCAAAGATTCGTCGCCAAAATTTTCCTACGTCACATCCAAAGGAATCGTCATACTTTTTAAATTTGAACCGAAGTAAGAAAAAGAAAAATGATTAGAAATGAGGTCGACTTACACGAACAGAATAGTTTTTATTCAGCCGAATCAATAAACAGCGTGATAATGCTGCAAAACATTGGATATGAACGATAATAAATCGCCCGTAAAATTACTGAAATAACAGTAAAAGTTACTCATCTTTAGCAGTCTTCTTTCACCCACTGCATATATACCTCTTCACTTTTGTGCCTGCTTATTATTATTTATTTATTAAACAAGTTTATTACAAACCTTCATTTAAAAACCATGCCCCACAAAAAAAAAATCCCAGGGTTGTGCGATTCTCAACAGGACTTACTCGCGATTTGCTGAATGTCATCCACCCAAATGGCTGCTGGCCTGCCAACACCTCTAACTGAACAAACACATTCAACGCTGAAAAAAACGTAGCCACTAATTAGTAAAAAGTACCGGTAGATATATTAATTAGCACAAGTAACCAACCTAACAATGACTGGTGAATAGAAAGTGATGAATCTAATTAACGACAAAGTAGGTAATTCCTTTTTTTCCCAGTTGTTAAAATATAGTACAAATTGATGCCATTATTAAAAGTCTATGAATAAACACTTACTTTTTAGTACTAACAAATTACTACGAACCGTTTGTAGCTGCCAAACAATTATCATATAGAAAAGGACATGAAGTAAACACGCTTGTGAGAAAAAATTTAAACACAAGAGTTAACAATTTTCATCAATATATTGAAATGATCACAGTTTGTCAACTTAATGGGTGTAGAGACAGACAAATTACTGTCTGTCGGGGTAATATTTATCTCTGTCAGTAAATCAGCTTTTTGTGGAAGGGTATGGAGTTTCTGAGAGCTTCCAAGTTCGATGAGTGGTCAGGTTTTTTTGTTGACTGTAATCAGAAAACAATTTGTACCTGTATGTAAAGTGAAATGTTTACATGAACAAATAAAAAATCTTTAATTTTAACAACGTTTCTGGTGAGGCAAAAAGCTGAGATATAAGAGGAGATAAATACAACATCAATTCAGTGGAAAATAAGTAACACACCTCAATGAAACTGAAACTTTTACCAACAGTCGATTGGTCCATGAACCTTTGATCAGCAATTTCTTTAAACCTTTAACTTTTCATCCAAACAACTTTTCATTAACGTTTTGCCAACATTACTCTTCGCCAGTGAATGTTTAACCAACATAATGTTTTGACCAATACCTTTTCACCCGAAGAACAATTGGCCAACTGGCACCGGGACAGGTGAAAGTTGAAGGTTGTAAAAAAAAATACTAGTTTGTAACCTATAAAGTTAAAAAATATTTTTCAATGTTCTTCGGGTGAACAGAATGTTTTGACCAATAACTTTTCAACCGAAGAACAATTGATCGTTCATGGGTGAAAAGTTCTTAGGATGAAAAGTGAATCGTTTAAAGATATTGTTGACCAATCGACTGTAATGTTGGTGAACCGTTTCAGTTTCCGTTCAGAAATTGTGATCATTAGTAACAACTTAGAGTAGACCACTACTGAACTTAGGTTCGTCCATTTACACACTATTCAGCTCTAAGTTCAGTGTTTCAGTTTCTAATTCCCACGTCAAAAGTTTATCATGTATTAAAAGTAGTTAGAATTCACCTTTACCATCACCGCATATACGTTTCTTAACGAGTTTTAGTCTGCCTTTTTAGGGTTCCGTAGCCGAATGGCAAAAAACGGAACCCTTATAGATTCGTCATGTCTGTCTGTCTGTCTGTCTGTCTGTCTGTCTGTCCGTCTGTATGTCACAGCCACTTATTTCCGAAACTATAAGAACTATACTGTTGTAACTTGGTAAGTAGATGTATTCTGTAAACCGCATTAGGATTTTCACACAAAAATAGGAAAAAAACTATAAATTAAGGGGGTCCCCATACTTAGAACTGAAAAACAAAAATAATTTTTTCATCACACCCATACGTGTGGGATATCTATGGATAGGTCTTCAAAAATGATATTGATGTTTCTAATATAATTTTTTTCTAAACTGAATAGTTTGCGCGAGAGCCACTTCCAAAGTGGTAAAATGTGTGTCCCCCCCCCTCTAATTTCTAAAGTAAGAGGAGGAAAAATCTGAAAATATTTAGGATTGTAGAACGTAAAAAAAACTATCAACGAAAATTGGTTTCAATAAGATATGATGTTTAGTTTTTGAGATATGGGACTTTTTCATCAAACTGCAGCAGTAACTTTGTTTTTCATTAACATACTATGAAAAACAAATTTAGTTTTGCGGTTGCGTGGAAGTTTACTAACTAATACTACTAACTATGAATGACAGTTCAAAATATTGTTATTATATTGTTTGGAGCTATGGAACCCTGTGTGCGAATAAGACTCGCACTTGGCCGGTTTTTTTTATCAAACCTATGACTGTTTTACACAATGCTATGCATTTTTTTTTAACAGTACTTACTACATAACTATTGACTTCTTCGGCTACATTAACTAGTTTACAATATGTAACTCCACAAACTGATAAGAAAACAGCTGTAGTTTTTTGTAACCAAATTAAGATAAATACGTGTTGGTATTTATTCGTCGTATTATGAGCCTTTAATTATTCACGAGTAAATATTTTTTGACGCTTGCCTTAAACGGATACTTGACAACTAATTAAAGTGGTATTATAAGGAAAGACTTGTGTAAGTTGTCTGGGGATGTTGTTAAGGACTTTGTACATTACGTGATGCTTGACTTAAAATGTATGCGATTTAGTGTCCATTTTATAGTCTGATTGCTATCGGTCCTAAGATAGCTCCTTGGGTAACGCGTTTATTAGGTTTTTTTGTTTGGAAAGAATGTTTGCTAACTTGAGTCATAGTGAACCATGCCTTATAGTCCTTGCTATGGTTATTTTACTATTTTATCCTGCGATTATGGATATCGAGCATTAAAAGGCAAACAAAAAAAAAAAATTACTGTTATTTTGTAGCATGCGACAAAGTATAAAGTATCATTTACTACATGGTTCTATTTGCCGATGACAGCACAGCACTGATAAAATGTACAAATATTAAAAATTATGAACAGGATATTAATGATAACCTTAGAAATATTATTGATTGGCTTGAAAAAAACAACCTGGTAATAAACTTACCAAAGACTAATGTGATGCATTTTCACCAACGTACAATTCCACCGAAAGTCAATGTACAGTACAATGGACAAGTTATTGATCAAGTAAAGGTCGCGAAATTTTTAGGAATTCACATCGACTATCAATTAACATGGAAACCGCAAGCAGAAGAGGTGTGCAAAAAGTTAAGCACTGCAGCATATGTTCTTTATAACCTGACGAAAAAAGTTGACATAAAGACTGCTTTAGTAGCATACCATGGTTTAGTCGCATCGGTCTTGAGGTTTGGAATAATTTTTTGGGGTAATTGTAGCCTAAGAGATAACATATTTAGAGCCCAGAAACGTTGTGTTAGAGCTATGTGTAGTCTTAAACCTAGAGATAGCTGTGAACCTTTGTTTAAATCTTTGAAAATTCTAACGTTTCCGTCGTTGTACATTTTAGAGATGGCAACTTTTGTTAAAAGGAATAAAGCATTATTTGCTAAGTTCTCGGATGCCAAGAAAGGTCCCGTGAGAAGCCAATACAAAAACCTCTTACTTACAGGTGTTTATAACACAGCACTACTGAGGAAGAGTGTTTTCTGCATGGGTCCAGTGATATTTAACAAACTACCAGATAGTATAAAAAATTACACTCTACAACAATTTAAAAATAAACTAAGGTCGTTTTTGATACAGAAGTGTTATTATTCAATAAGTGATTTTTTGAATGACCCTATGTGTGACATTTCAACAGTTTTATAGTTTTTACATTCCTTAATTATTATAAAATAAATATTTGTGTATTTTGTTATCATTTTCTATTTCATAATTTTACTCATAATGATGTAATTCATACTTTTTTTTTATTATTATTCAGAAATTCTGTTATTTGTTATTTGATTATCTTATTTATTTTAATTTCTCAACTCTGATCCTGTGTGACATTCCAGCAATTTAATATTATTGACATTATTTGAAATCTACTTTTGTGCTCAATCGTTTTTTATTGAAACTGACATTATTTGTTAAATTTTGCATGCCACAATTCAGGCAGAATGTACACGGCTCTCCATATTTTTATAACAACTATAATGTACAATACCTACATTCTACGCGAATAAATGATTTGATTTGATTTGATTTGATTTGATTTGACTACAGAAGACTGAGGTTCTTCAGGCGAAACGTTATGCAACATACGAAGTGCTTCAAGAATCCATCAAACAAAAATCGAAAGTACAAAAACAGTGAAATTACATACATTCCTTTCACGGAAACTTAGAAATTATCATTCAAGCATACACACGTAACCTATGAGAAAATACCGACTTCACAGATTTAGAGATTGGTTATGCGGATGGTTGATGTGTTTCTGGCGTAAAAAATGTTCCAACAATCTCCCCTGGCATGTGTGAATAGGCCATTAATGAGTTCTAAATAACGAGACAAGTGGAATTTCTTTAGTCTTACAGATGGTGCTAATGAATATATCGTGTTGCGGTGTATGAAGAATATGAAGTTTCTTTGACAAGTGAAAAAATTACGATCTTTTAATTAGGTTCGAGTTTTGTTACTGCAGCATAATTAAGTTGAACCTGCATGATGTGTGATCATGCAAGTACTTGTATACGAATGAATATTCATATTTCTTGGATAATTTTATTCTGAATATGGTAGCCTTAAGAGGTGATACATATCTAGTTGTCACAGCAGGGTCTTATTACTTCACCAAAGGGCAAATTAGCCATCGATGTTTTTAACCCTGTCATCACCTTGTACTTAACGATCCGCATGATTTCTTCAATAACTCTCTCACCTTTTATATTCATCATTCTCCTGCCCTTGCCATCATCTTTTATTGAGGGTTTTTGTTTATGAGGCCTGTCATAGGCTTTAGTGAATTTCCACAGCGAGTAGTTGCTTTCTTTTGTTGCGGTTAGGGACTCTAATTTAAGCTGGAGGGTGTCATCGTTAGTCTTTTGAATAAGGCTTTTGACTTCTACTATCGCCTTATTGAAAAGGGTTTTGTCTGAAGATATTCGAGTCTGGTGCCAATTCCTGCGTAGCCTTCTCTTTTCTAGGATTTTAAGTTTGATCGGTAGTGTGAGGTTAGTAGAGTTTCCTTCTCGGGCCCTTCCCCCTCCCCACAGGGGGGGGGGGTGAGGGGCCCACATGAAGGGCAATCGTCGGCGGAGGACTGGTCGTTAAGGCTGTGCCGGTTTCCCAGTCCCCCGCCACTTGGACGAAGCGGGAATGCCGCTGGGTTGTTTTAGTGGGTATACCGGGTCAGACCGGGGAGTCCCACATAGCCCGTCCATCCCCCGATGGGCGGGTATGCGTAATGCATATTTTCCCAGCGACAAAAAAAAAAAAAAAGGTTAGGTTAGATTAGATTGGGGTGCTGGGTCAGAAAACCTCCTCGTGGGCCTGACGGCTGCTGGTCCCTCTCGATACGTTTGGAGGGAACAGCAGTTGGCTGGGACGGTGCACCCTGGGCGCGGGCAGTTGTCTTCCCCAAGGAATGCAGGACCCGGCCCCCATTTATTTGGGATCGGCGCTGCATGTCTTCTGTTTCCATTTTTCTTTATCATTTGGCAATTCAGCAGTCACCTAAATTGTAGCCATATCATCCTACAGTCTCTCAGCTGTTATAATTTTTTTTTTCATACCGATTTCTTTCCGTAACCCTTATAATCAACTCAACTCGTCTAGTAAATTCATGAAAACTATTATTCACGACTACACCCGCCACAACAACACATTGTTTTCTTTTTATCACACACAACATTATACCGTTGAGAGATCGTTTCTATTCGATTCATAGAACCTGTAGCATATGGCCGTTTAAATTAATTAATAATTTATTTATTAAGCCATAATATAGGTTCATCACACGCAATCATTAGTGTTCTTGATACAGAAAAAAACTTCATCCTGTTCTTTTGCAGTTACTGTGACAACTTTTTGAGTGCTAATTAACCCGGAATATCTTGTATGAATACGTTGAGTTTAACTGAAATTAAAGGGCTGTTTGGTAACGACACCTGCATTAATTGGTTACTCCTCACTCATACAAATTCTTTAGAAGATATGGAGCTATCCATAAATGTAATCGTCAGTAGAAGTACGTTATATTAAACACTTGGTCCAGTCAGCCTTTCAATCAAACTTTCTGGACTGGACTAATCGTTAAACCATAGAAGCTTCATTTGTTCTCCTTAAGCCAACATGAGGGCAAAAGGCTACCACTGTCCAAAACCAGAGTCATCATTTTAGAGGGACAAGGAACAGGGTGGAAAGTTTATCATCCCTCGTAAAAAAAGAGGATCCTTCCACTGACGGTTTTGTAGTTTGTATGTGACGGTACAGATGGTGCTACATAATCATCATCATTTACGAAGTGAAATGTTTCTATTATTGTATACTTCTTTTTTCGTACTTCTTAAGGGAATCCTGAATTCGTACATTTTGAAACGGCTAGAGTTGATGATTTCTAGCTAAGCATAGGTATTCGGAAGAATGCTGGAACCGAATAAAAATACAAACCTGTCTTTTATAATACATATAGTTGTATGCTTGTCTACACCACCTCCATCCCCATTAACAATAATCTCCACAACCATAAATTTCAGCACACCACAATAGTTAATTAAACCAAGCTCCCACATTCTGCATTATGGAAAGTTGAACGGCAATTAAACGACGTTGAAGAGTGAAATACTGTCCTGTCAAGGTATGGTAATGATAATTATTATAATCGACACGCCTAAGTAATTGCCTGTTGGTTTTAAACATACTAGCGTTTCACGCGGCTTCGTTTGAACGAAACGACGTAATTTATGGAGAGAGACCTGTTTCGAGTATTGCAAGTAGTTTAGTTTGGCGTGGTTGTTTGATTTGCGGTTTAATTTTATAATGGTGACTGACCATTGTAACATTATTTTCAGAAGTTAGATTACTTATGGAGTCGGGTGCAACTTTGTTTAATTCCATGACAGTAAGATACAGTAATGCTTTACATTCAGCCATCACAATACTGCTATCCTCAGCATTATGATAGTGACTGTTGATCACTACTTGACAATTATATTTTACAACCAAAATTTAATTCAAAACTTTAATCAACCTATCAACATGACAGTTATCTGTCATGCTTCCGTGTCATCGAATTGCAATCCAATAAGATATTTCCATTGACGTGATGTCATCTTACCTGACAGACATAAATCTGTTGATACAGGCTATAAATCTAACTCGTCTATTGATATGAGATGTGCATAGTAGATCTTGGAAGCTAACGTTTGAATGTACAATTGTACAATGCTCATACATAGGGACAAATGGATGAGGTTCATGAGTTTGTATTAGATGTTGTTTTTAATGTTCATCATCGAATAGAAGACACCTATCTAGATGAGCGGTTTCTTGTGCAACTCTTATTAACTCGGTATTAATTGCAAAAATGAGTTCTAAAAGGTAGCTGAGATTTTAAAATACCTTACTTCGATGTTTTTGTATTTCTTTCCGATTTCATACAAACGATTTAAATGAAACCACCTGTAGCTACAATTTTCCGCTTACTGTTCCTAAATTTCCAAAAACACTTAGAATCCCTACAAGCCAAAGAATCTATTCAGATTATGGTATGGTGGTATGGGTTATTATATAGGTATAGTTTCTCAAACCTTGATCGACATCAGTCTTTTGGTAAATCTCATATTTTATACTTTAACCATCTTTGTAACCTCCAATAGAATTTGTCTAGACCCGCAGTTTAACAGACAACTAACACGATCAACCAAAATAATTATTACCGACATCTTTGGCATTATCTCATCTCACTATCTTATCCTCGATACCTAGCCTTAGCTCTAGTCCTAAGTCTACCACCATCAAATCAACATGCACTAATTCTCCCATCACAGGTCTACGATCAAGCACATTGTACTTGTGCTGTCACTCGTAAATCTAACGCGCCACGTTGTAAATCTTGAACGTCGATTGCGCAAAAACGATGCGCGATGACTTTACGATGAGAATAGGTTGAGGAACTTGTTGGTGGATATGTTGGGTCGGTTCTGCGAAGCACGCTGCTGACTGCTTGTATGTGAACAACCCAGAAGCTACAAATCTGTTTTGGACTTAACATGGATCCTTGGATGACGGGTCTTAGAAATGAAATATTCCGAAAAGAAGTCTCAATTCGATGATTTGCCAGTAGATACTCCAAAATACTGATCTCACTGCTGGAGACGCATTTTGCTTATCCGCTGTCTCTGTTGATATACAAAAACGGAGAAACCCATTTAAAAACTCTTAAATACGAAGGCAAGGCCTTTTTGTAACAAATGATCTAGATATCGTTACAGTTTTAAATTAAAATTACTTTCATGAGAGTTTATTATAAGTTTCACATAGAACCTGCTCGTCTAACAGATTTAGGTTGGACAAAATCCCCACCCGTATAAAACGGACACGAAAAACGAAAATTACGTACCATTCTGTTGACGGTAAGGCGGCGCGCACACTAGCATTCAATCGCAGATTTATTGCAGATCACGATAAAATTATAATCGTTATTTATCGCCGCGTCTCCAAGCCTGTACCTGCATTATTCATCCGATCGCTTGTTGCGATGTCTTGCAACGATTTACTATGCATTGTGGAGTATTTTAGCCGCGATTTTCACACGACATTTTAGTATGACGAAACGCAGTTTGTGCGCTGATTCTTAGTAGAGTTAAATGGTTATGGCGAGGTTTCGAATACATAGTTGTGTGATTATTTGTTTTGTTGTTGTACACACGGTTCCATGAAGTGCTTACCCTTCCAAAAGATATGTCCGTTCATGTTCGCTCGTCGTTTGTTCGTGTTCGTTCGTCGTGTACGTCGTTGTGGGTTTTGGTGCTTATTGGTTTATGTATTTTGCAAAAACATTTTATTAAAATTAATTGTTGTAATGTTTTAGTCAATAAATAAGTTTAAGTTAGTATTTTTGTTTAAAGTTTAGGCTTAACATTTACGAAAAGTTACTCAATGATAAAAAGATAGGTGGTTTAAAGACCACAATATTGGACATTCGAATCTCAGGGCCTACATGTGATGTGCGTCATGTTATTTTTCTTTTTAATAAAAAGTATTTTTCTATTTTGACTTAATAATATTAAGGATAAATAAAATACTTTTTTAATCATTTAATAATATTTATTATTGCTATTATTTAACAAAACTTGATCTTATTTCAGCACAAAGATTTATATTTTATCATTTGTTTTGATAATTTTCTTTTATCATAATATATTTGTATTTTGCCTACTGACACGAACGGGCCCCTAAACAAGAGTGACATCCTATTAAGAGCGTTTATACCCTACGGCATTTCATACAAACTTTCAAGTCGTTATTTTCCGAAATGACTGAACAGATTTTAATAAAACTTCCTACGCATAAGCAATATACATAGGTTTAAAAAGTAACTAAAAAATATTTTCGAAATGTCTTTTAAAAATGAAGATAATTGGAAATTTCTGTCTGTATAGATAATTAAAAATCGGTCTAATTTAGCTGTAACACTATTTTTCGAAAATGTTTTTTAGTAACTTTTTAGACCTATATAATTATACTGCCTATGCGTAGGAAGTTTCATTAAAATCTGTTCAGTCATTTCGGAAAATAACGACTTGAAAGTTTGTATGAAATGCCGTAGGGTATAAACGCTCTTAACGCAAACGATTAAATAGGAAGCGGTAGAATTATTTTAGATCGAAATAAGCTAATGTTATATAACTACTTGAGGGAATGTATACATTTTATAAACACAACGTAAGTAAGTAAAATTAATGGTCAAATTTTAAAATCTATCGATTAGACAGAGATCTAAAACTAAAGTGACTAGGACGATAGTAGATTACAATTTCATCGCAATTCACATGGGCTCGCTGGCTAAATAGCCGATAATACCGGTATAAGTTTAACTAAGTTCGGTGATGCTATGGTTCGAATCCATGTCAATACATTGAACTCTTTTTGAAGTAATATTTTATTATAATACGCAACGAATTCAATGTTGCAGCAGTGTAACATTTTAAAACTAGAAGGGTTAGCACATTCTTGGCCGGATTGCCGCCATGGGATCTGGAGGCGATAGTCCTCACGTGCCTGCACGAATGGCGCGCGGAGGCACTACGCCGGGGGGAAACTCCGCTGCCACAGCAAATTGTCGCTCAGCGGACAGACCTCCGGCGCGATCTCATGGCAACATGGAGAGAGCGACTATCGCAACCCCGTGCAGGGCACGCCACAATAGTGGCGATAAGTCTCCTCTTTGAGGAGAGGCTGGAAAGGCGCCACGACACTCTCACCTTCCGCCTGACGCAGGTCCTCACCGGCCACGGTTGTTTCGGGAGGTTCCTGCACCGAATGGGGCGGGAGGAAACGCCCGGGTGTCACCACTGCGAGGATCGGATGGAGGACACGGTGGAGCACACCGTGGAGCTCTGCCTCGCTTGGGCTGAGCATCGCCGTGTCCTCGTAGCGGCAATTGGCGGCAGTGACCTCTCGCGTCCGGCCCTGGTTCAATCCATGGTCCGGAGCGAGAGGGAATGGGAAGCCGTCGCCTCTTTCTGCAAAGCAGTCATGCTTGCGAAGGAGATGGCGGAACGTGAGAGGGAGAGAGCCTCACTGTGGACGGTGAGTAATGGGCTAGCTCACCGTCCGTCCGTCTTATGACGACAGGCCGTGCCGACGGCGCGTTCGTGTTCCACGCGCACCTCAAGGAGATGTCAGCAAATCGGAAGGGATCCGAGAGGACCGATGCCTACCAGGGCTGCGGGTTGTTCGAAAGAGATACCGTTGCCCTGGAACACAAAGGGCTAAGAAGGAACATTGATGGGTTTTAGTCAGTCACGTCTGACACTCCCTTCCGCTCCGCCCAGAGCGGGAGAAGTCATTTGATGATTTCCCAAACGAAAAAAAAAAGGGTTTAGCACATACTGACGCTGTCTCTACGGGAGTGGATTTACACAGTTATTGGTGTGTTATTGGTTTTTGAGGGGGCAATTTGGCGGTATTCTGTGCAAGGTAGTCTTTAAGTCGTTGTTGGAATTCATAAATATCTTGAGTAACTTGGAACCCACGTGTATCATTTGTGTATTTGGAAAAAAAGGTGATTAGAAATCCTTCCGATATACAACGTTAATGTGGTGCTCCCGAGTAGACTAAATCCGTCTTCCTGGAGTGTTCGAAATATCGTCATTCCTGCTCTTTAGTAGAGGACTTATAAAACACCGCATAACCACTGGACATACAAAGACATACGAGTGATTTGAAAGAAGAAAATTGCTGTTGATAGCTTAATAATAATACATTAAGTTCGTATAAAACAACTTCCTTGGGAGAAAAAAAAGAGTCAACCACCTATATGGTTATTTTTAAATAAAATATCGGTTGCAGTGAATAAGTGGCGAGTAATCAAGACGTCTGGACTGACAGACAGGTACGTGTTAGCGCTATCAGGAGCCCTGTAATGTAGCAGCAATTTGCACGCTCAAGGAGTAAATATTTGTTCCTGTTAAGGAGTTGATTTTGTTTGCTTTAACAGTGAACTAGTTTAAAGAGTAAACTTATTGTAGAAATGTACACTTCTTGTCGCTTTGTAAGCAGCAGTGTTCTGTGTTAAACATTAACAACGAACTTCAAATATCACAAATAGACAAGCGGTGATGCAGTAAAGGAGGTGAATTTAACATGAAGTTTTCATAGAAATTGTGCTACTAGAGTGGCGTCGCGCTGTGGCGTCGCGCCTGTCTGCGAGTGCCTTAAATTTGCTGGTAGGTAAAACTCCGTTCACAGCCTATGGCAAGTCGGTCTCTTGACTACCGAGGAACTGCAAGCTGCGCCGCATTGACTCAAGAGTTACATGACAAGGCATGTCTAAAAAATATGATTCTGAAATTTACTGTCGAAAAACACGTGCCGCTTGTAGCCAAAATGTAACTTTTATCGAGATTTTTACATAGTCCACTTTTTATATTCAGTGCGTGCAATGAATTCTTTAAAATAAAAAGCATTGTTCTCATAATGCGCAAGTCCTGAGCTGCTCTGACACCTAGTCATTACATCAACACATTTCCCGTAGTTAAGTCATTATTACTGGCTCAGAAGATTAGCTGTCTTCTGACACCCTGTGTTTATTTTTCATTACTGTGTGAATAGCATGTGTGCAACTATGTAGATAATTGTCACGCTTCTTTGTCATAACGGGACTTGCAGAAGTGTAAGATACACTTCGTTCTGTATGGTGTCGGACGTAAAGAATAGCACCATCCCATATCTTCCCGTGGGTGTCGTAGGAGACGACTAAGGGACTTGCCAGAGAATGGGCAGCAGCGTTCTCTGTGCTTTTGTAACAACCGTACTGCGATCGCCAACCCGCCTGCCAAGCGTGGCGATTATGGCAAACCCCCCATGTTATGTCAATGTGGCTACACTTGGGGGAGGCCTATGTTCAGCAGTGGACGTCTTTCGGCTGAAATGATGATGATGAAGGTACACTTGTCTAATGCTATAATGAATACTTTTTCCACAATTGCGTTTCCGCATCGTGGCAAAAGCCATTTCGTGGAAGACCTAACAAAGATCGCGAGACGAATGTCTTCGATGGATTTTGTAGGAGCTGAACTTTGACTGACTTTGAATTTCTATACAATAAAAAATTATCATCCTTCGGTAACTGCTTTTTCAGGGTAGCTTCGAAAGCACGGGACCACGTGGTCGATCACCAACCCGATGGACAGACTCCACGAAATCTGTCACCCAGTTCCCTGTGGCAGAATGGGCTCGCGATGCGGCCAATAGAGACCGGTGGAAAAGGATCGCGAAGGCAGCGACCGCAGTAGTGGGCGTCCCTCCATAACCACGACCACTCTGTCAAGAGTGAACGACTAAGAAGAGAACTGCTTTTTCAAAGATTTTGTTTTGACCATTAACTACCCATATCCGCAGAGAGTAGATTCATAACTCATTACTGTATTATAAATTATATCAATCAGTCCTGTAAACTGAAGTGCAGAAATGAATTCAGCATTCATTAAAATCATGTAAATTTGCTGTTGCAGCCGGCTTCAGGAAAAGAAAAACGATATATTTTTAAAAAGGTTTACATTACATTTTAATCAAAAGCAACCTGCTTTCTCACCGAAAATACCTTTTTTAATATCATACCATCCATTCTTATTAATTAAGGTTCACAAAGAAAAAACTTTGGTGCAGAGAATAAACCCGAATTCTGTCACGGTGTTCATCAAACAAAGGAAAGGGAGCTAATTGTCGAACTAATTAACGAACACCTTGAGGCCATCCATCAAATGGATGAAAAAATCTGGAGCACCTTGGTAGATCATTAAGTTAGGCCTGTTTTTGTTTCAGACAGTGATAGGTATGTCGTTTTCGGGTGGCTTGGCTTGTGAAGTATGAAAGTAATGAGGTAGAAATAATTGAACGTATCGATCAGGTAAAGGGCTGTCATGGTGGATTTATGGGCAAGAACAAACGGTTTGACTTGGATCTTATTAACGTTAACAACTCTACGCAAGAAAGTTTGCCAGACACCTTCTTAAGTCGTTGGTCTAGCTATTTGACTACGAAGTTAAAAATATATACCCACGTCAAGATAAACGACGAGAAAATAATACTTTAAAATACAGAATTCAATCTATTCGTGCATTATGCAGCGGTGACCCGATGTCTCGACGATTACATTATGCAGCGCAAAAACTGCAGAACACTGTCTGGACCATCCATCATGAACAGTCGTTGAATCCGTGATGATCTCGTGGCTAAAGAAGTTGGCAGGAAAAATATGGTGTAAGAATTCTTGCTATTAGTTGATGGTCGATTTGTTGAGGAACATGAATTTGGTAGTGGAATGGTAACAAGATGAATTTTAACGCTAATGTTAGGCAAATAAACCAACGGATAATCTTGTTAATTGTATTTTTTAAACCTCAGATTTAAAATAAACAATACAGTAGCTTTTCATGCCAAAAAACCCCCAGTAAAACGAAAATTACAACAATATCTGTCAAAACCTGAAACAAATTAAAACACAAATGTTAGGTAAGTAAGACTCAATATAATTAAAAATCAAGATACTTGCCGTAAAAATCTTGGAGCAGTCATAGTTAGAACAACATAATAAATATGAAGTTTTATTCAATGATGACACAAAGAAAACAATATTAAATTAGATACCGTCATTGTCTCTGTGGGGGTTCCTTCCTACAAGTATAATTAAGTAGTAAATATTTTTGTTCATTTCCATTTGCATTTAAAAAGTCAGAAAAACCTGTAGCCTCATGTGGAGTAGTCGGCTGCCTATATTTTAATTTGTTTTGCGATACTTCTTGGTGTTCAAAAATTCAAACTTACATTTTTATTTTGCTTATTACGGAACAACAATGCCAAAGTGCCGACACATAGCCCAGTTCTGGACCAAATCAATATGGATTGCTACTGAGACGAACGACCATCAATAAGATGATGTCAATACTTTCTTAATTTTCCTCTTTTCGTACTGTTCTTCCAGTTTTTTTTTATAATAATCATTCAAGCTCTGTATGGTGTCGGACGCAAAGCTCTGTATGGTGTCGGACGTAAAGAATAGCACCATCCCATGTCTTCCCGTGGGTGTCGTAAGAGGCGACTAAGGGACTTGCCAGAGAATGGGGAGCAGCGTTCTCTGTGCTTTTGTAACAATCGTACTGCGATCGCCAACCCGCCTGCCAAGCGTGGCAATTATGGCAAAACCCCCCATGTTATGTCAATTTGGCGAAACTTGGGGGAGGCTTATGTCCAGCAGTGGACGTCTTTTGGGCTGAAATGATGATGATGATGATGAATCATTCAAGTATTTTATGTCGAAAAATAGTCCAAACTTCAAAACCTTTTATCTGCCATTATTTTTTTCATCCCGGACAAAAATCTAAATATACTTCCAAAAATGTTGCACTAACGAAGGTTACCATACGTCACATACTTACTATGCACCGTGACCTGGACTCTTAAATTACCGAATTATGCTTATCCCAAGCTGCAGACAACTGCATTTAATACAGAACCGACGCCATTTATCATGCATCTGTCCAGGAGACATTTATTCTGGTGTCAAATGAATTAAACATGCTCCATTCGATGCTGCTGTCTGTCCAGAGTATAATATTATCATTAATATACCCCAAGGTTTTTCTCTTGTCTTTTAAATTTTGGAGCTCCTTTTTTAGAGTTTTTTTGGGAACCTTGGTTTAGTTTCCTGGTGACATATAAATAGTAATGGTGGTTTAGTTTTGTTATTTGGGTCAGTAGTGCTAAATAAAACAAAATAGTTGGGTTGTGACAGGGTTCAAACAAAAAAAAAAATAGAGAAAACTCATCAAAACGCCATGTATGATGCATTATTTGGCTGGAACTGGTGATAACGTTGTATAATCGAATGGATGCCTTCATACATGCCTGCTTAAAATTGCATTGTGCGACAGTATCAGTTACACGAGGATTTTTTTTCTCTATTGTCAGCAACCAAAGTGACATTTCTATAGAACTGAAATCAAGACAATCTGTATTCTAGAAAACGATTTCTTATGGTTTTTCGGTGGAATCTAGAACCAATTGATCACTATATTTATCCATAATACTTTATCATCATCATCAGCCTATAATGTTCCCACTGCTGGGACACAGGCCTCCTCTCTACGAGAGGGAGTGGGCTGTAATTCACCACGCGGGCCCAATGCGGGTTGGTAGATGTCACATGTCTTCGAATTTTTAGTTCTAGGACATGCCGGTTTCCATGATTCCATAACTCGTAGTTTAATAATATTTCTTTACAAACTTACTTTCAGTTCAAAACCATTTTTACCATCACCACCTCCAAATTCAAGTTCCTACACACATTCACTATTATCCAGCATCAGTAATGTATCAGTTAGGATGACGTTATTTACTTCATATGTATTGAACTTGTGGCCATGTCTTTAGCATATCAAATAGCAACTGCATCAGTCTCTTGAATATAACATGTTCTTGAACAACGACACCAAGATTGATATCTTAGAAGCAAACATTTTGTATTGAACATTTTTTTGGTCATTTTCAATAAAATTTCCATAAGTTTCGGTGGTGTTGGGCAAAAATTGAGCACGGTGTGAGTGGAGCTCTTACAGTGAGGGTTCCGCATTACCAAAACTTATATTACTGGATGGGCTTTCTTCGCTTTGATAGATGAAGAACTCTACGAGCACGCCCAGAAGATGGCCAACCGTCACTCATTATGATTGCCCGTGTAATACGAAGACTGATGGGTCCGAGAGGGCCGATGACTGCCAGGGCTGCGGGATTATATTAGGGTTCGAAAGAGATACCGTGGCCCTGGAACACAACGGACTAAGAGGGAACATGGATGGGTTTTAGTCAGTACAAGTCTGACACTCCCTTCCGCTCGGCCCAGAGCGGGGGGGGGGGGTGGGGGTAATTTGACGATTTTCATCCGTAAAAAATAAAATAAAATGATTTGACTTGATCAGTCAAATTATGAACGTGTATGCAGGCATCGTCTTACTTTTCAACTGTGTAGTTGCAGTCTAAATTATTTTATCGATTAAAAAATACAGTCTTGAGGCAAATAAATGGGATCGACAGAAAATCAGCCACACTGATGGCGAAGGCTTAGTAATAGGGTCTCGATTTAGGTTTTTGAATAAGGAATCCTAAAAATATCTATCGGGCATTCCTTGTCTGCATTATACATGACAGTGACGTTAAAGAGTGCAGCGTCTGGCTCATTTGTCAAGTGCTGACATTAATGTTTCATGTGTCTGACTTTTTTTGTTGACGGTATAACGTTCATTGCGGATTTTTTTTTCTATTCAAGTTTGTTTTCTTCGTCTCTAAATCTGTTACTGAATAACTTTGAATAGTTAATTTTAGTTCATTTTTTTGAAGCATTGATATAATTTAATTATTAATTAACAGGTATTTAAAAACCAAAACGATAAATCATCAGTGGACAATTAACAGAAATGGCTCTACAGTTTAGAATAAGGTATGATGGAATAGTCACAATAGCTGTGGTTCTTATCTACACAGCAGCAGAAATACATCCATCTTGCTATACGAAGCTCATCAACCGTCATCGTCATCAATCATAATCAAGGCAATATCTCCTTCAAGCATTCCCATTGCACCGGTATATGACGACCAA
Organism: Cerastis rubricosa; assembly: GCA_949152445.1. Classification (NCBI taxonomy): domain Eukaryota; kingdom Metazoa; phylum Arthropoda; class Insecta; order Lepidoptera; family Noctuidae; genus Cerastis; species Cerastis rubricosa. The sequence goes on from OX424532.1 coordinate 22,212,450, forward strand.
TATATTTCGACATTTACGACCAGATACGACATAAAACCGACTCAATAATAACATTACAAGAAAACATACCAGTGAAATAGATATCAAAAAATGCCAAACAACTGCAAAAACCATAAAAATACCCAATATAGTGTCCCAAGAACTTGAAATTCACCTCACGTCATACATTGCCGTGCAGTAAAACATGGCCGCATAAAATAACCATCGTCATAAACCAAGTACAGTTGTGACTCCATTTGTAGTTCCTAAAGTACTTAAAGCCTTGTACTTTTATCGCAATGGGCTTAGCAAAGCGGCTTGTGTCGATTACCAATAAAATATGTTGGTTGATATCTTTGCACTTATGTGTATTATTTGCAGGAGAGCGAATATTAATCGGGTTATCTTTTTATCGGATGTTGGTTTACTTCACTTGTGTTGAGAGTTGCAGATTCTGTAGATCCTTTTCGATTTATCTATCTCGAAATCTGCAATTCTAATTGGATTGAGTGTGTGTACTACTTGCGCAATCGCACCTGTGCTTCGACAGTTCTAAGGCATTTTATATACTATTTATACACTAGGTTATGGCAAGACCGAAAGCATCATAAATATGCAGAATTGCAGATACAGAAATTAAAATATCAGCCTAACCTAATTTAAAATTGGAGACAACGGCTTACGCTTTATAAATTATGTCGTCAACTGCTTTTAAAACGGTTAAGAAAAACACCGTGAGGAAATCGGCAACCGCAACTGGCCTAGAAAAAAATTATCTTGGTTTGTTATGGTGTATCACCCATCCGCGGACCAACCTAGGCAAACGCAGCTTAACGTTAATATCGACCCGAGCGGCTGTCATTTTTTAGCCACGAGCTCCTCACATTATTATAGGCTGCTTATATTTATGGAGCTCGTGGCTAAATAATAACAGCCGCCGAGGTCGATCTTTAAGGGTAAGCCGTGCTCGCCGAGGTTGGTCTGAGGATGGGTGACCATAATTACATATCGAGTTTCCTCCGTGCCTCGGAAAGCACGTTAAGCCGTTGGTCCCGGCTGTCATTTGTAGATCTTTGACAGTCGTAACGAGTAGTCAGAAGCTAAAAGTCTGATATCCAGTCTTACCAAGGGGTATCGTATTACCCAGTTACTGGGTTGTGGAGGTCAGATAGGCAGTCGCTTCATGTAAAATACTGGTACTCAGCTGCATCCGGTTAGACTGGAAGCCGACCCCAAGATAGTTTGGGAAAAGGCTAAGCAGATGATGATGATATTTATGGGAAACTCCACCCTATTTTTCAAAACGTTCATCTTTTTAATTCAATTCAATTCATTTAATTCAGACTCAATTATCTATAATTTGTTAGTACACTTAAAAATAATGTTAGCAATTAAATAATCAGAGACAGAAAGACGTCATATTATGACTCAACACATCAAAATAACAAATTCATAAAAATTTAAATTAATAAAAGCATTTCTTATTTCTAATAAAATGTCCACAATCAAATTTAAAAATTAAATAAAAATAAGGTAAATTAAATAATTTTAGATCTACATTATAAATTAATTCAAAGTGAGGCGAATACGGAATAAAAAAAGTGAAGCGCACTGTGCGTTATTCTAAATAATTACATATAATATATTTCTAGATAAAGATGAAGTTTCAACATTCAAATTCCACAAGGATAGTAGACATTCAATTAAATGTTACATAGAAAAGCAACACTCATTTAACCCACGGTCACTTCACGACTTACAACAGTTTTACGACCAGTATCACTATAATTCTAGTATATTCACAAGTATCTTTAATCGTGTACCTTTATCTTAATCGGCTAGTAAAGTAGCCTGACACAGTCGATGTAAGATAGTGTTTGCAGTAATATGAGCAAGGGCTGATAGCCTTTCTGTAAGCTATTGGACTAAGACGTCGTCAGCTAAAGTATCAATTTTCAGATTTGTTTAGTTCTGTTTTGTTTATAGTTGGGTGCAGGAGAGATATGGTTGTCGGTTTGGGTTGTAAATACCTGCTACTGTTTAATAGTTGTTGTAAGAAACAGTAACCTGAGATGATTACTGCTCCAATCAGCCGTTGCTCCAATCACAGCATAGAATTGATCATTAGCAGCATAAAATTGACTTGATGGCTGTACTAAATAACTCGGTTCACCATTGGGGGACTTGCTGAGTTTGTTAGTTTCCATGCGCAAGCAAAGTAATGTCAAAATTTTAAGCGAATTGTGGAAAGATGAAGGATCACATAGCCAACCATGACAAGCAATTGTGGTAGACTGAAATGACTTCTGGTAGATGGATTGCTGAACCGTCCCTTGTGTGTTTTGTAAGAGTACCATATAGCCTTGTTTACTGCCTCAGACGAAGCAACTTGCGTCAACCTCGTGGTGACTACACTCATGCTCTCAAAACCGTCTCTCTTTTGTTTTATTCGATGTCAAAAAGATTTATATGAGGTACGATTAAATACCCATAGAGCGGCCATTAGGAATATTGTTTAAAAAAAATGGATGTCGGGCGTCGTGACAAGCGGCCGCATCAAACTTGACAGACCGACTACCGAGACTTGTTACAAGTAATACATTACGAATTTCTTCGTCTTGTCCCGTCTATCACTCGTAAACATTTGAAAATCTTTGTTCGAAGACGATGTCGCAAGACGACTAGACGAGTGTCGTTTGAGTGTGTAGCTACTGGTAAAAAAACCACACCTCTCGTCAATCGACACGTAAACAAGGTGAAATATGATCGCCAAAAGCCATTGTATATTATAAACTAATAATCACCACGCAAAGACCTCCTGCAGTGTCCTATTCCACGCTTGTCAATTCCAACACAGATCTCACCAACTTTCGAACTGCAAAAACATCTTAAAAACCTCACGGAAAGCATCAGAATACCAACTAATGAGGCATGAATTTGAATAAGTTGATAACTTATACAGAATATTAGTTCATCGATGTTCTAATAATGGCGAGCGACGCCGCGGGGTTTCTTTGGTGTACCAGATGGTAGACAGGTATAATATGATGATATCGCGTTTGGGTTCAGTAGTTGATATTTGAAATTATGATGATGAAAATTAATATGTGGGAAATTGATAATTTAATTGCTAAAAAATACTGAGAGTATATTAAAAAACTTTAAGTTTTGTCACTGCTTCAACTCATTTACACACTTATACTAGGACAAACAACGCTGTCGTATAAATTTTGCTGTCTCTAAAGGCAGTCAGAAACAAGAAAAGGCTAACAACGAATCTTGTTCTAGAGTGTAATTAGATCATTTGGTCGCGTTATCCTGATGGCAGTTTGAACAGAAGACTTACTAACTATTCAACAGATTCCTCGAGAACCGTTAGGCCAACGAGAGAGTCATAAGATAAACATTCTGTGATGACAATGGATAAAACTATACCCCGCAAGACTAAGCGGTAATAAGAGAAGTCTGCGTAAAAGACGTTTATAGGCACTAACGTCAATTATGATATACGGGGCATACAAGGCAGCCCCTAAGTTCCCGCTTGTCCATTAACTATCTAGGTAATACGAACGTCTGAAGACCCAACGATCGTACGATCGTAAACGTTTAATTTACGATTATTATACGACTTTAAAACGTTATTGAAGCTTAATTTTCGCGTTTTATTGTCGTTTCGTGCTTATTTAATAAATATTTTTATTTGTTATCGACTGTCGTAAATGGTAATTTGTTTTGTATTAAAATGGTTTACGCTTTGAATATGTAATGAGGTTATAAGACGTTTATGGTAATGTCATCGGTAATATCAGAAGGTCATTATAGATTTTTTTAGTTAAAAATCTATATACGTTTAAAAACAAATCAAAAAAGTTTAATAACTCATAGGCTCATGGCATCATGACCTTACCGTCAAGCACCCGTGCGTGATGCAGGCCAGAACCGCCGAAGTTGTAGTTTCGTTTTTCGTCTCATATGGTCTGATATATTGTCGCAACTTGGGTAAGACTACTGAATCTGATTAACACATTTACCAACATAATACCGTATTTATTTTAAACCTAGACATGATATTGGAATTTTTTAACAACTTTTACCATCTTTATGACCTTGGTAAACATGAAAATTTCAGTTTGAAGTAAACCTTCTGTGTTCTTCTACTTGGTGTCCAAAACTTGATGGAATTACGAATCTCCTTGTTACGGCTAGTTACAAACAGCTTATATGAGTAAATACGTTTAGCCATGAGCTGTTGGCGCTAAATATTCAATTTATTGCATTGGCTTTATAGCATGATTGCTTCCCGTCCTATGGGGAAAAGAAATTATGTCAGCTGTTGGCAAGTAAGTCAGTGCAGTGTGGGAACGATTATACTGACTAAACTTCTTTGAAAGATTGGAGGGGTCATCGTGCAGTACAGACTAGTTCTCTAACTAGTCAAGTGGTAGACCAGTGGCATTAACCATTTTAAGGAAACTAAACACGCCTGTTACCATCGATTCGAAGGTATGGATCAACAATCAAACCGCACTGGGTTTCGTGGTGTATTTCGGCCTTCTCTCAGTCAATGCAAAGACATAGACTACGACTGTGGTGGTCAATCTGTAAGCGCTTTGGCGAAAGTCGTAAGAATTCAGGGAATATGAAAAGCAAAGAACCAATACCTGTAGCAATTTTTGTGAGGGCATGATTAGCATTCATCATCAGCCTATAATGTTCCCACTGCTGGGACACAGGCTTTCTCTCTATCAGAGGGAGTGGGTTGCACAGATTAACTTTTAATATGAAAGTAACGGAAAACAATTAAAATTTATATTACCCTCATTCATAAAGATTAAATTGACAATAATTTGACGGCCCAAATACATTTGAAAATGGCGGCAATTGGCCATGTTGTAAATTATGTTGCCAGGTAAATTGGCATGAATTTATAAGCTTACTTGCCAGCTGAATATGATTGTATACTGCATTGATTTATTATTCTGCAAGCAATAGTAATTATTTATACATTTTACTAGTTTAAATTTGTTGCAATCTTTAGTTGCTACAAGTCTTTTAATCCTTAGAGACAACTAATTCCATTCAACTTAAACATGGCATATAAAAGATCAAAATTGCAAGACAATATATGTACATCCACTCTGAATTATTACATACATACATACATCTCTGAATTATTATCGCTATTTATAATATTGGTTGCACGGTAAATTTTCCCTCTGTTTTTACATGACTGGTATTTAAGATTAAAATGGTCTTTATGCACGTTGCAATTGGGTTGCTGTCAGAGTTAATATTATGGTGCTGTGGGAGGACTGAATTTCCTTTTTGAAGTGTTCTCAAGGCTGTGAGCTAGTCAATCAGTATGATTGACCAAAATGTCTTGAGTAATTCATACAAAAAAAAAAACTAAAAACCTACTTCCATAAACACAAACACATACCTACAATGACAAATCACATACTAATGACACCATGTTACATAAATCAACCAACTTTATGGACCTTACATAATCACCCAAATCTCTATTCGAATCTTAACATGTCATATCACCTTAATTGACACTGACAGGAAATTAATTACCTAGTGTAAAAGGTCGCTAACATACATACATTCTATACGAATAGTGTAGTGCTAATATACATTCTAAATGAATAGTGCTGTGCCCTGTCACTCGATTATCGATTGTTTATCAAATATGCTAATATTGTAATAGTGTTTTAATGGGACAACCGGTTGGTGATTTAAATATTGATATTAATATATTCGTGCTGTCGCCGGTAGGTGTTGGGGGACGACGACAGTATATGGAGTCGATGCATTGGTTAGTATTTTGAATTGTAATTTTTTTATTCAATTTTTACAATTTATTAATCATAAAATAAATGGCTACCTACTCTCCTAGTGCACGAAAATGTATATAGAAAATCAATTGGCTTATAATTTCCGCAGTTCTCACTTACACTATTTGCAAATGACTAATTTGTTTCGTTACAAGTTTAAAAGAAAGTAAATAAGTTTATTTGGCACATGCCACAAGTGCACACAACAAATAACAAAAATTAACGAAAAATACTTAAATCTAAAAAAACAAAAGGGATGATTATTGTGTATCTAAACAAAACAAAAAAGGGATAATTGTGTGCCAAATAGGGCCAGTTCAGCAAATGAAGGTGATGTGATGGACGGAAAACAGTTTCATATTTTGTGTCAGCGTGTAAGTAAAATAAAATATGTGTACTGCAATAATAATAACAAGATAAGTGCCGAGTAAAATAAAAAGGTAAATAAATGGGATGGACGCATGACAACAGACTAAAGATCTAGAAACCTTCCAGATTTCTAACGCACACTACATTTTATTACTTCCGCTGCAAGCAGCCAAGCACCACGGGCTTATAATTAAAACGGACAGCGTTTTATCATTTTTAAGCGTGGATTGCATTGTCAATTATTTGTCCTCCCAGTCGATACGATATGCTAGTTACGTAGGCTGTATATAACGACGTCATTTTAAAATTAAGACAGCAGAGGAACTGGAAAGTCAATACTTGCGTGGTAAAACGAATAGTTGGAAATAAAGAAGTAAGTGCTTATCAATAGTAATATTTGTGCATAAATGTCATCGGTTTATATAATGTAAGATGGTTTTCTTTAATTTATGGGTTTGCATTCAATATTATAGGTTTCCTAGACTGAGAAAGTCCACAAAAGAAAAGGAGCACAGACCAAACACAGGATGTTCCACTGCCAGTTTACAGTGGGAAATAGGGTGAAATTGTGACATCAAGACGCGACGCCGCGCGCCGCCCGTTCTAGTCACATGCAAGTAGGCCAGGCCAATGGGTAAACTAAAAAAAAATAGTGCGTGGAGTCCCTCAGCGCGGAAGAAGTGAAACTTCGTAATGTGGAAATGAGTGCTTTCATACCCCCTATATGGTAGCGTTAAACGTTTAACGCAACCTTGTTGGAAGTCGCTTAAGAAGTTTCACTTCAAAAACGTGCGCATGTGACACAGCAATGCATATTTGTATAACTAGGTTGAAGAAGGTGGTTATGTTTAAAGTGTAAATTTTTACATGCCGCAGGTCTCATAGAAAGGACGCAGCGGCTTCTTAGTTATCACGACAGCACCCTCCGCCTGAGGAAACAAGTGTCACGCATGAAAAATCACAATCGAGCCGAGCGTAAGCAAGCGCCATATAAATGTCCACTAATATAATTAAATTTAATTTCGGCTAACTACAATTTTGAGTAGCATAGTTGACAAATTATTACTTTTATAATAGGTTAATAAAAGTTTACATTAAATGAAATTCAATCTGTTCAATTTTTTTATTTATTAACGTCAACGTTTGGATATGTATAATTATGCACTTAAGTACTCATTTCCAAAATGATAAAATAAACTGTTTTAGTAATGAAGTCTCTACGCCGTTGCCTGTCCCAACACTTGTCTTGTAAATAGTGTCAGCGTGTAATTCGGTGTGTATATTAGAATTACGAAACGTGTCGATTTACGTGACACGTCTGTCTGTTTGATTGCTTGTTTGTCTACATTACGCAACTGGGTAAACGTACTGCAAGTCACTTTTAGATAAATGGCTAACATTTCATTTAGTTGTTTAGTTATGTTTGTGTTTACGAAGTAAGGAAGCATTTTGTGATGCAATTGAAGAGAAGTGACACTAAATGATGATTGATATCTGTAATTTTTATTATATTATTTCGCTTCGTTTGTCATAATTACGCTCTGGTGATGTAAAACACAGTAGATATCTTTCTTTCTTGTACGCTTACAAAGATCAATGGGAGAAACCTATGTGGTACAGAATTTGCATACTTAATTCGGATTCACTTCTGCACGATCTCTCTTTCTCAGCAATCTGATATTATCTCAGAAGGAAATATTGTCTAGCAATACCAAGTAGATTGTATAAATTCACCGTTTTGTTTTATTATGCCATAATTTTACATTAACAACTATAAACATAATTTACTTCACTAAAACATTTTGATAATCTCGTGTTGTAATCAAATAATACTTAGACACACTAAATTAAAACCAATAAATAAACCTCCAAAAAAGCAATTTTATGCGACATTTTTTTACAGCACAATATTAATGTTAAAGGTTAACATTATAATTTAAAATGCAATTAAGGAGACGGGTGATAATAAATTTTATGAAAAAAGATAATCACACGCCATTATTTATCGATACCATTAATTCCACACTGTATTTTTTTCGATAATTTTATTTATGGCTCATAAAAAATAGGGTCACAACTTCTCGCAGTTTTAGCTTTAAGGAACCTTTCCTTTCAGATCTTTTCATTGTAGTAAAAGCGACAGCCCAGTAAGTGGTGTTGTTAAAAGGCCGGTATGTCAACAAGGGTTTTGACTTAATGATGGTTAAATTTGTTGACAGGCAAACCAATTACCCTTTTAGTTTTTAATTACCCTTTTAACTTTTGCGTGCAATAATAACAGCTGATGTTAATTGATATATTTTTATTGTTTTCTAATTGTGTCCTGTAAAAATATAGAGCACTTGGCTGAACCCTTTAATTCCTACTTTTAAATAAGTAGAAAATCAATGGATGATCAAAGAAAATGATGTGATGGTGATTATGACGAAATGTGAAAGTTGGAGGACTAAATGTTATTGTGCAATATTCGAGTTTTTTTTTTAGATAAAACATACGATTTTAACGACCTACTATAGATCTTTGCTGGATAAGATTAATTTGCCTATTTTTTCACTGTTGTGATAGTTATGTTTATTAGTTGATACATAAATTTCTCATTTATCTGTTTATTTCTATGCTAATCTGATTCTTATCTCTATCTTGCATCAGATATTTATTTGACACAGCTTGCCACCGTTAAAAGCTTGATAACATGTTCGGTTTAGAGGTCGAACATAAACTAAATGTTTATTGTGGTTATTAGGAGTTAGGTTTGATAGGTGCAATAAGATTTAAAATTCAAGAGGGAATTGAGTAGACACGAAGATTTTATTTATTTATTTATTTAAGAAACACATTTACTATAATTACAGGGTTACCTAATACAATAGTACAGTTATGGTTAATAAAGATAATATGGTTCAAAAACTTCAAACCGTGCTTGAACTAGAAATAATTCAAAATCAAGGCAGTTTAAAGGCTTTTGTAATTTTTGTCTTTAATAAATATCGAAAAGGTGTAAAATTATAAAATGCTCGATTTTCGATTTACAACAAGAAACATTGCCAAGTTAATATGTTTACGAAATGAGACATGTGTCCCAGCAGTGGATGATTATGCTGTGCTAACGCTATGTTTACGACAGCATCAGATAGTAATGTTTCATACCGTTACCCGACAACAGACGCCACAGTGGACCTATAATTACCCCCACACCCGTACCATCAGAGCTAACATATAATTCTGTATAACAGCACCTACACACATACACTTTATTACGTAATTAAAGTGACATCCGCGACGCCGACGGTCGGTACCGTGGAAACGCGATCCTCAATGCTAATGAATGTATAACGATTGCCGATTATCGTTGTGTCATCATCAGATGCGGTATCTATTTGCATTTTATTGATTGTAAAATTTTACGAGCATGTCGTGCTAAGGTGGTATCGACTCTCAAATTGATATTTTATCGATATACCACTCGGACAGCACTAAACGCGAGAGCGGCGAACTTTAAATATAGTTTAATATTTATAAAAGCTTATAATTTTATTTTTGAATTTATTAATTTAGGATTAGCTGTATAGGGCACGCTGTAACTATTATTTAGGCAGAATTTATGATTTTTAATAAAAAGTCGTGTCAATACAATTATGTTCGTCGAATTTCTTTTGGTGTATAAGAAAAATATCGCGTTGGCATAAAGTTTTTATGACGAGAAGTTGGAGTGGCTGTAAATTATACTTAATAGACTAATTCAGGGACTTAGTAAGTTATAACAGTCAGCCATTTTCACTGAGAAGGATGTGTATGAATTGTAAAGTTTTATGTATTTTTGCCTTTATAAGATGAAGATTACCATTGCAATCAAAAATTGTGGAGGCCGTAAGAATCTTACTAGATTGTCACTTATGTTGATTGGGATTATTAACAATATCACATATTATGACTCTAAAACGAGTGACTAGGTACTTCTCTTTTGTAATCTGTAAAGTTATTGCCTGTTGAGGAGATTATCTTGACTTTGATATACGGTAAGGTACCTACCTGCCTACATTATTTGTAGAAAACTTGAAATTAGCGTCCTGGCCGATTTAGCCGTAGGTTCAGGGAAGTGCCGTAAGAAGAATTTGGTGTATGAATGCTGATAGCTGTAAGAATAGGGGAGACCAAAGAAATGATCATCAACAATAAATCCAAAGAGGTTCAAGATACTATAGAGAAAGAGATGTTATCAGAAGATATGTCAAAGAAAAAAGTTGCCCCCTTGAAAGTTACACTAGGATCCAGACGAGCGAGCTAGTTATATCCTACCAGTTTGTGTCTTGCTAGCAGAATAAGACGCTGTTCGTGTTATTTTGTCAATCAGTAAGTATTTCTATTAAAATGTCTTCACAATTTTCCAAAAACATTTATCAGCACGCCAAACTAGCAATAACTTCAGCTCAAAAAGAATAATGACACCTGCAGCTACTAAAAAGCTGAAATTCCAAGCCGTTTTTCGTCACGTCAGTCCCGACGTCAGCGTGACAAATCCGCGGGCATTCGTCTAGTTGGCGGAGAGTGATCGCGGCAGCAGCCAGCGTGACACGCGCATTTATCAAGCCACGCTACGTGTTAGCAAGGTATTGTCCCAGGTCTGGCACATTCAGAATATAGAGGGACGATTTTGGGACGAAGCTGGCCACTTAATTTGGCATTTGATTTTTGGAAAAAAGCTTTTGTGGGTAATTATTAGGCTGGCCAATTACAATTATTCTTTATGAGCCCAGTGTGTCTTATTACAAGGAATGAATCCCTTTCGTTTCACTGGCGAAGAATGATCCCGGCAGCAGCCAGCGTGACACGCGTATTCACGCCACGCTACATTTTAGCGAATTATTGTGACAGGCTTGGCATATTCAGAATATAGTGGGACGATTTTGGGACGAAGATGGCATCTTATTAACCTATGGATTTTATTTTTGTAAAATAGCTTGATACTTGCAAGCAAAAGTCCTCCTCTCCATAACTTGACACAAGTAATTTATCTGTAGGTCTAAAATGTATTGGTATGACCATTTGTATGAATCCTTGAGGCTACTGCAGTGTTTTGTAAGATTTGGATGCAAAAATCTAGGCGCATTTTCCTACTATAAAATCACCTCGTTCTTAGTTTTTAGGACCAAATTTTTTATTAAGGCTTATTACAGGGAATTCAAATTACCTACATCTTGCCTAACCCAGTATTACTTAGTCTAGAGGGTGTGTTAGCATCGAGAGAAGGGGAAGGATAGAAGGGGGCCTGTTAACACGTTTACAAGTTGGCTACTATCCTACTTATCAACTTACGGTGTTTGTCGATTTGTGCTTGCAAAAAAAAAATATTTTTCAACAAAATTATTATGATTAGAGCTATCATTATACATGGAAACGTTATTTTAGTCCACTTTAATTTCTTCCCATGTGAAAGTAATCAGCACGCATGTTTATGCAGATTGCAGTGTCCTTTCATTTCTACTCGCCCTCTGTTACATGGGACTCAAATATAAATAACTGACGAAAGTGGGAATCTATAAGATAAGATTTATTCATTTGCTCAAACATGTGTTTACGTACAATAATGCAAGTGCATGTAAGAGAACATAAAATAAAAATGGTTCAGACTTGTTTGCCACATGGGTAACTATGGCGTGCAAATGTTTTGAATAGTACTATGTAGTTTTATAATTATTATTTTCAATCCAAAATAAAATAATAAGTCAAAATTATACATGTCAACCAAAAATAATATCATAATTTAATCAATGTCTGTGAATTTAACAAAGAATAATAATTTCAAAATTATAAGTTTCAAATAATTATTAATTATTAAAATCATGAATAAATCTATGTTACAGTAGGTAAATGGTTCTGCCAGAAATTCATTAATATTATAGTATGCTTTGTCTATAAGTTTTTTTTTTATATTTGTGTAGTCTAAGTAAATACATCTGCCTTTCGCTTATGACGTTGTATACTATTTAAATTTTCATGTCAAAATGCTTAAACTACTAAACACCATAGCTACACATCAGCACCACACCATTTTAACTACAAACACCACACTTTAAAATGCAATATAAACTCCTTTTACACTTTCAACCCCTATTTTTATTGAAGAACCGCAACAGAGATTCAGTTTCGCGTCATCAAACGGTGCAAGGGGTATAAACAAACAGAGCTAACCAAAAAACAAGCTTCAAACGTTTTAATACGGCACGCGTTTATTACGGCTTGATAGTAGGAAGGACATGTCGGAGGAAATACTGTGGGATAGTCCAGATTGAAAAAGGAATAATGTGCATTATAGCTTAAAAGTGTGAGTGTGGAGGAACTCGTGGCGAAATAATAACAGCCGCTCAGAACTAACTTCCGCTAAAACCGCGCTAGTCTAGGTTGGTCCGATGGATAGTCGTTCCTTTTAAAATACTGGTATTTACTATTCAGCTGTATCCGGTTAGACTGGAAGTCAACCTTGGGAAAAAGCTAGGCAGATGATGTTGATAACTTACTCGAAAAATTGTCGTCAACAAGACGTAGGTCTGGCGTCAATGGTAGGTACAGACAGCGTCATTAAGTAGTTACCCCCTGGCGTACTCGGCCGGACTTTAGAGGGGTTAGCACATACTGACGCTGTCTGAACTATTAAATTTTATTGACCAAATACTAACCAGTAGTACCACAGCAGCATCAGTAACAGCGCAAAGGCTACTTTGACTGCAGCTTTTGAAGCACAGAAGGCAGGAAACGAAGAGAGGTATAGTCTGCGATGCAGCTCCACATTATATAATATTATACTTACAACTGCTGAATAATCTTAGTATTTAACTATGAGGCGAATTACAGTTAAGACACACTGCTTAGATTTAGTGTAATAGGACTGATTTGAACATGCAATTAGTTTAATTAATAATTATGTCTTCAAATGAAGGCCCACGATACAAGAGAATATCAATCCCGAAAAAAGCCATTTAGCTAATAGATTAATTTCATTGTATCTCTTCTGTCTGTTATATTTAATAATAGTGGCATAGTAGCAATCTAGTCCTAGTTATCTTAACTAAACTTCAGTATTTAAATTATTTAAACTAGTATTTAGATAATATATTTGATTTAAATGCATGAGGTGGCCTATCGCCTTTAGCCACACACTCTCTGAAACTCAACTCTAAATATCCCAAAATATTATTTCTCAACGTCACCCTACCTGATGAGAGAACGTATCGCAAGGTTCATTTTGTCGGGTTCTTGCGCCCGGGGGCTACACCGTCGTTTCCGGGGGAAGCCGACAGAGGGTGCTGGCAAACACGAGCTCCATTTCCGGCACGGAAGAGCGCCGCCGACGTCGCTTCCGGCCGCCGACTGATTGGGCCTTTATTAAAAACTGACACCTGAGGCGATCCAGGGGTTTTTGTTTTTCGAATTTTTCCCTTTTTACTAAGGGTTGGTTATGACAAGTGCTTTTTTAATGTTCCACGGTTGTAGTTGTCGCCGGTTTTTGGATTAAATTGTGGGTTAAACTGAGGGGTGGCTGAGATTGGATTTTGTTTGTTTGTTTTGTAGATTTTTTTGTAAAAGATTGCCTAAAATGTTAATAAAGAAATCTGAAGTGATTGATACAACATTTTGTTAAGGCTTTGATGCGGGAGCATTAATAGAATGTTTTATTTAAAATAAGAATTTTGTGTCCTCACAAGACTCCTATTTTAAATAACAATAAAAATTAATAACGATAAAAATTACTTAATTTTGAGTGCTTGCTTGTTTCTAAAAGTAGGTTCAAGGAAACTTTCGTACGATGTAGTATATTATTATATCAATCTCATTGCATCATCAGTTAGCTTATTACTATAGCTAGTAAACAGATTTCGCCTGTATACTCTGATAAAACCTACTCCCCATCTTTATTATCGCTGTAAACTGTATTACTACATGTGTGTATGTACAGTTTTCAGCAGACAGAGAATCAGTGTTGAGCTGTTTCGCGGTGAAACGTATCACTTCGGTACAAATCCGACGTCTTGTTACATGCACACCGGATAAGCTGACTGCACTAGTGTCGTGTGATAGTCGATGTACTACAATTCAAACTGGAAATATTGAATCGATTGAATCAAGTAGCAGTACTTTAGTAGTTTCCATCCTCTTCGACAGGGTCCACAATGAGCTCATTATACCTATTTCAAATTACCACCTACGTCCACGTTGTGGAATGCATTAAAAGATTGAACATTCAATAGTGCTGATAGGGGGTTTGAAGAACAGGGTATAAAGTTTTTAATTCCCCATAGACATGGGGTATCCTTCGACTAGACGAGTTTTGTGTCTGGTGGGCTTTTGCCCGGCAGTCGTTGTCTGGTTCTTAAATATCGTCTTAAGTTGCGAATAACTTTAATATCGCTATTTAGGAATTTGATGTTAGAATAGAATAGAATAAAACTTTATTGTACACCAAAAATGAAACATAACGGCCTTACAAAACTAATAATGTTATGGTTACAACGGCGGTCTTATCGCTGAGAGCGATATCTTCCAGACAATCTTTGGATGGACATTATGGATGTTAGTTCTTTATCAGCTTCATGTGGCATTTAAGGCGCTGTATACTTAATAGTTTTTGTACTATATTGCTGTAGTGCCACTACATTGTTACCCATATAGAAACGAATTGGAAAATCAGTATTTAACCTCTAGGATTTAACGGACGGACCTTTGCCTTGGGCCTCGCCGTTCCATTTATGGAACGGCTCGAACGAGCAAACTTAAACGCTAATATAAAATAAAGTAAATTTCTAAATCGTTCTGTCAAAATTTACCTCTATGGTCAACTAGTAGTCGATTCAAACAAAATTAATCGTTAGTAATACTAAACGGCACAACATTATTAAAAAAAATATAGAAACTCGTCTATGTCGAATGTCAAACATCAATGGCAACCCGTGTTATTATGTTCGGAAAAATGTTGTTTTTGTGAGATATACGTTGTAAAACTTTGGTAAGTAAATGTATAGTATGTTATAAGTGTATAATGCAACTTTTTAGATAGTCATTCGCTTGAAAAAATAACAAAAAAATTATGATTTGAGCCAACAAAAAATCCTTTGTTGTGAAGTTTGTTAGTCGAAATAAAAAAAAAATATTTGACTCTTGAACCATGTAAAATGGTCTTGGAAACAATAGTAGCAAAGAAAAAATAGTGATAATTCATTATTTCATGTATTCGGGGCATATCTATTCATATTTATTGTTATTTCAAGTATTTTCATGCTTTGAACAGCGGAATTCTAAAATGGCCGATTCTAACAAGAAGTTTGAGTTAGGATCTTATAAGAATAATGTATGTAGGACTCCTAAAAAACACTGTCATTAGATTACTTGTATATTTGTGATGTTAGATATAAATTTTCGTGTAAATTGAATGAGTAGTTTTACCAAACAAAAATAAGCAACGAAAACAGACGTATTTGCTACGACCTCTCTCATATCTATGGGATATGTATAATTCTCAAGTAGTTCTAAAAGAGTTGTTTATTATTAATAAATGGCCCCGTTCATCACAAACCCGACACTGTTTACCGTTTAAGATTAGAGCTAATATAACTCGAGTTATAAGTGTTTATCTTTACGATATCGGATGACTCACGCAATGGCGTAATCAAGGGGCCCCCGAAGGGTTTCACGCGGGGTTTTACTGTTACGCGCGAAAGGATAGTGAGGTTAATACAGTATGCACAAAAAAACAGTCAAACCAAAGACAAGTAACAGTATCCCTTTCACGCATTTTTTTATCCACAGTACCCTAAAACCCGTGAACCCAACTTCGTTCCACCTTATACGTCGCCACACAACTCCACAGCGATAAATCGAAAACACACGAAATCTGAACAATAAATTGCAGACAATATTTTCAGCAACATCGTTCCCGTAAATATCGTTGAAACTATAACTGAGTTCTTCCTGAGTTAGGGATGGCACGTAGTTGCCTTGTTTATTGGACAAAAAAAGAGTTTTCGTAAACATGGTGTTTTGTTTTTGGTCTTTTACGAGTACGTTGTTTTCTTGTACGTTGGATGGAGATTAGGTATGTGCTTTATTTTCTTAAAAAAAAACAATTGGTAATTTGTTACCTTGATGTTTTCAAACACTAGAAAATTGCTTGACTTTCAGTACTTGAGTTACTTACTTTTAATAAATAAGTCATTTGAAAAATTAAAGTTCTTTTGCAAATGCGGGATCCCCAAAAAATACTGAAATATGATGCCCAATTCAGTTATTCTAGCCTTGCCTCAAACATAAACACAAATAGCTCTCTTGCCATTTAAACAAAATGATTATTTATGCCTGAAAATATCTTTCACATGAAAACAAAATTATATCACTAAAATAAACTCCTCTACCTAAACATGAACAGCCCTAAACGACTATGGAGTCGTAAAAACGTATTTTATTCGGAATGGTCAATGCAGTGGCTCCCCAGTGGCCAGTTACATGTCGTTCGAATGTGCTGCCCTCTATACGATCACTCTTTTTACGTGTCGCAACTAGTCACGGCCGACACGTAGGGAAGTACTTTAGGGTGGACATGTCAGCCTTTTTAGGATGTCTAGGGGTTTCAAGTTTGAATTTTGTACTTATAGGTAGTTGTTATATTGTTTCTTTTGAGAGTCTGTGTTAGACAAGCTACTGTTGCTTGCTTGATATACCTTCATCATTATCATTAGCCTATAATGTTCCCACTGCTGGGACACAGGTCTTCTCTCTATAAGAGGGAGTGGGCTGTATCCTCCACGCGGGGCCAGTGCGGGTTGGTAGATGTCACATGTCTTCGAATTTTCAGTTCTAGGACATACCGGTTTCCTTACGATGTTGTCTTTCGCCGTTTTTAAGGGCAGCGGTGATGAAATAAATAAATACCTTCATAGTTAATGTCAAAAAGGATTTTTCTTCTATAATATGAGAATGATTTGATAACTCTAGTGAAAGTTTATTTAGTGGTTGGTCATCATCATAATTAACATAACATGAGAGACCTCCATTTACGATTACAAGTTTTCCCCAAGAACTAAGTAAGTTTTCGCCACAGCGAGCATTCCTATGTTTTAACAGCCAACGGAAACCGCCAGAAACCTTCACCAGGGTATTAATAGCACACCGTATGTAGACCCCCTTGTGGGAGGTATACATACAGCGTGCTTTCCGGTACGCTCATCGGACTTTTGAAAGAATAAAGTGACAAGAAATCGAAATTTCTTGGTTGTTCACTAGGACACACAAAACGTCTTAATGTAAGGTTTCAAAAAACCTTTCCTTTTCTGTTAAATTATGACTTCCTTACAAGAATTCTCAACATAAATCATAACAACAAAGCATAATAATCATTGCGTTAACAGCCAATGCAAGATTTCAATTGAAGACCTTTCTTCCATGTCACTTAAAGTGTCGATAAATACTCCACACGACTTTTGATCTTACAAGTAGAGGTTGAATAGAATTGAAACCCGTCGTATGTGGCCCTAGCATGAACACGCGACGTAAATACGAACGATTTTTTTTCGAAAATACCTCGCGAAAAGAGTATTTCCAATTTTAAAAATCTTTTATCTCACGTCCTGTGATGCGATTTGCAAGCAGCTCCTTCCTCATCATTGTTTCTTTCGGACGAGTATCTATGTATACTACGCTTTCATGTGTTTTCTCTGCTGCAGTCACTGTCGAAAAACGCGTGTCTTTTGACTGAAGTCAGGGATACATTTATTCCGCGCGTTCATAATGGGCCCACAGAATTGAATCTCCGTCAAAGAAGGTCACAGTCACAGTGACATCGACATTTTCAGTTTTATGATCTCCGTAAATGGCTGTCTCCGAAACTGGCTAAGTTTAATCGATTTTGGAACTCTTATATGTTATTTCTGTAGTTTCAGTCCCTCTTTTAAGGTGCACAGTTTTATTGCTTTTATTTTTATCGTTTACTTGGGAATAAAATGAAATTCTTTTAAGAGTTTGTGTGTAATCGTTTTATGATTGTTTGGAAATATGTTTTGTTTTAATAAAACATGCTTTTTTGCAATATTTTTGTTTTTTACCGTGTCTTCAATGTTGATGGACATTTTTGTTGTTAAGTACATTTTTGTAGTAGTATTAATATAATAATATTTAGCTACTGCAATAAGTATATTTCAGTAGCTAAATCTAGTGTTGAAATTGTGAAGTGACAAAAATAACATTTCATTTTGCGTCTATTTGCAAATCAAATCTATTTTGCATAGGCACATATTGCATATTCATCTATCAATGACGTCCCCATCTGAACTGACCTCTCTAACGTCCAAAATAGGGTTCAAAATTGTGGTGATGAGTAACTACATTTAGAAATTCTTCAGTACCCAGCCGTTAAATTGAAGTGCAAACAACATGTTTAGGTGTATTAATAAATTATCAGTCGGCGAGTTTATTTGCTCACACATTTTAGTGTACTTATGTTAATCAAAAAAGAAACTCAGCGTTAAGTTGTCGGTAAACAACGTGAGTGTGTATTTGCTTAGAATTATGTACGCAGTATGTATTGATTAGGTTATTTGTAGGGATGTTATTCTTGGTTTACGCTTCCATTTTTGAAGGTGTTCCAGCCCTAATATTAGCATCTTGAAATAAAGGCTATCTAGAACATTACCTTGTCCAACCTTGTTGAGTTCGACTTCCAGTCTAGGAAGCAGCTAAATACTTACTAATATTTAACATGAAGCGACTGTCTATGTAACCTAAGTCATCATCATTTCGGTCCATAAGACGTCCACTGCTGGACATAGACCTCCCCCAAGTGTCGCCACAATGACATTTTGGGGGGTTTTGCCATAATCGCCACGCTTGGCAGGCGGGTTGGCGATCGCAGTACGGTTGCTACAAAAGCACAGAGAACACTGCTGCCCATTCTCTGGAAAGTCCCTTAGTCGCCTCTTACGACACCCACGGGAAGATATGGGATGGTGCTATTCTTTACGTTCGGCACCATACAGAGCATCTAACCTAAGTGCCTATGGCAAAACTAGACACCAGGCTCTCTTGCTTGATAATGCTAGCTTTTTCTAGACAATATTTAAAAACAGTGATATTGATGCCCATAATTCTAATAACTTCTCTCCTCACTGACTCTCATTCACCAAGTTATTTATAACAACGTAAATTACTGTTAGCATTAATTTCTTAAATGTTATTATTATATTACAGATATGTGTGTTAGTATCTTTATTAACAAGTTTCTAAGCCATTATAAATAATGAATCTTATAATGACTCAAGTCGATCAGATAACTTTCCTAAAGGATACAGGATGACAAGCAGCTGACAGCAGGTTCTTGCTTTATTTCACCCATCAATATGGATATTAATTAAGTACAGCTTAGCTGATATATTGTAATCCAACTGGATATGTGGAAGTTTCTACATCAAGGAGTCAGATGCGTCACAAAGGTCTAGAAGCGTCAACAAAATTAACTTTGTTTAATCAAGTCCTAAAAATACAGAAGGCAGCACACAAAACTTCACAAGAATTTCTATATTTACCACCAAAAACCAGACAAAAGCAACAAAAATGGTAGCAGCAAACACGGACAATTTAAACCCTTCATCGAATTACAAAAGTGATTAGAGGAGCGGCATAAATAAATAAATATTTATTTCTCTTCGCCGACGTCAACCAACGTCGATCTTTAGCGTGGACACGTTAAAATCGCGTTTGCCTTCGCTTTACACACGTTCCCAGAAGGACTATCTGTCAATACGACATTCGAAAAATCGAATGTCAAATTAGTTGGACAAACCGTTCGGGTCCAGTCGGCTCGTTTCGTACGTCACGAAGCAAAAGGAGCAAAAGGGATTGGTCGATTTAGTATTAGCTCGCTAATGCGTATAGGACGACAAAGATACCGACGACACACAAACCTCGTATTTCGGTTCCGTGACATTTTCACTTGTATCAATATATTTTTACTATTTGTACATATTGATATTTCTTGTATGAGACAGTTCGATAATTTATTGAGTAAATACGCGGTGGTTTTCAAATGGAGTCTTGGAAAAATATTTTTAGTCAGTATCATCTAAATAGATTGTTTGTACTAAAAAAGATAAAGCCCAACTGATTTTCATGGTAATCCGGGAGTAGTTAAAATAGTGTACTAACTTGTTATCTTTTCTTTATGTTAGTTTTGTCGAGCTAACAAACAAAACAATTTGTTTTTAGACACGCTAAGTTTCGGTGTTATCTAGATGAGACTAACACTTAAAGCCATTGTAATGAAATGTTCTTATTATTAGAAGTGTTTGCGTAGAGAATTCAAATGCAAAAAAAATAAAAATAAATGCAGAAATAGGTGACAGTCCAATAGAATCCATGTTTTGTACTTTCGTGTACACGGGAGTCAGTTTAGTTGTCATTGCAATGAAAATGATGAATTCGTGAATGGCATTGATAAAAAACTTTTACACTCTAAAGGAAACTTAACCACTATTTGATTAATAAATGAAACAGATACAATGTTTTGTTTGTAAAGAAAACTGTAACAATCAGAAGACTCATACAGGGGTATAATTTTATCAATCTCAATCGAAATCCTTTACAAAATAACAGTGAAAGTGGTCAGAAAATAAATCGGGATACTTGTCTCAAATAACACGATGAGAACCAGAGCCGGGTATCGGCCGGGTAGCCGGGTAGCGGGTAAATTGGATCGGCATCGTGGACTCGATCGCGGGGATTATCCGGCCATCGTTACGGAGCAACGTTAACGCTCGCCGCTTCTGATTGTCTCTTTACTCTGTGTGCACTGTGGGGCCAAGAGATGTTGATGTCAAAATAGTTTATTAATGCAAATTTCTGTGATAATAGGTATTATTACTATTTACCGCTATGTTCCTTGGCTGTGTTGCCTACTGTATGAAGTTGCAAGTCAAAACTTCAACAACTAGAGCTTGACACTTCAAAGCATTTTTTACCTAATCGTTAATCGCTTTTTTTCAAGGGGGATAGGAAGAAACTACAGAACGCCTTCTGCTACAAATCCTTACATACTCCTTTTGCTTCGTCCATCATTCATCATCATCATCATTTCAGCCCAAAAGACGTCCACTGCTGGACATAGGCCTCCCCCAAGAAGGGGGGTTTTGCCATAATCGCCACGCTTGGTAGGCGGGTTGGCGATCGCAGTGCGGTTGTTACAAAAGCACAGAGAACGCTGCTAACTATTCTCTGGTAAATCCCTTAGTCGCCTCTTACGACACCCATGGGAAAATATGGGATGCTGCTATTCTTTACGCCCGACACCACACAGATGCTTCGTCCAAGTTTATGCAAATACGCACACCAATTGCGGGAGAAAAGAACAAATCTAGAATTTTCACCAAAAAAACGCAAAATATTGTAAAAAAAAACACTGTTTTTACAATAGTTTGCCCTCTGTGTAGTCCCCGCCCACAAGTTCAGCTGGCTATCGCAGATCTAAGCTCGTTTGTAACGACGTCTCGCGCTCGACGACTCCGACGTAACGACTCGATCCTGCTTTTTATTTCTTTGCCCACCTGGTTTTTGCCGAGTGCCCACTGTGCATTTCAGTGATGTCGATTTTTTGGATATTTTATTGATGTATTCTGTTAAACTACTATGTAATTTGATTTAAAAAAAGTCAGGTTTTTGTATACTTTTCACAATCGTTTCTGCTAACTTGGAAAAGGCGTGTTTAATTCCAAGTATTTAGCTGTGTTATTAAGTTAAGAAAACCAAAGATATATTTTTATTTAATGAAATACGTAATTTTCCATAGTGACGGAAATAACGTCACAGTTATGAAATAAATTTAGTAAACATTTTAGTCACACGACATGCTAACAAATAAAACTATCAACTCTATATTTGGGACACGCTAATCACCACAAATCACGATAAAAATTAAGCATATTTTAGCAAGAGCAGTCACCTAGAAACGTGCTAACAGACGGACAAACAGACCATCAAACATGATAACTGATAGCTGTCCGACTTGAGATGCTAATTATGGATGTAACTGCGTTTTAGCAGTTTGATTAACGAGGTTGGAGGCACGGTTTCATTATTCTGATTGTAACTCACAATCAAAATAATGGAATTAGATGTAATTTACAGTCACATAGACCAAAGTAGTATCATCATCATCTGCCTAGCCTTTTCCCAAACTATCTTGGGGCCGGAGTACCAGTATTTTACATGTAGCGACTGCCTATCTGACCTCCACAACCCAGTAACTGGGTAATACGATACCCCTTGGTAAGACTGGATGTCAGACTTTTAGTTTCTGACTACTCAAAAGAAGTATGATGATATTTAAAAAAGTTTATTAAACGCAAGTAAAAGATGATGATGTAACGAGTGAAAAGGACTGAAACTCAGACGTAAAGACTTTGAAAAGACTGCCCGCCATTAGAAAAACTCTCTAAACTTTGATGACAGGAAGTCAAAGACACAAGATAGTGTTATTTGAAATCAGAATATACTGACAGAGAAAGAAATAAGAAAGGATATTATTAAGGGATATACGTCTTTCGCTATCAGATGAAATAAAAAAAAACAATAAATACGCAAGTAATTCTGTCTATGTAATGTGTTTAGGAAGGGATTAAACGGTAAAAAGGTAGTACGTCATACAATCCTCTATTAGTTGACAACGCATAGATGTCACAACCTACACTCAATTACGATTAATTTACCTCCATTACTTTGTCACAGCCAATGCTTCACACATTATCAAGTCCGACCACACAAGAGAAATCCGAATTTCAAAAGCTCTCAACAAGTCTTGTAAATAACGTACGGATGCTAATACCACCAAAATTGATATAACTATCGTTGGTATGAAACATCAAATACAGAAGGCACGAGTGGAAATAGCTGAGTAATAACGATAATTGATTTGGCCAATTTTCGAAACGTATGTTTTATTTGAGCAAACAGAATGAAGAAGGTAACGTTTGTTGACATACTTAGTGATTTTAGTAGTTATGGTGAGGTTGAGGCAAAAGTAGAAAAGTTAGATGGGAATGATTTCAATGATATGGAAGAAGAAAAACAATTCAAAGATGTTGATGAGTTGATGCACGAACAACGTCCAATTTGTTTATATCCTACCAAGGGTTATCGTGTAAACCAGTCATTTTGTTGTCGAGGATAAGTAGTTAGTCTAGAAGCCGAGACCAGCAAAGTTGGAAACAGGCAGATGATGACTGACTTGACGATGGTGATAAAAATCGAATGAAACAAATAAAAGCATGACATAACGTCATTCCTGCAATCCCAGGCTAGGCAGAAGTGTGCTTAATATAATAAACCTACATTTCGCCAGTTTTGCTTATGTCCCATGTAATATGGGGCGAGTCATTGACTATCAACTGGGCACAAGTCCTGGTTCCATGCTGCTGTTAAGCAATTCAAACAACAACCTTTGAAAAATTAAGAGCTAATATCCTAAGTAACAAGTTAAACGTTATGCAGAGTCTTAGGAGACAATCTATTTAAGTTACTCGTTTCCACCCCGCCTCTGTTCTTAGTAAGATTTACGTGGCTTTTAACTTGACTTTAGTTGAGATTATCAGTCCAAGGGCGCTCTCTCGTTGACCCTGGCTGAACTTAGCCAATAATTATACTTTAAAAGCTCAGATTACTACAATTCTGAATTTATGTTGTCTCGGTATAGTTTTGAGTTGGTCTAAGGACTAAGTTGTTTATAATATTCATGATATTATCTAAAATGCATGCAGTATTTAAGCGTCTTACAAAATGCTCATAAAGTTGCAACGTAAAGAGATCTTTTAATTCTACATAATGATGGAAGACAGGTATCTCTTTTTACTCTCTAGTTTTTGCTGAATATAGTTCTGTGATAAAAACCCAGTTTATTTCTACCTTTGATGTCAAAGCGAATTCACCATTTACAAAAACAAACAAAAATACGGCCGGCGCAGACGTACTAAATCTAAATACTGTAATCAATCAACCCTTACCGTTTCACTTATCCGAGCTGTCCACATGTAAGAGAAATTCGTTCACCGTTTACAAAACCCGAAAGAAATCAAGCGATCGATCAATTAAAGTAAAACAACTTATCATTCGAACCGAAAGAACCACGAATCCATTATACAAGGGCATTAACAAACAAATGTTCACACTTAACCTTTCTTTCTGGCTTGCGATATACATCTCTCGACGAAGCCTCATTATTACTGACCAGCAAACTTACAAAAACAGTCCTTTAAATTCTTCTTCCCTCAACATAAGGATCAAAACCACCTGCCTCGTAGGTAAATGGAACATAGCCGAGGCTCTTAACACAAGGGGGGTATCTCAGGTGTCGTGGAAAACTTAATTTATGTTAAACTCGTCTGCGCCGCGATTATTTAACTGGCGGCGATGGAACGATAAGGAAGATTAATTGGGCTGGGCGTCGGATAAAAAATGCGAGGACAAGCAACCCGTGTGGTTCCGTCCGCCGAAATAACGATACGAACAAAGGCGGTTCTGGGAGTTTTATTTATGGAAACACGTCGGACAAGACGAAGACTCCCATTTAGGCTGTATAAATTGGGTAATGCCGACTACTTATTAGGGAAAAGTCTTTTCAATAAAGTCTCTTTTATGGTTTATCTTGATTACATTTACGTTGTTAGTCAACCACTTTTTATATTAGTTTCAAAAAAGTAATTAATCTTTATTTATGATAGCTTTTTCCAACTATTATATGTTGGGGTCGGCTTGTCTAATCGGTTCCAGCTAAGTACCAGTATTTTACTTGGAGCGACTACATATCTGAACTCCACTACTAAGACAGACTGCTAGAGTTTCGAACTTCTGACTCGCCAACTGTCAAAGATTTACAATGACAGCCGAGATCAACGGAATCGATGAATCATAATTATTAATATTGAATTGTGTCAACAAAACAATATTTACCTTTATCCATGACCTACAGCAATAACCAGTTCATTGATCTAAAATTACATCAACAGCGGATAAGTTAAATAAAAGTATTCATAACACAGCTTACCGATAAACAGTACATAATTATTTGCAACATCATCCATCATTTAGTATAGATCTTACTTTCAATAACGATGTGTAAAACCATTCGTGCAATTAATTCAAATATAAGTGGAATAAAAAACTCTGGAAGCCGATCAAATTTACCCTAACCAAATTAATGTCTCTAAGAATAAATCCCAAAGTACTCAAAAATCATGTAAAAGCTTCCGAAATAATAGCAGATTCAATTAAATTAACAATGGATAGTGGTAGAAGAAGCAGCAGTTCTGAGAATTTAGTTGATAGTGACTTTGAAGATGACTATGTGGTTAAATCTATTGGTGCATTTGGTGTTTGGCAAGCTACAGTTTGCGGTATAGCAGCTTTAGTGAGAGCAGCAGCAATATGGAACATGCTTTCAATAATCTTCTTGACTCCCACAACAGTGTTCGTATGCATTAAATTCGGAGATAATGCTACAACCAAAGCCGAAAATTCAACTTGTTACAATAATTGTGTAGAATATAAGTATTATGAAGATGTGTTTGAAAAGACTTTGATCTCGGAATTTGGACTGATTTGTGAAGATGCATGGAAAGCCAGCTTTACACAGTCAATGCTGATGTTTGGATTTTTAGTTGGAGTTTCACTGTTTGGTTGGATCTCTGATAGGTAAAATACATTTTTTATTTTTTCAAATTATCATCCTTTCCAATTTATGTGTCATAAAAATTATTATGTTTCAGATTTGGTCGATGAGTTGGATTAATAACATAAAAATTATTATGTTTCAGATTTGGTCGACGAGTTGGATTAATAATATCATCTGCACTCAACATCATATTCATGTTAGCCGCACCATTTTCTCCAAGCTACTGGATATTCAACGCCATTCGATTTTTCATAGGAATGGCCTCAGGTGGCACTATGATAATCAGTCTAGTATTTATCATAGAAATTGTTGGACCACAGCATAGGGAAGCTGCAGGCAGTCTAGCAATCATTCCTGATGGACTGGCCCAAGCACTGTTATCTGTATTTGCCTACTTCTCTGTTGATTGGAGAATGTACCTTTTGGAATATGCTGTGGCCTCAGTTTTTATTTACGTATTTATTATATGCCTGCCTGAGTCACCTAGATGGTTGATGTCGAAAGGAAATGGAGAAAAAGCACTTGAGGTTATGACGAAAGCTGCCAAGAGGTGAGAAATAATTATTTTAGTCATTGTCATTAGTGTACACACTTAGAAATCTGTAGACTTTGTGGAATGTTTCACAGTTGGTTTTTATTTTAGGAACAAATTAAACACGGCAACCATACGAGAGAATATTGCTATGGCACTGGACGAAATGATGGTCAATGACAAAGAGATACGCAAGTCAACATACCTGGATCTATTCAGAACTAAACACATGGCGTTTAAAACGATATCTTCAATCATAATTTGGATGTCAGCTGGAGCTTGCTATTTTGGCATAAACCAATATATAACTTTTATTGGATCTAATGTTTTTATCACTGTGATATTATTAGGATCTATTCAGGTTAGTCCAGTAGATTGTTATGGATAAAGGTAGTAGTAATCACTACCGAAATATAGGTATTTTTATATCAAACAAGAAGGCGTACCAGCTCATAATTCTATCGTATTCTTTTGTTTTCAGATCCCAACATGTCTTTTAGCAATGATGCTGAACAAAACCTTTGGAAGAAAGGTATCCACAGTTGGAACTTTAACTTTTATCGGTATCACAATGACCATCCTCATGTTTGTACCACCAGGCCACACCGGGTGCACCATTCTAGGCATCATAGGCTTCGCAGCCACTTGTACCACATTCGGCGTCCTGTGTGTCTATGTTTCCGAATTGTTTCCTACTCCATTGCGTACTATGGCCTACGGGTTAAGCTCAGCTGGTGCTAAAATAGGAGCAATGGTTGCACCATTTATAGCTACTGTCAATCCTCACTGGATACCATCGTTAATATTTGCAGTTCTACCGTTCATTGCTTCAGTGTTTTGTGTTTTATTGCCAGAAACTAAAGGAAGGAAATTGCAGGATACTATGTAAAATAATATTATTCTAATTTATAATTACTTGTTGTGAATATTAAAAGGAGGAGACGGTGTCAAGGTTTGGCCGTATTTTGTGGGATAATAATATTCGTGTGTAGGACTT
Source organism: Cerastis rubricosa (assembly GCA_949152445.1). Lineage (NCBI taxonomy): Eukaryota > Metazoa > Arthropoda > Insecta > Lepidoptera > Noctuidae > Cerastis > Cerastis rubricosa. Next base: position 22,239,860 of record OX424532.1, read on the forward strand.
TACGACTGTCTGAGAAACATCTTATAGCAGTACTATTAAGATAACTTTGTTCGTTTCAAAATATCGCGAAGATTTATTTGATAAACATGATTTATCCTAAAAACGTGACCAAAGTTTGTGATTTAGAAATAAATTGAACTTAACTATCACGAAAGTTATCACAATTTGTATAATAAATACATTCAATAACTTCATGACATAGATAATAGTTCAGAAAGACCATTTAGTAGCTACAATGTAAATTAATAAGTAATTGTAATTTACATGGAGTGACTAACTTCAACAACCCAGTAACTGGGTAAAACGATATTTATTTATTTATTTAAACTTCATGGTACATAGGCGGACTTAATGCCACTAGACATTCTCTACCACTGGGTTAAATATGACAACATTTTGATAGGGTGCAAAATAATATCAAATTATTTTCGAAAATTTAAATATTTACATAGATATTAATACACAAATAGACATAAAATAGACTAATAAATATTTAAATTAAAACCATACCCCTCGGTAAGACTGGTAGCCAGACTTTGGGTTTGTGACTACGAAAAAAAACATTAAATATCGGTCGATAGAAGCTCCCGAACATTATCCAACCTATAACTGGTTTGACCTAAGGTAATCTGACAGTCATTGACACTTTTAATAAGTGTATTTGCTTCTACTCCACTTCTATCTAATTTATCTGCAATACTTTCAAGTTTATCATCTCAGACTTGTGAATCTTCTGTTATATTGTTTTCTTTATTTCGTGCCAGTAATGGCCGTTGACACTCATATTTAAGATAAACTTGTCCGCCGCAAGGTTGCCTCGTAATTTGTAAATAGGTGATAATAACACTGATAACATTGGATGCACTGATCTGAATTGTGGACGTAAATAAATTGTTATGTACTTGATCGATACACGATTTACGATGCCGAACTTACATAAAGGAATGCTGATAACTATTATTAGGTATAAATTTATGTCATGTGAATAAAACACTTGTCTGTAGTTCTAGAAAAGCTGTACAGCCAACAACAAAAATCAATGTTAATTTTACAGAAGTTTGGATGGTGACTTAAAAGTTGTCACTTTTAGTGGTCAAAAATTAGTATTACCTTTCTAAGTGCGAGACCACACTATACGCGCGGTGTCGGAGGCCTGTAGCGGGGGCCTGTGGCGAGCGCGACGGCGCGCGGCGTGCGTTGGCCACAGTGACGAGCGGGCTGTTGTAACGTTGTCCAGTTAGAAAAACAATATTATTTTGTATTGAATGTCCTATTAAGGACACAAAAAAAAAGATGTAAGGTTAAACTACATAGCCACCCAACTTTCCCATAAAACATGAACCTACCAACACCATAGAAGTACCAGAGCCAACCATTAATAATGGCGTAAATAATTCAAGAAATAGCCATAATAGCGACAATTAGCCCCGGGCTGGCTTCTCCCATAAACTGATGGTGTTTGTGGTTTATGGGCCATAGACACGCGATGTGCCCGTAAGGATGCGCTTGGGCAATGTGGGCTTACAGTAATTAATTGTGGGAGATACCATATCGGGCTGCGTGGCTATTTTATGTGGTGTTGCTGAAATTAGGGGGGAGTGTGAGCGGTTTGTGAGTGAAATATTGTTTTTTCTTAGTTGTTTGTTGCTGGACGAAGAATTTACCAACATGATGATTTATTCATTACAGACAAATGTCGTGATTATGTTTGTAACGATGCAATCCGATCTTTAATTTTTACTTCAATTTTTTGCCTGTATTTCACAATGGGAGGAGCTCAAGGCTTAATAATTATAGCCGCATGGGTCGATCTTTAAGGTTAAGCCCTGCTTGCCGAGGTTGGTCCGTGGATGGGTGACCATAATTACATACCGAGTTTCCTCCGTGCCTCGGAAAGCACGTTAAGACGTTGGTCCCGGCTGTCATTTGCAGATCTTTGACAGTGGTTCCGAGTAGTCAGAAGCCAAAAGTCTGACATCTAGTCTCTCTAAGGGGTATCGTATTACCCAGTTAAGTACTGGGTTGTGGAGGTCAGATAGGTAGTCGCTTCATGTAAAATACTGGTACTCAGCTGCATCTGGTTAGACTGGAAGCGACCCCAACATAGTTTGGGAAAAGGCTAGGCAGATGATGTATGAACTTCTTTAGTTCATGCATCGACATTTCACTAGTTATGTTCAAGTGTGATAGGGGGCGAGCCTATTGCCATCAACCACCCAATAACCTAATCCAGAGTCTTGGCTGTTACTGACAAATTCCTGATGAACAAAACCTCTTCTGATCTCTTTATCTGACCTGCGGAAATCGTGCCCAGAATTACATACTCAGAAGAAGGTCAATCTGGCATTTTATTCAACAGTTATTTTTACGTCACAGAAATTACAAACACTTAAACAAATACTCTTAATAGAGGATACTTGAATTGAATAACATGTCAGATTTAAAACATAGCAATGTTTTTCCAAAACATTTCAATGAGTGCACACTGGCGACAAAAAACGCGACATATTTCATAATATGCAAAGAAGGATCGTCCGACATGCGACAATAAACGACACGGCTACGTAGCGTTATTGTAAATGCCGTTGCTCGCATAAATTTTGCTTTTGAAACGTCGAAATATTGATCATGGGAATGTAGACTTGCGACAAAAACTACTGAGTCGTGCAATTTAATGGCAACCGCAAAAAGTAAGCTGGTAAACATGGAGGGATGTAGTGGGAGGGTTGGGGGACCTGTACTTACCAGTAGGTAAATACAGGTCCCCCACCCCAACCCCCCACCTTCACATTCCTAGATCAGAGAGTACTTAGGTATCAGTGCGCCAAAATAGTCGCAAGCTTGCAACCTCAGCAACATATCTCATCGAACAGATGAAAAACGAGCGAGCTGCCAATTACACTAAAAAATGTCCATAGGCGCCAATTAAAATGATTTACATATCAATAAATCGACGCCATGTTGGTCGTTGCGAGTTTTTCTACGATATCGCGTAGCTCGCAGTGGGTCGCGGCAAGAATTATTTGCTGGTACGGACAATGGATTTTATTCCTTATTGTGTTGTGTATTTTTGGTGGTTTTTTTTAAGTGGGAATTAAAAAGTGTGTTGTTTATTTTATTAAAGTATCTGATGAAGCTTTGACAATAGTGGCAATCGCTTTCAATGCGGTTATTACTTCTATAGCGGCTTTCAAATCAATTTACATACTTTTTGGCAGCCAATGTCAATTTAATATTTGTTTAATGGTTCTATCTGTAGGAACGCCACTAACTTTTTATTACCCTTTTGCTTGCTTAAATTTTATGGGTGAAATTGAATATAGGAAAAGGATGTGTGTGTGTATAAAATACCTCCTTTTATTTATATCATGTTTTAAATAAGTTCTAACTTAATTTGCTTTACTTTGTCATTTTGTATATTTTAATATGTGTAATAATTGTCATTTTAATTTTAGTTACTGTAATTGGTGGTAAACCGTTGTTATTAAATAAATAAATAGGTAGTTTGTAAACAGCAAGCAACCTATTTATCTGATTACGTCTTAATTTTCTCATAAAGAAGTAGTTTACAAATTTTGGTCAACATGTTTAACAAGAGAGAAGCGACGATTTATGATACCTATAGCTGTAATTGACTTGGCAATTATTATGATATGAAGTTGGTACAGTTTATGCAGTGAGACTGTTGATTCAGAGTTGATGAATTATGTAGTCTAAGACAAGACAACTTCCGCATGCAACAAAACAATGAAATAAAATAAAGAAACAAACATTACAGACGATGTCGCATGTGACAAGTCAAATTTGACCTAATGAGCGTCATTGTTGACAAAACATCGCATGTCAAAAAGCAATATAAATCAACCGACAGCATACATTTACCATAAATCACAAACGCCACACAATGAATACTGTACCTCAGATTCTACAGCATACAGTTGAGATTCAATTGCAGAATTTTCATGATTTATAATCTTAAAAGTACAGTCGTCAAATAAAATAGTATAATTAAAGGCAATGTAGGTATATTATCGTGATGAGACAGGGACGATGTAATGAAAGAGATTATTACTATTGCCATCTGTCTAATGATAATAGACATATGAAAAAGTTAACCCTGAGTATATTATAAATGGCGTCTAGTCATTTGGGTTTTATTATTTTTGATGGAAATTAAGGAGTAATCAACTCTTGTCAACTGATTGGCACTGTAAATTCGTTTATAACATGCATCTGAATTATGGAGTAATAGGAGCCAACGTAATCATAATATAATCCAAATGTTAAATTCATGTAATAAACTATGAATGCAGCAGTTTTTACCTTTTCCAATGCAAGGGAACCAATAGTTAGTTCCGCTACACAGAAATAATTAAAACAAACTAAGTCAATACCTTTTTTCCTCAACTGTACAACATACTTACACATCCGACCAGTTTTATTGATACAACATTTAACACAAATCACTTGTTGATTGAACGTGCGTGCTTTACACTGCTGCGTTGCAATTAATCGTGCGTCGCAACTTGTTTACACGACTTTGAGTGCACGCGAGTGTACGATACACTTTACGTTCGACGTTTGACGTTTTTATGTCGATAATGGGTGCGTTATAGTGGTCAGCAGTTTATTTTAATTAATACGCCATAAATATTGTTTGAAATGGAATGGAAAAGTTATTTAATGTAGGTGCTTGCTGCGTTGGAAGTTGTAAAACTTTCAAGGTACCTATTAGGTTTAGAGCCATTTAAAAATATAAAATAAATAATAATGTCTAGAGAAAGTACAATTGTTATCGTTTAGCAACTTAAGTTTATTGGTTAGCAACTTAGATTTATCGTTAAGCAAAGAAACTCATATGTAGCTAATATCTTAAAGTCATAAAAGGTTTTTATTCTTTCAGTTAATATTTAATTATTATAATTAAGTCTTTTTTTAGATGTAATGGAACAATAATTTCGTGTAGGAGCTCGCTGCATGGGAAGTTGTCAGATGTATTAAGATTATAACCTTAAGAAATATTGTGTTTAGAGAAAGTAAATATGCTTTCTCTTAATAGTGACTTGATTTAGTTGGATAGTTTAGGGTCATAATGATAAAGACATTGACTTAAATGAATTTTTTGGTAAACATTTACTGTAAGTATTTCAAGAAATTATATAACAAAAACTGGCAGATCTGGTTTTAATTTTGGCCACGTACACCTTGCTCTGTATGGTGTCGGACGTAAAGAATAGCACCATCCCATATCTTCCCGTGGGTGTCGTAAGAGGCGACTAAGGGACTTGCCAGAGAATGGGCAGCAGCGTTCTCTGTGCTTTTGTAACAACCGTACTACGATCGCCAACCCGCCTGCCAAGCGGCGTTGGGGGAGGCCTATGTCCAGCAGTGGACGTGTTTCGGCTGACATGATGATGATGATGACACCTTGCAAGTAAGAACTAATAATAATATATATATAATATATATTGTAGACTACATAGATTCGGTGTTAAAAAATACACAGGAAAAATTATTTATTTCCTTTTCGCTCTCTGTTGTAAGAGTCAATCTAATCATATGATGGGATATACCTAACTCACAAATCACCCACATTATGTCCCAATACCGCCATAAATTAAAATTTATGGCCTTAATTTCGTAAAACACTTTATAAGTCGATTAATTATTCGTTGATTAAACACAGGCAGTCGTAAAAAGAATCGATATAATGACAATATCATTAACATACGGGATTCGAATGACATTATTAGTATTCAACATGTGTATGATAATGTCCAAACTTTGCATTGCCTCCTACGGTTAGTGGATCTTGCGAGATGAATAGGGGTCTTGCTGAAAATTTTCAAAAAATACATCGTTGTTTTCGTCGTCTCTCCTTTCATTTTTTACACGATGCACGACGTTAAAAATCAAACACTAGGTATATTTTAGCCTAGTTTTTTATAAAATAGCTTCTCTTTTTATACAAGAGATCAAAATAGAGAGCTAGACAAATGGTTGGTGACTTTATCAGAAGAAAACCACGTACAATTTTCACACTTTTTATTAGCCTCATGGGATCTATGTATACCCATATCCTATATCTTTCTTAACGAATAAGCATTAGGACTCGTTATATGTATTTCTACAGTTCGTGACAAAAAAACACAGCATACGAAATTTATTTTATTATTTATTATTTCTGCAAACTAACTAATACACACTTACCCACATCCACCGTCCACGTCCCAGTTCGAACCGCATAAACTTAACATAAATAACATTGGCGAAATCGATTGCTAATTAAAACCAAACATATTTTAACGACCGCGTCAATAAATTTATAACAATCATAATTTATTGGCAGTCAACTTTTTATGTCGGCTTTTGAATATTAATGGGACGTTATTTATTATCCGCTTAACGCTTGATATAACATGTTTTTTTATTAATATTATAATATTAAATACAAGTTTTATTGAGTTTTCAGATTAGCCTCTGTTAGAGCGTTAGGTAGGTATCATATCGCACTGACGTTTTGCCAACGTGCATCCAGCGATTTTCGAACGTGTTTTCCGGTGGGTAAGAAGCGAGCTAGCTGCGATGCATCTATTTCTCCACGATCTCACAATATAGTACATAAACGACCAACAACAAACCAGACTTACTTATGGGTACCGTTTTATACAGTTATTGGGTTCTCGAGGTCAGATCCGCAGTGTGATCTAGCTGCATTCAGTTAGATTAGAAGCCGACCCTGACACACAGTTAGAAAAGGCTAGTCAGATGATGTGTTTGTCTCGCTTTCTCTTGTACATCCACTAAATTAATCAGTCTTATTACGCAAATGTGACGAAGACGTGGCGCACAAGCCGCGTATTGGGTACGCACACGCAGCGACAATGTTTTAAAATCGCCTCGCTTGAACCACAAATAGCCAGTGTGATATGGCTCTTATTTTGTAGGGATTAGGAGCGGTAGTTTTTAAAACATTTTATTATTAAAGGTGGAAGTCAAAATTATTGTTTTTTTCTGAGAGTAAGTCAAGAAACTAGATGCATTTGGTTTTTAATTGATTAGTCTTTGAAATTTTTGGGATTATTCACAAACGCTGCTTATAATTCAGAGACGTTTAAACGTCAATAAGCTGGTTAAGCAGATTTTGTTCATCACATAACTTCAAGAAATAAACGTCAACGTTAAAAAACTTACTATTCTCTTTTTGATGCGTTTAGTTTACGGACTCTGTGAAGGATAGTGTGCAATAACCTACCATGCGAACCCAGTTCCGTAGATGTCACACAACGTTGAAAAACGTACGAACGTGAAAGTTTTGGTTGTTTTGCCGGTTTTTTCACTATGCTTATCTTAATCGTTTTTAGAGCTCGGATTATTAAATCCAAGCCTAGGTTCGAACCCACAACGTGAAGTCCGTTTCCACTGCTCACTGCTTCCTAGACTCAACTCAAAAGATTTCCTTTTTCAACAAACTACCTTCAGTGACGTAACTCCTTCCGTCCCTCCGATCCCCAGTATAATTGCCAACCATACCACATTTGTACGATACAATCTCCCTTCCTGCCCCCAGATCAACATTGTATGTAAATACTTGTAGATCGTGTGATAACATTGATAGTACATCATGTTCTTAGTTACATGTTAATGTTGTTATCAAGTGTTTAAGCTATTCGTTGATTGTCGTTGTAAATGGTCATTGTTTGATGATCTGATATGTTCTGGAGATGGTTTGATAGTAGACGGCATTATCGTTGGAGTGAGATGTGTTTATATTATTTCGAAATTGATTTAATGGGTCATTTTAAATGGTTCGAAGTGTAAACTTTTTTAAATTAACTCTGAAAAAAAAATGTTTTAGAAAGTTGGATTGTCAATGGTCCGGAATAAGTATAATAATAGAAAAATAATTATGTCGATAGGTAATAATATATAATATAGATAATATTTATTTAGATAAACTTGCAATTATTAAAATAATAATTGCAAGTTTATTTACAGGTCAGGCAATTAACTTGTAAACTATTGCAATCCACTATTGGCCAAGTTAGATGCCTAAAGACCATCATTTAGATTACGACATACGACACAATCTGATCTGAACAATAGGTACAAAAAAAAACGTATTCCATATTTATATTTTATATTGAGTTTTACAGTAAAACGTGAGTTTCCATCCCAAAAAAATCCAGCTAAAGCTTTTGCGTAGAGTTTCTTAGTATGATGTACAGAATGCTTGGTTAAAGCCTTCATAAAAGGTCCGTTTACACCTTGTAGCTCATAATGTGGTGTGACCAAAACATAAGTTCATTTAGAACACGCAAGATGAAGCAACGAAATTTGATCCTTAAAGTATACTTATTCCGGACCATTGACAAATGGTCCGGAATAAGTATACTTTAAGGTTATTTATTACAGCTAAACCTTGATTATAGAAGAGTGGGATGTTTTTAAGGGCTAAATTATAATTTGGTCATCATCAATGCAAAAACATAGAAATATTTTTTTGTAAATTCTTTGCACTAACTTTGTAGTCAGACTTTTAATGGTACGTGAATAACCAAAGAAAAATCATACGTTTTATGACCCAAGAGAGACCTACCCAGAATAGTCTGATTTAGAGTCCTCGCAGACTGCAACAACATAATAATTCAACAAGATTTCCATTTCAGATTAATTAAACACACTCGTCCCACATTACCTTTAATTCCCACCATAAAATAGAAAACGAACACGAAAATTATGTAAATAAATAAACAAACTACCAAAAAATACCAATCGATATCATAATTATTACATCTGTTTTGATAATTAACATTTAAACGAGTATTGTGTAGTGTTGGCCGATCCGATTCGATACTTAACACTTTACAGTATCGATATAATTATCAGGTTGCGATACTACGATAAATTAGATCCATACCTACAAACCAATACAATAAATGCTTGGATCGAAACAATGATCGAAAAAATCAGAAACAATGAATCGAGTTGTACAACATTGTTTAAATTGCATGATCAGAAATTTCAAAAGCATACAAAAACAGATCTCAAAAAATTACAAAAGAATTCGTAATTTTGCCCAAAAAAATTAGAGGCATTAATAAGTATGATACGATACTATAAGTACCGTGCATCCCAGAGGACGGTACGCTTAGGTATTTGAGGAATCGGATCGAAGCCATTCGATACAAAGCTGCGATCCGGATCGATGCAAAGTATCGAAAAAAATACTAGTAGGTATTGCACATCCCTAGTGTCGTAGCCATAATTAATGAATTATAATGGTGCAAACACTTTTGACTAACGAACTGAATAGCAATAATCTATTCGAGTAATTTATTACCGTATATAAAAGACGGTGATTTGATTAGATATAATCGCATTATTCATAATATGGAATTTGCATTTTATATGCATATCTGAATTAAGGAAAGACGTGTGCTTTGAAAACACTATTAAAAGTCAATGGTGTTATGTAGGTATTACCTACTTAAGTCGTAGTAAATAAATATAATAATAATTATGTCGATAGGTACTTCGTACAGGTAATATTTATTTAAATAAACTTGCAATTATTATTTTACAGGCAATTAACTTGTAATCTATTGCAATCCACTTTTGGCCAAGTCAAGTCAGATGGTCTAAAGACCATCATTTAGGTTACGACATTCGACACAATCTGAAGAAATACCTCAACAATAGGTACAAAAAAAAAACGTATTCCATGTCCATATTTTCCTCTTCTTAATTTTTTTCTTTTTTTCTGGCCTTCTCTCAAACTTTCTGTAAATCCAACCAGTAGGCAACCCTTAGTCACAAACCTATCAAAACTATAACCTCTTTATTTCAAATTCAACTCTTTGATCAAAGATCCGGCAAGCTTTAAGGTGTCGAAACAGCATCGCAGATTTAACGTCCGTCTCCGGATGCGATGCTCACAGAGATTACCTCTGCGTCCATGAAAAGTTACAGATGAGATAACAATTTCAACATACGAAGGTAGGATCTGGGATGTGCTGGTGACTGCTTTTTGTTTTAGTCTTTGGGTTTTACAACTTGAATAGCCGAAAAAGGAAACGTTACCCACCTTCTGACACAAGTAATGATTTTTATGTGTTCAAACCAGTAATTAAAAGTTTTTAATTTGTTAAGAGGCAATGAAATGCGTGTGAATTGATTCAGAAATTAAACTTTTAAGTCCTTTTTCTTAGAAGCGATAATGACCTCATTTTTTAATATTGAGGCTGCTTATACCATCACTAGCTCTCCGGCGCAACTTCGTTTGCGTCACATTTTCCCCGTTTTCGCAATATTTCTCATTGTTGCTCCACTCCTATTAGTCGTAGCGTGATGATATATAGCCTATAGCCTTCCTCGATAAATGGGCTATCTAACACTGAAAGAATTTTTCAAATCAGACTAGTAGTTGCCTATTCAATGCAAACAAACAAACAATCAAATCTTTCCTCTTTATAATATTAATTTAGATAGTTTCGACAACGTCCACGAATGCTGATACTTAAATGTCCATGCTTCCGTAGTTGTCTATCTACTTTCTTGGTAGTCAGACCCATAACATATTGCTGTATAAAGGATGTAAATAGATGGTCCCTTAACGAAGCCAAAAAGGCCTTGTTCACCCTTTTAATTATGGAGATATTGGAGGTCAATGTTCCGACATTCTCAAAACTTTTTTACAAATATTACAATATTTTATGATTATAAATTTACTTGTACTCCATGACCCGTTCACTATTCAATGTATCCATTAGCACAATGGTTTAAGTGCGTTTCAATTGAGTTTAACAGTAAAACGTGAGTTTCCATCCCAAAAAATTCCAGCTAAAGCTTTTGCATACAGTTTCTTAGTTTGATGTACAGAATGCTTGGTTAAAGGCTTCGTAAAAGGTCCGTTTACACCTTATATGTGGCTCATCATGTGGCGTGACCAAAACATGAGTTCATTTAGAATACGCAAGATGAAGCAACGAAATTTGAACCTTAAATATAATTCAGGAAACAATCATCCAACTCAGCCTGTCGAACTTCTGACCTTTCGTACCCAGTCAACATCTGCCTTGCCTTTTCCCAAACTATCTTGGGGTCGGCTACTAGTCTAACCGGATGCAGCTGAGTACCAGTATTTTACATGAAGTTACTACCTATCTGACCTCCACAACCCAGTAACAGAGTAATACGATACCCCTTAGTAAGACTGTATGTCAGACTTTTGGCTACTGACTACTCGTAACGACTGTCAAAGATCTACAAATAACAGCCGGGACCAACGGCTTAACGTGCTTTCCGAGGCACGGAGGAAACTGGGTATGTAATTATGGTCACCCATCCACGGACCAACCTCGGCAAGCACGGGTTTATCATAAAGATCGAATTATTTAGCCACGAGCTACCTTTAAAACCTTTTGGTACCATTCGTACCCACTCTGACCTTTAGAAGGTCGTTTTTAAGGTCTTCAAGAATATAACAGTAAAACACTTCAAATTTTACAACCAAAACATAACAAGAAACCCTTCAACTACCAATACATACTTACCGCACTAAATTATTCACGAATGAACACAAAACACCACAACTGATAGACATTTAAATGAATAGTAAATAATAATGTCCCGCCGACATGATAAAGTTAATGAAACAACTTCATTTACGCCATTTTGTGGGCTGCAGTGTTACCAACGCGTTTAATTGCAAATGAATTATGAATATTTACCGGTGTCATTTTGATGTAAGTAGTTAGTACAAGATAGAGGATTAAGCGATGCTATCAATCATTTAAAAAATACATGGTGCAGAAGCTCGGAGATACCGGTGTAAACATAAAAAAAGAAAAGCGATGCATACGAAACCACGACATTTTTAAGAAGTCGGTTAAACAGGTTAGCTGTTGAAAGCGCCTATTTTGTGACAAATCTCACTTATATTAAGTATTATATATAACCAGTGCACCTTCTATATTAGTATTACCTGGATATTTTTTTTCCGTTTTCAAGCTCGCTTCATCTCTCATCTTGCATCCAGCGCAACAGTTGTTCCACTCACCTCAATACAGATACATTGATTCAGAGCGAGATTGTAAACGTCAATTAGCAGCACTGATGTATGCATGTATTTACAAAAGAGATTTATTACCGAATAGTGCTCACTGGTCTTCTACAATGTTCAGCTGTTTTGTATGCTAAGTCAGTGCTGGTTTATTTATTACTTGCTATGAATAGACAAGTCTTTTCCTTATATTGTAGGTTCTAGTACTTTGTTGATCCGTGGTTTGTATTTTTTTACTATTTTTTCCTTTAGGTTTATGTACTCGTACATTGTCTCACTGGACAAGACTGTCTCGTGTGGTATTCGGGTTATATGCTAGAACGACATCTCATCCCGTGGGTTTCGTAAAAAGCGACTTAGTGAACAGCTAGAGGAGTTTGCCTCCTCTGCGTGGTAAGATCACCACCTCCAAGCTAAGGGTGACGTCCGCATGGCTAGAGGAGAGCCTAGTCTGCTGCTGGAAGAATGGCTCACTCCATGGAATTGCAGTTTTCATCAAGCTGCTATAACACTATCACAACACCCACTGGTTGTCTCCGAAGGGTTAGGCAGAGGTCTGCCTGCTGTACACATACACATCATGATACATAATCGCCAAGTCTTATGAGATATGGGGAACTCGCTCTGGGCATGAAATCGAGAATGGAATAAAACCCAGAAACTCGTGCTTAACGGTAACACCAGACTAATGAAGTAGTCAATAGGGTTTTAATTGAAGCACCTAGAGAAACCATGTTTTGACCATGCTGTTTCCCATATACGGTATAGTTATTTCGCTAATCTATACATGCCTTGTTCTTACGATAAAAATTACATTGCATCCGCTGACTAATTTATTTAACCAACATAAAATACATGTTAAAATCCTTTTCCAACTATTTGTTCTTTTCATTGAGTCCAATATTGGCTTTAGGTTGATTTTAACAATTTCATTTATGTTTCAGTAACAATATTTTTGTTAAGCAAATGTTATTGCGTGTATTTTCGGTTGAGCAAACTTTAATATGTTTGTCATTGTTTGCTATGCGTATTTCTGGCAAAAGTAATATTGATTGCCTTATTGTAAAATACTAACGCTTTGCACTTTCCAAAATAAAATTTCTAAGACGTAGGGTTTATTGCAACAAAATCCTATGCGCGTTTGGACAGTACGACACACTGAAAACCATAACATAACTGGAAATTCTGCCAATAATCCCAAATCACAAAAAAACACTTATTAATACCAGCGAAGTTAATAAAAAAGTAATGTTTTTTCTTCTAATTTCTAATTACTCAGACTGCAATTATAAATCCACTATCCGAACACGGCATAAGTTCATTTATTACAGGCAACTATATCTAAATCAATTATTACTATCAATAATAGACGGTCATGCATTGTGTTTGTACAGTCGACTAAACGTAGTAAGTAATTGGTATATCAGCGAAAACTTTCATCTTTATTTTTATGCAGTAACATAACATCATGCCTGGAATATGACTACATGTACTATCGGTCATCTCGCGTTCTACTCTATATGTAATTCCACCTGCAATTTAAGGGACCTGTCGGAAGCCACCACCAACGCCTTCGAGGTTGCAGAGTTCTGGTCAAAACTAATTTGATTGTAAAATAGGGAATCATCGACACGCCGAAAAAGAACACCTGTAATGCCTGAAATTTTAAGCAAAGGTATATTCATAGTGTATCCGTATTTAGCCAGTTATATTTAAGTGTTAAATAATAGGAAGCAAACCTATTGCTATAAACCGGGCACAACTCCTGACAAAAGGCTCGTACTAAGTAATTCCTGGTAGAAAAATCCATTCCATCAAACAACACCCGACCAGACCAGTCATCTTTCCACTAGACTCTTAATCAATCAATTAATTCTTATTAATTAATTTATTTTCGCATGCCTTGCCTTAATGCCTCGTGGCATTAGGTCCGCCTGTGTACCACTATTCTACATGAAGTTTAAATAAATAAATAGATAACATTATTGACTTCTCCTATTCTACGAGTACTCACTCAAAAGATTGCCTATGAAGAAGTTACAAGCCTGTTTACCAAGACGTTTGTTCGACTGTACCTATGCAAAAAAAAACTGTACAACGTTTTTTGTGAATGTTCGCACATACAAGAACTCAAGAACTATGTAATTATAATAATAATAATAATAAATAATGCTGGCAACACTAAAGTGTACTAACTTCATCCAATTTCTTTCTGTGATTATTTTCAATTTTTAATTTTTTTAACAGTACTTTTTCAACAAATCTGATATTTATCTCTTTTTTTAAATCTACTGGTTTTGCAATAATCAAGCACACAACACAATGAAGCATAAATATTTTTATAGATGGAAAAGAAAACTGGTCCCTAAAATGACAGATTATGACATATGTCATTAACGAAAACTAAAATGTTATGAAAATAAATGGATGAAAATGTTGACCCGAGCAGCAGCTAAACTTGCACGTCTACCACCTCCGGACTCGTCGCTTCGCTCCGCCTCGCCGCCGCCGGAAACCAGCCCCACCGGGATTGCTGTGACATCGGCTGTGGCAGTTGCGTCGAGCGACAGCGACGAGTACTTCTCTCCGCCCACGACGCCACCACCTGCTCGTCGACGGGGAGGACGCCGGCCGCCGGACGGTTTAGGACCTCGAGGCCCACCGGCCTCTGATAGGGTCCCAGCTCCCGGCGGAAGTGTGCAGCGCATGCGATGGACGCAAGCCATCAATGAAAATGTCATGCGCTCATACTATGGGGCTACAGAGGGAGGAAACAACCTGACCGCGTACCGTGTTCGGATGCTCTCTCTGTTTCAGGTGCTTGAGCCAGCTGTCAACGTGTCGGCGCAACGACTGTCGGATCAGGTGCGAGTCATCCAACGTAATCGTATGTTGGATGACACTGTACTTGATCGCCTGCGAACTGAAATGCAGAGTAGCCATGTCACTGCTCCGTCGGTGCAAGCTGTGGCACCACCACAGCGTAACATAACACAAAATAGTACTAACGACGTGAGTAGTGACATGGCTACTAATGTAAGTACCCAGTGCAGTGAGGAAATGAGGAGTGCTTTGGAGGGTGCGATTCGAGAATATCGGTACATGTCGCCTGAACTTAGACCACGCTTACCTCGTTTGCCCATGCATAACAGAAATAGGGCGCTGGTGGCTGTTCTGGATTCGCAGTTGTCAAACTATTTTGATAATTGCGATGACCTCACTGATGCTCACTCAATCCTGTATTGTGCGGCTGTAGCGGCATGTCGTGTAGCTCATGTCAAATTTTCTGATGACAGAGCTACACGACCTAAACCTGCCGTACCGGCTTGGCAGTGCAGGATTGAGCGACGTATTAGTGGGGCCAGAGCACTCATCGGCAAACTAATCTGCTTCAGGGAGGGCAATAATCGCCCTCGAGTGATGCGCTTTGTGAGGCGGGCATTTGCGGGTACTGATATTAGTCCTCGAGACTATATGTCCCGTATCACAGAGCGCATCGACTTTCTGAAGCAGAAAGTGTATGCATGGGCAAACCGTACCCGTAGGTATAAGCGGCGGGTGGAACGATACACTCTGAATCGCACATTCCAAAGAGATGAAAGGTGGGTTTATAGGAGTTGGGAGCGACCGGACCAAGGTGTGGCTGACACGCGCATGCCGGATGATGACGCCATGTGTTCGTTCTGGCGCAGCATCTGGTCGGTGCCTGTCAGCCATACCGAGGGTGAATGGACTCGGGAAGTCGAGCGAGTATGCGATCCAGTTCCAGAAATGGGGGCTATCACTATCAGCCCCCAAGACGTAGCTCGTGCAGTCCGTCCGTTACCTAACTGGAAATCTCCAGGGCCGGACGGGCTGCACAACTTTTGGATTAAGTGGATCCAAAGGTCGCACGCTCGCTTGGCGGCCCTATTCCAGTCAGCCTTAGAGTCAGGGTCGCTGCCCGAATTCCTGACTACTGGAATAACTCACCTGCTCCATAAATCGGGTAGTACTGCGGAGCCCAAAAACTATAGACCGATAACCTGTCTTCCGACAGTGTATAAAGTTCTTACATCCATTTTGAGAGCTAAAATTAGCAAACACATTGATGACAATTCGATCATGTCCGCTTCTCAAAATGGATGTAGGAACGGGTCCCGCGGTACTAAGGAGCTGCTCCTCATTGATATGGCCATTAACCAACAGGTTCGGCGTTCCCGAAGGGATCTGTCGACATGTTGGATAGACTATAAGAAGGCCTACGACTCGGTGCCACATACATGGCTCATGAGGGTGCTAGAATTGTATAAAGTTGATGCAACTCTGCGCACCTTCCTGATGTCGTGTATGGGGCAATGGAGGACAGTCCTTCGCTATCCAGGATGTCGGCATATCCAAGGGAACAGCGAACCGATAAGGATAGAGCGAGGTATTTTTCAGGGCGATAGTTTGAGTCCGCTTTGGTTCTGCTTAGCCTTGAATCCTCTAAGCACGCTGCTGGAGGATTCAGGTCTGGGCTTTCGGTTGAGGAGAGGTGGTCAGGTTATATCTCACCTTCTTTACATGGATGACCTGAAACTCTTTGCCCCCAACAATTTGCAACTGATGGAGCTACTGAAGGTAACAGAAACTTTCAGTAGCGCCATCAGGATGGAATTTGGTGTGGACAAATGTGCGGTCATGCATGTAAAGCGAGGGAGGATTGTGGAATCTGCGGGAACCCAGCTCTCAGATTCCATAAATCTTAGATCCCTCTCAGCAACCGAAACCTATAAGTATTTGGGTATGTCGGAAGCGCTGGGCATCAATGCTGTTGACGTGAAGCAATCGTTGAAGGAGCGCTTCTTTGGCCGCCTGAGAAAAGTATTTAATAGTCTTTTATCAGGCGGAAATAAGGTGCGTGCCTTCAATGGTTGGGTCATGCCGGTTTTGATGTACTCTTTCGGCGTACTCAAATGGACTCAAACAGAACTAGACGCCCTGGATAGGAAGGTCCGTACATTGTTGACGGCATATCGAATGCATCACCCACGTTCTTCGGTTATGAGACTGTATATGCCGCGGAGTTGTGGAGGTCGAGGCTTTTTAAACGCCAAGACTCTCCACAATCGCGAGATATGCAGTCTCAGGGAATATTTCCTAGAAACCGACGTGGGAATGCATCGAGATGTGGTCGCGATGGACAAGGCCCTCACCCCGCTCTCCTTGGCTAAAGAGAACTGGCGCAAACCTGCAGTGCTTGACACTAATGACCGCAGGGAAGTATGGCAGAGTAAGGAGCTTCACGGACGCTACTTCAGTGCCCTGCACGGGCCTGATGTAGACCATGCAGCGTCCGTAGCCTGGCTACGTTCCGGGGAACTCTTTGGAGAAACCGAAGGTTTTGTTTGTGCAATTATGGATGAAGTTATGATGACGAATAACTACCGGAAATTTATTGTGAAGGATGGCACGGTTGACATATGTCGGGCATGCCACCGTCCGGGCGAATCGATCCGTCACATTATCTCCGGGTGTTCTCGTCTAGCTAACGGAGAATACTTGCATAGACACAACCTTGTAGCCAGGATTATCCATCAGCAACTTGCTCTGAAGTACAGCCTTGTGGACTCGGAAGTGCCGTACTATAGGTATGTGCCCGACCCAGTTCTCGAAAATGGCAATATCACACTGTATTGGGATCAATCCATCATCACTGACAGGACTATTGTAGCCAATAAGCCTGATATAGTGGTGATGGATCGATCAGAGCGGCGCGCAATGATTGTTGACATAACGGTTCCACATGACGAGAACCTCGTGAAGGCCGAGAAAGATAAACAAATCAAGTATATTGACTTGGCTCGCGAGGTTGTCGACATGTGGCCTGTTGACTCAGCGATCATTGTGCCGATAGTCGTATCAGCCAATGGCCTAATTGCCAAGAGCCTCGACCAATATCTGATGAGGCTCTCGTTAGGCAGCTGGATCAAGGGCTTGATTCAGAAAGCGGTACTCCTGGACACGGCTCGTATCGTTAGGAGGTTCCTTTCTCTGGAGCCCTGACCGCCGGTAGCTTGGACCCTGTTCCCGATACCGGTGGGCTACTATTTTTTATATTTTTAAATGTTTTTTTTTATTGATTTTATTTAGGAATATTTAAAAATGTAAAAAATATGTTGTTTAAATGAATAAACGGAATAATAATAATAATAATAAAGCCATTTATTTCCCAAAACATTACATATTAAACTTTTGTATCATTCCTTCATTAACTGTGTCATGCAGTATTAAAAATCACGTGCAACAAAAAACTTGAGTTTTTAGTTTGAGTAACTCAGCATCCTGACATTAAATGTTTCAATAGTTAGGCTACCGTTTAAAATAATTTTAGTTTCTATTACAATATTGTGCGTTTCTTGAAACATTCATTTACATGAGCAAATATAACTTGAGTCCATTAAAATCATTATACATTAATATGATTATTAAATAATAAAATGTAATTCATAACAATTAATTATACATTCAAAATATGATTATTAAATACTAAAATATAATTAGTAACAATTGATTAAATAAATATAGGTACGATAACAGTATAATTTAATTCGAATAATAATAGAAATCAAATGTAGCATCCTGATCCTTGTTTCAATATCTAATTATTACAGTAACACTTTTTTTTTTTTTATTGCATTGTTATTATTCATTATTTAAGTTTTTTTTTAATAATACACACTCGATACATTATTTTATATGAGCAAGTATCACTTCATCACATATTATACCATTTACATTATTAAATATTTACTTCATTTCATTATTACATTTAAAATATGCTAACTAAATAATAAAATGTTATTAATAACAATTGATTCAATAAATATCGGTGTGATAAATAACAGTATAACTTAATTCGAATAATAATATAAATAATAGAAATGAATTTTAGTTTTGGGGTACCCAATATTGGGCGAAGGCCTCCTCCTTGCATTTCTATACTTTCATATCTTCATCTTTGCTGCTACATGCCCTGAAGAATACCAATTGGGATATTTTGAAGAATACTAATTGGGCGCCGCGGTCACCCGCACCGCCGCGGCCGCTGGAGCCACGACGACGTCGCGCGTGTCGCGGGATCCACTTGGACCAGGATCGCCAAAGATGAAGATATGAAAGTATAGAAATGCAAGGAGGAGGCCTTCGCCCAATATTGGGTACCCCAGAACTATGTAATTACATACTAATAAAGTGTAATAAGTATAATGATTTACACACGAAATGCCAGTGTAAAAAAGTGATAAGAACTACTAGACCAACACATCTTGAGACATGGTTGAATTTGAAATGTATTGAATTTGACAGGTGGATGCCATTCTACTAGGCAAGCCGGGAAGTCATGATGTGTCTAGTTATGTTGGTCAAGTAATATACCTGTAAAAAATTGCTCCTGCGCAAGAGTGCGTGTTGTGTGTATGATGAGACTATTTGTTTGTTACTTTGTAAGAAGAATATTAATAATCATGTAGTCGTGTTTGTTATTTTATATTGTTCATGGCATGGATGATTTGTATGAAACATACAAATCATGCTTGAAAGAAATTAATTATTAGTCAATTTAAGAAGACTAAGAAAAATATTTGTTTTTGATGGAGATTTGGTGTGGCTATCGCTGAGTAATATTTTCAGAGGACCTAGGTACGTCCTGCGGTAACCTACTGTTAAGATGGTTTATACAGTGGTAAGCGTTTTCGCGGGATAAGGGCAAGAGAATGATGAAGCGTTTTCGCGTCGACGATCCTTATACCCCGTTTAAACTTTTTGTCATTTTCGGCAAAATCAATTTGGCATCATGTTTTAAATTCAGCTGCATTTTTCTATTTAATAAAAATAAAGAATTATTTTGTATTCATTTATTATATGAATAAATTACTAAACCTATTTATTTAATTGTATAAAATCATCTTGATAAATTTATAGGGAAATGAAACCGAATGCTAATACTAGTGCATTATAAAATTGCTTGTGAATTTTATTGTGCGCAGCACTGTGACGATTCTAGTAGTATAATAGCAATGGAATGTATTGGCGTCATCGTAATAGTAAAAACAGTTGTCAGTATGGAAGATCAAAAATATTCAGACGGAAATGTATTTCTTAAAACAATACTATCATTAGTCTTCTGCCCTTAATTAGTTCGGGGTCGGCGCAAAATGTTTTCTTCTTCCATACTTCGCTGTTCATTATTTTCTTAGTCTTGAAAACATAGCTGATAAAATTTAATTAATTATTTAAAAAGATTACTATTTTTTAGTAGCTTGCATGTCTATGTACTCATCACAGTAACATATTTCAATGGGCTAAGTAAGTTAGTCATTGATTGTTCGTTCGTCTTCTGCCTCTAGATAACAAAAACCATATTTTTTTATACTTGGTTGTCTATTAGTTCCGGCCGAACTCTGGACTGGTCTTTTTTTGGTTGTTAGCTGATGTTATAAGGAGTAACTTAAGCTACTAGGTTAGGTTCTGTATGGTGTCGGACTTAAAGAATAGCACCATCCCATATCTTCCCGTGGGTATCGTAAGAGCCGACTAAGGGACCTGAAAGGGCAGCTGTGTTCTCTGTGCTTTTGTAACAACCGTACTGCGATCGCCAACCCGCCTGACAAACGTGGCGATTATGGTAAAACCTCCTCTTATGGGGGAGGCCTATGTCCAGCAGTGGACGTCTTTCGGCTGAAATGAGGCTACTTTTATTAAAGTAAAAAAAATAGGGGTTCGATGAAAAAGAAAATTTAAACCCCTGAAATTGTTAGCAAAATCCTATTCAAATAAATAGTTTTTATAATAATTACACGCGAACGAAGGTAACGGCCAACGGCAAGTTTCTAATAAAAATCCGAGAACAGAGCAAACAAAAAAGACACTCAAGTTAATTTGATCTCAGAATACACAGTAGCCAATTCACAGCATCCTTACTACAAAATTCTTGAGCACTAACTCCTTATAACCACACATACTCTCATACACTTTAGCTATATAATTATTCTTTTGAGTTATTACGCTCGTTAAACCGTCTAGCAGCTGTTGCTATTATGACGTCACAATCATAACTTTTTTATATGATCATGACTGCTTCACAGATAAAGACAAAAGTTCCATTTTTTTGCAGAAGATGTGAGATAGAATAAGTTGCGACGGAAAACAAATGCATGTTCCAAAAACAATAGATTATTTTGGAAGGACACTGTCAATTCTACTGTTTGTTTTTAATTGTGGCATCTTGTATACCGTATTTTCATCGCTATTTGACCTCTGGTTTTTCAGTAAAGCGACCTTTATTCTCGTTCTCATAAAATTTAAATCATGTCAAAATAAAAGTTGAAGGACTGTCGTTTTTGTTTGTTGTGAATCTTCTGTATATTTTTACTGTATACTAGTACGAAACAAATTAATTGGTTTTCCAGTATAAAATTATATGGGTCAATAACTTAAAGGATATATTAATTGAAGCGTGTTATTGTATAAGTGGAAAGGAATTAAATTACACATGTATGTCAGGTAATTGATGGGGAGACAATTGATACTATGGTGAATGGAATTTTTGTTGTTTTATAATTTATAACGTTTTTTAAATTATATCGATATTTTTTGTTGTTAGTGTGTAATTTGAACAAGATGTTTTAGAGGTCCTAGGTGCTTTTTTTGGAGGGCAGTAGTATTTATTTTGCTGACATTAAAAATAAATAAGATCCTGCCTACCTGTGGAGCCCTGACCCAGCCAGAAGGCGACGCGATAGACCTCGCAGGAGATGGCGTGACCAGCTGGGCAGAACCAACGACCAGTGGTTCACATTGGCCCTGGATCGGAGGATTTGGAAGTCATGGGGAGAGGCCTTTTCTCAGCAGTGGGATGGCACATGCTAACCTACCAGTACAACCTATTAATGATTGCTGTTTAAAAAGTTTTTCTAGCAAACTGATGCGTGACAGCAGTGATTAGGATAAAAATATAAATTAAAGATAAAGGGAAACTTGTAAACAACACGCGTCAATTGCAAAGCAAAATTTCATAGCAACCAACAATTTGTTTAATTCTCTCTTACAAATATAGGTAACCATTAACTTTTACCGACAGGTTACCAACATGTTTACAAATCCACCATAAAAGGTATTACGCGTATATTTATATCCAAGAACTCTAACTTATTAAGTTAATTCATAATTTCTAAGCAAACATATTTTTGTAGAAAAAACAAATTGGTTCAGAATTGGTCTGGACATAAAACTAAAGTACTGTGTAATTCCTTGGTGATAAAAACTTGCCAGTCGGAAGAGGCCTTTTCTGAAGAGTGGGTTGTGGTCGGTGAAGTTTTATGATTGAAAAATTATAGACTGACTGGCAAGCATTTTCTAAAGGAGAAACCCATACTAAGTTTGGTTACCACGAATTTCTTTCATCATGCTATTAAGAGGAGAACTACGAAAGTTCCTGCTGAAAATGTGGACTCTTTGAGAAGGCTAGAAACGTAGACTAGCTCGGGTTTGCAATATTTGGACAAGTTCGTTTTACTAAATACAAAAAAAAGTACAGAGTTTTCCTATAGGTTCAACTACATTATAGTATTGCCATACAACGTGGCAACGCCGCCAGTCTCTCGGGCACATTATCAGCTGACAACGTAGAGGAGGAGTTTTTTGATGCCCTTTTATAGTTTGTTTTTAGTTTAGTTATTTTGATTTTCTAGTTTTTAATTGTTATAATTGGACGTAGTTATGCAAAATGGATCCAGCCCACAAAAACCGATTTTTGAGTTTCTGTCATAAAATGGAATCTACACATCAACTTTAAGATATGCAAAAAATATCCAAGCCGCAAAGTAACTTTTTCCTTATGAAAAACACAGACGTTAATGATACCAAGAGAATATTAAGCATTTTCGCAGAGTTAAAATAGAACCATGTGCCATGGTAACCTATATAACGGGTTTTAAAAGATCCAAACTACTTTGGATCTGTATGTTAAATCTTTTTTCTATTATATAACAGGAACCATGCCATTTGAATCTATTTTGTAAATTAGTATTGTGGTAAAAAATATAAAATGCAAAAAAGAACCACAGCGCATGGTTCCGAAATAATTTTGAAAAGTGTATTGTAAATTAGATTCATGCATTAAGGTTTCTTTTTGTATAAATAAATTTCTGTGCTTGAGGTATCCATGTTGCATGATTCCTAAATACTAAATTCAAAATAAAGAACCATGATGATAGGATTCTTTTTGACTAAAACAAAAAATGAAATTAGTGTTAATGGACAAAGTAAAAACTTAAAATAACAATGTTATTCACATTAAATAATTGAAAAAAAAAAACAAAAGTGAATGAATCGTTAAAAGTGCAAGTAAATCGCCTAATCAATTATTTTTACCATAGATCTTCACATCACTTGCACTGGTTTGTATGACATAAATCCCGCCAATTTCGTTGTCATTCTCTCATTCTTCATTAAACTTTAACTTAACTTTTGAAGTCAAGACGTGCAGCGACTGTGAAAAGTGTTTGGAAGCAAGATGGACAAAATAAGAAATGTGCTAAAAAGTGCAAATTTAGGTTTCGATGAAGATGATGAAGACTCGACAGGTGAGTGGAATACAAGTTATTAAAAGTTAACCTAAAGACAAGGTACGTTAAAAGTTTTGTGAAAAGGAGAAGTTTTTCGTAATAAGGTTACATGCCTATCCTATAAAATTATTCTAAATACCTATGTTACCTAATAATAAAGATCTTTCAGATTTAATTTGGTTACATTGGTGGCTCAGTCGGCAAAGTTCGTTTGTTTGATCAATGCAAGTTGTTAAAAATCGAAGCAAGGCAATGAAAATATGCAATAGTTAATATAAATATGCAATTGTCCTGTAATAGTATGCGATTTTACTGTGTATGTAACTAGGAATATCTGTTTAATACAAGTAGGTACCAATCTTGCAAAGGTTTTAATTGCTGAATGCGTTTAGGTACCTTCAAATAATAGGTTATACACAATAAAATGATTATGGATTTCGTTCATCAATAATATAATGACGGTTTCTAGTAATTTTATTTGTCACGTCTGTAATTTGATATGGTACTTATAATGATTTAACTAGAATAATGATTATTTTAGTTTCAGATACTATAGAAAATACCCCAGAATGCAGCCCAAGCAAGTTAGCTCCACCCAGACCTTCAATCGTTTTGGTCGAATCTCCACTTCATTCAAACACAGCTTCAAAACCGTTAGTATCTTTTATGCAACAAGAGCAAAGCTCACTTTTATGCGTCGCAACCTCAAACTCGCCTGTTGTTGCCAGCTCAGCTAACTTGTTGAACAAAGAGTGCACTGAACTCCAAGAATTTTGTCATCTTAAAAGCTACTCGGTCATAGAGTTACTGCATGAATCGGAAAATATTGAAACTGGAGAGAAAATCATAGAAGCTCCGCCTTTTTCTCCTTTAACGCCTCTACTAACTAAAAAACGATTTGTTGCTGATCCTTACACGAGTCCCGATATTGCTTTTCCTGGCGATGGTGTTAAAACCAATGAAGCTGTAGCTACTTCCCCTGGTGATGGTCTTAAAATTAATTATGCTATGCTTGCCTGTGATAGTAATTATGCAGCTTCTGGAGCTTCATCGCCTCTTCCGCCCATGTCACCTGAGACTGCTGAATTATTTAAAACATTAAATGGTAATGGTCTTGACTATGACAGTGATGACTCAGTTGCTGATCCGAATTACACGGCTATTAATGAAAGTTCTAGCTCCAGCTCACATGACTCAACGAACAACCTAAATAGGGATCAAAGAAACAACATAGTTACTCAAAATCAAAACGAGCCTAACAATGCACCCATCGCCGTAGGGGCAATTACTAATGATATTGCTTCTACTAGTACCGATAATCATACAGATGTACAAACAAATGAAAACTTGGAAGGAAGGCAGCGAAAAGGTAGGAAAAGAAAATATGGAGGGCTTTTAAGAAAAGAAGTATAAAAATCTTCCTTATGTAAATTACAAGAATATGCTTATTGAACCTAAAAAAATTATAGATTATGACTGTAGTTGTATAAGAAAATGTAAGGAATTGGTTCCAGTTGAAAAAAGGTTGATAGAATTTCAGAAATTTTATGAACTAGGTTCCTATAATGCCCAAAGTATGTACCTAGCTGCTTGCGTAAAAGAGCAACCAGTGAAACGTTCTTACGTTTCAACAAATACTTCGAATATTTCGAAAAAGAAAAATTATTCACGAGTGTATTTTTTGCAAGGCACACAAGTTTGTAGAGACATGTTCATAAAAACTCTCCAGACAACTCCTAAACGTGTGAATACGTCACTGTGTAAATTGAGATCCGATGTTGGTTTAGTAGACAGACGCGGAACTCAAGGAGGCCATAATAAAATCTCTCCTGATGTAGAATTATTTTTGATTAATATAATAAAGAAACTACCTACATACGTGTCACATTATCGTCGAAATGAGTATGGCGATGCAAAATTCCTAAAACCAGATATGACGTTTCCAAAAGTATACAAACTGTATTGTGAAGAAGCACAGGCGGCCGGCATACCTGCTGTTTCTTATGATAAAGCCAAGCAAGTTTTCTTAACTAAGTTTAATTTAAGAACTAAGAAATTAAAAAAAGATACATGCAACCGGTGCGATTCATTCCATAATAAAATTAAAGAAGTTTCCGAAGAAGACAAACATCAAATTGCATTAGATCATGATACTCACCTTCAACTGGCCAAATCTTTACAAAATATGATGAAGAGTGACTTACAGCTAGCGAAAAACGACCCATTAATAGAAACAATTACATTTGATTTACAAAAGACTCTCCCATTGCCACGTATACCCACTAATGTCGTTTTTTATAAGCGCCAGTTATGGGTGTACAACTTGGGAGTACATACAGGAACCAACGACCAAGCCTATTGTTACGTGTGGGTGGAAGGAGAAGCGGGCCGGGGTTCGCAAGAAGTAGGTTTTTGCCTTCTGAAGCATACATTTGAAAATCTGAAGCCAAATGTAAAGAAATTAATATTATGGAGTGATTCATGTGGAGGACAGAATCGAAATATTAAGTTAGTACTTATTCTAAAGGCCCTATTAAATGATCATCCATCTTTGGAAGAAATCAGTTTCCAATTTTTGGAGTCAGGACATAGTTTCCTTCCAAATGATAATGATTTTGCTAAAATAGAATGCGCTTTAAAGCTGCACCAAAGAATTTACTTACCTGAAGATTACATACATATAATGAAACACTGCAAAAAGAATAAGCCATTGCAAGTACACCGAATGGATAAAACAGATTTTGTAACATCTTCTGAGCTGGAAAGTATTATCACGAATAGAAAAAAAGCAGTTGACGGAACGAAAGTGTCATGGTTAAAAACTAAAGAGATTGTTTTAAAGAAAACTGAGATGTTTACCATATATATGAGATCAAGCTATGAAGAAGAATTTAAAGAAGTGAATATCAAAAAAATCTTGACACGACAGTATCTGTTTCAATTTCGAAATCAACTCAATCAAATGTTACTATGTTTTTTATTACTTTTAATTAAATGCCCTTATTATTCTTAAAATCGTTTTACTACCTCAACTTAAAAAAAAGATCCATCCCACATTTCTAATATTGCAAATAAGAACCAGAGAGATTTTTATTGAAAAAAGTATAGTTTATTCAAATGAAACTTATTTAAATAATACTATACGGGAAGTACATAAAAATACCCAATTATTAAGAGGAATTTCAAAACAAACTACAGTCTTGTTATTTTGATATATCAATTTTACTAAAACTCTTGTTTTCTCAAAAGTAAATTTTTGTGGCTGGATCCATTTTGCATCATCATTTTCATCATTTCAGCCCAAAAGACGTCCACTGCTGGACATAGGCCTCCCCCAAGTGTCGCCAAATTGACATTTTGGGGGGTTTTGCCATAATCGCCACGCTTGGCAGGCGGGTTGGCGATCGCAGTACGGTTGTTACAAAAGTACAGAGAACGCTGCTGGCCATTCTCTGGCAAGTCCCTTAGTCGCCTCTTACGACACCCACGGGAAGATATGGGATGGTGCTATTCTTTACGTCCGACACCATACAGAGCCATTTTGCATAACTACGTCCAATTTATGTATATAGATACATAGTCATCCATTTTAAAAATAAAATGGCCTTCATTGCAGATTCCAGGAGAGAGTTTTGCAGCTCACACGTTTATTACTTACACATCATACATTTTTAAAGCTGCTGCCGATGATCCATAACGAATACCTTGTTTGTTAACTAGTTTATAGAACACGCATATGAGGCTTGTGGATGTACATCAACAATATTATAGGATATTCAAAATAATGGTACTTGCAAAGGTATCAATAAAATATCCTTAAATATCCTTTTTTATGGATGGAAAATCATCAAATGACCCCTCCCGCTCTGGGTGGAGCGTAATGGAGTGTCAGACTTCTACTGAATAAAACCCATCCATGTTCCTCTTTAACCCTTTGTGTTCCAGGGCCACGGTATCACTTTAGAACAGTCCAGCAGCCCCAGCCGATGCTTTTTTTTATCAATAAAATCCTGTCTTTTTGACAAATCCTTTTGGATTCTGGGGACTGAAGTAGAAGATCATTTCATTAATTCTGTAAAATACTGCTATAGTTGTTGCTTTCTTGCATAGAAATAGCAGTCATTGTCTCACCTTGTATATTTTTGTCATTCTTAATTTCAAAAACAAAAATACGTATATCCTTCTGACGACCTCAATCGACATCTCGTTAATCTCAAAATTTTGACCACTGCAAAACTCTGCATTGTTTATGGTTTTGGTTAGTGCAAAGCAACATTAGAGAAAAGGCAACGACCGCTATTGCCATGCGCAACATCTATAGCGCTAAAGGAATTCAGGAATGACGGAATCCTTACATACACAAGTCATGTCCATACTTCCAGCTGTTAACGTGTACCGTTACACAAATGCACTTAATTTCTTTCTTTCCGCAATTCATTGGCTCACAAACATGGGTAAAGTATCGCCAATAAAAATACTACGAAATCCTGCGACGCTGGAGTTTCGCGGGGTATTCGACGGTATGTGTAATTGGCGCAAAAAGTATCAAACGCTGGTGGGTAGTGCACATGTTAGGTGTTTCTGTGTGTAAGCGGTGAGTGATGTGAATTTATTAGTATGCAGTGTTGTGTTTACAGGATTTGCTAGCGATAAGTGTATAGGAAAAGTAATTGCCACCTGTTTGGCTTAACCTCTCTAAAATTTGTAACCTATAATTAATTAATTGTACTGATTCGTGACTCCGAAACTGGGACTTTGAAACAAAAAATGTTTCCATGGACTGCAAAAACTCTTTTTTGGTTGATACCTAACCGATACCGATATACACCGTTCATAATATCCATTCACCAACAAATTTAAAGTAACGTAATTGAATTCGCATTCCAAAAACTGTATCCTATTTCTTCTAACACTAACTAATAACAGTAATACCTTATGCAGAATGCTATGTCCGTCTGTTTGTTAGTTACTATTACTACTGGTACAGACATCGCTTGCATGCCGGACGTATATTTACAACATACGTCTAGCATGCAAGCTATGTCATAGGAACTCGATTCTACATTTACAACAATTTGCTTGTAAAAGCAGTATCGAGTACCTATATGCTATGTTGATTACTTTTGATTTGTACAAATGGATTTTAGACTGTAGCTGCTGATCAGACAGAGCCTCACATCAGATCAGCAAGTAGGAGAAAAAAAAGCCAGAAAAAGTAAAAAAAGCCAGAAAAAGTAATTTTACTTTCCAGGTTAGAAGGACCTATTGTTCAAAGATGGACGTCTCCTTGTAAAAATATGTACTGAATTAGCCGACAAACTTCTCGTAGGACTGGAAACTCATGTCAGTTATAATTTTCACAATGGATAAGGTACCTACAATCATTGTCACTGAACATCTTTTAGCAAGCATGCATATCATCATCACAGTAATCGGACAGCCTATAATGTTCCCACTGCTGGGACACAGACCTCCTCTCAATGAGAGGGAGTGGGTTTTAATCCACCAAGCAGGTCCAGTGCGGGTTGGTAGATGTCACATGTCTTTGATTTTTTAGTTCTAGGACATGCCGGTTTTCTCACGATGTTTTTCTTCACCGTTTTGAGAGCAGCGGTGATGAAATAAATTACACAAAGTAATGCGCCTGCCTTGGTTCGAACCTACGACTTACTGCTCGTAAGTCGTGGCTACCACGTCGTGCTTTCCACGCATATACTATGGACCAATCTTGCATCTGAGGTGGTAAGGAGGACTATTGCTGCTTGCAGCGCGCGGCCGCTATGGAAGCGCTTGTTAAAGCTCATCAACCAATAGATGGCCGATGGAGCAAGGCTTTGACCGAGTGGTAGCTAAGGTTAGGCCTAAGAAGCAGCAGTAGGTGATTTTGGGCTGATATGATGATGATAATGAACCAATAGCATCGCATGTATACATAGGATTTATTAAAAGTGACAAATAGAAGTGAGGTCGCTATTATCAGGCTACTAAATGTTCCGCTGTGATTTCATCATCATTGTTAAGCTGTAACGCATTTAGTAGTTTGAGTAGTAAGTACAAAATTATCGACAAAAAATTGTATCAACGTTTTGCTATACTTTTCCCACACGTTTATATCGATCTCGACTCATTTTCTAGCTAACGCAATTCAATTTTTTCTATAAATTGAAACATTTTGCTACTTTTCTCAGCAAATTATGGCATGTTCTTAGTTTTTATGTAATCCTGGTAGCAACTTGTCAGACTTCTGGTTTCCATCGACTTTACACGTAATGGTGTGAATTACGTTGCCAAGTAGCTTAGTATAAAATGAGATTTTACTAAAGAAAATGATGGGAAAAAATATCAAATAAATTGACTGAGCTACTGTACTGCTTTGCGTCAACTGTTAAAACTTCAGAAGCTTTCGTAGCTTTCAGTGCTTATTTAGATAAAACAAAAAATGTAAACATATATGTTTTTTAAATTTTCAACAAATGAGCTTCTGCCAAGTTTTAATTTTATTGAATAAAAGGAACAAACTTCACAGGTTGGAAATTTTCAGGTCTACCGTGAGCAATATTTATTGTGTCCGAAGAAACATGGTCTTCGGACACAATGAAATATTGCTCACGGTCACAAGTGGAGAGGAATGGTAAAATTGTTTAACAATTTTACCACTTCTGACTAGAAACACCAATGGAGTGCTGGGACTGTTGGAGAATGTTAACTGTATTTATCAATGGTCAGTTTATTTATTTAATTAACAAGGATATACTGCAGCTATGAAGTTTCTTAATACTAGGTAATAAATAATTAATGAAATACGTAATAATCCTTAAAAAAAAGTTTTATTTAAACAGAAAATACAGCTGATATTAAATACACCTTTATAGTTTTATAGCAGAAAATAAAATACATTAAAAACCAAATAAATTAAAATAAAACCTGCTACTTAACATTTTAAAATCCGCATTTTCATTCGTACTTAACATAAAAAGTCCTTTAAATTCGAGGTCGTGTACAGTCAGCTACCAAATTACACTATTAACGCACTTTAAGTACATTAAAAATAATGCACACTGACTCAACATTATCTTATCTATCGAGATATCGTAAAAACTCGATTTAATCGATACGAAATCGGGATCGCCGATTTTATATCGCAAACGTATACGATACTGGTGTTAAAAACATGTTATGTGAATTTTACACTTATTGCAACGTCGTAAAATTTTAAATACTGCAGTTAAATATGTTACTTGTATTTTTGTGCAAATTAACGTTATTTTTCCCGACGCCGACAATTTAATTCTGCTATGTAGAGTTTTATAAGTTATTTTTGTGTTTAAAATTGCTTCAGGTTGCAGTTGTATACCTGAGTTTGTTATGTTCGGTTACTTTGTATGGAAAAGTTATTTCATTTGCGGATTTGTGCCATATAAAAGTAAAGTGTACATGTTTTCTATGGGTAATAATTATGTTGTTTTTATTACTCTGTAAGCATGTTTGGGTAAGAACAAAAAACAAAATAATAATAAAGTTGCTAATTAATCAACACCTAATCGGATTTGAGTTCAATTTTGAATATTTGATCATTTTCATTTCAGAAACCGGATGTCAGTTTATGTTACATAAAGTAACATAGTATTAAACTGAGGTTTCAAGTCAGTAGTCCATTAACTACTGCCATTAAAATATAATAAGGTCATTAACAAATACCGGTAGTCGTAATGGCGTAAGTGTAATGCTGTTCCTGCATTCCCATAAGGCCATGTAACATATAAAAGTAATTAACTAAAATAATCATTATTTTACACATTTAATTTAAATATTTTCGTAATATAATGTAAAGTAATATGATTATGTTAATTTTTATCGTGTCCTACAAAATCTTAATTACATTTATTATTTTAATTTTGTTGAATCAAATGGTTATGATATTTTGTTGTCTGCTGGTCATTAATAGGCACACGGACGTACTACAGTAACAATTTCTTACCTCGTTGTAGAATCAATACCGATTTTTTTTTAAAAGACAATAATTATATAGTCAGGCATTTCGTCTCTGATATTTTTTCAATAAAACCATAAAAACCTTGATACCGATGGCTAATATTAAAACTATACATACACGACACTAAATTATTCAAATCCATCCAGTAAAAGACAGGCATGAACTAATCCCAGAAAAATACAACCTACAATAAAAGAGCTTAAATTAAACAAAAAAGAATAAAATAAAAAATCCCATCACTCGACACAAACTGGACGTAAACAAAGTAATTGATTTCCATTTCTAAGATTACTTATCGCTAAGTTTTTATTGGCCGGGCAGATCGTAAATTAGCCGTTTATCGCTTTATTCGCCACTCATTAAGGTTTTATATTAGAATTATGCGTTATTAATTTTAGAAAACGGCAGTTAAATTTATGATCCGCCTCGGGTGTTGCTGTTTTATGTTTATTATTTCTGTCATAGATTAATGCTGCAGACTGTACTTACCGTTATGAATGTGATTTAATTTTTGTTTTCGTTTTTGATTAATTTGTCACGGTTGTGATTTTAGGATGTGTTGGTCTAGCTATTTTTGTAAGTTCCTCGAAATTAATGTTAGTGTGAAGATATTTTGCAATTTCGTTTTACTGAAAGAATTAACGGTGTATCTGAAAAAGCAAGAAAAATAATTGTTGATATTAATTACATAACACCACTTCGTATTCACTATGTTTATTCGAATAATAATGTGTTGTTCTATACCTACTATACAGGGTGTAACGGAAAGGGTATATACATACTTAAGGGTGTGCTACAGACCATTAAACTAAACATGTTTTTCCATCGGACAAACATCGTAATACCGAAAAAAATATCAGCTGCCCCATACATTTGGGTCGATAGGTATTGAAATGTTGTATGGGGCAGCAGATAATTTTTTCGCGATTACGATGTTTGTCCTTGAGAAACAGGTTCAGTTTGATGGTCTGTAGCACACCCTTAAGTATGTATATACCCTTTTCATAACACCCTGTTTAGGTATATAAAATAAGATTTAAGAAGTGTTCATATAATGAGCAACAGTTTTGAAAGAAAAGTTATATTTAAGTATATTATTATCTAGTAACCGTTTTGGCTACATTTAAGCCTCTCAGAGGCACAAGATTATTATAAATATTAAACTAAAACCAGCCTTCGCATCTACCCCACGTAATCTCTGCCCCTAGAAACGGGTCTTATAACATGTGATTTAAGACGGGTGTCAATTGCCAATGTATTAATACATACGATTCATATGTAAATGTATGTACTTAGCTCTCTGACACGAATACAGTAGTTTACATAAATGGCCGGACGATTGCATCATGGCGACGATTCTGTTTAAAGAATTTATTTTGATCATGATGTAGGTAAGTTTGCTTGGGAAAAGTTTCCGTGTGGTCCACGTATGTTTTTCCAGGCTAGTAACAGGCAATTACCCGTAAAGCACAGATGTTCTATTTCATAATGAACATCACCTCTCTACTATTTGTCCTCGTTGTCTTTTGTAGATTTTTGACAGCCATTACGGGAACTCCACAGCCCTGAATTCTGACAACCAGTCTTACAAATGAGCATCCTGTTTCCCAGTTAATAGGTGGTGGATAACAGATAGGCAGTCATTCCATGTAAAACACTGATATTCAGCTGAATCTAGTTAGACTGGAAGCTGACCCAACATAGTTGTTAAAAGACAGACAGATGATGGTGTAATTGTTGTGATCTTAGAACTTGCAAAGAGTGTTGAATTAATGGTGGTCAAAAACTTGCTACATCATTCAATAAATTCATTACTATGAAATTATGACTTTACTTTAGTTTTTTTCAGTTTCCTCTTCCGACAGACTGAAGATGTCTGTTGGAAACACGCACTAAGCATAATAAGATAGACACTACCAGCATGAAGCTAGCACAGGAAACTAAATAACAATAATATATTATTCCCATCATAAATATAACTTTCAAATAAAAAATATTGTTTAAACTATTGACACAGCTACACAATAAAAATACCCCTACAGCACCTGTCATCACAAACATATTGAACAAACAAACACGCAGTGGGAATCACAATAAACAGTGGAAATACATTAATTTTCCACAGAATACTCGTAAAATACGCCCGAATCATACGCCCTATTCATGACCTCAGAAGTAACGACTTGCGTCAAAGTACACGCGCTATCATCACTTGATTCCTTCACGCGCTTACCGCTGCCCGCTTCTTGTCTCGGTAATTCGCAGCATGCTCTATGAGTCTATGCAATTTCTTACATTTAGTTTTCTAAATCGAAAACAGGGCCGTTCAAAAGCGCGTTGGGTTGAAAATCGTCAAAGTTACGGAAAAAAGATGGATGAGGGACGCACAGAACTAAGAAACAACTGGCGGAAGAAAGGGGAGGCCTATTAATACCCATTTAATTTTCATTTTAATTTTTTTTTCAATTTTTTTTTTTTTTTTTTTTATGCCTATTGATTCCGGGCTGAAATGATTGTGATGATTTTTCTCTGCAGTTACTGTCGCAACACGCGTTTTATGTGAAGGTTGTGGCCAAGCAGATAATTGGGCCAGTCTGTGGAGCTCAGACGTAATGAGTTCCGTATAGCTCCTTACTTTTTATTTTGTTGGTGAGCTAAATGCTTGTAATTATAATTCGTAGCGTTCATTGTGATTGTGCTCTTGTGTTGTCGTTTATTTAACAATGTTAAATATTTGCTTGGTGATCGAAATCGTCTAGTATTTTATAGATTGTTACCACGACGCACCGAATGGTAATATTGTAGCTACTGTTCAATTGCGGTTGTTTCTTGAAGTGATGATGTTTTTCTTTATATTCTTTTGGTGTCTTTCCAATTACTTGAAACTAACCGAACTACCGAATATTTTACATTGTCTTTCTCGAAGTGCTTAGCACCACTTGTGACTCCCGATTCATTCAAGAAAATTCTCTCACTTTTCTTTGGTGTACAAATCTGTGTCGATTTTTCTTTTGACCGTAATAGCTTATCAATTCAATTTGTTTTCAATTGTTGATTTCATGTATTACTTACCAAAACAAGATTGATTGTAAACCATATCTTCCTACATTGAATAATAATATAGCCATTTATTCAGACCTTAAAACTAGTAACAATTTTTTTTAAAAATAAACTTTAAATTATTCTAATATTTGATAATTCTTTATTTAGTGCAGATCTGTTTGCCAATCGGCAAAGGCCTCCTTTTCCATTCTGACCTTTCTTGGGCCACTCTGTTCCACATCAATCCTGCCACCTGTCTGATGTCATCGTCACACCTTTTTAGTGGTCTACCCTTCTTCCTTTTACCTTCTCTGGAGTACCATCTACTGATCTTTCTACATTAACATTAATAAAATATTTCATAGTTTCTTACTGTACCCTAAACATGAAGCCATAAAATGGATACGTGGGCGTAACCACGCTCGATCATTATTCATGAAGACATTTAATGGTAAATTAATGAAATATGTTTATTGTATGTTTTCTACGAGTTTCACTAATGGTTATGATCACGATGTTTTGACACCTACTTATGATAATTTTTAGAAAAATATTTGTATTGGCTTGTTTATGATAGTTTAGCGATGTCAATACGAGGAAAAACTAAAACTAAAAAAAAAAAAAAGTAAAAAAACATTTTTAAAAGCAAGCTTTTATAAACTACACTGAAAGGAAATAATTAAATCTTGGAGAAATGAAAACAAAAACAATCGTTTATAAAAAGCTCGTCGCGTACTTATATTTTTTTTCGTATTCTATTCACGCAAGCTTTTATGAAAACTTTTAAGCTTTTTTTGATTTTCATTTTCATTTCTCCCCAAATGCTTCCTGCTAAATGCATCCTTACCCCAGCCTCAACGAGTGAGTGTACACTGACAGTGCCACGTATATAAAGATCATTCAGCTCTATCAAGATAATTATTAATAAATGGTAATGAATATGCAACATTTTCTGACAAGCACGCAATGTAAACTGACGTGTGAACTCAATATATAGAATTGTGACGAGTTTACACATACTTTTTATCGTGACGAGTTTACTTTGTGACGAATGTACAGTAACCCAATACATCTGAATACCATCTTCATCCGTGTTTTATGCAATTCTCATTGATATCATAATTCAATCGAATCATTCGTCTCGATACAAACAATCGATTTATTCATGACTCGTCGTAATTAAAGTTCTTTTTTGTAATTCATTCATAATATGCACAGAAGTTCTGTGTGTTTGCATAACACATTCATATTAGCTTACAGAGAATAATGTGATAGAAAAAAACTATTTTTTTCTTAAGAATGATTTATAAAAAATGCATACAAAGAAATTAAACTAGTAGTAGTAATTACAATTTAGTGCCCTATATTTTTTATACAAAACAGTTTTTACAATTTTCTTATAGACAATAAATCATTCCATGCAAGGAGTTCTATACTTGCGCAATGTCATGTTGACACCCCACCAACTGAAAAAGTAAACAAGTCTGAACCAAATTTTTTCGCCCATTTTTTCTTCCTCCACAATATTTACAAAGCAAAACCTGGTGCAGAAGCTAGTAATTAACTGTTTTACACAAAAGTTGTGCATGCAACCATCAATTATACCGTCTGTTGTTTTTTTGTCAACAATTATACAGGCTGTTGTTTTTTTGCCATCCGATTTGTTTTTCATTCAATAATGTCTGAAGGAATAATGCCGCGTACCGAAGTGATTAGTGATGGTATCATGCACAGACATACACAAACAATTTACATTAAGGTTTTATTGTATGAAATTAAAATACAAGAGGGTAATTAAGGTTTTTGAACACGAATTTTTTAATTATTCCAGTGGTAGGGACTGTTTTAATGGTTTGGAAATATGTGTTTGCAAATCATTAAAATTATTAGGCACTTTGTTCTATTGGTATTCTTTTATTTCTCATATGTAAAGTTTACTAAGAAGAAACTACATTTTGTATAACATTTTGACTCCATAAATATTTAAGCTCTTCTATTTCCGGTAAAATTTGTCATTCGAAGTGCCTTTTAATGGTTTTTTTGACAATTTTTTTCAAGTAACAATGATGATTTTTGTGTGGTGACTGTTGGCTTACAAGTTTTGCCAAAGTTTTTACGAGGTCGCCTCTAAATCGCTTTGCTACCTGTATTTTGTCTCTGAATAAATCTTTACTGTTTGCACAAACAGACACTATACATTATTAAAACCCAATCTAACTCAAGCTAATTCTAGCCTTCTCTCACTGTACAATTATGACTTGTTAGCCCATAACATTTATATAGCTTCTAACTAGATGCCATAAAACCACTGGTTTCAAACATCCAGCCACAGTAAATATAAGTACAGTATTTCAACGAGGAACATATGTCCGGAATCAACTCAAATCTGACGAGTTTACCTACTCCAATTCTAAGCATTTTTCAAGAAACAGAATAATTGAAATTAAGTCGGGGTTCGCATCGAAACCAGTGGTCATGTTTTAAGTGTGTAGTGAAACATAGCAAACAGTTTACTTGAAAACCATAACACCTGCGTCTTCCTCTCGGATCGATGGCTCAATTTTTTTTCAATGGTACACAACCAGTTTATGCGGATCTCTCTTAATACTAGAAATCTCTACAAAGCGAGGCCGATAGCTTCATGTGTCGCGGTGTGTACCGACCTGCCCCCGTAGCATGACCGTTCCATGTCTATTCTACCAAGAAACGACAAAATTATTTCTTTCTATACTTGACATTTCTTCTGCCCGAGCATGGCGCGCCCCGTCGACTCGCGTTTCTACGAAGACATAGACATAGAAACTCTTTCCATAGCAACGGGAAAGTATCTAGTGATGTTTATATTCCCTGAATCTTACGATAATATCACGTTTAGTTAACCAAAAAATATTGTCAAATGCACGAATTTTCATTTTTCGCGGGTGGGATGGTGGTGATGCATCTTGAATGTTTTTCGCGAAATTAAACCTAAATGTTTTACATAACATTTCAACTTTTTGAACGTAACTCAACGCAACAACGAAACGTATTTCTCGTATTTAGTTTTTAATCTTTGGCGGACACAGATGACAGTTTGGATTGTTTACAAACAAAGTTAACTTTAAAATAATAATGAAACATTGTAAATACGCAGTTTGTTTTGTTAATTTTCGCATATTCACAATGCAAAAATAAACAGCAAGTCCAGAAAAAGAGGTCAGCGTGCACGCAGTTTAAGAAATGAGTTCCTTGTGTGAATTTTTCGTGTCATTAGATCATAATTATTAATCTATGTAACAATGTGAAAATAAGTAATAAGTGATTTTCAAAACAACAGAATAATACAGTTGATACAGGCATACCCCTCCTCTGCTTTGTTCTAAAAATATGTTGAAATAATGGTCTTATTTGTTCCAGGATTTAGGCAGTAATAGCTTTCGGTAGAGGAATGGTCTGGCAGATAAATGAGACGACGCCGACGATTCAGATAGGTACTGTTTTTATTTACATAAAATAATTTCTTATAATGTTAGCTCTTGTATTAGTTGCAGTTTGTAGATAGCAGGCCGTCTCAGGCTCATGTACATTTCTATTTGGTGTTTTGAGCCAAGGCTCCAAAGCATATGCTGAATTCCCCTGCAAATCAATGATAAATTAATTTTGTGTTCATGTTGTGTTGGCAACTAACAATATTTAACTATATTTTGTGTTTGTGTTTCAGATTACAACGAATGGGGATTCAGAAGAATGAAAATATGGGCCCCAAATATTGATTTGGTTTACATTACTATTGAATGTCCCTCTGTTGGGCAAAGGCCTTATAATACATATAAATTATAAATAAACAAGTTAAATAAAAGCTTTAAAAAACTTATATTTTATAACTGTTATTATTTTAAATGACATTGTTCAATGTTATCTTTGGACATTGACTCAGCACTCGGCCTGGCTCACGTGCAGCCCAGTTAATAGAATGATTTGGTTGTATCTTACACGCATAGGACACATAAGAGTTTGTTTAATAGTGTGTGTTAAGACAAAGTAGTACATAAGCAGAACATTTTGTAAATAAATTATATTTGAATTTTATATTCTTGTCTCATTACCCCTCACTGTGGCCAAGACACTTTTAACCATCTCTATCAGTCTCATGAGTCTGCGGGACTGGCAGTGAGAATTCCCTTCCCAAACCTGGTATACCTGTCTACTATCCATCTGTAACCTTGGGTTGCATGGTGCAGACATTCTGAACTTATTTGTATGTTTATTTATCACTTATTAGGTATGATAGGTTAAGGCTTAGGGTCGAAGGGAATGTTAGGCTTGTGGGTCTTTGTAGGTTCCATTAACTATTAAATTATCTTATATTTTCATGTACCGTCTCACCCTTGACAGTATTGCGGTGTAATGTTTGTTAAGGGTGGATGTACAGACATACTTAGTTTTTAAGACTTGTATGTCAGTAGATAATACTGGTAAATTTTGGAATCAAGTAAAAAGTTCTGTTTTAATGATAGAATTGAAATGAATGAATGAATTGAATTTGCATTCAGATTGAGTATTCTGCACTCAGCATCTGCGATCTAGAAGTAATATACTTGATCTTTGGCAATATCCTGTAAGCAGGACTTTCATCGAACAAAGAACCTGCCAATTATCAGACATTGTAGCTATGGTTATGGTTCCTAGATTGAACTTACTACAACGAAAACAGGCAGACCCTGAGATGTGCTAGGAGACAGATGCTCGATCAGCTAGCCTGGCAAAAATACTGCACCATGTCTTTACGAATTTTTAAGTACTTAATTCTTTTTTATGGGAAATCGAAAGCCCAGTTAACAGCCCAGGTTAACGCTCGTACAGCAATCCTTTCTGTCTTCCTTTCATTTTACTCGGCATGCAAACTGAGGAGATGGCGAAGGTAGGTCCCCAACATGTTTTTTAAAATCACAGAAGGTCAAGAAACACAAATAATAGCTAGTTTCTTTTCAAAAAGAAACTAGCTATTATTTTTTTTTTGTTGTCTAGGTCCGATGTGATGAAGACTATTTTGACATTTGTCAGAAGAAATGTTTCTACACCCAAGTGTCAAAAGTAGAGAAAATATGGTCGTCATGCTCGACGTTGTAGACTTATGTCGACTGAAGAATAGAAACATTTCTTTTCTACATTCTTGACATCGCCATGCTTAGGACGATAGAAATCTTTCTACAATCTGTCATTTTGTCGATTCTTCCGTAGAAATAGCCCGTTTCTACGGCGGTCATGCTAGGCCGGCTGGATTGCTCTGTCATTTAAGTCTTAGTAGATACAGGATGTTGTACATGATGATCAGGAGCGAAGGTGCGGCATATCCCTTGTTCGGGGCTTCTCATTCACGTTGTAGTTCGGGCGCCTTCGGCTCAAACTCAAGAGCCTAGTTGGTTTACTGCTTACATTTATACTGTGCTTTGGCCGTCTCTAATTATGCCACAATAAAATCAAATGTAAAATGGCTGTTAATTGGTGTAATATAGCCTTGTTATCGGTAGAGGGTTTGAATTAGCTTAATGGTATACTCCGCGCTGCACCTGCCATACTTGATTTATTTTATGGGATAGTATGTGTGGGTTTTGACAGCTTGGTTTTGATTTTTTATAGGTTGTTTGTAAATTTATTTTTGCAATGATTGCTTTATTTTTTATGTACACATTTCCGTTTTATGAAGTAGAATATATAAAATATAGAAGACCTGTAAAAGTATTCATTATTGTTTATAAAATATCTGGTAACCGATTTGTTAGTATTTTTTTTTTCATCTGACTAAATTTTGGTAATAATTTTGTAGGGTATTAACAAATTTTAACAGCAATACCAACAGTGATCATCAGATCATTATCCTGTGAGGTCATAGCTACATAGTTTTTTTTATTGTATGTAGGAAGTCTGCGTGGCCACAAACGAAAACCTTTAAACACTTTCCGTAGGAACTTCGAGAAAAAATATAAAAAATCCGGAACTGCATCAAAATTCTTATTTAAAAAGGAATAAACCCAAGTTAACCAAGCGGAATAAACCTCCCAAAATCTGTTATTTATGTTCGGTTGTTATACGAATGATGAATAGCCCTCGTATACCTCTTTTTAAGAACACCACTTTACCGACACACTTGGTACAGAGCAATACCACCTATATGGCAAAGAGAGTAAAGTTTATACCAACTGCATGGAATAACACGGTTAGTGGTTTCAAAAGCCATTGTGAATGTTTTTATGAGTCTGAAGGCGTGTAATAGTAATTAATTACGTATGAAGAAATATCGGAGAGTTGTTAATTAATTGTTGGTGAGAAGGTGTCAGAATAGACGTGGCATCACTCGCTGATAATCTATTTTAAACAGAAGTACAAAACACTGTGATTATAATTAGACATGCATTGTTTTGTGGTGCAAGGGATATTGGTGGCTGGTTCGTGCTTGTTGGTTTCAAGCAATATAAGTTAGAGGAAAGTCTTAATCCCATTGAAGATAATATTATCTGGCTTAGGAACTGTTTCTAACTCACTAAAATCTTTCCAGAAGGTAGACAATTTCTTCACATTTCCACTATGAAGTCCCTATTGACCTCTGAAAGGCGGAGATGGTTGGCCTCTACGCAGACGCCCATTACACGATATAAAATATTACAGGAACCCTGAAACAATATTTAATTACAACATTTTATTGGATATGTTATATGACGAGGTGAACAATATTGCAACATAGCTATTACCAATAACAATAAACCATTTTACAACGTGCCAATCAATCTCGGCGCTAATTTGTTGAGAACCACAGACAATTTAATTGACGTTTTAACTTTTTTTTGTTTATCACGCAATAAATATCTACAGTTTCGTATAATGTTAATTAATAATATTGACTTTTATAGCTATTCTCAGAAAATAAAATATATTTTTACGATCCACCTAAAATCGAATTGATACAACATTTTTGGTTTTATACGCAAATTAACCAATCGTATAATTTAGTATCGGTATTCGATATGTATCGATGTCGAATATGTTATTTTATTATAAAATACAATAAAACATTTATAACTTATACAAAATAAGATGCTAAATGAATACAGGAAATAATAATTATGGGTTATTTTGTTTTGTTCAATTAGTGATAGAATGTGTGACTACAGTTGCTTTCGGAGAAAACCGCTGGTCTTTTATTCCGAGTTATTGGCTAAGTATACGTACATTTTAATAAGGCAAACCAATGTTTTCAGTTTAGACTCAGGTCGTCTATTATGCTTCCAAACATTCTGTCAATTGCTGTGAAAAAACACTTGGTTACTTACTACTAAAATATAAAGAAAAAAATTAAGAATTTCCTGTAATGTCTTTCTCTGTTTGAAGTTTCTAACAAATATATTAATTTGAAGCAATACGACGCTATGAACTATTCCTACTCTCTGAAGCTGCCTCTAAACTCGAATTAACTGTCAACGCACTTCACATTATTTGACAGACTTGAAACAG
Organism: Cerastis rubricosa; assembly: GCA_949152445.1. Taxonomy (NCBI): domain Eukaryota; kingdom Metazoa; phylum Arthropoda; class Insecta; order Lepidoptera; family Noctuidae; genus Cerastis; species Cerastis rubricosa. The sequence goes on from OX424532.1 coordinate 22,282,035, forward strand.
TCAGGTGTAAAGTTAGTTTACCAACTTTATTCTTTTAAAAACACCCTATTTTCCGAACGAACACCGGAAAAAAGAAAACCCTTTGAAAAAAAAGAAGCTTCTGAACTTTTCACCTAAAAAAATAAACGACAGTATTAAATCATCATCAAAAAAAGTTTAACACAAATAAAACAAACTACAGGAAACTATTAAAGCTTCCTTCCTCCCGCTTCACAATTTATAACGTGTTTTGTCAAAACATAATGGCATATCACAAAATTTGGCAGCGTGACAACCCTGAATTATGATTTTTATTGCTCAGACTGAGTCATAGTCAGCGGAATAAAAATAAAAAGCTGGTCTTTCGACCCATAAAATAAATTATCACCCTAAATTTGCCCGGATTTATAGCCAAGCGAACGTTTGAATGTGATCGCTAAATTATTATAGAAAAATACATTATGAAGAAAAAAGTTGTGATTGCAATAAAAATGTCAGAGTGAGGAAATGTTTTCTTTTAAATAAATTATTTATGTGTGTGTTCATTTTTTGCGTTGATGAAAGGTTTCCAGGGACATTAAAATCATGATGGTGAAACTGTGAACGTTTTCTAAGGAAACATCTGTAATTAAATGAAACGGACGATGCTTATTTATGATTATGATACCTACATCATAATAATGATGACTTCATTTTTAGCAGTAATAAGATACACTGATTAATTCTTGAAAGAGGATGTGACTTTGAGAATTCATCATGCAACTTCATTTCTTCTTATAATTAGACTAACTTCCGCAAGCGGTTTCACCGGAATTAATTCATTTTTTTACACAATATATTAATAAATGATAAACTATGTGCTAATTTGATGTATAAGCTATAATACTGTAAAGTTTTATCAAAATCCGGTTAGTAGTTTTTGCGTGAGAGAATAACAAACGTTCACCCATCCATCTTCACAAATTATCGCATTTATTAAGATTTCCCCTTCACCATTAATTCCCTTAAAGTTTACACGTTTCCGTATTGCACAAAATAACCAGATTTACATACTACTAATTTATTATCGTAAGAATGTAATTTATTGTCCTGGAGTTTATATTAATTATTATTTCTATGATATTTCGTAGATGACGGAAGTCAAACCAGCTACAAATAACTACCAATTTTGCTTTTTGTGATTAAATTGTGACACTAGCTCAAAATTGTACACCTTGGATCAATTTTACTCATAATAGACATAGTAATTTTTCATATTTCATAGAGCGAAGTTAATATATAAATGGACACAATTTTGATAATTATCTTTGGTATGGCTAGTCAATCTACTTATTAAATGTCTTTTTAATACAGTTGCTCAAAAAGTGGCTTATTGCAGGGACGTATAGCGTTCGGGATGTGGGCTATTACACACTCGAGCTTTTTCTTTATCTTTTCCGAACTCATGCGTTCTCTTTCCCAACTGTCAAAATAATGTCTATTAAAAAGAAAAAAACCAACCAAGGAGTTTTTACTAAAAAAAAAAACATAAAAGTTTTTATGATTCAAGCAAATATTTCTAAAAAGAAGCTACTAATTTGTTTCAATATCAGATTTAATGATTTGATTCAATGAGTTAGGTTAGGTTTCATTTCATTTTCATTTCATATCAATAAAAAAAATCTACTGAAGACTTGGCTGTATGGTTCCGTTTGCCTACCCAGAATGGGTGAAGAAAACAAAAAAATCTCTGCTTATATTCTTTTACGGTTGGCGCCATTTTCCAAAAATGTTCTTTATTAAATTGCTTCATTTTTTCGAAACTGTATTAAAAATAGTTGTTCAGTACACGTGCGGAACCGTCATTGCAACTTGTTCCGACTGTCAACCCTCACCTTCGGCTGCGCCTCGGCTCGGGTAGACATTTGTCGGAACTCTTTGCAATGACAGGCTTTCCGTACTCGTAATGAAATATACTATTTCAATTCACTGACAGACAATCTCACAACCTAAAACTATGGGGTATATGTAAAAGCACTCATTTTTGCAACAAGAAAAAAAACAATTTACGTAAAGAAAGTAAGTACGGAAGGATTCCTAAAAACGTATTCCCTGAAGGGGTTTGTGACGAATACTATGTATATTTCTTACCGTTTTTTTTTTAATCGAGCTAAGTATCGTGCGTTTGGAGGCCTATGTCCAACAGTGGACTGCTGTAGGCTGATGATTGTGACTGTATTGTTTCCGGGTGGGAAGTCCCATCAAGCACGCGGCCATGTTTATTAATTAATCAACTTGTCGCAGTCTGGCTGGTGAGCAATGGCAGTACCTACTATTAATTACGGTTGCCAATCCTCTGTCGAAATAAGATCCAGATAACTCATCATGATGAAATACTATTACACTCAAAAATATTAAACCTTAATTGGAAGTGCTAACAATATAAGTAATTCAAACCAGAGTTATAAAAAACTTTTATTATATTAGTTGCCTGTATAAAAATAATTAAAACCACTTTATCATTATTATCCCCTGGTACAATCAAGCAATTCTATTCGGTATTACATCAAAAGTAATCTATCTGTTAATTTATACGGTGTCCAATTATAACGAAGATTAATGTGATAAAAAACGGCTACTTGTAACTTCTGATACCCGATTAAGTTATAAATTGTGGCCGAAAACAGGCGTCCCAATTATTAGGCCACTACTGACAGTGGCAATATTGTGGCAATGATTAAGTGGGGTGGGTATGTAGATGTGGCAGTGGTGATACTTTGCATGTCAAAGGAATTTAAATTATTGTAGCGCTTTGCGGTGACGAAAATTTGTTTTTACGTGAAATAATTGGTACAAGACTATCCAGAGAGTATTCAAATTCCATTGCATTTTGTAAATTCAGTCGTAAAATAAATATAAAGCTGCACACTGTCGAGATGCAGACGCTGGGGTGGTCACGGGAGGCGTGCCGAGACTGGACAAAGTACGAAATGAGCAAATCCTTGGTAGTTTCAAAGTCGCCCCTATGTCAGAGAAACTAACCGAGAGCCGTCCCATGGTATGTTAACGTGATGCACGGAGACGATGAATATGTAGTCAAGAAAGCATTGCAGCTGCCTGAATACGGCATGGTTGGCGAAGTGGTTGAGCGATCGACTGTAAGTAAGGCCTACAGATAGTTGTTCCAGGTCTGGCTGTTTGCGTATGTTAGTTTAAATGTTTGTAAACGCACTATACATGAAAAATTCCTAGTGTAGTTTAATTTTTGTTTTGAAACATGGGCTGATGAGAAGTCTTAACCTAAGTAGACGGTTATTAAAAAAAACTTTGAATGAATTACAACAAGTTGAGCGTGTAGACCGATAATCTATTGAAATAAATCTACAACGAACATACAATTCAACAAAAAGTTTTCCAATTCACTTCCAGTAATATTTCCACAGCTATGCTCTGTCACATCTGCAATATTTAAAATATTAATCTCAGCGGTAATATTTCATCGTGTAGTGGCGTAACACCTGCAAGCGGCATACGTGGCTGATTTATTGAACCGTTTGTTCCCCCCACTAGTCACCCCCCCGCCAACCCTAGCGGTGTCATCCTGCTGTCATACTCGAAGCGAATCTACGTTCGCAATAAAATTTCCAAAATTGTAAGCGAATATGAGTTTTTGGAAAATATCACAGTTATCTTTATAAAGTTCTACAGTATATAATCCTACATAGAGGTCTCCTTTTAAGCGAGTAAAGTACCTGTGCTAGGAGACCCCGCTCTTTTAATAGAAGAAACATTAATAATGTAGGAGTGTACTTTTTTTGTATTTCCTGCATTCCTTTTTCCTACTAGGATTAATTTTACCTGAGGTATTTTAGTAATTTATCCAAAAAGCTATAGTTTATGTGCTCAGTCTACGTAAGTGTTTCTTAAATGACTGTGGTAATTTGTTGTGCTTGTGAGTAGTAGTCATTCAAAAAACATCTTTATGTGCACTGCTTTAAAGTTGATATTTGACTATGTGGAGCCAACATAAATTCGAAACAAATATATGACTAGACTCAATACGAAATTCACTTCTATGATGCGATTTGACGCTTGAAATTTTGATGACCTGTGTGAATTCCGTTTTTTTTTACTTTTTTATGTTTTTTTTTATTCTGTCAATCGAGTATAGGATACGTATCGTGACAAGTATGCCTGTATATAAATATTAGGGCCGTGTGACGGTAACTGAATTGTAAACCTTTTTGTAGTGCAAAATGCTTTGCATAACTGTCGAATATATTTTTGGTAGCGTGATTTTGAAATTCATAAAGTTGAGTGGACCACGTGATGGATTTTATTGTGAGTTTATTTTGTTTGATAACATATTTTTTTGCATGTAATATTTTTTTACTGAAAATGAACTGTATGACAAATAAAACATGGACATTCAAAAATTATAATGTTTTCAATGTTTTTTACACAGCATCACGTTTGTAAACCTACATGGGCACACCTATATTTCGCCAATTATATTTTAGTACAATGATATAGGAGCCGAGCCTAAGTATTTGTTTTTTTTTAGATCTTTTTGCTCTTTCTCTAGTCTAGGTCAGAGATAACAGAGACAAAGTCGACGATGGTACGAGCTTACCCAGAGGAAGCCTGTGTACTCTAACTTTGAAGAGATTAGAGTTGTAAGCGTTCGGAAACATTACCATGGACCAAACACTAATCAAGATCGATACCGAGTAATTCTTAATAGAAAAAACACAGTAACAATGTTTATATCACCCTTTTTTACGTACTTTATTTGTTCCATCTTCGCATTCAAATTGCAATTTTACAAGCATAACTTTCAATTAAGTTGTCGGTATGTTTAACCATTATGCTATAAATTCAATTCCGCTTAAGGCCAATCAGGTGCTAGGACGTTGTATGGGCGGCATCCACACCATAAGCATAGCAAGGTGTTTCGGCACTTCTTACGGTCACGTACAATCGTAAAACAGAACTTTATAGGTTCTCAGTACTGAATTAAAATGTACTTGAAGTTTTATTACTTCAAAAGTAGATCTTAATTGTCATCAAGTCATCGTAGGTGAATGTTCAATGAATTGCAAAACAGGTGGTCTATAATAACAATTATATGGATCCATACAAAAACATCATAAATAATTCACTTGTTGTGAAACATATACGAGTATACGTGCTTTGATGTATGTTCTAGACGTTTCTTGTAAGTAAGATTACATCAAATCCTTTTAAGATATAACATCGCATCGAAACTCTAAAGATTTCACAGAACATTATGTTTGAATTTAGTACACCACGCAACAGAATGCATAACAATAAATTATAACACAAATAATCTTCACTCATATTGTCTGCCTATTAACATAATAAAATGTTTAGCACCACTGAAGTTTACGCACACAAACACAACTGAAAGTAAACTTAACCGACTTTGGGATAGGGCTTGGTTTTGTTTGGTTGATGTTTCGTTTCGCAACCGCATCTCCAGGGGCCCATAACTTTAGGTCGCGTGCGCCGGCGGCGTATTATTTTTAAATTATTAACGCTGTAATGGAATAATTCCGATATGCTAATGCTGCAACGAACGGGCACTGATCACGAGATCGCCACAGGATACGATTAACAGTAGGGCAAATATTCAATTTACGTTGAATTCTGTTTGCGGTATTCTGTGATGCAAATGATGGAGAGTGTGTTTGTTTATTTTGAAAAGGTTTTGGTAAATGAATTATTTATTAAAGTAATTTGCTCGTACAGTTGTGCACCATTATTCAAAGCTATGCATCATTGAATTTTACCCTCAGGACAAAATATTGCAAGCATTAATTTAAATAGACGCAGTAGATTATAAAATAACAGTCAATGAAATCTCACTGGCAGTTAACACTAAACAATATGGCGCAATTTGCGATTTGCGAGTCGACATCATAAATTTTAATGGCGATGACAGAGGTTAGGAGGTCGCAGCGACCAAATGACTTGACAATTTATCTGTTAAGTTTATGAATATCAAATGAATAAGGTCGAACGAATTACTAAATAAATTGCTTTGGATGTACGAGTAGCTAATGGATGTAACGTATTAAAGTATAAAAGACCACCCGAGATGAGAATGTGAATGAAACCCAGCAAAAGTTTTCAGGTGTTATCATGATAATCCAAATAAAACAGTAGATTTTAACAAAAAAAAAAAAAAAAATGTGGCAGAAGCCAAATATTGCCAGAACCAAGATCTTTCACAAGGATCCAGCTGCCCAATGAAACACAACTGAGGACTTGGACAAAATTACACTCTAACAGCGGTAACGATAGTTGAGACTCCAAAATGTATTAAATTCACATAAGCTACCAAAAAGCTTATGTCAATCTGGTTAAAAGTCTTTGCTGAAATACGAAATGCTTTGAAAGAGAGATCTATTGAGAGACAACTACATCATCTGCTTAGCTTTCCATTATTCTTATTCGTGATAGTTTTTCCTTGCCAAACTGTATACATTATAACTTACCTATTCGGCACGCTCTCGGCTAAATGCTGACTTTTTAAAAGTGTTTAGTTCTTTATTAGTGTTTATTCTTATTGTTCTTTATTTATTCATATAAATCGTGCTTGTTAGTGATCCTAAGTTTTCTACTACTTTTTCTATTTCTATTCGTGAGAACCTGTAATTGGCTCTATGTATCATATACAATTGTTATCTGTTACAGCTGTTGGTTCTCCTATGATTAAATAAATAAATAACTATTTATAACATTCACCCCAACTTAACCCACTGCTCTATTCCCATTACAACCAAGCCGTTAGAACTACCTCCCCAGCTAATTGCTAGTGCTTGCAATTTGTTCGCTTGCCCAGTTTGTTGTGTGTCGAGTTTCTTTACCGGTAATGGATTGGTAGGCTGCGGCCTATCTCTACACTTCATTTGGGTGAGCTATCTGATTTAGTGATAAGAGGAAGGTAAATAGATTGTTGTGTATTGGGATTTGTGTTGGGGACTGCTAGATCTTTGTGGTCTTACGGTTTTCTCAGTTGTGTGGTTTAGGAATTTAGAAAAATGATAATGACGTATGGTATCTTATGAGATGACAGGTAATAGAGAAGTATGGACGAAGAAAACATGCTGCGCCGACTCCAAATAAATTGGGATAAGGGCAAGAGAATGATGATGATGTTTGTAAGTAATGCTATGTTTTTCTTATATTAGCATACAAAACAAAATTTCGAAATATTCGAAAATATATCGCTCAAATAATCTTAGGTAGTCGTAGGTAGCTTAGCTAACTTTTCTGTCTGGCCAACACATTTCTACAAAATGAATTATTTTTGCATACCGCCAAGAAAGAATTAATGAATGACGCGAAACATGAATTAACTGAATTTAATTGATTAATCAAGAGCAGACATGGCCGGAAATCACACGAGAGGTTTGTAACGAGAAAGGGGAGGACTTTGCCCAGCAGTGGGACACCTGACAGGCTAGTAAAAATATCATTTTAATTGACTTTTCCTGAGTACTTTCTGTTTTAACAAGCAAAGACAAGTCGGAATCATAGAATAGATACAGGAGTGTCCCAATATCGATTTTATCGAAAGCTTTTTAGTAAAATGACTAGTTTTGCTTAACACTGGAGCAATTTCGACGATATTTATTGCCTAATTGCAGCAATAGCGTGTTAATTTAGATAGCAATAAAGCCAATCCCACTTCTGTAGAGTAGTGAGATAAATCATTTTTACCAATTAATGGCAACTAAGCGAGTAATTTATTTATAGTTTCATCAACACTTTATCTTTGTTGATATACCGGTAGCGCAGTTGTTATTAAGTCCTAAGTTCGATTACCTAAGAGTGTTGTTTACTGTAAAAGTATTAAGAGTTCCAGACTAGTTCCTACTTATAAATAAGTTAACAAAGCAAGAAGAATCTTGACAACGTCAGTCCAGTTATTTTTTTGCTGAGTTTTACCACATCATCACACGAGGGTGTCGTTGAGGAATGTCAAATAATGAAGCATGGTTATTTTTCGCCACCAACGTGTGGACAGGCTTAACTTCTTAAAATAAAAACAAGACAAGTGCGAGTCGGATTCGCCTACTACCGAGGGTTCTGACCAAATTTGTATTTTGTAAAGACTATATTTTTTATGTTGTAATTACAAATATGTATAGTTTTCAGACTTCTTGTAGTATAAGACGATATTACTTGCCAAACGTAGTTCTAGGTCTACGGAAAGTACCCTATAAATTTTGATTCACTAGAGAGTGTCGAAATATACATTTTATGCGGCATAAACGGCCGTATCATTTTTTACGTTAACTTAGAAGTTTGATCTTTTCGCAGCTTCAAAGGACTGTAGACCTAAATATATGGTTTTAATTTTAATACGATACCTTCACGCATTCCCCAGATAAAGGGTCTTGACGGACAGACAGATGGGCAATAAAGTGATCTTATAAGGTTTCCGTTTTGAGGTACGGAACCCTAAAAATGATCTGTCCAAGACTATAGCCCGTATAGCGTTTTAATGTTCCATCTTGTAAGTTCAATGTCATATAATCTTGCCATCCTTAATCTGCAAGTGTGAAGCACATCTCTGCTTAGCCCCAGGCTACAGCGGCGCGACAGTGTGACGTAATTTATAACAGTTACAAGGCGCGCGTGCGCAAGATCGGGAGATAGCAAATAACTATGATTTATTTGTCCACAATTTATTATAACTTCCTTCACTTACGAAATAACTATACATTACCACGGTTGTTAACTTTTACGGGGTCGGCAGATAACGCGGTTTTAATGTTGTAATGAACAATACAGTTATTTGTTTGATAGTTAGTTTTTATGTCTCAATTGTGCGTGTGTAGGAGGGGCAACATTATTTTTGAAAAAGCTATTACTTGTAATGTGCGGTGGAAAATATCAGGCGATGCAGGTACAGCATGAATTCTTTTGAAGATGTCTGAATAATGGATACACCTACAGGTAGATGACGGGAAATCTATTACTCTTACGGATTCTGGAATCTGTATTTAGTTGATGTCTATTTTGTGTATCTTTAAATTGAGATATAACAAAATGGAGTAGAGCCGGGCTCTCATCTTACGTTATAGTATAATTATAGTAAGCTTAATTACGAAATCTCTTACGCAACAGTTAAATAACATATAATATCATAAATAGTAGGTAATCATTGTTATTTCCACTCCCAAAAATCTGCATACAAATGTTCAGTAATTATTTAACAGCATACCTGTCGGAAGTTACATTTCAACACACAATCCTCCTTACATAAACACTGTTTTTAATTAACAAAAAGAACTGCCGTAATAATGGTTATTGTCGGGTTTAATTAATGCAAATGACTGTTGTATTAAAATAATCTTCTAAAGCGAGGTAATGTTTGCTATCAGTGGTAGTTTTGACATTATTCTTTATGTTCGTTAGTACCGGATTGTTAAGTATAAAAGTGTTATAATTCTTTTAAATTGTGTTCATAACTGTACTTTCTATTGTGTGGGATCTTATACCGAAAACTTTTGTTATATTACTGAACTATTTTGAAAAGATTTATTTTTCTTTTAATATACTTTGAGACTAGGCGTTGCGCGTTGCCTGAAATTTTAGACCGCGTGAAATTCTAAAAATATTACTTCCCGATTTGATTTTGTAAATAATTTCAATGGTTTTTAGGGTTCCGTACCCAAAGGGTCAAACGGGACCCTATTACTGAGACTTCGCTGTCCGTCCGTCCGTCCGTCCGTCCGTCCGTCTGTCACCAGGCTGTATCTCATGAACCGTGATAGTTAGCCAGTTGAAATTTCTACAGATTATGTATTACTGTTGCTGCTACAACAACAAATACTAAAAACATAATAAAATAAATATTTAAGGGGGGCTCCCATACAACGAAGTGATATTTTTACTCGTTTTTATAAATAATGGTACGGAACCCTTCGTGCGCGAGTCCGACTCGCACTTGGCCGGTTTTTTTTTGCACAGAACACTTATCCGTTTACTAAAATAAAAGTATCCTAAGTTACTCATATGACATTAGCTATCTGCCAGTAAAAGTCGTCCCGTCAAAACCGGTGCAGCCGTTTCGGAGATTAGCCGAAACAAACGGACAGACAGACAGACAAAAAACATGTTTCTGTTATAAATATCGTGTAGGTATACTTTCATATGCAGTCAGTAAAAAACTCTCATTTTGAAATTATCTCTTAAATTTTATTTATTTGTATAGATTAAAAATAAAAGAAGTAAGATTTAACATGTCTCTTAACCGTTATAGTATTCAAAATGTCCCACAAAATATTACATTAAAGGTTCGGGTTTCAAAATCTTCTCAAACCTCGGAAACACGGAAACAGACTTTACAAAAATGCATTAGCATATAATCACATCGAAAACCAAACCTCAAAAATATATGTAGATATCGAACAACCAAAACATCAGTGTAACAATACTGGACAGGAGGTCTTAGGTTCATAACTATTAATCAAGAGTGAAAACTTGGCCCTACAGCTGATTAAAGTTATTATTAATTTAGATAATTGTTATTATAAATGGCAGTCCAGGAAGACTTGACTAGACTTTATGATTGTGATCTTTGGCCGTCAGGAAATTAATTATTAGAGATGCTACTACATCGAGTTGTGTTTCAGAGATGATTATTATAGAAAAGAGATTACACAAGAAATTAAAGGCTATAAATGAGTAAAGCAAGTAAACCCGAAAACATTAACTTGATTTTTAATGATAAATATAACATCATCACACCTATAGCCCCGAAGGGTTAGGCAGAGGTGTACGTAACAGTACATCCACATTTCGCCAGTTATGTTTTAAGTCCCATATAATAGGGGGCGAGCTTATTGCCATCAGCTGGTTTATATCCCTTCATCAACTAGAAAAGAGGTGACGGTCTTCAAACGGCTGAGCAGATTTTCTCGAAACATAGCTAAAAACGCTCTCGATTAAAACACCTTTCAAACGAAACCAATTTTATCAAAATCAGTTCATCCGTTTAGGAGCTACGATTCCACAGACAGACACACAGATACACACGTCAAACTTATAACAGCCCTCTTTTTTGGTCAGGGGTTAAAAATACCTACAAACACAGAAAATGTCACCAGTCAAAAAGTCCAACATTTAAAAGTGGTATTATCATCTCTTAATTTATTCCGTCTAACTGGCATCTCGTGAAAGGCGTCGTGAAAGATTTATAATTTAATTAGCTGCTGTAAATAGACGCCGGCGGTTAACTGTCCGTTGAAGTGGTGGTGATCTTTGGGGCAGATGGGACGGTAGGTAGAATGTGGATGGATTGGGTTTATCCCACTCTCTCGGAATGGTAGAGATTCAATCAATGATTCTGAAGGAATGATGGTAAGAAAGCAAATAGTATTTCTACTTAAGTGCAAAATTAACATGGGCATTTTTGGATTCATACTTGCTTGCTATTGCTTCTTCGGCTGTTAATGACTGCCTCATAAACATAAACCGTATTATAAATATATAAGACTTGATAATGGAGATGAAAATATTTAAAAAAAATATACCAACGAGCTTAAGAAAAAGTAAATAAAAGCATTAGGAGCTTAATATCGTGTGCTGCGTGTCCTGATATAAAAGGAACTGATGGACGTTACTGAAAACGCTTCAGTAGCCAAATTTTAGGCTGAATCATTTTAGATTGCCATCGGCATTTTAAGAATAAGGATAGTCAAATAGGATAGTAGTTCATAGTCAAATAAAGCAAGTTATGCACGCACATCTAAAGGTATAAATTCATACTTTATGTAACGGTCATCATTACTGATTATAGATTACCGATCACTACTCAAGTCCAGACATACAAAGTGACACAAGCACACACACATAACTTATGCCCATCGTAATAAATCATTCAGCACTGTAACTTTATGCAGAGATGACTAATATATCCATTCATTCATAAATCATATTTTCTTCAATACTTCTGACATTAGGATATTGGTATTCTCCTCAGGCAGGATTTAAATAAATATCTGGATTGAATAAGAGTCACTTGATTATTTAAAAAAGTGCCTAGCCGACATAACACTGCTGAGAGCTACAGTGTAGACAGCTGTTTCAAATCTCCCTTTTTTCCTGATCGCTGATGTTGTCCTCTTTCTTATTTGTTTATTTTTCTCCCTCAAGGCTTTTATTATTTTTTATCAATTATTCTCATTCTTAAAGAAAGGCATTGAAGGCTTGTCAGATTTTGACCTCGTACATTTTCTTTTTGTAACTGACTTCTTCTTTTTCTTCTCGTGTCTATGAGTTTAATTCGGTCCATCCAGTGCGTACCTAAACAGCTCTGCTGTTTGTCTTTAAGTCCTGGAAGTAGTTGTGTATGACGATGGGCAGGGCAGATGAATCTAATGACGAGGCTAGGTATGAGAAGGGTTGATGACACCTCATTTGGCCAGAATTAATATGCTGTTTTTTTTAACAACCATTCTGTTTCTCAACGCTGTCAGATGGTAATGTGGTCAAGAGAATGGCAGCGTTCAAATCAAATCATTTATTTCTTTGCAAACATGGGCATGAGTGGGTGGTGGCATAGCCACGTTATATGGCAACACTTAGCCTGTGGCCCTTGGGTCACAGGAAGCGTCAGATTTAAATAGTTTCTTAAGAGAATGTCATGTCTGAAACTCCCTACTCTTTGTCACCCAACAAACTTTTATTGCTCAAAATTCTTCCATTAAAATGCAAGTGGCGGTCATTTAATAAAGTACAATTATGAATCGTAAAATCGTTCCCGTAGTTGCTTTTATGAGTGGTCGCTTGTTATCGCCTCCATCTTGATTTACGATGCGCGGGAGTGGCGTGTTACGTCCGGTGGATGCGGCACTTTTGATATCTGTACTTCTCTATTGATTTTTACCGATTGGATTGAATTGTACTGCATGGTAGGTGGTGTTTTATTTCGTTGGTGACGTGTCCAATTTGAAAAGATTTGTGACTTTTGTCGGTTGTGTGTTGGAAGATTATGCATATTTTTATCTTTGTATCGTTACCATTGACTAAATAAAAATGTGTGGTGGTGACAGCAGCATGCTTGTGCAGTGGAGGATGCTGGCTGGGGACCTCCACCATATACTTCGGAAACAAACTAACCAAGGAAACCACTGTTATAATGACTAAGTAGGCCTATACCAATTATGCCCCGGTGTCTGAAATTCAAGTATAATCTTTGTGGTAGGTAAAGAAAGCTATTGAAACGAACACCATCGTACCCAAACCAATTAATTCACCAACTGGTATTTTTAAACATTTTTATCAAAAATTGTTATCACTTCAAAAAAGAAACTGTTTCGTCAACCGCATTCGCACTCCAGTAGCCATCTTCCGACACGACACGACATTACAATCTTGTCATGATAACTACACACCAGCTTCTTGCTGCCGAAGTACCGACTTCAAGTATAATCAGGTATGTCAGTTTTGTTAATTTCTACTACTTGCCTGTAGTTATTCTATGAATCATTCTGTGGTGTGTTGCAAATTTATGAAATGAGTGTGTGTAATGGTGGTTGGAGATTTTGGAATGAGGTAAAGGTATTGTTGTTTGTTTTATTCTTTGTAGTGTTTAATTGGATTTGATGATGGTATCAGCCAGTTGGTGTTTAGTGTCAAACGTTCATCTATTTTTGATATATCAACTGCTTCTGATATATCTTTTAAGCATGAGAATAAAATAAAAGATTCACTGGAGCTGGTCCAATTAGTTTTTAATAAATTTCCTTTTTTATAATATGAGCATTTATTCAAACATGTATTTTAATGTATTCTGTCTGAACAGAGATGTACTACTTTTTAATTTAAAAAGTGATTCAGCAAACATGTTTTCTTTTAAAAAAGAACTTGTTATTTAAATTCCAACATTTCTATCTGTCAACACAGCCTAAAAAACGGCTACCGAAAATATAAATATTACGCACAAGTACAACACTAAACATCTACTTTATGTACGCCCCAAATGTGTTCCTAGTGATGCTCATAAATATCGATAAAATATTGCTATATCGATACTAAATCACTTGCAGTTTATAATAAGACGGAGAAACTTCCTCCATTTTCGTAGTGATGGATGTTGTGTTTCATATCTTGGTCTTCATCATGTTGAACGTGTGTTATGGGGTATTACAGTATAAGTGATGGTGAATGATGGGAGGTCGTGACGTCACGTTATGGGAGATAATGATAGTGTTTTATGGGCAATATTTATTGCTTATACGTCCACTGAATGTTGGGATATTGCTGGATATATCGTAAATTCGTAAGTCATGCATGTCATTATAGCTTGGGGGTTACGTGTCATATTTTCGTGTAGACAACGACTTTTTTATTTTATTTTTAGTTAGCCTGATCTTTCAGACTCCTGGGCAAAAGCCTCCCCCCATTCCTTCCACTTTTCTCTGTTTTTTGCCTCTTCTCGCCAATTAACGAGAAAGCCATCCAAGGCGTCCCGCTATCTTCTTCTCGGTCTGCTGCGACCACGTCTAGCTGTCTCAGGGCTCCAGTTTTGTAAAATGTGGGCCACAGATTTGCCGGCAGACATGGCCTGCCCAGTCCCATTTTAGTTTGGCAGCTTTATGAGCAACGTCAGCAATGTGAGTTCTGGAGCGTGTGGTGTACCTTATACGATCGGTGAGTTTAACGTTAAGTATGCTGCGCCCCTTTGCCCGTTGTCAAACGACGACTTAGCGTTTTGAAATCACCAACATCCAATAAGTTAGGCCTTTACAGTCTCATTTACACAGTCAAAATGCATATAGCACAAGAATGGGATCAGCACAGGAAATGGCAAGGTGCAATAACTCAGGATATTTATGTCTACATTCAAAGTGCGAGTGAACCAGATTACGATAGTACGTCTGGTAATGCAAAAATGTTAATAGAGAGAGAGAGAGAGAAGCAGTCACTTCAATGATCTAGTTGTCATACGCATGAGTACCGAGCAAGAGGTCCTGAGTTAGATTCCCAGGTCAGGCAAATTGTTGACGGGTTTTTTGACGTGACAACGTGTAAGAAATCGATGAACGCCGACTGCACGCACGAAAAAGGATGACTCATTGTAACGTTACGCTCAATGTAATGTTACGATCGGAGCGAGAGCGCTGCACGAGCGAGCGAAAAGCATGATCGGCTTGAGTGTTCGGCTTGCTATTCATAAAAGGATGCAATAATTTCATCAATGTTTTGTTATGACGTTGTCACGTTAAACTATCGTCCGTAAGCCGACTTTACAGACAACCAATTTTTCTTAAGGATTTTTTCAGTTATAGCTCGGTAGCTGCAGTTTCTACTTTGAGTAGGGTAGCTCCTATATTACGGAATAACAAAAATTTAAGTGTTATTAGAAGAAGCTTGTACTAATTAAAAACAAAATAACCGACTCAAATACCTATCCTACATAAAGCATTGCCGGTATTGTTTCATTCAAGCCCAAACCATTCATTCACTGTCAGCCTATTTAGAAGTCAGCAAGTCATAAATAATTCCAACGATGTTATTAGTCCACTGTATCTAGAAATAGTCGATCAAGATCTAAATCATTGGAATATTCATTATCATCGTATCACGGAAGTAAACGCCATTCAAATTCATACATGCGACGCATTTTAATTGGTTCATTTGTATGACAGTGATGGACGGCTTTTTGTATGGTCGGGATCGAGATGTAGGCAAATGATAAACGTGACAATATTTGCATATAGATAACTAAATATAGTTTTATCCATGTGTTTCGAGGAATGTGATTTGGCTAGAAAAGAGGTGACAGCTAAGTTGAGGAATTATTTATAGAGAACAATAAATATTATAAAGAGGAAAGATTTGATTGTTTGATTGTTACGATTTAATTCAAAAACCACTCGACCAATTCTAAAAATTCTTTCACCATTAGAAATCTACATCTTTATCGAGTTACATAGGCTATATTATATGACAATTTTCGCTCACGAAGTCGCGGGCGAAGTGCTAGTAGAGAATAAGAAAGTAGACGTCATACAGCGCTGACTTTAAAAGAAACGAAATAAGGACAAAAGGATGATGTCTTAAGGTAGTCTTTTTCTCCAATACTTACTCACTTATTCACATAAGTACTACTATTACTATTAGAGAAAATAAGGGAGTGATCCCTTATTTTTTGATAAACTAATCATTATGAAATTATATATAACCTATCATTATTATGAAAGTTAGTCTGTCCTTCGAGGTCATTTTCACTGAAGATGGAATTGGATTAAATGAGTTTAAGTGAAAAAGGTAAAAAGGGTTATCATGAATGATGATAATGATTATCACACTCTTCCCAAAAAAAAGTCACCATCGTATGCTAGACCGAAAATAAACTAGGTGGCTAGAAACTTAACACAATATTTTGTCGATTATAATCTGACAGGTTCAGAGTAAATCGAACTAATAACTAGTCATTATTAAAATGATTTCAGTAATTAACAACTATTTCATAATTCATCTAATTAATTAGGCATGATAATCTAGACACTAACATGCGTCCAGTGCTGCTCAAATATTCAGTATTAATTTTAGGATTTGAATATTAAATCAAATGTTGTATCAAATTGTCATAATTTTGGTATCTGCTTAGATTAGTTTGTTTAAATTACAAATCATTACACCTTATTCCAACATAAAAACAAGATTGAAATAAAATCTTCATTGCATGCATGTCTTAGCAACATTTTTTGGTTAAGAATTAAAATTTATTAGAGTAAAATAAATGAAACGAAAAGATTTCTATTTAATTATTAGAAGCCTTTATGGCCCACTGCAGGGCAAAATCCTCCCTTCCCACCTCCCAATTTTCGCTTCTAATGTAGTGCGACTGTAGGCCAATCCTTTGAGAAAGAGTCCAACTCATCTCCTGCCGCGTTGTCGTTTCTTGCTACCAATTGAGCAATCGCATTGAGCATTGATTGCTTTGATGTTGATAAGACGACGATTGAGTGATTAGTTTTTCCCATTGCTCCTCCAACATCCTCCAGCAGTTAGAATGTCAACTTTATTTGTCCACAGAAGAACAAATTTTGACTGTTTCCACAATTACGGTTTAAACCATATAACAAATCTCACGATCCATGACTAACTGAAAGAATTCGTGTAATCCTAACAAATAATCAGTTTTCGCACTCTAGACTTTGTTTCTCAAGCCAAGTCTGAGTCATCATAATTAGCCTCACTTTAGTCACACTACTTGGCAAAAAAAAACCGACACTTTTACCGGTAAACTTACCGCTAATTGCAGTTTCCGCTTCTCACAAAATTATTACATTCACTACGTCGAGACTATTACGTAAAAATATACCAAATAAATCTTTGACATGTCACCTTAAGTGGGACAAGTCCGGGCGACACACTGTATGTGTTGTGCAACAATTTATCGATAAAATTAATTAATTTTATCGACCGTTACCGTTTTTTGTTTTCACATTAACGTAATGGAATAACCAACAGGTATTGTGTGATAATGCTTACATTTTTAAAGTTTTTGGTTGAAGAAAAAGTTGAAGGGATTTTTTAAATGTTTGTGTTGGTGGTACAGAAGAATTTTATATGGTTGTGTGGTCTGAGCGTGAGATGAGTCAGTTTTTATCTCAACGGGAATATTGTAAACCGTGCCGTGAATATTTATTTTTATTTATGTTTTATTATCCTGTTAATAAACATGTATGGCACTCAACATACTATACTGTGAGTATAGCCACTTAAGACCCAATTTCCTGTTTCCATTGCCAATTTTATCAAGGACTAGTGGTCCCGCGCAACTTCGTCTGCGTCACATTTTCCCCGTTTTCACAATATTATTCATTGCTGCTCCGCTCCTTTTGGTCGTAGCGTGATGATATATACCCTATAGCCTTTCTCGATAAATGGGTTATCTAACACTGAAAGAATTTTTCAAATCGGGCTAGGAGTTCTTGAGATTAGCGCGTTCAAGCAAACAAATAAACAAACGAACTCTTAAGCTTTATTATTAGTACTAGCTGTCCCGCGCAACTTCTTCTGCGGCACATATTCCTAGATTTGGAAACATTATTCATTGCTGCTCCTCTCCTGTCCTGTCGTAGCGTAATGATATATAGCCTATAGCCTTCCACGATAAATGGGCTATCTAATAATGAAAGAATTTTTCAAATCGGATCAGTAGTTCCTGAGATTAGCGCGTTCAAGCAAACAAACAAACAAACTCTTCAGCTTTATAATATTAGTATAGATTAGTATAGATTCAACACTGATATTTTTCACAACGTTAGCCCGTCTTGTTCTCCATAGATAATAGTTCATTCGTTCTTGCCAGGACAACACTAGGTCAACACTTGTATCTCACCTGACCATGTGTCCTGTATAGAGCTGAGCAGTTCCCAACCAGCCAGGGTATCAACTAAACCTCTCTGTTTATTTATACACTGAACAAACAAACATTTTCCAGTATTTTTGGCAAAATACAAATAAAATAAGCATTTGATATCACCATAAACTCCCTAGATAACATCAAACTAAGTAGATTGCTTCCCCAACAGTTATTTGAACCGATATACCACGCATTTTATCTCTAACAACGACGATTACGATCCAGTATTTTACAACAAGAATTACAACAGTACCTCTGTCTTATTCACATAATCAAGTTGTCCTCAATCCAAACTAACTCTATGTTAACTTGTGAAGCTTACTCTGAGGATAACGGGTGTCGACATAAAGTTACAGATTTATCCCTCGGTAATAGTTGTAAAGTCCACCGATATGTGACTGGAGAACCGCTGGCAAATTGGTCTCATTTGGTGCCAAGCTTGAAATTAATAGTCTAGATTTCTAAGACGACATCTTATTAGTGTTTTATTTAGGAATAGGAATTGTGGGCAGATGCTGTGAATTAAATAGTTGAGGGAGATAATTTATTGAATGGTTAGGACCTGTCTTATTGACGGCAAAATGGGCGCATTGGCTGAATTCGCTAATTCTATTTCATTCAAGAGAAACTTTTCTATTATGGACTGTTGACTAACATACTCAAACATTACTCTCTTTATGTATAGCATAATCCGGTTATGTTCCCACTGCTGGGAAACCGACCTCCTCTTTGTGGGAAGGAGTAATACACAACGCTGGCTGCCCAGAACGGGTAGATAGATGACACGTCTTCGAATTTTTGGTCTTAGACATACCGGTTTTTTTACGATGTTTTGTTTCACCGTTTTGAGAGCACTAATGTAAAAATAAATAACCTACATCAATTCCGTATTTAAGTCCAAACCTTCACGTTCAGAGTGGAAAGGATACCGACGCACAAAGGGTTACTACGTATTCAATTCATCATTCTGAATAGTACCACTAGGAGTATGAAGAACAAGATGTAAAGTTTCTCGATACACCATAATAAAGTGAGCATCCTGTGACCAGACGGATGTAGTCTGGTAAGAAAATGCCCGACAGTTGGTAACGGGTTTTTCCTATATAGTCATAAGTCGATATAAACTTTGCTTGAGACAGTAGAAAATTGATGTTAGTTCTTCCGTCGTGTCGTAGATGGCGCTGTATTTATTTTTGTTGTAAGTTGCTTTTTGCACTACAGTTTTATTCGTCAATTTAAAAAAAAAGCATCTGATCGACCGACCATACATTTTGACCGTGTTGGTTTTTTGACAGTTATGTAGGAAACAGCAGATTGAAAAAACTTAATACAACCGATTAAAAATTTATTTGTGATTGGGTTCAGAATTATAATTCAGAATACGTGGTATGGTAACCATTTCTGCGTCGCTGTACCTTCCACCATGTATATTTTTGTACCTATTGCTTCCAGGAAGAATAGACAATTTTATATAGTTACCGACAGCCAGACAATAAAATAATTAAACTAGTATATCAATCATCTATGTCTACACAAATTACAACAGTCATCAGCACACATGCATAATTAAAATAAATTAGCACCCTCTAATACCAGTTCATAATTATTCCTCACACATGACTAGACTAATTACATTGGCGGCCATTAACCGTGTACCATACACCGGCGTGTCAATTTAATTTAGTTTAACAATATTTAGTATCAATATTACGACAACGAGCCAATTTGCAGCTATTTAAGCGAATCGAGATCACGTGTTCGAAGTGTCATTGGGCCGTTTACCTTAAATTTGTATGTTTAGTGATGTGTGTAACATGTCGGTAAAAAATGTGTAAGGTTTTTGCACTTTTTTTTTTCAAATGCTTTTTTAACGAACAGTTATCTTTCTTGCAATTCTTGGAAACGGATGTAAGGTCTGATTTACAATGTTAAAAGCGTATCGGCAAAACAATTTATCTTAGCGTCTCGTCGTCTTATCAACACTCAAGAAACGACAATAAAACAGCTTCCTACCTGAGGAACTAAATCACAAGTCACATCTTCACTTTACCAAACGATAAAAGATATTGACGTACTTACTCAAAATACAAGTTAAACCTTATCTGAACGGCGCCACTAATTACAAATGAAAATCGCTTCCCGCCATTCCTTGTCACAGATAACCGCACGTCGTAATTCCCATAATCTATGCTCACTTGCTATCTTAATTACGCCAAGCCGCCGAAGGAATACATTTTTAATTGAGCTACCTTATCTTGCCGATTACATGACAAATGCATCTTGTCCACCACTATTTTAATTTAGATGTTTTATCGACAGTTTTTCGATGTGCTACTGAGGGCACTAGCATAAAGGTCTACTCACATTATCACGCTACGCTCGTTTTAGTCACGAACTCTTTGACATTTTGCGTTGTTAACGCGATTACAGTGTTTTAACATGTAACGTGTGCACCTTTCAAATGTTAGTAGGTAACGTAAACAAAATGCGTAGGAATAATAGTAGTATATTTATATAAAGTTAATCAAACTGTAATTTTGCACGAAATAAACACAACATGTGAAACAATTTTACCTAGTTACCATCCTAGCCGGGTAAATGCCTCTTTCTTTCAATACAAAAAAGATCAAAGCATTGATCATCATTACGCTTACTCATTGCTTATTGGCTCTACGCACAGCCATGTATCTTTTTCAATAGCCCTTTATTTTCCAATCAAATATCAGATTTATTTTTATCTACGTTATTTACGTACCGAATAAATCTAATCTTTCATAAATGTCGCTACTCTGAACAAATAACAATTTACAGTGACGTGAGGCATACACACTGAACTCATTGATATATGATGTTTTATGAATAGCTTTTATTCTTCGCTGCCGTAATCAATCTAAATCATTAGAATGGGCCGTTAAAGTCATTTTAAAGCATTAATGATACGATTACGCTCTTTGTAGGAGCATTACGTAAATCATTGTGAGAAGCGGGGCGCACAAAAAGAGCAATTAGTGTTGTGCCAACGTCGATAGTTTAGCGGATGTCGATAGCATTCCGCGCGGTGCGACGTGACTGCACACTGAAATGCAGCAAAGTTTAAATCACCTATTATTTAAACGATTTTAGACTTTATACCAAGGGGTTTAGGGCTTTTTTAATGTGTGGTCTGCCTTTGTCGCTGCACAGAGACGTGAGTTCGATTAAAAAATGTGATTTGTGGCTGCCACTCCGCACGTGTTTTATTTTGCGAGTTATGTTCCTGACAGGCTCGTCAAGAGGCCACGATAAAAAAGACGCCAAACTTTAGAGCTCTAAACGCTTAAATGATTTCGTCTTTGAAATGTTTTAAAACATTTTAAAATTACGAAGCAGCAGACGTAGGTATAATCTTTCAACAAAAAAATCAGTTTGCATTGAATCGAAAATGTATTGCATTATTTCCCAAAACTACTTACTAATGTTTTGTTAGCGGTGTTAGAAAAATAAACGGTTTTCAATGTACCAAAAACAAAACTATTATCTTCAAAGAAAACGGTGGAGCTCTTTGGTGATTGCGATTGTCAGTCTACGTGCGTCTAGTCAACCATCATTCACACCTGTCAGTCAGGGCCTTTGAACGGCACAGACAGGCGGAGACGGGCCGCAACGACTAGTCGACGGCGATTTGTATGGCGCGAGTAAATCACTTTTGAAGTAATTTATGTCTGAGCGCTGTTAGTGATGCACAACGTCGGGGTTGCTTGTCGATGTTCTCGTTTAGATCTGTTTACTTGAATTTCAAATAAAACGTTTGAATCGGAATGAAAGCAATGGTAACAAGAATTGATTTAATTACGATGCAATAAATAAAAGTATGGTTGAAATACCTTTCAAACACACCACACCTTAAAACACATGTAAATGCATTGTACTTACGTTACTTTCAATATCAATTCTCACCACCACACGAACGTTCGACAGCTTTTGTGTTGACTAAAAGCTCAAAAATAAAAACAAAAAACCGCTGAATAATCAGTTCGTCTATTAATCATACAGGGGCTGTCACATGTGACAGTTGACGTATGGTGACAGGGCCCGACAAGCGACGTATGTGACAAGTGACGTGACGTTCTTTGATGTGTCAGCCGCGGCGCTAATGAGCGAAGACTCGAAGGCCAATTGCAACGGTTTTCTTTGAACCGACGATTGATGTGGTGTGATTATTAACTTTAATGTCCTACTGTTAAGAGGACGGCAGACTGTGTTGTGTTGAGCTTTTTGAATGTTTTATGGAAGTGTTTGAAATGTGAGGGATATTTTTATGACGGAAATGCATTTTCGAGAATTAGAGAGCGTGTCTACGTAAAAACGAATTCTAAGATGCTGATGACTGATTTGTAGATCAAAATGAAAATAAATTATAATAAAAACAAAAAGTTTTTTAATAAAACATGTGAATGTATGACGTGAACGATTGTGTTTATACGTCTTTTAAGTAGATTGCTCTTACTTTTGAAAAGAAAAAATACGGTCTATATGTTTGTTTTCAGAAACTATAAACATTTGTACTTTAAATGCATGTAGCGCTAAATGCACTATGATGATATGTTTATTGCCAGTAACATCGTTTTTGTTTATATCTATTGTGAGTTATGCCCATAATACTACAAATATCGGAAATGATTGAGTAGGTGTTATCTTAAACTTTATTGAACTCATGCTACTCTTGCTTTCCATTTTCATCATTGGCGGGACTAATGATGGTAGCAAATATTTCATCTATATTATACTATTGTTTTGCAGTCTTCAGTATTTTTACAGATGAAACGTAACGTAACGATAATGTTTGGCCGATAGGTACTACTTTGTATATCTGTGTATAACTTTGAGTGATTAAGATGAAGTTATCATCTTGTCTAGCCTTTTCCCATATAAGTTTGGGTTAGCTTTCAGTCTAAGTGGATTCAGCTGAATACCAATATTTTGCATGGAGAGACTGCCTGTCTACGAGTACTTGTCTGATTTAGAATCAGGTTTCTGCGACCATTCCAAGATATGACTGTTTGCAGGTGAAGATATCTCCAATTCAGATTCAGGAACTCAGCTACAAATCCAAAGCACACTCAGTTGCAGCCAGACGGCACTTCGCGAATAATTACCTAACTAACACACGCATACATATAGCTGCGTGAATAGAAGAACTAAGTTTGTTGCCTCCTCGCAAGTCGTCGCAAACTGTAGGAACGTCTGTCTAGGAACAGTTTCCTCAGTTTTGATGAGAGCTATAAGCTAATAAGTTAAAGCCGAGTAGGTAATTGAATTGTTCTGTATAGTCTCGGACGTAAAGGATAGCACCATCCCATGTCTTCGCGTGGGTGTCGTAAGAGGCGACTAAGGGACTTGCCAGAGAATGGGCAGCAGCGTTCTCTGTGCTTTTGTAACAACCGTATTGCGATCGCCAACCCGCCTGCCAATCGTGGCGATTATGGTAAAACTCCCCTTATGTCAATGTGGCGTTGGGGGAGGCCTATGTCTAGCAGTGGACGTCTTTCGGCTAAAATGATGATGATGAGGTAATTGAATTGTATCTCTGTCTTAAGCATGTAATGAATCATCAAAATGAAGCTGTGTTAGTGATTGCTGAAAATGAGGTCGAAGTTGACAAAAACAAAAAGGAATCATTTTGTGCTGATGTATAAAGATTACTGTAACGATATCGAAAATGTCTTGATGTCGATATGGACTAAACTCAGAAACATTATTTTTGTCATCAGCATTTCAGCTGAAAGACTTCCACTGCTGGAGATTAGCATATTAAGCTTCAACACCGATCGATCCTATACTTCCCGCATCTAGCTGATTCCATGTCATCGGTTTGCCTCCTAGCGTTCAACGACTGAACTATGTTTCTTCAAAATAGCATATTATACTTTGTTAGAAAAACAGGAGTTAATGGAGTACTTCTATTGTTTATTTACAGTATGTATTCCGCCATGTTATAATCGTTGATTTGGTTCTTTTTCTCTATTTTCTGCGGCAAAATGAAGAGCAGCAAGGTTGAAACAATTATTTTCTTTCCATCAAGTGTGCAGTCTTCATTTAGTTCCACAGTGTTGTGCAGTCGTTTGGGCAGCAGTAAATCACATGAGCCGCAGCAGTTGAACAATGTTCGTTTTGTACGAAACTTGGCATTAAATGATGCAGAAGAACCACTTTACACAAGTATTGTGTAAACTGGTTGTGTTAAGATGACATTGGGTATTAATTAAACGGACTTCTATTTATTAGCGTTTTAGTCGTCCAAAAAAATAACTTGTCCTATAAATTACTAACTCTGCAACCATCAATGTGTATCTAAAAAGTATCATCTCAGCCACCATACATCATCGATGTCAGCTACTGTAAATACATCTCAGCATGATTTTTATTTTCTAGCATCTAAATTTGTAATATGTATTCAAGCAGTAAGCAAACAGTTGGTAATAATTATAAATGACGTCAATAAAGTATATCTATCGACTTCTAATTTTATAACTTAGTACGTGTAAAACTTAGTAATTTATGACGAATTCATAACTCGTTCTATAATTTATTGGTCATAAAATGTACCAAAAATAATCATAAAATAATCAACTATAGCTACTAAATATAAGAAACAAGACAATGGTAGCATTTTTTTTGGGTTGAATAGGCTCTCTTTAGTATTTAAATTCACCTAAAGTTATAAGTTCATGGTAAACACCAATATTTTGTGATAGGCTTAGTCGACGTAGCCCCGTTGCGGGGCCTCAATTTCTATTTCGATTTATAATTTTCCGATGACATTGATCCACACATTGATCCTGAAACAAAAGAAAATTTTAGTAATAAAATGCAACCTGCGAGCTGCGGCTGAATTGATTTTAACCCGATTTTACCCATTATGTAATATTTTTTTGAGTGGATGTTAATTTTATGTTTTCAGCATTGAACCTTCTGTAAATCTATTTCGTTCTTGTATGTTGTTCGTTTTGTACGTATAATTGATGGGTGCGCGTGCACATGATATGTGTGACGTTTGCCGGCCGCGAGCGATAGATGGCGCTATTACAAATTTTAAAGCTGAAGCAGATTTGGCCTGGAATTATTGCAGCGAGTCTTGATTTAATTTAATGAACCTGGAAGTCAATGAAATAGACAGAAACCGACGTACTATGTCATCTTAATGAGGAAGTTTTAGGTGCTTGATGATTAAGTGTGAGTTAGTTCAGCTATTTATTGGGCAGATTATTATACCTAGAGATGTAAATAATTTACATATTTACATTGTTACTCTGCCCTGGAGTGTAACGTGTGGTGCTGTTCCACAAACGATGAGGCAGTTAATTTCGTGTCCTACTGTTTGTGCATTTCAGGAACTGATGGAAGCTACAGAGGTCGCCTAACAAGTGGTTCAGTTCTGGGCCGACATAAGATTGCATTCGAAACGCTACGAAGCAGATGGTTACAAAACCATTGTAATATTGTGAGGGTATTTACGGAATAATTTTCACCAAAACCCCAACCATCGACCACCGCGCAAGCAAAAACTATTCAACAGCCTCTACGCCGAATACTTTCACTCCAATCAACATGTTTATCACGACATAAATCTCCAACAAGACATACACCTTTTACAAAAGCAAGGACATCAAAAAACCTGGCACCCTGCAATCAGTATTCGTCTGAGCTGGCAATAAAATTAATATGTGCATACGGCGAAGCGCGAACTCCATTTGCAGTTAAACAAACGGCTGACCGACGCCATTTTGCATTGTTTTTTTAAGGTTCCGTAATTGAAAAGGGTGAACGTTGTAGGTTAGTTTATGTGGTTTGAAATATAGGCTTCGCTGAGGAAATTGGCGTTTTTGGTATTATGTTTTCTAGTGGGGTTATTTTATTGTGATCAGTAAAAAGACTGTTTTTGTATTTTGTTCGTTTGTTCTTGTTTTTAAGAAAGAGAGACGAAAACGATCACTTAAGTTTTATTGACACGTACTTACATACCTACGTACAATTTATAAGGTTTCTTCTGTAAAAGTTTAATTTTGTATCTTAAACTAGCACTATTTCAGAAGTCATTCACTCTTTTTTCGCTTTTATTTCTTGTTCTATGTATAATGTAATTTTATCATCGTGGTCTACAGTAACGTATCTCTCTATTCTTTAAACTTATACGGAACATTTCACTTACAAACTGGACTCACGATCGATGTTTTTATTTCTGCATTGTTTCTTATACTCATCTGATTTATGCGGAGTCACGTAAACGTCGCATAATGCCTTTGGGGTTGAGAGCACATCGTCTGCACCTTTACGTCCTATTTCGGCGACATTCTAATTCAGAGGTGACAACTTTGAAGTATTGGCGGGCATATATTTTATGTTGTCATGTCGTAAATTTGATTCAAAGAGTCACTTTGGAAGTGGCCTTTTTATTTAAAGTATGTGTCTTGCCACGATCTTGATTTATATGCAGTTGGAGTGTGATGGTCTTTAGTCATCATTTGAAAATGATAGAATGTTGAGTTGAATATTGATTTACCAAAGTAAGTTGGGCCGAAAAGTTTTGGAGTGACGACCTAAAGGAAGTCACAGCCTTGGAAGGACAAAAATGGTCGTTGGATGACCTGGTGAAGACCCCAGAATTCCCCTGGATGAACAATTGTGGTAGGATGTTTATTTGCACTAACGATTGTTCTTTTTTCTTTAAAGTTTGAAAGTGATGGATGGATAGTATGAGGAATGATATGAAAGAGTAAAGAGTAAAAGATGACGTCGCCGACGACGAATAGAATCGGACAAGGGCTGGAAGATGTTGATGATCTAAAGATTGAGACTAAAACGCGAAATGGTTTTCCAATCTTCTGTTCAACATTAAGTTAGCACCTCTTTATAACAGGACGGACGATACTTAGAACGGACAAGTTTCTTGAAAGAAGATCATAGATCAGCAAATACTCAGTGTGGATTCACTAGACAGGTGTTGAAGCGATCTAAATGAAAACTACTTAGAACAATGAAATGGATGGCGGTGGCGCAACTTGGTAGCTGCACACTGATAAGAAGACATGGGGTGGATCAAAAATGATCGATGAACGGAAAAAAAGCTACTACGATAACTGTTCCAATTTACTACAAACTAACTAGCAGCTGTTACATACCCGTCACATAAAACAATTACGATAGAACCACCTCTAATTTCATTACGGTAATAAATCAACTTGTCAATTAGCGTCACCAATGACAGTTTTTTAAATGCCCATAATTTATTCTGTACATAGCTATTTATAATGGACTACCGAATTGACGGACATTAAAAACGCCTTGTAATAAATTTTGTCTAATTATTTCTCGCCCTAAATGTATGGGGTTACATATTCCCCTATAAGGGCCATTGTTTATAATATAATGATCGACTATTATGGTTATATGCTCATGGTATTCACGAGTTTTCCTAGGGGATTAAGCGTTAATACCATACGGGTGGTTATGGCTACTGGGTACCTACTGAAAGATTTTTTTTATGTGCTTTTGTAAAGCGAATACTAATCTGCATGGTGCGTGCCGTTTGTACATCCGTTAACATTGTTGTTTGGTTGAGTCTAAAAATTAAAATAATGTGTTTTTGACTAAACAAAATTCTGATAAGTTTGCTTCGAATTAGCTACTGTACAGGGATATTGGATAAAGAACCATTACTTAATAAATTATGTGTATGTAATTATTAATAATGTTCTGTATGGTGTCGGACGAAAAGAATAGCACCATCCCATATCTTCTCGTGGGTGTCGTAAGAGACGACTAAGGGACTTGCTAGAGAATGGGCAGCAGCGTTCTCTGTGCTTTTGTAACAACCGTACTGCGATCGCCAACCCGCTCGCCAAGCCTGGCGATTATGGCAAAACCCTCCAAAATGTCAATGTGGCGATACTTGGGGGAGGCCTATTTCCAGCAGTGGACGTCTTTTGGGCTGAAATGACGATGATGAATGGTGACTTAATAAATAGTATTTTACCGATACTTGATGTGTTTATTTACTTCTTCAAGAATTTATATACGGAAAAGTATGACGACATGGTTGATGATCCACCACAACATTCAATCGTATTCTAGGCGAAAGTTAAGTTCACATGGCATTGGTAAGTTACTTAGTGTCAATAACACAAGTACAGCCCACCTCGTAAAATAAAAGAGCATGAAGTTAAAGTATGCGCCCGCCTCGTAAACATACGTCGTTTATAAAGTAATGGGCCCTGTCCTACTCGTCACTGTCGGTTAATTTCTCCATAAAAAGGCGCCTATTGTAGATTTCTTCATGATTTTCAACCACGTTAATTTATATAATTATACAATTATAATTAGTCGCTCAGACAACGAGTGTTGGCGAGGTAATCTTTAGGTTACGTTATGGCAAACTGCATAACGGTTAATTTGTGTTAAATTAAATTATTAATTAAATAAGATTGAGAGCCTTAATTGACTTTATCGTAACTTTAATTTGCGAAATTTTCACTATTTTTAATTAATTTCTTAATATTTTGCGATGTTATTTGCTGTTGCTATGATGTATAAGCCAATTATGTAAAAGTTTACAGTCCTGGTTGGTAATATTGTTGAACAGAGGTATATTTTGAGAATATATGGCCATTTTAATCATTTGGCATGCACTGTTATAATTTTGATGAATATTTATTTTGTGTACCTAATAAGTTTCGAACTCACTTCCTTTAAAAAAACCGGTTTTGTTTAAAAAAGGAAGTGAGTTCCCATATTGTTTTTCATGGATGGCATTCTCAAGCAAAATATCCCGAACATTCATCTTATTCCACCAGCAACAAGTATGCTCCAAATACGTCGCGGCTGCCTCGTAACATATGCTCAGTATGTTCCCGACTTTCCCCTCATAATTGTCTTGAACCTTGATACCGAAATGTGGGCTTGCATTGTTAAGCTAAGCTGTATAAATTAACGCCAGCTTGTTTCTCTAGCTAATAGCTTAATTTCCCTTTATAAAATGTGCAGTTGAATTTTATAATTATACGCTGTTTTTTACAGAAAACTGTTTAGTTTAATTGCTTGGGTTACCTTCTTATTGAAACGTTGTAAGTTTAAGTGATAATTTTTTTCGGTAGCTTGATTAATGTTAGAAGGTTTTTAGAGAAATTTGTGAATGTAAATTAGACTTGGTAGTCATGGAAATTATTATGTTAAATTGTCCATGAAGACATAAGTTTTGTATGGCTTGCTGTATTGAAACATACAATAGGTATAGTGACGCAAATAGCTTTTTTAAGTAGGTGTTCTGGTCAAGCCTAAGTCCTATAATATGACTCCACTACTACCTGCAAAAAGCAGAAATAAAAACCGTGTTTTATATAACTATAAATTAGAATATATTAGAAGTATACATTAAAAAGATGATGTAAACTGATGAATTTGCTTTATAAAACTGCAGGATGTTATCAATTATTTCTTAATTACTTAAGTGTAAAATAAAGTAATAGTTAATTGAATTGTTCAATTTTTTAATTACACAAATCAAATGGATAAATTAAGTCTTAACGTTTTGATTTCTGACTTTTGACTGTTTTCTTGACTGTATGTCTGTCTGTCAGTAACGCTTTAACAGCTGAACAGATATGGATAAAATTTTGCTAGACATGACCTGGATTAAGATGTCTCGTTACGTTATGTAACATACATATTGTTTTTATGTAGCACGTGCCAATGGAAAAAAGTAGACGAAGCCAGATGCAAAATCTGGCTGTCCATAAAATATTGTAGTACACCAGTAATTTCCTTATACAGGGTGTAACGGAAAGGGTATATATACATACGTAAGGGTGTGCTACAGACCATAAAACTGAACATGTTTCTCCATCGGACAAACTTCGTAATAGCGAAAAAAATATCAGCTGCCCCATACATTTGGGTCGAATAGGTACTTAAATTATACAGGGTGTAACGGTAAGGGTATATACATACTTAAGGGTAGGCTACAGACCATCAAACTGAACATGTTTCTCCATTGGACAAACATCGTAATAGCGAAAAAATTGTCTGCTGCCCCATACTAATTTTCAATACCTATCGACCCAAATGTATGGGGCAGCTGATATTTTTTTCGCTATTACGATGTTTTTCCGATTGAGTAACATGTTCAATTTGATGGTCTGTAGCACACTGTTGAGTATGTATATACCCTTTCCGTTACACCCTGTATAAGGGGCAGAATTTTTTTTTTCGCTATTTCGAATTTAAGTATGTATATATATACCCTTACTATGATACCCTTTCCGTTACACCATGCATAGGGTGCCTCGTAATTAGTGACCGATACTTAAACACGTGGTTATACTCAAACTCATGAAAACAAACAACTTTCCCGAAGAAACATTTTTTTTAAACTCAATCACTTTTGTCAAAATAATACAATAGCTGTATGAAATTCGCGAGCGCGCTTCTTTGGCCTATCAGCTTGTGATAAAAGTGAATGAGTATAAAAAATGTTTCTTTGGGAAAGTTGTTTGTTATCATGAGTATAATCACCTGTTTAAGTATCGGTCACTAATTACCAGTCACCCTATATACGATAATAGTATCGCTATAGCAATTACTTAAGTTTATTCGCAATAACCACAATATACATCAACTGACAATAAAACCATGGCACAAACATTTCTCGTTACTAGATAGAGACTAAATTTACGACAGGATTCTAGAAAAAATTAATAACTGGTTTTTATTACCCTTACTAACGTTATACCTAATTAAAGTTTTATTATTTTACTGGTTTAAGTTATTGCAATTTTACCTGGTTATTTATTAAAGTCGTTTGATTATTAATTTTTCTAACAATTTAGATTAAAAAAATCCTTTGTAATAAAAAATATATTGATTTACAATATATTTCAAAAACACGTTTAAAAAGATTTAAAAGTCATTTTATTAGTACAATACAAGGATTAAGAAACTAAAAAATTAAATAACTAAAATAAGAATAAAATATAAAAAGGCGTCAAAAAACTCCTCCCCAACGCTGTCAGCTGGTAATGTGCCCAAGAGACTGGCAGCATTGCCACGTTGTATGGCAATACTTAGCCTCTGGCCAAAGTAAAAGCCAGCTCTTGGTTCACGGGAAGCGTCAACTAAGCGTTTGGAGGTTATTAGTTAGTTATTTTGTATTTTTCTCACAAAATAATCTCATTTAATAATTTTTTTCAATATTGTTTTCAATTACATTCTAACGTCGCGGTTATAAACTGTGTAATTTATAAATGTTATTAAATATCTGTTTTCCCTTTACAGATTTGATTTTTGAATTTTTTCGCTACTAAAATATTACTGATTTGCTAAATAATTATAAAATTTTATTGATGCCTAATGCCCTCCACATTAGGCATCATCAGATGTTATGATAATTAAAATACGGCATAAAAATGTATAATATTCTTCAAATTAAAAATAAAAAGGTCGAAATCAACTAGTACTACTAATCGAGCAGGAATGATACAAAATTATAGACAGACTTGTCTATTAGTATGAAGTGGCAGTATTAATAAAAGTACATAGCAAAGTGTGTAAAATTACTACGTAGTGGTGAATCAAGAATTCATCGCTTAATGAAGCCATTATAGCGCATTATAGGGGGCAAGTCTTGTGAGTTGCATATAAAGTTGTCTATTGAAAAGTTGAACTTTAACACAACTCAGAATAAAGAAGAGACAAAAAGAGGTCGTAAAATTAAGTCATTATAACACTTATTATATGGCATGTGCCATTAAATACTTTCAAAAGAGTAAAACTGATGTTGTGTGAAGTGTAACTGTACTCGTACCAGCTTCTAAGGTAAGTATATACTTACTTATCAACAAGTATTTTCTTTATCGAAACTAAAACTTCTACCAAACAAATTATCATCCTTATTTGAAATAAGTAGTTGAACAGAACTTCGCCAATAACAGTTTTTTTTTTCATTTTAAGAATGTATTAACTTTGAAAAGACCTTTTACTTCACTATTAAATTTTTAATTAAAAAATGTTACGCTTCAGAGTGAGACTTTTCAGCAATGTTAATGACACGTAACGTAATATTATGGCACGATTGACATTTGACATACCAATAAAGTTTCACGATTATTAGACCGTAATTTCGAGAGCACAAATACGGTACTTGATAGTTATGATGGACTATCAAATATCGAATTTGCATATTATAATCAGGAGTTGATAATTACGAAACGTCATGTGCATGTAAAATGTCAGTCGATAAATGGTCTTTTGAGGCTTATTAATAGAATTAGTTGGATATTATTAAAACTCCTGTGGATATTTCTATCGTGTTGAATCAAAGGTTTGCAGAAAAGCTTTTTAATTTCGGCATCGTGATGTAACTTGATATACACAGTCAAGTTTTTAGTGTTCTACCATAAGTGACTGACGGAAATGAAGAAAATGATGGCTATAAGAGTACTACGGGAACATTAGAGAAACAATGGATAAACTGTGTAAAATGATAATTGTGGATAGAAAGGGGATGATTACTGAGATACGATTATAAAAATGATGGCTATAAGAGTACTACGGGAACATTAGAGAAACAATGGATAAACTGTGTAAAATGATAATTGTGGATAGAAAGGGGATGATTACTGAGATACGATTATAAGACGATAGATAAGTACGGAAGCAGAACACATGCTGACCGAAAATTAAATATAACTGACGAAATGGCGGTGAACAAACTTTCGTGATGTTATGCTATGTAGGTGGAAAAATATCATACCCAGTAAGAATCATCTGCAATTCTGCATACATAAACTTTGGCCTAGACAAGTGACAATCGGTTTCATAGTGTTTCGTATTTCTATATCGACTCTCACCGTATTGAAATAAGATGTTCGGGAGCTTATGACAACTCTCCATATGACTTTTCATAATCAATTGTCGATCTTAGCAGTACCCTAGTGGTGTCACCATCGGACTGCTAAGTCATAGGTCTCGAGGTCGAACCCACGACGATCACCTTTGTTTTTTCGAATTCGAGTCCATATTGCTGTAGTGAAGTAAGACGTGAGAAAACCAGCATGCCTTAAAGATATTTCTTGACGGCACTTAAAACCAAGTCAGAGGCCCACGGGTGACATAAAAACTGTGACACCAGATTAGGCACTAACCATACAAAAAGAAAGGAGAAGCTGAATAATTTCACTTTCCCCAGCCCTCTTAGCAGTTGAAAATGATAAATGTTGACCTATGTCTCATAAAGGCAAAAGTAGTGTGTTAATAGCTATTTATGCAACTGTTACGTTATGCACGGTCTTTTAATACGAGTGCCATTT
Organism: Cerastis rubricosa; assembly: GCA_949152445.1. Lineage (NCBI taxonomy): Eukaryota > Metazoa > Arthropoda > Insecta > Lepidoptera > Noctuidae > Cerastis > Cerastis rubricosa. Next base: position 22,315,752 of record OX424532.1, read on the forward strand.
TTCGGTACAAGCGTAGCGCGTTCCGAAATAGGTGGGCACGAGTTATTAAAAGACCAATAACGTACAGTTGCATACAAGATTTTATCTACGAAGAAAGGAATAAAACACAGAAATAATAAAACACAGAATAAGTATTTTTATCTACTTCGGTTTCATAACATTTCTCATAATACATATCTTGATTTTTCTGGTAGTAAATTATTTGTAACCACAACTGCTCTATTTGTTATACCTGGTGGAGTATTTTCAATATCACTTGATGTTGAAGACATTTTTAATAAAATTTGGAATAACATTTCACTCAGAATTTTTTTCCGCGTCCACTTTTTTTTTATTTAGTCTTTATTAGGTATAAGGCAAAGATCTTGTAGCCGCAACAGTCAAATAGTATACGATACTTTTGTTCTAAACTTGTTCCATTTTTAAAAAACATCATTTACATTGTCTCGATTTCGAAGTAATATTATAGGTTACCAGGCTGTATGTTCAGAATGTCTTTGCTTGTGTTTTAGAATTTATGACGATTCGCATAATGCAACCCGATGTCGTTATGGGTATCATAATGAAACCGCTGTCAATTTTGTAATTCGCATATAACGAAATCGAAGTAGATAAAGGTCTTTTTAGCAATACTACATAGGTTAAATCACTAACCAGGCAAACTTCATGGCTGCCTAAGTATAGAACTCTCTGAATACCAGACACGGATAGTCTATCAAAAAGCACAATTAAACATTATTGTTTGAATTATAGGAGCCTCGTAAATTAACTACAAAGAATTCAATTGACCTTTTCATCGGCGAACTTAAATATTTGTCAAATACAAGGTTCTTAACAACCATAAATATCTTTATGACATCTAATAAAAGGCAATTGGCAGAGGCCTCCAATTTATCACGATGAAACATTCACCGTTGTCAGATTGAAAGAATAATTAATAATTATTGAGCCCCGAGTGGTCGGTTGGGGTTATTAAATTATAGTGGACATGGATTGAAACATTTATTAAAGTCATTAAGTACATGGGTCTGCGTTTCCCGAATGAGGTGTGGTGTGATTAGAGGCGGTGATTCATTTGAACATGAAATATTGGTGGTATACCGGGTTAGCTGACTCAGTCTGTGAGTTAAAATCGATGTTATTAATTAATGAGTTGTTCATAGACCAAGTATGTGTTTACGCTGAAAATATAACTTGATAAACTGTATAGTAAAAATGTAAATGTGTAATGTGTAGTGTGTTTGCATTATAAAATGCCGTCAGAGACACGAAACTTCATTACCCAGTTCTGGGTATGGGCATATCTTTGTTAGTGCTAATCTCTGCGAGATAACAAACCTAGTCAAAGATGCCCCACTAAAATATTATGTGTAGAGGTCAATGATGGGAATCATAGTTACATTTTTAAAAGTTACAAACAAAAAAAAACTCCGAATACAAAAGAGATCTGCGGCACTTTTACATCATCGTGAGCCTAGCCTTTTGCCGACTATGTTAGGGTCGGTTTCCAGTCTAACCGGATGCAGCTGAAAACTAGTATTTTAAATGGAGCAGTCACTCATGTCTCCTGTATGGTGTCGGACTTAAAGAATAGCACCATCCCATATCTTCCCGTGGATGTCGTAAGAGGTAAGGGACTTGCCAGAGAACGGGCAGCAGCGTTCTCTGTGCTTTTGCAACAACCGTGCTGCGATCGCCAACCCGCCTGCCAAGCGTGGCGATTATGGTAAAACGCCCCTTAAGTCAATGTGGCGTTGGGGGAGGCCTATGTCCAGCAGTGGACTTCTTTCGGCTGAAATGATGATGAGTCGCTCATGATAGCAGTCGCCATCTGACTTCCACAACCCAGTTAATACTGAGTAATACGATACAGAGCAAGGGGGTGATTCTGATGTAAAGACAGCTGTCTTTAACAAAGGTGGTTAAGACCATAAAATTAACCCAACAAATTACAGATTCAATCCAAGAAATAAACTAGGTTTACTGATTCATTACAGTTGCACTTCGCTTCTTCATTCTCAGATAATTAAAAGCACAAACAAGAACATTAAAAAGCTAAGATTACAACAGCTCTGCAAATGAATGCTCAATAAATTGAGAGCAATCACCGTGTAGCGACAAGTGTGGCGCAGTATAAAAACGCCGGCGGCAGGTACTTCGATATAACTTCGATATAAACTTGTACAACGTCCCAAAAATATCTCGCTATATAGCAATAAAACAAGGGTGTCCAGAGTAAGACAATTTATTATATAAAATACCGTGGAGGTCGTTCAACGCAGGAGGATCTTAACACCGCGATTTACAAAAGTGACGTCACGGCACAACGCCATCTATTATTGAATAGCGAAACTAAACTAACAATAAATATTGGTTTTCTTATAAGACTAAGTGATTGTTTTACACAGATTAGACATTCCGCCCACCATGGACGGCTCTGTCCATCAACTTGACATGAAAATTTACTTAAAATAAATGATTGGATGTTTGGCTATCCACTATAACTTAAAAGTAGGGCCTAACATCTACAATACAAGTTCATGCCTTATGTAAATAAGATTAAACAACAAAGTAAAAAAAAAACAAACTAGTTCATTCAACTAAGTAAATAGAAATCAAACAACAAACAAAATAAGTAAAAAAAAATACAAGTAACTAAGTACTTACAGGTAAAATAATTAATTTTGATAAAGGTCTTTTAATCTCATTATTTTTACACCGTATAGTTACAACGCGAGTAAGGTTGTCCAAACCTGGATGTTTATTTGTAATAATCCCGTATAGCCATTTAGCGGGTGGGAGACCATCCTCCTTCACCAGAACCACGTCTCCAATATCAGGTTCAGGCTTACAATCTTTCCATTTATATCTATGTTGCAATTGAGTCAAATACTCTAATGACCACCTACGCCAGAAATTTTGAAGCATTTTTTGCGTAAGATGCCACCGCTTCAGATTACTAGTGGATGAATTTTCATAATTAACATCAGGTACGGTTACAAGAGGTTCACCCACGAGAAAATGGCCAGGCGTCAAAGGACACGAGTCTTCAGGATTGTTAGACAGCTGAGAGATCGGTCTCGAGTTGAGGCAGGCCTCAATTTGAGCCAGCACAGTTGTCATTTCTTCAAATGTCAAAGTGCTGGTGCCTATGATTCTCTTCAAATGGTGCTTCGTGGACTTGACACCCGCCTCCCACAATCCTCCAAAGTTTGGAGCATGGGGAGGTATGAAATGCCAAGTCGTACCATTCATGGATAGGAAGTCAGCTATTTCCGAAGCTACCATAGACCTTTCAGCATTGAATAGCTTTCGTAATTCCTTTGCACTACCAACAAATGTGGTCCCATTATCACTCCACAAGTCTAATACTCGGCCACGTCGGGCTACGAAACGCTTAAAAGACGCAAGAAAACTCTGAGAAGTCATGTCACTGACAACTTCCAGATGAATAGCCCGAGTGGACATGCAAACAAACAAACATATATAACCCTTAGTGGAGCGATGACCACGACCTTTAGAAGTTCGGATACTGATTGGACCTGCGTAATCTACGCCGCTACATTGGAAGGGCTTCTGAGAAGACACCCTGGCTTTCGGTAATTGACCCATCATTTGTTGGTGTGTTTGTGTCGAATGTCGAATACAAGTTACACACTTGTGAACATATTGCCTCACGAGAGTCCTTGCATTGAGTATCCAGTATTTGGATCTTAAGTAATTGAGCATCAATTGCGGCCCGCCATGCAAAGTTCTCTCGTGAGCCTCCGCAATTAAGAGATTGGTGAAGTGTGATTTATGAGGGATTAAGATGGGGTGCTTCATATTATCATCAATAGAAGCCCGAAGCAAGCGACCGCCAACTCTTAAAATTCCGTCATCGTCAAGGAAAGGACTCAACGAGGTAAGTCTACTACTCCTATTTAATTTACGGCCTTTTTTTACAGATTCGATTTCATCACTAAAGGACTGGAGTTGGCAGAGTTTGATACAGGTAAGTACAGCTTCATTTAATTCCTTTGTAGTTAGCCAAGTAGTTACTTTATTTTTATTAGGTTCAAATTCTTTCATACGTAAAAATCGTCTACAGTAAGCTATTACCCGTATCAACCTCCCGAACTTAGAGAATCTAGTGAATAGACTATCATCAAATTCTACAGTTGCATGACATTTAGTTTTTATTTTTCTTTCTTCTAGCGTAGTTTCTTGTATATTTCCTCTATTATAGTCTATTTTTTCATTCTCTAACCATACTGGACCCTTTTTCCAGAGTTGCAAATCGGTACACTCAGAAGGGCTTATTCCCCGAGATGCGCAATCCGCTGGATTTTCCGACGTTGACACATGTGACCACTGACATCTATCCATAATTGTGAGTATTTCGGAAACACGATTCGCGATAAACTTTTTCCACCGACTAGGGTGGCCGCTTAACCACGCCAAAACGACGGATGAGTCTGTCCACGCATATAAGTGCTGTTTGGGAACTTCTAGAGTTGAGGCGACTTCTTGGAGCAGCTTTGCTAGTAAGACAGCTCCACAAAGCTCTAATCGCGGGATTGATACCTGCTTAACAGGAGCAACCTTGGTTTTTGAAGTCACCAAGGTTGTGTGAATATGTCCATCTCTATCAATGATGCGGACGTATACTACCGCGGCGTATGCTACATTGGACGCATCTGAAAAGCCATGCAATTCTAGAACCTTATTATCCTTGCTAGAGTTGATCCAACGAGGCAGACGGAACTTAATAAGGTTACAAAGGCTTTTCCGGAAGTCCAGCCATTCTGTCAGCAACGGTGCAGGTAGTTCTGCGTCCCATTCGATCCCAGTCATCCATATTCGCTGAATAAACACCTTCGCAGTGATGATTGTCGGTGCCAACCATCCGAGGGGATCGAATAGTCGCGCTATGTCCGAAATAACCTTACGCTTTGTCACGGGTAAATCTACAGCATTAAGCTGAATAGTGTAAACGAACTCATCGTTGTCTTTGTCCCACGTTAAGCCTAATATTTTTGAAATGGCATCTGTTTTTAGTTCCATGTTCCCTTGTGTTTGTGACATTTGTTCACCGTCTTCAATCAATTTTAACAACTCTCTGTTGTTACTAGCCCACTTTTGGAGCTGGAAACCTCCATGCTTAAGCAATTCCGAAATCTGCTTATATATTTCCACTCCTTCCTCTACAGTTTGACATCCCGTCATCAGGTCATCCATATAAAAGTCTGTAACAACACGGTTATTCGCTAAAGGAAATTCAGCGCCTTCGTCCTGAGCTAACTGCTGCAATGATCTTACTGCTAGGTAAGGCGCCGATGATGTTCCAAACGTAACTCGCAAATGACGTAATACCTGAATTTCGTCCTCTGGATTCTCACGCCATAATATACGCTGAAAATCTGTGTGATCATCGCAAACCTTAATCTGTCTATACATCTTAACGATGTCCGCTACCAGGCAGATAGGGTCACGACGCCAACGCATGATAATATGACGAAGCTCAGGTTGTAGAGGAGGGCCCACCATTAAATCATGATTAAGAGATACCCCGTTGGTACCTACACATGATGCATCGAATACGATGCGCAACTTCGTTGTACTTTTGTCGTTACGGATAACGGCATGATGAGGTAAGTACACAGAACCTTCTTTTTCTCTATCCTGTACTATATCCATATGATTAAGAGCTATATACTCATTTATAACATTTGAATACTGAGCCTTGAAATCGAGATTCCTTAGGAATCGCTTTTCTAAGGTCAAAAAGCGTTTAAGAGCAATGTCTTTCGATCCACCATCTTTACAAGCAGGATCGCTTGACTTGAAAGGCAAATGCACAATATATCGACCCAATTCGTCTCGTTTGGTCGTGGCCTTAAAGATATCTTCGCACTTCTGTTCTTCTGGGGTTAAGTAAACCTTATCGTAATCGCTCTTGGGCTCAGATTCTAACTCCCAGAATTTTCTAAGGAGTGTATTCTCATCTGTATGAGTAGAATGTAATGTGACTATGGTGTTGTGGCATGTCTCGCTTTGGTTGAGTTCACCTACTTGACCAGATAAGATCCATCCTAGTCTAGTATTTTGTGCAATAAGCCGACCAGGTGGACCTCTGACTAAACCTTCTAACAAAATCTGGCCATAAACTTCGGCACCTAAAAGCAAATCAATCTTGTTCGGAGTATCGAACGAGGGATCAGCTAAAGCCAAAGACGAGATTGTGGCCAAAACATTTGCCACAACCTTCCTTTCCGGTAAAATAGTCGTCAATTTCCTTAAAACATAAGCTTTAACAGTGATAATAAAACTAGGGTCAACGCGTGATTTAACTTTAATGAGAACCATCGAATTTAAAGAAATCATCGATTGTCCTTGATCACAACCTATGCCTGAAATTGAACCCTTAGTTGGTATTCTTTTGAGACCCAAGAGCTGGACTGCAGACTCCGTCACAAAGGAAGCCTGAGACCCCTGGTCTAACAAGGATCTTAATACTATAGCAGTACCACTCTTGGATTCCGCTGCAATTAGTGCAGTGGCCAATAATATTTGGCTATGACTACTAGCAAAACAACTTACAACATTAGTGGAATTACTCTGGGTCGAAGTAGTACCAGCAGAAACGCTGCTTTCTGCTGGGTCTTGATCAGTTTTATTACTATCAGTAACTGATTTGGAGACGTTTTTAAGGTGAAGAAGGCTATGATGCTTCTTTTTACATATATGACATCTGGTGGACTGGCGGCATGCATATACCGAGTGGTTTGCCCCGAGGCAGTTATAACATAAACCATTGGTTTGGACAAAATTACGACGCTTATCTATTTCAAGACCGGCGAATTTTTTACAATTAGCAAGCTTATGGTTATCCTGACAACAAATACACGATGTAGTTGAGACATGAAGGGACTTGACTGGCACATTACGATTGGACTGATGACGTTGACCCTTATTGTCTAAAAATTCCAAAGACCGAAATCTTTGTTCAAGAAAATTTCTGAACTGATTCATTGTAGGGAAGTCATCTGAACAATCACTGATTTTTAACTCCCATTGTTTACGTGACTCAGTGTCAAGTTTCAAACTCAATACATAAATAGCTATAATATCCCAATGCTCAACCATTATGCCTAAATTCTCCAAAGCATGTAAACATTCGTTAGATGTATCTAATAATTCCTTAACTGCGCTGGAGGATTCGGTTACAATATTTTTTTGACTCATAAAACGTTTAATTATACAATTCGCTAAATATTTTTTATTATTAAATCTATTCTCTAATTTAGTCCAACAGGTTGCATAATTACTACTAGTAATAGGAATGTGCCGTAAAAGACCTTCTGCCTCTCCAGACAAATGTGATTTTAAATAATGCAGTTTCTGAACATCGTCTAGTAGGTTATTATTGTGTATTAAGGATTTAAATAAGTCTCTAAAACTAATCCACTCAGAATAACTTCCGGTAAACATAGGCAACTCAATCTTTGGTAATTTTACAGAACATATCTCTTTAGAACCTTTCGCAGAAGATTCAGACACTTTACCTAAACTATCCGAACATACAATCTTCTTCAATGCTTCCTTCAGCTCTGCTTTATAATCAGTAAACAATTCTTCCGTAGTCTCATATAAGTTTTTTAAGTTGTAATCCGATTTCTCAAATTCAATAGACTTGACCGATGATACAAATTTCATATGAGTTTCAGAAAATGCTGACCAGTTAGCTTCTAAATTTTCTAATCTAGTTTCTATGTATGAACAGGTTACTCGTTCCTTAGGTGATTTCTTAAAATTAGACCTTGCTCTACTGATAGTAGAATGTAAATTGAACTGTAGATTACTCAAAGCTTCCATGTTGAAAGTGCAAAGTGTTCTGGAACGCTATGCTAAGTTCGTGGACAACACGTAAAAATCACAAGTCTTTGAACTTAGTACACTTCGCTGCAAAATCGGGCATAGGTTCCCCGTAGTTCACTTTTTATTGAAATTATTCTAAGTTCATGCACACGTTAATTTTTCTAAGTCCAAATTGTTCATTGAAATTTACTAAGTTAATAAGGTCTAAATTTGCTTTTAATGGTTAAGTCTCAATGTGTAAATATAGTTACTCTGATATTTTAAAGTACTCACAGATTATCTTCGTATCACAACACTTCACTGTCCACACACTTTAACGTAGCTCGTCGCAATGATATGCGGGCAACTGTCCCCCCACACTGCAGCTGCTGCTCACGCCAACCGATAGTTGGCACCAGCGTGGCTGACCGTTGTGTACTCCTCGTACAGATACGCTTTAAGCGCCACCTTGTACGATCCGCCGATGCTGCTCACCACTGGTCGCGCTGACGTCGCACTCGCCGCAGGTTGACCAAGCAACCTGACTTCTCCACAATAACAAGGACAATGCACACCAACCCTTATCCGGTTCCGAAGGACCACTTGTACAACGTCCCAAAAATATCTCGCTATATAGCAATAAAACAAGGGTGTCCAGAGTAAGACAATTTATTATATAAAATACCGTGGAGGTCGTTCAACGCAGGAGGATCTTAACACCGCGATTTACAAAAGTGACGTCACGGCACAACGCCATCTATTATTGAATAGCGAAACTAAACTAACAATAAATATTGGTTTTCTTAAAAGACTAAGTGATTGTTTTACACAGATTAGACAAGTTTAATATACTACGTGGGGACAGGGTTCACAATTAATTATAAATTAAGTAACGTAAACTGCTTTTGTATTACGTTATTACTTTTTATGGCGTCGGACGTTAAGAATAGCACCATCCCATATCTTCCCGTGGGCGTCTTAGAGGCGACTAAGGGACTTGCCAGAGAATGGGCAGCAGCGTTCTCTGTGCTTTTGCAACAACCGTACTGCGATCGCCAACCCGCCTGTCAAGCGTGGCGATTATGGCAAAACCCCCCCCCCCCTGATGAGCGCAATATGCGGCGACACTTGGAGGAGGCCTATGTCCAGCAGTGGACCTCTTTCAACTGAAATGATGATGATGATCATGAAACTACTTTTGGACAACTGAGGGATACGACAAAGTGAAGTCAAAAATTGGCGATATCGAAACGGCAAGTTTTGTACTTTATTTTCTCTATTCGATTTCGGCTACGGAATTTTTGCGTTACACACTTAATCCTATCCATTATATCATTCATTCATATATCTTGACAGTTTTACAACAATCATTGCATTATTAACATAGGTCAGCGATTTCCTTCAAAATCGTTCCTCTTTGAGGTTAAAAGTGTGAGGCAATTTGAATTCTGCCAAGGCATATGTATAAGAATACCACACTCCGTTGTGAGAAAATAAGCCATTGGCGAGAACGGAAGCTTGAGAAATGTGCTTAAAATCATCAAATAGTATGAAGTATTTCTTTAGTGTTTCATGTAGGTATCAAAAACATAAAAAGTTCGAGGATTAGCCAAAAGAAAAAAGGAAACAACTAGCCACTACAATGTATTAAATAACCCTACTTCAAATGGTGTTCTCATAAAAAAAAATACCATAACTAAGCTACAAACTTACAATTCTTTATCCCCGTCTCTTGCCCAGCAGCCCTACATAAATTAACGGCTTGATACCGCGTAACATATCGCTGGTTATAATTATTAGTTTACGGCATAAAATTAAGGGCACCGAGTTTATTGGCGCACAAACTACTGTTTCACGTTTATCGTGTTATATTCGTTAATTAGGCAGCTGGTAAGCTCACGGTTTTATTGTTGTAAGGTAACGGCCGGATTAGGTCTGTTTTGTTCTTTGGTTTTTTTGTCCTATATTGGTAGCATCTGCTGTGCCTAAATTATATGTAGTAGATAACTGTCACACTCATAGACAAACTTAGAGTTAGTCAGTCAAATGGACCTAGCCTGTAATTAACGTTCATCTACGCAGATGATTTTTAGGAGCTGGTGGCTAAATAAATAACAGCCGCACGGGTCGTTCTTTAAGTCTAAGCCGTGCTTGCCGAGGTTGGTCCGTGGATGGGTGACCATAATTACATACCGAGTTTCCTCCGTGCTTCGGAAAGAACGTTAAACCGTTGGTCCCCGCTGTCATTTGTAGATGTTTGACAGTCGTTACAAGTAGTCAGAAACCAAAAGTTTGACATCCAGTCTTACTAAGGGGTATTGCATTACCCAGTTGCTGGGTTGTGGAGGTCAGATAGCCAGTCGCTTCATGTAAATTTCTGGTACTCAGCTGCATCCGGTTAGACTGGAAGCCGACTCAAAGATAGTTTGGGAAAAGGCTAGACAGATGATATGCAGATAATTCTTACTAGGTACGATATTTTTCCACCTACATAACATAAAATCACGACTATAATCCCCGAAGGGTTAGGCAAAGGTGTACCATAATGTTCACCGTAATTTCGTCAGTTATATCTAAAACCCATGTAATAGGGGGCGAGCATATTGTCATCAACCGGGCACAAATCCAGTCTCCGTGGCTGCTACTGAGAAATTTTTGATTGAATAACAATTTGACCAACACAGGAATCGAATCCCTCATGCTTAGCAGTCGCACTTGTGACCACTAGACAACGAAGCAGTCATTAGTTTTCTTCCCATCTTCAATTAATTCTAATTTCTCAAACACACCTTAAACGTTTCCGAGCCGGATCATCAATGAAGAATTCCACATTCATCGCTACAATAATCCTAAATCGAAATGATTTTCTAACGAACGAAGATTAATGTCCTGGCAAGCTTTCTCCACCGTTTATCGATTTTAAAGCAGTAAATCTTTGGTAATTACAGGCTTCTTGTGAGCTCTGGGAAGTAATTTCATGACCTATTATGCTACTCTAGACGAAGTTATAACTATAATTACGTTGTACTCTTCTTTGTCATTATTGCTGTGAGAGATGATTATTATTTATTCAACCAAAACTTTTGTGTAATACTAGAATCATTAGTATGCTAGTATCAAATTTGCAGCCCTAGACAAAGTGAGTTTCTTTAAGTGAGAAAGGTTCTATAAAGAAAAATGTAGTGAACTGTAAAACTTCGTTTTAGACATTAAGTATTTTGAAAGCTTTTAATAACTTGTTCACGATTCTCATCTTTTAAATTTTATTGGAGATCCGTTCATCACAATTTCACAAAGAACTGATATTTCTAGCATGTTGACATGCTCATTCACCTTTACCTACTTACTACCTACAGACACGAAGTATGTAGTTATGGATGAATAGACACTGTAATTTATATAATAAACATCATTATGAACAATCACAGCGTCTATTTAAATTACCAAGAATACGTGTATTAATAACATCTATTAATTAGCCGGCAATAAACGCCGACTCTATCATAAAAACGTTGAATTATTGCCGTCAATAAATACAGACGTTAATAATACTTGAACGAGTAATTATTTAAACATAAACCTCATACAGAGAATCGTTGTACAATCGTAAAACAGAATCGATTAAAAATAAAAGGTTTAATTTCAAAATGGAACATCACTATAATTCAAATTCACGATGCATTTACAGAAGAAAAAAAAGAAACGGGATTCAAAAATGGAATGTCAAAACATAATTCACGGCGATCTATTCACGAAGAATCGTTACTCGAATCGATTCATGGGATATTAACAATCATGTGGTATCGGTATCGATGATCGGTATCGATATGGGTATTTTTCTCGAGATTTATTGAGTCTATTCGAGTACAAATGTGATATAATTGGTGGCGGCGCGTTGAGTAATTACTTGATCATGTGCGTCCTATTACGTGCGCAGTGGATAGGCAGATGTAATTAACTGTTAAATCGACTTTGGGATATGAGAATCGAGTATTTCTTCGGTTGTTTGATAAATAATCGTGATTAGTTTTAATAGAGATTTATAGTGCCTACGCTGTCGAGTTGGTTTTACGTATCGTTGCTAAGATTCTGTTGCTTCACTTATGATAACTTTCTACTAGGTACATAGTAGTTTTGTTAATAAATTAAATCATTTACTTGCCTTTACAACAGCCCGATGGGTAATTTCATTCATAAGATCGCGAGTTTGGGACACGCCCAGTCCAGGGAAGAATGACACAAAAATGAGGAGGCATAGGCCTCGTCTCTTGATGATGACTTGCCTTTTTAGGATATGGATCAGAACCTCTTACTATTTCCATAAGAACAGTACAATTAAAGTTCATGCTGCATACTTCGCCGAACAATAAAAGCTTGTGACTGGCTGTCAAAGTCAGGATTAACCACTGACGTAAGTACGAGTAATCATTACATTACCAATTACATTAGCTAGATTAATCAGAGATACATAACTATCAAGTCAAGAAATTACTAAAGTTTTCTCTAGTGGCCCACAGTAAAAAAGTAATATTTTTGTTCAGAATAGTCTCCTATCTTTACAATCCAGTTTTGGTCGCATATTAATCCTTATTTTGGTAATTGAAGCCGTTTGGACCTTACTGATATATACTTTATACTGAGTGACCTTTGAAAATGTAAGGTGTTGGGATTTAACCAAAATTTAATGGCATTTATGGCTGCTGGTTTTTGCATGATTAAGTAATAAAATCATTGGCAGATACTATACTAAATGAACCGGTAAGAAAAAAAAAGATAATAATATTACGAATTTGAAATAAGGAACTAAAAGTAAAACCTTTGATTAATAACCACAAAAACTTAAATTAATAGACTTGAGTTCAGTAACAAATAAATTAATTATCACTAATAAAAACACTTAAGTTTGAATGCTGTAATGATGAGTACCTACGTTATCTATTTCCTACTTATTTATTATTTATTTTAACTATTTTTTTTTGTTGAAGAGACTTGTCATAAAGATAAAGATATTGACAATCAGTATGAATAGAGCAAGGAACAACATATTAACTTCACGAATTAAGTAAAAAATCAATAATCCTATTATTGGATAATGTTGCAAAACTAAACCAATCTTAAAATTAGTTAATACTGATCTATAACATCTAACATCAATTGAATTTACAGTAGCTGTTTTAACACTTTGTGAAGTCAAAGTCAAAAAAAATATTCGTAAAACATCAGGCTTCACAAAGAAGAATCATTTATAATTATTGGAAATATTTTTTTCATTACAAAATTATCAAGGTCACACATATCCATCACACATAAAAAAGCATACCAGATGACACTGGTCCTCAGGTTTCAAACCCTAACCGCAGGGCATCATTACAGAAATTATATGTGTTCTGTTAATACCTTCTGAGGTGCAATCATGTTTCATTATAATCGTGATTAGTGCTCGGCAGAACCCTAGCATTATGAGTGGTTAGTGCACATTATGCGCCGGAGTGGCTGGGGCTCAATTTTGTGTATCTCGCTGGCTGTGGTGTGAGGTTGGCAGAGATTTGAGTAAGGTGGGGTGTACTGTTGAAGTTTCTGGAATAGAGAGCGAAGTTTTAGATTATGTTGAAATAGGGTTTGAGTAGGTACTATTTAATCGTCATCTGCCTAGCCTTTTCCCAACTACGTTAGGCCCCTCGCCCACGGCGACTTTTTGTAGCGATGGTGTCGCGCGTTTACGAAATGCGCGACTTAATCGCTACTAACGCGCGTTAGTCGCATTTGCAACGCCCTACAGAAGCGATGCCAACGCGCTATTAACGCGCTACAGTATCGCGACTGTATCGATGCAAACGCGTGACCGCGTTGGACGACATCGCGGAGAGAACGGAGGGAGGGTGGCGCGTGAGTGGAGAATTCGTTACTGAATCGTGTTTGCATCGCGACAGAAGCGTACCAGTATCGCGTTTGCTTCGCGACTGAGTCTGGGCCCGTGGGCGAGGGCACACAGCTAGCGACCGCTAGGGGGGGATGGGAACCCTTAGGGTTGGCTTCAAGTCGATACGATACTGTTTGGTAAGACTGGTTTTCAGACTTTTGAGCTACCGACTGCCTGTAACGACTGTCAAGAATAATTATATTAATCACATCCGGGACCTAAGGCTTAACGTGATTTCCGAGACACGGAGGAAACTCAGTATGTAATAGGTGGTTACCAATCCACAGACAAACCTAGGCACGCGCGGCTTAACCTGAAGATCGATCGAGCGGCTGTTATTATTTAAGCTTCTCCAAAAGTCGTGAGCAACAATAACTAATCAGAAACCTTCCAATGAGGTACAAGAAGTTGCTAAATAATAAATGAACATGTTCCAGTAACCTTTGATTATAGAGAATAGTTAGGTTCAGAACAAATTACAGAGTCGGCGGTAATATAATATTAAAGCTCTAGCAATATTAGGGGGTAAGCTAGAATTCATGGAAACAGCATGTAGCTTGGAGTATCAGACTTATTAGATAAGCCAAGATAATGAAGCAGGTTCCCTTAGTGAAACCAGATAATATAGCCATTTATGATATGTGGCACCAGATTTAATTAGATTAAGCAAACAGACGTCGGCGATCCGTCAACGTCTTGTTACGCGCCACCATCCTTGACAACTACCCAAGTCAATATGGCTACCCGCAACGACTTGACGTTCCGCCAGAGATAATTGTAGACCGCTTCTCTCTCGTCTGTGGTCACAGTTTAGTTTGCAACGTGAATCATATGAAGCCTTTTTGCAAAGGCGCCGACATATACTAAAAAGCGGTAAGGACCTAATGTCGAACCTTGTGGTACACCCATTTTTACTTTTAAACCCATTGAATTTACACCATTTACTAGGTAACAGTAGTAGACCTATCAGCCAATCCAAAAAAAAAAAAAAAACAATTTTAATTACATAATTGGTCCAGGGTTTCCTAAAACTAAAATTGAAGCTGACTCCATTAGTAAACTGAACTTACTAAATGGTGATCTCATTTTGATGAATGATACTCATTTATTTTTAATATGACTAACCCTTTGATTTGATCCCCTATCAGATTAATAAATTAGAGATCCCTTGAGTAAATCAAGTACACATGGTATTTGATTCAAAGGGATCAACAAAGGTGATGAAATGCAATTTGAGTTGTGCCAATACATCCATACCCCCCGGATAGGTTTAATCCTTCAAAGCAAACACAAATAAACACAGAACTACAGAAATATCGATAGAACCCTTTCGAGCGCAGGCTGGCTGCAAACATTTATTCAAACGACTCCATTGTTTTGTCAAAACAAAACGAATGCAAAGCGACTCCATCGGAACAGAAGATTTTAATGACTTACCAAATTCAAGTCTATTCTAAATATTTGATGGAGGTTTTGTTTGAAATCAAAATATTATTTATTTTTCTTCGTTTTTAATGGAGTGTAAATTGCATCCGTGTGTTTACCATACATTTTAATAATTGCTTTGTTTCTGTGAAACTCGATTTTTATTTGTAAAGTGAGATCACCTGTGATTGGCTTTTGTTTATTTTTCGTTGGATAGGTAAATTGATATTCTAATTGGTTTGTACATTGAATTTTAAAGAATGATTGGTACACGTTTAATAAATAAAATAACAAAACTATCAGCGGATTTTAAGTTAATGGTCAAGGAAATAGTTCCTTTCCTTTTTTATAAATTTGCAACACAACTTACCTGATTTAATATTTATGTAAAACAAAGGTGTGTAGAAAGTTTATTTAATAAATATAAATACCAGTAGCAAAAGATGTAACAGGAAATGTTGAACAAGCACAAATCCGCAATCATTAACGTTATGAATACCTATCAAAAACAAATTAAGAGGATTAATTAAAAATTAATAGGTACTCATAATATTAATTCAGAAGCCGAGTAATGGTTCTCTCACCCTAAATTTAGAGAGAGCTGTAATATATGGACGAAAGTATACATTTAATTTAAACGATAGAAATCAAAAGATGAAGTCATTATGTATATTAAATTGATTGGAGAATAATTCATGTCGTTGCCAGTTATTTAGCAAGATTTTAGAATTAGTTCTGACAATGCAAATGGACAATCTAGAACATTTTATTGTTTGTTTATTCGGAATTACTAAAATATGCAAAATGAAACTTGAATGCTTTTCCATGTATTGATTTAATATATTGGATGTTATTTAATCTAGCACAACCAACGACGACAAATAAGTTGTAAATTAAGCTGTTCTTATTCTTATATCGCAAATACTTTGCAAAAGTATATCGAACATGGGATTTAAAAAAAAATGCGTCTTGTTACGAACAAACTGAAATTGTTCTCAAACTTCAGTGAGAAATTAACACATAATTGTAAAACCCAACTCATTTGCTTCACAAATATTATATCTAGCCACTTCACAAAAACTCATATATTTATTAATTTAATCAACTCTACAAAGTCATGGCTCGAATAAAAAACAACAAAGTCGTCCTCACTTTGATATTTATGTTATTCGAACGCGGATTTTATGCGAAATACCGTGAATCACTGAAAAATGTACTGAATTATTCGTTTCATAATTCAGCTGAAACTCTTCAAAGGGATGTCGACTGAAACAAACAAGTGAATCGTCTGTCAGGAGTTTCCGTACTTTTTTGTTGTCTTTTTTTACTTTTATCAATTTACAGTCTGTACTTCAGTTTTTTATTTTTGATTGCAGTGCTTTTTCGCAGGAGTAAATATTTCATGAAAACTGGAAGCGGAGCGGAATTTAAAATATTTTGTTTTAAAAAAACTGGTAGGTACCACCGTGTATGTGTGTATTTGATGCATTTTTGTAACAAAAGAACGCAAAGATCATCAAATTAATGACAAAGAGGACCGAAAAGATGATGACATTATAAAAAGCTGAGTCTGTAAGCCTGTAAGTTTAAGGAGGAAAAGTTGTCAATATAATAATTGAGATTTAACAGAGTCTTTATAGATAAAACCAATAATAAATACCGCTTAGTCTATGATCGAAAGCACGAATGTAAAGTGCTTAAAATAAAATCATTTGAATGAAACTACGAAAATTATTTGCAATATAATATATAATACAAAAAAAGTAAATGAGTTTTTGTAATATGTTTCCGGCTGGCTTGAAAGCAAACTTTTCAAAAATAAAATCGATTTTCTGCTCGAATACGTTGCACAATAATAAAAAAAAAACTAACATCATAAATATCCATAACATAATATTAGTCTTCATCTTCAAGCATGAAACATCTTCTCACCTACTCACAATTACCGCCCAGATAGTAACATAGTAAATTAACATCGGAATCACTTCTACGTCAACCATTTCCTTGATAATTTCATCAGATAGTCTTAATTCCGTGAATTTATTATACAGATGAACAGTTCTGATGATTTGTAAATAAGCGAGAATAAACTATTACCCGACTTTACATTTATAGTGAACATAACAGTGTTTCTTTGATGTCACTTTTTTCTTTGCAATAAATTTTTCAACGTAACATAAAGAGCTCCACGCGTTATTAGACATGAAAATCGTTTTGGGACACACGGATGGTAAAGTTTGGGATACATGACAAAATATTTAAAAATACAGTCACTTTTCCAATAACTTAACAGCAAAACAAATATGTTTCCTAAACTAGCCGGTAAGAGTTTTGAAGTAGTTGTTAAAGAAAACGATGACATACTTAATAAATTATAATAAAATCCAACTGAACATGAAAAGACAACAACTGTCATAATAATTCTACTACAACAGAAAGAAAACTAGGAACACAACAGTAAAAACAATACTCTTCCAAGAAATCAGACCATAAATCCAAGTCCAGTTAGACAAACATTTCGCTTAATAAAACAAAACATAAACTTCACGCAGACAACAATTTGTCATGAAATTCACGATGCGTTTGAAGTCGGTTTGCTGTCCAACTAGTCTGTGAGTCTCTATGGCTTCACACGTCGCCTCTTCAAGTATAAATCTGCCTTTACAACTGCATAAATTTGTCGATGGAGAGATTTTCGTATCCGGTCCGACTTTATTCGCCCCGCATCCTGTTTGCTGGGTACCAACGATTTTCTAGGAAACTTCGGCACCGATAAATAAAAGAGAACTCTATTTCGATCGTAAAAAGTCAATACTATCAATTGAAGTTTCACGATTCGAATGATCGATATTGGAGTTGCTTTCGAGTGTATTGCATTGCCTTTGAGGATTGATACTCTGTGTTTGATGGGCTGAATTTGCGTTTGAGTATCTGTTCGAAATGAGTTTTGTGGTCAAGCTTTCAAATACGCTGGTATTGAGTATTAATGATTGAGTTAGTGGGATGCGTTCTAGACTAGTAGTTAGTATGAGTGTCAACACAAAATGTATACGAGAGCTTTTCATATTTATTTGATTATACCGGACCTTAATGACATTATCTTAAAGCTTCATTTTAGATTTTATGACTATGATAAGATGCATTGAATACAATCTTATCTTAATTAGTTTGTCTTCACTTAATTCCTAACACAAATTTTAGTTCACAGTTAGTTATTTAATTCAACAAGAAATAAATTTTTCCTTGTCCAATACTTTTTGTAGACACACAACATCACTGACTCTACAAATATCACCCAGATTTAATCCAAACCAATAACTTCATAAGCCCCACACATCATTCATCAACCAAGACATCTTATTTTGACACATCATTCAAAGAAACTCTCGAGTCATTATCGCGTGGCACCGAACTTTGCTTGCAAGCGGTAATCGCATTAGACTTGACAGTGATCGGTTCGACATGGAGGGTAGGACAGAGGTGGAAACTGATCCTATTATAGTGAGAAGAGGTGGGAATGCGTGTGGAGAAGATGGATGAGGGTCGGTAAGGAAAACTAGGGTAGAAACCTTAGTAATAAAAGCTGAGCATGATGATTTGAAACGTATTAAATAGAAGACGAATTTGGAGAGAGACCTTGAGAAAGCAAGACCCACGTACTTTTAGTCAAAGGACAAGACGTAGCTACCAGCAACTCAGTGATTAAAATCTCAGACTTTGTAAAATGTTCACTTCGGTTATTATTATGTGAATCATGCTCTGGTTTTGACCACTACTTCATTAGATTAAACTTTAACCGCTCACCCATTTTGCTTTTCATTGACCTTAAATTCAGCTACATCACTGCCATACTTTCTTGATAACCTTTTAAATAAAACATCAGCCTTACCACCTCCGAATTTCCTCGATCTTTCACCTTGACGTCATAGACATTTTTTGATTAACGACCCGTCCCGGGTCAGATCTCCATTGTGCCCCTTTGAAATTCCGACACTCATTTATCAAGCTTACTGTTCGTTCTGAAAATTAATGCGGTGGTACAATTTATAGACTCGTGATGTAGAACATGACTTTCGTATTAATATTTGTGGATATATCAATCACCTTGGCGCAACATACAGTTTTATGGAGCAAGTATTTGATTAAGAGTTGGCAAACGATTTGATTGCCTGTTTGCTTTACGTGTACACGCATAATTATCATAGCTTTGTTAATCTATTGCGCAGTTGACAAATATTTGAAGATATATTAGGTAATTCCCACACAATTTTGAAAGTAACAGTGAGACTCATTCGTATTTCATGCCCAGTGAGTGATGATAAAGTTTTCGGTATGACTGTGGTTGGTTAACAGAATAGAGTGTCTTACACAAATAAACTATGAAAGAACTGTGTATAAGATGAAATAGCTCCAAATGGTGTGACAACTGAGATGGTAACTAAGTATATGGAGGAAAAAGAAATGCCGTGGAGCTTCCAAAGAAATTGGCAAAAGGACAGTAAAAAATATGATGAAGGTGATGATAAAGATAGAAATCTCCACCTAGCAGATTAAAAACAAAAAAACAACTGACACAACTTCCTCATAATTATAGTACCAGATAATGTTTGTCATTAACGAAACAATCTTACTCACATACGATTAAGGCAATTGAGGTTACCACCTTTAATGTGGTTATTAAGGTAAATTATATAGCCGTTGTTACCCTGTTATTACTCATGCACTAGACTCATGACTTTTGAACTCAGTTCATTATTTACAGGTGGATTAAACTGACAGTAATGACCGTTTGTTTTTGGGGTGTTAACTAAGTTTGATGGAGTTATTCCTTTTTTGTGTAGGGGTTAATGAACTATAAAGTGGTGTTGTTCGTTCATGGTTAAGTGCATTTCTAGTTTTATGTGATGTAACTGCTGTTTCAAGTTTACAAGTTCTATCGACCTCAAGTTTCGGTTTTCGAGTGATTTTAGAGCCCCTACTACTTTTAAAATTCTGCCTGTTTCACTCAAATCAGATAAGTCAGAGTAATACTAATAATAGTTATTATGTGGCCGAAGTTTTCACACTTTTTCCGTCTCTCTTTTAAAATTATCTTATGCATTATACCCAGTTAACCCACTATATACCTATCTGGAGGTAACCCTAATGTAGGACAAGCAAGTGATGCAAAATCCAAGTTATGACCTCTTACACAATTTCTGCCCTTGTTCCATATTGCTTGGGTTAGAATAATACGTTTCCATTCTCTTCTCTCTATCCGTTTTCTTCTGTTCTTTACTAACCTGGCCAAATACCTCATCATCATCAACTGCATAACCTTTTCCAATTATATTTGGGGTCGGCTTCCAGTCTAACCGGATGCAGATGACCACCGGTATTTTACATGGAGCTACTGCCTAACATGGCCAATACCTCATCTAATAAAAAATAAATTATAAATCTACTCTAAATAATTATAAAATTGGATACTACTATACGATTTCGTACATGACATGGGAAATATTCATCCCCATATCAAAATCGCCTCTCCCACAGCCATGAGTTGATAACTTGAAGCTACCTTGAATGGTGCACGGTGTCGAGCGAAATTTACGCGAACACTGATTTTGACGTATCGCCTTATGGGGTGGTTTTCGTGAAAAATGATTTACCGGTGCCAGGGAGAGCTTTGTTCTTGATTTTTTGAAATAGATTTTTAAATGCTTTCGCATTTATTACAAATTCTTTTCGCTAGACTTATTTAAATAGGACTATTATCTTTTTCTCGTGTTCTGATTTTAGGTCTGTTTATAAGAAATCTAAATTAGACTATAAATTGCAGATTTCAAATGCTATAAATTAATAAGTTCATTAACGATTTATTAATGCATTTTGTATTCACGTACTACATTCATAGCTATAATTCATTGGATTTTATCTCACGTATTTTACCATTTATCTATTAATCATCTGTTGCATCCTAATCATTTTGATTGCTGTAAACCTAATGCCAACACAAATAAAATTCATATTTCTTCCAATACACGTCTACCAAAAAGCACATATACTGGAGGGCCTTCAGTAGATTCTCCTACAATCCTTGCGACAGTAATTGCTTCCACAGTCTTGGCGTGTTTGCAAACCACACATCGAAATGTCTACCGCGCTTCGAACTAAAGTCTATCAGAACATGCGTCCATTCATTACCAGTCGACTCCCAAGGCACGAGAAACATCGAAGGCAGGTCAGGCCTGAATTAATCAACTCATGCTTGCTCCGTGTCGCTTGACAACCGCCTGTCCAGACCAACGACACAACCACAAAGTTGATAGAAACCTTGATACTATAGAAATAAGGGTGGTTCTCCATTGGCTTTTAAGCCAGGAGCTGGTTGTTCTCAATGTGTCCTGTCACGGAAATGTTGGGTAGCATGTTAGTAAACAATTGTATGAGACAGTTCCGCTTGATTGATATAGTGTACGTATATGGAAATTTGTTTATCGTTTTAATGAATAATATAATAATAATATTTTATAAAGAATCTAGATGAGTGGGCATGCAATGTTGTTTTTTCAAGCAATCTTAAGTTGCTGTAAGGATGCTTGATGAATAGTAAGAAAAGCAAACGGGTGAAAATAATAACATTTTTTAATGCATACTTCCTATGGTTCAACAAACTGTAAATTTAAGTTCTTCATCATATGAATGAACCAGGACTAAATGAAGCTTTCAGCAAATTAATCATGATCAATTCCTATTAAACGTACAACAAAAATCTAATAACCAACGTAGCCATTAAAGTAATCAACCCGCAATGACAACGCTAAAACTCACCCCCGAAGTGTTCGCATTACGGGCCCGTCTCAAAATAAACCAAACAGTATTAATCATACTACCCCCTCCCCCCACTCCTAGCGTACACGATAATGATATATGTGATATTTGATGATAAACAATCAGGGTCATTTATTATCTGTCCGTTATTTGACAGGCGGTAGGCAGATGTCATTTGTCATTTTCCACGATCCGTGGGTCCCTTCGTTACGCCGCCGCCGCCTCCGACAGTGGTTAGCTACCAACAGATATAGTTCAACCCCGACAAGCGAAAATTTCATCTAAAACAACGGCACTAGGGTCCGATTTAGACTGGAAAAAAAACAATCTTGATTGTTTTCAGCATGAACGATTATGATAGATGAAAGAGTTAGCGCACACACAAAGCCGATGAAATTGTATCGACTGTTGAGCTTTAGGTTCATGTAGATAAGGTTGATTTTTCTAAAAACAATCAAAGAGTAGTCCCTGCCTCAGAGAAACGTGTTATTGAAGATGAAACAGTAATGGATGGGGATACGGAATGCGTGAACGCTGTCGGAGATGTATTGTTATCTGCCTTGTTTATCACTATACGAAGATCGTTTCTTTAAATAATTACCTTTTAAAAAGTATATCCCGTCCGTGCTACTGGTAATATATTCATTATATCTGACATCTTACAAAGCGCCATTGAAATAAATAAAAATATTTTATAACCGGACAGAGACCTCGATAGGATCGTTTCTTTAAGAAGACATATTTGGAATTTTGACTGAATCATTAATGTCCGAATCATTAAGGATCGTTTTAATTTGTTGTCGAAAACATTCTGAAGTTTTATGGATTGTTCCTCGACCCACGCCTGCGGTAAACATTCTCGCGTAAATACCAATTAAGATTTTAAATATAGTGTTAAAGGTGGCGTAAAATGTTTTGACAAGACTTCTGAGATTCAGTGGCCAATAACTCAGACAGTTTCGTAATGCGAAATGCTTGTTGAACATTTTTAAAGGCAAATGTATATGAATAAATTTAGGGTTGTTCCCACGGGATGTCACGTCGTCTACGGATGTGTCTAGTAAATCAAATGTTTAATTTCCACAGTGAAACAACGAGCATTGTGCGGTTCACCCCTTTTTAAAAGGATGTTCGCCCGTTCATGTGTTTAGTCTTTCCGTTTTATACATTGCGGCGAAAATTTTTATTACCCTTCCTTAACCATAATTTATCGTTCAACTTTTTGAATTTGTAAGTAGATACTTTTTGGTTTTTGCTGCAACTGATTTATTTTTAAAGACGTCTGTCTACCTACTTTTGAATCCTTAGTGGGATCTGTCTAAATTGTATAATTGCCCACTATCCGTAATAATCGCATTATCATTTTGCAGATCCCAACTTTTACAAAACTGTAATTTATTTACAACGCCATCAAAGCAGACACCCAAATCAAATCCATTATTTGCATTACTAAAAATCTATTGAGTAAAGCAGGCTCTCCCGTATAGCCAATCCTAGCCCTTAATTCCCAAAACGGGTGCGCTCTTTTAAAATATTCAATAGAATGTACTGTGGATGCTGCTTCGCTGTCAAACGCATTACTTACTTCATTACTCTCACCTTGATGTGCCTGTTAATCTTTCATTGTGTTTGGATAAAAAGAAGCTTAAACGTGTTTTGTATTGAATTTTTTTAAAGCTTTCCTTTTAATGGTATTGTGTGAGTTGCGCGTTTGTATTGATGGGGAAGACGATCCTTTTGTTATGCTTGCCTTGTAATAAGTTAGTGGCAGATAATGAAATAGTTAATCGCTTTGAAAGATTTTATAATACGATACTAGGGCTCGATGACGGTACATAAAAAGTACCGGTTGTAATAGTAACTGATAACTCTTTTGTTATAAAGTTAACAAATAATTTTAAAAAATACTGATAAAACAAGACATTCTTTAAAAAAACATGATATGATTCACATAAAATAAGCTTTCAACAATGCAGAGCAAGTCCATAGAGATCAATCGGAAGTAACTACAAAAACTACGGAAATGGAAACTAGATAGCACAAAAACAATAGTCTAGTTTAACTCATCCCTGTCTTTCTAGCATCAGACGTAATCTAGTTCAACAAATATAGAGAAGGGCTCCAAACGCGAGCAATTTTTCGTAAGCACCTGACAGTGTCGATCCATCGTACAGAGGCTGTATAAAAACGTCAGGCAGTGCCGACACTGACTATGATCAAGTATGTCTGTTTTCTACTAGGGTTAGCCGGAGAAATTTATTTATTGCATTGAGTAATCTAGGAAGTAGTAGGTCAAATAAATATTGGTGAAGATGCAGGAAAAGATGATGAGTGTGTTGATGAAATTAAGAAAGTTATAGTACGTAAGTTATTCGATCATGTTAATGTTTGGGTATATTTTTAATTCCCAAATTCACCTTTCACATTAATAACTAATTATCTAACTGTATACAAGACTATAAATATAAAACATTTTAATTCACTAAAGTAATTTCGCAAAACCATAAATAACACAACATCATTAACATCATCTATAAAAACAGAACTATACAACTGAATATTAACAAAATTTCTCAAAATCCAAATGATAAATGCATCAAATAAATTATAATGAAATGAAATTTAAATAATGTCTGTTGATTCTTTAATAGGATGGAAACGTGTAATTAATTAACAGTGTCGCTAACAAATTTTGTCTCCAGTCGACAGTTGGACAAAAACGGGGCATAATTTATGTGTGTAGCAGCCCTGCTTCCCTCCTCTCCTTCCCCCCCCCCCTCGCCGGCAGGTTGAAAGAGTCACGGAGCGTGATTGATGACGGGCCCTCCACGCCCACGCGCCCTAACAACCGCCTAGAACTGACAAACTATCGCATTGTTGGCCGCAGGAAATCATAAGGCGATTGGCTTCGAATTTATTGCCTTGTTGGTACCATGCGTTTAGTTACGACCGCTGAACGTGAGGGACGGCCAGATCATAATCTTGATTAACACGATGATTACTCGTATTTTAAAATAAACATTAATTAAATACATGATTTATCGAACTTGGTCAACTTCGAAAGTTCTCAATTACATCGAGTAAGATTTAGTAGACATAGTGCTCAAATCTGCTCTAAGGCTTCCAAATTCTGTACCGACACCCTAATAGAAAACAGTGCGATGACGAGCATGTTTTGTGTCAAATCATCGTATAATGAAAAATATGAATTCGTCGAGGGTCCCGACCGCATTAATCTCGGCTTGTCCACATGAAATTCGTTTCTAGACATTTAAATACAAAGGTCGATAGAGTGATAAATTATGAATGAAATAACAATTCAGATTTCAATAGCATCAGTGCGTGTTTGGAGTTGAACAACAAAAAGCGCTTGTGTGTACAACAATAGAACTATAAATATGGGTTTCTGTTGCGTTGTGCTTTAAGCTCGGTTCGCCTTCCGCTCGATACGGCTCAACGACGTTTTTATCTTCATTGTTATCGAGAAATATATTAATTGCCATTGATGTCTAAGGTGGTACAACCCTGAGTGAAATTTCACCGAGAGCAATAATTTATGCATTTGAAGCGGACTCAGGCACGCCGCCAGGCAGCGATAGACCGCTCCGCGTTATATCTCTAAATGCATCTGACACAGTTAATCCATATAAAGTTATTATTGCCTCGCCTTTCAACCGACTTAATTGGCCGCTACTGGCTAGTGTAAACTCATGTGTTAACGATAAAGTAACTGAATAAATTGTGGTTTTAAATACTGTTCACGTTCGTTGCTCACGAATGCGAATTGCACGCCCGCTTGTTTTTATTGCCCTCGTGTTTACCTAAACGATTTTTCCTTCGCAACGCTCGTAAATATGGAATACAAAGGACGCACGTTCTTTATGCGATCTTGATAATATTGTTCTCGGTTCTTCGAGTTGAAATTTTAATTTGTCAGAAAATTTTAAGCCAAGTTTAATCTTCTTACGTCGGGGTGCCGTCCGATGTCCCGAATTAGCCCGCCGAGGCGTGTAGGCCATAGATTAAGTCGGATCTCGGCGAGACCGTTGCCAACGACTCAGTAAGCCGCTCTACATTTTTACGGCCCCTATATCCGTTTCGCTGCGTAAATACACTTAATGACCGACATTTCGTGAACGCTTTTATTGTGAAGTTTTTATTATCGAGAAAATCATTTGTTTAGTCTACGTACGGTTATTGCGAGGCAGCTCAGTGCGTTTCGGGGTTTATTAGGGTTACTTTATTACCCTTTTATACTCCGTCTTTAATACAGAAACATAGCCTGCGAGCTTTAAAACGTCTGAGCGGCCGGATGGTGATAATTAAATTTGATTCTGATCTGCGAATATGATTACATGTTCCGTTATTACGTTGCAGTCTCTAAAGCCTTTTTTTACTCCCAAAAAGAGTTACAACAGAATCATGAATGTTGATCGCTGATTATTTCTTTAATGGTTCTCGATTAGAATTTTTTATCGATTGCGTAGTTAAAAACATCTAACGAGCGATATCGCCGATCTAAACGCGTGAAACTAAATCTGTTTAATTTAAACCCATGGAATTTCCGACCAATACACAAATTAATGTATTCGAGCAAAAAGTCAACACCGTAATCTTGTCGGCCATAAAGCAGTGTCAGAGCACTATAATAATTTAGAAACAGTCTATTAAGTGAATCTTTATGATAATGTTGGAACAGAAGTCGCGGCCGCGAACGGGCTGCCTGTTATTTTGATACATTATCATATTTAAACAATTCAGATGATAATAGACACGTCGGGCGAAACCCTTTGGTAATATAAATGGTTGTATTATTATTTATTTATGGCTTTCCTTCCTCTGGGCCGGGGGCGATGTGGCATATTTCATTGAGCGAAAAAATGCTTGGGAGTCGTGAGTTTATACTGGCTGGGATCCGGTTTGAGTACCTGAAACGACTGACTATAAGCTTGTTGCCGCAATAATAAAGATTTATGCGACATTCGGCGGTAGCGTGTTTTGTTCTGTTACGAGCCGATTCGCTTTCTGAAAGATCAATAGCGCTCTTTATTGTATGCGGTGAATTATCGTCATCGACGGTTCTTTTAGCTTCGACTATAAATTCTTTGGCCGCATTCGATATCTTATTATCGCCTCTTACATCTTCACCGTCTTTACGATTGGCGTTTTGTTTCACTTCAATAGCGTTAAGTTCATGTTTTACGATTGTTACTTCTTAATAGTTCGTGTCTTTTATCTTTTATTTGTTTTTGATTGCGAAACTGGTAGAGGTGATTTGGATAATCTTCGTCTTGAAAGTTGTTGTCTGTCAATTTGCATAATTGTTTTTCGTTTGTGTTGCTTTTTGTGATTTTATTTAATTATCTTTTGTGTGTCGGCCGTCTATTAAATATTTCCCTTTTATTTGTTTTGACTTCACGAAAAACAGTTACACTTTTTTAATAACACAATTTATCATTACCATATTATCCTCAATCAAATCATAATAATTCTTAGAAAAACCTACATTACACTCCACACACAGAAACAAACAATTAGATTTGCATGCGACACCCAACAATTACTCGCAATAAAAGTATCATCAGCATTGTAAACGCGTAGCCTATCATTCCCAAGTGGACTAGCGCTCACAGTAATTTTTTCAAGTAATCTCATTATTACGTACTGCTCCACGGTGATTACCCACTTGATTTATGGCACATGCAATTTGCATCAGACTCGATGCTATAGCTTTTTGCTCCGAAGCTGATGATTATCGTTCGTATCGTGTCGGTCTTAATGATAGTTATTTCATGACCCGCCAAGCTCGCTCGGGGACGTTTCATTAAAACCCTTTACGGACATTATTTCGACGAATGTGTCTGATTATGTTAATGCCTTCCTTTGGTCGGTTTCTTGTAATGGTTTGTTTGGTTTTTGAGTAATTACGTATGCTTGTTTATTTATTGGGTGTCGTAAGTAGCTTTATTACTTCGAAGGAAGCTACGCTGATAAGTTTGGTAGACCAATGCCCAACTACCACCTCAGCTTTTTACCTGGCTGCCTCACAATCACGCCTGTATCTTGGAAATATAGTAAAGGTCAGACAGGCAGTCGCTCCAAGTCATCATCATCAGCCTATAATGTTCCCACTGCCGGGACACAGGCCTCCTCTCAATCAGAGGGAGTCGGTTTTAATGCACCACGCGGGCCCAGTGCAGGTTGGTAGATGTCACATGTCTTCGAATTTTTTGTTCTAGGACATGCTGGTTTCCTCACTATGTTTTCCTTCACAGTTTTGAGAGCAGCGGTGATGAAATAAATTACACCAAGTAATGCGTCGCTCCAAGTAAAATACTACAACTTATTGAGGGGCATCCGGATACACTGGAAGATCCCAACGTAATTTAGAAAAGGGCAGGCCGATAATGATAGACCAATAGATTCTTTATTAAGGTCTTAAAAATGATGAGTAGCTTTTTACTTCTTTTCTCATACTGCGATATCAACAAGTAAACCATTGGTGTAATGTATGGGACCACGTGTTAGTAGCGTGCTTACAGCGTACACTAGACAGCGTACTAGTCGTTTGTATCACGTGCAGACAAGTCAGACATGACAATCCGTTTCCCTGCTTACATGCAACTTGCAATGGATATGTTGCACTTACGTTATTTCCTTTTTTTCGTTTACGACAGAGACGTGACACATCTTGACTTGCTAAATCATATTGTCTTAAAAGAGTTAAGTGGTAGTGAAGTGATAAAATGAAAACGCGATTATGACTTCCTTTCATTGTTTGTTCTGGTTTCTTGTAACGTGATGCATAACGCTTTTACGGTAAGTGTGGCAAGACTGAGCGTACACAGGTCTCTTTTTATTGGAAATAATGTCACGCCTATAATCCCGGGAGGGTTGGTCAGAGGTGAATCTAATAGTACACCCACATTTCGTCAACGAAAATCTCACGTAATAGGGGGTATTTGCATTGCCATCAACCAGATACAAGTTCAGTCTCCGTGGTTCGTGTCTTCTGAGAGATTCCTCATGATAAAACCTAATATTACTTATCACGACTCGGGCACCGAACCCAGGACCTCGTGCTAAGCAGTCGCGCTTGTAACCACTAGGTCCTAACAACGAGGCAGTCAGCTTTCATTAGAAATATTTAAGCAAATACTGTTGGTCCAATATTGTAGCTAACATTTCCTGTAAGAAATTGTGCGGCAGTATAAACTCCTTCAAACATACTAATCTTTGCTAGTCAATTGTAGTTTCGGTCCCAACAAGACCATCTGGCTCCCGGTAGTGATCTGCAGTGGCCTATCTGGAAAGCTATCTAGTAAATCGATTGTGTACCCAAGTTGGCCGCTGCAAACATAATCTGGCAAAATGAGGTAATTCTTCCAACACCGAGTGCGAGTGCGGCGCTCCAGATCAAACTATGGTCCACCTGCTGGAGTGTCCCAGGTGTCTGTTTACCTGCACTCTCGACGACCTAAATAACGCCACTGACGCTGCTGTAATTGTGGCTACCTACTGGGCCCAAGCCTTATAAGAAGAAGAGTAGTAAGAAGTATCATCGATACGACAAGAAGAAGAAGTTTCGTTCATAGTAATTTCCTTACGATTGTTAGTCTCTTGCAGTGCTGGATCAGACTAAACCTAGAATCTTCATCGATAAAGTATCTATCCAAGACCATCACACATTTCTTTACAAGCAAAAGGCGTAGACAAAGTGGGATTCTATCCGCGATGGTGATGGTGGGCAAGGTACAAACGTATTTGATTGACATAATTTTCAAAAAGCTTTTATTAATCCTTTCATCTTGTAGTCCCAAGCGCGACTGTATTTAAGATCTTCTCTATGGTGTAATTGGTGGCAGCGCAAATATCATTTTGATTGAGGGCAGAAAAGGAGATGAGCAAAAGCGCAAAAGTTACTTTTATAAAGGAATCAAATTAGGCTATCAAAAAGCTTATTATAATCATGATCTGTATGGTGCCGGACGTAAAGAATAGAACCATCCCATATCTTCCCGTGGGTGTCGTAAGAGGCTAAGGGACTAGCAAGAGAATGGGCAGCAGCGTTCTCTGTGCTTTTGTTACAACCGTACTGCGATCGCCAATCCGCCTGCCAAGCGTGGCGATTATGGAAAAACCCCCCATGTTATGTCAATGTGGTAATACTTGGGGGAGGCCTATGTCCTGCAGTGGACGTCTTTCGGCTGAAATGATGATGATGATGAATCATGCCGCCAGTCCTATAATATTGAAACCCGTTGTAGAAATACAAAAACGATGCCACTTATCCAGACCCACAGCTCTAACATTTCCACAAGTCCAGCTATAATCCTAGAAACATAATTTTCTCCCATTGTCCTGCAACGTGTTACAGAACACGTGTTAGCTACGAGCGTGACAACTCCGGTGCATGCACATAGATAATATCGTACATAAAACAAAATGGCGCGACGCTAAATTTATGAATCGGCCGGAGCTGCCTTCCACACAAAAGTTGTTTATTACAAGCTAGGGTTGCTAGGTTCTTTTTTGTTTTATTTATTCATGGTTTGAAGGGTTAGAGGAATTGAAAAAGGATAATTGTAATAATTTTCATATAAGATATTTAATGTCTTGTTTTAGCGGTTACTTCATCCATCATCATCAGCATTTGCCTTTTCTTAACTATTCTGGGAATAAGCAATTGCCTCTCTGATCTCCAGTTATTAAGTAATACGACACTCCTTGGTAAGACTGACTGTCAGAGGCCCGAGCCTCTAACCAAAGACTCTACAAAATGACAACTGAAACTCTCAGAGCTCTTATACACACAGCTTATAGCCGTATATACTTTATTAATCTTTTGAACATTCTTATTTAGGGGCAACACAGGCAGACTGCAAAATCCCATAAACTGTAAGTAATAATATAATTATGGTTTTTATTGTGACGTGTAATTTCAGCTCGATAACCCTAGCTTGAAGTTTATTGGTACTCCACAACAACGGACATCATAATTTACTCTTATATTATTAGAGCAACCTTAATGGCGTTATGAATTATATGGAAAAAAGTACCCCGTAGCGACGGCGGTCCATTTAATCGCTATTATTTATATCGTTTACCGATACAATCGATTTAAATCTTCATCGTTCAGGGATGATTAATAGATATTTTTGTTAATTTTGTTCGTGATCTTTATAACATTTTGAATGTGTTATCGTGACCAGTTGTAACGATTTTTATCGATTGATATTCGAGTTATATCGATCAATCATAACTAAATATAATTAATGATAACTGTCATGTGTTCAACTTTGTATCGATCATCGTAAGTTTGTTGGGAGCATTAATTTCTGTTCGGACGTGATTTGTGTTTAATTTATTTATAAGATGTGTTCGGTTGTTGATTTATCAAAGTATCCCACCTACGGAGTGTGGGTTGGTGTTCCTGCAGGGTGGGCAGAGTATTAGGTTACACACTTAGACATAGTCACCAAATGCGTTTTATTCAAACCTCAGAAAAACATTGCGTTTTAAAAAAACAGAATCACAATAGTTTTCAGGAAATTGCTGTTTTCTCAAGAATCTGACAAACTTGACAGTGAACAAAATAATAAATACGTATTTAAAACACACACATTACTACAAACAGAAGACAAAACAAGAATTCATCAGCTAATCAATAAAAGCTTTCATATCAGCTGCTTTACATACCTTTAGCATTCATATCTGTGGATTTTATAAATGTGATTGTCAAATGCAGTAGCCTCCGATATCTTTATCAATGTAACAAGAACCACAGCGAGTGAATATTATTTTCCTAATTTATCTGACGTCAGATTAATAAAGATAAAATATCATCATCCTTCTTACACTCCGTCGAGGTAAGCTTCTGTGTAGTTTCTTAATCAAATGACAGTAATCATGATAAATGCATGCATGCACGACATACATGATGCACGAGGATGATGAGGTTATTGGTTTTGATAAACAAATTGGGTAGTAAGAGTGTCTAATTTAGAATACTATTTGCTTACATTTTGTTATCTTCTTTCATTTTGGTACAGCAGTACCTTTACACAAAACCATTTATAGGACTAACAATAAATCAAATGTCTTGTTGTCAACATGTCTTGTCTTGTGTCTTGTCTTGTTATGTATGCCTATTTCAAGTAATATTGGTAGAAAAATGAAGCTATGTCAATTTCTCGGGTCGGCGACCAAAAACTCGAAAACTGAGTATCTACGGGTACATTATTTTGTAAAAATACCCATGGTTAACTCATTTGGTGAACCAAGGGTACAGAAAGTTAACTGTGGAACACCTAGGTGAACCACTTTGGTGTTCCACGGGTCAGAAACGAGTTTCAAAACTAAATGGAAAATTTGTTAAACGATAATCCTATAACACTAGATTGAAAACAGATATTTACAAAACATAAAGCACTAAAAAATACTGTTATTCAGCTTCATCTGGTAAGACTAGAAGCCGACCCCAACTATGGTGGGAAAAGGCTAGGCAGATGATGATCATCAGTTTTATGCTTTTAAGAATACCGAACTCAAGAAATACTTAATCTAAAGAGTAAGTAATGAGATCACCTGTGTTAAAGTTAAAACACTACACTACCGAAGCAAACCCACGCTAAATTCTACCACATGTGGGTATCATCACTATGTTAATCTTAATAGCAATATCTTTAATAAATTATCCACAATCTATTCAAATTAATATGAAAGCTTTCTAATCGCCCGTTTCATCTCATTAAGACATAGTTGTTATCTTATCTTCTTGCTATATTTCTACGTCAGATAATTTATAAATCTCGCATAAAAGATTTTGAATACTTAAATATAGTAATGTATTGATAATATTGTCATCATCGTTTACGAAAATTTTTATTTTGTTTATCTGTTTTGGATGACTGATTGATTGATTATGATCTGGAATTTTACAATGACTAAATCATTTTATTTTTTTAGAGAGTTTCCTTGTATTTTAATACTTATCTGTGGCATCTTTTCATAATAAAATCACTACTGATATTTAATGATGTAAGTACAGTAATTTTCAATAACTATGTTATATTATTTTATATTTTGACATATTATTTCTCCTACACAAATCAAATTGTCCTTTTTTTGCATTTTTCAGCATTGGAATGTTAATAAGATTATTAAAATACCTAAAAAAAATGCTAAATATTTTGCATACATTTATAATCATCATGATTGTATTATCCAATTCGTTTAAAAACGCATCTGATTACCATATTTCATAATTAACATGTTTTTTTAAATTAACACCACGAAGTCATTTAAAATAAATCAACTATAAATTAAATTAATTAAAATTTGATATTTATATAGAATAAAACATGTTAAACAAATTACTCTATTTGCATTTGATAGAACACATTAAGAATGAAGAGAAACACATAATTAATGAGAATTATACATACAAGTGACTTGTATCAAGATCTGTACATATCATCTGCACATACGTGGGACACTCAGAAAGTTTTGCGAAACTAAAAAAAATTGTTCTATACGTACATATATTTTTATTAAATCTTTTCAAAGTACTTTCCACCAGCCTCTATACAAAGATTCATGCGCCTAAACCAGTTTTCAAAACACTTTTTCCAGTCCGCCGCAGACACCTCGTTTACAGCCTGCTCGAACCCAGCCAGCGCATCTTCCGGCGACGAAAATTGTATCCCTTTGAGCTGATTTTTTATTTTTGGGAATAAAAAGAAGTCACACGGTGCTAGATCAGGGCTGTAAGGAGGGTGACCCAGGAGTTTGACTGGCGTGCTGTCCAGGAAGTCCCTCGTTTTGAGTGCGGTGTGCGCAGGTGCATTGTCGTGGTGGAGCAGTAGCCCGCGGAGCCCTGTGTTTGGTCGCTTGTTGCTTATAACAGAGAAAACTTCTGGCAAACATTTGGAAGTATACCATTCGGCATTAATGCTTCTTTGATCCCGTAAGGGAATTGATACCAAGTGGCCAGTCAAATTAAAAAAGCTAGCGATCAAAATCTTACCCCCGCTTCTAGATCGCTTCACTTTGGTAGGCGTTGGCTCATTTTGAAACACCCAAACAGTCGACTGGCGCTTGGTTTCTGGGTCGTATTGATAAATCCAGGACTCATCACCTGTAACGATGTCGTAAACACGCCGAGACGAGCCTGCTTCAAATTTGTTAAGCATATCACGGCACCATTCCACCCGGGCCTGCTTCTGAGCATCGGTGAGGTTGTGCGGCACCCAGCGTGATACTATCCTCCTCACGCGAAGATGGCTGTGTAGAATCTCGTGAACGCTTCCCGATCCAATCTTCAATATGTGTTGAATCTCCTGATATGTAATTCGCCTATTGTCTTGGATTAAATTTTTCACTGCTAGCACGTTTTCTTCGGTAACAGCCGTCAAAGGGCGACCGCTTCTTTCGTCATCCCCCAAAGTTGGTCGACCGCGCTTGAATTCGTTATACCAACGATACACGGTTGCCTTGGAAGGGCCTTCATCCATGAATGCCATTTGAAGTCTATCGTACGATTCATCCGGTTTCAGGCGACACTTGAAATCGTATAAAATCATAGCTCTAAAATGTTCCCGGCGCAGATCCATATTTCAGTGAGACACAATACTTTGAATTAACTCGCAAAAAATGTGGAGGGAAATTTTGAAATTGGAACTTACTTATTTTTACTTATAAATAATCATATTTTCGAAAAACATAATAAGTGGCCAGTCTCCCATATATAAAAACTTTTTTTCGCAATACTTTCTGAGGGGCCTGGTACATAATCCATAAACCATTTTATTTTCTAATATGTCTGTGTAACATAGACATAGTTATGTATGTACACAGATCAGTAAAGACCAATAAAACATTGTCATCACTATCATTTCAAAATGAAAACCGAACAAATGTCAAGAATATAAAATACCTACGTTCAACCCTGCCGCCGGCGGCGAGACATTAATACAAGTTGAAATATGGCCCACTAAAGACTATATAACGTAAAATTTACAATTCATAAAATAGAATGATATATGCGGTGGAGGATAGCTTGTACTGAAGTTTACAGGCCTTAGTTAACGCCGACTATTCCAGTGTTGATAAACTTATTGCATTACTGTGGGGTTATTTTGCTATGGTGATTTTAGAATTTGGAGATGTATGTTGGATTGGTCCTGTCCGTAAAAAATGTTCATAAGGTTTCAGATCGATTGTTTGTCTAAGTAAAAAACTAGATTAGGGGATGAAAACAGTACAAGAATTAACAGAAATACATGAGGCTGAAGAAGAACACGTATACACTGTTAGAAAGATTGAAATAATTGACAGTACTACACACACCAACACATATTTGATGGACATATTTTGATTTAGTGTAGAAAGCCTCAAACATAATATCATCCAGGCAGATTAAAGTCCTTGAACTAAAAAAACGGAGAAATGCCAACAAACAAAGTAAGAGAAAATACATTTATAAAAGACACACGTACAAACAAAAACTGACATTTAATCAACAAACCAGACACAAGTCTAACATACAAAGTATACAGACACGATCTTTTAATCTAGATTGAAACGGCGACATCTAATGAAATGCAGCGCCGTCTGAAATCAAGGAAAACTAACGACACGACACGCTGTACCGCGACAGACGACAGTGGAGGCGTTCTTACACCTGCATCAGATGTGACTGTACTGACTGCAAACAAGGACGCGAAGAATAAAATATTGATTTACTTATTTTAGTAAATCAATATTTTATTCTTCGCGTCCTTGTTTGCAGTCAGTACAGTCACATAATAATCTTGTATGCAAACTGGTGGCCTGATACAGTGAGAAGGGGGGGACGGCGACGGGAACTGGACAGGTTCCGTCAGAACTGATGGGAGGATGCGAGAGTTCGCGATAAATGGAAAGAGTGAAGGGAGGCCTTTTCCCAGGATTGACATAGAGAAGTCCAAGGAAAAAAAAAAATGTATTGCTTTACCAAGGGGTTTCGTATTTCCTAGACTACTGACGCCTAATATTTGAAAATATTTGATAGTCGTCATGGGTAGTCAGAAATTGAAAAGGTTGATAATCAGTCTTACTATGGGTATTATGTGATTTAACACTGGGTTGATATGGTCAGATATTGATTTGATTCCACAAACGATGTGGCAGTTAATATCGTGTCCTGCGTGTCCTGCTGTTTGCTCATTACAGGAACTGATGGACGCTACTGAGAGCGCCAAATCAGTGGCTCAGTTCGGGGCTGACACAATTTAGAATGCCATCGACATGCTAAGAAAAAGATGGTCAGATAGGCAGTCGTACCATGATGAAAGATGGTATTCAGCTGCATCTGGTTAGAAAGGAAGCCAACCCCAACATGATTAGGATAACGCTAGGCAAAAGATGACAGCCATGACAGATAACTGACTTATGAGGTGTGAATTTTCATCCAACGCTGAATCTTGAAAAATTATTCTTACACCAAAATTATCGCACTTTGGCATTCTTACTGGTATGAGAATGAGACTATTTAATTTGTGGATCGAAGCTCTTACAGCAAGAAAAATAATTGGTTTTACCTTCACTGAACAGACACAACCTTTTAGGACAAGTTGGGAAACACCACTATAATTATATAACTAGGGAATTTTATGAGGCTTTCTACACCTTATTCTAAAGCGGTTCCACAAAAGATATTTTCTCCATTATCACAATAAAACAAGCAAATTGATTATCTGCATTAGCCCTAGCTTACCTTATTGGTTGTGTTGTTACAGTTATAAGTTCAACCACATAATTATTTCAACGTACATACCCTTCCTTGTTTAGAACGTGGCGTGAAAATAAGTGTTGTATATGTATGTAATTATTTCTATGTAGCGTCGACGTGGGAATGTAAAAAAAAACTGTAAGAAGAGATGATTGACTAGTCAATATTTTAATACTCGCTTCTTTATTATCATCATTATTGTTTACTAGTGTTGCAGTGGTTGCTTGAAGAAATGTTATGTACCTAATTCTGCTAAAAGTGGCAACAATGTTGGCATAAAAACAAGATACAGAATAATCTGAAAATGTCTGAAGCTCTTTTAATTCTCTAATTTTCTGGTACTATTGTCGCGCTATAGCAGCCCTCGAGACCAGCATTGGGAAGCTTATTTAATAGGCATTCATGTTTTTCTTTAAATCCGTCTTACAGTAAAAACTTTGAAAGAAAAACTAGATATAAAAAACTACTCCAAAAGGTCCACACACTTGCTCAATAATGCACTGCTGTCTGTACTGGCGGGTGGTGGCGGGGTGAGGGTTGCGGGCTCGGGAGGGGCTCGGAAGTAATAAATCAGGTGGTAACGTCGACGCAGCACGCCATCACTCATACTGCTGACAACCGTTCGGTCACGTCATACAACGGTACCTGGGTAGGGTTGCCAACTGGAGTGTTTTAATGTGATGGAGCAAACTTAAAATGTGCGAATTGAGTCACGTTCGACCCTCATATGCAGCACCTCCCCACGTTTGCTCACCTTTCGTGTTGCGCCGAATATCCTGTCACCAGTGTACTTGGTGACCTTTTCAATACGTAACTGTATTTTGGGCCTAACATAATTAAAGTATATAAGTGATCGATACAAAAAGACAAAAAAACTGTGTTGTGGAGGCCCGATAGGCATGTAAAATACTGGTATTCAGCTGCATCCAATAAGACTGGAAGCCGACACCAATAAAGTTGGGTAAAGGCTAAGAAAAAGAAGACCCTCAGGTTGCACAATAATTAATGTTCATTATCTAACAAATGCTGTAATAAATTATACTAGCTTGTCTTGCGAATATGGTCAAGGACCATTAAATGACACTAATGTAGCTGGTTTGCCAAGTACCCAAGCAAAAGCCGTTGCCTCCTTCTGCGAAGCAGTCATGCTAGCGAAGGAGGTGGCGGAACGTGAGAGGGAGAGAACCTCACGTCCCAGCCGCCGCGGGAGACGCCCCGGGCGTCGGGGGGCAACCAGTGGCCCCCGGCCACCGTAGGCGCGGGCCTGTGGACGGTGAGTAATGGGCTAGCTCACCGCCCGTCCGTCTTATGACGACAGACCGTGCCGACGGCGCGTTCGTGTTCCACGCGCGCCTCAAGGAGATGTCAGCAAATCGGAAGGGGTCCGAGAGGGCCGATGCCTGCCAGGGATGCGGGTTGTTCGAAAGAGATACCGTGCCCCTGGAACGCAAAGGGCTAAGAAGGAACATGGATGGGTTTTAGTCAGTCAAGTCTGACACTCCCTTCCGCTCCGCCCAGAGCGGAAGAAGTCATTTGATGATTTCCCATCCGAAAAAAAAAAAAAAAAAAAAAAAAAAAAAAAAAAAAAAAAAAAAAAGTACCCAAGCAAAAACCGTTGAACAAATCGTTATTTAACTAACACGCATAATTAAATCGGCAAAAACAGAAAAATCCATAGAGAAATTCAAATAAAACCACTTGAAAACCTGCCAACCCTAACGCCTTAACTAGTGTGAATCATGAACTCAAAAAAGGAGTGGACTCGCCTTTGATAGGACAGCCGACGACACGACTTGTCTGTACATTCATGTTTAATTAGCTGGCTTGAAGAAATGATACATAAACATCAGGTACTAATTGGTGGGGTAGCCATGGGATGATGGTAATAGCGTACGGGACTTGAGTAGATGTTTGACAGAGACTAAGCTTTGTAGAATCGTGCTTTGTTTCGCTATTGCCAATATGAGAATAACCGTTCATAAAGACATCGAGAGGAGGAAATTGATATGCTCTAGAATCATTCATTCGATAGATTAATCCACAAACGTGTACGGGCCTGAGTGGTGGGTTTCTAAACTTGAAATCTTTCTTGCCAAATCTTAGAACAAGTGGTCAATCTCGACTATATCACGCGCAGCCACGCTTTGCAATGCTTTTTCACAAGTGCACAAACGCGACTGTACAAAGTTTGGACTCTGTTGTCTATATACTCTTGTGGTATCTATGTCTGGATAACTTTCTGAATTGATACTGTACTAGGAGAAAGAATGTGCAGTAGAAATTCTTGCTTAGCTAATCTTATTTCCTTTAGGAGTGCGGAGCTAAACATATCCGATGTACGTGGGGAGTTTTTATCTGATTTTTCTTGTTATAATGCTTGAAGATGAAAAATGTAAGAATTTATTTTCATCCTAATAGACCAATGCCTTTCTCTTATCGAACCTTAGAGACATACATATCTTTGGCTGAAAATTTACAGGATCTGAAATTAAAACAGACCAGAGCAACTTTTTACTTCCATGTCTTCAACTGAATTCCAAATGAGCTCAAAATTGTTATCAACGTTTATTTTATTCAGGTCACTAAAAAACCCTTCGGGTACCTAAACACTCGAGTACAAAGCAAACATCAAAAGGAAACAACAAACAAAAATATTAACGTCCTAAAAAACAATAACCCTAATTTTTGTCACGCCGTCAGTCCACGTCACGAGATCACGTGACGGTGTGACAGCGTGTCACGGCAACGCGTCGCGTGACACGTTAAATTATTTATCCGTCCACCGACGAACTAATTGGTCACATTAATAACTAGGGATGTACTCGTTTATTTTTCGTGGCAGTAATGATCTTGTTTATTGGTCCACTGTGGGGTGATACAGAGTGGTGTGTTTTTTGTCCATTTATAACTTATTTAGCTGTTTTATTTTACAATGGCAATTTTGGAATCAACTGCTGAGAACATCAACAACAGACCTACCGTCTTTGGTATGATCCAAAGTTCGTTAATAATAAACAAAAACCCAAACGAAAAATCTACAATTAGATTTTGGGAGTCTTGACAGGAAAACATAATGTAGATACTTAGTAAAAAAGATGCCGAGTCAATAATTTATCATCATCATCATCATTTCAGCCGAAAGACGTCCACTGCTGGACATAGGCCTCCCCCAAGTGACGCCACATTGACCGGTCCCGTTTATGAATGGAGACAATTGCTGCAATTACCCATTTGAAAATGTTTACCATGATTAAATAAAAATAATACACCTGATTCGCAGAATTTAAAACTACGTTGATATTATTGGCACCAATTAGGACAGTTATTTTGGCATGCATAATAATGCAAATTGATACAAAAGTATAAATAAATAATAATTGTGGGCAATAAATTTAAATTATGATGTAGGTTTTACCTCGTTTACTAAATAACCTTGGCTTTTAATCCGAGGTCCTTAGTCATAATTATTTTAAGTGTTAACTTTATATTGCCACAATAAATCTTTAATTACGAAAATAAAGTTTATGTTTTAACCTCCATCTTAATTACAGGTGCGATGAACAATAAAAATAATTTATTTGAAACAAAAAAAAATATAATTTGGTTTTATAAGTCAACTGCCATTGTGAGAATGCAAAAAAAATAATCGAATGCGACTCCCACACTAGATCCAAATGTTTATTTTAATATCGTAGCGTGATGCAACTCTATAATACTGGCTGTTTGTGTATGTGAGTTTAATTAAATGTTTGTAAACGCACCCACGATACAGGAGAAATTAGAATAACATAATCATGTAATAATTCTACTCTGACGACAAAGTCTTTAACACGTTGAGTGCGATACCAGGTCTAAACACCTTGTATACCGCCTTGCTTACAGTGCGGCTAAGAAAAGTATAGACTTCCTTGTCGTGCGGAAGGCATAACTTCAATTTGGTTCGGTGTAGGAAATAGATGAATATATATCTTAGATGTATTATTAAATAGAACCCAATGGTGTACAGGGTCTATAAGCCTTGTTCGACCACAATAGAAGTTTAGATTACCAGGTGTATACACCTTGTACCGCAGGAATGGAAAGTATAGAAAAATCACTGCCGCAGTGAACGTGTTAAAACTCTAATCAATCAGTCTTATATTTTAATGCATTTAAATCTATTAATACATATTGCAATCATAACGTAAGATTTCCACTGGAACATGACTGGAATGTTAAATGTTTATTTCAGTAGTAATTATGCAAATATCTCTTTTCTCTTTGTTGAAATCTTTATATCTATCAGACAACATGGCATGTGTATTAGTGAATGCTTCGCCATAGCAAGCGCACAGTAATGGCGAATGTAAGTGTGGCGTTGCAGTGTGGTCCTTCACTTCTCAAGTTGAGGCGATGGTGATCCAATATCATTATTTTGAATCTATGACATTGTAATATAATCTATTAATTAGATTTTTTTTATAAGTTATCAATATTGAATTCATGTCATTGTTTATTCATTTGAATTTATGAGAGTGTGTATGATAAATTTGGCATGCCTGAATTGGTACAACACAGTGGTGCGCATTCACTTAACATCTGGAAATGTACTGTGTTGAGCAATAAACTAAAATAAAAGCAATGTGTGCGTTGAACCTTATTTAGCAACGGATATTGGCATGTAATTATGATAATGTATGTTTCACAAAAATGTCATACAAACACGTTAAACCATTAATAAAATCTATTTTAATTAAGTCGGACAGATTTTTCCACCGGACAATCACAGCCAATAAATTAAAATAGTAATCACATTGAACGTGTTCGTGTATTAATTTAGGTATGAAGACATGCTATCTATTACTGATTATGACACGCAAGTTGTTACAATTCGAAGAAACGTGAATTTTGTTAGAAAATGTAATTAATATGTCCTTGCTTGTTATTGCAAGTTTGAAATATTGTTGAAACTGATAGACGGTTTATTATTGGTGGATGGTTGTCTTCTGAGAGGAGAAAGCATTCAATAAATCAAGAAGAAACGAAACTCTGATGGCCTCATTGATTTAGAAGTAGCAAGCACATCTAAACCTCATCTGCTTTTCCAAACTATATATGTTGGGGTCGGCTTCCAGTCTGACCGGATGCAGCGGAATACCGGTATTTTACATGGAGCGACTGAGTATCTGACCTCCCAGTTCTTGGAAATATGATACCCGTTGGTGAGTCAGACATTTGAGACACTGACTACCTGTAACATGGACTTGATTCTCGAGTCGGTGTTTCTGTCATGATTTTCTTACTAGCTGCTACGGTCGAGATTTGTGACCAGTTAGTTGATGGGAAGAATGGGCTCACCCCTTTTTACAAACCTATCGCTAGCGTATGGTGGGTGTGTTTATATTCCTCTGTCTTACCCTTCAAGGAAAATAAGCTTCATGTTATTTTATTTTTAATACGAAACGGGCATTGATCTCTACGTCTTTCTGTCCATTTCTCTGAGATGTTGTTCTCCAACATGTTTATGTAACACACACATTTTGACATTTGTAACGTTTGTACAAAGCACATTTTACTAAAATTACAGTTAATATTTTTATCTTCTGTCTATTCATAACCAAAACCCATCACACATGAAATTGACAACAATTGATTGGTCCGTACAGTAGCCACAAGTCACAAACTTCCTCATCAATCACATTGGATCTAGAAGTTAAACGAAATCATCTAACACCACACATTGCCATTGGTCCAACTAGGACGTCGCCATCACAAGTAACAAGAGCATACACTGTATAATCTAAAAGCATCACGCCTGTAATTCCCGAACGGTACAGCAGAGATGTAACTCTACAATACGTCTGTTATGCTTAAGTTCCATGTTATGGGGAGCGAGCCTATTGCCGGGCTTAAACGGGTACTAACCGGGTACAAATCCAAACTCTGAAGTTGGAAACAAAATCCTCTAATAATAATTATGCCCTATCGAATACCTCGTGAAAGCAGAGAAAGATCATCATTATTTCAGCCGAAAGACGTCCACTGCTGGACATAGGCCTCCCCCAACGCCACATTGACATAAGGGGGGTTTTGCCAAAATCGCCACGCTTGGCAGGCGGGTTGGCGATCGCAGTACAGTTGTTACAAAAGCACAGATAACGCTGCTGCCTATTCTCTGGCAAGTTCCTTAGACGCCTCTTACGACACCCACGGGAAGATATGGGATGGTGCTATTCTTTACGTCCGACACCATACTGAACAGAGAAAGATAAGCAATTCAAATATCTAGATCTGGCTCGCGAGGTTGTTAGCCAAAAGCATCGACCAACATCTGAGGAGTCTTTCGCTTGACAGCTCGATCAAGGGCTTGATTCAGAAAGCAGTACTTCTGGACATGGCACGTATTATTAGGAGGTTCCTCTCTCAACAGCCGCCACCATCGGTAGCTCGGACCCTGTTCCCAATGTCGGTGGGCTACTATTTTTAATATTTTTGATGTTTTAAATATATAAATAATTTTGTAAAAATATTAAAAAATAATAAAAGCAGGCAGTCGCTTCATGTAAAATACTGGTACTCAGCTGCATCCGGTTAGACTGGAAGCCGACCCGAATATAGTTTGGGAAAAAGCTAGGCAAATGATGATGATTAAAAAATAATAAAGGATAATATTATGTCCTATTAATATTACAATAAGGGAAAAGTTTATAAGTTTGGATGTAGGGTTTAATCTTAGGAACTGCTGATCCGATTCCAAAAATTCTTTCAT
The DNA here is from genome assembly GCA_949152445.1 of Cerastis rubricosa. Classification (NCBI taxonomy): domain Eukaryota; kingdom Metazoa; phylum Arthropoda; class Insecta; order Lepidoptera; family Noctuidae; genus Cerastis; species Cerastis rubricosa. The sequence goes on from OX424532.1 coordinate 22,359,270, forward strand.
TAATGAGAAGCCACATTATTCCCGAGTGTCATAGACTTATATACAGGACGTTTTCATGGGATAATTTCCATAAGACGAGTATATTCGCGGCCATGCTAGTATTCAATAATAATACTCCACACATTGGCGCCAATGTTGGCCAAACTAAGGCCTCGCCATGACAGTTGCCAAGCTTGACACTTATGACAGATTGCGGCCGAGCGCAGATTATGTCACGTCACAAATGAGATGATAAAAAGTTAATCCGTATCGTGTGTGGAGGGCTCATCGTGTTGTGAACGCTAATTAACTGATTACAAAGGTGGGGTTTAGGCCATCTACACGACATCCGACGGATGTTGACGTAATGTTTTGTTTTAATTAGTATTGTATTTAAAATGCGAATGTTATTTTAATCGCATTCTCAGAATTTTGGATTGTGAGAATGTAAGGTTTTAAAGTGACCTAAATTTTAATATCAAATTGTGTTAAATTTAATTTTTAAAGTCATGTTTATTTTTGAAGTGCCTGTTAAGTAGGTATCACAATTCAGACACTAGTTAGCCAGACATAAAAATAAAACAAAAGTGATTATACAAAAATATCTGCCATCCAAATCAACCGTAACTTATCCATTGACAGTAGAACACCTCATAGATGTTTTGAACTAGATCAGTTTAAAAATGTCATCACAAAACACCCTCATCACTTCACCATCCACGAGAGACCGCCAATAAATACCTGAAATCATCAAAGCGACCAAACACAAGACTACAAACGGTCAACCCAAAAAAGCGTCCCGAAAAAGCGATAATAATCCACCGTTCGTTTCCAGTTTCACGGATTACACTGTCATTTGAGTACGAAAAAGGGAAAAGAAAAAAAATCTTTTCGAAGCCGCCGCCGCATCGCAGTAGGCGCAGTCATGCGTCATGATTCTGACAGCTTGACGTCAGTCTCCAGCCAGCTTGACAAGCCGGCTGACAGGCCACGGTGCCACGCTAACGCTCCAACGGATTATGTAGCTTGATGGATTAATTTGAGTACAATCTGTATTCACTTTGGTGTGCTCAGATCGTAATCAAAATATAATGAGGTAACCCTATAGTTTTAATGTTGAATCGTGGGAGGTTATGTTTCCAAATGAGTGTTAAGGAGGCATAATTTCTAACTGTTCGTGTAATGTAATTGATAGGCTGTAAAATGTTGTTTATGTTTATACGTTTAGTTGCCAGTGAAGGGCCTCTTTGTCATTTATACAGAAGGAAAAAGTTGTGACCGCTACGCTTGTTCTGCTTTCAATTTCCGACTGTTTTAGATTTTCTCAAGATATCATCATCATTCATCATCATTTCAGCCCAAAAGACGTCCAACGTAACAACCGCACTGCTGGACTATTGCCGGTGCTGTCCGGTGTCCGGTTTCCGGCAGGTCTGCCGGTCCGGCGTAGTGGGAACGCTGCCTTAGGCCTCCCCCGTCGCCAGATTTACCTTTTGGGGGATTTTGCTATAATCGCCACGCTTGGCAGGCGGGTTGGCGATCGCAGTACGGTTGTTACAAAAGCACAAAGAACGCTGCTGCCCATTCTCTGGCAAATCCCTTAGTCGCCTCTTACGACACCCACGGGAAGATAATATATGGGATGGTGCTATTCTTTACGTCCGACACCATACGGAATATTTTAATACACCTTATTTGTGTTCAGATTAAATTAAAAGAAAATAAATTATTGTGAATTACAATCATGACATGCAGCGACTCATCAAGCGATACGTTTCCAGTTTAACATGGCCTCGCGTAGTCTAGATTTCTCCTACAATGAGAGATCTGCATAAGCTGGTTTTGAATTGCTTGATTGGTCATCGTGCGTACTACATATTGCTGTGAAAGGGGTTATGGGGTCGATTCCTAGCTTAGGCGAAGTGGAGCTGGGGTTTTCCATTAGAAATTCTCGGAATCAGCAGTGTCTAGATCCATTCACGTCAGTGTACTATAGGTCCTTCTCCTCTGCCTTGCCTATATGAAAAACAGGTGTGATGTTATAATTACTTACTACATTTTGCTAAGCACCACATACATATTTTCTGAATCGGTACTTAACTTCCACCTACATTCATAATTTCTAACAGTTTATACAAACTAATTGACAAGTCGAGACCTTAAACCACATATTAAAGGTTCTTAACTTATTCCGGCTGTCATTACAGAATTAGCAGTATCAGGCATAATTTAACATAATCAGGTGGTTATAAAAGTAATGAGCTATTTTGCTTAATATCCTCTTATCGGCTCGCTAGTTCGCAAACAGACAGCGAATTCCTATCATGTTTTATGCGAAGTGTATTGAGACATTTCCTTTCATTAGCTTATCGGTAAGTCTATCTACACAATAAAATGGTTCTGTTTTTATTAACTTCCTCATCAAAAAATGGTAATCGTACCTGGATCTTTCAGTAATAATTCGAGATTTGATACGAATCATAATTATAGTGGCAAGTTTTATTATACACTATGTTAGCACAGCACGGTGTCTTCGAAAAGTCAGTGTTACTCCTGAGTGTCGTGTTGAGTAACAATAAACGATTGAGCTGATGGTGTTGTAAGGATGCACAAAAGATGGCTTGATAGGCATGGTATCCGAACTTATTGTCTTATGGGCTACAATTCTTCTTCTTCGCCGGATTTCCTACATGGAATAGATGTGTACAAGGTGTTATTTGCATCCTCGTCAAATTCAGGAGTTTGTCACAAAAGACGTAAATAATCAATTATTTCGGTTCGTAATTATTGATAAACGCTGATTTTTTTGTATTGCAGAATAAACCCCGTGGTTTAGGGAATAAGAAATTATCGGATAAACGTTTGAGATTGTTTGTATGTGGTATCCAGTTACTGGGTTGGGTAACCAGTTACTGGGTTGAGTAGGTCAGCTAGGTAAGGTTCCTAAAAGTAAAATACTGGTATTCAGCTGCATCAAGTTAGACTGAAAGGATACCCCAAAATAGTTAGAAAAAGCCTAGATATAATAATGAGCCGGAACTGACGTATCACACAAAAAAAAAACAAAAGATTAGAAGTGACTTCCTAAATCCTACTCCATCAAAAATGACATCACTTATCTCTCTATCAGTGCTATTAACCCATCAGAGTAATCAACTTCAATTACTTCACTATCCGATCAGTTCTACGGTACTAACATAAATACTCGCGAGTGTCGTAACTGATTAATTTAGAGCCGACGGCTTATGAAATTCGCCAATTAATGCTCAAAGTGTTCGCATTAACAGCCTGCTTGATTACTCCTGATTTATGGCTAGGTTACAACACTATTTTAATGACTGCGAAAGAAATTACAACCAATTAATTACAGAATTGTAATTATTTTTTATCGTGTAATTAAAGGTATTGATCGGTTAATTAATTTTCGTATTTCGAAGTGACGGAAATTGGTAGATTGAATTGAAGATTTAGATTGTGTTGGCATAGTAAGATAAATTAAAACGTAATTTTTTGCATAGTTATTAGGTTCCGCTTATGTAAGGATTTTGGACAAAAGCAATTGCTATGTCATTTCGCGTGCTTTTATGACTATCTAGAGCAGACATATTAATAAACAGAAGCAAATAATTACCATCGTTAAAAAAACATTTATTCTCATTTACTAAAAATAAAAGACAAACAAAACATGTCCCACTTTTCAGACACAGACATTAGTCTAAAACTTAGCGTCTATTTGTATTCATTATTACATGTCATTAGCATACAAAATTGCTATTGCCATTAACAATCCACAAAACACACTGTAACGGTCCTTTTGCCCAAGCAAACATCACAATAATTCATGTCTAACAAAATGTTCAGTTACCCGCCACAATAAACCTTTTGTGCCTACAATGAGCACAAAAGTTTCCAATTTCGCATCAAGCGTTTAATTTTTAAACTCCAATTTTATGCTTGTCAGTTCATAATGATGGAGACTGATTGTTATAGCCTGAATGCACACGTAATAAAGCAGGTAATGGTTTAATTTATATAGATTTAAATTATTTATTCATTTGTTTTTTGCGTAAAGACAGAATTCATTGAAACGTAAATTTACTTCCTTTTCAGTGGTTATGAATTTATGATGAAAAAACACGTGATTAATTTAGTAGTTTAGTTTATAACTGTAAATGAGAAACTTTTCAAATCTTTCATACAGTTCATCCATCAATATTGTAGTATTTCCCCATTCATAACTTTCCTCACGATACTTTCTCCACTGGATCACAATTCCATGACTACTGATAACTACACCACTTTTCAGTCACCGGTGCCATTTTCTGACTAACCTACTAGACAGATGTGTTGCCGGGGAGTTTGTTCCGCCACTTCTTCTTCCCAGCTAAAATGCTAGGAAATAGCGAAGGGCGTGCGTTTTGTGGTACTGTCTCTTATAAACTTAGACGTTCAAAAAGAGCTGAAATCAGCCTAATTTGAATAAATGACGTTAGATTTTGATTTAGACTTCCTCTTTTTGGCACATCCTGGCAATTCAAGTGTTGAATTGAGATTGACACCTAAAATATCTACTGAAACAAAAAACTACCATAATTTTTAATTCAAAAGTTTTTTTTTTGTATTTGTTCTGTTCTCTCTTTGTTTAGTATAAAACAATTTACTTCAAATAAACATTCACACCGGCCACTCAACTACCGATATTCCGAATCGATTGTTACCGTGACTATCGCAACAAATTGGTTGACACTCCGAGACGGGCGGCGGTGCCTTTATCGATAGTTAACTAGTGTAAATCGATTCTGATGCATCGATACCAAGACGAATCGAATAGAACGATAGAACGCAGTGTTGGCTTGCTGTGTTATTGGGACTTATTTTCTTGTTTTATTTCTGCATTATGTTTTCCGTTATGTTTACTGTTATCGAACATAGGTTGAAATTGAACCAATCTATATATAGCCATGTGGATTAGGAGGTTCTGCGTTTGATTCAAAGGACTGGCAAAGTATAGTATTGCAGCGACCTACAAAAAAGCAACTTACTGCAAAAAGTATGACCGCCATCTATGACACGACGGAAGAACTAACATCAATTTCCTACATCTCGCAAGCAAAGTTTACATCGACTTAAGAGTATATACTTCTACCTCCCGGTCGACACCACTCTAGCTGTCTGCCACATCGCGGCGTTGCACTACGTCCGACGCACTGGAGCAAACGCAGCGCCGGCCCCGACTCACTGCGGTTCGCCTTACCACCGCAGTCTGTTCCGACTCACCGCCGTGAACAATGCGGCAACGAGTTTCCAATTGTGAACTGTCCTCATACTCCTAAAGTATTATAGAGCTTTCCTGTCAAAGATGTCTCAATAGCATACCGTATTCTGCATTTGTGACCGGTTGAAAGCAATAGCTCAAACCAAGCATGGAATGGCAATGTTCACCTCTGTCTACTACCCACTTCGGTGAATACTGGCGTGATGTTATGTCTACATAAATTACGGTTTAATTTTTTTTATAAATCGACTAATCCAGCAAGGTTGCATGACAAAAAAGAAAAAAAAATGTTTATTGGCGCAATCGCCACAAGTACACACAATATTAAAAAAAAAGAAAAAAATATATTTTAAAAACAGACATTGTTTCAACTCGACCTCACAAGCTGCAGTTGTTGTTTACTGTAATTCCATACAAAGTAAATGGACCAAAAAATATTATTTACAGATCCAGTAGCTTTCAAAATATCCAGACAATATCCTAAAATAATAAATATTGCAGACGAACCAACGTAAACATTAGTTTTTGGCACTATCCTATGTAAACATTCGGGAACACGAAAGTCGAAACCTTAAAATATTTAAATAAATAAAGGATTGTGTTAAAACAAAATAGTTTAAACAAATAAATAGACTTTAGTAATGCACTTCACATGTGTTTGAATAAAGTGTCACCTAGGAAATGCGTCGGGTATCACAATCAAAGATAAAAAAAAACAAACCATTGGAAACCTAAACGTCAGACCAGACAGTTATTACCATGAATAAGTCTGAAAGGCTAAGCTCTGTAAGTCAGAGAGCAGCTGTGGCCCAGTGGCGGCAGCATCGACTTACGAGCAGTAGGCGGTGGTTTCGAGCCCAGGCAGGCGCATTACTTTGTGTAATTTATTCATCACCGCTGCCTTCAAAAATGGTGAAGGAAAACATCTTGAGGAAACCGGCATGTCCTAGGACTAGAAATTAGATGACATGTGACATCTACCAACCCGCACTGGGACTACATGGAGGATTACAGCCCACTCCCTCTCATAGAGAGCAGGCCTGTGTCCCAGCAGTGGGAACATTATAGGCTGACTATGATGAGTCAGGTATCATAAAGTTGGTACTCCACTGGTGCAAACCGAAGTATAAAACAAGTAAGTTAATATAAATACTTACATAATATCTTCTATTATATCTACTTACAAAAAATCCCATGTAATAATATATTACCTTCAAGCAGCCTAGATTCTAGTCTTCAGCTAAGAAGTGCCTGATTGAGAACCTCAATATCACCTGTGAATTTAACCCAGTACTTCATCAGCTGCGCATACGACCGCAAAATCGACGAGGCAACCGAGTTAGTATTAATAACGTGTAAAGTATCTCTGCACAGATGTAAGCAACTCATGTACCACTAGTGTATAAGAAAGCGGTATCAATGAATAATGGATGCAGCCAGACTGCACTGGAATCCAGACTGGTTTTTAAATAAATCTATTTTTTTTATCTAACTGGTGTTACTAAGCTGCCGATGATAAATGCCGATGACTAAGATGACTGCGCAAAAACAATCCCTAATCAGAATATAGTACTCTTCTTTAAAATGGGCAACTACAGTACTTTGACAAGTTATTATGCCTTATGTCTGGGACTGTAGCTTTGCGTTTTGTTCTGTTTTTTTTTTACTTTCAAATTGCCTGTAATGGTCTAATTGAAATAAACGCTTTTGGTGGTTATATATCAATAATTATTAAAAATGCTGTTTATCAACAATATCCAATTTCATCTACCCAACATCGCTTTCCATACAATTATGTTAGTAATTTACAACTAGTCTACACTACAGACAGTTTTATATGACCGCTCACACTTTATTACACTATGGAGCTTAATATTCCGCCATAATTTTACCTTAGCACACCTATTATCATACCATCTGAATAATTGAATTAATTTTGCTAAAACGTTTCATACATTGTAATAATTGCCCTTCAGACTGTCTCGATACCCGTCCACCTTTACAAGTCTACTTTATATCTCTCTATACTCAAACATTCCCCGCAAACTATCAATTCACAATATTGTCGTATGCATACATACGAGCATATAAAATTTTACGACACCGTTTTGAAAGTACGATCTAGGCGTTGAAGTTTAAAAATTCATAAGCGTGGGCACTGAAAGGATCTAAATTGTCTTATTTACATTTTAATACGCGCTAAAATAGCGTACGTTGAGTAGTTAATTTATTCAAGTCATTAATTCTAATGAGATAATCAGTAGTCTTGTCTACTAGATGGCCAACTGACCCCTGTTTGTATCGAGATGAGCATCTATGCGTAGGTGTCGACAGGGTGTAGTCAAAAGGTGGTTTGAGCTGCTGAGCGTAACGAGTTTTTAGTTGTGCTTATGAAAACCGGTAGCACGAAGTCTAATATTGTCTTTGGTTCTACTATTGAATATAAAACGTCATCCGGTCTTGAATGTGGTGATTTGTTTACAAAAGGCCTCATAAGTTAAACTTACAAAGCTTTAAGTGTCTGACAGACCACCCGCAGCCGCTGATTTACTGACAAAATAAAAAAAAAGTAAAGACATCATTAATTTACCTAGGACCAAATCTTAAACGATGATACAGCTGAAAAGAAAATAAAGAAATTGGAAGATATGTTTCCAAAAAATGATAGTTTTGAAATAATGATAGTTGATTCTGCAACATCTATAATCCCCAACAGACTTACAAGAATTGAATTAAACTTGCTTGAAATACATCAATACGTAGTTAAACACAGCTACCGTCTGTCTTTGTGTACAGAAGCCAAGAGCGGCTCCCTGGCAATTATGGATGAAAGCAAAATATAAAGAGTCAATACTTGCTTGTCATCCGACACTGGGATTCAAAAGGCAAATAAAGGTGTTTTTTGTCTGGCGGTCCTTGCAAGAAGTGAGATGATTTTACAAATTAATGCCTTGCCTTTGGGTCGGTAAATATTTTAAACAGAAGCGAAGATTCTGGAAACAGTGCGCAGAATTTAAAATAAATGCTGTTTTGAATTCTGAGACTGAAGCAATGACTCTTTGATGTATTACTGAGTACATTTTGTCTTTTTAATCTTCTTGCAAGCTGTAATCTCAAATGTCTCATGTTTCCGGAATATAAAAGAGTCTGGACATTAATAAGTAGGTCGTATCGATCATCCTGCTTCCTCCAGTTTTAATTTTTACAAGATCATTCGTTACACAGGAAACCATAATCTCTACTAGCGCGAACCCCGGTTACCTATCAAGATTTATTATTTTTTATACCATACCAAATGAATCGCCACATAAATCTCAACATCATAAACGTTCAGTAAAATATATTGCGCTATTTTGAATGTGAAAACAGTTTTATTTCTCAATTCCGTCTTTTCATTCCTTTCTGTTTCTCCGTCGTAAATTTTACGGCCGACACTGTACATGCGTTCACATAAATTCGCGGCTGATTTCCGATCGAGAAAATTAAAATGCATTCAGCCAAAGACAAGAAATGTGCGAATTAACATTAAATGCGCGTGAAATGACAGGCGAAACATAAAAATTTCTCCTTTTAAAATGCGGCTTTTGAGACCGTTCTCACCTTGAGCAGGTTCACTTTATTGAGCGACTCGATTAAAGTGTGGCGAATCGGGCTGTTAAACTACTGACGTGATTGACGATAGCAATGACTTATGTAATATTTTCTATCCTTTCAACAATGAACTTAAAGGTTCTAAAAATAAAATTCAAATTACGGAAGTACACCACGCTGTGTAAGGTCTTTTCGAATTTGAGGCTGTCGTGCCGCTTGGGTGAGCATTTTGTACGTTGATTGGCATTTTGCCGCGCGAAAAGCAACACCTTTGCGGCCATGACATGTCGCCTGATTGATTGTATAATTAATTTTGTTTTAAATTCAAAACGCCAAGAGATACGTGTCAGCTGTATGAGCTGTCAATTAATTTGACAGTTCTTGATGAAGGTAACCCATAACGAGGTGTTTTGTAAGCTCCGCTTTTTTGTGGTTAGTCATTAAAACTAGTTGTCTTGCTTTTATAGGATAAGTTGACAGGTATAAAGTGCGAATGTTGATTTTAGTATTTTTTGTTTGTGCCTAATTTGTTATGTAACGAAATAATAAAATGTTCAAAGATTTGTGTGCCGCTAATAAATCTTTTGATAAAATTGTTTTCCGTTAGTCGAGTGACGCAACGTTACTCGGTATAATATTTTTAGCTACGATATTTTATTCGATTCGAAACTTCAGTTTTTTAGGTTTCTACAAGTCAACATTCTGAGCAAAGTACAATCAACTTTGCGGAAATACTTTTTGCGCTTTTCACAACGATAAAATAACCATGTCACGTACTACAGACAGATTAAGTTTCAATCCTTTTTTGCTTCGTTTTACCAACTTGAAAAACGACCTTAAAAACAGCAATATCCACATCCAAACAGCGTCTCACTTCCACAAATATTCCTCGGCTAAAGAAACAAAGGCTGCATGATGAATGGTTCTTGCCCGCCATACATCATCCCGGCCGCGATTGCCACTAATGATGAATAATTAGCACCGTTTGTCTCACCACACTCCCTTTGTGTAGCCACAATGGTTCCTCCGACGTCTACCAGTTATTGTGTTACAGTGACATTAATATCTTATCTCTGTTGCACTGGTTTCGGAGGAATTTCATCTAGTGCGTTACATATGTCACTAACAATATCGTAATTATTCTCTTTTACTTTATAACTACCGATTACACAATTGAAACTGAACGTTCAAAAGCTATCATGGTTACGGAATCTTGACATTCACAGGTCTTAAACGCAGTTTAGATAATTATGTTGATCACGTTCAGTTTCATCAATCGAATTCACCTTTAGTTCTTCATTATTATCATCTCCTTCTTAAAGTGTCTCAAGATATGGTTAAGGTGTTAAATCAGGTGGATTAACAACATCAACAAGACCACGGATAACGTCACTCAGTGAAATCTGGTTTTGCTCTCGTAGGCTATCGCTTAGCAAGTTGTCGCTACTTAGCCTTAAGTTCAGCGGTAATTTATTGCTTGCGGTTTCAAGACAAGTACATAAATCTTGCGAGTTCGACTTTACTGCAAAAAGAAATAGAGTGGTGCGTAGTTGGTTTTAAAATAATTTCTGTAGATTTAGTTGGTGTTTTTGGATCATGAATCTAGGTTTACTTGTTGCACTTTATGTGTCTACATAAATCACATAATATCCTTCAGTTTGGCAGTTATATTTGAGTTCCATATTATAGGGGCAAGCCAGTTACCATCAACCGGGTACAAGTCCAGATTTCGGCCTATTATTAGCCTTACATATTGTAAAAGGAAAAACCCAATCACTCTTTGCCAGAACAGGGATCAAACAAGCAAACGAAAATCGAACCCATGACCACTGGACCAAGGAGACAGAAATTGCAAAAATCTATTGAAATAATAGCATATAAATGCAGTTTTTTATTCCGTCAACCCATAAATCGAATAAGAACAGTCGCGAAGAACCGATCGAATTCCAATAAGAACAGTCGCGTCGCGTCGCGTCGGTATAGCGCTGACGCAGCAGCATTCCGTTCGTTACCTCTAGCCGTGCGCGGTCGCCGCGATGACCCAGTTACAGAATTTATTGCACAACTATTTGTATAAACAAAGTGTTAAGGTGAAGTTGTTATTATTCTAATAATCATGGCTTCGTCATGCACAATTAAAATCAAAACTGAAACGGAACAATTGTTGTATAAACATTATACCGAAGAAAAGTTGGAACGCGAAAAGTTACAATGTTTGGTAAATGACCTCAAAGGTCAATTAGAACTACTTCAGCAGCAACTTAAAAACATCCAGGAGCAAAAAACTGCAGACCTAGACAAGAAAAATGTCACTACCGAGAAGCCAATGCCAATCGAGTACGAGACAGACGAAGAGGAACTAGCAAAGGAAACAGAGTGGGTACGACAGAAGAGCAGAAAAAAAAGGAAATTGAACTCATCACCACTGTCCTCACCACCTCAACAAGGAGCCGATTCCAGCCAAAAACCTAAAGAAAATGTTAAAACAAAGAAACAGCCCACACCACCACCGATAGTTGTGGAAAATGTTAAAAACTACCAAGAGTTCTATGATCTTCTTTCAGCTAATCTAACGAAAGACTCGTTCATTACAAAAATGATGAATGGAGAAAAAGTTAAAATTAACTCCCATAATGATGACTCATACAGATCCATCACCAAGTTATTGTTACAGAATAACTGCTTGTGGTACTCGTATGAGAATAAACAAGACAGACCGATTAGGGTGATGGCAAAAAACCTTCATTCTTCCTGCCTGCCAAATAGAATAGTTGAAGACCTGACAACTCAAGGATATAAAATAGAAGATGCAGTCAACAAACTGAGTTGGAAGAGCAAAGAGCCCCTCAGTATGTTTATGCTCTCATTCCAAAAAGATGAAGACATTAAGAAAATCTACGGAATCAAATCCATACTGGGCTGTAAAGTGGATATACAGCCGTTAAAAACATCGAAGTTAATTCCACAATGCAAAAGGTGTCAAGCATATGGCCACACTCAGAAATACTGTTCCAAAGAACCCCGGTGTGTGAAGTGTACAGGCAAGCACCTAACCAGAGACTGCAATAAACCAGCAGAAGCAAAGCCAAAATGTGTTCACTGTGGTGAGCCCCACCCAGCTAACTATAGGGGATGCATAGTAGCTAAAGAGCTACAAAATATTAAAGATAAAAATACCAGAAAGAATGTGCCGATACCAAACTCTCAAGGTCCAAGTACAAACAAAGACAAAATACCTAGTGTCACCAAACTTGCTACTAAAAGTGTTTCGTACGCACAAATGACAAAAGGAGTCCAATCGTTGCCACAGTCACATATGAAACCAATGAGCCCTAACATGGATGAAAAGATTAACACAATCATAAATCTTTTAACTACGTTCGATGAAAGGCTGAAAAAACTTGAAAGTAGCACTAAAGCAGCTACCAAACAAAAAAGCAATATCCATGGCTAATTTATTAAAAATTATGGCATGGAATGCGAATGGACTGCTGAAACACCAGAACGAACTTACGGCAGTCCTAAATATGGAAAGTATTGATGTGTGCCTTATATCAGAGTCACATTTCACTAAAGAATCTCATATTCAGATCAAAGGATATAACGTATACCATGCATTGCATCCCAATAACACACCAAGAGGTGGTAGTGCTGTCATTATAAAAGAGAATATTTTTCACTATGAAGAACTCAAATATGAAAAAGAAGAAATACAAGCAGTGGCTGTCTGTGTCAAAACGAAATACTGTCTTGTCACTATTTCAGCCATATACTGTCCACCTAGGTATTCACTAAAAGCAGATCAGTATATTAATTTTCTAAACCTTCTTGGAAACAGATTCATTTTAGGAGGCGACTTTAATGCTAAAAATACATTTTGGGGATCTAGACTGACAACAACCAAAGGAAGAGAGCTACTGTGCGCAATTGAAGAAACACAATGCAAAACATTGTCAACAGGTAAGCCCACTTATTGGCCTACTGACACAAAAAAGATTCCCGATCTCATAGACTTTTTTATATATAAAAATATATCACCTAACCTTCTCCGCATTCAAGAAGGTTATGATATGAGCTCAGACCACTCACCTTTATTACTTACTTTAAGTGAGACTTTCTTGCTGAAAGAAACCTACCCGACATTGGTAAATAAGTACACTGATTGGGCAAGCTTTAAAATAGACTTGGACTCTGTAATAGATTTAAAAGTTCCACTAAAGAAACCAGAAGATCTGGATCGGGATATCAGTCATTTTATTACACAAATACAACAATGCGCCTGGAAAAACACGCCTACATTTAAGATCAAAAACAGACTTACATACTATCCAGCAGAAATCACAAAACTCATAAATGAAAAGAGGCGACAGAGACGAATATGGCAACAAACAAGATTTCCACAAGATAAAAGGATTCTGAACAACCTTACAAAACAGCTAAGTAGTGCAATTCAGAAATTCAAAAATGAATCAATGAGCAGTTATCTAAAACAACTAACTAGCTCACGCACGACAGATTACTCTCTGTGGAAAACTACAAAAAATTTAAAAAAACCAATTATGCATATTCCCCCTATCAAGGATACTAACGGGCGGTGGGCAATAAGCAACGAGCAAAAAGCTATTAGGTTTGCACAACATCTGGAACTAATTTTTACGCCAAATAAAGAACACCAAGACAGCGCTTTGCTAGATGAAACATCAAATAATGATGAGCAAGAAATAAAATTGGTAACACCTAGAGAAGTATACAACGAAATCAAGCGTCTTCGACTAAAGAAATCACCTGGCTACGATCTTATTACCGGAGAAGTTCTTAAGAACCTCCCACGTAAAGCCATCGTAAAACTTACGACCCTTATCAACGCAACGTTCAGGCTTAAGTCTGTACCTGACCTGTGGAAAGTTGCCGAAGTTATAATGATACCAAAGCCTGGTAAACCACCTCACGAAACGACATCATATAGGCCGATCTCGCTGCTACCGATCATGTCAAAATTATTTGAAAAGCTTCTCTTGAAGCGGCTAAAACCCATCATAGAAGAAAGAAACTTGATCCCTGACTACCAATTTGGATTTAGGGAAAAACATTCGACAATAGACCAAGTACACAGGATTACCAACATTATAGAAAAGGCTTTAGAGGAAAACAAAGTTTGCTCAACGGTCTTCCTCGATGTAGCGCAAGCATTTGATAAGGTATGGCACAAAGGCCTCATTAACAAACTAAGAAATATGCTCCCTAAACAGTTTGCTGACATCTTAGAGTCTTACCTATCACAGCGTATGTTTAGAGTAAGACAAGATGATGCACATTCGGAACTAAAACCGATAAAAGCTGGAGTACCGCAAGGAAGTGTCCTAGGTCCCGTCTTGTACTTATTGTACACTTGCGATATTCCTGAATTAGAGAACAATACCATTGCCACATTTGCAGACGACACAGCTATAATGGCCACAGGCGTCACTCAAGAAGAAGCAGTGAAAAAAGTTCAAACAGCCGTCAATATCATCTTTGACTGGACAAAAAAATGGCGTGTGAAACTTAATGAAACAAAATCTGTTCACATAGACTTCACAAACAAAATGCAAAATTATCATCCGATAAACATAAACGGTCATGTCATACCATACGAAAATACAGCCAAATACTTAGGCATGACATTAGACGCAAAGCTTCGCTGGAAAGCTCATGTTAAAAAGAAACGCGACGAGCTAGAGCTTCGCTACAAGTCGATGTACTGGCTGATAGGAAAACATTCTTCGCTGTCAGTACACAACAAAGTACTGTTGTACAAACAAGTCCTCATGCCTGTATGGACTTATGGTATTCAGCTTTGGGGCTGTACCAAACAAAGTAACATCAAAATTATACAGCGTTTTCAAAACAAAGTACTCAGAGGTATCGTTAATGCGCCCTGGTACATTCGAAATGACGACCTTCATCGGGACCTCAAAGTAAACCTCGTCATAGACATAATTAAAAAGAACGCCGAAGCTCATGAACGAAGGCTTCACCATCATGTGAACATCGAGGCTATCCAGCTCCTCGACAACACGGACATAGTGAGAAGGCTAAAAAGGACAAAACCTTTCGAGCTAATTTAGTGAAGTGTTAGTTTAATGTAGTGAAGTGAGTGCTACCTATAAAGAACACAAGAAAAAAGTGTCTTCCCCTTAATAGAGACAATAAGAAAAGTGTTAATGGACACATTCTTAGTCATAGTCTCCCTAGCAAATTAAGTCAAAATAGAATTACTCATTAGCTTTAGTATTAAGCTAGATTGTATTTTTTATGATGTAACCGTATTAGGACACATTATACAAAAAAAAAAAAAAAAAAAAAAAAAAACCCATAAATGCCATCCATGACTCGTATAGTATATCTATCTGCCAACCCTAAACCCACAAACGCAAACCCAACATTTCATTTCCCTTCAAATCGGCAACAATATCCATCCATCTCTGGTTACATTTCAAACGAATCGTAAATATACTTTATAATCCATTCAAAGCCAATGGAGTTGAAACGTCGGCAACAAACAAGAAGCGGTTTCACAATCAATCGTCGACAATAAACGCTGTTCACCTCAGCAGCGCATAAAAGTGCTATTCATTACCATCCATCAACTATGACGAACGGCCACTGAATGCCTTGTGGACTTTTGGTGTAAGTTATGAGACTTATGAGCAATTCACTCGGCTGTGAGCAATTAGTGGTCTGAGAGGAATGTTTTATAAGTGGTCCACATTTCTGACAGTCTTCACATCTCTTAGCTTGATCTTTTCAAATATTTGAAGCTGTATTCTGGTTTTGAATTGCCAGTGAACTGAGGCTTTATAGGTCTCGAAAAATGGCAAAGCATCAGCAACTTGTTAGTTTCTACCAAATCAGAACAATTTGCTCGCCTATCGGACACAAGAAACAAGTATGAATGAATCCACATATTCTTATTATTATATCTTGTCCGCGACAACACTATTTATGTCTGGCAACGTTCATTGATAAATAGATAACGCGTCTGTCACAACATAATTAATGATGAAGATTAAGGAGTATTTTCTAGATATATAATTATAATCTGTTTACACATTATGGTTGGGAATACCGAGATTAATTTTAATATTATCACGTCGATCTTTGTCATTAATTAGTTATGTTTTATAATTATAATCGTTATCTTTAGCAGAAAGATTATCCTTGGAGTTATTTTGATGAATGTAACATTCATAGATCTGTCGTAAGTTTGAAATAGCCAAAGGAATTTATAAGACTTATAGAGCGGACAATGGGAATATTTTTATACAAATATTTCGATGTTGACGAATGTTACCTGACAAGCGGACGTATGACACTAGACCGAGCTACTTGTTACTAAGTAGTAACAAGTTAATGGATTACGATTTTCTTCGACTTGTCCCGTCTATAGCTCTTAAATATTTGAATGTCTTCGGAAACAGCTATCAAGCGATCAAGTGTGGTGATCAATGCTCATGTCTTCCCTGATTGAGTACAGGCCTTTACCATGCAGTGAGACAGTCTTACTCTTCGTCGTATCGAGGTTTCCTTTAGAACCAGAACTTTACTCCTTCAACAGCGTGGTAGTGGTATAGAGCTGGTGCAGTTGCACAAGGACGAGTTACATAGGACATTGTTTGTGAGGATCTGCAGTCACAATGTGCTAAGTCAGAATCCTCCATCGCGGAGAGTAATTGGCTGTTAAGGTATTTATTAGAAGATTTTTTATTAGGAAAATATCTTAATGAAATAAAAACTCGGTCTGAAAAAGATATGGAATTATAAATATACTTTTAATCAAAAATACCTCGTGCAATGCTTATTCAATACATATCTAGTGTGAAAGTAGAATTAGGTTGTATATTAGATTAGATTTCAACGTACATGTGAACTATATTTTATGTCAACACGTTCACAGACATATTTTTGTCTCCATGTTGTCTACATTTCTCCTTTCGCAGGTCTGCCGGATGAAATTACAAATAAGAAACTACTTCAATACTCAAAAGTTGGATATTCTTATACCTTTAGAAAATAATACTAAACCTATTAGATCACGCATTCCTAACACATACATTGTGCAATATCTTCCATTATTGATGAAGTGGTGGGGAATGTGTATGGTATAGACTTCCAGATATGATGTTAGCATAACCGTCTACAACCATTTCTGCCATGCAGTTCTTGGAGGTGATAATAATAAATTTATTGTTCATAAAATAAACATAACAGTTGTGTCATACAAATCGGTAACTAACAAACTAACCATCGCTTGTATCTTGTGGCTTAGGAGTGCGAATTTTACAAATTATAATCATATTTTTGCCACCCGCTACTACTCGTCGCGTGAACCTCTCATTTTTCCCCTCCCTTCAATCTAGCCTCAGATTGTTTATCTACACAATACCTCCGACAATTTGTCTTCGCCGTTTCTAAATATCCCTCATTGTCTTTGAGTAATTTTGTTAATAAATTCTACCAGTCAAAACCCTCAAGCGTTTCTTGAGCAATTTTCTTTTGTTTATCGAATAGTCTGAGACGGAATGATTTATGTGCGCCCGTTCTTTTTATATCAACATCTAGACTTTGACGTGTATTAATTAATAAATCTCTGTAAAGTATTGCACTGTTTAATGCAAATAAATATTATACGTGTGTAGAGAATAGGTGTTTTATTACGTTTTATATCTGGATGTTTTTGCTGCGTTAAGAATCATTCGTTTTATTTTATGTAGATTTTAATCTGACAGATGATTGGATCGATCGCGCTTTCAGATCCTTTTGGTTCTTTATTATTATGTCGGTGGTTAATACTTAGAGAAGTACTTTTTAGATTATGTTTTTTTTTTTGTTATTATCGTCAGGATATTAAATTAATTTTGCACGCGTCCTTATAACTGAATTACCTACTATGCGTACGTATATGTATACGTAGTTTATTAAATTAAGGAGATGTGTGTGTGTGTTTGTGATTATTGTAATCGCTTATATTATGTAAATCAATACCAAAAGTTAAGTGCTGCTATAACGGTAAGAGTGTCAACCAATATTCTCTTATTTAATATTTATCTCTAATTTATTTAAAAATCATAGTTAAGAAAACGTTTATTCAACTCCATATCATTAGTAATTTACAATACAAAATGTTACTATATTAAAGCTTCTAAATTATACATTTATCATATTTTTAATATTCTATCGACGTAATCCTAGGGATTCTTGACATGGTCAAAGATTAAGACGAGCTTTAAAAGTCACCTATCATATAAAATTTATTAATTTATAATATGAGAACGGTCACGCTAAGTAGGAACTAATAAACTTAGCATAAATTATGTAAACTAATATTATTAACAATAAAATCTACACATATTTGGAAACGTTTATTGATATGTGGAAACTATTCTGTGATATCCATCTGTTTGGGACATTTCCTTTGGAAATCAGATGTTAATCTACTTCAATCATGTGATGTTGAGGTTTAAATTAAAATTATATGAGTTCTTAATTTTAAATAAGTTAAGAAGTCAGTTTCGATAACGTGTTTAAATTCAAAGATGGATCATTTCATGGACAGACTTTGACGGAAATCGATACCTATTCTTCAGACATTCTATGCATACAATTGATATTTTTGAAATTGTGTTGAGCATAAACTCGATTAAATTACAGTAACGAATACAACTACTATAATAAAACTTAAGCAATATAAAACCACTCAAAGACCCTGCCGGATTCACAACAGCAAGATAATTTATTACAAGCAAAATTCTCAACCATTATAAGAACGTCCGAAATTAATTTCATGGAAAGACGCCCAGCTCTTTCATTACAGATGACTAAAAAACTGACCATAAAAATTAAATATTATAAGTGATTGCCACCACTCAATGACACAGCATACTCACAAACAACTTATAATCAACACGATGACTATAGAAATCTTCTTACACGAAAGTAATGAGACTACCGATTATGATTAACACCGAATAGGGGCCCATAATGAATAAGTAGATGATATTCAAGATCTGGCCCAAGACCGGCGCCGCAGTAAATGTTGATGGACAAAATTAATACAAAGATCGAAGCAAGCAAAAATATACTGTAGTTCAAGGCAATAAAGATTTTTAAGAAGGTATCGATAAGTTTGTTGGCGTGTAAGCGAAGCCGACAGCCGTCAATCAGACGGTAAAAACCGGTAGCAGCCGAGTCAGACATTACGGGCTAACAAATGGCGTGGAGTGGTTATTACGTCGGTATATTATTTCCGTAATGCGACGTGATTTAGAGATAGTGATTGATTCTGTACGGCTCGCTTTTGATTGCTTCCGTTGTTAGTGACAGTTATCCAAGAATTAGATTTGTATGACAGATATAGTAAGGTCAAGATATGAATATTTAATTGAGTATAATATTCGCATAACACGACCTGAGAACGTAACAGAAACACGATAGCTATAAACAATCTTAATGTTAATCTTATTATAACACGCTATTATGAGCTTGCAAAATCCAAGATCAATAATGTCGATGATATTAACCCAGATGAAAATAAGGAAAAAGATGAAGACAGGGTTAAAAATTATGATACAACAGAAACAGTAGCTGACACCACTCTCCACACGGCGGTAGTCGAACATTTTTATCCCGACGCAACCGGCGACTTGACAGCACGAGGATTATACAACGCACCGCAAGAACAAAAAGTTCTCAAATAAATTACTGCAGAGGGCCAACAAAAAACATCTTGAAGATAGAATAACAATAACACAGATAGGCTTTGATATTATGAAAATAATACAAAAGGACCAAGATGAAATTTGAGCCGTGTAAGCGTTGGATACGAGGCTTATACTTAGCTTCTTGTTAGACAGTAATGGACGAAGGCTTTGAGATTATTATCGTCTAGCTTTATATCTTTACAAGTAAAAATAATATACGGATAATCAACAAAGATATCAAATGAATAACGTACAGATAAAACTAGTTAACAATCTGTACTTATAATAGTGTACTAGCCTTGCCAACGGCGTCAGGCGGCACATTTGAACTTTGATTGTAATCGGAGACTCAATTGAAAAGATTCCAATTGACATTTTACTGATAGAAAAGCCATCAATTAGAGCTGATTCTGATTACAATCGACGTCTGATGGTTGGGTTATAACATGGGCCTCGGGTCCAAAATATTTAATATCTTCATTGTGACCAAAAACCCATTTTTTCCCATAGAACCTTAATCACCAAAACGTATTACATCACAAATCAATTAGTTTCAATAAAGTGTTGGCTGCACAATAAGTGATTAATGCATACTGACATGGAAGGTCGGAACTTAGCCGTCTCGTGATTTATAACAATTTGTTTTTATTTAATAATGCTCGTTGGTTCAATGTCGAAATTTACATTTTGATTATTGATTGCGATGTTTATTTATCTGCCATATAAGAATGGTGCAAAAAATCTGACAGGAGTGTTCGTCTCATAATTGTTGTTGAATCTTATGTAAATATGATTTTGATCTGAAGGATACTCGCATCTCATATGGCAGTGTCTGCCATACTTGTCGAGCGGATGAAATGATGTCGTTTAAACCTGATAGCTTCATTTTGATTATTTTCGTTGTCTTAACAATGACTGACGAAATATGATTCTTACAGGAAATGCCAAGAACAACAATAATATCAATATTTTCTTACTCCTTATAGATCTCAGCTCTCTCGGCACCTCCTGAGGTTGTCGATATACCAAGATGGAGGGCATCCCACAGTTTCCTAGCCAATCTCATTTCTATCGCATTATAATATTATTACAACGTTTCTTATACGACCTAATAACCTTGAACAAGAAATGAAAAGGGCCAGACATAGTGAAATAATGGATAACCCCTGAATAGAGTTTATAAATCTACGTCAAGATTTGACGTATCACGTCTTAGGGATAATGGAAATATGAATGAATTACAAGGGCTTCAATGGCATAATTGGAATACAATAAGCTGTCAATATCTTAATTTCGGCTACGCAGGTTTCATGGAGTTACTGACAATTGTTTTTCATTTCAATGTGCAAAGTTTTCTTTTACGTTATTTTTATATTATTTAGTCTTATTTCAGTAAATCCTTTGTTCTCCTTGTGCTTTCAAATCGTAATCTGATTAGTTTACTTTGATTAAGTCTTGGTTAGTACATATTTATTTTTATTAAACTTACAAGGCCTGACTGGAATATCTTCCTTGATTGTATTGTGTTTATTGTTTAAGAACCCCAATGCCTTTAATAAAACTCCAATAAATCAAACAATGCTTCGGTAGCCACTAATTTTCTCTGAAACCTGAATCCTACACCGATGCCGACAGACAATAAAACATTTTCCCTCAAAAGAAACTCCAAGAACTAGGTACTAGAATCCATAGTCGTATAATAGATCTCGTGTCTCAAGCATATCAGGTATCATTTGAATTCTAGTCTGAATCTGTTCAGATAGTCAATTGATATCTGACAAACGTCCATCTGGGTTCAGAAGCAAATTTCGAAAATATCCGTCGCCAAGGAAAATTAATCCTTGAAGCTCTAGCTGAAAGTTTCGATTTGTTTGATGGAATTTTCGTTCAAACTTGGTACGGGAACCTACAGATTTATAACAAGGGCATAATCGTCTGTCTGTTTGGAACACTGCTTTGTTCATGAGGTTAGATTATTCTAGATGAGTTGGCTTATGGGTTACATATGTTTTTCTTTTTTTATTAAAAAAAAATGTATTAACTATACATAAACAGTAACAATATTTTTTTACAGAAACTGTGCTACACGAAAAATATAGATTATACAAATAGATAGATCTAAAAAAAAATATTTATTGTAATGACTGAATTTAAAAAAAGAGCTACTTAAATAAACTATTAAATAATATTGTTTCGTAAAACAGCGTTGTCCTCATTTTTTTAATAATTTATATGCTGTCTGTAGTTATATATGTAAATAAATTTAATTATTAACATAAATAACATAATTATTATTCATTAGTTTAGTTTTAATTATTATAATAATGTTAATTAAATTCATGAATTAACATTTTAAAAAATTACATCCATTAGTTCATTTTAATATTATTGCATCCTTTCTACGATATGACTCAAAAATTGTTAACTTAATGTTTTTCCGGCATTTTCTATTTACGAATTGCTAGAAAAACCAAAATTGTATTCCGATACCGGGAATCGAACCCGAGCCTCCTGGGTGAGAGCCAGGTATCCTAGCCACTAGACCATATCGGATGATGACATCAGTGTTGAAAATACTAATCTATATTGTCGGCACGGGGTACTTTTAGGTACTCTGTACAGCTTATTAGAAAACGAAAAAATCTTTCACTAGTCATTTCGGTTGCTGCATTGCACCGCGGGCTAATACTTGACAAAAAAGGAGTAATTATACGCGTCAATTTGAGAATCTCCTCCTTTTTTCGGCTCTTAGTAATTCAAAGGTTTATTTTAGACAACTGTCTAAAATAAACCAAGTAACTACTTATCAATGTTACTTAAGTTTATCCAGCGAATCTTGATAGCATGTAAATAAAAAGCAGGTGACTTCAGTGCATAAATAAATGTTTATTTTCATTCATCTCATTTGAGAAAATAAGTCTATCTCAAACAATTTAATGAGACATATCCGAATTTCAAAAATCAGAGTCCAACAAAAACCGAAATAGAATTTATTTGAATAAAATCGACATTCCGAATTCAAACCCAAACCGCCATTCCACTTTGTTAATACGCGACTTATTATATGGTAAACAGTGCCATTAGCATGTCTCGCTGCACTGCATAAGTGCATACCTGTCCCCGACGGCTGTCGATCAACGTCAGTCAATCGCGTCGCCGCCGACTTCAGCCGACGACGCCCGACATTTGCCGACATCCCACGATCTACTATCCCGATGTTATCCCTTCGGAGCTTTGTCTGTCCTTAAACGGCAGCTGCATTCAATAGCTTTTGTTGATGAGAGACAATAAGTTCGTTTTTTCTCAAACAAACCCGATGTAAAAGGTATTAATTATCATAAATGTAAGGGTTTGTGATGTAAATAGTTTCAAAGGTAATATTAGATGCGGACGTGCTTTGGTCAAATAATGAAACTTGTTTTTAATAATAGACGATTATATTTTTTCCAGGGGTGGAATAATTTGAGGCACTGTGCTACGGTGTAGAATTTACTCGTACAAATAGTGGTTGTATTATTTGATGTAACAAAGGAAACAGTAGCAAAGTTATTAGGCTACAAGTAATTAAATTGGTAACTATAATTAAGGGCATGTGTACGTAATTTACTTAATCAAAGTGGATACAATGTTTCAACGCTGTCATAATTATCATTAATTATTATACGAATAATGTTATGAATTTGTAGTTATTATAGGCAATTATTACACAAAAACAGTGAATTCGCACGAAAACACCTCATCCTGCTGAATTTAGTATTAAAACCGTTACATTAATCCTTGTTATACACAATCAAACAGTCAGGGAAAAATACACTTATCGAGTGTTTTTTATTTTTATTTTATGTTTTTATTTAATAAATATAAATTTAATTAAATTTTAATTATATTGTATGTGCCCTGCCCACATACACTGCACCGCATACACTGAATACTGTAAAATAAATCAACATCATCATCATTTCAGCCCGAAAGAGGTCCACTGCTGGACATAGGCCTCCTCCAAAAAGGGAGGGTTTTGCCATAATCGCCACGCTTGGCAGGCGGGTTGGCGATCGCAGTACGGTTGTTACAAAAGTATAAAGAATGCTGCTGCCCATTCTCTGGCTGGTAA
Organism: Cerastis rubricosa; assembly: GCA_949152445.1. Lineage (NCBI taxonomy): Eukaryota > Metazoa > Arthropoda > Insecta > Lepidoptera > Noctuidae > Cerastis > Cerastis rubricosa. The sequence continues at coordinate 22,382,965 of OX424532.1, forward strand.
GTCCCATAGTCGCGTCTTACGACACCCACGGGAAGATATGGGATGTTGCTATTCTTCACGTCCGACACCATACAGAACAGTAATAAATATATAATCCTACTTAATGTTTACATTAGGAGGAGCTCGTGGCTAAATAATAACAGCCACACGGGTCCATCTTTAAGGTTAAGCCGTGCTTGACGAGGTTGGTCCGTGAATGGGTGACCATAATTATATACACGAGTTTCTTCCGTGCCTCGGAAAGTACGTTAAGCCATTGGTCCCGGCTGTCATTTGTAGATCTTTGACAGTCGTTACGAGTAGTCAGAAGCCAGAAGTCTGACATCCAGTCTTACCAAGGGGTATCGTATTATCCAGTTACTGGGTTGTGGAGGTCAGATAGGCAGTCGCTTCATATAAAATACTGATACTCAGCTGCATCCGGTTAGACTGGAAGCCGACCCCAATATAGTTTGGGAAAAGGCTAGGCAGATGTTGATGATGACCTATGTATGTTAGCCAATGAATGTACACGGTACTTGGATATAAAAACGATGTCTATTTCAGCTGCTTATACAAACCAGCTTTAAAATAAATTAATCACGAACAACTCATTAATAAATCAACTGTCAATTAATTCACGAATTTAACATAAAAAAGCTTCTAAATGATTACATAGTTGTCACGACAGCATGTGGGTAGTTTGAGAGACCTTGTCATGAAGCTGATCACGATTTGTCATGTTCGAAGGCATTGTCACGCCTCTGCCCTTTGTGTGACGTGACGTTTGACAATGTGATTGACACGCTATTTAATAGCGCGGTGGAGTGGGTAAATATGGAACTATGTAGTGTGACAGCTGATGCTATGCTATTTAAAATTATTTTCTTTTAGATCTGTAATTACTGATTTGAGGTATCGTGTTACCTAATAACTGGGTTATGGAAATGTGGAGATCAGATTTACATGTACCCAAGAAAAGCTTGACGGATACATTGATAGATCGGTAAGTGGAAACATAAATAAGGGTTGTTTTGTTCAACAATAACTCTCATCCGGTTTTAGCATTTTTGCACTATTATTGGCTTAAGAAAAGGTGATTCTTTGGCAATAACCAATGACCCATTTTAATAAAAGAGCTTTAAAGTGAACAAAAGAATCACTTTTAAGCTTAAAACACAATGCAGGAGATAAAAGACTATAACGAAAAATAATGGAAACAATAAAGAGAAAACATTGAAAAGGTATTAGGAAAGATTAACATTCAGGAATAAAAAACCTCTGTAAAGTCTGAAAAAAAAATGCATAGAATAATAACAACCCCACACTATTCATTTTTCAACACAACATTAAAAATATGCTTCGTAAAAACTGGTACAGGCACCAACAAAATAGTTTAGCAATTCACACGTGCACATTGTGCCACAAGTTAAAAAAGTTAGCCAAAAAAATATTAAATTTATTCTGTTGCCGTGTGCGATCGCGTATATCAAGTGTTTGAGTCGCACAGTACGGCAACATAGGGCTGTGTTGCCAGAATTCTGTTTGACATTTGACGGCTGTCATAACACTGTCACACACACGTCGGATTTCGATTTTATCAAGTATTATAGAGCATTGAATGTTATTCTATGATTACCATTAAGTATACAGTTTATTGTATTGCCCTTTTTTGTTGAGGGTGAGTAAATTAGGTTGCTGTTCCAGTGTGGGGTTTATTTATTTAAAATTATTTATTTTACTGCGTTTGAAATAATCTCCGCTCAGGATCTTTTTTTACATGGATAGAAAATATTGAATCGCTATTATATTATTTCAAAATTGAACAAAATATTGGCTGAAATTATCCCCAAAACTTTAAGAAAATGTGAAAACTTAACATGGAGCGAGTGATGTATTTAAAATAAACACTACCTAAGACTTAAAAAAAATACTATATAAGCTGCAAACATGGTCCTCGTAGTTCTTTTCTTCATGTCACACTATACCTTAATTTAGAGCTATTAAGATTGTGTTATCTTTGAATTCGTCCACTTTCCTGCTCAAAAAACATAATCCCAACAAAAACGTACCATAAAAATCATGGCCATTAATCATTCGGGTTAAATAAAAAAACAGTCAGATGTTATCAAAATAAATCTTTTCGCGGTACAAGCCGCATCTAATTCGGTAACCCTGTCGCTGCTGCTGGTGACATATTTGTATGCAACACATATCGTTGCAGCGTACGCGAATTTATGTTCTATGCTTTTGTTTCTACGAAGCACTGCGTTGGTCGCAGTGGGTGGCCTATTGTCAGGTGTTGGCTGATGGCTTTATGTCGCGATGTGTTATGACAGGGAATTGATTTTGGTTATTCGTTATGGGTTATTTATGTGGATTGGGAGCAAATTTATTGATATAACGAAGTTTTTAATTATTACATATTATTATTACAATTTTTTTTTTCCAACCTTCTTCCTTTCCTTTTTCCTTAACTTTCCTTCCCGCTCTTTTCGTCTTCAATTTACTTTTTCAAAAGGTAAAGAAACATTACTATACTTAGAGGCTTTAGTGATAAAATAGACTTAAATAGTTTCTTAAGCAAACAGGATGTATTTACTTATCATGAAATAAACGATTTCATAGGAAGTCAAGATGTAAATCTTTGTACGATATTATCAACAGAATGAATAGCTACTTAACATATTAACGAAGTCCTACAGTAACTCTATCAAAGAATATTCCGAGAACATTCATAATATACGCACAAACGACGAAGGAAGCAGTTAAACTGCATTATACACGTAATCTGACACGTCGAAGGGACAATCAGGAATTAAGTTTAGCGAGAACCGCACATTGTGAAGTCGAATAGACTCTGTATTCAATTACGACGTGAATTAAACCCACGGCGTCGGGGCGCACTCCAGCTAATCTCCCAACCAACAATAGCCCGATTTATACTAAACCCTATTGTCACCGCCAACAAAGATCTTGTCAATTATAATCTCTACGAAATCTTTCAACGCCGAGCCGTCAAACGGTAGCGCACGGTGAGCCAACTGCCATGGAACTCTGGCCAAAAAAAACTTTTTAATAAATTATTTGCAAAACTTGTTTGGAACCCTTCTCAAAGGGCGGCGAGGAAGCGAAACCGATTGCTCGTGACGTGACGGGCTTTGTGACCGTCGAGTATTATGTTGTCAAAATACACGGGGATTTTGTTATTATTTTTGTGTTTGCGAGCACACTTAGCACCCTTTTGTGTTGCGCAGACCTTCTCGGAAGAGGGGATGTGTGAGCTATAAACCGCGCCTCGTAACTCCAATCTTTCCATGAAAGAGCTCCTTGTGAATGGAATAGTAATAACGCATCGGTTAAGCAGTCCACGAAAACAATGCGTAATCTCTTATTATCTCGCAGCGCTTAAAGAATGATGATACGAAATATGAAAGCGTGCTTGTAAAAAAGGGCTGGGAAATCACATTTCATCTGTTCACCCGACGTGCCCTTAAAAAGTTAATAACATTTTTGTGTACGAAGACGTCGGCTCGAGTTACGCGATCTGTGCCAACTGTAACTGCCAAATTACACCATCACAACACATGAGCACGCCTGGCTGAGCCCGCTTTTTGTCACGTCACACGTATGGGAGTCTCCTTGATATTTATTCAAATTATTATTCCTCGTCGCCCTCTTGTTATGTTCCGAATGAATTTTTCATGCACACGTCGCCCCGAGCCTCGGTAATTTCACTTTGAGTTTGCTCCACGCCAACGAAAATGAGTTTATTTATGTTGATATTTTTTTTTCCAACACGTCTACGGTTTAATGACATTGAGCGTTGCGCCGCAGCCTTCGAGATATTGGACGTGTAAATATTTAAGCACGAAAATTTGTTCATAAAACACATTTCGCCTTCAGAGTAGATTTTACAAGTTTATATGCTTTTGTTTTAGGAAGTTGAGAAAGATTTTGGGAAGTTAAACATTAGCATTATTGTTGCAATAGGATTATCATTCCTTTCCTGTTCTGGTGTTTTTTTTATAAAAGAAATAACGTTTGTAGTAAGGATGATAATTATTAATTATAACTTAAATATTGTTTATCCGCTCGTTGGTCTTAATAATTATTAACATTTCAACATCACGTGCTGTCATAAAAAAAACAAAGGAAAGATAGGCTACTGCCTACTGTAACTATTTTTATTGATTAATTAATAAGCTTACCAACACAAAAATACCTATTTGCAGTTGCTAATTTATTGAATTCTAAAATAGCAACTTACACTTCTCTACCATTAGGAGCTCACCGCAGTAGGGTAAATGTAGAACATTTTCTGCATTTCCTTATTCTGAATCAAACGTAGTTAAAAGTGTAATACCTATCTCTTTTGACGTATGAAAAAATGAGCTCTAGGCACCGTTACTTATTTATTATCTAACTAATTCCTAACATGTGTCACTAATAAATGCCATAAATCTTGACAATTTACACAACACCAAGGTTCAAGAAGACAAACTCATCAACGTTATCAGACGTGACAAAGCCACCGCAGTCGTTGTTACCTAAAACATTTTCTAATCCAACTGCAGCCTTACTAGCCTCTAATTCCTCTGCTATCCCACTGTTTGCTGGGCCTTGATGATACTCTAATCCATCATTAATCATCCTGCCAAAAGTACTTTCTTGTGCCACGTCATACCGAACCTCCACTTATCATCATCTAACTTGGAGAATGTTTCTTCTACCATAAATCTGATTCTTTTGTTTTGTTCGTCATACATTGCGGTATCTTTATCATTCTTATTTATTACGCTATCTACAAAACTCTCAGTGGGAGTTGCGACGAAATGTTCAACAGCAAACAACAATTTGTCTAGGTCTCGGCAATGGATTCACAGCAATAAATTTCGACGAGCCTGTTGACACTCGACACATAATTTTTACTAACATTATTTCACGACAAACAGAGTTGTCACTGAACAAATTTGTGGTGTTTTATTTCGATAGCGTTGTTTAATTTAATTATATGCGGTGCGATTAAATTATTTGTTTAAAGCTAATGGAGTTCGGGTATTTGTTTAACTTGATAGCGCTCGTGTTTGTCTTTGATAAGAGGGGTTTTATTTGGGACAGAAATAAGGAACAAGTTAACAATTCTTCCGTGTTTTCGTACTTGAAATTCTTGAATTTCCGAATTCGTAATGAATGGTGATTATTGCATGAATATAAACAAATGATCAGTCATCACGCCGACAACGCCATCCCAAAAAGTATTCATTACGTTGTGAAACTTCAATAAGCTCTCACATAATAATAACACAACATATTACAGAGATTTTAAAATATTTTTTGTGAGAAAGCAAATAATATAAATTACATGTAATTTGTTTGATGGACCAATGATGATGAGGAATTTATAATGTACTCAATTATTGATGGTAATTTATCTTACTCTATGAAAATATTTATGTTTTCTCAAAAATGTACATAACTAATATAAGCATTACATTTTTTAGTACTGCATCGATCGTCGTCGATAGTCACGTTTGAGTGTTAACCCGCCACGCCATAGCTAAAGCTAGTAACACATTTAACACATAAACCTGTCACGCTGCAAGAACATTACAGAGCCGACCATTTTTTAGAACCCATTCGTTATTATTAGCGTTAGTCGTAATGTCTGTCATTTTAGTGTTACCGTCTATCTGAGACCTCCCATAAACCACCCCCTTAATCTAAATATCGCTCTTTTATCTGTCTTTAACAATTTCGTAAACTCTCACTAAACCGTAGCTGGAATATAAATTACATCGATACCAAATCGCTTTTGCCTTGGCTCAAATATCCTGCCGTTTTATTCCAAACCTTATCTTCTCTAACTTAAAGGTTATGATAGGCTGGCTGGTTGTTTCTGTAGTGTAAATTCAAATTGGTAAAACTGGTAGAATACATCGTCTCAAATTGCCCCCTGCCAATAAAAAAGGGGAATGAACCACAGGGCTGAATTTTGTTTATCGCTATCTTTATGGTGGGCACAGTTTATTTATACTGTAGTCATGCGTGTACGACATGTAATATAATACGTTTTGGAATAAGCGAAGAGTTAAGGGCCAGTTATTTTCGGGTATTGATGTGTGAGGTTTAAGTCTTCAATTCTTTGAATACAATAGATTGTCGTCTCTGAGAACTGGGACCTTATTTGCTAATATGTATATTCTCCTAATGCTTTCATGAGTTGACGTTTTTGAAATGCTGACAGTATTAAGGATTGTCATGTTAATTAGATTGTTTTATGTTGTTATTTCTATTAAATTATTACAGTCACATTACAATACAGTTCAATTTGATTCTCCTGGGAGTTTTTACTGGTTTACCTTTCCATTTAAATATAACTTCAGTACCCACTGTAATCAGGTTTTTGATAAAAAGTAGAATTCATAAACACGAATGTTCATAATAAGAGATTTGCTTAATTAATACGAAATCTAGTAAGAACTGCTTGTTGGTCCATTCGCAATCTTAAGCCATTGAAATGTCCTGATTGAATAATCCGAATTGTTAGATCGAAATTAGATAAAATCCTTTCTTCCATTTCGAGTATAGCCCATTGTTTTAATCGCCGAGACAACCGATTAAATTTTGTCATCCTTCGAAACAGATAAGGTTCACATTAAATCCGAGCTCAATTTTACTTCCAAATAACAAGGATTAGATAAGAAAACAGTAGGACAAAGAATCTGGATTAACACAGACTCGTTTTACTTATCTAGGATTATAGATTATGAATTAACGTTTTATCAGTTAATTTGGTTTAGCAGATTTAGTTTCTTCAAAACTTTGGGGCCGTTCGTGAGATCATCTTTGTTTCTTAAAACTTCTGGATTAAAGAAGATTAAGTTTTCTAAAGATTCATTCGTTTAGTCTGGGACTTACTGAGTAGTTTCTAGTTTCAGTCTGTTATTCTGAGAATCTAAATTCATTACTAGTTTAAATATTACTTCTCATTTGCCTTTTACCATTTACTTCGAAAATGAAGTCACTAATAACGTTCCCTTTAACCCTATCAACATAAACAACCCTTTTAACGTCACTACAATTTAGTTTTTGTCACCCCTTCCTTATGTTTTTGAAGTAATATAACTTTTATTACGAAATTCGTGAACTTCATCGCAGGGTAACAAAGTTTGTTGTGCGCTTGGTACAAGCATTTCATCGTCTAGTCCTTTAGAAATAACATTGATTGTTATATTGTGGGTAGCAAATATAAATTTGTCAATGCATTTCTCGGAAAGGTTAAAAGTAGTTATTTATTATGCGCATACGGTCCGTTCGGTCGTGTTTACATATTTTAATGTTTTGTTACGCGTCCGCTACTGGTGTTTCTGTTATAATAGTGAAATATTTATTCAGTAAACGATTTCGTTTTATATTTATCGGCCTGTGAGGTCCCGTGTGTGCTTTGGATTTTATGTTTTTACCATTTACATAGTCGTAGTGTTTAAATTATTTTTAAGTACATCCGAGACTGCATCAGGAATATTAGGATTTTCACTTGACACTACTGTGATTTTACCACATAAAGAAAGTAAGAAAAAAAATTTCATTAGACATACGTACCTATCGGAAAGATCAAAGCGAAGAATGCTCATTACTTTTTACCTGTCACTAAATAACTGTCATCATACAAATACTCATCTTCTCCGACAACACTAAATATACCTAAATTGGCAAAAAAAAAAATACTTTGAAACAAAAATTGGCAACAATTAAGCCATTCCGTCTGTTCTTGAAGACCATAAACCAGTGGGTTTACCGTAGCGCCAGGCAAGCCGGACAAAGTTGCTAACAGCCGAAATCTTACAATACGTAATCATTATACCGTAGTTAAAGTATTGTCTTGTCGCCGTTTGAGATTCGCCGACTTTGTTCAGGCTCCGAAGTCAGCGATTGTAACTCACGTTGAAATGTTAGGTTAGGTTAGGACTTTGAACATGACAATTTTATGTTTGCATAGAGATTGCTTGGCGGTTCCTCTTGACGTATATACGAACGTATGTGAGATATCTCACATGTTTTTGATAGAAAAGTAAATAACGTAAAGTCAAAACGTCACAAACGTTTTGATTATTAGGTAAACTATGTGTGAACAGATTTAATTTAGAACGTAAATGTGTCATTCCATTTATAATATCATAATCTTTACGTCAAACAGTAACAGATGCTGTGTAATAAAGATCATGCCGGTATCTCAAACAAATAATACTTTATTTAATGTAGACTAAAATATCCTTCAACGTTATAATTAAGAATATGATTTGATCTTTATGATGATATTTTTACTCAGAGCGTAATAAAAAATAAAATCTTTATAACTCCTCGTGATAAAATATTTTTAATCATTTTATTTATGCAGTAGGGTCTTATCTTAAAATAGACGCCTATAAATCATACAACTACAGCGTGAAAAACAGGCCCCAACGCATGATCGTCAAAAGAAGTGATGTTACAAAACACAAACAGCTATATAAAATCATTGAAAAAGACTGCCGCAGGATCTTAGAGACTAACTCGAACTGTCGAAACACCTACTTCAATGAGTTACGTCTGTGGGTGATGAAAATGAAGCATAAGAAGATGATATTGAAGTAAGCTCAAAGCTATAATCATCGAAGCATTCAGATGCCTCTAACACACTTATTAAACGCTAAAACGATGATAATATAGTCTACAAAAATTTAAAACATACAAAAATCGCTCTCGCCAGCCCCAGAGCTCTTTCTCCGCTACTTTAACACCCCTACTTAACAAGTGTTACAAGGCGACTGGCGCACAACGAAATTATTTACAACGCGCGGCGTTTCACAAAAGCTTGCCTGTTTATTGCCACCATAAATACTAATACAACTCGGCGAAAATTTATTTTACCTCACCTTTTATTTATAACTATAGTGTAGTGGCCCGGTTTTTCCTTGCGCCAGTTTTTTTTTCGATTCTGTAATCAAGGATCTGTTATTTAACAATGAATGTATGAATGGGTGGATTGTTGTTGACGTGTCATAATATTGTGACTGTTTTATCTTTTGTTCTAGAATATTGGTTATTTTCGCTGTCGGGTTCTTTTGCTTCTTTTCTTTTCGTGACAGTTCTGGAAACTTTTGCGCTGATGACTTTACTTAAGTTACGTCTTTCTTTTGCGTTTGCTTGTATATCTGCAAGCAAACTTCATCTTTCTTAGATTAATAAATCTACATGCAAAACTCTGTATTTTCATTGACTGTGTTTTGTACTACATTGTTGTTACACTGCAAGAAACACGAAACGTGTTCTTCTAGTCAGTTCTAATAAATGACTCACCTACATTAGCACCAATCCTTCAGCTGCACTGTTTTCCATTAAGATAACATACAACTTTATGATCTCTATATCAGTCTCACAAAATATCCCAATCTAAATATCTAGATTAGCAACAAATCTGAAGGCGTCGAAGATAATTATTGTAAATAACATTGATATATCTGTACTATTCTCAAGAAAATCGATACCTTTAGCATTTGTCTACATTTTGACATTGTTTACTATCTGATACTCTAAACTAGAATGTAGGTAACCAGTCGAAGTTTATTGTTCAGATAAGGGCAAAAGCAGACGTTTGAAATCTTTATCTTTAGTTCGTTTTAATGCACAGATAAGCGTTTACTGCGGCAATAAATATCGCAATTAGGGGTTGGAGAACGAATTGTTTTATGAGCTCCATAGTTCTTAACGACTTGCCGGTGGGAGGTCCCGGCTTGTATTTGGCGTAAAATTTGGTGTATTACTGCATTTACATGATAATAGAGCAACAGATGAAGTTTCTGCCGCTGTTTATTGTTGTAAAGGCGTTTTGTACCTTGTAGTAACCGACAATCTCGGAAATCCTAAAAAAAGGACACAACGAAGAAAATTCTAGAATAGTTGTTCAATACTTAATATTGTGTTTGTAATATTTCTTTACTACAATCCTCTCTTAAGATACAATACTCCACATACCAACCCGTCCAAATCCAGTTAACTCTCAACAACATCGAACTGAAATCTAATTCCCATCTGGCCCACCTCCCATCACATCATCAACATACACAATACAGAATTATCCACGTCCCTTACAATAATTTAAAAGCACTCTAGTGTATATCGATGACTCATTAACAGGTTCGTGATCATAACAGAACATCAAAGAGATTGAAACCGAAGCAAGTCGGTGTGGGACCCGTCAAGCTTTTTACACCGTTTGTAAACAGCAATTTGGTTCTGACGGTTCTGAGCGGCAACGCTTTGATCTCGCCGCATCCGCTGCGCACAATGACTGTCTATCTGGGGGCACAGTCGGTTATTTCACAGTAGAACAAGTTTTAGGGTACTTTGTTAGTTAAGCGGATTTATGTGCAATTTCATTTTTGTTTGTTTCAGGGTTGGCCTGATGTATTTGATTGTGAAGAAGGACATTAGTATTTCTATTCTGATGTAATTTATTTGTAACATAACTTGAGGTATTACTAGCTCGTCATCATTATTCAACGCTACTTGGTAAGTCGTCTTTTTGATAAACTTCTTTATAACAATAGTAATCACACTAATTCCCCTAAATTTGACTCACTACGCAATTTCATCATACAAGTATAATCCTAGCCATAAAATGAGTTAGCTTAAAGTACCTTATTTACACTTTTAATAAAAGTTATACAAGCGTATGATAACCTACATAAATACTTTCATGGCCTAGACTATAAAGTTATAAAAAACTGTCACATGATTGATAGAATACTTAAAATTGATGATGTAATTTGTTGTATTACGTATAATTACGCGATCAATCAAGATTTTTTCGTAATCAGTCGTGCAAAACATTTTGATTGACAGTGACTAGTTTCTTAGCAATCAACTTATAAAGAAAATGATAGTTGTAAGATTCTGCGTAGTCACTTTAATACAATGAGATCAAATTATCGTTGCTATACAGAATTTTATTCAATTGAAGACATGAATATAACAACTTTATTACAGTATTCTTATAATAATTTGTAAGACACGCATTGAATATTAGTAAGGTATTTAAATCCTGATCAATTACAGACTCCCGTGCATATTTCTCTCAATAAGTTAATTTATCTATCCCTGGAAAATAAATGAACTATAATTTACTTGTTATTTATTGCAGACCAACACGGACATAAGTACTAAATTATTGCTACCTGAAACGTGTATAGCGTACAAAGATCTACGAGTATACCTATCACAATATTTGTATTTTTACATTTAAATCTCTCTCAAAAGTTGAAATGATTTCACCCCATTTTGAAATGGGATGAAAATGTCTCTCAAGCCATTTGTAACTTCTTTTCCTTTCAGATCATAAGATTCTTCTCGAAAGTCTCAAGTTTCTAAATCAAGAGAGGAACCAAGTTGAAGTTCTTTCTTGTCAGATTGTACTATGTTCGAGTCTCGGCTAGTTAACCGAACTTTTTCCGTCATGGTTGAACCTCTGTCGTCATAATTGTGGCTGTTTACACTCCGTTGGATTTCCACGTAGCTATAATTGGGCCAGGAAATTGTTTTCAAAATCTCTTTAGTGGCTGATCGTGCGTTTAATGTTTTCTGTTCATGTTTTATTTGAAATTTTACAATGGTTGTTTGACGATTTGTGGTGCGTTATGTTGAATTTTTTTTCCAGTGAATTCCTTTGTGTTGCGATTTTGTTTTCTTGTGCTATCTTCAACATAATGGTCTATTACATGCCAATGTGTGTCTGAACACAAAACGTTTGATGTCGGTTTAAATTTTAAAAGGGGATGAGGTACTATTATACTTTTAATTACACATGTCGATTTTGTACTTGACAAATGCTCACAAGATAAAAAGCATACACGTTATTTAAATATGTCAAAATATAATTCGCTGGCATTACCTAAGCTCGTCTTACTCTTACGTCGTCTATACACATGTCAACAGACCATTAGCAGGCGTGCCACGACTGCGAGACAGCTAAGCCTAGCCGTAACTTGTTCTCGTACAACTCTCCTAAACAAACACTCAAACGGCCGCGTGCCTAATTTATAGAACAACATCGGCCGACACCGTGCACCGGCCCGATCTCGCAATAAACATGTTTTTTGTTTCGCATGTCCGCGCACTGTCAAATATATTACAGCCCGCCGGGTTATTTACGACCTCTGTCGCCCGCCCATACGTTATACTTAGTATCTTTGTTTGGACACAATAAGCAATATTTCTAAAGGGCCCCGCCGACGTCTCTCGCAGCTGTTGATATGGGTTCCCAAATTGACATATTTAATTTGATCGCAACGGAGGGTCCGAACTTGCCCGCTTGACAGGTTTTAGTGTCGGATTAACATTAACGTTATGGACTTAGCGATGTCGATAAACTGAAATATCGCCTTTTGTTACGCTCAATGTTTATCGATTTACATGTAAACGGCTAAAGTTAGCTCGTGTTGACACATCAAACGGTTTCACGGAAAGCCCCCGTCTCGAGGAACAGATCAATTTTCCCTTTTGAACCGACTCCGATGCATCCCAGAACAAAGCGGGCTCGTAAAAGAGTAAGTAGTTTCGAATGTGTCAGCAGTAAAGTGCGATGACGCCGGCGAAAGAATGAAGCTGCGCCGTCGTCGGGGGCGTAATAAAAGTGGCGTGAAACAAAAAGCTGAGCAGCTCGCAGCGCGCTGGTGCGGGCGCTCGGCTCAGGTACGGCCGCTCGCGGCGGCGACTCAAAGCGCGCCCGTCATGGGTGGCGAGCCACCAACACCATCGCACGTCTCAATCCGCACCCGGCTGCCGACCATACCGCCTTTCCTTTTTCCCCTACCGCAATGCAGCTATGTGTCGTTTCCGCTTTATTTTTTATGGCCGAGCGCTGCAGCGGTGAGACATAGCGCTCTCCCTCTAATGTTGACTTGAGATATCGCTGTCCTTGTCTGGCGCGGTGCGGGGTGAGGGGGCCACGGCTCGTCGGCGGCTGGTGGGGTCCGGTCTCTCAGAGTTGACTCGACCGCCGCCACTAACGCACGCGTTTGTCCCTTGTTTCCGCGTACCGGTGGCAAAGAGTAAATTTTGCCAGAAGCGTTTCGTGACCGCACTGTGAAGTTTACAAGTGATCGCAAAAGTTATCTCCCAAATGGTGGTGCTTGAAGACGGTGGAATGATGACTACTAACCCTAACCAATATTTACAACCTGATTATTTGACTCCTCTTCCGTGCTCTGTAAGTATAAACATTTTTTATTTTAATTTTAGGAATTATACAAAAATATTTTATTTTCTCGTGTTAAATATTTTCAAATCTAAATATATTTCTATGCAATCGTACTTATTTCCGATTTCTATTGTTGCAGTTGGATTCGAAGAAAAGCCCGCTTGCGCTTTTAGCGCAAACTTGCAGCCAGATCGGTGTTGACTCAGCGCCCAGCAAGCCGCTGTTACCGCCGCTGGATAAGAAGAAAGTGAATAGTGTTAACAGTGATACAATGAGTCGTTCGTCTCCCACTAATACCGTGATTAAAGCCGACAAGCCGCGCTCCACGCCGGAACACAACAAACATTTGGCATTCAAGCCATATGAAACAAATGTTGTTACTAAGAAACCTGAAGAAAGGCCTTCGTCTAAAGCTAGCTCGGACAGCTCTGATGACAAGAAATCTGGAAAAAGTACGCCTGGACGAAAATCCACGCCGCCGTCAGCAGAAAATGGCAAGAGCAGCCCTGCACCTAAGTCTTCTCCCGCTGGTTCTTCCGGAACGAGCCCAATTATCCGCTCCGGACTGGAAGTGTTGGGACACGGCAAGGATCACCTAGGAGCTTTCAAGAATATGCCCGGCCTATCTGGATTTAATCCGCTAGCCAGTCTCTGCTGCCCGCCGGGAATGGAACAACACGCTAACCCGGCATTTAGACCACCTTATGCAGGTGCTCCGTTCAGTGCTCACCACGCTGCAATGCTGGCAGCTGCCGCTGGTTTCCCCGGATCTTCTCCAAACCCATACCTCGGATATGCGAGAGTGAAGACACCCGCCGGCGGTGAAACTCTCGTGCCAGTGTGCAAGGACCCCTACTGCACTGGATGCCAATTCTCAGTTAACAACCACCATCTGCTAATGAGCAATGGCTCATGCCCCGCTGGTTGCACCCAATGCGAACACCAAAAGTACAACCTCGCGATGGCTATGGCTCTCTCCCAGCAAGGGGCCGCAGCCGGCGGCATGCCATACGCTCAGCTGAGCCGCCCTTATGTTTGCAACTGGATTGTGGGTGAATCATATTGCGGTAAGAGATTTGGCAACTCAGAAGAGCTTCTCCAGCACTTGAGAAGCCACACAACGGATGGTTCTACACCTGCATCTGTTGCCTCTACGCAGGCATCGCTGCTGAATCCACTGAACCCGTTGTTTACAACGGCGGGTCTGCGCAGCGCATACCCGACGGCACCGCTCAGCCCTCTGTCTGCCAGTCGGTATCATCCGTACTCCAAGGCTGGTCTCCCAGCGAGCCTAGGCGGCTCTCCCTACGGCGCTTTCAACCCAGCGCTCGGCCCTTTCTACTCGCCATACGCGATGTACGGCCAGAGGCTTGGAGCCGCCGTTCACCAGTAAACCAAGTGAAGTGCAAACCTGGACTGACCGTCTATGTTGTATTGTCCAATTTTCTTCTGTGATATTGATAGACTATTCATGTTCTAAGGCGCATTCCGCCATGACAAATTTAGTGATTAGTGCAATTTAAGTATAGTAATTTATAATAAGTGGACACGCCGACGGCGTTGAGTCGAGTGACGTTGATAACGGACTGTACAGCCAAATGTTTTGTGTAAATAATCTCTATGTTTAATATTAAATGAATTATTTCAAATATAATATCTACCTACCAATCATAAAACGTTTTTTCTTTATTTTTCTCTTACTATTACACAAACTGCAACTGAAAAAAGCCAAATTTATCAGACTCAAGTCAGATTACAAGATACTTCAAACACACAATATATCACAAAGATTTATTAGCAAATAGAAAGTAAATAACGATAATATAAAAGTTATAAATTTTATAACCAATCAACGGCGTTAGAGAGCTGCTATATGATCTTACGATGCAATAAACTAAGTCCATTGGTTAATTAATGTTCAAACAAACATTAAAGCCGTCAATCTATAGACTAAAACAAGACGGCAATCACGCGAACACACCTCCCATAGCGAAAAAAGACCAACAAAGTAATTTATTACATTGAAAATGTATACCAAAGAGGTCGGCGGCGAACACCGTCATTAATAATGAAACCGTGAGCTGTCAGCTTTAATGTCGAAGTTTTTTTTTAATAAATGCTATTTTGATTAGGCTCACGTCATGTTGGAAATTCAACTGTCAAAAGGCGTAATTGGTCGGACGGGACGGGTAACATGAAACAGAGGCGACGGGGCAACTAAAAAATAACTGGCAGGCAGCGAACAGGTTAACGTAATAATATTTTTATAAATATTAATTATTTTCACTTTCTAATCGAATGTGTAAAACATCCTTTTGTGATGGTGATGTAAATTAGTTTTTTTTTTATGTGATAATTATAATCCTTCGAATGTTACACTTTCGTTTTTACGATCGCGTTTTTATACTTTTGGCCATGGCAATAAAATTCATATATCTCGGGCTTTGCATATAAATATGTAGCAATTTTTATACTTTCCAGAACCAGATTGAATACGAATTTTAATTAAGACTCGTTTATTACGAGATTAAGATCTATAAGCTGACATGTTTCACTTTAGTACTTTTCAAGTTGATATATAATATATAGTTAGTTTTTTACATAATCTGGCCTCACTTTTTCTGTAAGGGATTATCTAGGTGACACATATAGTCTTACAAAAAATATGGGACTCTTTTATACTTTCCTTTTGATCTATCTGGAGTAAGTTCAATAATAAAATCCCAAAATTTTGTAGATATCATATCATCATCATCTGCCTAGCCTTTTCCCAAACTATGTTGGGGTCGGCTTCCAGTCTAACCGGATGCAGCTGAGTACCAATATTTTACATGAAGCGACTGCCTATCTGACCTCCACAACCCAGTAACTGGGTAGTACGATACCCCTTGGAAAGACTGGATGTCAGACTTTCGGCTTCCGGCTACTCGTAACGACTGTCAAAGATTTAAAAATGATTATATTTAATTAATGAATAGTTAAAAGTAATGATAGCAGCCTACAATCATCAAAACTTTCAATTAATATGCCAAAATAATCGTGGTTTTGTAAACAGTTAATAATCCAAACGCTTTTCCCATTTGGGAGACTCCGCTCTTCTTCAGTCGAGGTTTTAAATATTCATCATTTTCTATCAGCTACAGTTTATATCTATTAATAATTCTGCTCACCCAATTAAGCAAAGACAGTGTGAATAACATAAATCAAATAAATTAAATCTAGAGCCGCATTGACACAGTCCATGAATATAAATCAGCTATTGCATTAGATACCAGTTTCATAATTAACTTCAACTGTTGGAGTTGATTGATAGCGACGTTTATATCCGTTCTGATTTGATTCAATATATCATTGATATTGTAAAATATGTCGTTTAGATATGACAAGACTTTGACATAGTTTTGTCTGGTTATAGTTCAGTTTGGTACTAGTGGCGCCATCTCTGGGTGAGACGGTGAACTTTTGGTTGTGAACTAAAAGTTTTTGTCGCGGTTTCAATCGTGATTAATCTTGCTGTTGTCGGGTGCCTTAAGGATTAATCAGCTGCTCTTAGTGTAGTGTTCAAATACCTTGGTGCGTTTAAATACCTTGTAGACCAATTTTCCTTGTAAAATCATTTATTACGACTACGAATGTTTTGAAAGTTTGAGTAAAGAGCTTTTTCTCTGAACTAATACTACTAACACTGGATGTTGATACCTACAGTAACCCTATTTTACCTTAATACGGCATCGGACGGTTATTTTTAAGAGATTTAAAAGAAAGGAGGTTTTTCTGACAAACTTTACACAACTTTACAATCAAACAAAGGTTTTGCGCGTAATTCTACGGATCCAAAGGCATAGCAATGGCATAATAGCAATTCAATGTAATTGACATATTATTGCAAGTTATTATTACAACATTATGTTACATTATTATTATGTTAAAGGTTAATGAAGTAAATACTTATGTATCGTGGATATCGTTATGAGATAAAATGGCTAAATTTGATCACATTATCTTAATCGTTTATTGTGGTCCTTAAGATAAATTTAATGATCATCAGTGTTTAAAACAAGTTGCACCCGCGGCGATGGTTGCCATTTTCAAGTATTTTCATAGCTTTTCCGATGCTTGAGGTTTGTTTATTCGATATTATATTCTATCGTCGATAATTTCGCTAAATTTAAACACAAGTGTCAAATTAAATTAACTTTATAAATTAGCAAATAGTAGTAGGTAGTGTTTTGTCTTAGTCAATTGATTATTGACTAAGACAAAACAACAATACAGAATTTATTTTACACAAAGTTAAACACACAAAACGATTAGCCCATGACCAACAATTTCATTAAAATTTCATTCAGCAATTAACCCTCCAACGATAGGTGTGTCTAAAAATTATCAATCTGACAAAAAACCGCATAAAATGTGTAACCGTATCTCTGTTTTTACACGTTCTGCTTGATTAATTATCACATTAAAAAGTTTTAAAAGGGGACGTATAAATCTTAAGATATTAATTGAGATAATAATGTAGATTTTATTAATGCCGCCAGGGCACGCCTTGAAATATCACAACGTGTTTCTGTATAAATGACCTCTCACGGCGGGATTAACTTTGACAGATGCGTAGCGAAGATTGATGCCTTACAGCGCTGTAATCCGTGCAGTGAAATAACCAATTACGATTAGCATAAACATAAGGTGGAGTAAATTAACATATTATCAACGGATGAATAATGCATACCCGGGTATTATGTACCCGCACATCAAATTAGAGGGTTATGTTACCCTTCAACGCGATGTATTGTCAAAATCGGTTCCAACGATCCTCGTTATTATGCTAATTTCATGTTTTTGTACCTGGATTTAGTGTATTCATGAATTAAACATCGGTTCTCTATTTTGAAAACCTAATGTCAATACAAGCGATTCGGTGGTTCGTTTTTTTGTTGAATGTTTTGTTAACCCTCGAATGTAAGGGTATTTGACGGTGACGCGTCAATGACAGGAAATTTGACAATGCGTGACCGAGTGAGCGATCGGTTCATTTGATAATAAAAGTTCGCGTTTAGAATATAAAAAGCTTAAACGATATTTTATTGTGATAAGAGTCGTGACTACGTTGGGGTTATTTTTTGTTGTGAGAACTACTTGTTAGTAATGTAATAGGATGCGGACTATCCGGATTTTAATAACTTCTCATTGTAGGGTTTGCATTAACGCCGAAAGCGATTACTCGCATGAATAAAGACCATGTTACGAAATACATTTTTTATGATTTTCTCAAGATCAAAGAAGTTTGCGAATTTCGCAACCTTATTTCTTTATGAGTTGGGGTATTGTGTTGCGAAATTACACGATCGTATATTTTATTTATGAATTTTTATCGTGTTGGGGTTCTTTGTGCGAGTCGTAGGTTTTATAACAAAGGTACGTAGACGCATCGATGAGCCACACGGGCGACACCATAATTATTATAAAAACGTTTCATATTGCACCACTCTTTTAAGAGTTTCTAATTCATTGATAGCCTCACAGACCAAGTAGAAATGTTTCTTATGAGTGTATTTTTTGAGTACCTAATTGCTCGTTTAAACGGGGAGACTAAAGCGATCATTGTGTGTGTTTTTTCCCATTCATGTCCCTTTCTCTTGCCTCGCAAGATAGCATATAAGAAAAGCTCGTGGCTTACGACGAATCTGAATTTCAGGATACTTGATTACATTGCCGGAGCCACTCTTAAAAGGTGTTTTAATGCGGCTATCTGCCTATGATAAACCAGACAACCACTACTTCTAAAGTCTACAACAAACACAGTTGTTGCATAGAAAACTACAGTATGAACAACATAAGCTATAGGCAAACATAGTCGATCCATCAGGAAGGAGTCAGCAGGGAGTGATGGAACACATCCAGGCTATAATTTATTGCTCAACTAGACTTGATAACGAACTGGTGGCGGATAAGTTGTTAGTGGGTTAGTATACAGTGTTACTGAACATACTATCACGCTTGTCGTCCTGGAAGGGTTAAACAGAGGTTTAGTTAATAGTGCACCCACATTTTGTCTTACCTATGTAATAGGGTACGAATCTATTGCCATCAACCGGGCACAAATCCAACCACTGTAGCCGCTACTTTAAAATTCCTGCTAGAAAAATTTAAAGATACTTTGCTCGACCAGGGAATCGTAACCAGGACATCATCACGCTAGTAGTCGCATTAGTGACCACTAAACCAATGACTGTGTTACTGAAGATTTTAAGTCATAGCCAAAATATATAAAATTGAACACGAACATGTCTTTTACCCAAACAAACATTCATTCTTTCTCTTTGAAGGCAAAAAGACACTAACAGACCGTACGGGATCTCATAGAACAAATTTGTTAACCATCTAATACTGTAAATTGAGGCAAACGATTACAATGAATGTCAATCGAATTAAAAGTAAAATATTCGCAAAGGCTGCTTAAATTACCAAAATTTAATTAAAATCTTAACGTAAACTAAACTTACGCCATTAACCTGAGCATTGAAATTCAAACGTTCACATTCAACATTAAAATTCTAGAATTAATTACAAACATTAAAAATAAAATTCTACAATCAAGTCTGCAATATAATTTTGCAACAACATAATAATTAAAAGTTGTAAATAATGCAACAGAAAACGGGTTAAAATGGCTGTCCGTCGCGTGATGCCATACAATAAATAAAAGTCCTCGCAAAGTAATTAAAAATGCATAAATTCTAGTATATTTCATGCAAAACCATAAATTGTGAACGTAATACTTGAATAATAATCATAAATTACTAGGTTTACGATTATGTTTTATTTTTTAAACTACAAATTGCTAGAGTACCAATAGGAGTAGAGGAGGACCAATTAAACGATGGATGGACTGAGTGAAGGATGATTTGGCAAGAAAAGAGGTATCTCATGAGATGGCAAGTAATAGAGAAGTATGGAAGAAGCACACATGCTGCGCCGACCCCAAATAAATTGGGATAAGGACAAAAGAATGACGATGACGAATTATTCTTTCGTAGGTGCGGTAACTAATTATATCAATGTTTTATGTTGGACTAAGTGATTGTTCTCATCTTCAGATGGTCCGGCTTTCCTAAAACTGTAAAGCTCCGGTATATAAGTATTTTTTTTACATATTGAAGTCTGAAGCATTTGTTGCCCTTATTTGGTCATTTTTATTCATGCCCAATTGAAGTTGTGGCTTATTCTAAACATCTGGTATTGACTAAAATTAATATCAAACATATTAATCTGATATTTACAAACGTTTATTACATAATCTACAATAATTTGTAAAATAAAAACATATTTAAAATAATGCAGTTGTTTACAATAATGATGCATATATAAATTGCTATATTTAAATGCTATTTAGCTTAGTGCATAACACATTTAAATAAATATCGCTTGTTTATTATAATGTGCGAATTCAAATTACTAGATTTAAATACATTATAAGATAATTTAATTTAGATTTAGTCGTAAAATATTTTTTAGCTAATTAGTGTTGTTTGAAGATTTTTCACATTAAAGTTCAGATAATATCAGTAGATATTATGAAATCTTTATTATGACGTCCTGCTTTGTGCAAATAATAAAACTAGACTATTCCACAGAAAATAATAGGTAACTTTTTTTCTCTATTCCTTTAAATTATTGTTCCAAATTGTTTAATAAATTTTTAAAGCTCTTATTTTTAACTCCTTAAGATTTCTCTAGAATGTATACTAATATACATATAATAATGTATATAATATACATACTAACAACTCCGTTTGGTCCTATTTTGAAATAATATTTATAACTTCGAAACCTTAATTGGAAACAAAAAAACACGACCTCAAAAATCACAATACAATTAAAAAATAACATTCAACAACAGTCTAACAGCAAAAAACACTCAATCAATACACGAAATAAATAATAATACAATACAATAATTAATACGATAATATTTTGTCATTGCTTCCTGATATATTTGTATATGTATTGGTGGCGCAGATTGTTGTTTCTGATATAATAAGCGAAACTTACACGTATAGTGGGACACGTATAGTGGGACAAATTACAAGGTTATGTCGGACGTGGTGTAAGTCAGAAGAGAATGCAAAGATTTAAACTAACATGGTCACTAACACTATCAGTAAAACTAGTAACGGGATATTTACCATGTTTAAACGCCACGATCACGGATAAACGGTCACGGTTTATCTATGTAAATATCGGAAAGTCAACACATAATAAACATGGTAAATATCCCGTTACTAGTGTTATTGATAGAATGCAGGGACATGGGAAATTTATGGTCGAATCAAAATTGATTGAATTGAGGAGGTGTAGGGATATAACGTGAAAACAACATAAAGAAGATATAATACATATACAGGAGGATTTTTTAAGGAGGCGTGGAGGGCCTAATCCGAAACAATGAGGAATAGCGAAAAACACTTAAAGAAGTCTCGAGACAATTTTAATGAAAACTAAAACTGCAACTGCAAAAATTCACACTGTATTTATTATATGATGAGAATATTTAATTTTAAAGACACGTCTGTCTTTAAAATTAAATATTCTCATCACTATCTTCCTGTCACTATCCCATGTTAGTTGGGGTCGGAGCAACGCGTTATTTTTATTTTCACCTTTATTTTTTCTTTTAAAATCAAATACTACAGAAGTGTAAAATTTGTCAGATTGGTCGAAATCTTAGTAATCAAAATCCTGTCGAATGCAAAATGGATGCAGTAGTGGAGCAGTAAGTAATAGAAACAAAGCATATTAAAACGGTTATAGTTTAGTCAGAAATTTGGATCTTTTATGAAAAGCACATTCTGCCTTCTACAAACAGTTGCTTTTGCTCTAGTAAGCTTCAGCTTTATATTATCATCGCTACCTCTTGTCACTTATGCCACACCAATCGCTATAGTTTAATTGGTCGCCAAGCTGTCACAAACGAAGGTTTACAAAATGTAATTATAAAGAAAATTGTATGGCTCACTAGGCTCGCCCTGCGGCCCCGTCGAACCGTTCATTTCTCTAATTACTCTTTAAATAGTGGCCAATTAACGTTTTGAAATTGATGGGGGAATGAAATAAATTACGGAATTTAGCAGCTGGATCCAATCAAGTAGTAAATGTGACGGTAAAACTGTCAATCATAAATGTGTCTGTGGTGAGAATATTTAAATTTATTTTTTACCTTTTTTATAGCAAAACTAAGGCAGACATTTTCCTACAGAAATTGGTGCCATCTTCAACCAATTGGAGGCCCTGGCCACTCGAGAATATTGGGGCCCTTAAAGGGTGCAGAGCGAGGTCGTTTTTACTTAAAACACAACAGCGCCATCTATGACCCGACAGAAGAACTATCAATTTCCTACAAGTCACAAGCAAAGTTTACATTGACTTAAGAATATATAGGAAAAACCAACAATCCGACAACGTCGGCCAGTTGCCCTGGACATAACACCTGTCTGGTCGGAGAATCCTAAAAACGTAACGGAGCAATGTCTAGTACAGAATCATTCAACCTGAAAAATAAAACACTGGCTATAATTAAAACTAAAATAGGTTCCGGAAATACCGAGAGAGACAAATTCTATTTCAATAAGGAAATGATATGCAACTACAGATTAATTTACTACAAATATCTGATAAATAAACATCCTAATGAAATACCAGCAACTTAACGTAATGTTAATGACAAACAGAATATGAAACAGCACCAGTTATTAACTCTGGCACTATCAGAAACATATCACCAGTCACTGTGTCTATCGATCCAATATTAATTGAATATTTTTATCTGAACCATGAGAGTAGTAGTGAGTTAAAAATGTTTTATAACATGTTCTTAATTTGTTTTATGTAGCTACTCATTTCGATACAGAAATATTGCTAAAAACTTTGGAAATAGGCTCCAAAAATTAATAGATTGAATGATAATAATAAGGCTTGCACCAATAATGGTAGTGTGGATCATAGTTACGGAAATCAAAAATGTATGCTGTCACAAAACTGTCACAGTGCAATCTCACAATTTTTTTGGAAAACAAAATGACATAGTTTCACGTGTAGATTTAGAAGTTTGACTTCACGTAACTTTAAGCACATATTCGCATGCAAACATTGTTGTGGGAATAGCACCATAAGGTGATTATACCAACATGCAGCAAATTACGCCTAATTATACACATCATGAGCAATTTCCTTTATTAACATTTTTAAACAGTAGAGAACACCTGACACAATTCTTTCATTCACAAATCATGAAATTCTCAAAATGACAAGAATACCACATTTGTCATTTTAATTAACTTAAAACACAAAAGGTATACTCTGAATAGTTTTATCGTCAGCCATAATAACCGTTCACATGCAAGCCATTGTCGAATTAATAAGTGTCCTACTTACATTTGTTGTTAAATAAGTAATTATAACGTTTTGACAACACATTGTGTTTGTAATTACTTTGGGAATGATAAAAGCATTGTGTTGCGAAAGTTTTTGTCCAAGGTAAAGAATCAACAATTAGTTTTGGTTTATTAAATGCGGAGTGGCAGCTGGTAGAGACGTTTGCTAAAACAGAGTCAGAATACAATGCAATTAGTATTAATATTATGTGAAAAGAAGACAATGGATCTTATAATTTTATTATGTAGACAGAGTTTATTAGATGCTCTTTTTATTTCAAAATAACAATTAGATCTTCTGGGCAGATTAATTTTGACAATTCGTCGCCAAGCTTTTTTGCATGTAATTGTGTCTATTAAAATATTTTAAGTCTAGCACAACGACATTTGACTAATTATCATGGTAATTATAATAAACTCTCTATTTTGAATCTTACTAAAATTTCACTAGACTGGTGTGAAAGCTATTAAAATATAAAGTGTCGCAGTAAACTGACTGCACTAGCCAGTTTACTTAAAAAGAGACTTGTTTTTGTGTACCTAAGCTGTCGCCGAAAGCCAAATAAACATATTTCTTCAATACCGTAACGCTATCTTCTTCTATGTACAATAAATTATGTTTTACCATCAGTAGGTGTAACTCAACGATGAGCCAATCGTTTTCACCATTTATCTGTTCAAGTTTTATATCGCCCACCATATAATCTTCTCAGCACGATACCGCCAACATTGGCGCGAATCCTCACTCTCAGTCACATGTCACCAATAAGCCTAGAAAACATCGCTCCTCGCCACTAATCCGGACAAAGTACTCCCGGAGACATCGCTCACGGATGTCACACAGTCGCACTAGACAAACGACATGACTGCTGTTCTAATTATAATGCTCTTTGCGAAAGAGTAGTAATTGTAGGTAGAGGAGGGTAGGCGTTTAATAGTCAAGAAGACAACATTGGTGTAAAAAAATATAACGCATTGGGTTAATACTTTTGCAGAAAAGCAGTAAATACAAATAATTGCATCCGTTCAGCTCTTAAACTACAGATTTAGCTTTAAGTGGCACCGCCGCTTTATCTTGGTGTCCTTTTACCAGACAGCGAAACATGATCTTACTTAATTTTATCACTGAACACTAAATCTCTTTTAGCAGAATCCATAAAATCTGCCCACACCTTCAACGCCTATTAATTTCCCGACGGACAAAGCGCAGAGTCCGAAACAACGACAAAGACAGAGCATTGCAATATCTTCATCTGCCGTTTCACACGGTGCATTACAAAGATTAATGGGGCAATAGAGGCAGCACAATTTGAACCCGGCTCCCGCGCGCAGGATACAATATTTTATGTTGACAGACATAACAGCGCTTATACGACCGCTTATTCTTTGTGCCCCGTATTTTATTCGCTTTATGACGGTCCCTGACAACCTTGTCATCTACAACCCTAAAAATATTCTCCGTTCCAATTTCGACTCTAAGTTTCTGTAGGTACAGTTGTATATATTTGTCTTTGTTGGCAAAATCGTTTGTGGCTTTATAGTAATGGTCGTGGATGCCGGTTGAATGTTTGTTAGTATTTTATTTCGGGGCGTTCTCGCGTCATAAAATAATAGCGTAATGCAGTGTTGTAAATCAATTTTCCTTTTGAACGATGACGTTTATAATGAAGGTCGGTAGTTTTGAATTAGTATAAAATATTTTTTATAAACGAGCGTGATTATTATCTGTACAGTTTTATTAATGGATGGTGAATCTGGCGGCTGCCGAGGCTTTCTTTCATTAGATGTCGGTACAACTATAAATAGAGTTTTTATGATTGATATTCTTATAAAACAATGAATCATTCGTGTTGAACGAAAGAAAAAAAATGTAGACTACCAAAGATATTTCATTGTTTTGAAAAGAGATCTTTTTTATCTATTTCAACATTTTGTATATTACATATGTACATTATTTACAAACTACAAATAAATATAAAATAAAAATAAAATATGTACAAGTATCAAAATTACAGGGCGTCAAAAAATTCGTCGACATCGCTGTCGACAGGAAAAATCGCTGCCGGAAGGCTGGAACACTAGGGCCATGGGGCCCGAGTGCCCATCTTGTGTTTCGAAATATCGCCAAGCGGTTGGTCGACGCTTCACGGGACCAGAGGGCTGGCCTCTTTTTTGGTCAAAGAATCAGCATTGCCATCCAACGTGGCAATGCGGCCAGCCTTCTGGGCACTTTTCCTGTCGACAGCGATGTCGACGAATTTTTTGACGCCCTGTAATTTTGATACTTGTACATATTTTATTTTTATTTTATATTTATTTGTAGTTTGTAAATAATGTACATATGAAAAGAGATAGTATTTATTTGCTAAGTTTCGGTAAAGAGCCATTACAAAAGCAATGCAAATACGATTTCATTAAAGAAACTCAATGTATAAAATTGTTTTAGAATCCTACGACGTCAAACGAGTTTACGTTAATTTTCGTGTAAACCCTGACTTTACAATATTACTCAAACAAACAACAATAATAAAAACAATATAAATCGAGCGTAAAAACACAAAAAGACCAATAAACTAGACTTATCTAAATAATTCAAACATAATGCGAAAGACATCAACAAGGAAGCAAAAGAAGCCGTGACAAATAAAATAAACATTCAAAAAGCATCCCCTTCGAATGCAAATTGAAATAAAAATGCATGAATGCTTATCCGAGCATCGGTTTGTGAATAAAACAATACACATCCGACGGCAAACGACTTGGTTCAGTATGCTTAGGAACAGACGAGGAGTGCGATTTTTAAGGGGCATGCAATTGTTCACCTGTAGGACTTGAAGATATGATTTAGATAAAGAAGAGGGTGATAATGATGAATTTATAAAAAAGAGAATGAGGCAGAGTGAGATGCAATACAAAATATTATGGAGAATAAGGTAACATAGTTGTAGGTACTTAAGTTTTATTTAATTTTCATAGTAGTTGTCACTGTCCCTTACCGTATAGTCTTAAGGCGAAGATAAATTTGCTTGCGAGAAGCAGGCCATGTTAGTTCTTCAGTTTCGTCCTCGTGCAGATAAAACCCATCCAACCGTTGCCAATCATCCAACCCAGCCCATGGGCTATCCGTCTTTAATTCAAATCCGTTTAGCCATTAAAGTAGACCGACGCCGACGGACAGACCAACAGACTGGCTTAAAAACGGACATTTTTGCATAAGGATGGATATTATATTTGTTTGGATTACTTGAGACAACTAATTGATATTCACATTCAGTGTATGCCAATATCGTAGACGGAATTGCTTTGACTCTTGGCAAGAGACTTGATTTCTGTGAGTAATTGAGTTGACGATTTTATTGCAATGTATTCGATGTTGTACTGACAACGTTTGTTATGCAATTACTTTGTCTGTACCTGTACCTAATCATACGTCCTCGTCTTGTTGTTCTAGTGGTCGTAAACGCTACGATTAACTATTAGGTCGTAGGTTCCATGTCCAGGTTGAACCAAGTTTTATTTGGTTGGAGAAATAAATTTGATCTTCGGGGTTTAGGTTCGATTTGTGCCCGGTTGATGGTAATAGGCTCGCTTAATACCTGAGACTTGAGCATAACAACAGCTTGTTAAGTTGATAACAGACGAAAAAGTAACTGCACTATTAGATACACCTCTGCCTTCACCATCTTTTGTTACTAATCATAACTTCCTAATCTACCTCAATAACTATTCAAAAAGTCAAACTTCAATTCCACAAATCAGTTACGGCAGTCCTCCTTTCACCAGCGTCAGAATAGTCCAAGTATTCACTGGCAAGGGTGGCAACACTGACAACCCAGCTCAGCCAGTCCTCGCCTCGACATGACGCGGTTTATCCCGCCCGTCGCACATAAATACGTAATGAGAGGATCTGACGCCCGCTACTACGGGATGCTGACATACTTCAACATTAACGCAGGATCGTTCAACATTTGTAACAAGGGATTTCTCATTTGGGAGTTGATGTTCTTCTGTTTTTTGTTAAGCGTTGGTGTTTTGTTTTTCTGGCAATTTATTGAATTGTTTGTGGATTCGGTAGGTCACTGTCCTTCGACAAGAGTGCCACCTTCCAGTTCATCAAAAATCAAGTTAGGTTAGGAGGCAAAGAAAAACGAACATACCCACAAGGAAATTTGCATACAAAGTAATCCATACAATTAGCGAGTAAACTCTTATTTTGTCGATCAGAATTGTCAAGTTTGTATTAGATTTTTTTTTCTAAAACGTCTGTTTAGTGCTACAGCAATCAAAATTTTCACTTATTTTTAAAAGACCTGAAAACATTACCTAAGTTCACAACATTTTACGATGCCACTATCCAAATGACTACCGGCGAAATATAAAATGAAATTGATAGCCTTGTGTGTGAGCAGCTGAGGAGCTTTACCAAGGAACTACGGTATCGTATTTCACTAAAATGGACGGCAAAATTAAAATGACGAATACATTGGTAAATAGAGTTTCTTTTCATACTCGACACTTACCTATATTGATGTACTACTTAGTATTGGAAAAAAACAAAAATGATTAAAATGAAAATGTTAGCAGTAATCTTTATCATCATAAATAACGATGAAAAGAACATAAAAAGACAACCTAAGAGAAAACTGATTGGTATGGAATATTCCAGGCTTTGCCTTCATAATAAGGTTGTAGACGAGTTTCCTTTTCCATACATGTTTGGTCCATCCCAAGATGTCAGTGTCAAGTGGAAAGGGTTATAAAAAGTAGGATACTAGCTGATAACTTAACATTTTATGGTTCTAGTTTAGAGAATCTAGTTTTTGTAGATGGAGATACTGAAGTAGGCAACATTATCGTAGAGATTAGTTTGATTGTTAATTAGAGAGCTGTTGGTGATAATAATATGGATTAAAAAGGTGATTGATATTTTGTAAGGTAAAAGAAAAATCACTGAAGAAAGAGTGGGAGTACGAACCGGTTAATCATGGCATGCTGATGATGATTGAAAATAAATTAGATTCTGTAGTTAAATAGATTTTAAGTATTTCAAACGAAACATATGTGAACTTGGGTAGGTCCCAAATTAAACATGGACTAAAACTGTTAGTATAAACAACTAAAAGTCGTAAAATGCACTTGAGTCAGAAATTAGGTTAGCATCAGTAACTCACGAAAATCCTGCATGTTGGCGCAACATAAACAAATATGTTTTGTTACCAGAATTACATAAACGTGCATAAGAAATAAACACAGGAAAGATAAACTCGTGTTTTAAACTTTGCCATAAAATTATTAACAAAGTAGAAAACTGTATGTGGCTTCGACTGAACCGTAGTACCGGGTTGTTCATAAATCTTCATTGCGTCGCGATGACACGCCACGACACGTCTCTCTGCTACCGCGCTTCCGACACACACCACTATACAAACAGCTTACAACACCTCACATCCATCACACCATTTCCAACCTTAACCATCTCCAATAAAGTCTATGTCTCCTTTACACTTTCCACCTGGAACTAAGTCACATTTCCCAACACGAATAACTCGACAAAGTTGGTCCTTCCAAAGAATATTGAAGCGATTGCTGAAGCAATAAGGTTCTATTCCAATTGTGCAACATTCTGTAGTACTTTGTTCTTTTCGTTAGAATTCTATTCGCTTGAAACAAGAATGTCGTTAGCAGCATGCACCTCTCTAAAGAAAATTTAACTTTAGTTGGAAGGATCAGAGTGGAGTTTGGAATGTGTTGGGATATTTAGTGTGGCAACAACATTATCCCTCTGTGACAAGCAACGTCAGGCTGTCGATCATTATAATATATGTGCCTGGCTGTCAGCTGTCTTAGCGCATGAATGATTCACTCCGTGATAAATTTTAGCTTATGATTACCTTTCAGACGTACGTCAATATGTCTGTTTACGTAATTACAACTTCTATATTTAAAGGCTTTCAGACTGTTTTATTGAGGGACATGGCGGAAGGCAAACTCGTTTGACGTGAGTATGTGGCTCTAAGTATTGGTGAATGAGCATGATTTATCACCGTAACGGTTCGAATGATAAATCGTACTCAAATTCATGGACTGTAAATACAGAAAGGTGGTCGTTTATTTCCTTTACACGATCATCAATTTTCGAACTGTCGATTGTGAGATCATCAATTTCGAAAATTGTTTAGTATCAATCTTGAGTTTGTTATTAAGAACTAAGTGAAATGAAAATGCTATTACTCACGACTACTCATGAGTGATAGATTGGGTTTATGAGGTCAGTTCTGTGTGTTTGATAAAAATGCTGATACACACGCTGATCTTCGTTAGGTGGTAAGGAGAGCGTAACGCTAGAAGATTAATGTTCATAACAAGTAAGAGTAATCGTCTGCAATCACAAATAAATACCTTCTCTCGTGAATTAATTTATACACTCTACGCTGAATCGACACGATTCTTTATTTTCACTCTGAGATCGCTATAAAATCTTTATTGTTCGTATACATCATTGCGATTAAGCCTTATCGGGGCGGGGTGAGTAAGAATCTCTGTATACTCGACATTTTTTATTGAGTGTATTAAGATGGCAATGTCCAGCTAATATGGCACATTTATCAAATAGGAATTACGTATTAATCATTCAGATCTGTAATTCTATGGAGAAAAAAAAACGAAGAATCTATTGATAATCTTATTATAAAACCACTTGAGATGCACTGACATTATTACTAATGATGTTATTAAAAGAAATAGATTTGCAATTTTAACGACTGCGAATATATTTTAATGTGGGCATTCAAGTTTTAAAATCACCTACACTTAAATTAATAATAGCATAAGTGTAGTGAAATCATCTGTATTTTTCATATTGTATTTACAATAACTTTGTTTATCGTCAGTTTTGTTATTAATTCTTAGTTTTTACCATCACTTAACTGTTGTGTCCTGTCTTTCGTAATTTA
This sequence comes from Cerastis rubricosa, assembly GCA_949152445.1. NCBI lineage: Eukaryota > Metazoa > Arthropoda > Insecta > Lepidoptera > Noctuidae > Cerastis > Cerastis rubricosa. The sequence goes on from OX424532.1 coordinate 22,413,570, forward strand.
TACAATGGGGTAAAACTTCAAACGACTACGATCCAACAACTTCAATATTGACTTCGCTCTTAAGTTCTGACAAGGTTTAGATCTTAACCGTTAAACTATATTGTGGTACACCAGCTTAAAGTTCATTCCAATGAAGCTTCTAAATTAATTGGACGCGACTTTCGTCCGCATTAAATTATTATAAAAATATTACTTCCCTCTTTGGATCGGTTTTTTTTTACCATTTCAAGGGTTTCTTATTTTGCACGGAACCCAATTTTTTTCTATAATAAATGTAGCCAAAGATATTCCTTATAACATAACATCAGCTATTCCAGTAAAAGTCCCCGTCAAAATCGGTCCAGCCATTTCGGAGATAAGCCGGAGCAAACAGAAAATCACCGTTAAAGAAATAATATTAGTACCGTATACTTTTATATGCATTCAGTGAAAAGCACACACAGACAATGAATATTTATTTATTGCATGGTATGTATTGGATACATGTCTCTCAAAATTCGTTCCTTCAAAATGTTCTCTTTCACTAGACTTTGCAACACGAGTTATTTTCGTTAGATCTACTCTACTATCAACTTTGTAACTATTTCATTTCTCCGCTTCTTCGCTGAGAAAATTTATATTTCCTACACAAACATTCTTCTTTACATTGTCATAAAACATTGTTGATGTCAAAAGTCACGGCATTTGTTTGACGTTGCGCCAAGAGGCGTGACACGTCACGTCAGTGTAATAACATTGTCTGTCCGTCCGTTAGAGTTGATAGGGAATGTTCGTGATGGTGATTCGTTATGCAATGTTGTTAGTCTTCCATTGATTGTGTTGGAAATGAATGGTTTTTAATTGAATTTTGTTTCTTGTGTGTGGTCTGACGAGGAGGTGGGTGTGTGGGATATTGTAACATCTATTAATCAACTAAGTTGTTACTCCATAGTGCGATCTCATTTTTAGGGTTCCGTAGCCGAATGGCAAAAAACGGAACCCTTATAGATTCGTCATGTCTGTCTGTCTGTCTGTCTGTCTGTCTGTCTGTCCGTCTGTATGTCACAGCCACTTATTTCCGAAACTATAAGAACTATACTGTTGAAACTTGGTAAGTAGATGTATTCTGTAAACCGCATTAGGATTTTCACACAAAAATAGAAAAAAAACAATAAATGAAGGGGGTCCCCATACTTAGAACTGAAAACCAAAAAAAAATTTTTCATCAAACCCATACGTGTGGGGTATTTATGGATAGGTCTTCAAAAATTATATTGATGTTTCTAATATCATTTTTTTCTAAACTGAATAGTTTGCGCTAGAGCCACTTCCAAAGTGGTAAAATGTGTGTCCCCCCCCCTCTAATTTCTAAAGTAAGAGGAGGAAAGTTCTGAAAATATTTAGGATTGTAGAACGTAAAAAAAACTATCAACGAAAATTGGTTTTAATAAGATATGATGTTTAGTTTTTGAGATATGGGACTTTTTCATCAAACTGCAGCAGTAACTTTGTTTTTCATAAACATACTATGAAAAACAAATTTAGTTTTGCGGTTGTGTGGAAGTTTACTAACTAATACTACTAACTAATGAATGACAGTTCAAAATATTGTTATTATATTGTTTGGAGCTATGGAACCCTGTGTGCGAGTAAGACTCGCACTTGGCCGGTTTTTCAATAAACGACTGACTATTCAAAACAGACTTTTGTTTTGAATGATAAGTCGTATATTCTGAAAGAAAAAAATACTAGATCGGTAATAAAACTCACAAACAGTGCAACAATAGCGCTTGAAATCGTCAAAGACTTAGTTACTTTTCAAATCTAAGCAGACTTGTCTGCAAAATACCTAACTACGAGGACGTATGCAGGTACACATAAAACAGTCAACAACATAGAAAGGACCCTCGCAACTCAAACTACTTCGGTAGCGACAGACAGACGTACGCTTATTGAAACGGCTGCAGACGTATATCAAGATGCGGCGCATACATCAAAGTCGGGAGCCTTATCTTGAACGTTGAACGCATTCACACAGAGACGGGCAAATGTTCCTCTTTGATCTAAAGTGTTGGCTTTATGACTTGTTGTGCATCTGTTCTGCTTTATTTGAGTAGTTTTTTAGAGGTTAGGTTAGAAGTATGAACATTTCAGTTATTATCTTTGTGAGCTCGCAAGTTTACAAAGAGATAAACTCTATAAGACCGAAAATAAGGCAATATTTTGAAACTACAAAAGCTATGCCGTGTATTGGAAAATACCAATATAAATAGTTGAGTATTCGATACAGGAATGCAATTAAACACAACGATACAAAAATTATATTAATTTACACAGATATTTTTTACTACGTTCCAATGCTCGCTTCTGTAGTAAATGCACGTTCGGCAGCTACAAGCAGAGATGAGGAATGTGATACAACGTGATGCGAGCATTGTCTGAGCTCATGACTACCGATCAGATGCCACCGCACTCAGATCCAACACGACACATAAAAACTATCCAGTCAAATAAAACTTTAAAAGACTTCACGACTCGCTCAGACAGATACACAGATAACCGCATTTCTATTCGCAGAGAAATAAATTTTAAACACCCAACAAAGCAATATCCCATGTATATTTTGTTAGCGCAACAAGAAAAACCAAACAAGCCAGATTAATACTCTAATACCGCGTAGGTTAAAGCGCCTAACAAATCAACGCAACAAATGTACCGATAAAAGAATAAATGACGCCGATATAAAATACTATCCCAATTATTTGGGACAATTCATTAGAGAGCCCCTCGACGCTTTCCGATTGCCGCGATCCGTCACACCGCTCGCGACAGATGGGGATCTATTCCGTATGGAGTGTCAGGAAGAAATGGGCACAGTAAATCAACCGTCGGCCGACAATCTCGCGCAGTCGCCGTCGATACATCAACTGTAATGCCTCGGATACCGCAGCCAGATAATCGAATGTGAGCATCGACTCGTTACGCTGGAAATAAGATGAGGTTTGTGACTCCATGTCAGCGGTAACGACGTAACTCGACCACGATTTTAACGGACTATAGGCATTATTGAGTGCAGCTGTTTGGCTTGAGGCACATTAATTTGGTCTAGAGTCGTTCCACGGACAGTAACAGATGGCTGTATGTCGCGGTGCAACTAAGGTCGGTTTTGGTTCGCGCGCGCGCGTCGCTTGTCCCCACCGAGCGAGCGCTGATAGATCTGTAAAGTTTGCCGCGGACAGGAATATATCGAGTGGTTGCCTCCGTTCGGCTTTATTTATACATAACATCTGTTTGAAGTTGAATCTACCGGCGCGGACGGGGAGCGCATTACCGGAGATTTATTCCGCGTCTTAATTGTGAATCGATGGGTTAATGAAGATAAAACCCGCGGCTGTGTTGTAAATTAGCTCGCGTGTCGACTCGTGGCTCCGATAAAGGCCTTCTTTATTGCTTTGTTTGTTTTCTCGGGCCGTACTTCAAAGGGTACGGAGATAAACTCGAGTTTTATGCGAATGTATTTATTGGCGAGCTTTTAAAGTTACGCTTTTACTCAGAATCGGACGTCAGGTGGAAATAGGAAGCCGGCGCGAATGACAGGCGAGAGATAAATGGGAGCCGAAGAGAAATTAACGATGCGTCGACGCCCGCCGTAATTAAATAGGCTACTTATAAATCAGCTGTAACCTCGGCCGTCTGTAACAATAGCCGCAAAGTAAGATAAATCGACAGGACAGCTCGGCTCATACAAGTCGATATTGACAAGCGCGGTATTTTCACATTTGGCGACACTTTACAATTGTCTGGCACCACATGTAAAATATTTGTGCATTCTTATTTTCGTCAGCTGGTCGTTTCGAGTTTCTGGCGTATGGCATTTCAGTAGTCTGTGTCAGTTCGGTGGAGTGACGTCGCACAGTTTGGACGAGGCTAACCCCACGCGGTCACACACTCTCGTCTAATGGCCGTGATTCGACAAGTACAAATGGCCTCTGTGACAAATGGCCTGCGGAAGACCCCGTGTCGAATGCTGTGTCGTAAGTTCAAGTTACATACAAGCCAATATAGTACGTATTGCTTTGATTTTATATATTTTAGATTGCAATCAAGATTTACATTAGTTTATAGAACTTAATCAAGCAGATACGAAAATAGATAAATAATTACCATCCATCTTAGTTGACTCAAGTGGTAATTTAAACGATGAGTAAAACAATTCGATCAATTAATGTGATGAATAATTTCGTGCAAGTTCCGAAGGTCCAAAATTGCTTGTAAATACACCTATGTTGGCGATAAATGATAAGTGAATACGGAAAGTGTCCATAGCTTTCTCAGTTCGCCCTTTGATACCGATCAAAGGTCTTATCCAGTGCGGACCCGCGAAAAACACTCTTATAGAGCACATTTAGAGGAAATGTTGAATATTTTTCGAATGGCGATTTCCCTTTTGCTAGTTCATGTAGTGTCAGTTCCGTAGGGGGAGATCTCTTATGAACCGCGTGATTTATGACTGGTATTGCTTCCAATGTTGCTTTGGGTTCGCCAATATCATTTCTAACAGTTTTGACGTACGGTTTAGTGATGACGCAACCGCTACGATATTAGTTTCGGGAATTATTTATAGGTTTTGTCGTAAGTGCGGATGTATTGTTATCTTTTGTGGGTAGTAGTACTGTGTTGCTATTAGGGTAAAATGAATTATTATCTTTTGTTATGCTGTTTGATCTATTGATGTTGAGTTTAGATTAATTTACCATGATGATGCATATAGATGATTTTTATCCTTCAAGAATACTCGCTTTGCTTTAAACTGCATTCAGACCTTAACTGCAGTCTGTGCATTTTTATTTTCTTTGGCTTTATTAAGACAAATGTCTTCCTTAGATAATATATTTATGTTGTTCATTTTCCTGCAACTCCCTAATGAAAAACTATACAAGCAATATACTTACACTCTAATCCGCAAATCGCTTACCTCACCACCCTAACCACAAACCTATAACCATTACACAATTAAACGGCACCACAATAAATAACACGCTAGATGCAGACCATCCATCTTGTAATGAAGAAAAGTGCGCTCCAGCGATGCTTTATCGCCGATCTGTGTAATTAAAACGTTACCCGAAGGAAATGTGAGGTAATAACAATAAATCTAAGGCGCTCGTAACTCCGGAACGGCGTGTAGATGCTGTAATTGCAGCATTTGTGAATGGGTCCCGGATCTCTTGAATATTTGATGGGATTGTGGATCAACGTTGATAGTTGATGGTCATTCAGTCATGGTTCAAGGATTTAGTGTCGTTTATTTCATCTCTTTTCGTTGGTCCTTCATATCTTATTTCTCATCAAGTAATAGCCGTGGGAGAGCAGCGGTGGCCCAGTGGTGGCTGCCCCGACTTACGAGCAGTAAGCCGTGAGTTCGAACCCAGGCAGGCGCATTACTTTGTGTAATTTATTTCATCACCGCTGCTCTCAAAAACGGTGAAGGAAAACATCGTGAGGAAACCGGCATGTCCTAGAACTAAAAATTCGAAGACATCTGACATCTACCAACCCGCACTGGGCCCGCGTGGGGGATTACAGCCCACTCCCTCTCATAGAGAGGAGGCCTGTGTCCAGCAGTGGGAACATTATAGGCTGATGATGATGATGATGAATAGCCTGGAGTCAAAATTGGTCCTCGGTTAACGGTAAAAGGTTTTTATCGTTATAGTGGCTTCCTGAAAAGAGAATACCAAGGTTCAGGGAATCAAATCTGTCCTCTATGTGGTTGACAACCCCTTGTTCTTTGTCCTATGATGAAAACTCTCTTCGAATCATAGGATCTTTAAATAATGTGGTTGAAGTAACGTACTTTTCGGTTGAGAACTGTGGTGGAAACTGGATCTATAGACCTTCTGGTATGAAATATTTGGTACGCCAATCCATAAACGGATATATAAATGTCCCATGTCAGACATGAAAGGTTCCTTCTATAAGGCGAATCGTCGGAAAGCAATGACGTAAACGTCTCTGATAGTGAAAGGATTTGTTTAAATGCTTTAAGACTGCAGGTGTCTGTCAGTATTTGTCATTTAAGGCCTATATTTAGAGTTTTGCAATGGGGTTTGAAACTATTTTGTTTTATAGAAATAAGAGAAAGATAAGCAAAATCAGCCAATTAAACTGCTCTTGAAGTTTGAAGTCTCTCAAGTGCCATAAAAATACAATTCTTAAAAAAATAAAAAGTTTGCTGTCTGCCTTTCCAGTCTTTTAAAATATGATTAATCTGAAATGAGAAATGATGCCTACTTAAAAGAAACTTACGATCCTTTATCATACAAACGATCTGCCAATAAATAAGTATAAAATAAATGCAAAGGTCCATCCATCACTTGAAGGCATTAAGTACAGAAACAAATTTCTCTCAGCTTAGCACAACTTGGAGGAAACATTGTGGTTTATTGTTACATTTTATTCCGACAGCAATAAGAGAGGAGCGTGAGTGTGTTTGTATGGGCTCTGTGCTCAGTGTTGTATCAATTTGTGGTATATGCTCTTGCCTATATTGCTACCACTCCTAAAAGGACACAAGTCTCCTGTCCACTGTGAGAGCCATAATGCGACCCGCGAGCCCATACGAGTTGGTCATAAATAGCTTGTAGATATTAGTCTTTTGAAAGATCATACGAAAAGTCTACCAATAATCAGACATGTGACTTTATTATCGATTTTGTATTGCTTTACATGATTGTTGTTTTCAATCTAGTTGGAGATACCTTTGGGCTAGCGGCTTTATCGTCGTTCACGATTTGTTTCAAATGCCATAATACGACAACACTGGTCACAAACACTCTTATCCTTTAACAAACAACGCTATAGAGGAAAACATTCATCTCAATATTAATATTAGTAAATATTACTCTCTGTAGTAACTGTACAATGTACTTGTACACATGTTACACAATATTGTGCTGTCTGACTAAGGCTAGACTAAGATGTTATTAGCATAACTTTGCATGCGCGCTGTACCCCAGTGCCAAACACAGGTTTTACCTTTGTCCACAGACGTTTGAATATTCAGGAGATGTAATGATTATTAGTTTACATACAAACCTATACTTTCTCGTGTTCATTGAATAGTGGTCTTTGAATTTAGTTTACTGGTGTTTGTTGGTTTTTGTTTGTGTCTTTTCTATAAATGTTTCTTGTATGAGTACTTACAAAACTATGGACTGTAGTCTGCAATAAAGTTTAATCTATATAATAATATTAAGTTGCCCCGCTATTATAATATATAGGTACAATTACAATTAATTTACAAATACAATGTATAGGTACAATTTACTACTAATTTTCTTGAGTCTTGCTTTAGTTTCATTAAAACTAATTTGTTTTTGTTGATTTACGGCTTTAACGCCTTTTCGGTATTTACTTCATGATTATTTATTTATCACTTCAAGTACAATGTACAGTGGCGTACTTAATGCCATAGGCATTTTCTACCAGATTCAACATCATCATTCAGATTTCCAAGATTCAACTTATAACTAAATTTAACTTTAAATCAATAATAAATGAGTAATAATCTTAACAGTAAAGATTAAATTGTAGAATTGCTGAGCTGCTAATGATAATAATAGTGATGATGAACCCCTGGAACAACGCTCACCGATGTGTTAGGCTGCCACTTTTTGGTGTCATGCTCCCCTGGACTGTGGGAGTCTCATCCAATCTGCAATATAATCAAAATATTTTTATTTTCACATGACAACAAAAATTTTCAGTAGAAGAAACCTTTATCAAAATCAGGTGACGTTATCACAAAATAAAATAAGGTACACCCAATATTAGTAATCATTATCATCATCATAGTGTCGGCAATAAATAGCCGTTGCATTTACAACGGGATATAGCGCTAAGATATACGAAGGACACTTTATAATATTGTCTTTATCTTTAAAGATTAGTCGTGGGCGTTGTTTATTGTTATTGTACTGTTTATCTTTTTTTTTATGGAATAGGAATATAAAGATATGTTGCGTCAGTTGGTCGAAGGTTCGATTGGTGTGACGCACTTTTTATGCTACACCTAGGTTAATCTTGATTCGAAAATAACTATCAACATTCGAGTTTCTGACGCGAGATAGTAAGTTTTTCCTTGAGTCATAAGATGGTATGGTTTGCTCATGAAGTAACTACAAGTAAATGTGAGAGAAATAAAAAACCGGCCAAGTGCGAGTCGGACTCGCGCACGAAGGGTTCCGTACCATTATTTACAAAAACGAGCAAAAACATCACTTGTTTTGTATGGGAGCCCCCCTTAAATTTTTATTTTATTCTGTTTTTAGTATTTGTTGTTATAGCATCAAAAGAAATACATAATCTGTAGAAATTTCAACTAGCTAACTATCACGGTTCATGAGATACAGCCTAGTGACAGACGGACGGACGGACAGACGGACAGCGAAGTCTCAGTAATAGGGTCCCGTTTGATCCTTTGGGTACGGAACCCTAATATAATAAAATAATTATTATATTACTCTTAGACCGTGATTCATATGTCTTGTGGTGGCAAGTAACGGTGTTACGTCACCAATCGATCGATCGTCGATCAATGCCCTCGATCGACATCGGTTGATGTTGTTTGATTGATGTGGTAGCATTGGCCGATCGACGGATGCCGGTCGATAAACCATTGATCGACCGCCGATCGATACATACGATCGATCGACATGGGTCGGGGTTGATCGATCGAATGGTGTAGTACAAACTATCGATCGACGTCGACTAATCTATTCTACCATCGATCGATGGCATCGATCGACGATCGATCGATTGGTGTGGTAACACCCTAATACTGCTGAGCTTGAGTTTTTGGGTTCGATTTATGTTACGAAAAGTCTGATTAAGTTTTTACTTTAGTTTTTCGGTCTAAAGACTATTAGACCGTGCTCAATAAAAAATCTTGAGTCTATGCTCAATTTATATTAAATGACACTTAAAGCTGAAATGTGGGTGTACTAAAATTATCACCTCTTCCTTATTTTGAGGGGTGGCCGACATCTGACAACGTGACTATATATTACAAACTTTTATCTAAATAAGCTAAGTTTTATCCTAATTTCCAAATAACCTTAACTTAGTCAGTAACTTATTAATTTACCAGAAATAACAATACTTCACTCATACACACCCACACAAATCTATCATCAAACCCAACAATATCAATATAAAATACTCCCCGATCAAGAAACCTCCTAATTTCGCGTACACCCACGAACAGTGGCCAAACTATTAGTAAATCTATTTGTTGTGCGCGACTGTACGAGCAACGGGGCGCACGGTGGGCTGAAAATCGGCTTTCATAGACTTAGGGATTTCAATTTGCAAGTGCTTGTTTTTATGTCGGATATCGCTTCTATTAGTCATTACTATGTACAAAAATGACACCCGAGTTAATTCTGCCCAAAAACGAAGGAAATATAATTTTTTTACGAAAAATTTGTATGAAGCTAGTATGAAAAATCGAATTATCTCCTAAACGGCATGTTTAACGGTAATATCCTTGGAGGTGGTCATAGTGCTAATTATTCATGATTTTTTGGTTGGCGATCGGACGAAAAATTTAATGCTGTTTTTTTTTTAAAAATCGTCAAAATATTTTTATTTGTTTTTACATGTAAAACGATCCCTTTTAGTGTCCAAGTTAAAAAGTTCGATATGTTATTAACCCAAATATTAAGAACACACGAATCAAGAAAAAAGAAATAAAAAAATTGCTGTTTTTGACACATTTATATTAATTTAAATAAAAAAAGATTATCAAATTATTATTAAAGTAACATATTAAGTTATATTATATACAAAATAATTTAATTTAAGGAATTAATACTACGCATTTGTAAAATAAATAAAAAAAAATAAAAAATATCATTAAATATTACAAAAAAACCCAAACACACTCAAATACAAATTAACAAATATGTACATATATATTTTTTTTACAAATTTTCCTTATCACTGTCGTTGTCAGACTCCAATTCTGAGTCAGCATCCAGATTGGATATATCCAAAAACTCGAACTCAGTTTACTGAAATTGAATTAAGTCGAGAGTTTCAGCAAAAATGCTCTGCCTTTTCTTGGCATCTAACTTAGGCCTTTGTGCACTTAGCAAAGGATCCGAAGAAACAACAAGCATATTTAAAATGTCTTGATTAGAATCCTGCCTACTTCTTTTCCGCGAATGATGTTCACGAAACCTCTTAAAATCTTTGTTTCGAGACTCTGAGGCTTCTTCCGAGAGAGTCCCAATCGGCACAATATTATTTTTCTCGATTATGTCAGCCCCATGGATTAATAACTTATGAACGGTTGACGACATGTAGTACCAGTCGTATAATAATACGTACTTTTCTGCTGTTTTGCGAGCATAATCTCTAAATTTTATTATATCGACCTGCTCTCCAGATGTAATTGCTTGTAAAATTACAGCAAATCTTTTGATGAGGTCTTCATCCAAACCGGTTATAGCTGCGGTTTTATTAGGAAACTCAAAGAATTTTCTTGCAGTATTCCCGTCATTGGTGGTTCCCGAGCCTTGTTTTACTATATTAATCAACAGATTGAGCTCATCTTTGAATTTATTTTGAATTATTTTCTTCCTTGTCTGTAGCATTTCTTTGTGCTCATCACTTCTCGCTGCCCACCGTTTGAAGTCGAGCCTGTATGCAATGTGTAACAGACATTCCATACAATTTATACGGGCGCGTAGGGATGACAAGCCAAACTCATACAGGTCCGAACACACAATTTTTGATGTTACAGCATCTAAGCGGTTCATTTCTGTAGGCTTTGCTAAGCACAGGTAGCACAATGCATTTGATCTAGCTTCAGAAAGGTAAGTGCAGACTTTAGCGTCGATCATCGTCATCATTAGTTGATGAGTCACCTTATTATTATTATTGCACTCTGTGGGGATAAGGGCCTCAATTTCTTCATCAATTTGTTTTTTCAGCTCAAGGACAACTGCTTCACTCTCCTTTACAAAAGTAAACTGAACTGGACGACAATACAAAACTGAGCATGGTTTTGGGTTCGTCCATAAAATGTTGTCTCCATCTATGAGTTTTAGTGGCACCAAGGAGGTCATGAAAATACTCGAGTCATCTTCCTCACCCTCAATTTTCTGCTTGTATCGGCTTTGGTTAGAAGCACCATCAAATCCCCACTTGGATATCAGCTTCAACTGCTTGTTATGCTCTTCGTTAGAAAGGCTTTGAAGGATTCTTGTAACCGTGATATCAAGTAAAGCTTGAAGTGTAATCCTAGCCGATGAATCAGTAACTGTCACTGATTGCTTCGGAGGGTAGCAATCAAGCTTAGTTTGTTGCACTTTATAGTAAGATGGATAAAAATCCTTAGCACCTTCCCGAATGGCAGCCTCACGCAAAAGTTTTAAAACTCACTTTGTGTTGATAATTATCTAGCTCAAACATAGTTGTCTACGTGTGGGTGTACTATAAACCTCTGCCAACTCCTACGAAAATATAGGAGTGATGCTATTTTATGTTATGTGTAGTTAAAAGTCCGTGTTCTTCAACATAAACACCAAAAGGAATCGTTTCATACGTAAAAACAAATAAAAATATTTTGACGATTTTTAAAAAAAAAACAGCATTAAATTTTTCGTCCGATCGCCAACCAAAAAATCATGAATAATTAGCACTATGACCACCTCCAAGGATATTACCGTTAAACATGCCGTTTAGGAGATAATTCGATTTTTCATACTAGCTTCATACAAATTTTTCGTAAAAAAATTATATTTCCTTCGTTTTTGGGCAGAATTAACTCGGGTGTCATTTTTGTACATAGTAATGACTAATAGAAGCGATATCCGACATAAAAACAAGCACTTGCAAATTGAAATCCCTAAGTCTATGAAAGCCGATTTTCAGCCCACTGTGGGGCGGTCTCGTTGCTGTCCGCAAGTGTCCCGCGTTAATTAGTTGTCAACATGTTTTAAACTGTTGCTTTCAGTTTAGTGTATTATGTAGTTTGTATTGACATTATTTTAGTTGGGAAAGTGATTGCTTGTAGAGATAGATGGAGATTTAGTTGTGAGTTTATTAAGGCTATTGTATTATTTTAAGTTTTCTGTGTAACAAAATATTGGAAGAAGAACACAAGTGTAAATAGAGAACTACTTGTATATGTGTCTTGTTTTAAATACTTAGTTTTATTTTTTTAGGGTTCCGTACCCAAAGGGTCAAACGGGATCCTATTACTGAGACTTCGCTGTCCGTCCGTCCGTCCGTCTATCCTTCCGTCCGTCTGTCACCAGGCTATATCTCATGAACCGTGATAGTTAGCCAGTTGACATTTTAACAGCTTACGTATTTCTGTTGCCGCTATAACAACTAATACTATAAACCGAATAAAATAAATATTTAAGGGGGCTCCCATACAAAAAAGTGTTAAAAATTGGTACGGAACCCTTCGTGCGCGAGTCCGACTCGCACTTGGCCGGTTTGTTTTTGTACAGTTAGTAATTAATAAGATCAACAACACAATGGTATATTAAATTTTCATCTTTTTGCACTTACGGTACCTAAATCAATATTATATTATTGGAAAACAAATTGTTATGTTGTATCTTAGATATCACGAACTCATCAAATTATATAGAATCGGGATTTTTCGGCAATCACCTTTTCGCATCCTTTTACAAGATGTTGACTTGTCATCTAGATTAGATACTGCTAATCCTTTGATCTTTTGCCAGCTCTTTGCTTTGTCGTAACAATAAGAGAGGTTTTCGTAGTGCAAGATGTACTATTACAGTTCTTTTGTCTGTATTATGACCAAGGGCCGTACTCCACCCACTCGTTCCGGATACTCTTTACGTCACAATAGTCTCACCCCTTTGCACATACTTTTTAAGCCATTTTTATCTTCACCATCAATTGTAACACCGCGCTAACAAAGATGTCATTCACCTCGCAGATGCCATTTATCCAGGAAAGTACCCACTAAACTAGGTACATAAATTATTTTGTCTGCTCCACCAAGTGTAAGGAACTCCTAGGGAATTTATCACGCGTGTCCCGGTGTAAGGAAAAAGAGGTTGCGGGTTGGGGAAGAAACGGGGAGATGCTACTTTTGGAAACATTCTCGGTACCTTCACCGTGGTGATTTTTACACGATGCTTGAGTTCACCGATATTTTCTTTGTTCTGTGTGTGTGTGAATCAAGGAAAAGCATAAATTTCAAGGGGGCAATCAGATTACTTGCTTTTATCAACCAGTTGGAGACAGACTAGCCAGTTTGTATCTTCAACTAATATTTTCTGGATTTTCAATCATTGCCGCCTAACATAGTGTGGTTTGTTCGTTTATGGTAAGCAAAAAACTATTTTAGCGTTTGTTACAAAAAGTTTCATTTTCAAAACCCAGGAGTCGTAAAAGAAATTGCAAATATTGTCTTCTGTATTTAACAAGTTGACACCTTTGCCAAAAAAGCTTTTTTTTTATTTTATTTTTTAACTTGCACCAACCCTTGTAGGTAAAATAGTAGCGAGTGCCGACAGCCATTTTGTATAAAGCAAGGGGGTGGTTTAAAATATTATGCATCGTAAGGAAATGTATTTTTTGTAGGTACAGGGTGCTTCGTTTATTTAGGCGAGGATGATAAGTCTTATTTATAATGCTGAAGTCAGCTGTAGGTTTATTTGAGAACTGGGGGATTATAATGGCTCAGTTTGGATGAGATTTGGATTATATGGCTTGAAGGGAGGTGACTGTCGAGATAACGAGTACTAATATGAAAGAACAAGACATGCTGCGCCGACCCATACAAAATTGGGAAGAGGGCAGGAGAATGATGATGAGTTTGTATGAGATTTCATATGAATATCGTAAAATTGGTGGATCAAGAGGAAGTTATGAGTGTCTTACCTATTATTAGTATGTCATCCATAGAAATTCTTTTGATCATTCTTCATCATCATCATTTCAGCCGAAATACGTCCACTGCTGGACATAGGCCTTCCCCAAGTTTCACCACATTGACATAACATGGGGGGTTTTGCCGTAATCGCCACGCTTGGCAGGCGGGTTGGCGATCGCAGTACCGATGTCACAAAACCACAGATAACGCGGCTGCCCATTCTCTGGCAAGTCCCTTAGTCGCCTCTTACGACACCCACGGGAAGTATGGGATGGTGCTATTCTTTACGTCCGACACCATACAGAGCATTACCTACAGTTAAATGGATGACCAACAACGGATGAGCAACAATGTAGCCAAAAGATTGTGTATAGAGTGAAGATCACGTACCGCGACATCCAGCGATAGATGATCTCAACAACTTTCACTGAAGACCTAGTGAAGGCCTCAGAAATCCGCTGGATGCAAGAAGCCCAGGACCCATTGACCACTATGTGGCGATGGTTGGGGTAGGTCTATGTCCAGTAGGGGACATCTGTCGGCTAATATGATGACCTACACTACCATCTGTTAGCATCAGAATTACTGACTCCTAAGTCAAAGTTAGGAGCCGGAGTATTTTTTTTGCCTTAGACTTCATGGATATCCATGAAGTCTAAGGCAAAAAAATTACTCCGACTTACTAAGTGGCTTTTGATGAAATAACCAATTTATTTATTTATGTTATCATCACTAAAAGTAACTCATGTTCCTCGTATATTTTCGCGTATACACGTTGGCATTAATACGGGCAGACTATGACAAGTATCGCGAGTACGGGCAGGTCATAAATCCGGCAGAACGCATAAATATCGTGGGACGGCGCCGAATCACTTTGAACGAGATAAGGTGAAGCCAGTCGTGTTCCGTTTTGTTAGAGGTTTATGTTATGATGGGGAGGAGTAGTGAAATCTGTTTTTTTTTATTGAGTTGGTACTACACTCATCCATCTTCTATGCTCGTTTACATGTATACAATAAATTAAATTTAAATGTCTGTTTGTAATTCCAAAATAACGTCTTTTTAATTAGTATATAATTATGAAAGGATATACGGTACTTATAACAAAAATATGTCTTTTTTTTAATTTGTTCTGCCTGTTTGTTTGTTCAGGCTTAATCTTCGAAACGGCAGGACCGTTTTTCACGGGCCTACTAGAAAAGGGATAAGGTTCGATACAAAAGTAATTAAAACCCTGGAATTGTTATCAAAATACATTCAAATCGTCAAGGTCGCTAGCAACAGTTAGTCATGTATGTATGTTATTGAGGTTGATGTTTAATCTATACTTCTATACTAATAATAAAAAGCTGAAGAGTTTGTTTGTTTGCTTGTTTGTTTGTTTGTTTGCTTGAACGCGCTAATCTCAGGAACTACTGATCCGATTTAAAAAAATCTTTCGGTGTTAGATAGCCCATTTATCGAGGAAGGCTATATATTGTCACGCTACGACAAGTAGGAGCGGAGCAGCAATGAAAAATGTTGCGAAAACGGAGAAAATGTGACGCAGACGAAGTTGCGCGGGACAGCTAGTTAATAATAAATGCAAGTAACATTTAATACTTATTATCAATTCTGAGTAATAGAAAAGTATGGAAAAACAAGACGTGTTGCGTCGACCCCGAATTAATTGAGATAAGAGCAAAATAATGATGATGATGATGCCATCAATCTTGAATGACAGTGTTAGAGATTAAATATTTATTTTAAAATAATGTTGATCTAGTAATAAAATCTAATATTAATAAGCACGGTAATAAGTAGGATAATATTTATTAAACTATTTTTCCATATGACTATTATGAATGACAGTGATTAAGCTTATTTTTTATTTAAATAAACTGTAGCAGTAAATAAACAAAAAAAAAATTTGAACATGGTAATAAATAGCAAGATACAAGACATTAATATTAGAGAACACGTTCAAATTACATTACGAGTGTATAATACATAATAATATTTCAGCAAAACAGAAGGAATTAATCTGAAAATCTGAAATGACAACAATATTTTTCAACTCAAATACGTCATCACCACGTTTTAACATTTTGAATATAAGACCGTAAATTTTCAGTAACAAGTCGCCGTTTCGCGTACCATGCAGCACATATCTCAAAGTTATTTCCCTTGGATGAAATATGTGGCAATTTCTTTGAATAATACATGGGCCATATTTCAGGCGTAGCGCTACGAGCGTAGGCCGTAGCTTCGTAGCGCTACGAAACGATATATTGTACTAGGAAGTGTCAGTGATGTTTCGACTTTGTTTTATCTTGTTGTTGCGTTGATTGGTTGGGTTACGGATTTATCCGGAATTTTCCTTGTTTTGTTAGATGAAACATATGCAAATAAATGTGATATAGAGAACATAACATTTCACCACACTACAATACATTTAAATGCATTACTTACCATAGACAACGATACATAGCAATTATAACAAACAACATCGGATCCAACTGATTGGTGTCGGTAAAACTTTGACGTATAAAACTTAGTGATTATGTAATTTTGCTGAATTTAGCCTCACTGAGATAATTAGGATAACAGTTTTGCTGTATCTGCTAGCCTGTCTGCAGTACCTTAAATCTCTTTGATGATGGATCCCAGTATTCCCCGCCCATATTTAAATACTTAACATCTATACACCCACAGCTATGTTGAGTACACGTAGTATGTAATGATAAATATCTCCAATAAACTACACAGCCGCAGGTTGGGTAACGTTAGACCAGAAACCTACCGCAAGATAAATAGTTACCAACGTGTTAGCTAATGAGCACTTTATCAAGTTTTGAAACGAATATACCTGGCTTAAATTTCAGAGACAAGAGTCGATGGCAATCGTAGTAATTAAAAACATATTATTGAATTGTTGATTTACAAAGTTTTATTATACTTAACTTTCTGTTTTTGCCAAAGTTCTATGATTCGAGTATCAAGGCAAACTACTAATAATCTCTCACTGAAAAGGCAAGCACTTTTAAGGTTATTCATGCTTAAAAGACTTGACAATAAAATGAAAGAATCAGTCTGATACCAGCTTCATAATTACCAGAAAAACCATCAACAATCTAAATTTCACACATTTTATATCAAAATGTCATTAATCCCTACAAACTAGCGTGCCAACTTACCACCTGCCAGTTTTTGCCAGCAAAGATGGCAGCCACCAATTTATCACGTCCCGTCTTTGAGACGTATAATATATTGGAACATTAGAACATAATGAACGACTCATTCGATCGTTTGTCATGTTTTTCTTACTCCTAAAAATACCATCTATAACACCCTTATTTTATTTCTCTTAGGGTCCAATTTCCTTTAACTTCTTGCATGAGTAATAAGGTCTTTCACACTTGTATCAATTCTGTGACGCGTGTTCTTCCATTTAGTGACTTTGGAGAAGTTTTTCAACAATCGCAGATTTAGTGTGAAAGGGCACAGAATGGGGACTCAATTGTCATTCGCCTTTATGTTGAGTGATAAATGGTCGGTTTGCTTGAGGTTCAGTTTGAACCATCTGGAATTAAGATTTTGCACCTGTGAAGGATAAAAACATGCATTTTATTTATGTAGTAAGTACATTATCTTATGGACAAAGTATCTGAGGTTTTATTGTATATTATGTATCTGCCTAAAAAGATCAAGTATATTGACTATTGTAAATATGAAAGTCCATCTAAACATCATTCAATCAAGCTTACTGAAAAGAAAACAGAACAACGAAAAATAAGAGAGTAATGTCACACCAGCGCACACGGCATAATCAAAAACATAACCGCATCACTGCCAAAAAACGGCTCACCTCAAACAAATCATCACCTCGCTGTCATTTCACTTCACCCCGCTCCACCCCTCTTCCCCCCTTGGTCCCGTGAGTACCACTCTTAAAACTCGTAAAAGGCGCGCCATAAGTTTGAATTATCGTCGCACTGAGCCCGCGTAATGAATATGGTCGACTGTATATTTCAATTTGGGCGGCAACTGTGAGCAATGTGTTACGTTTTTACGAGCTCACGCTTTTTGGGCAGTCGCCTTTTTGAAAATTTTAGAAGGGGTGCTATGTGTATGTTTAATTAAGGTGCTAATTATGTATTCATTGCTCTGTTTTGAGCTGGGGGTTTTGATGTGTCACTGTATGAGTAGGAGCCGTGCTTCGGCTGGTGAAAAAATTATTTTGATCTGGTTGATATCCAAGTAACGAAGGATCAAAGTTATATTCCTCAGTGAAATACTTATTTAAAGCTCATTTTGTCACGTTAAATAGATATTGTAAAAGATCCGTGGTTGATTTCACCTCTTAAAGTTTGACCATAACTCAATCATTTTTGCAGCATTTTGCAGTAAAGCAGCAATATTGAACTTACCATTTCGTTAACGTAATATTTCAGAAACACCTAAACATGCAGGAAAGCAAATATTTCTATATCCATGAATATGTTTTTTTCTATATCCATCATCATCATCATTCATCATTTCAGCCCAAAAGACGTCCACTGCTGGACATAGGCCTCCCCCAAGTGTCGCCACATTGACAATTTGGAGGGTTTTGCCACTATCGCCACGCTTGGCAGGCGGGATGTCGATTGCAGTACGGTTGTTACAAAAAGCACAGAGAACGCTGCTGCCCATTCTCTGGAAAATCCCTTAGTCGCCTCTTACGACACCCACGGGAAGATATGGGATGGTGCTATTCTTTACGTCCGACACCATACAGAGCCATTTCTATATCCAACTACTTCTAAATCACCAACTTATACGCTGCCATATTTAGTCCCCAAATTGGATACCCCTAAAAGACCTGGCCAGGATATTTTCCATCACTGACTCCACACAAATTTTCACTCTAAAAAACTCTATTATCCGCTTCTATAGCGACATTATATCATACTAAGCCATACATTGCGAGAAAGGCTAATTTAGCGGGACCATTTAGCCTCGAAGCGAGGTTGGAATTGTGATATACAGGGTGTTTCATTACGCTCGTACGCGCCGTAACCGAGTAATAATTCAAAATTATAGCCCGCTTTACGACTTTGGCCGACGTCAGACGATGGTACACCAGTTTTAAATCGTGTTCCACTGCGGATGTTTAAGTGAAATGTCCGAAAGTGGGGGAGGGGGAACTGTCTTACGGTTATTAGGTTGGTGATAAAATCTTGCAGGTTTTTCTAGGGGAGACTGAATTTAAACAGCAGTTTCGTGAATTGTATGCTTTATTTTATGTTGTGACTCATCATAGTTCATGGCTGAAGTTCAAGACTGTAATAGGTCAGAAAATGTAAATGAAATAAACAACACTCCTTGCAATCAAGCAAAACTCCTTGCAATCAAGCTGTTACTAAAATTGACACCCCTAGGTCCACAGCTCCCCTAATGTTCAGCACTAAGCACTGAAGATATATGAGGTAATATGTAGCCATAAATCGCTACAAATATTATAATTTTTATTTATGACCCATTGTGTAATAAATCCAAAAAAATAAACACCACAATAAATCAAGGTGAGCGTGCTAATCGTTGAACCTCGAATTCTCAGTTAATGCGAAATCATTTATAATACTTTTATCCCGACAATTCTATTGTTAATAACAATTTCGAGTAATAAATTCTACCTCCGGCGTATCGGATCCCCCGGAATCACATAACAAAGAGAAGCACTAGATCATCGATATACAAAAAAACCGTACACACCACGACACCGCTTATTTATTTATGAGTTCAATTCAGACTCAAAACCCTCTTCTACAAGCATAATATTGAGCGATCGATATCAGCTCATTTCGGGCACCACACCGAGTTGACACAAAGGGACGCGTCAGAAAAAACCGCTCCAAGTGTCATCTTTCTTGTGACAGACGACAGCTGCGGGGAGCACGACAATACGAGCGATATCGATTCATCACATCGACGACAATGCCGCTCATTGGGGTGTCTACCCTACACAACGCACCACAGCCTAACTAAACTCCCTACATTCGCATTGACTCACTGATTTCCGTAGCATGTGTTGACGGTGCCTTTTTGTACTCTGTGTATCTATCTCGGGGTGGAGGTGACAGTAATCGTTGGTAGTGTGAAACGGATAGACAGCCGTGGTAAATCGACAATGGTAGTGATTTAAAAGGGAAATAAATAGGGTAAAAGCCGTGAAGATGGTTATAACAAACATACATTTCATGGTCGGGGATTTGCTTGCGTTAGTTGTAGTTAATTTGTTATGGGTGTCGGATATATTGAAAGGTATTTGTTTATATACTGGATTGTGAAGTATAATGTATTGTGTAATAGATATGTACTTACCCTACACAAATATAGGACAAGGTATTGACGTTGCATTTCAAAAAAGTTTTTGAGATTTTTCTTCTCCTGTTCATCATCATCATCATTTTAGCCCTTTTAACGTCCACTGCTGGACATAGGCCTCCCCCAAGAGTCGCCACATTGACATAACATGGGGGGTTTTGCGATAATCGCCACGCTTGGCAGGTGGGTTGGCGATCGCAGTACGGTTGTTACAAAAGCACAGAGAACGCTGCTGCCCATTCTCTGGCAAGTCCCTTAGTCGTCTCTTACGACACCCACGGGAAGATATGGGATACTTCTCCTGTTAAATCAAGGGATCTCGAGGTTATTTTTCTAAGAATAAATAAACGTTGTTCACGGTTTGGGTTTGTTGCATCTAATATATTTCCTTCTTTTATTTCTTTTCCATACATGATTTTTCAAATTTAATGGCATTTAACAAAGTCGGGCTAATTAATTGTAAACCAAATTGACAACCAATTAAATATTCCATTTTTGTAAATTACAACTGTCAATTTTTGTATTTTTTATGAAATAGTTATATCACTACAAAGTGACGTAAGGTTAAAAAAAATTGCTTAAATAATTTCCCTGTATCAGTAATTTAATTACCTTATTTTGGGCAAGAATTAACTCCGCCTTAATCATCCCTAGCTTTCCGCAACTTTTAAGTTTTTCGACCTAGCACAGCGACATTTCAAAACAATACTAAAACTTTAACCAGCGCTATCATTCATAATTTCACGGATGATGGAATAAAAAAGTTTAAATCTATTGAAGCATGATGAGCAATAATGGGAAATTTAAAACCCATGGGAACAACCTGTCCATCTGGATTATTAGAGAAGGGATGATAATATACTTTTATAATAGATGTTCAGTGAATATTATTTGACATAGCATGGTCATAGCCATTACTGTCTATAATTTATAGCAATAAAATAAAAGTCTTCAGGTAGAATAACACCATGTAGATAACATTTTTAAAGCTCATTTTTACTAGCAGTAGGCATCACTTAAAATAAAGCGTAATTTTGGATTTTCTACAATCATCCATTCAGTGTCGCTTAGTTTTACTAAAAATAAGTTTAAGTACTGTGGAGGTCAGATAGGCAGTCATTTCATATAAAATACTGGTACTTAGCTGCATCTGGTTAGACTGGAAGCAGACTTCAAGATAGTTTGGGAAAAGGCTAGGCAGATGATGGAATTATTGAGTGTTTTACTGACGTATGGACAAAACATGCCTAATAAGTATACCGACTCGTGTTCATGATCGTATATCTTTCATATTTAACCAAAATTTTTTAAATAAAAATTATGACATGGGTGGCATCAAAACTACATGCAATTCTACCTCACTTTCTAAAGCAAACAATAACTCACACGGATACCAACAAAAAAAAAACAACCAACACTTATCAAGCCAACTGTCATGGCGTTAATAAATTATTCCAAACGACATTGTTCAGAGTAAATCGCGCCACAACAGTCAACCTCACACCGCGCACCGCCTGTCATTCGCGTCAACAATGCCAACGTGTCCCGTCATCGTCACTGTCCCTTTGTCGTCCACAATCGTGACGGACAAACAGAATGTACCGTCCAAGCTTCCTGCGCTTTCAAAACGGCGGAATTGTGTAAACACCACTATATTGTAAGTGCATTTTTCTGTCACTATTTTAGCGAAAGCGCCACAACGTTAAAATTGCAAAATCCACTTTATGTTACTATGATAAGGTTAATTTTTCATTGTTGGGCTTTGGAACTGTGGTTGTTTTTCAATGAACAGTAGAAATGTGTGCGGGTAATGGATTGGCCGATTGTCGGCCGTCGGTCGAGTGGCGGTGGGTGGTCATTTCACGTCGGCAGCTTTACATCATCGTTTGAAAAGAACACAAAGGGCGAATATTAAATGAACGCTCGTAATGTAAGTACGTCGTTTTTATTATAACGTGCAATGTGAGGTTTGAGTATTTAGATGATTGAGGACGGATACTTGATTTTAAGTTCGAAGAAGTGTTTTAAAAATGATGATCCTTACTCCTTTTCATTTAAAACATCATAATAATTAAACAAGTCGAGATTTATGTATCAAAATTTTAAACTTGTATAAAATAAAGTTTCATCTGTACCTTTTAGTATCCGTTAACCTGTATAAATTACAGCACAAAAATAACTAATAAACAAACAAGTAAATTCAAAGAAATACTATAAACCGAATATAAAAGCGGATATCTGTATCATGTCGCAATACACAACAATAAAATCTAACTGCTGACGGTTTGAATAAAACCTGTTATTAAAGTAACGAGCCAAGGAGCCACATAAAATTTATATATAATACACTTTAAATACACATTAAAGTGTCAGCATTACTCCATATTCACCGCATTTACGTGTAATATCACCAATTAAGGGGCTGAGTTATAGTCGCTTGCGTCATTACCGCGCTGCCGACTGTCACGGTAGTAAAAAATAAAATATTCTTATCATTACCAGTCAGCGCCTTAAGTCAGTGTTTGAACATTAATGTGTGACAAATAAAAATGTTGGCACCGACTTGAAGGTTTTTGTGACAGTTGGACTTTTCTATGTCAGTTTTAATGTTAGAGGTGCGACAAGTTTTTTTTTATGTCAAGTACTAAGTTTGGTGTGTGTAAATGTTACCTGCTACTCCAAAATCAATCAAAGTGATAACAGCTTCATGTCTAAAACGTTGGTTCACGATCGAGATACCATAAGTTTAAAATACTACACGCTGAATTATCGCGAATTCATTCTAACACGCCACTTACTGGCAGGGGGTTAAAATAATACACCACACATCACTGGAAGATATCGTTTACAAAAAATAAACTACCCAAACAACCTAAAAACGTGAAAAAAAAAACGGCAATAAAAACAAAAGTTATTTATGTTTCGTAAAACATTTATCAAGACAAAAAGGTGTACATTACACTAATATCCCAATATGCTGATACACCACGGACGCGACAATTTTTATGTGTGGAGATTAACAAAAAAATATGGCGGCCGCTACCCAGCTGTCACGGCGCTATCTGCCGTCGTAATTCAATGTTTATTTTTTTTATTTGACTTTTTTTTAAATGTATTCTAACAAGAAGCGCCGACTTTATCTTTTATGAGTGGTAAATTGAGGTGTTAAATGTCATAGTAACGGTTTGAAATGGTTCTTTTAGATGTTATGTAAGAAACTGTGATAAAATAGACTTCTGTACTTAGTTGCTCTGTCGTTTCGTTGACATTTTATGTTCTCACAAAAAGCCCTGTTGGCAGGTTTTAACGTAAGCATTATTTTTAAAGTTCCCTATTTCTTTTAAGTGCATGCGGTTTCTGTCTTAAATAAGCTCAACGCTTCTTTTTTTCTTACGGCTTCAGAAATTAAGCACGAGGTGATAAGCACCGTTTCCGTGTAAACTGATAAAATCATAACTTGCTATGTCACTCGCCTAGTTTTTTGGTATTACACGCAATACTACTAAATATTTTTTAGTTTTAAAGCATGGAATGATTAAGGCCAATTTATGTAGTACCTGCCTACCAATAACAAATAAACAAAAGATTAAAACAACTTCAAGACATAAACAATTTGTAGCACAACGCTATATGTACCAATCTTACTCATAAATCAGTTGAAGGATAACCAACGAGTATTTTCCTCATTTTTACCAACATGTTTAACTCAACACATAAACAATAATACATCAAACTTAATACTAAAAATAAACCAATATTTTAGCCTTACCACTAATCTTCAAGCCATTTATCTAATCCCTACAAACGCGGCATCAATAAATTATAGCTAAGTGAAACATAAACGATAATGTCAATTGTGTAAACATTCGTCCCCTTTACATTTGTACAAACACTGACCTACTGGTTGTATTAGGGCCAACTAAGTGTAATAAATCCAATGTTACTTCATGACAACCGCTATACTATTTTCAACTCTATTTCCGAAGCACTAAAGTTCCAAGTCACTTGTAGTACGATTGTCGCTTAGATAATTTTTCCTGGTGACGCTTGGTAGAAACAAGTCCATCCATCATCAGTAAGTGATCGATGAGGGCTGCCCAAATATTTGAATTATTTGATACGAGAGTACAGGAGCGACTACAGTCACTTGCCACTGTGTTAGAATTATATTTTTATTTATTATATCGATATTTTTCTGAGTTATTTTTTACCGTTGGAGTTTTTCGGTGTGTTTGGAATGTAGAATATTGGTCGTTTAGTTTATTGAATATGTTTTGAGGATAAATTGGTTTCTTGAGTTACTTTTCTTCATTGGTTGTGAGTATCATAATTATTTAAATTGACTTCTATATTACATATTTCTAAACTATCTGGCCCATTCACTAAGGCGAAAATCTGACCGAAAGCAGATTTTTGTCGCAGTGGTTAGAATTTGATAGACTAATTGTATTATGCCATGCTATAAATTTAGAAAGCGTCATGGTGAACTTTTCAACACATACCTACATGCATTAGTTAAAAACATTTTTGTGTCACATAATGATATTTTTTTCAAGAAACTGTACGTTGAAATCTGCTTTGTGACAATTACATTGCAAATAACCAAAAAATCTTGAAAACATTCAAAAATGTCTTTGAAAATAGAACAGATATTAGCATTGCCATTTATTTCTTCCCATATTTCATGCAAGCATATAAAATAAGCAATTCTACACAAAGAGTACCTAGGTAATAGTGTTATGTAAATATTATTTACTACACATTATAATACCATGTCCAATGGTACAATGTTTTCACTAGAATTTAATACCAGAACCACTTTCCATGCAAATTATATTCGCATAAATTATTTTAATGATACATGTGGTAATAAGAAAATAAAGCCAATATAAACTTGTTTTTACATAAATAAGAAAATTGTTGCCACACGTGTAAGTAGGTACTTGAACTGAGACTTTTTTTAAATAATAATCGATTTTGTCATGGCAACATATTTGGATATCAAAAACTAATAATAATTAAATTCTACTGTGAAGACTAACAAGCACATCGATAGTAATCCCATTATGTCAGCCTCTCAAAATGGATGTAGGAATGGGTCCCGTGGTACTAAGGAGCTACTCCTCATCGACATGGCCATTAGCCAACAGGTTCGTCGATCCCGCAAGGATCTGTCGACATGTTGGATAGATTACAAGAAGGCCTACGACTCTGTGCCACATACATGGCTCATGAGGGTGCTGGAGTTGTACAAGATTAATGCAACTCTACGCGCCTTCCTTGAGTCGTGTATGAAGCAATGGAGGACGGTCCTTCGATATCCAGGATGTCGACAGATCCAGGGGAACGATGAGCCTGTATGGATTCAACGGGGAATATTTCAGGGCGACAGCCTGAGTCCTCTTTGGTTCTGTCTAGCCCTGAATCCTCTAGGCACATTGCTGGAAGATTCAGGTCTAGGCTACCGGTTGAGGAGAGGTGGTCAGGTCATATCTCACCTTCTCTACATGGATGATCTGAAACTCTTTGCCCCCAGCAAATTGCAACTGATGGAGCTACTGAAAGTAACTGAAAATTTTAGTAGTGCCATCAGGATGGAATTTGGTGTGGACAAATGTGCAGTCATGTATGTAAAGCGAGGGGAGATTATGGAATCCGAGGGACTTCAGCTCTCTGATTCCATACACCTAAGATCTCTTTCCTCATCCGAAAACTATAAGTATTTGGGTATGTCGGAAGCGTTAGGTATTAACGTAGCTGACATGAAGCAATCGTTGAGGGAGCGCTTCTTTGGTCGCCTGAAGAAGGTACTAAATAGCCTTCTTTCAGGCGGGAACAAGGTGCGCGCCTTCAACGGTTGGGTCATGCCGGTTTTAATGTACTCTTTCGGCATACTCAAATGGACTCAGACCGAACTGGACGCCCTGGATAGGAGAGTTCGTACACGGCTGACCGCAAACCGGATGCATCACCCACGATCATCGGTGATGAGACTGTACATTCCGCGGAAGTGCGGGGGTCGAGGCTTCTTAAACGCGAAGACCCTCCACAACCGCGAGGTGTGCAGCCTCAGAGAATATTTTTTAAAAACAGAGGTGGGTATGCACCGAGATGTGATCGCAGTGGACAAGGTACTCACCCCGCTGTCCATGGCTAAAGAGAACTGGCGCAAACCTGTCGTACTTACTACCGATGACCGCTAGAAAGTATGGCAAGGTAAGGTGCTTCACGGTCGTTTCTACCAGGCTCTTCATAGGCCCGATGTAGATTTTCTAGCATCCGTGTCCTGGCTACGATTCAGCGACCTCTTTGGGGAAACTGAGGGTTTTGTCTGTGCGATTATGGACGAAGTTATGCTGACGAACAACTACCGGAAACATATTATGAAGGACGGGACGGTGGACGTGTGTCGGGCATGCCACCGTCCGGGTGAGTCCATCAGACATATTATTTCTGGTTGTTCTCGTCTGGCTAATGGCGAGTACTTGCACAGGCACAACCAAGTAGCCAGGATTATTCACCAGCAACTTGCCTTGAAATATGAACTTGTGGAATCTGAGGTACCGTACTACAAGTATGTGCCCGACCCAGTTCTCGAGAAAGACCATGTCACGTTGTACTGGGATCGGCCTATCATTACTGACAGGACTATTGTCGCCAATAAGCCTGACATAGTGGTGATAGACCGATCAGCGCGCTGCGTAATGATAGTCGATGTTACCATCCCGCATGACGAGAACCTCGTGAAGGCTGAGAAAGAGAAACAAATAAAATATCTCGACTTAGCACACGAGGTTGTCAGCATGTGGAATGTGAACTCGGCTATCATTGTGCCGATTGTCGTTACGGCCAATGGCCTAATGGCTAAAAGCCTCGATGAACATCTATCGAAGCTCTCACTTGGCAGTTGGATCAAGAGCCAGATTCAGAAGGCAGTACTCCTCGATACGGCCCACATTGTGAGGAGGTTCCTGTCTCTGCAGTCCTAACCACCGGTAGCTTGGACCCTGCTCCCGATACCGGCGGAAACCTGTTTTTTATATTTTTTTACCTTTTTTGTTTTATAAGAAATATTTAAAAATATAGTAAATAAGATGTAAAATGAATAAAGGAGATTAAATTCTACTAAATCATTATCAATGTTCACAAATAATTCTGCTGTACTTGTCAAAATAATGTTAGACTGAACGCTTTTCATTTGCAAGTGATTTAATAAGTTTTTACTTTATCGTTGACCATCTATTCATCATTTCAGCCCAAAAGACGTCCACTGCTGGACATAGGTCTCCCCCAAGTAACATTGACATTTTGGGGGGTTTTGCCATAATCGCCACGCTTGGCAGGCGGGTTGGCGATCGCAGTACGGTTGTTACAAAGGCACAGAGAACGCTGCTGCCCATCCTCTAGCAAGTCCCTTAGTCGCCTCTTACGACACCCACGGGAAGATATGGAATGGTGCTATTCTTTACGTCCGACACCATACAGAGCCTCAGACCATCTATTGCCAGAGACAAATTACCGCGACTTGCTGGCGATAACTACTTACTAATTTCATGTTATTTAGCTGCAATTTACCTTACAAAATTATGTGTCTGAGAAATTAATGTACCAGTGTTCTTTTACGAGCTTTCGTAGTACGTGGTCGTCTCAAACAAGTATTCACACATCCATAAAACTACTGCCAAACTCGTCTGCAAACACAACTCTCAACGCTAACATTCCATACAAAAGGAAAGGGCGTAAAACTAAATAACCCGTCAAAGCCCACGCACCGGACCCGGTCAATTTATATCAGCGATCATAACAAATGATTTGCTTCGTAAATTCTAACGTGCCTTTAATTCCCTCGTATATCTCTCCCTCAAGATATAATTCACAATGTTTGATTAATCGTATGTTGTAATATAAGTTATATTGTTGGAGTTTGTGATCGGTGGGAGCAGGAAGATAAATACGATATTGTATAGGTTAGGAGGTGAGTTATAATTGCACGCGGAAATGCGATTCGCAACATAAGTTTACAATACTGTAGAAGAAGAAGAATGATAAAATTACAGCATAGATGAAACCAAAACGGTAAGAATAACTACTTTATTTAACTCATTTAGCTTTGCCGCTGTAAGTCGTTGGATCTGATTTCTATACAAACATCAAAAACCGTGTAGAGCATTTCGTGTAGAACATTCTGGAAGTCTATTAGGAAATATATAGGATAAATCCTGTGTGTGTGGACTCATATTTCAGAAGGCAGATTTTGTTAGAATCCCGATTGTATTTTTTTTGTCACATTGATTTTGATTTGGACATAATTATGTACTTGCGTTTTTTGACAAAGCAAATAAATTCTGTCTCGTGCGACTCGCATTCAGCGGATCCCCGCAACCTTCACCAGTTCATCGGTCCACCTAGTGGAAGGATTCGCACGAGACCAGTCAAAGTTGCGACATTTGGGAGAGGCCTATGTCCAGCAGTCGACGTCTGTTGGCTGAAATGATGATGATGTGGAAATATCTGATACATTAGGTATTATACAGTGACGTTTTAGAAGTGCTTTTAGCGAAGAAAATATTGGCTGCACATTCTGGACTCAGAGGTTTTCAGTTATAATAAGAAAGTAATAATTACGCAACCAGTAAGTAAACTGCATATGAGAACATAGTGCCTAGGTACTCTTTTAACCAAATCCATCGACACACGTGGATTTACATTTATCATTAAAAATCATATTTCAATGTCGTTCGCAACGTCGCCGTCTAATCGCCCACCTGTCAAGTTTGCAAACATAGGATCGTAAGCAAACAAGCTTCGCCCATGTTTGTAGTACATACAAACATATATTTAGTTACCTATCAATTTATTACCTTATTATTGGAAGTAGTTTTGGTAGTAGGTTGATAGATTATTATCTACTAAAAGTTTTTTTTGGAATATCTGTTTGTAGTTTTATTTTTCTTCAAAATTCTCTGCCCAATTTTTGGGTGTGGTTAAGGAAAAGCCTATAGTATTAGACTTGTGTTTCCGCATAAAAAGTATAACTGACCTGTTCGAATGAACTGGGAGTAGAAATTCTAAGATTTCAGTAATGTTTAAGTGTTCCTAGAGTTTCCGAAAATGGGCCTAAAATGATTGATGATTAGGTGTGGCAGTTATTAGGATCACGCTTTGTCGTTTTTCAAAGAATTCTAGTGACCTTAATCGATATAAATATTCATTGTTATTTAAATCGATTAAGGTCAATGAAAATTCTGCTGAAATTGATAAGGGTGCCTTTTGTAGTAGCCGACAAAGTGGTTTTTCTAAGTAGTAAAGAATATTTATTTTAATAAATGTAGACTTGATAAACAATCTTGCTCAGGAAAGTGCTTTTGGGTCAAATTATTTGTATGGTCCAGCTTGAATGTTTAAATGCAAAGGAAATTTTCTGTATTTCTTTTCTACTTTACTAAATTATTATTATTATTTTCGGATTCGCATATACATAGTGGAGTTCAAAGTTCGTGAGTTTCAGAACTATTTTTTTCGTTAGCCTATAGAGTGTCCCACATCTGGGCAAAGCCCTCCCTTTTCTTCTTCCAAACCTCTCTATCCTGTGCATTATCTAGCTATGTTTCAGAGCTTAGCAAAAAAATCTTTGTAAGCACTTTTATTTCTACCATCAATCAACAGGAAAATATTTCAATCAAAACTCTATGAACTCGATATTTTTTTTTTCGTACTAAAACAAGTATTAAATCATTTTCCTAAAAATCTTCTTAAATGTCTGTCAGCCTGTAATATTTCATTTACAAAATACATTTTCTGATATCTAAAAACAATTTGTTCTATTAACACAGAAATTAAAGTGATCAATTTTGAACGATACACAATTCACTTTTAGAGTTCCCCTCCTGGTACACAGAGCAAAAGAAACAGTATTTCAGTAGTAGTAACTACTACTAAGTAACCTAATAAATGGATGTTTGTGTTTCCTTGTATGTTTACCGCGGATTAAGGAAGCAGTTTTGCTAAATAATTATATTATCATGTTTGTTTTCAAAATCCATTTAAAAAAGAATTTCGGTTTTTACTACCGTTTAAGCAGTTGACATGTAAATACAAAGATTTGAATCATTAGATTCGTCCCTTCCCGTTACAAATGATCAAATTGCTGTGTCGTTGAAGATGACTTTTTTATGTGTAGTACGAGTATTCTCTCGTTCACTCATGCTGAAAATCACTATATGACGATCCATACGGAATTTGTGAGCATCTTAGTGTAACCTCTTTTCCGCGTGACCTAAGTACGACTATGACTACTGAGTAAGTACATTCAAAGTTGAAAGCTTAGAATTTCCAAGATCCAACTGTCATCTGTGTCTGTCTGCTTTGCAAGCTTTTCAGGCTGACACACATAAACCTACTGCCATTCCCCAGTCTGTAGCGCACCCGTCGTGTGGTGACGATGAATGATGAGCGTGCCGCAGTGATTAACGACGCGCCATCCATCATCGCGCCCTGTAGGTGCCGCCACTACCTCTACCCCCGGAGCCCGTCGGCGCCTCACCGTACTATGGCACGACTCGTATGATTGACGCGTTTAATATGTTGCTGATGTTGGTTAGGATTTTGAGGTGACGTGTTAATTGAAATGTAGATGTATTGATTGGTCATGCATATGGTGTGCTGTCAGTAGTGTCAAATGAACGACAGTTCAGTGGTTTATTCTGACTGTTACGTACATGTAACAGTCAGAATAACATTCTATCGCAGGTAATGTCGCGACTTGTGTCGTGATTTTCGTCAAGTGACACCAAAGTGCGTCATTTGTATCCTTCCTTCGAGTGGCTATCGTGATGTCGTAATTGGCGTCGCGGTTCCTCTTTCATTGTTTTCTCGGAAACGCTGCACTTGTATGTGAAACTCGAGGATAAGCGATAAAATACTTATGAGTCACAAAGAAAATTCTCTGTAGCATCCCGGAGCCTGGATTTATTGATGGCATTATGCTTACCCAGATGGGTCACTTTCACCTTGGACTTAAACATAACGTGCGAAATGTGTGCGTTTACTCAGACACTTCTCTACCTAACCCTTGAGCGATTAGAGGCGAGAATACTACGTTCTGATCCATTCTATAATACCATTTTCCATTGCTTCCATCTAACAAAGTACTCCAGTACCCTTTCCATCTCAATTGGTTCCGTATCTGCAGCCAATCAAACGTCGGGAGACGTCTGGAGTCATGATGAATTTGCTCCGAGGTCGTTAATCATAGATGCTACACCATCAATACAGTTGGAGGGAGGTAGGTAGGGATGTGTTTGAAATGTGTCGTGAAATAGAGTACTGTTGTTAAGTCACCGATATTTTTAGTAGTGATTGTTAGAGCATAAGATGTATAAAGAAAGAAGAGACTTTGCTTCTAGTACTCTTCATTCTTCATACAAAGAGTTAGGCAAAAAGGAGGACTGTGATGTAGCGTCAAAATGCTTAAAAAATTATTCATACTTCCATATCATCAATGCAAATGGAAAGGTAGTGCGTCTGTTATCTTTTTACGCCTGAACGGGCATGAATTTCAATGTTTGGCACACAGGTGGACATTATCTGGGTTACCTAACACTTAACAACAACAAAAAACATCAATTATTTACAGTTTTCTCCTATTACTACAAACTCCTTATTAAAATAGCGTGTCGCAAAGTTGTTACGTTCAAAAATCAAATTAAAATCAATTACACAAAATAAACAGATTACCTTTCACTCTTATAGTAAGAATCTCTCAATCATGTCATTGTTTAAGCTGAATAACGCCCACTGGCACAAACAATAATTACCTATTGTCTAACAAGCTATTATATTATCAATCGATCAATCATCGGTGAGATTCTGATCGATCGAACGAGGCTTAGAAAAATGGAACAACATCGTTATACTAAAACTACTTCAATGTTCTTCATGATAACGATCTAAATTAATCGATCTGTCGAAGGATGAATGAAAATATAGTATTTTTGTGAAAATTCTAGGCTTTGTACAAATTAATCTAGTCTGTTTAGCAAATGATTAAATGAATAACGTACCCTATACCCAACGAGCAGTCCGGACTAAGTGACGCCCTCTTTTTAGGGTTCCGTACCCAACGGGTCAAATGGGACCCTATTACTGAGACTTCGCTGTCCGTCCGTCCGTCC
Organism: Cerastis rubricosa; assembly: GCA_949152445.1. Taxonomy (NCBI): domain Eukaryota; kingdom Metazoa; phylum Arthropoda; class Insecta; order Lepidoptera; family Noctuidae; genus Cerastis; species Cerastis rubricosa. The sequence goes on from OX424532.1 coordinate 22,446,003, forward strand.
GTCTATCACCAGGCTGTATCTGATGAACCGTCATAGTTAGCCAGTTGCAATTTTTACAGATTATGTATTTCTGTTGCGGCTATAACAATAAATAATAAAAACAGAATAAAATAAATATTTTAAGGGGGCTCCCATACAAAAAAGTGATTTTTTTGCTCGTTTTTATGAATAATGGTACGGAACCCTTCGTGCGCGAGTCCGACTCGCATTTGGCCGGCTTTTTTTGCTTTTCGTGTCGTCAGTGCCTAACCTGGTGTCAGAGTTTTTATGCCCATCCATGAGCCTCTGACTTGGCTTAACATGCCGTCCAGAAATATCTCTGGCACAGACAATATCTGTAATGCCCTGATAAAACCAGAAGACGTTGGGGCATACCTCTAAGAAGATGGCGGGGCGAACTGGACATAACCAACGGCCAGTCCGATAGGTCAATGTGGACCGACCTTCCATCAGAAGACCTGGAAGTCATGCGGTAGTCAGCTTTCATACTTATCGTCGTTGCTCGCGCTTTACCAAGTTTCCGTTTTACAATAGTTCTAGTAATTTCGCAAAAAAACGACTTGTCTAATTATCCTGCGACAGATGTAATAAATCGATTAAAAATTAACACGGGTAATAAACAGGATGATTATATTTGATTTATGAAAATTGCCGCGATTGTTACAGATAATAATAATTTTTATTAAAATTCCACGAATTATTATTTAGGAGATAGATATCTAATAATAGTTTACGTGTGAATGGTTGTCATAATTGCGACATAATATTTTTTTGTAGACGCACCCATGGTTATCGTTTTGGTTACCTAGTGGATTAAGAAGAAATTGAAGTTAATTTGATAGTGTTTCAACTATCAATTTTTTTTCTTACTTTATTTTTTACATTACACATACATTTTTAAACTCCATGTTTTCCAATTTTACTGTTGTTTTTTTGGCTATTTTTATAATTTCTTGACTTGTGGCTGAAACTTTGTTTTTTGTAATCATAACCTAAATAGAATGAAAACATACCAACATCTTAAGCAAAAGAAAGGCGAATTGTTAAAAAAAGTAATAGATTTATTCTTCTATAAGAACATATTCAACTAAATAGTATTTAGAAAATACTACGTTCAACTAAATACTTAATGCCACGTTAGTGTAGTGGTCTGAAGCAACTGCTAAGCATGAAGTCCCGTGTTCGATTCCTAGGTCGTGCATACTGTTATTGGGCTTCCATCAGGAGTCTCTTTCGGTTGCACCCACGGAGTCTGGATTTGCATCGAGTTGATGATAATAGGCGCAACCTATTACATGGGACTTAAACATTATTAACGAAACATGTTAGTGCTATTAGGTATATCTCTGCCTAACCGTTTGAGGATAACAGGTGTAATGTATGTATGTAAATCAAACTTAAAATTCCTTTGAGTAGTTGGCAATATCCTCCCTAAGGCCCGGCTTCGACAAACCACGTCGGATCGAACCGTCCATAAATCATAATTAACTACACATTGATTAGTATCAATATAATCACACCGCACTTAGAACTCGTATTTTTTACTTGATAAGGTCTTCCGAGTAAATTGCACACGGTATATTTGCATAATTCACTATATTTTTGCATTAATTTATTGCGCGTTGCTTTTGCGTAATTACTGTGGTTTAGTGGTGGATGTCGGGTTGGTTAGTTTGTTAACTTCATGGAAATAAATTAAAGCATTTTTTTTTTTAGTAATCCTGATCCCACTGCTAGGCAAAGGCCTGCCCCCATTCCTTCCACTTTTCTCTGTTCTTTGCCTCTTCTCGCCAATAACGAGAAAGACATCCAAGGCGTCCTGCCATCTTCTTCTCCTTCTGCCGCCACCCTAGCTGTCCTAGGCTAGCTGTGCTAGGGCTCCAGTTTTGTGAAATGTGGGCCCACAGCTTTGCCGGCAGACATGGCCTGCCCAGTCCCATTTTAGTTCGACAGCTTTATTAGCAACGTTAGCAATTTGAATTCTCGAGCGCAGTATGGTGTTCCTTATACGATCAGTAAGTTTAACGTTAAATATGCTGAGCTCCATTGCCCGTTGGCAAAACTTGAGTTTGGACTTCTGGATGTTAGTCAAAGACCAAGTCTGTGCACCATATATCAGTATGGGGAGAATACACGTGTCCAATAGCTTGCGTTTTAAGGGGATGAGTAAATCGCCCTTGAATAGCTCTTTCATTGACCAGTAGCTCTTCCAGGCGTTTTCCATGTGTTTCGCAACTTCCTTGTCTTGTCTGGAAGGAGAGTACATGGCCCAAAGTGGCTTAGTAAATAAAAAAAAAACATATTCAAGAAAGTAATCTTTGGTAAAGGATGAGGCGCTTGTCACGTCACATTGATCGACGGATTCGATGGTTTGTCTATTCAAAAAGAGCGCTAAATATGGGACCCCATACTTTTCCTTTCACATCGACGGAATCACGGTATGCAGTGAGGCAAACACCGTATTGTGTAATCAAACTGCATCATATCACAGAATCAATTCAGATGTTGTGCAAAGATAGGAAATACCTCGTTAATACAAGCCCGTATCAGCCCACTCCTGGATATAGGCCTATAGACAGAGAGAGGTAAAAGGAGATTTAGGAACATAACCTTCTACCTCTCTCTGTCTGACCTTGGAAATCTAAACTAATATTATAAAGAGGAAAGATTTGATTGTTTGTTTGTTTGCATTGAATAGGCTCCGAAACTTCTGGTCCGAATGAAAAATTCTTTCAGTGTTAGATAGCCCATTTATCGAAGAAGACTATAGGCTATAATATATCATCACGCTACGACAAATAGGAGTGGAGCAGCAATGAAAAATGTTGCGAAAACGGGGAAAATGTGACGCAAACGAAGTTGCCGGACAGCTAGTTAAAAATAATGCCACCTCTTCTAGAACAATGTTTCGCCACAAAAAATTTTACTGTCAATCACACACATTTCAAAGTAAAATCAGCAGATGGTCTTGACTTCTCACCTCCCAATGACATGACAACCTGACAAGCACACTGTACCTATTGTTTTTGACACAAACCAACTGTCAGTCAACGTTACAGAATGCATTTGCATAAAATCATACAAATATTGAAAAATGAAATCAAAATTATAAAACTGACAGACCAGCCACAAGGTACATAGTAGTCTGGCTTACAACGTCTCTTTGTTTTTTGCTTGGTTTGGCGCCAGGTCATAAAATGCGCTGAAACTAAAATCGAAGTGAGAATGGCAAGGTCACTGATTGTATTTCTCAGTTTCTTTATGAATGGGGAACGATTATGTCACAATAAGACACGAAAGAAAAATTTAACTAACGAAGACCATGACCACTCACGCGTGGAAAAGGCAATGGATATAATTTTTTCATCATCATCATCATCATTTCAGCCCAAAAGACGTCCACTGCTGGACATTGGCCTCCCCCACGTATCGCCACATTGACATTTTGGGGGGTTTTGCCATAATCGCCACGCTTAGCAGGCTGTTATAAAAGCACAAAGAACGCTGCTGCCCATTTTCTGACAAATCCCTTAGTCGCCTCTTACGATACCCACGGGAAGATATGGGATGGTGCTATTCTTTACGTCCGACACCATACAGAGCATATATTTTTTTAGAAAAATAGTTTGATGCCTAAACACACTTTTTTGCTAGCCTATTTCTAGCTCCTGAGTGCATTGATGAAAGGAGACGTCCACTTTTTCCATCTTTCGCGATCTCTCACTTCAGTGTTGTCCAAGTACTTAAACCTACATTCAAATAAATTATAATAGTCGTACTTACATTAAAATTACTTACCATTGAACTGCAACATTTATAAACAAGACGAAGCCTCTAGCCTCACTCCCACAAGTCGCGCTTACCCGCGTCAGTAACAAAGCAAGTCGCAGTCGCATATTGCCGCGACATCCACGACAACTGTTGACAGCGCGCGCCATTACTTCCGTCGCCCGCCTTCCGCATGTCTCCTGATGATCGATAGTGAGGACTAGGGGTCGATATCGAGGAAATAGACAAGACATTTAAATAATGTAATACGTTTCTGTGTGATACAATATTGTTGCAGTTATTTTTACAGCTCTAGATGGAGAAATTCACGGCTATGTTTCGCACTTTTAACGCAATATTTTCGAGGACGATATTAGTAATCGTCCCCGAAAATAATGCGTTAAAAATACGATATAATAACGCATTTTACTTGTCACATGCATATGAAAAAAAGGTTTTATTTGTTGGGTATATTAAAGCAATAAATACTTAAAATTTAAATAATTGGTGGTTAATTGGTGTATTTTCTGCGTCAGTGTACCAGTCCTTTTACACAACATGCCGTTTATACATTTCAGACGTTCTACTAGTATGACGATTTTAAATTTCAGACGTTTTACTAGTAGGTCGTTTTACTTTAACGTCGTTTATCCCACAAGGACATTTTACTAGATTGTCCTTCTGATACGGAGCGATATTAGCGCTCCGTATCAAACTGGATACCAAAGGTAAGGCTATGTTATTACTAGAAACATCCAATACTCCACTGTTTCAACTCATTTGCAAACACAATATGTTGCGCGGGTCAGTCTTCAGGTGAAAACACGCTTGCCAAGGTCGGTCCGTGGATGGGTGAATTTTCTTTACATACCGAGTTTCCTCTGTGCCTCGAAAAGCACGTTAAGCCGTTGGTCCCAACTGTCATATATGTCGTTTTATAAGTGCCCCTGTAGGCCTATGTAAAATAAAAATATTTTGATTTTGATTTTGATAGATCTTAGACAATTGTTACAACAAGTAGTCAGTGGCTAGTGGCATAACCCAGTACAAACTGGGTTGTTCAGGTCTGATAGGGAGTCGCTTAATACAGTTGGTATCCGGATCCGGTTACACTGGAAGCCGACAATAACGTAATTGGAAAAAGCTAGGCAGATGATAAATATATAATGTTATGAATGACAAGTTCTCAATTACCCTGTCTTTAAGTGACCATTAATTAAGCATAGTTACAAAGAACTTTCTGTACGTAGAAGTAGGTAGTAGTAGTAGTAATTTATTTTGTGAATATGGGTACGTGGTGAGACACATTGAAGAGTTTTAAATCAGTACCTACTTAGTGGATTTTTACAACATAATTAACATCAAAATGAAAGTTAAAGTTAAGTTACTAACATGTTGCAAACATGAGTATTCAGAAGACTTAACCAGAACCAGTCACATACCTAACGATCAGGTTGTAAAGGTTTTTGTATTTGTTAAATCCACCTTCATCATCATCATCATCATTTCAGCCAAAAGACGTCCACTGCTGGACATGGGCCTTTTTTGCCATAATCGCCACGCTTGGCAGGTGGGTTGGCGATCGCAATACGGTTGTTACAAATGCCTATTCTCTGGCAAGTCCGTTAGTCGCCTCTTACACCACCCACGCGGCCACGGGGAGATATTGGATGGTGCTATTCTTTACGTCCGACACCCTAAAGAACTCCTTCCGTAAACCTAAAATACGTAATGTATCCATTCCTTAAATAATTACTAAATTTTGTACAAAATACCTAGTAAATTACCTCCCTATCGATACTCTCGTAACTACTCCCATCGTCCCTACTTCCGTTCCCGGCAGACGTGTCAATTAGAATCGCGGCCGCCGCTGTATCTTGTCACGGGCAAGCGTTTAAACGTTCGCGTCTGAAACGCTCCATGAATCACTTGCCTTACAGTTCGCTACAGGTGTCGGTCGTGATGAGGTCTGCTGGTTCTTCTTCGTTTTTGAAGGAAATTATATGTTTTTTTTGTTATGATAGTCATTAAAAACCAAATACTTGGAACTACTAATGTTTTTAACAATACAAATGTTACGGATGCCTTGATCTTGTAGCGTAGCTAATTCTTATCTACAAAATTATCATGAGTCATGATAAACTTTGTGCTTATGGAATAATTTATCAAAAAAAAAAAATCTTTCCTAGGTACGTACCTACGACAACCAAACGAGCTATGCAAAACCCGTTTATGAAGATCTCTCATTACCATATCATACCGGAAATCTTTACAAAACGTTACCATGTTATGCTGGAAATATATAGCTTGATGTGTCGTCACATAACAGGCCCGAATTATTATAACCCGACATTCTTCAAAGCAATAGTTAATAGGCATAGTCTTCTTTTGGGTCTCCTCTTTCTGTCGTAGATTTCATCCATTGCTTCCCATCAGGCATGATTTAAGTCAAGAACAAGGCCAAGCAATTAAAATACCTTAGTGTATCATCATAGTTTCATTTTAGTTTTTAACCTCAAGGTTACTTCAATGATATTTCAAATAGCAAACAAATAAGCACAAGATTGATTATACTCATGATGGCTCAGGCTGACATATGATATCTTCATTTATTTTAACCATTTCATTCAAGGTTTTAGTATAATTAAAGCGTCATAATTACTGAAATTGATGATGTCCCGTGTGTTGTTGTATCCTGTCATGAGGAAGGTCACGCCTGTGACTAAATTGTTGAATAAGTCATTATTTTTGTAGCAGCTTGCTGGTTACTATGGGCCTGCATCATTGCACTGCTGGGCAAATTCCTCTCCCAGGACTTTCAGACCGAGGCCGAGGGCAGACCTTTCAGGCTAGCAGATGTCTCTTACATCTGCTGGTCTACCATGACGTCTTAAAGCAGTTTTGTTTTACTCTTATTCCAGTGTGGGAAAGAGACGGAGCTTTACTGGATCTAGCGCCATCTCTTTCCCACACTGGAAAGGGAGTAAAACAATAATGTTTAAAGACGTCATGGTAGGCCAGGTGGCCACCTGGTCGTAGTTATTTCCAGTTACTATGGGGTCTTGTGCCGTGACATCTTCTGGTTGAGCAAAGGCTCCATATAGAGACTATTTTTGGCCCACATCTTATTTGAAATGTCAGTGTTAGTGTTATGAGTTTTTGGGGCTAATAATAAAGACCCAAAGACAAAAAAAACATATTAGGAGAAAAGAAAAAATAAATTCTAGAAATACCACATTTTCCAAACCATATTTGCGCTACACCTCTCATACCAGAGAGAACCAAGCTTTCCCTTTACCCAAAATTGCAAACACGCAGCAAACGCAAACGCAACAATAAATCACGCTGGACGTCAGCCGTCACGCCGGCGTGTCACGCGGCCGATCTGTCATGCTGTCACCTGACACGCTGCGGTGGACAGCGCTCCACATATAATTCTGAAATTCGGTAGCCCATTTGTAGTAATTATGAGCAATACGAACTGCTGACCTTTGCACTATTATGTGAATTTGATCGTTTTTTTATGATGTCAGAAGTATGTATGTGTATCTATGTATGTAACAATAAATCACGCTAGACGTCTGCTATCACGTCAACTTGTCACGCGAACAATCTATGACGTTTTCATCTATCACGCTGTGTCCGCCATTTAAGGACGTTTCGTGTTGCATTTTGAACTGTGCATCATCGTTTGCGATATATTACTAGTTTTTTTTACTTAAATAGTGTTCACGCTAATTGCAACAATTATTAGGAAAGCGTGAAGGTTCGATGAGATAAATTCTTGACAAAAACAAACTAAATAACAAAATACTGAACGATGACGGCAATTAAGCAATATATTATTTCAAATTGTAGGCCATAAATCCATTAGTTTTAGCTTTCGTATTCGCTTAAAGATAGCGTGACGGTATCTCATCATATGGCCAAGTTGGCACGCTTGACGTTGGACAAAATTCAAGCTTTCACGCTGCAATGTTGCCGCTATAACTTCACATAGAATTTTGAACAAGATTTCACATGACGAATATGAGAGACGTGTTACAGGATTATTGAAAACTAGCTGACCGGCGCAACTTCGTTTGCGTAACATTTTCCCCGTTTTCGCAACATTTTTCATTGCTGCTTCACTCCTGTTGGTCGTAGCGTGATGATATATAGCCTATAGCCTTCCTCGATAAATGGGCTATCAAACACTGAAAGAATTTTTCAAATCGGACCAGTAGTTTCGGAGCCTATTCAATGCAAACAAACATACAAACAAACAAACAAATCTTTCCTCTTTATAATATTATATTAGTTTAGATATAATTTTACAAAAAACTTTTACGTCAATACAAATTGAGAGAAATTGTAAATCTTCGTAAAATTTGAACAACGTACGCAGCTGAATCTAGCCCCCCAACAAGTGCAGTTAAGTGAAGACTCCATTGCAGTTTTGTGTCAAACGTAATCCCGAAAAAAATGTAACTTTTAAATGAGTAACTATAACTTTAATATTTCGTTCTCGCTCTCTTTGACCAACAAGTAAAATTCCCAAAGTTTTAATAGTGAAATAGGTCCGTTGTACCATTCACAACACCCAATTCCATAACATCTGTCAATCAACCAATTAAACTCAGAACCCCAATAAACTTTGATTATTAATACAATAAAAAAATGGCCGCTACTCTGTTCTACATAATAGGCAATATGGCCGTATCGATAGCTGCGTGACAATCGACAATTAATTGACATTCGTTGACAGCGATCATTGTCAACGGTCAATCAATTTGAGTAATTGTTTCATGAGTTGAAATGGGAATGGAAAAACCACGTAATGGTTTTTTGTATGGTGGTTATAGGATTTCCCATGCTTATTGTTTTCTTTTATTACTGGTTCAATCAAACAATCCATCCATCTTTTCTTTGGTCTTCTTCTCCCTTTCCATCACTCCACATTTATATTCATCACTCTATTAGTCGATATAATTTCTGCTCATTCCAAATGTTTAAAAATAAAGTTAAACTGAGTTTTGCTAAAATGGTGTCCGTTAAAACTCGTTACCTTGAACTTTTATATTCAGTACTTTTTATGAAACACTTACTCGACTTTAATTTTCAATAAATAATTAACTTTTTGTGACGTCCCTCAACACTGACACAGACATGTGATACAAAAAATCCGACAAACAAATCCATTAATCTATGAGTTGATGCAGACCGTCAATCAATATCCGTCAGATTAGCTCATTAAGGGATTTACTGACGCAGTCATAACCACGTCAGTTACCATTGTCTACATATCACAACAAGCGATCAACGTCGCGGTAAAACGTACCAAAATAAACTTTATTGCAACGCAATAAGCATCAATCATTTGTGATTCAGGCGCTGTTTTAATGAGGCGAAAATTATGAAGCACATTTTTAATGTTCACTCCAGCACCCAAAACACAACCATATCCCCTTGTGATAAAAGCATGTGTGACCGCAAAGAAAGTTTTGTCGCAATTAGCTAATTACCGGCGGCCGTCAGCGTGACAGCCGTCACGTTCGCGGCGTGTTGGACGTCATGACGTGACACGCGGACACGAGAGTGACACAACTTTTCGACGCCCGTCTGTTACCGGTCACTGATTTGTGGAAAGTGGGGGATTTATTACCCAGTTTCGTTGTGTTTTTGGCCGATATTTATATGTTCGTTGATATAAATAAGGACTCGGATAGTGGACATAAATTGTCGCAAATGGAACAAAGAGATAAAACGTTCATGTCGGAGCTACTTGTTGGGTAGTCTAAGCTTTTGGCCTCTTTGTTATTTAGAAAATGCCAAAGCTTTCTCCTTTGAGGTAATATTTCTTAGAAGAAATTACACTATATACAGCTTTGTCACGTATAAATAATTTCGGAAACTTCTAGTCTTTTTTCAACCCTGGCTCCATACTCGAACACTTTCCTTCTTTCTTATGGTTATCGTTCTGAGTGTATGCTACTTGCATAGTTTTCGTCTTTCATAAAAGTCACTGCAACCTCCATTATTTGATACCATGCTTAAATTTTTATCATCACAATAACCTGACATGTCATTAACAACAAAACTAGCTCACAAGAAATTCCAGCGTCTACAGACTCAACATAGTTATTCTGCTATTCAATTCACACCTCTCCAAGCATCCACCACTGAACAATAGCGACAAATACTGGCTCAATAAATTAATCTGCAAGAGATGTCAGTTTGCCTATCATCGCGGCTTCGTCCGCGTCAGAATGTTGTGTACTATTAAACGAGGTGTCGTGTCCAGTCGGCGTTGTGTTACGTTTCGTTTATTTATAATCTCGAGTTCTACACGCGACGTTGCCCGCAACTGATTTATTACTGATTTGTAGGCTGGGAGCTTGGATTTTGTTCTAGGGTTGGTATTACTGCTTTATTAAATCTGATTTATGTAGTACTTACTAGCTGTACCTGGAATGCGTTGCAATACCCTTTTTACTACCTACCCTACCCTACCTACCTACCTACCTACCCTACCTACCTACCTACCCTACCTACCTACCCTACCTACCTACCCTACCTACCTACCCTACCTACCTACCCTACCTACCCTACCTACCGACCCAACCCTACCCTACCTACCTACCCTACCATACCCTACCTACCTACCTACCTACCTACCCTACCATACCCTACCTACCTACCTACCCTACCTTTCTCACCTTTTAAATCTTCCCGGGATTACGACAAACATTTCAAAACCAAAATCAGCCAAATCGGCCCAGCCGTTCTCGAGTTTTAGCGAGACCCACGAACCAAAATAGATTTTTATATATGTAGATTTTATATTTCTAAACTAAAATTTACTCCGTTTGGCATACGCCCCATGTCATTTACTTTATCATCTTGTTTCCTTTGTCGCATATTACTTGAGGTCAGCACACACGTTTTCTTCTTCCATCTCCCAGTTCAACCGTCAAGCTGTCATTGTCATTTCTGTTATATCATTCCGTTTACTGACAGCCTATCCATTTTTACTTTTGCCACGCTGGTATTGTCGGCTTGTATAGTTTGAAGAACAAGTTTTGAATGATAACAGAGAGACTCTACTGGTATTTCCAATGAAGTTGGACTTGTTATCAATTGCAACAAAGCTAATCTTCACGATGCAGGAAAACTGTGGCTCTTTTCTGAATCTACTTGCTTCATTAACGCATTGCATGATAGACAAGATATACCATGCCATGATGATGAGGAAAGTAGGAAGCTGTTTTCCCCCATAAATACTCAGCCAAGTACCTGATTATACTTGCAGAGTTCCTCTATTCATTAGTGTGGTAATAATTTTGCCTAACAGTTAAATTCCGAATTCGACCCAAATGTTCACGACCTCAGCAAGGGTTCACAAAAAGTCCTTTCATACAAAATCCTTTACAAAATTCAACGTTTCTATCCCAATCATTTCTAAAGCGTTAACCAATCAATATTATTCAATCAGTCGAATCAATCAGTTTAATTGGATCGGCCGATGCCCAGACGTAAATACAAATTGGTAGTCGTGCCAACTTTAAATTGAAATATAAGCGGTTTTTACTATCACTTTCCTTTCGGATGAAGAGATGAATAATTATTGCTATTAATATGATAGATGGTTATCTATAACTTTTAATATCTATGTGGGTGCAGGTGTAATTACGTTTCATATTTTATGCGTAAGTAGCTGTGTACAGTCAAACTCAAAATCTGTTTCGTACGATTGTCTTACAAGTAATGCATCCTTATCTTTTGAGTTTCATTATTTACTTTAAGAAACGATTTTTGTTCTATAACAAATATCTAACACTTTATTTAGGATCACTCAGCCAATACTCGATCTAGTGACAAAAAGTAGCAATTAGTCATCCAGTCCAACCTAAAAAACGCAAACCTTTCAACCATTCCAAACATTCAAGATTAAAATTCCAATTACCATTAATCCTACGAGATAAAATTCAAATTGATCGAGACAAAAACGCATTATGTTTACGTTCTAAGAATTAATTTCACGCTCTGACTCCTGAGCTAATATCTCAACGCTGTAGCTGCGAATGCACGCAATCGTTGCAACGTTGACACTAACACGACAAGTCTGATGATGTCTCATTTGTTTGATGGCTTTAAGATGAGCATTGCAATGATATTTTATTTTACCTTCGACAAGTTAAGTTATACTTTTTTATTACTAGTACTTCTACCTTAATTATGGATTGTATCCTTATCTTTATTTGATGGTCTTCTTTTTTGAGTTACTTTCAGTTGTTTCGACAATGTCACTTATTTTTGGTTACTTTATATTACTTGTCAAAATTGGTGAATCAGTTACAGCTTCTACTTTGTAATCAACAAAGACTGGATAGCATGTTGATAATCTGTTTTTACACGAAACAGAATCTTAGGAACAATAAATTATATCTGCAACATTGATGCAAATTATTACCATTAATTAAACCTCTTGTAATGAGCGCGAACATTCTCTCGTTCATTATTGTTTCACAGTGATGACAGACTTCAACACGGGTGCGGTTTTTCATTGCAAAAAGAATAAAGATTAGGTTAAGAAGTTAAACAGATTCGACGGATAATATATTCTTTGTAAAACTTGAAGTGTGTTTAATTAGGATAATGAATATTTAAATGAGAATAATACAGACTTTTAAATAACAAATGCGCCAATTGCATTTAAAATAGCTGCCATACTAGTAGTTAGTATGGCAGCTAACACTAACTAATGACATGCATTAACGCTTGAAAGACAGAAACAAATGTGAACGACAACCAGTTACTGTTGCTTAAAATACATAATCGTCTGCTAAGGATACACTTGACGAAGACTGGGTAGAAAAATGTAATGAAAAAGAGACCAATAGAAATAGTAATAGGTGTGCCCATTACAAACATGAATATCAATTTCCTTTGTGTGCAAAAGCAAAAGGAGCATGAAAAATTAAAACGGAAAAACAGTCGTGTCTACTTTTCCAGTTAGTATTTATGCTTTGACACATTATGATTGACGGCTCGCTCCGAACCGACGGTCACGCGATGGTTTCCAAGATTCATGTCTATCAGATTTGAAATAATTGCAGCGAGCTGTTGTGTTCATAATTAGATTCACAGTAATCTAGATTTTATTAGTTACACGAAGAACAAGTCGAATTACGTGTTTTACTAACGGGATTCAGGTAAATGATGCAATGGGAGGTAATGATGGATTGAGGAAAATGACAGCGTTCTTTTATATGTTTCTTTGTTTGATGTTCTTTGACAATTGCATGGTGATAGCCAGTTTAACGAGCACTCGTTAAGTGGTGTCATTAGTGGATACAATGATGATAATGACGCTATGTTCAGTGGTGTTCAGTAGCTAATGGGCGATTATTGTGTGGTTTTCACAACTTTTCTTCTTTGAGACTCATTAGTTTTTGCACAATGAGTGCAATTCGATGTAAGTATTTGCTATTTTAACTAAACAAAATTGCTAACCTGGAAAATCCCAACTAAATAGTAACACGAATCTTAAAGACTTACATTGTTGAGTTTGCTAGATCAACATATGTTCCTTCTATGCCAGCAACACATTACATTAGACCACAAGACTAATCAAAACTAAGCAAAAACAAACACTCAAATATTTCACATGAAAACCATATTTACTATGCTAATGGAATCCTCAATACATCATCTACGCTGAGTCAACAAAGCAAATATTTCGTAGAAAAATCAAAAGGAGTAAAGTGGTCTAACATTTTTGTTTGATCGCGAGACAAGTTGATTTAAGTTTAACACACGTTATTGTCTACTAGACATCCGCCAAGACGTCTTATAAATAAGCTTTCATGCCTCGTTTTTAACTGTGTGCCAAGTTTTTGTTGGTTGTTACTGACCAATGTTTGTGTTAAGCGGACATGTTCAATTTCTGTTTTCTCTCGACATTTTTAAGACGAATAAAGTTTTGTTCCGAATCGGAATTTTTGCAATGATTTTTGTTCTGCTGCCCACACATGGAAATAATATCGATATTGTTTCTGGTGCTACAATGAAATCGGAATCGATGTAGCCAAGAACAAAAAGATAATCATGTTTATTGACGTCGTAATGAAGACCACACAGACAGATTTTATAAGAGACACAAAATGTCAACAGAAGTTTGAATTGACTGTTTGTCAGTCTCAACACGTAATTATTTTACAAAGGCAGCTTTATAACTTACGTCTTCAAAGACAATTATTCGCTGACAGTAAGCATTTGCTTTGTATCCACCATCTGCCATTCTAAAGGCATTTCATTGGTCGGCCATAACATTGTAGGCAAGTACTTTATAGGTCTAATAAAACTTTACTGCGGATATGACTTGCTGTGTCCTTATCCAGACAGACTTTCACTAACTTTCACAATGGACATAGGGTAGGAGAAAGACCACCCAAACTATAGTTCCCAAGCTACTAAAAATTCTATACACATCAAAAAGAAAACGGTTGTGAAAATTCAGGAGAGTGTCGGTGAACCAACATCTGTCACCAACTGCCAAGCAGCAAACATTGGCCATACGTACCATTAGAGGCACGCCGACAACGCGAATCGTCAATCATCTGCACGCATTAATCTTGTGAAGACAAGTTGATAGATCATCGCGCTGTGAGGCCCGAGGAGTATGAAACAATTTATATAGAATGTGTGGTGGATGCGGCAGTTTAGTTTTGTGGAAAGAAACATTCGGGGGATATTATTAAATAAGAGTAACTGATATTTGCAATGAAGTAACAAAAGATGTGATTGCATCTACTGAACAACATTGGATGAATTGAAGCTCGTAGAAGATTTTGATGACAGGGAAAACTTAGGGATTTTATTTTACAAAATCAAAGATGTTCATCATTTTTATACTGTTAAAACATAACAGCACCTTTTTAAACAGATTTCGAATATGATGTATAGTAAAAAGTAACATGTTGTGTTGCTTTACCACGATATTCAAATTACACAGCAATGGTTTTTTTCTGGGCTTATAATTCTACCTTTCATAAAAGTACGCACATGTTGGGTAATAATTAAAATACCATGATGATCATAGTTTCACACTCATAACATACAAACCTCACCTGCAACAAAAACTTTCAATAACCAATACAACTTTTTACCTTTCCCACAAACACATTCGCCATTGATTACATGCCATTAACCATCTCTGACGCACAAAACATTTGTATCAACTGACCTTTTATTTTTTCCAAAATTAATGAAGCGTTAATTTTTAATTGCTATTCTCTTTTGTTGTTATTTACCATCATTATGTGTAAGACCACCCGGCTTATATTGATGATATTATCATTTACGTCCAGAGGGTCCTAGATAAATGAAATCTTTTCAAACATTTCGTATTTATTCGTCTGACTTTCATCAGGCTGGGCTTCTATTAATCAAATTAATTAATTTGAGTTTGGTTTGAATTTTTACTAGTTTTATATTTGATTCAAATGAACACCATAGGTACTTTCTAAATCATGTTCGATCTGCAATTGAAATGTTACGTTCCACCAAGTCGATCGATATGTCAAGAAGAATCAATATCAATTGACGTTAAAATGGAAATAGATTTCTAGGGTTAATTGTAGGGTTAATTAAATGTGGTTCTTGTACCATGACATGTGCAAGCGTCGATGGAAGATTCTGATTGTGTCAATATTGATTATGTCAAGGCGGTTTTGCGCACTAGTTGTGTATTGGATTATGTAATGTTGGATGCTACAGAGGTAAGTGTGCTGTCGGCTTATTTGTGATCGACGAGTCTATATCATTCTTCTTTTCCTCAGTCTTTCTCCTGGAATTCTTCACTCTAAAATCCCACTTCACAATTTGACAGTCTTTTTGTGCTAAAAAAGAAACATCAACAAATACAACATTTACTACCGTATCAGCTGTATCACCAAGTATTATTTCTGGCATATCCAACAGCTAACCACGATCCATTCCATACATATCCACTCCTTCAACGACAACTAATAAACCTTCAGATATTTCTCTCAAGTCTTCAAATTATCACCTCGCGGCATTATCGCCTCCAACATCTAACAAAGATTCTAGATTCTCTGTGACGACCGTCCAGGCCCTCTCTCGTGGCTTGCAGGTAATAAATCGTGTTAAACAAGTAGGTTGGGGCGTTTTATCAAAGTCAATCGGTATCACGCCGCCGGCCGTGAGTAATTACTTGATACTTCTTCCTTTGATAATCTAATTTATACTCTATTCTTTTGTGCATAAGGTTTGAGTTGGATCTTACTCTATATAGTGTCTGTCTTTTTCTGTCTTCATCTTTTTAGTGTTGGGCTTTTGATAGCTCGAATGGAACAGTGTGTTTTAGATAATTTTGAAGTCAGACCAGTCAATTATGACATTCAAAGAGATTGTTAAATTACTGGGTTTTATTTCACCAGACAGTTTTTTTGTGAATTCACATGATTGAACACGTATATACAGTCATAACATGAAGAGAAATTGAGTTTTTTTATGACATACGCCATTGTTGCAAAATTGATGGCAATAAATACTCTCTTGTGGAATTATTATATAAGAAGTACAGGCGACGAAGGATCCGACACTTTAAGTATATTCCATCATTTTCTTGTAAATTATAGTTATAATAATAGTAAGCCGTCGTACAACTTTGTTGTAGTACACATACACCAGAATGTCAAGATACAATAATCTGCCAAATTTCTTTAAAAAAAATTCAACCTTATCGTCAAACAATACGGTTCAAGGTAAATTGAAAATCCGTACCGACGTGTTTCGATAAGAAACTCATTCTGACATGAATAGTAAAGTCGTGAATGCTTACAAGATGCTCCTGCGAACAACTTTTATGGCGATTTCATTCAAATTATGTTAAGCTGTAGAACTTCCCACGCACTCAAAAGTCGTGATTCTAAAAGGTTACATCAGAATCCGATAGACAGAAAATAATAAGGTACTATAAAGATAGAAGTGTTACCACGAATATGTATATTTATTTACACTCTTGACTGCCTAAGTATATGCAAGTTGTAACTCTAAATGGGCAAGACCTCTTAGTCGGTAATTCCGGCCTTCAAACTAGACCACTTTTCCTAAGGAAAATGGGCAGAAAAAGGTATTGGGCTTTTGCTCTATGTACAAAACACAATACTTAGAAATCATTTAGGGGAAACACCAAAACCAAAAATAATCACCAATTTATAAACATTGATAAAAATCGTATTCTAAGAAAACAGGAAAGCTTACTACATACCTAGATATATTTTTGAAAGTATCTTGATTTATTACCCATAAGTTTTGATTACATCTATGATATAGTATGAATCTGCGACGCAAAATGTTTAAGGAAAGTAAAGCAATTAATCCTCTTAATAACATATTTATGTTGGTGTATGATACACAATATGGCATGTTTATTTAAGAATAAGAATAATTTATTTGCGTAAAATACAGGTGTTACTAGTTGTTAAAATTACTGGTTTAGGGACGAACCATATTTTGCCTTTTTAGGGCATGCTAATATAATTTAACATTAGTATTCTAATGCGTGTCTACATGAAATATAACAAATATTCCCTAAGGCTTATTTAAAGTAAAATGATGTCCTTTATTAATTTTTCTTCTCAGTTTTTTTATATTTTTACATATTTCTTATAAAAAATAAATTAAAAAAGAAAACATTTAAAAATATAAAATACAGGTTTCCGCCGGTATCGGGTCCAAGCTACCGGTGGTTAGGGCTGCAGAGATAGGAACCTTTAAAGTAAAATAATTATTAAATAATAAAAAAAACCTTGATACTGATATTGCACATAAAACTATGAATATGTCTTAAAAACGAGTTTTATGTTGCAGAGATTCTTTTGTAAACCGTAGAAACTATTTTCTTTCAACCAGTTACGCAGTTTATTTCTAAAAAAATTAAATAGGATTTCTCTAAAATTTCAAGGTAATTTATCAATATTAAATTACATATTTGTTGGATCTCTTGGCATCTGCTTAGTAGGTATCAATTACGTCGTTAATATATGCGAAAAACTTTAAATGAATATTTTTATAATTTCCCTTGCATTAAGTTCAACAGACCCAGTTAATGTACAAGTACAGTGTTGTGGGGTTGGATGGGCAGTCGCTACATGTGTAACACTGATATTAAGCTTAATGTAGTTAGACTGGAAGCCGACCCCAACGAAGTTGGGAAAAGGCTTGGATGATGGTGGACGACGACGTTATGAAAATGACGAGAACTGAGAACACTTAAACCCAGAAAAAGAACTTTATCATCAGAACAGAAAACACTTTACATAAATCATGACTTTTAAATGAATAGAGTAGAAAATACCATGTCTTGGACTTTCTTTCTTTGTACTACTTCACTTTTACCCCAACACATCGTTGCGCCCGGATGTAGAATAATCTTTAGCCACAGCCATTAAAAAAATACTCTCATAAATCATAAATGATATCATCCCTATTATAATACCTATGCACTAATAAAAGCTAATCTAGATAATGCATTCAGGTCAGTCATTATCGACATAACCAATGATAATGAATCATCATGATAAATTGACTAAAATGATCCAATTTCAACTGATGACATTAAGCATAAATTGGATTGATGATTGTTTTATTGTGTACCTTTCGACGTTTGTCAATGCCATTGATATGAAACGAGTCTTTAATTTTATTTTTATGCTGTTCTCTGAAAATTAATCGCAATTTCTGATTTTTGGCACGAATATGCTAAGAATTGATGTGGATAATATCCATCACGTCGTTTTTAGTTTTTCTTATTAGCTAAATGCATAAATCTCTTAAGTAGAATTTAATAATGATTTCCGTGTTATAAATAACATTATAATTATTAATCATCAAGAGGTTAGAATTAATTGAAGAGATACGCTATAAAGTATATCGCATGGGTAAGTCATACAGATTATTTCTAACTACATCAATATACAGTCAAATAAAATATAAAATAACCTCACCCACATCTACACAAATTAAGCACCCACAATTCGAAGCAACATATTGATATTCTGTCATTGTGTCATTTTGAATTATATTACTGTCAACGTTTATCAAATGCACATCGACACATTTGTTCACAGAAGCGTTGAAATATTCAAGTTTCTTGGCATCGGCGAAAGCTATCAATTTTATAACGTCAAGCACATTTTGATTTTCGATGTGTACAGAAAATCAAGTGTCAACACCAATAATATTCATTGCTCCATTTACTCAGACATTTCAAATTGGCCTTGAGTTTTCTTAGACAATTCCTTAGATCCGCTTTGCTTTACTGGAACTGCTCCTGTGTTCATTAGCAAGCTCGTCCATATACATAGATTAAAAAAAGTGATGAATATAAATGTTGAAGGATGGAGCTATAAACGCATATGAAACGTCTTTCCAAGCGTTTCTTTGACTCGGCGGTCAAGCACCGTAACCCCTTAATCGCATCGGCCGCCCGATACGTACCATCGCGTATTAGTAGGATTCGCCGTCCTCGGCATACCCTAGTCACTTCCGATGACCCTATTACCCCTTCTACAAGAGAGCAGTAGGGAAACCAGCACGTTAAAACGTAAAAAACACAGACACAAACCGCCGTCTTTCCAGCCTCGCCGCGGAGGCCCGTCGCGACGTCCCTGTTCAATACCCACCCTCCCGACCCTTGCTCGAGCCAGCCCGCGAAGCTGAGCCATTACTAATAAATCAGCCCCTAAATAATGGAAATCAGATCCATCCTGTCCCTTTGCTGCCCTCCCCCAGCGACGCCCTAAGCCGAGGCTCGTACCCCACAGGGGGTGCCCTTAGCGTTGTCGCTTAGTTTATAAGCTTTTTGCTTGGCTGGAGGCCTTAAATTCAAGGCATCCACAGGTTTGCCCGGTTAAGCAGTAGCCAGCCTCAGAGGCTGAACTGCGAGATGTCATTATCAAAAAAAAAAAATGGACAGGAAGACCTAGAAAATGATGGATGGATTGTGTTAGAAATGATATGAAAGAAAAAGGAGTAAACGATAGGGTGATGGAAGACAGAGAAGAATGGAAGAAAACAACGTGTTGCGCCGACCCCAAGTTACATGGGACAAGGGCAGGAAGATGATGATCCATACGAGTACACATAGATTATATTTACTTTCTAGGATCATGATTTTTTTAAATGAAAACGGCTTACCAGTTACCACAAAGTATTTGAGTGTGTTTGTTTCTTTTGATGAACATGAATTGTTTTATTCATCATTCATCATCATTTCAGCCCAAAAGACGTCCACTGCTGGACATAGGCCTCTCCCAAGTGTCACCACATTGACATTTTGGGGAGGTTTTGCCGTTATCGCCACGCTTGGCAGGCGGGTTGGCGATCGCAGTACGGTGTTACAAAAGCAAAGAGAACGCTGCTGCCCATTCTCTGGCAAATCCCTTAGTCGCCTCTTACGACACCCACGGGAAGATACAGGATGGTGCTATTATTTACGTCCGACACCATACAGATCGCGTCTGACACCATACAGATCAATTGTTTTGTTATTGTTTTTTTATATTATTAATCTCAAAACACCAAACTAAAACACCACTAATCTTCCCAAACAACAAAATTACTTCAGCAATTAAAACGCAATCCCATCCTTGAGGTCCATCCATCAAGCTATTAATCATCAAAAACAACTTGAAAAACCTCACAAAAAGCTTACAAATAAACATTCTTCAAACACATTACGCAATATACCAACCATCATTCTAACCGACTCGGTTGATTGATGACTGCTGCAATCATGAATGCCGAAGGACCAGTGAGAAAGACCTGTATCCGGCTCGAAGGACCAAATTCCAAAGGGTCATGTTATAGTAGGCTGGCAAAACGGTGATAAATGAATGTTCGGATAAACATGGCTACTTTATTACAGAGAACGGTTATGATTTATTCATGCCCTTGTCAGATTTGAGAGGTGGTTGCACTTGGTGTCTTGGGAATTGTACCTTTGGTTCACGCTCTAGGATTTGTGTGTTAATTTTGTTTGGGTT
This sequence comes from Cerastis rubricosa, assembly GCA_949152445.1. Lineage (NCBI taxonomy): Eukaryota > Metazoa > Arthropoda > Insecta > Lepidoptera > Noctuidae > Cerastis > Cerastis rubricosa. The sequence goes on from OX424532.1 coordinate 22,466,825, forward strand.
TAAAATGGCGGGTTGTAATTGTTAGTTTTAGTTTTCAGATTACTGAGAACGCTTTTACAGCCCATGATTTAACCTAACAAACTAATAATTTAGCAAGCAACCTTACGTAATTTGATTGTAGTCTTAGTGGCCTTGGGAAAAGTAATGTGTCCTAATTATAATGATGGTGATCAATTTGCAATCCTTAATGTATCAGCAGGATTATTGAAGGAAATTGTGAGAAATCAAAATTATGTGTACAGAGTATTTTTATTTCACTACACTTTCCTTGAACCCAATGCCATTGAGATATATTATTATCCTGGTATATTTTTACGTATAATCCCTACTAGACATTTAAATGAGAATTATCGGCGCCGGTTTAACATAAAATTTATTGCTATTAAGTTAATTTTAGAGGCCTTTTGTAAGGACTGATAAGGATGGAATTCGGTTTATATTTGATTTGGAATGGTTGTCAGAAAACGTGACATAATAATTATATTCTGTCGTTCGTTTGTATGTTCAAACCTTAATATTTTGTCTGGTAAGTTATTCAAACGAAATTAAATATTACTTTAAACAAAATATTGATCACGTCTACTCAGACTGTCCAAGTTGTTGACAAGGAAGATGTAATTAGAAGTAATTCATAGCTACTAGCCTACCGTTTAATTTAGATGGTGCCTAAGGTAGCTGCCTAGTGCGGGAGGTGGGATGTTCACGCAGCCACCAGTTAAGCAGTTATGCCTGTAGACATTATTAAATGAAATACTGATAACATAAAACATCACAAAAATTGGTCGAACTGAACACTTAATGTATTCATGTTTCGATAAGTTATAACTACTAAAAATATAACAACTATTCACCAGTGCCAAGTAGACGAAACTCTTTGGAAGCTTCTTTCAATCATTATCTAGTCACGGCATGACCGATGCGCGCTTGTATTGATGAACGCTGCTAATGGCTGTGATGCCTTTGTATCGGCATGAACAGAGTGGAGAAGAGAGACATGAGCGAAGTGAATAGAAAGTAGATCCACACGCGAGTCGATACTTACAGAAGCGGTAAGTCTCGTTGGATATTTCTTTATTCTTATAACTTCTTATTAACTTTATACATTATTACTACTGAAGCATGAAAAAAGCTATTTTCTAAACTAAATAGTCTTGCGTTTGGCCGCAACTCGCCTGATGTGAAACGAAGCCTAGAAGAAACCGATTAACTCGAACTTTAAGGACGCGTTTACAAAATTGACAGGCGTCGAATCGAACTACTACATTGACACGTGTCAAGTGAACTAATTTTGAAACTTTAAAAGTTTTTTATTTCTCTTACTTCTATGTAATACGTACTTAACTCCGGACCTCATGGAGTGACCTGATGTACTTCGGCGACTGCTACTGGAACTTCTCGACGAGTTGAGCTAGGTGTACCGAGTTTGGGGTCGTTTTGTTAGTTATGATGAGACCTTACCTCCGGAATTGATGGAGCGAGCTGAAGGTGTACTTCTGTGCCTGCTACTGGAACTCCTCGACGAGTTTGTGACACTTAGGTATTTTTTTTTTCTTAGATTTAGAGTTGACTATGTCTGCCTACTTACCGTATTTTTAGAAATCTTAAAATATGTTGAGTAGAACAAAAATTGTTCCTAAACTCAAGCCGATTTCGTAAACATGTCAACGGAAGATCGTTATTACAATATAAAAAAACAATAACTTAAAAAAAAATGTTTCATGAATTTGAAGATGAAGAACCAATCTATCTGTATTAGTTATTAATTATAATTGATTTGGTTTAGTTTAGCCACAAAATGTACCGAAAATCAGCAAAATTTAGGCCGAATTGTAAACGCGCCCTTAACTAACAACATTCTAGTAAAGGGCATCAAAAAGTCGTCCTCAACGCGGCTGTCAGGTGAAAATATTATGCTCAAGAGACTGGCGCCATAAAATGACACCCAAACTCTTATGACCTTGTTAGCCACACAACATATTTATTAACTCTCTGGTTCACATGATACTTAATTATAATAAATTATTATTAACTTTCTTTTATTTTCCAAAATTCATGTGATTTTTTAACAAAACAACAAGTCTTAAAGCTTTAATTTTGCGAGCAAAGTTCAAAGCTGATAAGATCAAATATTATGCTGATTCAAACGTAAATTTTAATAATTAATAATATACCCAGTGTTTGTTCCAACGCGACGCGACATTAAAATAATTAATTGACATCATAAAACATGAATTAATGACTTCATACATTAAGGTCGACATATTAATATTTAAACATCAAATTTAAAGTGGAAAATTAAATATAAAAGCTGTCTTTTGCCAAAACTAAAGTACCTATAGTCTAAAGTAATCTGCTGTGACTACAGTATGATGAAAATGAACGACTGCTTGTATTTGTAGAGGCCAAACTTTTTGCATAAGATAACACTCACTCATCAAAAGATCCAAAGGGGGAGTCCCTTTGGATCTTTTGATGTATTTCAGTTTTTATATTATTAGGGTGAAAAACATGTGAAATTGAGTAGATTGGTTACACAATAAGTAGACCTCAATAAACAGGAGGCAACTTAGAATCCTCTAAATAGAATTGATAGAGATTGTCCAATTCAGAACATTGAAGCAAAAAAGTTCAAAGTTTTCCCAACACCGCACTCACTGTGGTCGCTCCAACGACATTAACAAGCCCGCCCGGGGCGCCCTCTGCCAGCAATTTGTCAACGTCAAAACTCATTTTTATTGTAACCAAGTTGTCAACTTGGCCCCTTATATCTTTATAATGACACGTTACCAAGTAGCTTTCTTTAATGTCACTTTAAGACAATCGTTCGTGACATTTGGTTAATGACAGCGAACGTGTAATTTTGGTCTTTTGAGTCGAGCGAGAAAGTAAAATGGTAAATTACTTAATTTTTTACCGAGATAGCTTTTATGGAGGTTTTGATAACCTATAAGGATAATATCGTGTTGCAAAATTACGGGAGGTCACTTTGATCAGATCTCTCTCTGATATTTTTGTTTGCGGTTTATCCGATACTAAATTGGCTTCTTCCAACAATTTGGAAGGAAATTTAAGTACAGATAATTATGTAGTTACGGCAATTACAGGATAAGGCGTCGTTTATGTCAGGATGTAATAAAGAAATAAATCAGAAGATAAGAAATTTTATATTGAATGCCTTCAACGTTTTATCATTGCTATTATTGACATCTTTACGAATAAAACAATGTACCTATGTTTTTTATCACTATCTAGTATTTATCACAGAATAAATGAAATAAAAATGATAGGTATGTTATCTTCTGCAGGTCTTTCATTCATCACGATATCCCAATTACTCTCATCAATCCAACTGCACCGTTTCCGCCAAAAGGTCAGAGATCACCATCATAATTACTCATACAATCATTAGTAATTACTCATTAATCATTATAATTATTAATAATAAGTGCATTAACAACATCTAATCTTCACCCCCGTCTATTTGCCAGGCAATCAATATCTGTCAGAGAAATCATACTAATCTTATTATCTGGTATTATTAGTATGTGATTTATATTGACTTCAGCTAGATATAGTATTATTTATTATCAAGTTTACCTCGCCGTACGATAAAATGACTTTATAGAAGCTTAGATCATGATCGATCGATTGATTCTTGGTTTTAAATCAGCAATATTGGTAGATTGGTATCTTGGGTTTCCATGTCGGGGTATAGATGGCAATGTAGATTATTTAAAAGAATGGCGTGGTTGTTAATTTTAAATGTTTAATCCTGCGGTTTTGTTGGGAAATATATTTTATTTTATTCGTAATGGGACAGCAATGGGGTGGCGCTTTATAAACTGTTATTTTGATTTCAGGCTATATTGTGGTTTTTATATTTTATCGTAGGTTCTACTTTTTTATTTAAACTTGTTGAAACTCCTTATGCTTTAGTTTGCCATCTTTTTAGTCACAAATGATTTTGTTTAAGATTAACGTTTTAATTGTTGAGTTATTCAGGAATATCTCTGTACCAGTCTGAATCTGCTCCCGGGTCAGGCAATAGGCTCGATCTCTATACCATGGGACATAAATATAACTAACTTAATATAGGTGTACCTATGTTTCGTCTGTTTAACCTTTTGCGGAAAACTAACGTGTTGTTATGTTCGAAAGTCACGTTTACAAAAATTAAAACAATCACCAAAGCACTTATATTTTTCAGCTCATCCTCTTACTAAGCAAGTAATTAAAGCGGCCACAGAACGAAGACACTAATGGCTCCAAGTCACACGGGAGCGCGATCCTGACAGGATGATGGATCAGCCACTCCTGCTAATGACTCCTTATGTTACGAACTGTAAGTCATCGCTATAAGATTAGATGTTGCGTGATTACTTGATTTTGTAATGTTGATGCTGTCAGTTAGATAGGTGAGTGTGAAGGTAGCATAGTAACTGTAGGCAGCGCTTATTTGGTTCTTTAAATAGTTCAGGACTTTAACGTAAGGCTTTATGTAACGTGACAGATATGGATGATTATGAATAAGAATTGGGTCTAGCAAATGAGATGGAAGACAATTATGAACTGTCATATTTTGAAAATATTGTGTGTGCGAGTTGTTTGAAAGATATATGGAGGATGGAGGATCAATCAAGTAAATGTATTGATACAGGAAAAATACCCAGGTAATAAATAAAACCTGTAATTTTGAATTTGAAATAAAACAATTAAGGAAATATCGAGCGCTGCTATGTTTAAGTTTCTTACTTTTGAGTATCAAAATTATATTCAGACATTCATTAAAACTTTCAGACTGTTACCTAATGATCCTGATCATTACAGTATACTCGTATTCAAAAAAGTCACAACTGTTTAGAGACAGCCAGTTACGACAATAAACCTGTCCATACATCATTTTGAACTGTAGTTGTCACCTGTCTTTCGGCATTTTGGCATTTACTGCCGGCGCAATGCCCGTCAACTGCCAACAATGTGCCGACGATTGACAATCTATTAAACACCTCTGTCCATGCCAACTAGGTGTGAAAGATGCATAGTTTCGCTGTAATTAACTAGTTCCAAATATTTTTAGAAATGTCTTAGAGTGTGGTGTCAAAATGTGTACTTATTTTAAAGTAGAATAGCAATATTCTGTATTTCTTGATTTTTTTTTGTATGTTTTAAGACTACTTTTTACTACAGCGCCATCTATGCCACAAATAAAGAACTAATATCAAAATCCTTCCAATCATTATCAAATGATCATCTTCAGTCTGAATTCTCCCACTGCTGGATATATGCCTCTCTTTGCCTGTGCCAGACTCTTCCGTCCTGAGACAGCCTTATCCAGGTTTTAATCAATACTCTTAATATCTTTCTCCTTATCGGTTGGTTAGAAGGAGTTCGTGGCTAAATAATAACAGCCGCACGGGTCGGTCTTTAAGGTTAAGCCGTGCTTGCCGAGGTTGGGCCGTAGATGGGTGACCATAATTACATATCGAGTTTCATCCATGCCTCGGAAAGAACGTTAAGCCGTTGGTCCCGGGCTGTCATTTCTAGATCTTTAACAGTCATTACTAAGTAGTCAGAAGCCAAAAGTCTGACATCCCGTCTTCCCAAGGGGTATCGCATTACCCAGTTACTGGGTTGTGGAGGTCAGATAGGCAGTCGCTTCATGTAAAATACTCATACTGGTACTCAGCTGCATCCGGTTAGTCTGGAAGCCGACCCCAAGATAGTTTGGGCAAAGGCTAGGCAGATGATCATGGTTGGTTAACCTGGTGTCAGTATTTATGCCATCCATTAGGCCTCTGACTTCACTTTACATGCCGTCTAGAAATAACTTACAGGCATGCTGGTTTTCTCACGATGTTTTCCTTCACCGAAGCAAGTGACAATTAAATATACAATACGCACCGATCCGAAAAATCAGAGGGGAATATCCTGGGTTCGAATTTGAAACCTATTACTAGGCAGTCTAGACGGTCACAACCACTAGGCTATCCAAAAAACGAAAATTATAGTCCACACAGTTAACGAAACCCCATGAGTATAATAAAATGTTATGAACAAACATTCCACGAACGAATTTACAAATATTATTAGCAAAACACTGTTACAACCAAGTTATTGACTTCATAAAAGCAGCTTACCAACATTGGGGTCAGCTGTAAACCAGGTGCTGTATATTTACGTTTATTGAGATTAATTTGTTGTTTGACTAAAGTTCAAACCTGTTGGGCTTAGTCTAGTTCGCGACCGGATTACGGGTTCATATCAATTACAAGGAAACTGATTTTGAAATAAGGATTATTTTATGATACTTTTTTGTTTATGTCTTTGAGATAAATCCTAGCCATTACCACAAAGGGAACAAGATAATTGTTCAAATTGTGAAATGTCTACAGTCATTCTACCATGCGGAAAACTTCAAACATAACATCACGCCTGTAATTCCCGAAGGGTTAATCAGAAGTGTACCTTATCATCATCATCAGCCTATAATGTGCCCACTGCTGGTACACAGACCTCCTCTGTATGAGAAGGAGTGGAATCCACCACGCGGGCCCAGTGCGGGTTGGTAAATGTCACATGTCTTCGAATTTTTAGTTCTAGGACATGCCGGTTTCCTCACGATGTTTCATTTCACCGTTTTTGAGAGCAGTAGGTACCTTATGGTACCTACACCCACATTTCGTCAGTTATGTTTAAGTCCCATTAATATAGGCCGAGCCTATTGTCATCATCATTCACCATCATTTTAGCCCAAAAGACGTCCACTGCTGGACATAGGCGTCCCACAAGTGTCGCATTGACATTTTGGGGGGTTTTGCCATAATCGCCACGCTTGGCAGGCGGGTTGGCGATCGCAGTACGGTTGTTACAAAAGCACAGAGAAAGTTGTTGCCCATTCTCTGGCAAGTCCCTTAGTCGCCTCTTACGACACCCACGGGAAGATATGGGATGGTGCTATTCTTTACGTCCGACACCATACAGAGCCTATTGCCATCTGTGAGGTATTAGTGTAAAATATGTTTAAAAAAATAGTTGATAAGTAGAAGGTAGTTGCCGACTCTGTCTGTCCTGGCACTTCGTTAATAAACGTCTTTTGGGTTAGCTGTTGTTTCCTTGCAGTATTAAGTAATCAGCTGAATATTCCACAGTGGCGACGAGGATGGGATTTCACATTAATCGAGTGTTATAAAGACGTATTAAGAACGCAAATATGTCAATCGGAAAAATTACCGAGTTTAATGTGGAAGTGGACAATTGGCGGTTGTACGCGGAGCGGTTGGAACAATATTTTATCGTGAATAAAATAAGTGAAGAGTTAAAGGTGCCTACATTAGTGACCGTGATGGGAGCAAGAGGTTATGAACTATTGGTGAATCTTTGTACTCCAGAAAAACCAACCAGTAAAACATTTAAAAATTTAACGGACATATTGGAGAAACATCTTTAGCCACGCCCCAGTATTTTAGCGGAACGTTATAAGTTTCATCATAGGAAACAAAATACGGGGGAGAAAATAACAGATTACATAGCAGAACTGAAGAAAATGTCTAGGACGTGTGATTTTGGGCAATGGCTGAACGAAGGTTTGCGCGATCAGCTGGTATGCGGGTTGGCAAGTGAAACAATAAGACAGCGATTGTTTGCAGAGGAGAAGTTAGATTTCCAAAAGGCATGCACTTTAGCTTTGAGTATGGAGTCGGCAGAAAAGGACGCAGCCTTGATGGAATCCAAAAGCGGGAGCGAGGTTGCATCTGCAGATTGCCAGGCGATTGCGGGAATGCAGAGGAGAAGGGAGGCGGTGGTGCCACGGGGCCGAGGCAGCGGACGAACGCCGGCGAGCGGCAGCACGCGCTCCAACGTGATGGTTGGCGAGATGCGCAACGCGGCTACCCGTCGCGGCGCGGGCGCATCTGTCACCGTCGTCACCAGTGGACCGGGCGGGGCCCAGTCACGCCAGCAGTGCCGAGTATGTGGCGCTAATCACGACTCGAAGTCGTGCAGGTTTGCACGCTATGTGTGTCGAGTGTGCAACCAGGCGGGCCACCTACGGCGAGTGTGTCCAGTAGTTAATAATGCTGAACATAACTTTATCGATGACACTACCGAGTTCAGTAGCGGCGGCAGTGATGAGGTAACAAATATTAATCAGTTATCCTTACAAAATTATCCCCCAATATATATATATCTCTAGAGATTGCTAACAAATGTATAAAAATGGAATGTGACACCGGTAGTGCCGTATCATGTATTAATTATGATGTTTACAAAAAGCATTTTGCTAATATGAAGTTAGAGAAATGTAACTTGTTATTGAGATATTATACGGGTGAAACTATTCGCCCATTGGGTGTCATAAAACCGGTTGTTAGATACAAAGATAGAAGTAAAAACTTAAACTTGTTTGTAATTAATAACGGAAAGACTATTTTGTTAGGTAGACAGTGGATAATTGAATTAGGTATAAGTATACCCACAGTCAGTAGCAGCGGTTGTAATGTAAACAGTGTGTCTTGTGAAGATTTTAACTTAAAGGAATTTAGTTCCAGATATTGTGAAGTGTTCGAGGACGGCCTAGGTCGCTTCACGGATGGCAAGGTCACCATTCATTTGCGCGAGGGAGCGCGGCCGGTGTACATGCGTGCACGACCGCTTGCCTACGCGCTTCGCGAGCCTGTGGAGCAGGCGCTCGACCAGCTGGTGCGTGATGGCGTGCTCACTCCTGTCGACCGCTCGGACTGGGCTACGCCCATCGTGCCCGTTGTCAAGAAGGACGGTAACATTAGGATTTGCGCTGACTATAAATTAACTTTGAATAAAGTGTTAGAAGTCGACCGTTACCCATTGCCAAAGGTGGAAGACTTACTGGCTCGCTTACATGGTGGACAGCGGTTCTCAAAAATTGATTTGTCACAGGCCTACGCACAATTTGAACTAGATAAAAGTAGTGAATTCACAGTAATTAATACCCATAAGGGCTTATTTCGGTATAACCGACTCGTATATGGTCTTGCGTCAAGTCCAGGAATTTTTCAAAAGAAATTAGAGCAATTATTCGCTCACTTACCATATGTTGGTGTATTTCTAGATGACATTGTTATTAGTGGGCGAGACACCCCTTCACATTTAGAGAATCTACGTAAAGTTTTCGATATTTTAAAAACAAAGGGGTTAAAGGTTAAAAAAGAAAAATGCAGTTTCTTTGCCGAATCCATTACGTATTTAGGATATGTCATATCGAAGGAAGGCGTACACACTTGTCCTGATAAGGTCAAGGCCATAATGAAAACCCCCACTCCTACAAACGTAAGCGAATTAAGGTCATTTTTAGGAATGGTAATGTATTATGCAAAGTTTATTAAGAACATAAGTTTTATTCTAGCACCACTTTATAATTTATTACGAGCAGGAATAAGTTTTGTATGGAACGAACAATGCAAAACCGCATTTAACACCGTAAAGGGGTTGTTATCCTCTAGTGAAGTATTGGCGCACTACTCCCCCGACCTGCCACTGATTCTGACAACGGATGCAAGCAGCGTGGGGGTGGGCGCGGTGATCTCACACGTCACGCCGGACGGAGAGCGGCCTATAGCTTATGCTTCGAGATCTCTGACGAAGGCAGAACGTGCCTATGCGCAAATAGACCGAGAAGCACTCGCTATAGTGTATGGCGTTAGGAAGTTTCACCAATATCTATATGGTAGGCGTTTTAAGTTGAGAACAGACCATAAACCGCTAACATGCATATTTGGTAGCAAGGCTGGTATTCCTGTAATGGCCGCCAGTCGTATGCAGAGATGGGGAGTACTGATGTCAGGATATAATTACGATATTGAATATGTATCATCCGCTAAAAATTGTGCAGATGCCTTGTCGCGGTTACCACAACACCACAGTCAGGACAAGCCCGTAACTGAGGTAACATACCTAAACTTTGTCGAAGATTTTTTACCAGTTACTCACAATGAGGTAAAGAAGGCGACTGCTACTGATACCATATTGAGTAGGGCCCTTTTATATACTCAAACAGGATGGCCGCTACAATGTACCGACGAAACATTAAAGCCGTATTTTACTAGGCGTAATGAAATTTATACTGAAGGGAATTGTCTGATGTGGGGTTATAGATTAATTATTCCCTTGTCATTGCGTTCTCAAATACTCAAACAGTTACATAGTAGCCATATAGGTATAGTAAAAACAAAATCGTACGCTCGTAGCTACGTGTGGTGGCCCAAAATGGATGCTGATATTGAGAACATGTGCCGAAGTTGCGTGACCTGCGCGGTCGAGTTGCCGGCACCACCACGCGCGTCACCGCAGCCATGGCCGTACATTACACAGCCTTGGTCACGGTTACATATTGACTTCTTAGGTCCTATAAAGGGAATGAAATTTATAGTTATTTTAGACTCAACCTCAAAATGGTTAAAAGTGTTCAATATGGTACGCACCACAGGGGGAGCAGTAGTTAAAGTTTTAAGAAGTTTGTTTGCTAGGTTTGGGCTTCCCTTGGAAATAGTATCAGACCAGGGTCCACCATTTACGAGTGCCGAATTCAGAGATTTTCTAAGAGTCAATGGTATAAGACAAACGTTTTCACCTGCATATCATCCGGCGTCGAACGGTGCAGCGGAAAATGCGGTGAAGACATGTAAGAATGCAATAAAGAAGGCATTTACAGATAGATTAGATGTCGACGCGGCATTACAAACCTTTTTATTAGCCTATAGGAATGCGGCACATAGTACCACGGGAGAATCACCAGCTCAAATTTTGCAAAAACGACCATTACGATCACGGTTAAATTTGTTAAGAAGGGAGAGAGCCGTTGTCGATCGTGTAAGTGAGGCGCAGCGCCGTCAAGTTGAGTACGCTGGTGGTAGGATGCGCGAACTAGAGGCAGGTGAACCGATTTGGTACAGGGATTACAGAGGCCAGCAAAAATGGGAAAAAGGAACAGTTGGGCATAACGAGGGTTCACGTCGTATTTGTGTCAAGGAAGGTAACGGTCGACAACACACTAGGCACATAGATCAGGTACGCCGCAGATCACGCATGTCCAGTGTTACCTGTTCTGACGACAACGCGGTGCGGGATACCAATGACAGGCAAGAGGGACAAGATAGCCTTACCCCTACAATTGAACAAGGTTTGACTTGTAACGAGCAGGGCGAGATTGAGAGGGGAAGAGCTACGAGTAGTAGTGAGCACGACGTGATGCAGGAATCGGACGAGGTTTTTAGTACACCTCCGCGATTCATTCCACCTGCTGCACAGGCTTTAGCTGAGTCTAAGTCTTCGCCATCCGTGTCGCGCTCCACGAGAGTCCGCAAGCCGGTTATAAGATTTCGGGTCGAATGATTTGTGTATTCCTATTCTATTGTATTATGTTCAATGTCAAAGTGTGTCTTAATTTAAGGGTGGAGGTGTAAGGTATTAGTGTAAAATATGTTTAAGAAAATAGTTGATAAGTAGAAGGTAGTTGCCGACTCTGTCTGTCTTGGCACTTCGTTAATAAACGTCTTTTGGGTTAGCTGTTGTTTCCTTGCAGTATTAAGTAATCAGCTGAATATTCCACACCATCAACTGGGTACAAATCTAGGATCACCACTCATGGCTGCTACTGAGAAATAAATTCAGCCCTATCAAACGTGGCCACTCGAGATGATTATTATTTACTACACGAAAATTTGAGATATAAAATAATTACTCAACGGTTTCTCACATAATTCCTCCTGATGACCGGAAAAGGGCGTAAACTCTCATCCAACACATTTTTCATATCACACGCTTCTATTATTATATTATTATCTACTCCATTATAACAACGAGTGGGCTACAATAATTTATGACCACCATTAAAGTTACCAACATGTTAAACGCGCCGGTAGCCCAGCGGGGCATCTTATTATGCCCACTACTGAAATGCTAAGTTTCTTATTGATATCCTTCATGATTGATTGCTTTATGTAATTCTGACTCAATTATGGAGTTCGTCGATTATTTTGGTGTGGTCTTTTGGGAGATTGGGGTGGTCTTTTTGGTTCAAAGACCCATTCAGTTTCATGGTTGGTGTGAGCATCATGGTCTTGAATATTGATGGTTTCGTACCGTGATTGTCAACTGATGGTTTCGCTGTGTCTGTGTTGACTGGTTAGTTAGATGAATGGCTCTGCTTCTCTCCACGACTTTCTTCTGATTTATTGGGAAAAGCATTTTTGGGGCCTGCTGAATCTATATTCGTTACTTTGCATCCCTGTCAGTTCCGAAAAGTGACAAGGTACAAGATGCAAGACTGAAACGCGAACATGTCTTTAACCAAAGCATGCGAGTAATGTTATTAGATCTCGACGACCTAATTGTTCTTATGACAAATTTAAAGGTGCCTGGGAAATAATTTCTCTAAAGTATGCTGGAAACCGAATCAAAACGCGGGCGCAACAACAAACACGAAAACCGACTTGAATGTGTAATACTATTGTAAAGATAAATGTTTTGAGTTTAATCATTTGTCTCCTGTTTTAATAATAGACATAATAATCCAGAAATTACGGATAAGACATAGGCAGGTAACAGAAATCAAAGTTTAGCACACAACTAATAACACCAGAGGGCAAACTGTGCTCGAAGGATAATCTCATTCGCTTACAGCTAACGATCACTGATTACAGGAATCGTGTCAATTGACTGTAATAATGACACAAAATTATACACAAAGTAATGACAGTCGCCGACATTAGGAATACAACAAATTGCTGTCATAAAGACGTTTGTGTTGCTCTGTAATTGGTCGGAGTTGTGAATTCGTCATGTGTTCGTGAGTGTAATTTGTGTGTCGTGTGATGCAGGTGTTTTGTGTGTTAAATTGACGAAAAGTGTTGTATGTGTGGAATTCCCCACATTATCATGTTAATTATTATCACAAGCAATCGCTTTCAATATGTTGGCGTTTCTACAGCAACTTTCAACGAGATTGATATTTGCTATTCGCTACCTTATATCAATCCCTTACGGCAGATAGTTTTTTTTTTTGTTTGACCCTTACCCAACACTAGGAATTTTTCATGGATCGTGGGTGCGTTTGCATTGAAACTCACATACACAAACGCTAGACCCGGACCAACAATCTGTAGGCCATACAAATATTTGTTCCGTGCAGGAATCGAACCTGCGACACGCAGCACAGCAGTCGATCGCTCAGTCACTATGCCAACCGTGCCGTCAATTTCACTTTGCCTTGGGTATCTAGTCCTTTCGGAAGTTCTTTCAGAGACAAATATTTTAGGGTTGCTGTCCATCTTATTTTTGTTTTCAAAACACATGATTTGGTAGTAAGACAACATACGTTTTTTTTCAAGCAATACAGCTTAGCGATTTTCACCTTTAAGGTTACAATATCATGTCTCGGTGCAAATATCATGACTGCCTATAAAATATCTCTACATAGCCTTGCCCATATCTTTATGATGTTGTAAATATACAGCAGGATGCTGCCATTCACCTGATATGAAGCCAAAGGTTGATTGATCGAGAATGCCTCGTGGCATTAAGTGCTGTATACCACATAAAGATTAAAGAAATAAATATGCGAGCTGCGCCTATCTTTTATTCCACACCACAATTAAACTCGTCGAACAGATAAACAGGCCTCATAAACAAATACATTTAGTTATAAATCGTGCACATAATAGCTACTCTTTGAGTACGCTTTAACTCAACCGAGCGGGGCCAACCGGGCCCTATCGCTTTCGCTTCGAATAATTTATGTGTATTGTCGAAGCGAACGGTGTCGATTATTCATATTTATGCCGCTAGTGTGGGCACTGTGAAATATTGAGCCGAGGAAATTACTTTGCACGCCTGAGGTGCGGTAGGGTGGGGTGGCTTTTCGAGCGGTAGGTGATAGGAATTTTTATTTTCAAAAATTGATTGATGGCGAATAAAGGCTGAGACTATGGGATCTTTATAAAGAGATAGAAGGAGAAAGAAATTAAATCTAGAAAGTGACCATGATTTAACTTTAATTTGTAAACAAATGATTGCAGTGTTTAAAATAAAATACTACAAAAAGTCATCGATCAAATCTATTAGTTCGATGCCTATCTATCACTATCAATACAAAATATGTTGAAATTAATACCTATGTTTTACCCCGCACTAAGGTTCTTCCAATGGTTATAAATCGTACTTTTCCTTATTTATGTCAAGGAAAAACAACGTCTACACAAATCATAGACACACCACGTTCTATGAATCTAATTTAAGGTCTGCCACAACTGTTCAATAGAGTGGTGATTTGTAAGACTATCGCCTGAAGGCATCTGTATGAATTTCTAGATGCACGACAATACCATCATTTATTAACTACCGTAACTTAAGTTGAGGGCATTCTTTGGTTTCAATTAACAGATTATTAAGTTTTAACCGTACACGAGAAAAAGTTAGACTTTTCGCACACCCTTCATAGAGCCATGGATACAATTTTCAGTATGAGTAAGCGAGACAATTCTAATCAACAGTCATTGTCAATGAAACAGAAACAAGATTCATCCTTGACACTTTAATGGAATCTTACGATTTAAATCTTTAGTGGAATGTTTATCAAACGCTGTATGGGTAGATACTTATGGAGTTTTACAGCCATATTCTAAGAGCCAAACCAAATGCATTTTTGGATTTAGTTTGTATTGCCATGACAACAGTTCAAAACACGCACCAAATCGTATTCCTAAAATTTCTGGGCCGCAATTGACAAATCTTCGAATTAGGTACCTCCTCCAGCTACCTATCTTTGTCAATCCCATTGTTGCATCCTGCTTCAATCAATGCTAAATATGTCTAATATTTTAATGTTAAAGATGTATTATATTGTATATGGGTAATTAATAGCTTTCTGGTACTTCAAATTTGACAGATGAAAAGTAGGCGTTTATATTTCAATGTATAAACAAACAGGGTGGAATGTAGACGTGTATAATAGTCCGACTTAAGTTCAGTTCATGACTAAGAATACTAGTGTTAGACTACAAAAATATTAAGATATGTTGTAAAAAACTATTGAGGATTCATGTTTATCAGTAGGTAGAATAACCTTGATATCCGATTAAATTTGCCCAATCGCACAATTAATAATTAAGCATTTCTTTTTTCCAACGTAGACATAAACAGTCATCATCATCATCATCATCATTTCAGCCCATAAGACGTCCACTGCTGGACATAGGCCTCCCCCAAGTGTCGCCAAATTGACATTTTGGAGGCGTTTTGCCATAATCGCCACGCTTGGCAAGCGGGTTGGCGATCGCAGTACGGTTGTTACAAAAGCACAGAGAACGCTGCTGCCCATTCTCTGGCGAATCCCTTAGTCGCCTCTTACGACACCCACGGGAAGATATGGGATGGTGCTATTCTTTACGTCCGACACCATACAGTACATGCATAAACAGTAATCTTTCATCAATATCTTAAAACTGACCACGTCTGATTGCAATCATTGATAATAAAAATTATGATTAATTAGGTGTATAATCTTCTATTTGGAAAGCGACAATCATTTTAATAATAAATTGATTATCTAAGACGTCTGATGGTTTTGAGTGATGATTAATGGGACTATAATTAGGTACGTAGGTACCTATTATTGAGTAGTGTCGTATCTAGATTATGATTATATCACTTTACCTGGACGGTGAAAGGAATAATAGAAATCAGCTGTTAAAGGTATTTCTAAGCGATACTAATAATTTGCACTCATAATTTCTGATTTAGTACACTATAAACTAAAAATGTTTGTATTAGATGTTTTTCCGAGTAAAGGGCAAAGAAACACAGACGAACACAATATTCAGTTTAGACGCCACTCAAAAACTACCATACAAAATGCAATAAAAAAACAACAACACAATATTTTATTACAAAAACAGTGATATTTTTTCCCGCTCGCATCCACTGTGACCCTACCCAGCCCTCGAGCCGATGAATTGTTTCATAATGTTAGTGCTTTAACTGAAAACTTTATGTTAATCGCCACTAGAGTTAGCGTTACGACGTGTTCCACCTAAGTGGACTTTTACGGCCTATGACTGATGATTGCAATACTAGCCTACATGGGAACCTAGAGGTATTTCAACTTACTACTAGGTACGTAGTGGTGGAACTTAAAAGAGGAATGTTAAAGGGGACAACTTTTTAACTGCCCGCTCTCGTGTCGGAATATGGGTAGCGGCTGTGAAATGGTGCTGGGTAGGACGGTTGGCTAGACCTGCTGTTGGCTTAAGGTTTGAGTATGATTAATCGGTGCAGACAGCTGGTAGACGAAGTGTTAGCAGATGGGTGGATGACATTTGGAGATCATGAATAAGTTCTGGTTGAGACCAAAACAGATAATGGATGGCGAGAGAAGGGGATGCAACATTCATCTCAACGATGATGATGATCATTATTAAATTCTATCTTGTTGAAGGAACTGTAAAGCTCACTGTGTAAGATTTATCATCAACATTATCATACATTTGAAACTCGAGTATAAATCCATTCATTAATACACCATTGCATATACTCTACAATAAGCTCTATAATGACTGAGAACATAGAAAGGCCCAGACAACATACGTCATCATTAACTCAAGTCTTCCTAATGACAGCTACACAATAGAATATTAAAATCTTACAAACATACCTTCATTAACTCGACGAAGATCTGAAGGCAATCAATCACTCGCAGTTTTCACACACACACACAGACACACCCACAGGCGGATATTCATAGACACACACACGTGTGTGCTTCTACGCTTGCAAATTTATTCTTTCTTTTAGATAATGTTGTTTATAAGAAATAAAGGGTCGAAAGCAATTTGCATAGGTAATTATACTTTCTTACCCCTTTCACGCTAACCCGTTGGTCCTGCGTCTGATCTATCTCCGATAGTGTCGGATTACCGTCCCTGTGGACTAGAGAATTTCCTTCACGAAGAGAGAGTGCATCTGTGGCAGCGCACACACTCGTGCACTGTGAAATCTCCGCTGAAATTGGCTGCCGTGGCTGAAATTGGTCAGGAGGACTATTATTGCTCACATACTATCAACTATTTTGCTGATGGTAATTGAAGAAACCTTTTTTTAATGCAGAATGGTAAAGACCCAGAATACGCTTTTGAAAGCTCCCGTAGCTAGAAGCACCATGTCGAGGTTTAGAAGAGAATTTCCATGATAAAGCTTGAGTATACCACGGGTTGGAGTATGGTTAAAAACGCCGCAGCTTGTATGAGATAATCAATCAAAATAAAAAAGGCAATCGGATTCAAAGATTTTCAGCCAAAACTAAAGGATTATAAAGCCTTAAAATAGTGGTAATCATTAGGCAGAGCTCCTAAACTTATCTAGTTTATATTTAGAAAATAGTGTAGTGGAGATAATTCCGGTCTTCCGCTACCACACAGCTGTAACGTCGTATCAATCACGATAACCCTGCTGAATGTGGGCGTAACTCTATTGTCTCAGGCCGCACACATCAGCGGCACTCTTAAAAACGGGAGCATTAATCTTCAGGTCCTAAGGCTCATCAATTATATGCCCACGTGAAGGAGGCTGATTTGCTGAAGTTTTGAGTTGTCTGCAAGTTTTGATTTAATTGCGGTTTTATTTGTAGTCGACAGTTAATAGAGTCATGGGATGATGCTTTAATTGTTTCAATATTTTATTTAAATTACGCTATAGATATTTTTTTTATCATCGGCCTAATAATGCACCTTGCATCTTTTCGCCCTATACAGCAAACTTGCACCATTTGGAACCTCCTTAACAGTTATAATTTTTTGATTTTAAAGCTACATGATTATAGTAAACTCTGAGAAATCCTTCTCGGGGATAAACACGTCAGAATCAACAAAGCAAGATGCTAATACAAAATGAGTCAATGAGAAATCAACAATATTTATTGCTGCTATAATATCACCATATGTTTCTCACTACAAATACCAAGAATACTTAATTAATGAAGAAATCACGTTCACGTCCGAGTGACTTAAAGTATCAACCCGTGTAGACGATCAACCATACATAAATTCATTAGTCAAAACTGCTACCAAACGGTAATAATTTGTAAGTTAAAAGCCCATTTAATAGAACCTTGTGCATATACTTTAACACATCCAGGAATCAATTAAGTTCTTTAGAATTCATACAACACCACAGCGAACGCTTTCAAATGAACGGAACGAATGAACGATCACTTTCATAATCCCGCTTATTAGAATCGAGTGAATGAATATGAATTCTTTATTTGAAATTCAAGCTAATGTATTTTGCCGTTTGTCACGTCAAATTAACTTCGGAATTAATTTCGTTTTGCATTTTACTATTCTATTAGGGTGACTACACACTGGTATATTAATCGTTGGAAGAATGCCATGAGTTTTTAAGAAAAAAGTAGTTTGAATTATTAGGGCGGGCATTTTGGGGGACTGTCTCTTGTAATTTTAACGTTCAAAAAGTGCTGATTTTCAGCCTACTTAGAATAAATGACTTTTGATTTTGATTTTTTTTTTATTTCGAGATCAGAATACTTAAATTAAAAAAGAGACTTAAATTTCAGAGTAAGTTTTTAGATAATTTAATGCACCCCAAAAGTTGGAAACGGCAAAATATTTTCTGGTGGTTAAGAAATTCTCTCACTTTGAACAGGCCAAGGCCAATCTCTATTATTGAATTTAATGGGTAAAAATGAGTATTTAGTACACGTAAGTTGCATTTTGGCAGTATAACACCATTTTAAAGTCCATGGCTACCCTTTTTTTCCAATACACTTGAAAAGAACATTAAAAATCATATTAAGATTTAAAATTGCTACCTCACAAGAAGCATTTAACTTTATTTTGAAATAAAACTGCACATCTTACAAACGTCATACCCCTGCATGAAACCAGCTAATAAATTTAATTTTATACTCTTCCTCTACACCTATAGAATAGTAATAAGCAATTAAGTTTTACGAGGCTAACACAAGACATAATAACGACTGATTACCATTTTAATATGGTCATAATATAGTACTGGCTGGTCTCGCATCTTAATGCGAGGTTCAGATGATAATCGGACGAGATTTAGGTACTGCGGTGGTTGAATGACAATGTGATGTCATTGTATGGGTGAGTTGTCTGCAGCAATGATTGTACTGTGAAAGCGCCCCCACGAAATTAAAATCTTTTTTTTAAAACTCCCACTATGATTTTTTCTTGTATCGGGGGTGCGTTTACAAACATCTTACATACACAAACAGCCAGACCCGGAACAACTATCTGTAGGCCATACAAATATTTGTTCCGTGCGGGGATCGAACCCGCGACACGTAGCCCAGCAGTCAATCGCTCAACCACTGCGCCAACCGTGCCGTCTCCCTCCAGCTCCATCTATTTAACCCTCTAAGTTTATTATATCCCATTTAACGACTATTTACAGCCTTTAAATGACCTGAAAATTGTAAAAAAGCTAAGAAAAAATTAATTCTAATGTGGCTTCCCTTTTAAGAACTAGTAAAATTCGTCACAGTTTTCTTCTTTTTAGTGGCGCTAGCGACAAATGCATATATTCTCGACCAACACTTTTCCAATATGAGGTTGACCGCTCAAAAGTTAGATTGATGGCATGTTTTGGTGTACAGAGGGCAAAAATAATGGGGAGTGGAGTGTAGTTTGTGATACAGCTCCCCATCTACACTCTGCTCCCGTTCTATCGAGGTAGCGATTCTTCATGAGGTAGGAGATACATTTCCCTATTTGATTTGGTTTCTTTTTGGCTTTTTAAGACTGTTCAAAGTCTTATTGGAGGTTTCAAGTTTACGAGTATTAATTTGTTCAGCGCTCAGATGAGATCTTCATTATTTGGTTTTTGGTTTAAAAAATGAAGATAAAACAATGCTTTAAACCCTACTAATGGCAGTGACTTCGATCAAAGCACAAAGCTACCGGCCTTAACTAATGACTTTAGTATGATGACTTCTGTGCAATACCACGTCATGGCATTGTTAAATATTATAAAACAGTAGTGTTCAATTTTTTTTAAATTAAATGTTATTCTATTTATGCCTAGGTTTACTTAATCGTAAGTCAGTGTTACTTAAGTCCTCCTGTATGTCCAAACGGACGGCACTACCTAAGTCAAGTACTAAAATAACATTCAAAATAATTTACCACTTACGTATTTACCGGTCATAAACTTAAACATGCATAAAACATCAAGTTATCAGTATGTAAAATCATTATACAGTATTTTACCTGGTAAGCAGTATTTTGCAACATATAGTAGCGTAATGTGTATAGAGCCTTATTATTTATGGGCGATTGTGATTTGTTACGTTCTAATGTCCCGTCTCCGACCTCAGACGATTTAGCCAGCGAGCCGACTTGCGACCCGACTTGCAACACGACTTGCGACACGACTTACAATATGACTTGTGACACGACTTGCGACTCGACTTGTTACACGACTTAGGACTCAATTTGCAACGCGACTTGCGACACGACCTGCGACAAGATATGCGACATGAGTAAAGCTTGCGTCGCAAGTTGCGTAGTTGTTGCGGTAAATCGTGATTGTCTCTAAAACGTTCTTTCATTTGTCTCCGCAGTTGCTGTCGCTACACGCTGGTCTTTTGTGGGTAAAGCTGTGGTCAAGACATAAGGACGAGGGGCTTGAGGCTCAATAGAAAATACACAGATAGTAAGATGCGGGAGGTCAAGCCGGGTACAGTGCGGTCAAGTCTCGATGGAGAAGTTAGCATAAACAAAATGAGCCTTAGTGTTCCCACTGCTGGGACACAGGAACCCGCCTCTATGTAAGGAAGTATACTGTTGGCGATGGATGATTTAATTATACGGTTGTATCAATATTGGTCATAAATAACCGTAATAATTATGTCATGCAACTTTTCCAGCAGAAAGTTATATTCCTGTTAATAATGCTTACCCATGAAGTATACGCATTATTAGAATAGAAGGTTTAAAGAAGCATGGCACTAGCATATGTTTTACATCCGTGTCTGCTCTGACACGGAGACTATCGCGCTAAATCACACTGTCAGCACTACTATATCCTGCTACTATAAGTGCGTCCTCACACCAGCCCAGTCGCGCGTTTATTATAATAGTATGAGATATAAACATGCATGGCACTGGCGTATGTACTACGTCAGTGACTCTTCTGACATAGCGACTATCGCACTACATCACGCTGTCAGCACTACTAAATTGCTACTATAAGAGCGTCCCCACACCAGCCCAGTCGCGCGTTTATTGTAATAGTATGAAATATAAACATGCATGGCACTGGCATATGTATTACATCAGTGATTCCTCTGTCATAGCGACTATAGTACTAAATCACACTATTAGCACTACTATATTACTACTATAAGAGCGTCCTCACACCAGTCCAGCCGCGCGTTTATTATAATAGTATGAGATATAAACATGGATGGCACGGGCATATGTATTACGTCAGTAGCTGCGACTAACGCACTAAATCACGCTGTCGGCACTAGTATTGCTGTTATAAGATCCTCTACAGACGAAATTAGATGCATGTCATTTTTTAAGGATTCGAATAAAATATTAGTTATACTTTGTATTGAACCTTATAAAGTAGTTTACTTAATTCATAATGCTAGTTTATAGATTGCTAACAAAACCAGGAAGGTAATAAAACATGCAATAATAATAATATACGCAGTCTAATGGTAAAAATGAAATGGTCCAATCAATAAAACAGTCTATTACACCGTAGTTTCCATGAAATTAGGTTGAACTTAAGTGTTTTTACAAATTAATGTTTGGTATAGGCCTTTTGCTGGTTTTAGCAGTGGATTAGGAATAACTACAATAGAAAATTTGTTTTTTTTTTGCAGGATTATAATAACACTTAGATTGAAGTAATCTGTGCGCCATCACCAACGACGCCATACCGACGTAGAAGATGCAAAGAATCTTTAGAACCAATACAATTTGAAACAGTGTCAAAGTAGACTGTTCAAGAAGAATTTAGAAGAACTAAAACTAACTTTATTTTGAAGATAATTAAATTCTGATGAGGACTACAAGACGTGAAAAAAACAGGCCTATAAAAAGTAAGTATTATAAGTATTTTGACATACCCACACCTATTTCATCACATTTATTCAGTCTAATATTTCCGTCAAAAAGGTTATTACTTACGATTAATTGGATTAAGATTTTCATAATTACTTAATCACATAACATAACAATCAATCCGATATTCATTATAAAAATGATCATTAATGCGTCAACCCACGAGTACCGCGCGTTCTTCTGATGCGCCTTAACGCGCGCTCCCACACGGGCAGACGCGGCATCGCGACATAAATCTAGACTGTAATCGCGGACAATCTGACAGCCAGCCTGTTGAAATGAATATTCGTGATAAATCAATGTTAGCCACCGTGTGGGGAGTGGATGTTGGCATTTATATTTTGGTTTCCATGTTTATTGGGACATGTGAAATATTTGATAAAATTAACGACTTCATACTTAGTTTGTCGCCTTATTTATTGTTTGTTTAATAGCGGTCTTAACGGAACCAATTAATTTATAACCTGTTCGTTTTCTTTAGTAGTTTATTATTATTAATGACAATGTGTTCTACTAATTAAAGATTGTGTTGCCAAGATGGATCCCTGAAGTTCAGTTGGTATTATTATTGATCAGTGTGAAAATCTTTAAACAAGAGGTTGTACATTTTCAATTTACCCTCATTTTACCACCCTCTTCTCTTTTATTTCTATTCTACTAGCGATAAGTCTTCCTTGTCGTTATCTCCCTGTTGTCTTGTTCCAAGGAAACGTAACATGTTTGTTGCAACATTCCACCATCCCAATTTATTTGAGGTTGCCGCAACATGTTTTCTTCTTCGTTTCTACTCCTCTATTAGTCGTCACCCCTTTTCCGGCAATATCATAGTTTACCAAACGTTTGTTCATGTTTATTCCTTCAATCTTATTAAATATTCTCCAACAACTCCATAAGCTTCCCTGTTCCGCGCACAACTACAATCTCCGTCCATTATTATGTCACATTCATTATCGTTTTATTACATACACGACCCGAGTATTGGCACCTCTGTCTACAATGTTGTAAACTTGAAGCAATTGTACGTAATTTATATGTAATTAAGTTTATTAGAAGGCTGTTAGGATGCTCTCTCTTTGTGGCAATGGAAATTACCAGTTTTTAAAGAGTTATAGATCATTTACTAAATCCAAGTAACTACCTATTTTTGATTTTTTCATAAAATTTTATGATTCTGTAATTGATCTTTATTTCTGCACATAGAGCTACCAGCCAGCATTTTGGCTGTTGTTTTGGTTAGGTATTTAGAGACATATATTCTTATGATTAAATTCGGAATATATCCTGACAAGTAGGCAGTCGGTAGTGGGCAAGTGTCAGTACAAGATATAAGTACGAGAATGGTAGTATCCCTACATCAATCAGTGAACTCAACTTACCGCGGTCCAGAGCTGGACATAGGGCTCTCCCAAGCAGCAGCACAACACCTTGTCCTCCTTCTTCTACATCCAGTCTGACCCAGTAGGAAGGTGTTCTTAAGGTGGTCGGGCAACCCACGCTGCGCTTGGTGTCCACTCCAAGATCCAAGACGTTTGCTCCATAGGCTATCAGGCCCAAGACAGACATGACCATCCCACTGCCAAATCAGATTGCTTATTAGGTGGTACTATACGTTGTGCTATACTCTGTATGGTGTCGGACGTAAAGAATAGCACCATCCCATATCTTCCCGTGTGTGTCGTAAGAGGAAACAAAGGGACTTGGAGAAATGAATGAAGCAGAGAAAGGGCAGCAGCGTTTCTCTGTGCTTTTGTAACAACCGTACTGCAATCGCCAACCCGCCTGCCAAGCGTGGCGACTATGGCAAAACCCCCCAAAATGTCAATGTGAATTGAGGGAGGCCTATGTCCAGCAGTGGACCTCTTTTGGACTGAAATGATGATGATGATGATACGTTATGCTTGTGTGCAGTACACAGAAATAACTTCTTGCTGCTGCTGATTGTTATATGTAGATCGTCCATAACATACGTCTGAAGTGGTGGTTAATTTCACAAGCTAATTATTTATATTAAATTAAATTATGAGCCGAATAACAACGCGATTGCTGTGCGATATTTTGCGATGATTTTGCAGAATATTGTGGTTTTGGTCTGCAGTCATTCAATTGAGAAAATATTATGCCGTGAAATGAATTAAGTGAATGCATATTTCATACTTTTAAAGTACACTATGAAATATTTATATTTATAGTCATTTTTAATGTAGGTATTATAGATAATCTGTTTGACGAGGGCTGGTAGGTACAGGAGGCAAAGCGGGGATCCCATTTTTGGTAAAAATGCTTTTTATTACTGATTTGGTTTTAATTGTCCGAGTCGCAAATCACAACATAACTTAATTCTACCAGATTCTGAAGGAGAACACGAGAATCATATACTTAGGTTAGGAATAAAACGGCTGCTAGAAATCACCAAATAAAAACATTACCGTTTTCTATAATCCATAAGATGGCGTAAAAAAAAACATAACCAAATAATAAACAAAGGGATAACTTCAAAGTTTTCTTTGGGAATAAGCAAGAACATGCGTAGAATTGGGATCAATGGACAGAAAGGAGCTCTTTTCCCAATAATTGCTCAGTACAGGCTAGCTATAATAATATAAGAGAAAATTCACATATCAAGATTATCTGAAGGTTCTACTCAACCGGACACAAAGCTATAATAATCCAACATAAATAATGTAGGATTAATAATTAAGCACGAAATAAAAATGACTCAATACATAAAACAAGCAATATAATCAATTATGGACGACACAAACATAATAAATCACGGGTTTACTGATACATCCGCGTTATAAATTAATATACGTACTTGTTATTATTCATGATTAATAATAAATTAATCTCTCAGTTAAACCGTCGGATGCCACGTTTATAATCTGCATATTATATAGAGAAATGCTCAAAGTGCTACTGCTGAGAATGATATTCTGGGTTCGATTCCCAGGTTGGGCAGTTATTGGGTTTTTTGATCAAGAATTTCTCAGTAGCTGACACGGAGTCTGGATTTTATACCCGGTTGATGAATCCAAGCTTGAACTAAGCCAAAACTCTGACATCCAGTCTTACCAAGGGGTATCGTACCAGTTGCTGGGTTGTGAAGGTCAGATAGGCACTCGCTTCATGTGAAATACTAGTTCTCAGCTGCATCCGGTTAGACTGGAAGCCGACCCCAAGATAGTTTGGGAAAAGGCTAGGCAGATGATGATGTTGATGGAACTAAGCTAATATCGTACTACCCAGTACAAATGCAGCGACTGCCTTACTGACTGCTGCGCTGGTATTAAGCTGTTTCCGGTTAGACCGGACGTAGACGCCGACCCCAACATAGTTAGGAAAAGACTAGGCAGATGATGATGGAACTAGGCTCGCCTCTTATTATGAAGGACTTAAACATAACTGGTATAAGGTAAATGTACTATAAAAACCTACACCTCTGCCTAAACCTTTTTGGATCACAGCCGTGATGTTATTTTACATTTTAATCATAGGAGCTAAGTGAGTGATTTACAAGTGAGATGAGATTATTTTGTCTGCTGTTCCGAAGTTTTAAGAGAAAGTTTAAGTGTGAAGGTCGTTATCTTAATTTATGACTTACCTTATAATCATGGGAATGAGGCCAGAACTACCTTTGCTTTTTTTTTGTCCGGATTTAAAAGTGAAAAGTTGACAGTCATGATTTTTAAGTTCCCATTGTGGTTTTGTTACAATTTACAGTAAACTTACACCTATTTGGCAGGAAAACTTGATGGAATACCGTGGTCAGATCTTAGGTTGCTACTTGATTACATCTTGGAGAGCAGCTACTTACTTAAGTTATGCCGCACACAGCCAAAATTGTCATACATCCTCATGCCCCTCTTATATGCGCGAGTCTCAACCAAGTCCCACACACAATTATCAGACTGTCATGCACCACCTGCCAACCAATCTGTTGGTCTACCAACAGTTCTATCGTCTCTTGGCAACCATTCACCGAGGGGTATACATTAGCAGTATACTTATTTAATCATGATGCAGCAATTGACCAACACCAATCCATGATGATGACATGATGGTATGACGCATGTATCTCAGTAGCTATAATGTTATAGCCTTTGCAGCAGTATAGAATTTAATCACGCAAATGTCAATTGGACTCCAATCACATGCACAAAACCGCAATGCTAATTTAAACGTCACTCGAGACAAGCAGTGGGCGATATCCTTAATATTAATGCGCGATAGCATAATCAACTAATACCCTATTAATTCTCACATCAGTAAACAGTAATAAATCAATAATGTATTAAACAGCTTAGACTAGAATTTTCTTTAAAACGATTACTTTTATCACTAGGAAAATCCCTTGGTTTGTCTAGCGAAACAATATCTAATTTTGAATCATCTTTTCCTGAAAATTAGGTTTCAATTTCTTTGACACTTGCTCAGCAATTGATACAGTATAAAACAATATAGGTATTATCTAAGTATTCAAATTGTATAATTTATTATCGATTTTATCAGTATTATAAAATCAAGAACTATTATCATAATTCTTATGGGCTGATGTTAGCACAGTCTATACGAAAAACCCTGTAATTTATAACGTGCTAACAATTGGGAAAACCCAAGGATTAATGGATTAAGTACATAGCATAATTTACGCGGTCGTAATAATTAAGACACAAGGATTATAATTTATTTGCCATATAGCTGTTTCACCACAGTTCTTAGTATTTCATCAGGTTTGATTTATTCCATAAATCGTTGGTTTTAATCATAGACAAATACATAGTATCTTGAATATCCTTGGTTTCAATATTAGTGTCGAAAAGACACTCAAAATCGTAACCAATGACAGGATGGCACTATTTGTGACCATTTTATGTGAAATTGTTTTGAGAACCAAGATAGTATCAGTAGTTCCAATTAAGTCAACTTACAAATAGAATAATGTACTCACTACTTTAGACTGGACTGTACTGGCGGTACTTTCATACAAGCCTAAAAGCTTGGCTTGCCCTTGTAACCTACTACTCTTCATGATGTTAGGGTTTCGGAACAGTCTGCTGGTCCTAGTTAGGTCTTGCTGTATTATTAGTCCCTAGGCACGCCACTGACTGTACTCTTCTCTTTTACTCCCGATGATGCTATCACCCTCCTCCAGGAAAGTAGCAAAGAGACCAGCACTCTTAAAAAGTTTCGACTCTAACCGCCGTCTTTCCGACCTCGCCGTCGAGGTCCTTCGCGACGTCCCGGTCCATGCCCTCCCCGACCCTCGCTCGAGCCAGCCCGTGATGCTGTGCCAGTAGTTTTAAATCAGCCCCTAAATAATGATATCATTCAGATCCAGCCTGTCCCCAAGCAGTCCTCCCCAGCGATGCCCTAAGCCGAGGCTCGTACCCCACAGGGGGTGCCCTTAGCGTGTAGTCGCTTAGTATGTAACTGTTTATGCCCTGGCTGGAGGCCTTACTCTTATTAAGGCACCCTCAGGATAGTCCGGTTAAGCAGACGACCACTTGCTAGGTTGAACTGCGAGATGTCATTCCCAAAAAAAAAAAACTGACTGTACCTACTCTTCTGTGTGTGTGTCTTTGTCTGCTCTGTATTTCATATCTAGGCATTGAGTACTTCCAGAGTACTGTTGCCGTTTCTCTGAAGAGTGGTGTGTAGGCACAATTCTTTGACTCTTTTTTACTTCTGCTAGCCCCTACTCATTGCAACCTCATGAAACGTGCCATGCACTACATGGGAGCTAATTACTCCAAATTGCAATTAACATGTTGATTGTTACTGATATTATGTAATTACTATAAAGTAGAGTACAATAGTTTTGCATACTACGATTTACAAATTAACCGCCTTAGATTGGTGCACCCGAATCACGTTTCTTTCATCAGTTTAAAAAAAACAGGTTTACAGTATTTTTGTACTTCTGGGATGGAACCGGAAGGTTCTAAAATGAGATCACCTCGGGAAGGCGACCACAGGAGAAGGAGACATTCAGAGGGAACGTTGGAACACCTCCCATAAGGTGGGCCAATGATCTTGTGAGAGCCATGGGAAACTGCTAGAAGCAAGAAGCATGGGACCGTGTGACGTAGTGATGTTTATAGGAGGCCTACCTCTAGAAGTCTTGAGGCTGTTATTATGATGATGACCGAGTTCTGGCTGAGTTCGGGACCGAAACGTGGTCGTTCACAATGGGCCTCATCAGAAGGTTTAAAAGTCACAAATCAAGGGTAATGGAGAGGGCTATGCTCGGAGTTTCCTTGCGTGATCAAATCAGAAATGAGGACATACCAAGGTTACTGACGTAGCCCGAAGAATTGCCAAACTTAAGTGGCAGTGGGCAGGGCTAATTGCTCGCAGAACGGATGGGCGATGGGGCCGAAAAATTCTGGAATGACGGCCGCGAACCGGAAGACGATGCGTTGGTAGGCCTCCCACTAGGTGGACCGATGACCTGGTGAAGGTTGCGGGGATCCGCTGGATGAGAGTAAAAAAAATGTAAATGATGATGAGTTCTGGCTTTCATTCATCCCTAGTTCCACTTAAGTTACAAGTGTCGTATGTAGTAATACTTCTGCAATCAATTTCCTACATTTAATTACTATCATAAATCATTGGCAACTATTAATTTTCTATCCATTATGCCAACAAAGTATAAAGCCAGTTGTTTTGTATGGGAATACGTGTTCTTGTAACATTACCTAGTTGTAAACGATTTAAAAGTATAGGCCATTAAGCCTGTAAAGGCATTGGCGGGTATTAATTTATGGAGCAATTTGTATGGGTTTAATATTTTAATTTAATAATAAAAAAATATGGCCTGGTATTGCGTGTGTAGGATTAAATATTATTAAACTTAGCTAGTTTTATGTAAAAGTGTCAGAAAAACTGACTAAATCTAGTTATATTGTGTAATATTTTTTTTCCTATTTAGGTTACTTAACAGAGCAACTGAATACTGTGACAACCAGAGGATTTGCTTGTACATTGTCAACTGTTGAGTCAAGAATCAATAATTCATTCCTCAGATACTGCCATTTTCATTGGCGTGCCCCTATGATCGATATGTATTTCGTATAAGCGTACGCTATCAGGAGAAGAATCATCTTACAAGAAGGTTTGGTTATTACAAAACTATACTTTTGATCAAAATCTTTTGAGCAAAGTGATTTCAAACAAGTGGTGTGGTCAAAAATAAAAATGAAAAATATATTTACGCGCCAGGCAATTTCATTACGAATCTTTTAAGAGCTCGCAGTATAAACAGAACCATGATTAAGTTCACCTTTAAACATGGACCAATCACACGCAATGCCTGTAAATATTACTTTTAATTCCCATATTATTTTGCCGACCGTACAAAACCATCAATAAGTCAAATGAAGCGGTAATCTTGTGCGGTTAACTGCTCATTGTGTTCCCGAATGATTTATTTTACGACCGTACTTTCACTGCGTCCGCAATCGGTTGTTTTGCTGACCGTACCCAGTACTCGTTGTTTACGATTTGGAAATTGCTAGTTTCAGGAATTCGCTGGCGGTACCTGGCTATGTATGGAACGATGAGTTGTATCACTTAGGTTACAGCCGTTTCGCACGTGAGGTCGTGAAGCTAGGACAATTTATTGGATAAGATTGCTGCGGATTTTATGGTGATTTCCGTGAAGAAAGCATCAGTAGTTATTGAAGTTATTTATCGTGATTGGTATTCAAAATATAGATTCAAATTAACTGTGAAAATATTCAAGTGATGTAGTAGAGCCTCGAGGCGTTTCACACGCTTACACTTTTCGATTTCATGGCTGGTTCCTCGTGATGTTTTTATTCCCCTTTTTGTGACCTTGTGATAAAAAAACATGATAAATGTGTCATCCAACACTAGCACAAAATAGGCAGTCGCTTCGTGTGATATACTGGTATTCAGCTACATTCGGTAAGACTAGAAGCCGACCACAACATACTTGGGACAAGGCTAGGCAGATAATGAGGATGAATCTTGATAAAAACAATTACTCAAAGGAAATGCCTGTCTGGGATAGAACTCATACCCTTTAGAACATAAAACTACTTTTTTTTAAACGTTGCCCTACACTAGGAGTTTCGCCTGTATCGTGGGTCTGTTTACAAACATTGAAACTCACATATACAAACAGGTAGACCCGGAACAACTATCTGTAGTCCATACAAATATTTGTTCCGTGCGGGGATCGAACCCGCAACACGCAGCGCAACAGTCGATCGCTCGACCGCTGCACCGACAGTGCCGTCAAATTTGCACTGGTCAATTAATCTGTCCGTCATAACTTCATAAGGCAAGCTTACAATACTTAAACAAGCTGTAACTCCACTCAAGCCTGATGATGCCAAAACCGTTTTACACATACACCATCCATCACCCAAGATATCTCAATAAAATCATCACAATTAATGGAAAACATTCAATATCCAGTAACCGCGCGTAATTCATGATTTAATATTTCATTGCCGTCGGCCAGCAGCCAGCAATTATCGGCAATACATCGTGCAACAACCAGCAACAAACAATAACGGGTAGAGTCAATTAACTTTGGGTCGTATCGGTTTATGAATTGGAGAATGTTTATGGGGGAAAGATGGGGAATTACGGGTACTTCGATATGATCAGAAGTATTTAATAGGTAGAAGGTATTTATGAAGGTTTTTTTTTGTGTTACAGGGTGGCATAGAAGAATTCATTATGAGAGAGCAGGCACTTGCACTCTTAACGACCTGAGCAATGCTTCTGACGGTGCAATAAACGTGTCCACTTACTGGGCCTAAACTTTATGATATCGTCATCATCATCATCATTATAATTTCAGCCGAAAGATGTCCACTGCTGGACATAGGCCTCCCCAAGTGTCACCACATTGACCAGTCTCGTGCGACTCGCATCCAGCGGATCCCCGTAACATTCACCAGGTGATCGGTCCACCTAGTGGGAGGCCTTCCAACGCATCGTCTTCCGGTTCGCGGTCGCCATTCCAGAACGTTTCGGCCCCATTGGCCATCCGTTCTGCGAGCAATGCCCACTGCCACTTAAGTTTCGCAATTCTTCGGGCTACGTCGGTAACCTTGGTTCTCTTGCGGACGTCCTCATTTCTGATTTGATCACGCAAGGAAACTCCGAGCATAGCCCTCTCCATTGCCCTTTGGGTGACTTTAAGCCTTCTGATGAGACCCATTGTGAGCGACCACGTTTCGGTCCCGTATGTAATCACTGGCAACACACACTGGTCATAGACTTTCGTCTTGAGACACTGCGGTAAGTTGGACGAGAAGATATCACGCAACTTCCCGAAATCTGCCCAGCCGAGTTGGGTTCGACGATTGACCTCTTTCTCGAAGTTAGACCTACCCAACTGGACTGTTTGTCCCAGGTAGACATAATCGTCTACAACTTCAAGTGCAGTCTCCGAACGGTCGGTAACTTTATAATATGGGATCTTACATAATATTGATACGAAAAAAAAAGAATGTCGTACCAATCATGATTGATTGACTTGTAACAATATGGGCTCTTTAGTTAACTGATCCCACTAATTTAGAAATCAGGAACACAACTATACTGCGTTTGCAGTTGCTGAAAGATTTGTGTCAGTTCAAGAGATTGGCTAACTTATTTCTCTGCAGTAAGGGCTATACGCACCTCACGCCTTTTTACCACGGTGGTAGGTTGTAACGAATAAAAGCTACCTACGATGCACACATAGTCCTTTTGCTTCGTTCGTTATACATCTAACAGCGTTTACGATTACACGAACCTAACTTTTCTATGGATCATCACCAATAAGGAAGTATTATTAAAGTTATTTACATTATGAAGGTTTCTGCTTACCTTCCATGGACAAAATGTGAGTTTATTTTATTTGTGATCTTTACGTACTCATTGCTTTTCCTAGGAACCTGCAAATTAGAATATTATTGTGGTTATAACTGGAACTATCCATCATACATCGTGGTTCTTTTTTTTTGTATTGGTACTTCTCCGTGCGCAGACTACTACGTATTAGTAACTAGTTTTTAAAATGTATGAAAAAGAATAAGCAAATTAAATCTATTAAAATCTCTTTTTGCATTTTGCTGATAATACATTCTTATAAGTTGGGCACCTAGCCTTTTCCCAACTATGTTGGGGTCGGGTTCCAGTCTAACAGGATGTAGCTGAGTACCAGTATTTTACATGAAGAGACTGCCTATCTGACCTCCACAACCCAGTAACTGGGGTATAACCCTTATTAAGACTCGTAACGATTGTCAAAGATCTACAAATGACAGCCGTGAACAACGGCTTAACGTGCTTTCCAAGGAACGGAGGTAACTCAGTATGTTATTATGGTCACCCATCCACGGACCAAACTTGGCAAGCACGGCTTAACCTTATAGATCGACCCGTGCGGCTGTTATTATTTGCTGATAATACGTTCTTAAAAATTAGGCGTTGGTCGTACATACTTTTATGTCTGAAGGATATTTAGCCACATCTCATTATTGAGTTTTCAATCAAAGTTGGAAATTCCAGACACGATTCAATTTACGAAGACGACTTTAACACTTCTCAATTTGTTCGACAACATAAAAACACAATTTTCTTCTCAGAATTAATAAAAAGGCGCCACGATACAGAATACAGTTATAAAATACAATAATTTTACGACATAATATCATAACCCGAGCAGTTTATAACCACGGGAATATTATAACTGAAACTCGATAAAAACAGCGAATCGAAACTCAAAAGGATATCTCGATACTTCGGAACGATAAAAAGTAATGTTTGGCGCAAATCGAGAAACAATAGTGAGTCTGTAAACTGCATATGAGAAAG
Organism: Cerastis rubricosa; assembly: GCA_949152445.1. NCBI lineage: Eukaryota > Metazoa > Arthropoda > Insecta > Lepidoptera > Noctuidae > Cerastis > Cerastis rubricosa. The sequence continues at coordinate 22,499,812 of OX424532.1, forward strand.
CCCACTGAAAAAGCAACTTTACCAACCAAGCTTAGGGTAAAAATTTGCGTAGAAACGTGAATTCAATAAAGTTTTCCGTGGGCAGTCATAGCCCACGCGGTATCGGATTTATTGTCGGTTTATAAGAGCAGTATTGATGACTGAACTCGCATAAAACATATATGGTTTTGGTCTTAGTTTTTGCAACTATGTGCCATAATGTTCGGGAGCAGAAATAGAAAACGAGCTTGGATGAACAAGGACGAAAAACAGACTTTAATAACATCTTTTTTAAATTAAATCAATGTAGCAGGAGTCCAACAGTTTAAGAGAATGACGCAAACGCAGTATCGCTTGATAATTAAAAAAAAACTCAAAAAACAACAACATGCTTTCTTCTCTCTTCTATCGCTTGCCAGAAGATTTTTTTAAGTATTTTTATATAGCAGACTGATCACAATGTATACAGACTAATTTGCCTCTTTGTGGATTCGCTGGCATGACAGTATTTCATACATTGTTGTCCCAAAACTTCCCCTTTTAATGCCACCTTTTTTTTTTCGTTTGGGAAATCATCAAATGACTTCTCCCGCTTTGGGCAGAGCGGTAGGGAGTGTCAGACTTGACTGACTAAAACCCATCCATGTTCCTTCTTAGCCCTTTGTGTTCCAGGGCCACGGTATCTCTTTCGAACAGCCCGCAGCCTTGGCAGGCATCGGCCCTCTCGGACCCCTTCCGATTTGCTGACATCTCCTTGAGCCGCGCGTGGAACACGAACGCGCTGTCGGCACGGCCTGTCGTCATAAGACGGACGGACGGTGAGCTAGCCCATTACTCACCGTCCACAGGCCCGCGGTTTAATGTCACCTTGACTGCACATTTTGGGGCCCAGACGACAAGATAGAAGGTGCAACCCAGTTTGCCATACGGCTCCTTATTCACACCCAAAACACTGCATGATATAAAACTTTCTCACACCGGTCGGAAGTAATTATTGTAAGCCTATTAGTTTGTCAACACGGCGTGGTAACACGGCTATAACTATTACATAAGTCGTGTGCCGTGTGAATTCCGCCATATTGATACTACAAGTTCCTTACATAAACCTTGCAACCATCTGTATGCTAGGGAAATATCTTGATCGTAAGCCGATTATTGCTAGCAGTAGCGGTCTAGTGGTACAACTTAACTGTGTGTCATTTTTTCGTCACCACGGCTCTCCAAACGATGCAGAAAAACGTCGTGAGGAAATCTGTATGTCTTAGAACCAAACTTTCTAATCACTTTATCAGCCTAATGACGTTCACTGCTGTATGTAGACCTCGCCCAAACGCCACCACGTCAACGGGTCCTGCCCTTCGCGCAGTCAGCGGATTCTCCCAACCTTCACCACGTCATCATTGGCTGCCTTCATCACTCCAGAAATACAAAGACTGTATTTTTCCTGTTTATAAACGTGATACATCTTTGCTGTCTAACAGTAAAAGAAAACATCGTATGGTAACTGGCAATAAATATTTTTTTGTTCCTTCATGTTCAAGAACCAACATTTTGAATAAATGTACCAACCCGCACTGGGCCTAGTAGATTACAAAATACTACTCCTCGCCGAGAGGAGACCTGTGTCCTAGCTGTGGGAACATCATATGTTGAAAATGCTATGCAACACGTTGAGTGACTAGCTTTTCCCAATTAAGTTAGGTCAGCTTCTAGTCTAAGCGGATGCACGGAGCGACTTTTATCTGACCTCCACAAGCCAATTAGTACTGGTTAATTAATAAGATACTCATAGGTGAGACTCGTTGTCAGACTTTGCAACACTATGCAAGGGCAATGTCTTGATAGTAAAACGATTATATCGATTATTAAGCGTGCAGGTGCTCGGTTGATAGATTGATTAATCGGTTATAATCGATAATAGCATTAAATTTGTTTAGCTCCAAGTTGTTTTATGTTGCAATTTTAGAATTATGGGCGTCGTTTATTATCCTGTCCACGTTCATTATCTATTGGAGTTAATCTATTCTGTATCCTAATCCTAGCTACCAATTCAGAATATTTCCAGTTAAAACAATATAAATTCACGAGACGAAAAAAAAATGACGAGTACATATTATTGAAAAAGACATAAAATTGTAGCATAAACCAAACTTCATGAAAGAGTCGTTTTTCCGGAACGACCATGTCTGTTATCATCATCATTATCATCAGCCTATAATGTTCCCACTGCTGGGAGACAGGCGTCCTCTCTACGAGAGGGCTGTAATCCACCACGCGGACCCAGTGCGGGTTTGTAGATGCCACATATTTTCTAAATTTTTGATCTAGGACACGCCGGTTTCCTCACGATGTTTCCTTCACCGTTTTTGAGAGCAGCGGTGATGAAATAAATGATACAAAGTAGGTACTGCGCCTGCCTAGGTTCGAACCCTTAGCTTACTGCTCGTAAGTCGGGGCTGCCACCACTGGGCCACCGCTGCTCTCATATCTGTTATATATTTGGAAAATTTATTGCAAACGCAGCATAGGCGGTGGATTTAATTTGCAAAGAGATCGATGGATTTGACAAGACCTACTTTTCAGTTTATATCACAGTTTTACAATCTTGTAACTTTATCAAATATTGATCGAATTTGCAGTTTTACCTTTATAAATCGATTTTGATTTGCCGATTACAAATAGGTATAGATTTAATAAGCCAAGATTTTTCACAAACACTAGGAATCACATCGGAGTGAAAGAGTGATGAATATAAATATTGATAGGATGGAGAAGGAGAGGGAGACCAAAGAAACGACGCGACGGAAAATGGAAGAATAAAACGTGTTGCTCCGACCCCAAGTAACATGGGACAAAGGCAGGAAAATGATAACACTAACACTAAACCCACTTTTGCATTTCCCTGCAATCAGCACTGAGACTTGATTTGCCAACAGTAAAATAATATCAATTAGGTAGCAGGCAAGAGTTGGTTAGGGGAAGCCCTGGACCGGGTTAAGTGGTGTGCAAAGGAGGAGGACTAATACTCACTCACTTACCACATTGGATTGAACCTCCCCGACCCTCGCTCGAGCCAGCCCGCGATGCTGTGCCAGTAGTTTTAAATCAGCCCCTAAATAATGATTTCATTCAGATCCAGCCTGTCCCCATGCAGTCCTCCCCCAGCGACGCCCTAAGCCGAGGCTCGTACCCCACAGGGGGTACCCTTAGCGTGTAGTCGCTTAGTTTGTAAGTTTTATGCCCTGGCTGGAGGCCTTACTCTTAAGGCACCCACAGGATAGTCCGGTTAAGCAGACGACAACCTCGAACTAGGTTGAACTGCGAGATGCCATTCCCAAAAAGTATGAGGTGACATTTCGAAAAAAACATTATTGTTTAATTGTTTGCCACTTTTTCCATTCTCCTCATTGTAAAACAATTATTAATGTGTTTCACACCTGAGAAGTACAACATGGTCGTATCAGCTGCTACTATTCCTATGGTTTTAATAAAATACTACGTTTTCTTGAGAACAGCGATTGATATTACCACCTGGCTTATTGATCGATAATAATGCTTATGCATATTACATTGTAGCACATTTTTATTGTTCATGCAAATTCATGTTATTGAAATATTCATTATGAGGAAAAGGGTGTGTTTTAATGGCTATCATGGTACTATCGACCCATTTGTCATGTACCTATGGTCAGTACTCATGTGCGTCAATCGCCTTTCGAAAAATTAAGAGTATAGAATAGAAAACGCAAGGAAGGACAAATGTTATTCTTTCATGAAAACTAAATTAATAACTATTCATAAAACAATGACCTAAAACTAGATAAAAAAACTCCTCAACGCTGTCAGCTGGTAACGTGCCCAAGAGACTGGCGGCGTTGCCACGTTGAATGGCAATACATAGCCTCTGGCCAAGGTAAAACCCAGCCCTTGGGTTACGGGAAGCGTCAACTAGGCGTTTGGAACGTCACTCAAAGTAATTTATAGCTTATCTAACCTCGAATCTCTAGAAACACTTTGACTAACTCATCTATATGGCGTTAACTTCAAACCACAGAACGTGACCAGAAACTAACCGATTCATTGACGATTATATCGATGGCATTATCGATAACACTGAACAGACATTATGCGATGTAAATCATCGGTTGTCAATCCGTAAGATCTAGATGTTAATCGATTTCATTAGAAGTCTGGCTGGTCTGTTTGTTTGATAAGAAAAGTGGCGTTTACGTAAAGGTCTTGAATGCTTTATGTTTCTGGGTTTTACCAATTACTGCCAGTTTTACATAAAATAACATCACGTTCTTATCCTCGGTTAGGCAGAGGTGTAACTGATAGTGCACCCATATTTCACCAGTTATGTTTAAGTCCCATGTAATAGGGACATTGACATCATCATCATCATTTCAGCCGAAAGGCGTCCACTGCTGGACATAGACCTCCCCCAACGCCACATTGACTTATGGGGGGTTTTGCCATAATCGACACGCTTAGCAGGCGGTTTGGTGATCGCAGTACGGTTGTTACAAAAGCACAGAGAACGCTGCTGGCCATTCTCTGGCAAGTCCCTTGGTCGGCTCTTACGACACCCACGGGAAGATATGGGATGGTCCTATTCTTTACGTCCGACACCATACAGAACATTGACATCAACCTGCCACAAATACAGACTCCGTGGCTGCTTTGAGAAATTCCTGATAGAAATCCCAATAACACTTGGCCCAACCCGGGATATGAAGCCAGGACCTTATGATCAGCAGTCGCGCTTGCAATCTCTAGACTAAAGAGGCAACTAACGAGGCAGCCACATTGGCAGTTTTATGATAGGAAGGAGGCTGATATCTTGGTTAAGTAAGCCGCTATAAAATATGCTATTATTTAGTGAGATACTGTTGTGTGTACTGTTGGCTAACACTGGGCTTGGCTTTACATGGTGGATTACATCCCACTCGGAATTTTATCGGCTGATTTCGTTAGTGTTTGCAGGCACTTCTAAAATTAATTGAAATAATCAACAAGGGATTGATACTAGTAAACAGAGAGTTTTATAACGTTTTCGCTATTCACCATCGTCGTAATAAATTTAAAGATAGCTTGACACATAAAAGCAGCTGCTTGAACGTCCATACATACAAATATAGTATGAACTCAAGCGTTTAGGAACGTTTACGCCTTACGACGTTACGACAAATTTTCAAGTCCTTTTTTTCTGAAATGACTAAACTGATATTAATGAAACTTCATACGCATAAGCAGGATACATAGGTCTAAAAAGTAACTACAAACATTATCGAAAAATATTGTTACAGCTAAATTAGACCGAATATAAATTATTTCTAGAAATTATTCAAGTATTTTTTTAAAGCATTTCGCAATTGTTTTTTAGTAACTTTTTAGACCTATATATCCTGCTTATCAGTATTAAGTTACATTGTAATCGATTCAGTCATTACAGAAAATAAAGAATTGAAAGTTTGTATACAATGCCATACGGTGTAAAAGCTCCTTATTAATGTCTCTACTTTGTATTTAATTTTTGAAGTAACTGATGTGTCTTTGTTCAGGTGACTGAATCGATACTTCATTGAAAATGTTGGAAATTGATGGCCACACTTGGGTCACATATTTCACATTCTGGCACCTAATAATTATCGCCCACAAGTCTGCCATGAACAAACTTATTTCTCAAAAAGCTCTAAAACTCGCAAACCCAACACAATATATTATAATTAATACGTTTACATTAGCATGCCTGAACACGACTACAGTGTACATATTAGTATTACATACAGTATTTCAACTAGGAACAAATGGCAAAAATCAGCGTACGTACACACAAAGTGACCTACAAGAAATCTTATGCTTCAGGTGCTAAATCATGAGTAAGTCGGAGCTGTTGCATCAAGACAAGTGCTAAAGGTACCTAAGCTTGTAGTGCCATTTAACAATTTTGATGACAACCCTAATATCCTTCTTTGATTAGACAAAATGGGCTTAGTTTGTTTACTGGATCACGTAATACCACGACTGCAATCCCCGAAAGGTTAGGAAAAAGGTGTACCTTATAATACACCCCCATTTCACCAGCTATATTCAAGTCCCATGTAATAGCAGGCAAGCCGGACTCCGAGGCTTTATTGAGCAATAATAAATAATTGGTGGTAAAAAATATTGGTTTACTGGTAATGATTATACTGTACACGACTTATGAATTTTAAAATAATATCGATCGTAATTACTGGCTCCGTTAACAGGCGGTTATAACGCAATAAATTGTATCTAGACTTGTTAATAACTATGTTTTTTGTATTGCTAATAACTTGGTTTGTTGAAAAGGAACGAAACTTTGAAGTAATTTGTATGTTGTTATTGCTGCTTTATAAGTGGTAGATGACGTAACTTTTTTTTTTTTTTTTTTTTTTCGGTTGGGAAATCATCAAATGGCTTCTTCCGCTCTGGGCGGAGCGGAAGGGAGTGTCAGACTTGACTGACTAAAACCCATCCATGTTCCTTCTTAGCCCTTTGCGTTCCAGGGGCACGGTATCTCTTTCGAACAACCCGCAGCCCTGGCAGGAACAACCCGCAGCCCTGGCAGGGGTAGGGGGTAGATGACGTACCTTAAGTTTTAATGGCAGTTGTTGCTTGACAAATTTAATCAATGTTTAATTAAAAGTTTACCATTAAGTCTGTGAGAGACAGCCAGAATTAAAAAGCATTATTACTGCATGTGTGTAAAGACGGAATTCAGTGTAGTATTGTTAAGGCAAGGAATTGAAGGATTGTAATCCTTCAATTAAGTAAAAGCAGAAGAATAAAAAAAACAAATTGTTAACATGAGTGGGGACGACTTTAAGTATGGATAAGAGTAGGTGAAGACCAAGGAATCAATCGATGGACTGTGTGAAAGAGGATATCGCTAAAAAGAAGGCGACCACTGACATGACAACAAATAGTATGGAATGTATGGAAGAAGAATATACGCCGACCCAAATAAATTGGGTCAAGGACAAGAGAATTACGTGCATAGTAGAGGAACACTACTTGTATTACGTGAATGCTGATAACAAAAATAGGACATAAAAACAGAGCTAACATTAATTTAAGAAGATATGATATACTGTTTGAGATACCTAGATACACCTAATAGTAGAAACACAACAATTTAAAACTGCAGATTAAAAAGCAAAAGCCATAATTACAACCGAATATCACCGTAGCCAATCGGCAATTAATCTTAATTTTCCTTATCCATCTATAAACAACGTTGTATAAATAAATATTCGGAGTCATAAATCTGAACAGCCATACGTTAGCACATCTCAATCGTATATCTCAGGTACAATTAAATTTCAATGTGCCGGAGGCTGAATGCTCAACGCATGTTAAGGCAGTGTTGCTAGGGTTGCGAGACTTGAAGAGAAAAGGAGCAAATGAAATAAAGGACATGTGGTGGGTGAATTAATGAAATCTAGAAAACTTTGGAAGAAAAAATGGAAGTATGAAGAAAATAAAAACAAAAGATACTTGGTAATCGAATAAAAGAAGAAAACACAGCCTGAAATATTGAAGGCTTTAAAGGAAAGTTGAAAAGTTTGTTAAGGACTACCAATAGTATGAGTATTGGAATATCTAAATTAATTGTGATAGGATAGTATGATGACTATAGATAAGCAGATGTTGTTATAACAACTGAAAATCATAAATGCATTTAAATTCGGTTAAAGTTCTTTTATTAAACAATGTTTCACTTAAGTAATTAAAGATGTATGAAGTTAAAAATAAATCTTGACTTATCCTGCTATCATTCATCATACTGTCGTGATAGTTGGGTTCTTATAGCAATGACAACATCCTTGTAGACAATGTTCTCAAATGCATCCATAATTAAATGTCAATTCGTGTATGCCACCCAATAAGGCTGACATCCAATAAAGCAGGCAGCAACATACGAGCCTTACATTCATATTAAACAGAAGGGTTGTTTCCAATATACGGGACCGCTTGTAAACATTTAAAGCCGATGTCTAGACGTAAATGTTTGCACTTCGAAGGAGTTGAATGAAAGATCGCGTCCTTTCAAATGTAAACATGGTTTAGGAACGTGCTGTAAATGTTGTTAAAATTCAGCCCTAACACGTTACAATCGCATGTCTGTACTATTTTGTGAACAGTTAAACATAGACCTCCTACATTGAGAACTTAAATGTTCCAAAAGAAAATAAATATCAGATTAGATCAGAAACTTGGTATAGACATTGATGATAATTTCCAAACGGTGCTGGCTATACGTTACGATGACGATACGTTTGAGACTGTTGCAGTAAAGGAAACGAAATATAAACCATTTCAATAACTTTCTACAAGATGAGAAGACATAAAGAGTTGACATAATCATCGATGATGACGGCTCGATGGTACTGATAGTTGATAATGGCAATGAGTAAAAGAACCACCTTTTCACTAACTTACCAATAGATGAGAAGACGATACCAACTTTCAGCTAAGACTAAGACAAGACCATAAATCCAGAGCCCTTCATAAAACAAATAACCCCGACACTACATTGGAACTAGCAACCCCGCTATCAGTCCACCCATATTGAGATCTAAAGGCGTAACTGAATGTAAATTTACGTGGCGGCGTGGCATAAATAATGTGTGGAGCCATTAAATATGATAATCTTGTTGCTGCATCGGCGGATGAATGGTCTTTGTTCGGCCCAGGGTGAACAGATCCCGATAGCATTGTACGGGTTGCGATTCGCTCGTAAATACTACCGTTCGATACTTTTGTGTGTTTGTTTGTGCGGTGATTAGCGTGAGGATTTGGGGGTGCATTAAGATTCATTTAATTCAATTCATGTACCATTGCGTTAGGTCTTGCTGATTGTGATAGTTGCTGTAGCTGGACGTAGTACGAGTACGATTGTTGGCATCAGTTTCTCACGATTGAAGATTGTTAATATTTATTATAGTTTCGTTTCAGGTATTTTTCACTGAAATAGGTTTGACATGTTTTTATAACTTTTGCGATTTATAGAAAGAAGAAAATAAAAAAATTGTAACCATGATACCATGTTAAATTATGTTTGAAAAGTTGTTTAGCGACTTTGAATGTCATCTTTATAGATCATATATTTTGTAGTTATACTTATATTCGTTAGCTAAATATCAACCACACATACTTATCATTCTTCAGCCCTTATCCCAATATATTTGGAGTCGGCGCAACATGTCTTCTTTATCAATACTTCTTGTCTAAAGATCGAACTATACCAAAATTGAAACATACAGTAGCAAACAAAAGTTAAAAAACATTTCTTGAATCTTTAAAAGAGATATTTCCTTCAAAGGATCCAATAACAAAATTCAACGACCAAATCCATTCAAAAGTATTCCAAATTGAAATCGCCATCGAGTCGCAATAGTAGCGGCAACACTATCACGTTATAATTTATCGGCAAAGGAAGACGTAAATCATACGCCGGATCACGCCCTCGTAAATCCAATAATATTATCCTGTGCCGTTTGGGGGTCGGCGATAATGTTCCCGTGGTTTATGACCAGATATGGCCGCTGGTGACGTGTTAATGGGAGCCTTTGATGGGACCTTATCTGGGTGATGAGTTTTGATGGTGATGAAAGTGGTTTAGAGGACATTAGGATATAGGTAAATAGTGAAATAGTTTTTATTTACTTGATAAGTAGTCAGGTTTTCAGTATAGGAGCTCTGCAATAATAGCTCTTGTGATAAGAAAATTATCTGTGTCCAATTTCATTGCAATGTCTAAATCATCTCCTTTCTCGCGCTTATAATGTTGAGAATTTACTTTCACATTTTATAGTATAAACCATAATGCCTTCAGTTTCGCATCCACATCTTGTGGAAAGCAGACCCATGTAAGTAAGAATCAGTGGCTCCACAATAAAATATCTAAAAGCAATTTCTGACTCAACAAACAGAGTATAACATTTTAAAGCTTGTACAGAACTCAAGTTATCACACAATAAGTAATAAGGAAAAAGATTAAACACAATCGAGACGAGTCTAAAATATTTCAGAGCAAACGATAGCAGACTCTTCTACCACCGTAACATAAACATAAACACAGACCAATTTAAATTTACACCTTCGTGTAGGCACTATCTGCAGACAATCCAACTATCTTCGATACGAAAAACATACGCATCTTCCTCCCATTGTTACCTCTAACCAAAGTATTACGTAGGAGGCACTACAACCCAAGCACAGTAAAACACTGAGCCACACAGTGTCACTAACCCACAGACATAGTTGGAGCGAAGGTGAACAGTGTCATCAAAATGGAAAACAACCCCAGCAGATAAAATGACGGTATCAAGCGGACCCATTGAGGCTTCAATAGGTATGGAAATAGGCCATCAGTGGTGCACATGCAGTATCGGTTATATGCTATTCCCTATCTGTAATAGCCACTTAAGTGCGAGCCGTGAAGATATCGTATCTGTATGTCTCTATTGCTGGAATGGGTACATTCAGTGTATTTTATAGACGTGAGGAAGTTTTTCAATGGAGTCGTGTCGGGTTTTATTTGTTGATGGAACTTTGTGATGCTGATAGTTTTAAGTTATGGTGACGAGAACTGGTTGGGAGGTAACCTGCTTGTAGAGAAGACGCTTTGAACGTTTTGTTTTTCGTATTGATGATTGAATATTCATGGTTAGATTTACTGTTCACTGTATAGGTTTTCTTTCGTAGTTAGTGGCCCCGAAATAACTGTTAAGTACTCTAATAATTAGATTAACACAACACAGATCCATTTATGACCAGTGTGTGTTGCCAGTGATTACATACGGGACCGAAACGTGGCCGCTCACAATGGGCCTCATCAGAAGGCTCAAAGTCACCCAGAGGGCAATGGAGAGAGCTATGCTCGGAGTTTCCTTGCGTGATCAAATCAGAAATGAGGACATCCGCAAGAGAACCAAGGTTACCGACGTAGCCCGAAGAATTGCCAGACTTAAGTGGCAGTGGGCAGGGCACATTGCTCGCAGAACAGATGGCCGATGGGGCCGAAAAGTTCTGGAATGGCGACCGCGAACCGGGAGACGATGCGTTGGAAGGCCTCCCACTAGGTGGACCGATGACCTGGTGAAGGTTTCGGGGATCCGCTGGATGCGAGTCGCACGGGACCGATCAATGTGGCGACACTTGGGGGAGGCCTATGTCCAGCAGTGGACGTCTTTCGGCTGAAATGATGATGAATGATGAACACAGATCCTATACCGTGATTCGGTATTTTTAGTAACATCCCTATGAATATAAAATAAAATAAGCACAGAATTTTTAAAATGATCAAAGATCAAGAACCTTCAATTTGGTAACAGACCAAATTGAAGGCTCTTGATCTTTGAACATTTTGTGTAACTGTCATCAAAAAACAGCAGTACGATAAACCTACATTACGATTCCCATTATAATTCCTTCCACAACCCCCAACCTTAAAAAAAACCTTCACCCAACACAATCTCAGAGCCATAACTCAAGCACAACATCTAGAAATAACATTAAACAACAACAAAAGACGGTCGCAGAAAACGCTAAACAATAAAAAAGATACACGCGCCAACAAAAAGGCCCCCGAAGTTGTAACATAAAGGGGAAAATTATGGGGCTTTCAGCGGCACATTTAAACAGGACATATTTCAAAAGTTTCAGCGTATTAAGCAACATTTATTTTGGCAGTGACTCGACCATTACGCAGCCGTACGACCCAGGCTGGATGTTATGAAAAACATTGCGGGTACTATGGGTTTCTCGATGGGTTTTAGGAAATAATACTATTGTGGTAATACCATATGGCTACAAAAACTGAAATATCACCGGGGAAATTCTCGAAAGAAAGACATATCTGACAGAAATATTGTACAACTCAGAAGTGGCATCTAATAGTAATATTCACATAGATTTACCCTGCAATTGCTAATAAATAATCATGTGTTTTAAAAAATTTCAGATGAACCCACAACGCTGTCTAAAGCTAAATTAAAACACAGAAAACATTCTGGAGCAAAATCAGAAAGAGATGGACGCTACTGAAAGTGTTAGACTCGTACCCGAAATCTGGGTCGAAGATTGCCATCGACACGAAGAAGATGGTAGGTCCAAATAAGAAATAAAATCGAAAGCGAAAAAGGATCTTAAACCAATGATACTCAGCATCTCAAAACATAATAGCTTGGCTGTCTTGTTACATCCTAGATTCATACCTAGGCCAAACGCCAGCGTTTTATTATTTAGACTGGGCACACTGTACCAGCAGTTTTCTTCCAAATTATGTCTGCTCTTCATCTTGAGAGCATGGGAATGTATGGATATTTTATTTGGGTATGAATCGAGGCCTTGGGTAAGTAGCCAATGTTAATAATGGTTATGTCAGTATGGTTATTTCATTTATTTGGAAGCCAATGTCCAACAGTGAATTGCAGTGTTGGTATGTTGATGATGGAGGTAAAATTTTGTTCGATGGTTTAGTTGGGAAATCTAGCTGACTGCAGTATTAGCAATCTACATTAATTATTATAAAAAGGTCAAGTTTGTATGTAGGGGTAGTGTTTGGAACTACTGATCAGCTGACCTACTATGACGTCTTAAAACATTATTATTTTACTCTTTTTCAGTGTGGGAAAGAGATGGCGCTAGACATCCTGCACAGCTCCGTCTCTTTCTCACACTGGAATAAGAGTAAAACAATACTGCTTTAATCCCGAAAATTATTTCACTAATTGGAAGCTACATTATCTTCAAGTGTCATCATAGCCGGTGACACTCGAGAATAATTAGGAAATTCACAACGTTTCCTGGATATAATTTCCGACTATAAAGCGAAATTATCCATAAGTTGGATTGTGAAATCACTGCACTAAGACACCATGAGTCAAAGTGCAAACCTGGCTGGATTGGTCATAAGATAAAATAACTCCTTAATTATTATTCTTTATTGCACACAAAATAGCTTATGTAAGTACAACGGCGAGCTCAACCCATAATTGGGTTTTCTTACAGCAAACTTTAAGAGAAATATGTATTTGCTAAAGAAAATTAAAAACCGAGTGGTCTAGGCAAAGTCCGTAGTCCGCAGCCAGTCCGCTGTCCAGTCCACTCGGTTTAACCTCACCTCAGTCGGCAGATTTTGGGGATGGGCCTTATTGTTGCAAATAAGAGTCGCAACATTTTATTTTAATTAATTTTTATACAAAATATTTTAGACTTTTAAAATATGTGTGTTTATGTTTTCGTGCGTATGGCACTCGTAGGCTGCAGCTGAAAATCAGCAGCATTATGCTGAGTCCCTTTTGGCATTAATAGTTTTAATTATTTATTAAAACGCATTGAGGAAGAGATGGGAAGGGGAAGAGATGAAACCTAAACCTTTCATTGATTTTAAGAAGATTCTGTTTTTTATAATGCCAATAAACAAATATTTTGCTGCACACGCCATTTTTCGGTCGTTTGTAATTTGTTTATTTTTCTTTTAACTTGGAATTAAAAACATCTAATCAGACCATCATCAAGAAAGCCACGAAAACAAACAAAACAACAATTATTCATCTCAACGTGTCAACAGAAACATCTTGCCTACCTCCCAGTAATAGCAATATCGCATAAAGTAGAAACATTGCAGTGATAACATTCCAAGTATGGTTGTGTTTCTCCTGAGCATAAAGTGATGCGTTTCTTTCAGCCAGTTCTTGCTATTTCATTTTGTATAACTTATTTAAAAATCTGGAACAGTTTGGTTTGTGTTTCAGGCTATATTTGAAGAGTCAGCCTGGATGCATCTGTTGTTATCTTTTGTTTTGGAGTAACGAGCTATTGAAATTATTTTATTTGTTTCCAAACACAGGACTACAAATATGGACTCCTAGTCCTCACCTGGCACGATAGACCTGAAGGACGATATGGCTAGAGAGGAAATGACTGCTGAGACGAGTAATAGAAAAGTATGGAAAAAGAAGACATGCTATGCCGACCCCAAATAAATTGGGACGGGCAGGCAATTGATGACGATGATTATACAGGGTTTAACGGAAAGGGTACACACGTAAGGATGCTTCAGATTGGATAGGGCCGTCATCTACCCCGGTCGCACCGGAGAATGGAACCGGCGAGAGATGTCGTGCGGTGTTCCACAGGGATCGGTTCTGGGGCCGCCCTTGTGGAACATCGGCTACGACTGGGTGCTGCGCGCCGACCTCCCTAGCGGTGTCAGTGTAGTTTGCTACGCTGACGACACGCTGGTGCTGGCACAAGGGAGGTCGCACGAGGCGGCGGCCGAACTTATGACACGCGGGGTTGCGATAGTCGTGGAGAGAATCCGGCAACTGGGTCTCGAGGTGGCATTGCACAAGTCCGAGGCCATGTGCTTTCATGGGCCTCGGAATGCGCCACCGTCGGGATCCATACTGACGGTAGGAGGGGTTCCCATCGGCGTCGAGTCGACGCTGAGGTACCTAGGGCTTGTCCTCGACAGCCGGTGGAACTTCGTGGAGCATTTCCGACGTTTGGCCCCCAAACTGGAACGGGCAGGGGCTGCGTTCAAGCGGCTCTTGCCCAACCTTGGGGGTCCAAACGCCTCCTGCCGCAGGCTCTACGCGGGGGTCGTGCGGTCCATGGCCCTTTACGGGGCCCCGGTGTGGGCGCGTTCTCTGAGGCGGCGAGCCGCCCATTACCTGAACGCGCCCCAGAAGGTGGTAGCCGTAAGGCTGATCCGGGGGTACCGCACGATCTCCGGCGAGGCGGCGAGCCTCTTGGCCGGATTGCCGCCATGGGATCTGGAGGCGATAGTCCTCGCGTGCCTGCACGAATGGCGCGCGGAGGCACTACGCCGGGGGGAAACTCCGCTGCCGCGGCAAATTGTCGCTCAGCGGACAGTCCTCCGGCGCGATCTCATGGCGACATGGAGAGAGCGACTGTCGCAACCCCGTGCAGGGCACGCCACAATAGCGGCGATAAGTCCCCTCTTTGAGGAGTGGCTAGAGAGGCGCCACGGCGCCCTCACCTTCCGCCTGACGCAGGTCCTCACCGGACACGGTTGTTTCGGGAGGTTCCTGCACCGAATCGGGCGGGAGGAAACGCCCGGGTGTCACCACTGCGAGGATCGGCCGGAGGACACGGTGGAGCACACTGTGGAGCTATGCCCCGCTTGGGCTGAGCACCGCCGTGTCCTCGTAGCGGAGATTGGCGGCGGCGACCTCTCGCGTCCGGCCCTGGTTCAAGCCATGGTCCGGAGCGAGAGGGAATGGGAAGCCGTCGCCTCCTTCTGCGAAGCAGTCATGCTAGCGATGGAGGTGGCGGAACGTGAGAGGGAGAGAACCTCACGTCCCAGCCGCCGCGGGAGACGCCCCGGGCGTCGGGGGGCAACCAGTGGCCCCCGGCCACCGTAGGCGCGGGCCTGTGGACGGTGAGTAATGGGCTAGCTCACCGTCCGTCCGTCTTATGACGACAGACCGTGCCGACGGCGCGTTCGTGTTCCACGCGCGCCTCAAGGAGATGTCAGCAAATCGGAAGGGGTCCGAGAGGGCCGATGCCTGCCAGGGCTGCGGGTTGTTCGAAAGAGATACCGTGCCCCTGGAACGCAAAGGGCTAAGAAGGAACATGGATGGGTTTTAGTCAGTCAAGTCTGACACTCCCTTCCGCTCCGCCCAGAGCGGAAGAAGTCATTTGATGATTTCCCATCCTAAAAAAAAAAAAAAAAAAAAAAGGATGCTTCAGATCATGTGTTACATCGAAGAAAATTATCTGCTGTCCCATAAAAAAAATTTCAATACCTATTCGACCCAAATGTATGGGGCAGGGCGGAAATTTTTTTCGCTATTACGATGTTTATCCGATGGAGAAACATGTTCAGTTTGATGGTCTGTAGCACATCCTTAAGTACGTATATACCATTTCTGTTACACCCTGTAGAGCTTTGTCTTGACGTCTTTGCCAGTTAAAGTCCCCGAATATTTAATTCGTAAGTGGCATTAGACGAGATAATTCGTCTTTCGAAACGGAATAGAATAAGGTGACAGTCTATTCCAATCGAATAGACACGACTTTCAATACTACATGGACGTTTATTCCTATTCAAACTATGGTAGTATAACAAAACAATCAAATCAAAATCACGATACGTGAAAACAACCCACAATACTCCAAAATTCTTAACAACAACATGCGAGCCTAGCCGTCAATAAAATCACAACAAAACACCAATATTTTCAAACAAACGCCGTTAAATCTATTCAGTACATTCCTTTAAATACTACCTCCTGCCGTTATAAACAATGCTGATCGTTATACATTGAAGCGTGTGAAAGGCGACGCACCATTGTCGTCGGTTTGGGGCGGTAGTGTATAATTTGTCGTAGAAGGCGGGATGACACGCCCCGTTGTCACTACGGGAGGCCTGTTAAGGGAAATGCTTTGCTCTGTGATTGAGGGAGCTTCTGGTAAATCATGTGTTCCTGGTATTCTTGTTAAGCTAAGCAAATTATGGGTGGCTTCCTAGAAGAAAAGTGTTATTATCAAAATGCAGGAAGTTGACCACAATTTAGTAGAAAACTAAATCATGAAAGGCATAATATATAACATATTTGAATTTAAATGCTCTGCAAAACAATCTCGGTTTTTTGTTAATGCTTGTCATCGTCATCACAATGAGCTCTTTGTAGAATCTATTATTCCCCATACCTTCATTCGCCAATTTACTTGCAGCAAAATATGAGAAATATGCTTTTCTTAATGTTTATCAACTCTGCGGATCTTTCTTTCTACTTGTATAAAGGTTCAATTGAGCCGATATGGACAAATTGTGGACGCAGCACCGGGCACAAATAATTAATGAAAAATCTGTCATTGTCCTTAGCCAAAATACATATTTTATTTCACATAGGCATTCGGAAATCGAATTCGTCGAGAAAAGTGCACGGGTCGGGTTGGTTGCTTCCTGTGGAGAAGAACTGGCAAGAAACTTAATGGCTACTGTTTTGGCCGCAGCAATGCCATAATTTGTCCGTGCTAATTTGAGTAAAAATTTAGTTAGCGAGAAATTTTAACATCCAAACTTTTCACTGAGGTATTTGTTTCTAGATCTCTTAACAAACAAACAAATTAAATCAAATATTTAGTCATACAATTTCTCTTTAAATAAATCTCACTAGTGCTGTGCTGCCCCGCCCATGACTAACGAGGCCCTCGTCATAACGACACTCCAGTTCACAATTCACTAATAGCAGCACAAACAAGTATTATATACTTATTTATTTACGTATGTACAAAGAGAAGTCTTTTGTTATTTCTGGCTGGATAAGTATAGTAAAAAGTCAGAAAGAACTTATAGTAATCTAGCTGATCGGTATTTCTTCTAAGGGGATAGTGATATTGGCATGCGGAAAGTCAACAGAATTTTACTAGTAGTCATGTATGATGAGATGTATATTTTGAGTGAGGAGTTTGTGCCGCCACTTCTTCTTCACAGCGAAAACACCAGGAAGTAGCGAAGGGCGGACGTCTGCGGGATTGTCTTTTGTAACTTTGACGTTCTAAAAGTGTGATTATCAGCCTAATTTGAGTAAATGACTTATGATTTTGTAGAGCCAGAAATTCAAGGACACGAGACATCCAATAGTAACCAGCACCGTGCTAGCCTGGTACAGATTTTTCTATTCCACATTATTGGTGGTAATTATGGTAGTATATAGTCATGATTTACTCTGTCGTTTACAGCAGTTGTAATGTGGGAGAGCATAAATTTATATCAATGAGTATTATTATCGTATTAGCTAAAATGAATGATGGCATATAATGCCATCATATTATCTCATCATTCTAGTTGGTCACTAACCCATTAACAGTGGTATTGTTCAAACATCCTGAAAGATGATATGTACTTATATAAAATGATCATGTTAAAAGATAGACCTCACTATCCTTTCGCGCGTAACAGTAAAACCCCGCGTGAAACCCTTCGGGGGCCCCTTGATTACGCCATTGCGTGAGTCATCCGATATCGTAAAGATAAACACTTATAACTCGAGTTATATTAGCTCTAATCTTAAACGGTAAACAGTGTCGGGTTCGTGATGAACGGGGCCATTTATTAATAATAAACAACTCTTTTAGAACTACTTGAGAATTATACATATCCCATAGATATGAGAGAGGTCGTAGCAAATACGTCTGTTTTCGTTGCTTATTTTTGTTTGGTAAAACTACTCATTCAATTTACACAAAAATTTATATCTACCATCACAAATATACAAGTAATCTAATGACAATGTTTTTTAGGAGTCCTACATACATTATTCTTATAAGATCCTAACTCAAACTTCTTGTTAGAATCGGCCATTTTAGAATTCCGCTGTTCAAAGCATGAAAATACTTGAAATATCAATAAATATGAATAGATATGCCTCGAATACATGAAATAATGAATTATCACTATTTTTTCTTTGCTACTATTGTTTCCAAGACCATTTTACATGGTTCAAGAGTCAAATATTTTTTTTTTATTTCGACTAACAAACTTCACAACAAAGGATTTTTTGTTGGCTCAAATCATAATTTTTTTGTTATTTTTTCAAGCAAATGACTATATAAAAAGTTGCATTATACACTTATAACATACTATACATTTACTTACTAAAGTTTTACAACGTATATCTCACAAAAACAACACTTTTCCGAACATAATAACACGGGTTGCCATTAACGTTTGACATTCGACATAGACGAGTTTCAATATTTTTTTTAATAATGTTGTGCCGTTTAGTATTACTAACGATTAATTTTGTTTGAATCGACTACTAGTTGACCATAGAGGTAAATTTTGACAGAACGATTTAGAAATTTACTTTTTTTTATATTAGCGTTTAAGTTTGCTGGTTCGAAAAAAATAAATGGAACGGCTGGGACCTAGAGGTTAAATCCATTTAAAATAATTTCAGGTCTCTCCAGCAACATTTAATTATGGCCCGATAAAAGTCAAATAAGGACGACGTGACATAAGTAGACCACGCCCCCTACTAACTACGGTAGCACTCAACATTATTCAAGTCACCACTCAGGACTCATCAGCACCGACTTTCAATACCTTTATATTGATGAGATTGAATCTTATGATGAGGGAAATAAAGGTGATGTGAAGTGAATAAAAGATTTGGTGGTTTGATTTTGTGAAGAAGAAAATATGGCGCTTGATCTTAAGAGGCCCCGTAATTAAAGATTAATAGGATACTCGCACATAGAGTCAAGAAAAGAACAAGTTTTCTTTGCACATGAACACGCATAGGTAGGTATTATACGGGATTACTTAAGCGTTTCTTTAAAGCAAGAACCGTGAAGGTATAACCAATCAAAGGAAATAAATAAAATAAGTATGGAAGCGAAGGACATGCTGCATTGAATCCGAGTAAATCGGGATAGGAGCAATGTCTGAGGGCCTGTTACAGAATATTTTCTTCTGGCATCACCGCATATCAACTACAATTCGTGTCCTCGCGTCACGAAAATTTCTGCATGGCGCAAGCTGAGTTACCCATTATCGTCATCATTTTAGCCCAAAAGACGTCCACTGCTGGACATAGGCCTCTCCAAAGTGACATTTTGACATTGACATTTTGGGGGTTTTGCCATAATCGCCACGCTTGGCAGGCGGGTTGGCGATCGCACTACGGTTGTTACAAAAGCACAGAGAACGCTGCTTCTCATTCTCTGGAAAGTCACCCAAGGGAAGATATGGGATGGTGCTATTCTTTACGTCCGACACCATACAGAGCGTAGCGCGAGTTACCCATACGACTAACCTATGTATCTAACACTATGAAATTTGAAACTGTATACCCCGTTCCTCATAGCCCTATACGAAAGGCTTCCAGAAACTATGTCCTATCTATTAAAGTCACACTCTACTTCCCATACAAATCCCCGTCTCAGATGGGCGGAGATTCGAAGCATCCTTGAGACCTCAACGCGACAATTTCGACGCCTATTTGTCAAATTAACGGAGATGAGGGGAGGCTGTGCCATCTTAATCACGTACGAAGATTTTAATAAACTGCTCGGCATGTAGATTATGTACTCGTAGGTAAGTACGTTGATTTTGATGGGAAAGCAACCTTTGGGAGGGGGAGATCCATAAATAAATTTATTTATCTAAGGTAGGCCTTGGAAGTTTGAAGTGCGTTTTAGGTATATTATATATTTTTTAATGAGCCTCTAAATTCTTACTGAAGTTTTTATTTTAGAAGGAAGAGTTTTAGATTAGACCATAACTGAGGGGAAAACTTAAAATAAAATAAGTTTTGTAGTTTTTGGTTAGTGTACTGTACAATAGTGAGTTCGACATGAAGTCCTAGTGGTGCTGATGTTAAGTGACCCAACAGTGGATCGGTTGTCCACAACTAAAGCATCATCATCATTATCATCATCAGGCTATAATGTTCCCATGCTGGGACACAGGCCTCCTCTCTATGAGAGGGAGTACGCTGTAATCCACTACGCGGGCCAGTGCGGGTTGGTAGATGTCACATGTCTTCGAATTTTTAATTCTAGGACATTCCGGTTTCCTCACGATGTTTTCCTTCACTGTTTTGAGAACAGCTGTGATAAAATGGCTCTGTCGCAAAATGACCACTTCCCAAAATGACTACAGGTAGCAAAATGTCCCTTTCTCACAATTAAATAACACAAAGTAATTCGCCTGCCTGGGTTCGACTAAAGCATCATCATCATCATCATCATTTCAGCCGAAGGACGTCCACTGCTGGACATAGGCCTCCCCCAAGTGTCGCCACATTGATCGGTCCCGTGCGACTCGCATCCAGCGGATCCCCGAAACCTTCACAAGGTCATCGGTCCACCTAGTGGGAGGCCTTCCAACGCATCGTCTCCCGGTTCGCGGTCGCCATTCCAGAACTTTTCGGCCCCATCGGCCATCTGTTCTGCGAGCAATGTGCCCTGCCCACTGCCACTTAAGTCTGACTAAAGCATAATCTAATCTAAATCACATGCGTAAAAACGTATCATAGTCAAAATTGTACGTGCTTATGACCTCCAACACCATAGGTATATTTGAAACTTGATTACAAATGTTGCGTGGTACCAAAAATAAAATACAGCCAATCCTTGGACATGAAGTTCTTCTTAAATCTTCGAGACAATCATTCCACTTTCACGTGGTAACCTGAGCTACTGCCTAGCCCTGTACAAGCATATAATTGCGACATTAATGGCTCTGCGGCCGGCAGCGCGTGCGCCGATAATCTACGGCGCGGTAAATCACCGCGTGACCTGCACTATCGCACATCGGTGTTCAGGGTTGCCACTGTGTGGTGGTGATAGCATGTTATCACCATCACAGACATTAATTAGGGAAAGCTAGGCTGGGAAGAAATTATTAAACGCACTTATGTAACGTGTATGCAAATGCTCTTGTGGCGATAGAGTATGTAGCGGGTCTCAGGTGAAGTTTAACCCATCTGATGCTTTGGAAATTGTCCCTTTGGCGTTTGCAAGGGACGCTTTATGCGTAATTGTTGATAGGGTCAATGGGCAGCTGTTTTACGAATAATAAGAAAAGCCTGAATGAAGCTGAAGCTATAATTCAAAATTTCCCGATTCTAAATCAACAAAGAGATTGAAACCGACGGAGATGTTTTTTGATGAGGGTCGCACGGAATCAAGAAAGGAGAATGAGTATACCCAGCAGTGGGTAATTCCAGGCCGAAATGATGATGGTGAGAGGAAGCTACACCGATATCCACGTTTGAAGTCGATATGCCTTCAATAATACCCTCACATATAAGTGGGAGTTTCGTGTTGTTCACTAAGACATAATCCAACTTTTTCAGCCAACCCTACCCACCTGCGGGTCGTGAGCTTTATTGAATTTAACATATTACGCTCATATCGAGACATCGAGCTCGCATTGTCCCAACACTACCGTATGCGTACGTTATGTTGCAGTGTAAGCTCGAAACTAGAATATTAATGTTTTTGGCATCACTGTTAGTAACAGGCATGATTTAAAATGCCTTTACAGCATGGATAGCGGAATGTAGAGGACATAATATTATGGCGTCGCTTGGTAAAGGCCTATGTCCAGCAGTTGTACTGCGATAGGAAGAGTTGAAATTAAAGGTTCGTCTGGTAAGAAGGCTGCAACTCTAAATTTCTTAATACTTTATTACTTTCTTACATGTCTAAGTATTCAACAAAACTAGTGAGCAGTTTAGTTAGAACGGCGGGATATCGTAATATTAGGAATGACAGAAGAAAATTGACTAACGTTGGTAGAGGGATGTGTGTAGCGCTCATTTTGGTTTTACCACATGGCTAAGTTTTGGGCGTAGATAAGTTACAATAACTTTCAAAGCTTTACATTTTCCATGGAATTGACATAAACCTTATGATAGCTTTTTTCAGGCCCATAAAGTTTTAACATTTCCAACATCTATACTGCTGATTGTTCTTCATCTACATTCTCGCTCTGCCTAGGCTTTCTAGTAGAAAATGTATGAAACGTAGGCAAACGCACGTTAAAGATAGCCAGATTTTATTGGCTTCCTCGAATCTAAAGTTCACCCAAAACTTTAAGGAAATTGCACAACAGAGTTTCGTCCAAAAGTTTTGCACATTCACAGCAACATGCACGGATATATACTGTGAACGAGTATGTCTGTGTGTGAATGCAATCGTGCGTGATTTAGTGCGGTAACGAACGGCTGAACAAACTGTGTCGGCTGTGCGAATAGTTTGGTTACTAACCTAATGGTACAGTCATGCTGTTTGTTTGTACTCCCTTTGGAGTATGCAGGATGACCGTGGTCGTCGGAGAAGTGATGGGTATAGTCGATGTCCATCTCAGAAGAGTTGGTAGCCCCACGTCGATATTTCTCAAATGAAAAACATAGGGTTAAAATAAGAAAAGGATTGAGACAGTACAGGATTTGATCAAATTGCTAACCATTCCATTATGATGATGCCATTTACACTTTTTCACCCGTGAAAAAGTGTAAATGGCATCATCTGCCCAATTCACCTATGTGCCGCTAACAACCCGTAAAAGTAGAACCAAATCAAATGAACTGTGATTTGTTCAACTAAAATAAATATTGAGTCCAATCAAAAGTAAAAGTTGCTACGGGGAAAAGCCTGGATGGAGGCTGGCACAGGACCACAGAGATTGGCACAAGAAAAAGGAGTCCTAATACCCAGCGGTGAATGAATTGAGGCTGAGGATGATGACGATGATGGATCAAAAGCAATCAAATCAACTCATCAGTAATCATCAAAAGTCCGGAACAGCTTTGTCACGAAACATCCTATACCTCACAAACACAATTTGATCTACGATAACACAAAGGTATTTGACATCATTATCAAACACAGAATGCATTATGTCGTTCCGAAATCACCGGCCGAACCGACAATGATTTGTAACACTGAATTGCAACAGTGATTTAGAGCCGCCAGACAATTTGAGACCGCTATGCAAACATATTATTAGTAATTTATGTGTAATGGCGTCGGTGACATGATTCAGGTGTTGAATTGATGATTATTGCATAGTTGATGGTTTCATTTTGGCTCGCGTGACCTGTGTTGTTTGATGCGCCAGTGAGCATTTCTGTTTTATGTGACTGGTCATTAGGATGTACCTACTTAAGCAAATTATAATAATTATTGTACTGTTCGGTAGAAGATTTTATCTAAATTTTTATTGTCGTTGAATTTTGGAATAAAAGGAGGAGGTTCTCAATTCGACTGATTGTATTTTATTTTTATGTATTTTCATTGATTCCTCAGCCAATTACGAATCGATTTTCAAAATTATGGCATAATTATGAATAATTGAAACAAAAGTCACCGACTTCTGAAGCTAAAGTTAATTTTTACTTTTTTTGTGTTTTTGATGTCGGTTTGACTTGATCTCTCAATGGTTACAATTTAAAAAAACCGGCCATAGCTAGGGTTCCATAGCTCCAAACAATATTTTGAACTGTCATTCATTATTTAGTAGTATTAGTTAGTAAACTTCCACTCAACCGCAAAACTAAATTGGTTTTTCAAAGTATGTTAATGAAAAACAAAGTTACTGCTGCAGTTTGAAGAAAAAGTCCCATATCTCAAAAACTAAACATCATATCAATTTTCGTTGATAGTTTTTTTTACGTTCTACAATTCTGAATATTTTCAGAATTTTCCTACTCTTACTTTAGAAATTAGAGGGGGGGGGACACACATTTTACCACTTTGGAAGTGGCTCTAGCACAAACTATTCAGTTTAGAAAAAAATGATTTTAGATACCTCAGTATCATTTTTGAAGACCTATCCATAGATACCCCACACGTATGGGTATGATTAAAAAATTTTTTTTGGTTTTCAGTTCTATGAATATGTATGTACCAAAAATTTTTTTTTAATCATACCCCAAAATTTATGTTTTTTTTTTCTATTTTTGTGTAAAAATCTTAATGCGGTTCACAGAATACATCTACTTACCAAGTTTCAACAGTATAGTTCTTATAGTTTCGGAAAAAAGTGGCTGTGACATACGGACGGACGGACAGACAGACAGACATGACGAATCTATAAGGGTTCCGTTTTTTGCCATTTGGCTACGGAACCCTAAAAAGGGATAAAAAAGCAGAGCTATTAAAGCTTTTTAATCCCACGACTTGATCGACAAGTATAGTTTTAATGAGATGGAAAGCCGCATCATCATCTTCCTGCTCTTGTCCCATTCTGCTTGGGGTCGGCGCAACACGTTTTCTTCTTGCGTTCTCCAGATGGAAAGCCGCAAATGCTGGATTTATTTAACTAGCATTAAGTACTACTCAGAAAGTCCAATCCCAGTTTAACATGATTTCATCGTACCAACCAGCAATATATTTCGTTAAACATTCTCCAAGCTAAAATAATGAACAACACCTTGCAGTAAACTAAATCATACTCTAACAGAACTAAAATCGAAATTAAATTTCCATCTTCCGTTCTATCTAGAGGCGGTAGGCGCAGTGGGCAGGGTGCTCTCACGACCCGATATTTACGAGTTCGGCCCGATACCGAACATTATTTATGTCTCTGTTTCCCCATTTTTGTAACAATATTTATTGTGCTCGAATATATCAAATGTGGAATCTTTAACAGTGGCTTCTGTTTGGAAAAGGTGGAGGTTTCTGTTATTTTTTTTTTATATAGAGAGAATCTTAGGTTACGGTGGGGCTTGCCTATTATGATAAATGTATTTTTTTCTGCTTGCTGGAGTCATATTCAATCGGTTAAAGAAAATAACTTCATACTCAGCTAGCTGATGGCAGTATAAATTGAATCGTTCCAAAAGGCAAGTTTAGCGTCTTCAAAAGCGTCCATCAATTTCTTTTACGTGAATACAAACGGATTTTCTGGATACGAAGAAAAGGATTTACAAGCTTAATTTCTGGTATCAACTTAAACCAATAGGCAGGATATTTTGAAGTGCTGATATATTCTTCAGCGCGTCGGATCGGATCCAAAGGGGTGCGTCGAACGTCAAACGATATGTTAACATGTGAACGAAACATTTGTATAATTTTCAGCGCAGAGACACAATGAGAGCCTGAATAGCAGTGTCAGTCAACGGAACATAAGCAATAAGTTTCCCATGCCCTGTTGCTAGTTCTGTATTGGTTCTTGGATCCTGCTTATGTGATTTTACATAGTTTCTTTATTTTGTTTGTTAGTTACCTATTTTGTGTACTTTTGGTTAATGATTCAGAACTTTGGTGACTGCTGTCTGATTCGTTCACTTTCAATGTAAATCTTTGTCATTTCCTATGCAGTATTCACGTAACTAACCTACGCATAATAATAAGGTACTTTTTCTTTTCTTTTTATTCCTCAAATCGTTAACATAATTTTCCTCAAAACCAAGCATAGCTCCTAAATCATAATTTACATAAACATCATGAATTATATCGTTAAAAAACCCTCTCGTTGTACCACGCGGCTGGTTATTCGCCGTCGAGTCGCAACGCCTCTTTCATGTTCCGAATCAGATACGCGCCGATTTATAGCCACCCGCCTTAATTGTAGCCCGATCAGCCGGCCGCATCAATTCAATTTGTTATTATGAACACTTAATGTGAACATGGATATTTTGTGAGGATGAAAGAGGATTTGGCGTGATTTTGTAGTTGTCCTGAGATTACGGTGTTTGGATCCAGAATAGATAATCTTTATCCCAATTTCTCTTAAAAATCTTCTGTGTTAAAGTGGTCAGAATATTTCATATAAAATGCACTTCCAAAGTCAACTTCTAAAGTAAGCAATCATGTTAGCTGCGGCTACTGCAGTCTAATGTTAGGCGTTAAATGGAAGTCCCAAAATAATTCCAAAATCTAGTATTTAATTGATTTAAGTTTAAAGGTGGTGGTTCCGCTTGTGCGGGATCAATTGACTGAAGAGCCTAAGAGAAGACCAAAGAAACAACAAACTGTATTTGAGTTTATGTGGCAAGTAAGAATGTGACTACTCTAATGACGACTGGTAATAGAGTAAGTTTAGAAGACAAAGACAAATGCTTTGCCGACCACAAATTCATTAGAACATGACAAACTTACGAAACAGAAGCTTCAAAGCATACTACTTCTCATTTACCACTTTAAAAATATATTTCCTTTAAAAGCCCAAAGAGTCGAAGAAACCTAAAAGCGTGTGGACTAACATTTTTACAGAGCTATAAAGTACGTAGAGCGCCATTCGCAGACCACCTATCGTAGAGCTATCGCAACAAATTGCGCGTGATGTATCGCCCGCTATTATTGCGCGGAGCATTGTTTTGAGAATAGGGAGACAGTCCTGAAAGTAGAAAAAAATTGTCTAGTGATTTTGGGTTCAATCATTGACAGCTTTGTTCCACCTACTGCTGAATTTATATATAGGCCTCGCTTTTATGCCATTGGTCTGCGCGAGTTTCAACCAGATCTTTGTGTAGTCATTTATATCGTTATATCGTCGTTGACCTGATGATACAAATTTCGCCGTCTTTGTTTACAACACAGTATCTGCAAGTTGATGAACGAAGATACTTAAGTTAAAAAGCAAGTGATAGTGTCAGCTTAATAAACAAGCTCTAGTACAAAAGTATTCAAATGTTTTCAAATTAAGTGGAGCTTAGTACAGCAGTACTTGACTGTCGATATGACACATGGAGTTATTTTTAAAGGATACCGTATCATACCTAAAACAGTTACCTCAATGTGTAGACAAAGTGATACAATCAGCGATAATAATTATGGAGAAGGCGAGAATGCATTTCGTTGTGCAGACAGCGTCATTAAATAGTAACCCCCTGGCGTACTCGGCCGGACTGTAGAGGGGTTAGCACATACTGCCGCTGTCTGTACAAATTAATAAGAAACTCCTTGAAAAGAGTGGATGACCATTTGACTGCATCAGTGATCGGAGTGCAAGTAGCTGAATTTTGGGCTAAACATGTTTGAACATTTTGCGTTAACATAACATAACATTCATTTATTCTCAAGCAACTTGGCCCATAGGTACCTTACAGACTAACATATATATTGTAAAAATACAACTTTTGTTAGTAAATAGAAACTTAAAAACTATGTTAGTAGCACTTCACTGCACTATGACACTGTGCGTTCATGTAGCACTTGCCCGTGGAAGCGACGGAACACCACTCCCTACGGCCAAAAGTCTTCTTCCAAGGCAAGGTGCAGATAGCACGTTGGTTGTACATTAAGACGAAGAAGTGCTACTGCTGTTTGTCTGTCTAGACACAAAATCAACTAGTCAATTCTTCTTAGGTAGCTCCCGAATTCATCTCTAAGCTATAATTTATACTGACAAAAATCCACCCTGAAATCAAAAAACCGGAACGTATCCCAGTTCACACAAAAACAAACAGTCCCTACCACCATTACGTCGACCGGTCCCGCTCGCCACCAGCTAGATTTTATCGCTCCTTCCAACCATTAAAACGGCCATAATGAAGTTTCCCTACGGATAATGCACTGGAGCATTACACCATGATTTACAAGGCCAGCAATAAAAAGAATTTAAGGGATGACCCGGGATAGTAAAAATAGCGGGCTTGGGGCGAATCGGCATCGTAAATATGAGGAATGTGCGCTAGTGTGTTTTATGTTGGCAATTTTATTATATCATATTGCATGTATTGTGGGGTGGAGGCTTTTATTGCGTATTTGAAGAGGTGCTCTGAAGTACATGTTTCCACATAATACACATTTAATGCAGAGAAAATTAATGACTGAAATTTGTTAACCATTAAGAGAAAATGTTTTTTTTTTTTATAAACGTGAACTGATCTAATGAAGTGACGTTTATATTGTTTTCTTTGTGCAGAACCACAATCTACTTAAATGGGAATCCTTGGTACTCTGTCTACCTTTTAAATATTCTCAAAATTATAATTTATTTCAATCAATAGCTCTTATCCAGGACCCCCGTGTTTAAACCCCATTCCCTTCACAGTTGCCCGCCACCAAAATTCATAATCATCAGAAAATCATTATGTTTCAAAAAGGAACTTATTCCGCATAAAAAGATTGTTTAAAACCATTGAATACAATTCAATCTTAATAACAAAGGGTCCAAATACTTAATACGGCTATTGAACGAAACCAAATTTTGTATCAATTTCAAATCATAGCGGGATTATTTTTGACCTCCTGTTGAGAGAGACCCCTTTCTGTTGATCCCTGAAAGTGGTGCATAGATTACGTGATCGAGGACAGATGTGCCATTTCTTGTGTTTGGAAATACTGTATTTTTTTTGATTTTTGCAAATATGTATCGTGTAAAATGTCTAAGGACGAAAAAAGTGAAAAATTTAAACTGTAGCGAGCACTTTACTCTAGACTTTATATTTTAACGATTTGGTTATTTTTTTATAGAGCTTTAGTCTGCATTGTCTCATTGTTAATTACTAGTATGTGATGGTTTGTCATATATTTCGTAACCATAATCAGCTTGAATAGGCAACGAAAGGCTATTCTAGTTAATTTATTTATTTTTTGACCAAACTAAAATGTTCCGGCTACCGTGAAACGGTCCTCGTCACTGTGAGTAACAGAAGGCCCAGGGTGGTTAGAATTTTTAATTTTAAAACACTCAATATTGATCATCATCATAATTTCAGCCGCAAGACGTCCACTGCTGGACATAGGCCTCCCCCAAGGAGGAGGGGTTTTGCCATAATCGCCACGCTTGGCAGGCGGGTTGGCGATCGCAGTACGGTTATTACAAAAGCACAGAGAAAGCTGCTGCCCATTCTCTGGCAGCCCGCCGACTAAGGGAGTCGGCTCTTACGACACCCACGGGAAGATATGGGATGGTGCTATTCTTTACTCCGACACCACAAAGTAATATAGACATATTGATAATAGCTGTATATATTTTTTAGAGTAGGGATATCCTTATTGTTGATTCAAGTTGTTCTTCAGAAAAGGTGCGTAGTACTCGCATCCGGCGCACGTATATGATGTGTGAACGTGGACAAGACAAATGCAGTATATAATGATTGCAGCAGGTGGCGTAATGCATTCTTTCAACAAACTTTTAGTCTATGACCGTAATACCCTGGGACCCCCTGACGGCTCCCCGCGGGACTCGAACTCGCTACCCACCGTATTAAACCCGACGTTACACTCAATATTAGGCGTAATGATGAAGCGGGTTCCTATTACTGATTACTTACTGAATGACGAAGGGGATTATAGTTTCTTTTCTTTGGGAATAATAAATTATGTATCAGCTTTGGATTTTGTACTGAGTAATGGTACGGTGATATGGCTTAATTCATTCATGTGTGTAATTAAATGCATACGGGTAATATTATCTGTTGTTTCCAGTAAGATTATACGAGCAATTGGCAGCAATTGGTATTTAAATGAAAGAAAAAACTAGATTCCTCAGTCTTACATAACAAATCTATCATTTGTTAAAATATGTTAATGACTTGTTCATACAAAATTAGTAACAATATAGTGTATACAAGCAGGATTCCGCTGACATACCAAATTATTGTATTTTCAGGGGCTACAAATAAAATTCCACCAGTCAGTCATGGTTATCCAGTAACTGGATTGTAGAGGTCAGGTTGGCAGCTACCCATGTACACTATTGGCTTTCAGCTTCATCTAGTTAGACTGGAAGCCTCCAACATAATTGGTAGAGGCCAAGGCAGACGATGATGAAGATATGATTTTTATTTTTCAATACTACGTGGATCAGAAAGGTATGGTCCTATTTAGGGGGGGGGGGGGGGGTGGTACAGACTAACAAAATAAACAACTTTCTCCATAGGACCAACATCGTAATCGCGTAAAAAGTCTGATACATTCTAAATAATATACTCCGTGCCTCGCAAAACACGTAAAGCCGTTGGTCCCGCTTGTCAAAACTGTGACAAAGCGGTATTACCCAGTACTAACAGGG
Organism: Cerastis rubricosa; assembly: GCA_949152445.1. NCBI lineage: Eukaryota > Metazoa > Arthropoda > Insecta > Lepidoptera > Noctuidae > Cerastis > Cerastis rubricosa. The sequence goes on from OX424532.1 coordinate 22,530,281, forward strand.
TTGTGGCGGTCAGATAGGCAGTCACTTCATGTAAAATACTGGTATTCAGCTGCATCTGGTTAGACTGGAAGCCGACCCCAACATAATTGGGAAAAGGCTAGGCAGATGATGATACTGTATAATCTTTTTTGTATTGTAATTATATCTATGATCATCATAGATGATTAGCGTTCCAATCATCGAAGAGGTGGTGGAACTGACGATCATGGGTTAATTTATAGGCAGAACCACCTCCAAATTCACCTAAAAACAACTAACCCTATTACCAATTCAATCCTATCAGCAACCGCCCACCTACTACAAGCCCAATACAAACGAAGCCATACATCACTCTTATAGCGTGTCCACAGAACATTAGTCTAACCGAATCAATGAGCCATTGTGGGTTAGTACATTAAATTCCGCGCCATAACTCTTGGCGTGCCATAATTTCGTTCACAAAAGACCGCCTGGACGGCCATGATTAATGGCGGTGCAAGAAAATGAAATGAGATGTCGTTGACAGTATGTTACTGGTTTGGGAGGTTCTTGTTTGGACACTTGAGATTATTTTTGGAGGTTTAACTTCAGCTTAAATATAAAGTCTTAACCCCAATTGATTTTACAAAAAATCGCTAAATACGCTTACTGATAAACAAGTCTGATAAATCGTTGTCGATTTCCTGTATTCCCGTTTTCCCCGTAATCTGTGTCCCCGTCACGGGGACATCAAAACGTCACATTATTCCTTACCGTGGTCCCCGTTATGATTCATGGTAGGACAAGTGTCCGAGCTGGAGCCTTCAGTCGGAGGTTTCGGACTTTGAATTGTTGTTTATCCTAATAAAGCGTGACCTGGGAGGAGCTCGTGGCTAAATAAAAACAGCCGCACGGGTCGATCTTTAAGGTTGTTACCTTTTTTGCCGACGTTGGTCCGTGGATGGGTGACCATAATTACATACCAAGTTTCCTCCGTGCCTCGGAAACCACGTTAAGCCGTTGATCCCGGCTGTCATTTGTAGATCTTTGACAATCGTTACGAGTAGTCAGAAGCCAAAGGCTTGACATCCAGTCTTAGTAAAGGGTATCGTATTACCCAGTTACTGGGTTGTGGAGGTCAGATAGGCAGTCGCTTCATGTAAAATACTGGTACTCAGCTGCATCCGGTTAGACTGGAAACCGACGAACTGGAACGTTGGGGTCGGCAGATGATGATGATCCTGATTCTTCTTCTCTTTAAGTCGCCGGGATATGTATTTGTGCAGTATGTAACCACGTTTATTGGGACCACATCGTCAGAGGCGTTGTCATACTAATGAATTGCAGATAGTAGATTGCAGTAGTAGTTAGACAGTAGAGACGGGGCCCACCCGTCTGACGAATGCACACCTTCGTCACAGTTACTTTCAAATCAGACCTTACAATCGAAGAAATAGTTCTCAGTTTTACTACATTTAGAAAGTACTTCCAAATTAGGACTTGTAGGACTCCTTGAGTCCTTATCGGCCTGTTTTGTCGTAATGCTGTACTAAGCGAAAAAATAGGCGTCCTAAATAAAGTTAATTTGTCATTTCCACATGGACACTCACTACACCCTATGTGATACAGAAAATCTATGAAACAAAACACACCTGCAACAGCTAACAGTACCAAATAAAATATCTCCCCATTTAGTAGTAACCCTATCTGTCCGCAGCGCGTGTGGCGTTGATCCAATAGAAAACTAATCACTATAATTCAGTGGGCCGCTATCGACAAGCACGTGTCGTTGTGACGAAATGTCGATGTGTCGGATGTCGATAGTTTGTTGGATGAGGTGTGATTGACAGCCGTGAGCGTCATTACGTAAGGAATCGCAATAAGTCTGATTATACTCGAGGGACCATTTTAATAAGTCTGATTATACTCGAGGGACCATTTTAATAAGTCGAGTTGGAGTCATTTTTTTATTGCAGCATAAAATAAACTTAACAACAGTTAACGTATCCGTCATTACATTAATTATTTGCTAACTGACTGTCTCCAAACTGTGAGGTGGTTTTAATTTGAATCAGATATAGTTAAATATTTTTCTCATAGGACGACTAAGATAATCATCATCATCATCATTATTCTACCCCAAATCAAATGGACTCTATTTGAATGCGTTTTAGTGGCACAGCATGTCTTCTTCTATTTCTCGTCATCTTGCAGACATTCCCTCTCTTACCATATCATTCTTTACACAGTCCATCCATCGATTCTTTAGGCTTTTAAAAATATAAATAATCCTCAATTTCAAGTTTCTGATTCTTTCTTAACCAGACCACAGCCAAATACCTGCTCTCTTGTTGAAAATGCATTGATTCACTATTTTAACTCCATTGCCAACCTAGTTAGGCCCGACCGGCATGGCAACTATGTCAGATTTACTTTAAGACCATTTAAGCAGCTAAAATTAAATTAAATTTATAATCCTCCATCTATCCTTATCAGTCCGTTATCGACAGCTTCTCATCTCTACGTGCACAGCCGCGGGTGTCCGGTGTGTCCGTATCCCGGCAGGTCGGATTAGCGGTCGCCGGCACGTTCCGGTTGCACCCTTTGTGAATGTGACGCGGCTGGCTGCGAACGGCCCGGATGGCAAGTACGTTCGTGCTTGTACAAGTTTACATGATGGCTTGTATGCAGTTCTATCAGTATTGAGTAGGTTTACATAATCCAGGCGTATGATATCAAATCAATGGTAGATTGAATGCTGATGTTATGGTAGAAAGACATACTCGTATATGTCTAGAATTATAGTTTATAGTTAAAAAGGTATACAAATAAATAATTAAATGAAATTGTCAAGGTTTACATGTTAAGTAGGTAGGTAAGTCAGAAAGCTCTAAAAGCGAAACTTACACTCTGACTTACGAGATATCTTCCGTGATTGGTATTTATTGTGAAGTCCCGACATTTTGACGCTGTCTGCTGGTTGCATAATCAAAGCCTCGACACGCAAACTAAATAAGCAAGATACTGTGTGCTTGGTTACTATTAGCAATGTACTTCATCATCATCATCATTTCAGCCGAAAGACCTCCACTGCTGGACGTAGGCCTCCCCCAAGTGTCACCACATTGACATAAAGTTTTGCCATAATCGCCACGCTTGGCAGGCGGGTTGACGATCGCAGTACGGTTGTTACAAAAGCACAGAGAACGCTGCTGCCCATTCTCTGGAAAGTCCCTTAGTCACACCCACGGGAAGATAATTATGGAATGGTGCTATTCTTTACGTTATTTTGCCTTGTGTCTGGGACCATAGCTTTGCGTTTTGTTCAAAAGTGCCTGTAATGGTCTAATTGAAATAAACGCTTTGATTTTGAGTTTGAATGTATTTACTACATACATTTTATCAAACGAAATCCCTGTCACTCCTAAAATTCACTCTTTGTTTCCCACCTACCACCACCTACTCGTGCAACACTATAAGTACGAAGCAACTATTCACAGCTCCCGATCACCCATGGTGTCACAGTGAGCGGTCGCACCGCTGATCCGGAATCCTCAGCGGGGTGTCATAGATCAGCATGTAATTATAACCGCGGCTTGACGCTCGGTGGTAGGCACAAAAGATTCCAAGTGCTGAGTTGGAATTGAATTTATTTATCTTTCATACATCTATCATTACAGAAGAGCTCGTGACTAAATAATAACAGCCGCACGGGTCGACCTTTAAGGTTAAGCCGTACTTGCCGAGGTTGGTTCGTGGATGGGTGACCATAATAACATACCGAGTTTCCTCCGTGCCTCGGAAAGTACGTAAAGCCGTTGGTCCCGGCTGTCATTTGTTGATCTTTGACAGTTGTTACGAGTAGTCAGAAGCCAAAAGTCTGATATCCAGTCTTACCAAGGGGTATCGTATTACCAAGTGACTGGGTTGTGGAGGTCAGATAGACAGTCGCTTCATGTGTGTGTGTGGTACTCAGCTGTATCCGGTTAGACTGGAAGCCGACCCCAAGATAGTTTGGGAAAAGGCTATAGGCAGATGATGACATCTATCATTACAGGTTTATCACATGCGATTGATATGCTTATTTTTAGCTTACATAACATATCATCAAGCCTGTAATCCACGAAGGATTAGGCAGAGGTGCACTTAATAGTACACCCATTCGCCAGTTATGTTTAATTCCATGTAATAGGGGGCGAGCCTTTTCACATTCACAGACCCAGATTCCGTGGCTGCTGCTGAGAAATTCCTGGTGGAAAAACCCAACATAACTTTGTCCGACCCGGGAATCGAACCCGGGATCTCATGTTCAGCAGTCGCACTTGCAGCCACTAGACGTACGAGGCAGTTCTTCTAACTTATTTTATTAAAATTTGGGTATTTGGTGGTACAAAAGGAATAAAGGATGGTTTATTTAATGCAGTGTTAACTAATATGAGGAAACTGTTAAGCTTAGCGAAGATAATCTCCGAAACTACTTATCAAATTCTTTCATCCCGATTTTAAAAATTATTTCACCAATGGAAACTATGAAGTACTAACTATAAGATAATACCTAATTTTATAATATCTTATTACCAACTTAACAGATGCTATTCCCCAACAAAATAATACCAAGACATTCTTCTGTTCTGCATCTAGCCGTAAAACCTGACTCTAGTAATTTAAATCATTTTAGTAATTATAGTTTCTAAGTTTGAAAAAAAATTTACACTTTTATTAAATGTAAACAAACGCCATCTAACGAACTGAATACCAACTTCAATGACAAGGTGGCACGCAACGTTTAACGAGATATCTTCATTGATTCATAGATGTCGCTGCAAAACTGTACGCAATTTTAATTTGCATCAAATATGGTGTTGTTTTAGCGTTAACAATCATTTCAAAATACTTTACATTGCATGTTCTAAAACTCCTTATATATAATTTAAAATGAAGTCAGTAAAACTTGAACAGCGCTTTCTTTGAGTACCTACGAAAAGTTACCACTACCAGAAGAATGTTACCTACCCGTTGGGGGAAGTAATACTTTAACTGATTCAAAGATGGCGTTGCACTAAAGGCTGTATGGGTAATTTTTATAGTGCTTTAATGATCAACTAAACTTTTAGCTGTTGTTGGTATTTTTTAATAGTCAGAAGGCCGAGATATTGAATTAAAAAATGAACTTCCCGTATGCTTTATCAAATGAAATCAGTACCAACCCACCTTCTTTTATTTATTTCGGCTAATAGAGTTTCAGAAGGTTTGTCCATGTGGTATGTCAAACTTTTTAAAGGCCAAAAGTGCTCTAATAGTGAGTTAAATTATATAGGTACTGTTGCAAAAATCTCTTAGTTAAAGTAGTCCTCGTGTCAATTAAGGCAAAATATTACCTTTAGGCCTCAACCTTATCATCATTTTATTGAACGTCATTTCTAAAATATTTACCTAAGAAGGTTTAGGTATTGTTTCCTCTTTCGATAATGTTATACATAGAACGTCAAATCAGATTGCGCGTTATTATAATATTAGATACAGGTAAGTACCTAATTATAAATTCGTTGTACCAATTCTCAATTAAATGATAATGTGTACTAATAGGCTTATTTATCAGTAAGCATTGATAATATTCAACTAATGAAAAGAAGCTAGAAAACAAAAGCATAATCTGAATTAATAGCACAATAATATTTTTTTTGTTCAAATGTTTGTTAATTAATAATTCTAATCAAGCTCAAGCTTCGTTTCGGCTGCGGCCAAAACTTCGGCCCATTTTGGGCGAAGCCGCAGTTTGGCTTATGGTGATTTTTTTGGACGAAGTTTGAAGTTTTTTCAATGTCCCCGAAATTGAACTAACTGTTACGAATACGGATGTTACAGGCAGTAACAGTTACGAATACGCTAGAATGCGGTGGAAGTCGCGACGCGCAGGGGGCAGTGGTCTTCATAATAAATAACAGTCATAACTACACTAATTACTCTTACCCAATCTTACGAATTATTATCTATATTATCTTTTACGAATCGTCACGTGATTCATTATTATTATTTGCCTGATGATTGGTGAATGTCGAGCTGGCTGGCAATAAAATTGAGCATCTATCCTCGAGCATGATTGGGGCATAAAACTGAGCAAAACTTCCTGTGAAAGTTACCCATCAGATTTCATATTACACTTTCTTATCAACATACACGAGTTTATAACATAACATACACGAGTTTTATAATGACCCTCTAGTATAAAACTCGTGTATCTTATGTTTTAGCCTGAAGTTTGACAGTAAATGCAAAACCGTGCATGTTTACATTTGAGCATGTGTCAATGTTTTAAGATGCCACTGACGAGGTGACTGCGAAAAACAGTATGAACCAACTGGACTTTTATTTCACTGTCATCGTCAACCAGGTCGTAGCAAGCTTAGTGAACCAGCCTCGTTACTTGTTTTAAAAAACAACCTTGTGCCATTCAGGTACCAGGATGCCTTCACTCAGCAGTGTGTGAAAACTAGAAGTTTTGAAACTAAGTATAAGTCTTTATACAAACATTATGAAAAGGTTAGTTTTGTTTGTTCGTAAGTGTAAATCCAGGGGATAATCTTTGGAACTACCTACTGATCCGATTCTGGAAATACTTTCACTCGCGTTTTTCCAACTACACATGTTGCGGTTGGGTTCCGGTCTAACCAGATGCAGCTGAATTGCAGTATTTTACAATGAATTGACTGCAAATCTGATCTCCACAATCCAGTTAGTAAGCGGAGTTAAAAAGTTAGAGTTATAAAGGGTGTATAGACCCTGTACATATACCCTGTATAGTGCAAAGATATTTTTTTACCTTCTTGTTTTTTTGAACTTCCACTAGAAGAACTTTGTCCTCCAAAATCTCAGTAACTATACTGAGATTTTGGAGGACAAAGTACCAACTTTTTCACTTAAAAAAAAATACTAGTTTTTAAGCTTACAACTTTACTTAAATACCTTCATAACCCGTTTACTATTCAATGCATCCATTTGCACAATGTTTTGAATGCGTTACATAGAGTTTTACCGTAAACGTGAATTTTCACCTCAAAAAAAAAGTAGTTTCCCAGTAATAATTTTGGCGCAGGGTTACTCAATTTGATATACTGAATGCATGCTTGGTTTTTTTTACGGCTTCGTGTATAATGTGAGTCTGAAATCGCAAATCTTCCTTGAGCAAGTTTGGTCATTTGTGCTCAAACCTTCTCTATATTCATGTGTTCACCTTTGCCCTTGAGTGGGACAGTGACAACCTGGTATAAGTATTTTTTTTTTTGGTCTCTGTTGGGTTTTGTGGCCGCAATCGCGACTGCTGAGCATGAGATGCTGGGTTCGATTCCCTGGTCGGGCAAATTGTTACTCGGTTTTTACAGGAATTTCTCAGTAGCAGCCACGGAGTTAAGATTGTGTTTGATGGCAATAGGCTCGTGTTAAAATCCTATTTATAGGGGTAATATGGGATTTAAACATAACTAGTAAAATGTTGGTGTACTAATAAGTACACCTTTGCATAACCCTTCGGGAATTACAGGCGTGATGTTTTTTTTTTTTTTTGTGAATGGCATCTCGCAGTTAAACCTAGGAGGTTGTCGTCTGCGTAACCGGACTATCCTGTGGGTGCCTTAAGAGTAAGGCCTCCAGCCAGGGCATAAAAACTTACAAACTAAGCGACTACACGCCAAGGGCACCCTCTGTGGGGTACGAGCCTCTTAGGGCGTCGCTGGGGGAGGACTGCATGGGGACAGGCTGGATCTGAATGATATGATTATTTAGTAGCTGATTTAAAACTACTGGCACTGCACCGCGGGCTGGCTCGAGCGAGGGTCGGGGAGGGCATGGACCGGGACGTCGCGACGGACCTCGAAGGCGAAATCGGAAAAAGGGCGGTTTGTGTCTGAACTTTTTAAGAGTGCTGGTCTCTTTGCTACTCTCCTGGAGGAGGGTGATAGCACCATCGGGAGTGAAGAGAGTATGCCTCGGACGGCGAACTGAACTAATGCGCGAGGGTTGTAACGGGCGGCCGCTGCGATCAGGGGATTACGATGCTTAATTGCGTTATCGAAGAAACGCTTCGAGAGACGTTTCATAAACTGAAGGATGGTGGGCACTCTAAGGTCCACGTGTAGACGGTCATTACGGACATAAAAAGGGGCTCCCGTGACTCTACGTAAGAACCGGTTCTGCAAGGTTTGCATCCTATGGATGATCTTAGGCTTGGTGTAAGCGTACACGACGCAAGCGTACGTCATAATGGGGCGGATCACCGCGGTATAAAGGCGCAACTTGCACTTGAGTGACAACTTGCTTTTTGCCGAAATCATGAAATGAAGCCTACCCGTGGCAAAGGCAGCTCGGTCGCGAGCTGCTTTGATGTGCGCCGCGAAAGACAGGTGGTTGTCAAGTAAGACTCCTAAGTACTTGGCTTGCTTCTCCCAAGGGATAGGCTTACCGTACTTAGTGATCGGGCTGAGCGCGGGTGGCTTATTTTTACGCGGTTTAGAGAAAAGAACTGCCTGGCTCTTGTCGGGGTTCACCTCGATTCTCCATTTCCGGAACCAAGCGCCTAAGACGTTGGCTGAGGTTTGGAGGGTGCTGTAAATAGCGTCGTGACTGCGGCCAGTGTAATAAATGGCCGTGTCGTCCGCGAACAGGGCTAACTGAGCCTTCTTGTTCTTGGGGATGTCACTGGTGAACAGAGTAAAGATGAGGGGAGAGACGACGGAGCCCTGAGAGACTCCAGCTCGAATGGGGTGGGGGAAAGACAGTGCCTTCCCGAAGCCATAGCTGAAGGTGCGATCCGACAAAAAGTCTCGTAAGATGAGCACGAGACGGTCTGGCACTCCCAGTACAGCTTATGTAATAAGCCGTTGTGCCAGACTCTGTCGAAAGCCTTTGCTATGTCGAAGAACAACACACCCGTCATCGCTTCACGCTGGAAGCCAGCGCTCAAGTGTTCTACGATGCGGTGTGCCTGCTGAATGCAAGAGTGTCCGGTCCTGAAGCCGAACTGCTCGTTGGGGATGAGACTCTTAGCCTCGGCGAAGTCCTTGAGTCGCTTATAAATAAGTCTCTCGTAGATTTTGCCAAGTGCGTTCAGGAGACTGATAGGTCTGTAGCTCGAAGGCTCAGACTTGGGTTTGCCTGGCTTGGCGAAACCGATGATAGTGGCCTCCTTCCATATTTGTGGAAACGCGTTGTTGGGCGCCATTGAAGATGGCCGCCATTAACACGACGAGCTGAGCGGGGAGGAGTTTGAACACCCTATTGGTGATTTCGTCGGAGCCTGGAGCTTTCCGCGGTTGAAGCTTGTTAATGATGTCTTGCACTTCGTCAGCTGTGACCGGAGGCAGACGATTATCAGAATCTTTTTCGGGGGGCAGGGTGATTCTACGTTCGACGAATGCGTTCACCTCATCGAGATGTCGCTTGTCTACTGGTTGAGAGCTGGGGGAGCACTGGGACTCCAGGCTGTCGGCTAGGCATTCGGCCTTCTCAGAGTCGTCGAATGCGACGCTCTTATCGGGTCGGGTGAGGGGAGGCATCGAAGCCTCTTCGGTGGCGTGCAACTTGCGTTGCAGCTGCCAGAAGGCTAGGTGGGTAGGCACGAGTTCGCTAAGCGTCTTGTCCCATTGATCTGAGCGATAAAGATGTGATGTTATGTTATTTACCTTTTTATATAAGTCGACCAGGTTTGGCGACACGTTTGGCGCAGTGGATGAGCGATCGACTGCTGCGCTGCGTGTCGCGGTTTCGGTCCCCGCACGGAACAAATATTTGTATGGCCTACAGATAGTTGTTCCGGGTCTGGCTGTTTGGGTATGTGAATGTAAATGTTTGTAAACGCACCCACAATACAGAAGAAATTCCTAGTGTGGGGCAAAGTTGCAATATTTTAATAATTTACTCGATTTGTAGGTATAGATTTCTTTTATTATGTTGATCGATAGATTAGTAGTCACCTACGTTTCATTTATTGTAACACCTGCAGTGAATGACAGTTTTACAAAGGGATAAAATGGTAATTATCTATCTTCTTTGTGATAATTTTTATCGTAATTAGAGATCAAGGAGTTTCGGCGATGATTATAAAAACAGTCAAAAGTCAAATGATTGAAACCTACTTACCTACAACTCAATTCCGATTACGAGACCGGTCTGTCTAAATGTGATGAAATTGTAAACAAATCAGGTTAAGGTTATTTTCTCGTATTCCTTCACTTAAGGGAATCTGGGACCCAAAGAGTCTGGAGGGGCCTCAGGTTCCTTAACCGTCCGGCGACCGGTGTCTTCCCCGTGGTGGTGGCGTAGAGGGCGAGGAAAAATACACGTCACTCGGGCTCGACGCAACTGTCGCAGGTGTGGCGATGGCGCAGCAGAGCTGGGTTTCAGAGACTGTAGGCGTGCCCATCTAGCAGCCTGTTGATCTGGTAAACATGTCTGCATATTCAGCAGGAGATAATTATTATGCTGTTCAGTTTTTCTTTGGTATTTTGTTATAATGATTGCTTTGCATTATGCATTTTTTTTGTATCAACTGATTTGCTAAGAAAAGGAGAATGCACAAAAAAACCCACCTCAGCCCGAGCCGGTTTTTTTTTTCTATAGAGCATTCTCCTTTGATAAAATTGATAGACTTTTTGTCAATTTTCCAACTTAAAATTCTAGCTTAAGGTACTATTTCTGATGCATTTGTTAACATTTTCATCATAATTATACTCTTGAAACTGACAATCGTTAAATACTTTTGAACATTAAGAATTTACAAAAGAAATAAGAAACTTTATCATGCTACAGATTATTTCTTTGAAGAAGAAGGCTTAATAGGAACACGATTTTTTCTATGATAATGATGAATCACCACACTGAACAATTGATCTAATTAAGTATATTAACACAAAACATAACACGTTGCGGTTATGTAAAGTACTGGACACTTGACCGTCAGTGTCAAGCAGTCACAAAAATAGCTTTAAAATAAGAATAAAATGTTATTATTCTCCCTAAAAATTGTAGTTTGGAAAGTAAATGCTAAGTTACGTTTATAGATCTCGGCCTTATTTCTATTATTATGATAATAAACAACAAAGTTCTGTATGGTGTCGGACGTAAAGAACAGCACCATCCCATATCTTCCCGTGGGTGTCGTAAGAGGCGACTAAGGGACTTGCCAGAGAATGGGCAGCAGCGTTCTCTGTGCTTTTGGAACAACCGTACTGCGATCGCCAACCCGCCTGCCAAGTGTGGCGATTATGGCAAAACCCCTCTTATGTTATGTCAATGTGGCGTTGGGGGAGGCCTATGTCCAGCAGTGGACGTCTGTCGTCTGAAATGATGATGATGATGATGAAACAACAAGGAATGCTGTGAAAGCATGTTACGACCGGCTTTTTAATACATTTCTTTTTCAGGTTCGTCTTAAAACCGTTCATAATAGAAACAGAACAATGTTTTGAGGACCTTTAGCGTTAAATTAAACGCATTCGGTGATTGCGCATGAAATCGATGAACATCAAATGTAGTTATTTAAATTATTCGAACATAAAGCTATTCATGCCAAATTTTACGCGCGTTATCCGGTGCTATATTATTTTTTATATAATGAAAAAATAATATCGTACCGGATAACGGATAAATCAACTAGATTTATAGTACTTTTTATTCCATGCAAAATGTCGAAATGAAATTTAATGTCTATTATAAACTTAGAATAAGATTCAGTGTATTGTTTTATCGTGACATGAACTTGAGACGAGTCCCGAGTTCAAGTCACGTTAAAACAATAATGTTATTGTACCTACATGCAATATTTGCAATAACAAGTAATTTCTTATTATATAATAAGAAGGAAATACAATTCTGAGGCATTCCAAAGAATGAATACGTCACAACCTCTACTTGACCAAAACATACAAGATAATCGCAATAGGAACCAAAAAATCTCTCAATAGTTAATCGGTAGCAAATAATAATCAGATAATTTTAATATTAATCAGTGTATTATTAATTCCACGTACGTACCTATATATTGGCTTGAATGTTTATCTGTCACGTAAGTTCGCAAAAAGTCCTATTATTTAAGTTCATTTGGTGATATTTAATAGTGCAAAAAAGACGTGTTTCATATGGTACTGAAAATATAAAGAAAACAGGTAAGTTTACAGACTTTGATGATTGTCTCGCTACCTGGCTGGTATTGATCATCATCACCCTGTCATCACCCACTGCTGGCTATAAGCATCTCTTGGTTTGTGCCAATGGCCACGATCCTGTGCTGGCCTCGTCGAGGTTTCTCCCTCTATGGGAACAAAGTCGTCAGCCCAATATTCCTATTTAAAGTTATGACATGTGATGATGATCTAAACATAGTTATCATAAGTTTAATTGTTTTTATCCTTTCTAATTTGAAGAACCGTGTTCTATTTCATTGCAAAATTAAATTTCTTCTTATTTTTTTCCTCCAATAGTAATATTAGATAATCAAACTTTTGATTGGTAATTGTATTATTTTATTTTAGGATAGTTCTTATGTATTATGCGTGTATTTCAACACGATTTTCAGTACAAATGCACCAGTTTACCTTTGTTTTGATTTGTAACTAATTTTATAAATAACCTAGTAACTATGCCTTATATTAGCATTGTGTCATAGCTATTCTAAAGGTGAGCAACTCGTAACTTTGAATAGAAATTACCTAATGAGTATATAATAAATAATTACACTGCCGAGCAATGAAAAAGTTCCACCCACAAAATGGCACAAACACCTTAATATCTCCTAACACATAGAACCTAGCTTCATAAATTAAAAAGTATAATGAAATCTATTTTATTATGCAAACATAAATACTGGTCTTTTTGCAGCCATTAGTTCCAATAAGCGTTAGTTCCAATCGAGAACGGGAACCTAACTGCTGTGAGATACATCAATGAGATTCTCAATGAACATGCTGGTCCGTTTTTGGCCAATATGGGCGACAATGCAGTGTTCATGCACGATAATGCACGGGCCCACACTGCTCAAGTTGTAAATGAGTATCTTCAGGACGTAGGAATCCACAAAATGGAGTGGCCAGCAAGGAGCCCCGATTTGAATCCTATTGAGCATGCTTGGGACGAGCTTGACGGACGTGTGAGAAAACCAGTTCCACCTCCAATTACTCTTCGTGACTTGAATTACGCGCTCATCGAAAAATGGGGTTTTTTCATTATGAATGTAACACTTTTTTGAACACTCGTTGAGGCACAATATTTTTTTTAACCGCTCAGGGGTCGCAAAGTGTTTATAAACGTATAATTTTACCTTCTAAATGATACGGTTTTTGACTTTGTATCTATAAAAAGAGTGAAAGACTGGGTCGTGAAATAAATTATTCGATAAAATTACACCACAAACATATAAAAGGACTTGGTTAATTAATTAAAATCAGCATGACGACGAATATTATGGGTGACACATTTTTGCCTCCTGGTGAATAGATGAGAAATAAAATTATACATTATTAACAAATTGCTCTTTAGAGCATTCTGTACCACCTTATACACGTGCAGCTTGTGGGAAAATTATACGTAAGCGTCGCATGGAGCCCTTCGGGTCCAGTTCAATAATGCGTTCAGGAAACTGATGGGGTTGCCATGGCGTTGTAGTGCTTCAGGGATGTTTGCGGCGGCGCGAGTAGACTGCTTTTACACCATTATGCGAAAGCGCGCAGCATCGATGGTATCTCGAGTCATGGCCAGCCCCAACAGAGTTCTAAAAATGATTGCTGACAGAGTGGACTATCCATACCTATGTGGTTCGCTGCTGTCAGTTACATGTGTCACCGTATCGTGTTGTTTACTAACACTTAGTTTTAAGCATGTAAGTTACTAACCCTATATGAGCAGGGGTGAGCCTCTGCTACCTATATGAGTATAGGGTTAGTAACATAATATTAATTCAAATACCTTTATTACGAGCAGAGGCTCGAACAAGAGGTATTTGAATTAATCGAACGACTTATTATATTTGGCAGTAGGTATCATTAGATTGATAACATTATATTATTAATCCCTTAGTCCAAATCATTTGATTTATACATACCTATTCTTATTACTTCACAATCTGGGATTACGTGAAAACTTGCTAATAATCAAATTTATAATGATTTCAGGATGACACAAGCCAAGAAGAAGGTGGCCAAGGACAATGGAGAGGTAAAGGCAAAAGAAAATGAAAATGAGCAAAAGCCAAAGTTATGGGAGCCTCTCACAGATGGAGTCAAATGGATAGAAAAATACAGTGACAATCTGGAGAATTTCTTGGAAAGATTACCAGAATTCATCACTACATTTATTGCCACATTCGCTATTTTCACATTCGGAGCCACATTAAGAGGTATATTGTTTTATTTTTCTATTTAGATTCTGTATTTCGTCACGATTTTGATCTGTTAAGGCTTAGATTAGGTTTTAACAGTGTCAGTAAACCTGCACTAAACCCAGCTTTGTTTTTGAGAGGACTTTTGTTCTCATCATTATACTGTTTTTGATAATTGCGTTCTTGACTGTCCTGGTGCTCATGCTACTTAAAATCTTCCAAACATTTTACTCGTTTTCGAGTTCATTTTACTGTGACACTTGGAGATATAGCTTACCATTTGAAAGAATTGTGGAGAGTCCGATAAGTATAGTAACTAAGATTACACCCTACATTTAAACATACGAACTTTACCTGTTTAAAATATTAATATAGAAATCAGTCAGTATCCATTAGCAAAGTTTTAATCACTGCTGACAGTTTCAATTTATATTCATAACAACAATGAATAGTGCAGACCACTAATCACGCAGGTTCTGCACAGTGGTACACGCCAAATTTTAACAATGATTAATAATTCTGCAACGCTTAAATTAAATGTCGTTGTTAGAGCAAAATTGATATAACTTGCAGCCATAGATTACTTCAGTAAATTATGTCTACTGTATTAAAATAATGATGATAAGATATTTAAAATAGTCGTCAGTGCGACAATGTTAAGGACACCGATTGAATGATATTATGATAAAAATTATAAATAAACGGTTAATCTGAAGATCGACAGGTATTACCTACGGTTATTGCACTGGATTAACTTTTGGTAGACGTTGGTGATAAGTTTCAATGTAGCACCAAACTCATAAAGACTTATCAAAGCACATAATTATACCACAAGCTTGCGAGTAGCTGTCTTAAGGGAGTGCTGTGACGCTCCAGTCAAGGATCGCCAGACAGTTTCAACCTGGAAAGAATTATACACTTGGTCAGACAAGCACATAGTGCTACATCCCGTAGCCCTATCCAATAGTCTGACCTAGACACCAAGATCTCCACTGAAGAAGGATAATAATAAGTTGTTTAGAACTTAAATATTATTCACAGTATTTTTCCAAACATTCTCTTGACAACAATATAATCAAGCATTACAATGTTGCAATCAGGATAACTAATTGATCAATTCGATAAGCTATCTTTGACATAGGTATTTGAAAACGAAACTACACAAACAACAATGGCGTCTCGAAATTATACACAAAACACAAAGGGACAACAAATCCGTGAACTTGAAACAAGTTAAATATCAATGAACACAAATCCCCTGCTTCATACAGTCTATATTGCCCAAGGGTAGATTGAATTGGCGGCGGCGACCTCTCGCGTCCGGCCCTGGTTCAATCCATGGTCCGGAGTGAGAGGGAATGGGAAGCCGTCGCCTCCTTCTGCGAAGCAGTCATGCTAGCGAAGGAGGTGGCGGAACGTGAGAGGAAGGGAACCTCACGTTCCAGCCGCCGCGGGAGACGCCCCGGGCGTCGGGGGGCAACCAGTGGCCCCCGGCCACCGTAGGCGCGGACCTGTGGACGGTGAGTAATGGGCTAGCTCACCGTCCGTCCGTCTTATGACGACAGACCGTGCCGACGGCGCGTTCGTGTTCCACGCGCGCCTCAAGGAGATGTCAGCAAATTGGAAGGGGTCCGAAAGGGCCGATGCCGAAGTCAGCCAAGTCTGACACTCCCTTCCGCTCCGCCCAGAGCGGGAGAAGTCATTGGATGATTTCCCATCCTAAAAAAAAAGGTAGGTTGAATAGAAGGGTAGATTAAATAGGGCACGCCACAATAGTGGCGATAAGTCCCATCTTTGGGCTAGGAGTGGCTGGAGAGGCGCCACGCCCTCACCTTCCACCTGACGCAGGTCCTCACCGGACACGGTTGTTTCGGGAGGTTCTTGCACCGAATCGGGCAGGAGGAAACGCCCGGGTGTTACCAATGCGAGGATCGGCCGGAGGACACGGTGGAGCACACCGTAGAGCTCTGCCCCACTTGGGCTGAACACCGCCGTGTCCTCGTAGCGGCGATTGGCGGCGGCGACCTCTCGCGTCCGGCCCTGATTCAATCCATGGTCCGGAGTGAAAGTGAAAGTCAACATTATAATGTTGTGAAACTTGGGAAATTCTCTGTTGTAGTTCTTTTGTCAATACGTTTGCTCCATATGATGTTCTTAGGTCATCGGGATTCGCTCAGCAGCTCAGCGCACTATTTGAACACAATAATAGCTGCGCTAGTTGATCTTCACGTTAAGCCGCACTTGAATCCCTATCCATGGACCAAATTGGTCCATGAAACGTACGTAACAACAACAACGACAACAACAACGTGGCGTAACGTGCTTTCCGTGTCGGAAAGCACGTTAAGCCATTGATCCCGGCTGTCATTTGTAGATCGTATAATATTTCCCAGTACTAACTAGGTTGTCGAGGTCAGATATGCAGCTGACGCACCATGTATAATACTGGTATTCAACTGCATCGACTGATTGGGAAAAGGCTGGGCAGATGATGACGATCGAAGGGTTCTGATATCGTTTTCATGTGTCATATTTGAAGTACCGGTAAACTATTAATTATATACCTCTATGACATTGATTAAAGTGACAGTTGACACATCTTTAGCATGAAGAATAATGGGTTTGACAAAGATAGCTGTGTGGAGAGCAACATAAATTTACCGAGTATTACAGCCAAGTAATTCTAGGAATACGATTTGGTGGGTGTTTTCAACTGCTGTCATGGCAACAAAGGTCGACAGTTCAAAAATGGATTTGGGAAGGCTTTTAGAATTTGGGTGTTAGTGTCGATGCCAAATATTTGTGTTTTCTTTTTCACGTTGACATGACAGCCGTCACGTTATCTTTTCCAATTTCCCTAGGCCCCCAAGTGATGAAAATACTTATCGCGAATACAATGTGTTTACCTACTGATACGTTGAAAGATATTTTTATTGTAATTAGTATAATCACGACTGATCACGATGTGTTCAATACTTCGAAGCTAAATTGTTTAGAGAATAACAAATTGATCAGATCGCTATCTATTCTATTTTAAACAAAGTTTACGATTGTTTTTGGATTTAAATAATATATGGGTATCGATTTTGGGAGTTAATTATTCATGAAAGCTCAAAAGTTGTTTATACAGTAAATAAACTGCCAATCATTGAATGCCTTTTGCTTGTTTTACTTAGGGTGTTAAAAATAATTCACAATTATTTGTTACTATATAATATTATATTCTATTAGTTCCCTTCAATATGGTTGAGTTGAATGATGGCTGATACATGCGTGATGTTCGTGAACGGGCGCTGTTAGTTGTGACTGGTCATCGCTTAGCTACCACGGTTTATTTTTAATTACTTTGTTTTTGTATTACTGATTTAATCTTTTACTCTGGACGCTCTTAACTTGCCCGTATTTCTACATCGTTCTCACATATTTGTAATTTTTAACATGAATGATGTAACCAAGATTTTGTAACATATTTTGATTTAAAAGAGTGTCCATGGAGTTTCTTGCCCATTCTTCTCCATAGAGATCTACGCTTTGGAATGGGCAACTACAGTACTTTCACAAGTTTTTATGCCTTGTGACTGGGACTGTAGCTTTAGCTTAGCGTTTTTTTTTTATTGTTTTTGACTTTCAAAAGTGCCTGTAATGGTCTAATTGAAATAAACGCTTTGAGTTTGAGTTTGAGTTTGAATACTAGAGCTTACGAAAGAGAAATGTAAAAGAAAACTTAGCTAAATGAAAATTATTTTCAGTTGACGATTATGAAAATACAAAACCATAAAACAAATTTGACATTTGTTAAACTATGCGAATTTCGCAAACTATTTTTGAGCAAAAAAAAAAAAATACTTGATGAGCACATTGTGTTGGTTTTTTTTTTGTTTAACTTCTAATAGGGCTTTTGTATATTGGAAAAGTAATCACTGGTCGGTAAGGAATCATTAACGAGCAAAAAGTTAACCTTATTGTGAGGTTTTCACAGGAAATTATATTCTAGGAAAAATATCCATGAAAATAATTAAGAAGAGAGATTATTAGGCTTCCGATTTTCCTTTTTCTGAACGGAATGTATTTTCTTTTTCATAACTAACTTTAAAAGATGGGCTACATATTTTAAATACTTTCAGAGAATAATTATTTAAATTAAATATGATGACGTCAGCGACGACGGAGCGATAGGGTCATCACCATCTTGGTTCGGTGGTAAAGTGTCTATTTCATAGGTGTCTTTGAATTTTAACAAACTGTAATTATGACCTCACTTTTAATCATTTAACTAGGCAAACCGACAGTGTCGTTTTGGAGAAGCGACTTGGTTTGCGTCTCGATGCGAAGTGCTCGTTCGACAATCCCCACTTTCCAAAACGACTCTGTCCACGTACCGCCATAACAAAATAACGTCACGACGTTTGCCCCACTACTACATTAATCAATTGAGCCACTTTAATAAAACGATGTCGTTTTCCACGATGTATCTATATTATTAATATTATAAAGCTCAAGAGTTTGTTTGTTTGTTTGCTTGCTTGAACGCGGTAATCTCAGAGACTACTAATCCGATTTGAAAAATCCTTTAGTGTTAGATAGACCATTTATCGAGGAAGGCTATAGGCTATATATCATCACGCTACGACAAATACGAGTAGAGCAGCAATGAAAAATGTTGCGAAAACGGGAAAAATGTGACGCAGACGAAGTTGCGCGAGACAGCTAGCATGTTAATATATCTCAACCTACCCGCACTGGGCCACCAACCCGCACTGGGCCCGCGTGGTGGATTACAGCCCACTCCCTCTCATAGAGAGGAGCCCTGTGTCCCAGCAGTGGAAACCTTATAGGCTGAAGATGATGAGATGATGATATCTCAACATGTAGTAACGTTACAAATGATTCTTTGATTCCAGGAGAATGGGTGGTAATCCTAGTTACAGCACTGAAACAGTGGAGTGGTCACACTAACAACAGCACGAACACAACGTCTGACATTATGGAGCTGTTCTCCTCAAGAAACCTGAAGATGGAGAACTTCACCCCTATCTTCATTGGGGCGCATACTGTGTCCATGAGCATATACTTCTTGAGTGGAGGATTCTTGCATGTAAGTGGATTTACAGTAAAAAGCTGCACACACGAATACAAACCATAACCGACGTTACACAAAATCCTGGATCGCGCGTAATCAGGGTTATATATGTACATACTTCGTAACATAATAATTAGCAATATTCGTATGGTAGCCCACCTGACACCACACAATGTCTGGTTGGAAGATCCTCCCATTTCCATGAACTATGAGGATTTTTCCACCTTGTGTTTTGTACCCTACAACGGTTTAATTGTGTTGTAAACTATCGTCAATTTCGAATCAAATGACCTAGAAGAGACTTGAAGCTACAATCCACTAAAAAAACCGCCGTTACCGCGAATTCAAATTACATTTTTTCTAAAACCATCTTAGTCAGATAATCCTCTATTTTTACCTGTGGGAGCAAAACTTCGCAGACTACATAACAAAAACATTTGAACATCGCAAAACTAAATTCCACTAAATCTACTTGGAAATCGCTACATTAACATTTCACACACGTTTAGTCTCAAAACTTTCAATTTGAAAACATTATGGACCACCACAAATTGGTTTTGTCTAGGAAACTTCCGGTGAAATTTAAATCTGAGCTTAGTAATTACCTCAGGTTTGTATGCCGTGCGTTATGAACGTTTTAGGTGAAATCTATTTCTAATTTAAATTAAAGTGGACAAAGATTGGGGGCATTTCCGAGAAGGACCATTTACAAGTCAATTCGCTATGACTTTGACATATTTCACTCTAATTTTGCTCCAACGAAAGTTATTAAGGTCATTAATGAAAGGATAACAATAACGTTTTCTTGACGTACAAATTGGAATTTTATAAATAACTTGCCAATCAACGGAAAAATTGGTCCAATCAGCTATAATTAGCCAAACCTGTTTCTGATTTATTCCTTTTAAAATCCTCATCATGATTCTAATATTAATAGCCTTTTCGAATATCTTTTCAAGATTCCCCTTTTCAAAAGCAATAATCTAATAAAATCTGTAATCCCTCGCTTCCTTGGTAATTAATAATTTTGACTTATTAATATTTACGTCACTGAGATATGAAACAATCTGCTCGTTATCAATCGTTTTAATCAGAAGTTTGTTGAAGAATTTGTAGACCTGACTCTCATCACATACGTACTTAGAGTTATCAAAGTTGTGAACATTTGATATGACTAAGACGTTTGGAGCATTTGTGTCTTAACGTGACTTCGTGTTTTGATAGCCACTCACAATAATGTTGGAAATATTTTAATCGTAGTCGTGTTGTGAGATTAGTGCCTATCATTAAATTTTGTTGATAATTAGAATGACGTAAGAATGTCCTTTGAAACATACCTACAATTAATAATAAATTATACAATGAATACGATGAATATGTTTAATTACTCAACATAGCACAATCAATATTTTGTGGTTTCTAGTTTCCTAGCCTAGATGCTGGGAGCATCTAGGCTAGTGTTCCAGTAATTTTTAATTTGGTCTACAGCTTATGTGAAATCTATAAAATTGCTAGCAGAACCTTTACTAATTTTAAGAACACTATTAAATAGCTAAATCTGTCATCAGTTCATTACAAATCATGCATATTAAACGCTAGTACAAGTTATTTATTCGAAAGACAAATTCAAATACAAGATATTGTTAAAGTATTACTATAAAGAAAAAAAATAGTAGAGATGAGGCCAAATCACGAGGCTCTTTTACATGTCATGTTAATGCTATTTTTTTTGGCCCACATTGTGTAAACACTTCATTCATATACAGATGCAAAAATATCAGCTGCCCCAAATATTTGGGTCGAAAAGGTATTAAAATTTTGTATGGGGCATCTGATATTTTTTAGCTATTACGATTTTTGTTCGATGGAGAAACAAGTTCAGTTTGATGGTCTGCAGCACATCAATCATCAAGTATGTATATACCCTTTTAGTTACACGTTTTATTTTCTCTTCTCTTCTTTCAGTGGTATTTTTACATGAACAGAAGGCATCTTGCCAAAGAGTGGAAGATCCAGCCAGACAAGTGGCTGTCTCCCGAGCTGGAACGCCACGAGATCAAGATCGGCACCCTATCACTCGTCATCACTGGAAGCTTCTCCGCTTTCCTTGCCTGCTACATTTACAACGGAAACCCTTCCACCGTCTACTATCAGTTCGATGAATACGGATGGCTCTGGTTCTTCTTGCAGTTTCCTGTCATCTTCTTATATTCAGTTAGTATTATTTTACTGAGATCACTCTATTTTACATGAATAAATTACTAAAAATTTCTTTCTTTACACCATTTGATAACATTACAAAATGGTGTATAGAAATTGTTTGTTAGAATATCTTTTTCTATGAAAGCAGGAAAAGCATCATATTTTCCTTTTATTTTACATCGGAAATAATTAGATGAGGATTATAATAATACTCTGATCTGAAGCTAGAACATACAGAGATAATTCCATGAGTATTATATCAAGCTGGCTCGTGTATCAGTAAGTACTTCAATAAATTATACTTGGCTTTTGTTTGCAGGACTACACGACGTACATTCTGCATCGTTTGTACCACACTCCATGGCTTTACAAGCACTTCCACAAGCTACACCACAAGTACAAGCAGCCTACCGCCTTCTCCGTCACCGCCATCCATCCGTTCGAGATCATGCATGTTCAACTAACCATGTGTCTGCCACTCTTCCTTTTCCCAGTCCACTGGCGTAAGTTTTAAACTATGTGTTAAGCTAAGCTGTGTTTAACTTTACTACAAATGTGTTGCTTTATCAAGTACACATTGAACCGATACTGAAACTGCTTTGTGTTTGTTTGTGTATTGTAATGGATCTCAAAGACAGCTGCTATTTTCTCTTTTTTAGCTTATTTGCCTAAATTTTAAATTTTCACAAATCATAAAATATCCTGGTCTTATAATTTATTCGTCTTACATCTTCAGTCCCCTTCTACGTCGTGGCTATCTACGTGTACGTGCACGGCATCATCGACCATTCCGGCATCAACTTCAAGGCTCAATGGTGGCAGCCGTGGCAGCCTGATGCGGAGTTCCATGACCAGCACCATGAGTTCTTCCACTGCAACTTCGGTTTTAACATGTCTCTTTGGGATAGGGTAACTTATAATTATATTATACTTCTTTATTGCTAAAAGACCAATGGCCAATGAAGCAAACGAGTTCTGCAGTTAAAACCCGCGTCTCAATAAGACCTAAATGAACTGACAAACCTAAAAGGTTGCTCGCTCAATCTGAATGCGGAAGGCACATGACAGGGTGTTTTGGCGCAGTTTGTGTTCAGCACTGGACTGCGAAAACCTGCGTTGATTGTGTCCATGGGTCATAATATCGATGATTATTATAATTAGGTCTAAACTGCTTATTTTATAGGCTTGCTCAACCATTATTTTAATTCTTTAGGCTACTCGGCTGTTTCATACCACTATTTCAAATACTTAAGCGTTTCCGAAAATTTGGATTTGCAAATCTTGATCTTTGATTATGCAAATCTAGTCAATTGACTCATTATTTATGATAGTCAAAGTCACGTTGAATTATACTTCGTTTTGTGAACAATGACAGTGTAGTTTATTTTGGCATTGTGCCATTAGAATATGACAATCGAATTATAAGTTTCAAACTGACTGTCATAAATCAAACAATTTTATAAGAATTCGTTCTTCGTTTTGTTCAAAATGAAGAAAAGGTTTTAATATTTTACTTTACGAAAAATTTAAAGTTCAATCGGACTAATGACGAGGATTTTACGACGAAGTTCGATACTATGAATACCAATTTAAATACATAATGAATCCTTATCTCTTTTTACAGTTACACGGCACAATGAGGAAAACTTATCGTGCCTACACCGAGGATACCTACCACGGAGAAGCACCAACCCTCGACTCTGCTGAAGGCAAGGCCATTCTAGCCGAGAACCCCGATCTTATTGACAGCAAGGTATTGCTTGAGGAAATTCCTGAGATTATTCAAAACATTAAAGCAGAAACATCCAAGACTGAACAGAAGAAGAATAAGTAAATTAGGTTTAGAAAACACGTTCTTTTTTGTTTATAATTATCATCTTAGGACTAAGAAGAAGCATTTAAATAAAGTCAGGTTTCAACGAAATCTTGTTCATCATAGTTTTGTTCTAATCGCTAGATTGTACGCGGTTTTGAATTCAGAACGGTGAAACAAGATTTTTATCTTGCCAAAGTCCTGATTGCTTCTAGAAAGCTTAAGTTGTTCCTCAATAATGTGAAATAAAATCATCTTGATTTAAGTTTTCATGATCAACAGAAGCATTTAATTAATTAGCTACTATTTTAAATTCAAATGCATTTACCCAAAGATATTCTGAAAGGAATACATTTTCATTTCCCTGCTAATCTTTAAGAATATTCAAAGAGAAATTTTATTGGATTATTTCTTGACCAACGTTGTGATAGATGTTGATATTTTAGTATTTTTAAGAGTATTGGTGTTATAACTATAATATTTATTGTCAATTTGATTCAGTAAAGCATTTTTTGAAACATGCATATTGTTGTTTTATTGGCGTTTCCTTCTCTTTTATTATTTATTTAATGCTCTGGAGGAAAACATCTAAACGTTTAAATAAGTCCATCGTCCATGCCTCACCCATTAAAAAAGTAGATGGCAAATGGGCCATGAGTAATGAACAGAAAGCAAATATTTGCAGAACATTTAGAACAAACTTTTCAAACCAGCGGTGAGAATAAAAATCATAATGCGTATAAATTCTTTGTGTCCCAGAGTAAGCTTCAATTGTATTTGGATGATCAGCTGTGGCCTCAGGGGATTATTTTTCGACGTTTTGTGAACTACAGACCGAAGCGTTTAAATAATGTAGTCACCGTCAAGAAAATCGGCGCACAAATACGTATGAATGCTGGCTAACGATAATATTTACAAAGTCTGCAAATTGGTGTCATTTAATTGTAAAAATGTCAAGCGCTCCATTCAAAGTGTTCGTGACTTATGTAAGCAGTCTGATGTCATTGCGCTACAGGAAACGTGGTTACTGCCTGAAGAAATCACATTTCTTGACTCAATAAGCAGTGAGTTTGGCTGTACCAGAGTATCGGCGGTAGATACGTCAGCAGGCATTCTTCGTGGTAGACCCTACGGTGGCGTCGCCTTGCTGTGGAGAAAAAGTCTGTTCCAAAATGTTGTTATTGTGCAGTGCGATAATCCACGTATATGTGCCGTGAAAATTGTTTTAAGAGATAAATCCTTGTTAGTGTTTAGTGTTTACATGCCCACGGACATTGCACGGAATTTGATGGATTTTACGGACGTCTTGAGCTCGGTGAGTGCGATCATTGATAGCTGTAATATAGATTATATGTATATGTTAGAAGATTTGAATGCGCACCCATCTGAATTATTTTATCTCGAACTTGCCAGCTATAGTAGTGAACAAAAGTGGACTTGTATTGATACAGAAATGTTAGGATTACATTCAAACACATACACATTCTTGAGTGAGGCGCATGGCTCAAAGAGGTGGCTCGATCACTGTGTAGTGACAGAGGCAGCTGTGACCACTGTCAGGAATGTGTATGTAGTTTATGATGTGCTTTGGTCTGACCATCTGCCACTGGTTATCGAATGTGATTTAAATGTGATTCTTCCAAAGAAATGTGACAATAATGGATGTGTTAACAAGGTTGTGTGGGGGGAAAGAACTCAAAATCAAATAGAAGATTATCAGCGTTACTCTCATGATAGATTAAAACTAATTGAATTACCACACGAACTTGGAGGATGTTGTGACAATATGTGTAACGATCCTAATCACAGAATTGTTATTGATAAGCTGTATGCAGACATTATACATGCTTTGAGTGCGGCTGCATTGGTAGGTTGGGGAAGCACCGATAGACGTTCAAGGCGGGTAATTGTTGGCTGAAACAAACATGTTGCTGGGGCTCACAGGGAAGCTAGGCAGAAATATCTATTGTGGGCATGGTATGGTAAGCCTACGAGTAGGGTAGTGTATAACGAAATGTGTGGGGCTAGAAGAATATTCAAGTCGAGGTTGAAGTGGTGCCAAGACCATGAAGACCAAGTTAAAATGGATATTCTAGCCTCTCATCACGCTAAGAATGATTTTCGTAGTTTTTGGAAAAATACAAATAAACTGAAAGCCAGACCGGGCATTCCTGTGAGCATCGGTGGCATGAGTGAGCCAGAAGACATTGCCAATCTTTTTAAGGAGGCGTTTTTTTGTAAAATCTCCTCTAGGCACATCGCGGTCGGTGCCCGATGTTACGCCCGGGATGGAAATAGGGGTTAAATTTAAGGCCGCAGAGATTACTCGAACGATTCGACGCGAATGTCTAGAGGTAAGTCCCCTGGCCATGACAAGCTTAGCATCGAGCACCTCAAATATGCTGGCCCTCACTTGTCTAGGGTACTTGCTATGCTGTATAGCTTTTGTATGGGTCATGGTTATATGCCTAGTGAGATGATGCGAACAGTGGTTGTGCCTATCGCTAAAAATATAACTGGTGACCTCTCTGACAGCAGTAACTATAGGCCCATTTCACTAGCTACTGTGCTGTCAAAGGTTTTTGACAGCATGCTTAATGCAAAACTGATTATAAGAACAACCATACATGACAACCAGTTTGGTTTCAAGACTGGGTTGGGAACTGAGAGTGCAGTGTTGTGTCTTAAGCATGCTGTCACATACTACGCGAAGCGTGAGACGCCTATTTATGCCTGCTTCCTGGACTTATCTAAGGCTTTTGATCTGGTTTCCTATGATGTGTTATGGAGTAAGTTAGAAAAGCTTAATTTAACCACAGAACTTCTAAATATTTATAAGTTTTGGTATGGAAACCAGATCAACAGTGTACGATGGGCTGGATCGTTGTTTCGTCAATACGGGTTGGAATGTGGGGTGAGGCAGGGTGAGACTAATCTATATATACATGAAGTGATTGCCGAGGCCATTGTCGGTTAGGGCGAACATGTTGGTTCGCAGGTTTGCACGATGCTCACTTCCAGTCAAAGTCACGCTCTTTCGAGCGTACTGTACTTCTTTTTACACGTGCAGCCTGTGGGCTAGATGTACCCAAAGATCGTACAGTGCTCTCCGCGTTCAGTATAATAACGCGTTTAGGATGCTGGTGGGGCTGCCCCGCTACTGCAGTGCGTCAGGGATGTTTGCTGATGCGCATGTGGATTGTTTTTACACGACAATGCATAAAAGGTGCGCTTCCCTGGTGCGCAGGGTGTGGGGCAGCACCAACAGTATCATAGTCTTAAGTTTTACTAACAGTTTTTGAGTCATGGTTACTCTAATAAAGAAATTCTATTATTATTATAAAACTGGATGTCACTCACCATGGCGACCTCAATATAAAACTAGTTACGCCGAAAGAAGTAAAAAATATGATAAATAACTTAGCCAAATAGAAAATGCCTGGATACGACCTTATCACTGGTGAACTCCTTCAAAATCTGCCACGAACAGCCATAGTAAAACTTACACCCCTTATAAATGCAACATTCAGATTGAAACACGTGCCTGATATCTGGAAAGTTGCTGAAGTCATAATGATCCTCAAACCTGGAAAACCACCCCAGGAAGTAACATCATACAGACCTATATCACTTTTACCAATAATTTCAAAATAATTTGAAAAACTACTCGTAAGATGCTTAAAACCTATTATAGAAGACAGAAAACTGATTCCAAATTACCAATTCGTCTTCAGAGAAAAACACTCCACGATAGACCAAGCACATAGAATGACCAACATTATAGAATATAAAACTCTAATTATAGAACTCTAGAAGTCTGTTTTACAGTATTTCTAGATGTAGCACAGGCATTTGATAAGGTTGGCATAAGGGCCTTATTTATAAGGTAAGGAAAATCCTGCCAAAACAATTTGCAGACATTTAGGAATCCTTCCTAACAGAGAGGATTTTTAGAGTCAGACATGAAGATGCTTATTCCGATCTCAACCAAATAAATCTGGTGTACCACAAGGAAGTGTTCTTGGAACAATTTTGTACCTATTGTACACCTGTGATATCCCAGAAATGGAAAACAACTTCATTGCAACCTACGCAGATGACACAGCCATCATTGCTATAGGTGTCACTCTCAAAGAAACCGTAGATAAAGTACAAATTGCTGTCAACTCCATCACCAACTGAACAAAAAAATGGCGAATTAAGTTAATTGAATCCAAATCGACTCATATAGACTTCACAAACCGAAGACCTAATTATACACCGGTATACATTTACGGTTGCGTAATACCTTTCGAAAATACAGCCAAATACCTGGGAAAGACGCTTGACGCAAAACTTCGCTGGAAGGCTCATGTCAAAAAGAAACGCCTGGAGTTATCTACGCTACAGGAACATATACTGGCTACTTGGCAGACATTCATCATTGTCAGTGTACAACAAAGTACTTCTGTACAAACATGTACTTATGCCTGCATACGGTACACAGCTTTGGGGCTGTACAAAACGCACCAAAATTGAAATAATTCAAAGATTTCAAAATAAGGTACTTCGGAGTATAGTAAACGCTCCCTGGTACATTAGAAACGAGGACATCCACCGGGACTTAGGAGAGGACCTTGTCGCTATAGTTATAAAAAAATACGCCGAAGCTCATGAACGAAGACTTCATAAAAATGTGTATTTCGAAACTATTCAGCTCCTTGACACCACGGACATAGTAAGGAGCAGTCTCCTTAGTATGTCCGTGGTGTCAAGGGACTAAACCTTTTAAATTAGTTTAGTGATTGTTACGGAGTGCAGTGAGTGCTACCTTTTAAGAACACAAGAACTAAGTGTCTTTCCGTCATTATAGAGACAATAAGAAAAGTGCCAATGGACACATTCTGTATAAGTTTACTAGGAAATTAAGTTAAATTTAAATTACTTATTAGACTCAAGGCTAGGTTGTAATTGTTATGAGGTACCATTTTTAGGGTTCCGTAGTCAACAAGGAACCCTTATAGTTTCGCCATGTCCGTCTGTCTGTCTGTCTGTCCGCGGTTCAGCTCAAAAACTATTGGTACTAGAAAGTTGTAATTTGGCATGAGTACACATTAAAGACGCCGAAAAAGTGGTAAAATAAAATTTTGAAAAAAACTATTATTTAGGGTACCTCCCCTACATGTAAAGTGGGGATGACATTTTTTTTTTCGTGCTTCCCATAGTTTGGTATATCGTTGGATAGGTCTTTCAAATATTAGGGGTTTGGCAAGACTATTTTTTGATTAAGTAAACCGTTCGTGACTCATCAAGCTTTAAAGTGCCAATTTTCGTTACAGTCAAGTGTCCCCCCCCCCTCTACCAACTAAACGGTTGTAGTTAGAAATACAAATGTTACGGCAGTAGTACCTATATATAACGAAGTTTAAAGGAAAACTATCACACTTATGTGGGCTTTACAATTTTACGAGTAATAGTCGACCAATTGTATTTAACTCGAAAATTTCGAACAACTCCATAGAAATTTCGATAGATGGCACTAAGCGTCACTTGTATCGCGCTAATGTTTCATTCTTAAATAAGTTTTATAAAAAAAAGAGTTGTTGTTGTTTGTATAGGAAGTGAAATTAGGTAGGTAGTCATGTTTGACTTTTAGTTAGAGCATGGTACGCAATCTTACCAGAAAAAAAAAGAAACTTGCCAGAGAATGGGCAGCAGCGTTCTCTGTGCTTTTGAAACAACCGTACTGCGATCGCCAACCCGCCTGCCAAGCGTGGTGATTAGTGCAAAACCCCCCCTTATGTCAATGTGTCGTTGTGGGAGGCCTATGTCCAGCAGTGGACGTCTTTTGGCTGAAATAATGATGATGATGACGGTACGAAACTATCAGTCAGCGAATACAATCCGCACTTGGCTGTTATAAAAACTACGGAACCCTACACTGCGTGTGGCCCGACACGCACTTTACCGGTTTTTTTGTCTTTATTTTGTAACCATTCGGATACAACATAAAGAAAAAAAAAAATCTCTAGAGGTCCTAGGCAAAGTGGACTTCTATCAGCGATAACTGACATCGGCTACTGAAACGCTTATTTGAGTCAGTTTGAAAAGAATTATGGAACTGTACTGATGTTCTGCCTGATCTTTTCCCAACTATGTTGGCTGTTTGTATGAGGTTGGCTTCCAGTCTAACCAGATGCAGTTGAATACCAGTATTTTAAAAGGATGCCCTTAGCATGTAGTCGCTTAGTTTCTAAGTTTTTTATGCCCTGGCTGGAGGCCTTACACTCAAGGCACATATTTAAGTACATCATCGTCTTACCGCCCTCAGGGTCGACTCAACACGTGTTTTTAAGGCTTTGTCGAACCATGTATGGAAATAAATCAAGAGAAGAGGAAATCATCAATCTAATCAAAAAAAAAAACAAGAAAACAAAAACAACAAAAAAAAATCTCCAATATCAATTCAGCAATCAAAATTGTCGATTATCACCATATTGAATCATCAGCATTTTCCATCGTTAGCCCATCGATATATACACATGACAGCAAATAATTTATCATAATAAGAATATAATAGGATATTTCAATGTCTTCGCTTGTGATCTCTGATTGAAACAATTCCGGAATATAATAGGATCGGCTCCTTTTCATGACTGGGTATGTATTTTAAACAGAGCGATATTTTTCCGTATCCATACTATATACTATATACTATATATACTATATATACTATCCACACTAATATTATAAATGCGAAAGTCACTCTGTTTGTTTGTTTGTTTGTTTGTTACCTTTTCACGACTAAACGGCTGATCGGATCTTAATGGATTTTGGCAAGAAAATAGATTTAAACCTTGGGAAGGACATAGGCTATATATTATCACGCTATTAACATTAGGAGGTGAGCAATATTGCAATTTGTTCATATTCCTCAACTGATTGACAACTGACAACTGTCATAACAAACATTAGAATAGATCGGCTATTTTAGAACGATTGTCACCGAAGTAAATAGCCTGACGGTTTAGCGGTTGACCTGTGAATCATAGGTTGCAGGATCAAACCTCAGCCAATATGCACTTATTGTTTTATTTATTTTTTGAATTTTTGATGCTGTATTATTTACAAAACTAACCATGGTTCGATCCCCACCCGGTTTTCACTTTTTGTAAGTAGGTATTTTGATTTTTTTTTTATGCTTTAAGACTACCTAATCATTACCAAATAGTGTTCATGCTTTTAGTTATCATTAACCATTCGAACTATAGTTAAACAATCATTTAGCCTCTGACCGAAGTAAAAGCCAGCTCTTGGATCACGGAAAGCGTAAGTTATGCGTTTAGAAATTTCTTTAAAAAGACTGTGAGCATTGAGTACTCTGATCTTACGGTCCCACGGTCCAAAGCTTCAATTCCCAACGACTCGAAAATATAAGTAGTTACCTATAAGATTACTTTATTAAAGCTGCTTGAGCTTCCCCATGGCAACAGCGACAGTACCAGTGTCCAGCCCTTTTAGTTTATATAGTTTTGTTTTCGTAAATTTTTAATTATTTAGTAAAAATGTAATATCATCATCATTCATCATTTCAGCCGAAAGACGACCGCTGCTGGACATAGGCCTCCCCCAAGTGTCACCACATCGATAGGTCCTGTGTGACTTGCATCCGGAGGATCCCCGCAACCATCACCAGGCCATCGGTCCACCTCGTGGGAGGCCTTCCAACGCAACGTCTTCCGATTCGTGGTCGCCACTCCAGAACTTTTCGGCTCCATCGGCCATCCGTTCTTCGAACAATGTGCCCTGCCCACTGCCACTTAACTTTGGCAATTCTTCGGGCTACCGGGACTTTGGGGTAACCTTGGTTCTCTTGCGAATGTCCTTATTTCTGATTTGATCACGCAAGGAAACTTCGAGCATAACCTTCTCCATTGACCTTTAAGTGATTTTAAGCCTTCTGATGAGGCCCAATGTGGGCGACCCAATCGGTCCGGTATGTAATCACTGGCAACACACACGGACTTTCGTCTTGAGACACTGCACGAGAACATATCATGCAACTTCCCGAACACTGCCCAGCCGAGTCGGATTCGACGGTTGACCTCTTTCTCGAAGTTAGACCTACCCAACTGGACCGTTTGTCCCATGAAGACATAATCGTCTACAACTTCGAGTGTAGAGTCTCCGATCTTGATAGGAGTGGGTGTTACATGGGCATTCAATATGACTTTGGTTTTTTCCATGTTCATTTTAAGACCCACTCTTTCGGACGATCCACTGAGGTCATCGAGCATTGTACTGAGGTCCTCTATGGTCTCAGCCATGACCACTATATCGTCGGCAAATTGAATGTGAGAGATGTACTCGCCATTGACGTCGATGCCTAGCCCTCTCCAGTCCAGAACCTTAAATACATCTTACAGTGCAGCGGTGAACAGTTTCGGAGATATGACGACTGTTTCACTTCCCTGTCACTGTCACTGTCCATGTCTCTTAGGAAAGCTAAATAGTGAATCTCATCAAAATGACTGCTGGGCTAAGGGTTCCCCCATAGTCTTACAATCTTCTCTCCGTGCGATTTTGTGGTCAGAAATTAATGGTCGAAAACCTAAATAAAAGATTACCCGACCCGGGATTCGAAACCAGGACCTCATACTCAGTAGTTGCGACCACTAGACCAACGATACAGTATATTAACAGCATCTATCAGTCTGTTTTAACTTTTTCACGCCTTAACTGGTGAACAGATTTGGATCAAAGCCAGGTCATGATCTGGATAAGGACATAATAAGACTTTCATTTATACATGAAAGCGCTATACTATTCACTCACCGATAAACCACTCAAGAACTACTAACTACCACTTTTGACCTATTTAACTTGAAATCTTGCAAGTAAGTTCTTAATAAGGTAGAAAGGGATTTTTGGAAATTCCACCCCCAAGTGGAATTAATGTCGGGTTAAAGGTTAAGTTTAGGAGAATATTTGTAATTTTTAAAAAGAGGCATGAATGCACAAAATCACGATTTACGTTTTTGGAAATTCTATGCCTAAGGGGGTTTCATAATGAAAGTTGATCGACATCAACTTTCAACATAACCTTTTTTTACAGTAGTCGGTAGCGTGTTCGTATACATTGAGGAGTTATACTCGGTTTTCGAAGTTTTACTCACAAATGAATAGGAGATCACACTTGAAGCAAGTTCTTTCAAACGAAAATAATCATATTATAAAATCGATTTAGGTCGCTAGGGTCGATCTTCAGTTTAAGTTGTGTTTGCCTAGGTTGGTCTATGGATGGGTGACCAACCATTACGTACCGACTTTATTGTGCTTTGGAAAGCACGTTAAGCCGTTGGTCACGGCTGTCATTTGTAGATCTTTGACAGTCGTTACAGGTAGTCAGTGGCCCGAAAGTCTGACAACCAGTCTTACCAAGAGGTGTTGTATAATCCAGTACTAACTAGGTTGTGGAGGTCAGATAGCCAGTCGCTCCATGTAAAATCATGGTATTCAGCTGCATCCGGTTAGACTGAATGTTCCCAATTAAAAAAAATTAATACTGGAACGAACTCTATGGAACGAACGAACTATCTGGTAACGAACTTCAAACAAAACATTGGAATCAAGAACCTCCTGACTAAAAGACTTATTTTAAGCAAATCACGAACCTAACGCGTACGAAGTCGCGGGTAACAGCTAGTAATATTATAAATGCGAAAGTCACTCTGTTTGTTTGTTTGTTTGTTTGTTTGTTACCTTTTCACGACTAAACGGCTGATCGGATCTTAATGGATTTTAGCAAGAAGATAGATTTAAACCTTGGGAAGGACATAGGCTATATATTATCACGCTATTAACGTTGGGAGGTGAGCAATATTGCAATTTGTTCATATTCCTCAACTGATTGACAACTGACAACTGTCATAACAAACATTAGAATAGATCGGCTATTTTAGAACAAATGTCACCGAAGTAAATAGCCTGACGGTTTAGCGGTTGACCTGTGAATCATAGGTTGCAGGATCAAACCTCAGCCAATATGCACTTATTGTTTTATTTTATTTTTTAAATTTTTGATGCTGTATTATTTACAAAAGTAACCATGGTTCGATCCCCACCCGGTTTTCACTTTTTATAAGTAGGTATTTCGTTTTTTTATGCTTTAAGACTTCTTAATCATTACCAAATATACATAATAATATACCAAATATATACATCCTTTTAGTTATCATTAACCATTCAAACTATAGTTAAACAATCATTTAGCCTCTGGCCGAAGTAAAAGCCAGCTCTTGGATCACGGAAAGCGTAAGTTATGCGTTTAGAAATTCCTTTAAAAAGACTGTGAGCATTGAGTACTCTGATCTTACGGTCCCACGGTCCAAAGCTTCAATTCCCATCGACTCGAAAACATAAGTAGTTACCGATAAGATTACTTTATTAAAGCTGCTTGAGCTTCCCCGTGGCAACAGCGACAGTACCAGTGTCCAGCCCTTTTAGTTTATATAGTTTTGTTTTCGTAAATTTTTAATTATTTAGTAAGAAAGTAATATCATCATCATTCATCATTTCAGCCGAAAGACGTCCGCTGCTGGACATAGGCCTCCCCCAAGTGTCGCCACATCGACAGGTCCCGTGTGACTTGCATCCAGAGGATCCCCGCAACCATAACCAGGCCATCGGTCTACCTCGGGGAGGCCTTCCAACGCAACGTCTTCCGATTCGTGGTCGCCACTCCAGAACTTTTCGGCTCCATCCGTTCTTCGAACAATGTGCCCTGCCCACTGCCACTTAAATTTGGCAATTCTTCGGGCTACCGGGACTTTGGGGTAACCTTGGTTCTCTTGCGAATGTCCTTATTTCTGATTTGATCACGCAAGGAAACTTCGAGCATAACCTTCTCCATTGACCTTTAAGTGATTTTAAGCCTTCTGATGAGGCCCAATGTGGGCGACCCAATCGGTCCGGTATGTAATCACTGGTCATGGACTTTCGTCTTGAGACACTGCACGAGAACATATCATGCAACTTCCCGAACACTGCCCAGCCGAGACGGATTCGACGGTTGATCTCTTTCTCGAAGTCAGACCTACCCAACTGGACCGTTTGTCCCATGTAGACATAATCGTCTACAACTTCGAGTGTAGAGTCTCCGATCTTGATAGGAGTGGGTGTTACATGGGCATTCAATATGACTTTGGTTTTTTCCATGTTCATTTTAAGACCCACTCTTTCGGACGATCCACTGAGGTCATCGAGCATTGTACTGAGGCCCTCTATGGTCTCAGCCATGACCACTACATCGTCGGCAAATTGAATGTGAGAGATGTACTCGCCATTGACGTCGATGCCTAGCCCTCTCCAGTCCAGAACCTTAAATACATCTTCCAGTGCAGCGGTGAACAGTTTCGGAGATATGACGTCTCCCTGTTTCACTTCCCTGTCACTGTCACTGTCCATGTCTCTCAGGAAAGCTAAATAGTGAATCTCATCAAAATGACTGCTGGGCTAAGGGCTCCCCCATAGTCTTACAATCTTCTCTCCGTGCGATTTTGTGGGCAGAAATTAATGGTCGAAAACCAAAATAAAAGATTACCCGACCCGGGAATCGAAACCAGGACCTCATACTCAGTAGTTGCGACCACTAGACCAACGATACAGTATATTAACAGCATCTATCAGTCTGTTTTAACTTTTTCACGCCTTAACTGGTGAACGGATTTGGATCAAAGCCAGGTCATGATCTGGATAAGGACATAATAATACTTTCATTTATACATGAAAGCGCTATACTATTCACTCACCGATAAACCACTCAAGAACTACTAACTACCACTTTTGACCTATTTATCTTGAAATCTCGCAAGTAAGTTCTTAGTAAGGCAGAAAGGGATTTTTGGAAATTCCACCCCCAGGTGGAATTAATGTCGGGTTAAAGGTTAAGTTTAGGAGAATATTTGTAATTTTTAAAAACAGGCATGAATGCACAAAATCACGATTTACGTTTTTGGAAATTCTATCCTTAGGGGGGTTTCATAATGAAAGTTGATCGACATCAACTTTCAACATCACCTTTTTTTACAGTAGTCGGTAGCGTGTTCGTATACATTGAGGAGTTATACTCGGTTTTCGAAGTTTTACTCACAAATGAATAGGAGATCACACTTGAAGCAAGTTCTTTCAAACGAAAATAATCATATAAAATCAATTTAGGTCGCTAGGGTCGATCTTCAGTTTAAGTTGTGTTTGCCTAGGTTGGTCTATGGATGGGTGACCACCCATTACGTACTGACTTTATTGTGCTTTGGAAAGCACGTTAAGCCGTTGGTCACGGCTGTCATTTGTAGATCTTTGACAGTCGTTACAGGTAGTCAGTGGCCCGAAAGTCTGACAACCAGTCTTACCAAGAGGTGTTGTATAACCCAGTACTAACTGCGTTGTGGAGGTCAGATAGCCAGTCGCTCCATGTAAAATCTTGGTATTCAGCTGCATCCGGTTAGACTGAATGTTCCCAACTTAGTTGGGAAAAGGCTGGGCAGATTGTATTAATACTGGAGACATCTGGTAACGAACTTCAAAAAAAACATTGGAATCAAGAACCTTCACGAACCTAACGCGTACGAAGTCGCGGGTAACAGCTAGTAATGAAATATAATGAAATATAATGAATATTTTCTGAAAGCGTACGATAATTTTTGATTTAGGTACGTATTCGTAATTAGTTCTGATTCAGTTCAGTTCAGTTAATGCATACCGTTTGGATATGAAACAAAAAATGTTACAATAAGCGTAATAAGCAATGCCAATTGGTTTTCGAATATTCATTTCATTAACATAATAATTTAGTATAATTAAAGATATTAACAGAAATATTTAAAAATGTAAATTATATGTGCAGAAACAAATAAATGAGAATAATTAATTAATCTTTAATCAAGTCGAAATTAATGAGTTTTTTTTTTGCATTCTCATGTGTGCATTTCTTGGCTCCTATTTCGAATCTTAATTTCAATAATACCTATTATAAACGCATTATTTTATTCTCAAAATTATGTTCCAATATGAACCTACCACATGCCGTGTTGTGGCATGTGGTAGGTTCATATTGGAACATAAGTTTGGACCAAAAATAGTTTATCTGAACAAAAACGTTAACGTTAACATTTACCTTTTTTTCTACATGACCAGCAAAATATTCAAGGATACTCTTTACGACTTTTCTTGAAGATTTTAGAACCGTAAAGGGACTCGTATTTCAGTACACAACAATGCTTCCATCTCGGTTATTAGGCCTTGCGGGTCTGGCCTAAGTTACGGCCTGGCCACGCACTCAGGCCTATAAATTTTAGTGCCCTAGTACTTATGTCCGCTGGTGTTGTTTATTTAGTATGTTTTGAGTGCGAAAACACAACAATTTATTTTGATATACAACCTTTATCCGCTTATGTTGATGAAATATGGATTATGATTCGCTAACGTAGGGTGTGTACTTGACCAACGAACGGTGAGTAAAGTGAATTGTGGTATTACCGCACTTGTCACCATCACCAACCCACATTGGTCCCGCGAGATGGTTCACTTATATACTCGTAGCATAAGCAGAATAAGCCCGTAATGTTCCCACTGCTGGGACAGAGGCCGAATTTCTATGAGAGAGAGTGTGCTGTAATCCACCACGTGGGCCCGTAGTATGGGTTGGTAGATGTCACATGTCTTGGATTTTTTAAAGAGTAACCATGGAGTTACTGCCGGTTCGTCTCCATAGGAAACGACCAACCCGAATCGAGCACCTTTTTGTCGACGTTTTATAAGTGCCCGTGTAGGCCTATGTAATTTTTTTTTTGATTTTGGTTTTTATTTGTAAGTCATGTCAGTTTCCTCGGGATGTTTTCCTTCGCCGTTTTGAAAAAGTGGTGTTGAAATAATTTACACAAAGTATCAGTAGCGCCTGAATGGGTGGGAACCCACGGCTTACTGCTCGTAAATTGGGGCTGCCACCACTGGCCCACCGCTACTACTCGTAGAGTGACAATAATGTTGGTTGATTGTGCTAGATATAGTCCTAAATAAACTCAAGACTTTTCCTGTGGCTGTCAAAATTACATAACGCTACCATTCTAACATACTGTTGAGCTTCATTCATGTTGATACATATGATTCATTCATTCCTTTTCCACTACACTTACTGAAGAAGAATTAATACGCATTCAACAATACATGGATGTATCCACAAAAAATGCATGTAAATAAGCATTACCACTTATAAATAAAAGGTTGTTATGTTGAAAGCTTTCGCTTTGACCTTAAAGGAAAATAGAGCAAGATCCTCCGTAAGCTCACTTGAGCTAATATATTTACACAATTTGCTTGAAAATGAGGATATTTTCCTTCGTGTAAATGTTTGGGTTGCTGATGGATTAGAGTTATTTAATTACCTTGAATGGCCTTAATTTTGGTATTCCAATTAACCGATCATTTGTTTGTACAATGAATTGATATATGATAAAAATTAAATTAAGTCTATTTAATGACTGCTGAGAAAACAAATAGAAATTGCTGGCATACCGTGAGTTACCGTGATGCTACTTGCATCGCAAAGAAAACCAATTGACAAATGCGCATTGCGAATGTTGCTTGGAGCAAGATGCGTCGAAAGCTGTACCATCACCTGACGTGTTTATCAGTTATATCGAGATGATTAATGTTCTTTGAGTAACAAGTGTAATTAGCATGCCAACGTGCTATGAACAAAACTGGCCATAATGTCCTCATAGCATGATTTGGGAATCAAACATCTACTCTTGGTGCCATTATCACTTTACCGTCCTATCTGCCCCTTGGGCCCTCAGCTCCATACCAATCAATTTCCGCAGTAAGATGTTATCTGCTACAAAGTGGACTCATTCTCTGTAAGCACAAGGAAATCGCCTGCAACGCTATCGAGCGATCATAATAATTCACCGTTCAAAACAGAATTCTGCATTTTCACGCAAACCATTTATCACTCTTGTGAAAGAAAAAAAATGCTGTGGCCTTAAGGGCCAAGTGAAAATAATGTGAGAACAGAGGCCAACTTCATTTGATTTACACCGTTCAGAATATTGCGATAATTAAGCTTCGATGTAACAGACTATTCTGGGACAATGGCCCAAGTTGGCAAGGGCCATGTACAATTATATTTCTTTGTTCCTAAGGTTCTTTGTTGGAAGATTTCCACATTTTATTCAAGACTATTGTTGAGCTCAGAGTTGTATAAGATCAATTTTAAGCTAAAGCAAAAAGCTAAGATATTTTTCTAAAGTTATTTCAGTAGGTACTTCAATCGAAAATTGGACCAACACAAAAGTACTAATTGATTTCGCAACCCTTACCGCAAAATGCGGAACCTCTTTCCCTACGCAATTCAAATCAACGAATCAATATCTAATTTAAGTAATTTCAATGGCTGAGTAATCACATTTTCGCGTCCAAATATTGCTCCCGAGTCTTTTATCAGATCAAACTTAAGGCAGAGACTGTTGAACCCCTGTTTTATTAATCGAATTTAATTGGACACTCTACCCTTCTAAGAGCAGGGCTTCATTATAATTTTCGGTAGAAAAGTCGTGAATTCTTTTTCAAAATTTACTTTCTGTAATTGCTTTCGATTTTATTGTCAGAGCCCTTTCTGGCCTTTTACGGACGTTAAAATATTGATTTTTATCTTGAAGGTCCAAGACTGATTTTTGTTCGAACGACTATGGTTGATGGTTTGGTTGTTCCAGCTTGTAGAACAAAGTAACAAATGCTTCATTATTCCACTTTGGAAATTGTTATATCGTAGTTTCACTTTGTCATCATTTGCAAGTATTTCTTGAGTTTTTATTCAAAATTCAAATCATATACAACCTTGACCTCTATTTCTAAAACTTTCTTACTAGGTACGAACTTAGTAACGTTTTTAGTTACTTTATGACT
This sequence comes from Cerastis rubricosa, assembly GCA_949152445.1. Classification (NCBI taxonomy): domain Eukaryota; kingdom Metazoa; phylum Arthropoda; class Insecta; order Lepidoptera; family Noctuidae; genus Cerastis; species Cerastis rubricosa. The sequence goes on from OX424532.1 coordinate 22,569,638, forward strand.
TCGCGTGTTTTGTTCTTCTTTCGTTGTTAAAGTTTATTAACCTACATAATAATATTCATCATTAAAAATCTGAGGTCCATTAAAAGATTTACAGTTCATCAAAATTCAGTCCTTCATTACTTTTATGGCTGCAAAACTTCTGTTATTACGTGTAAAGCGGCGAAGGCGGCGTATAGCGCTTAAATCTAAAAATAAAATGAAGCTTTGAACTTCAACTTTAAGTTGGAGGCACTTACGACAATAACAAGCTATGCGAGGCTATAGCCATTTTGCTGTTTGGAAACGGTTTAAGGATGAAGAAAAAAGCGGGAATCGTTAAGATGCAGTAATGGATAAAATGAACAAATATTCTCTTTTACTTTATACCTTTATATTATAATTTCTGCTGATTTTGTTTGAATAGGGTATTTGGTTTTAAGCTGTGTGTTTGCTAAGTTCTTTATCATTACGAATGTCCAATTACTTTCATGGTTGCTGTTTAAATGTGGGTACACCTCTGCCTAGCGCCTATTCTTTCGAGGATTACAAGTGTTTCAATATACTCATAAACAGAACCTTCTTTCTTTCTTTCTTTTTTAGTATGTTATGTTGTAAAATTGTTGGCTATCTAAAATTCACCAAACATTTAGTTTTTTGTTTACAAGAAGAAGTCCTACTAGTTCCTTTCCCAATACAACCACAACAAGATCCTATTCCTTCAATCTCGCATATTGGACCACTGGAACAAAAGTGGGTACAGAATGGGGCGGAGTCAAACGCGTCGAAAGCCTCCTGCATAATGCATTGTGACTGCAGCTCCCTTTGACTGGCGGATTATACGCCGGAGTTATTCCCCAATTTCTTGGAATCATAGCTGGTAGAAGCCGACAAAGGTTTCGAGCTACATGATTCTGTTAAGGAAGTTTTTGGTCGGTATGGATGGAAATAATACTTCTGTAACCGCTGTTATTACCTAAATGGTTGCGTGGGGTGTTACAACCATGATAATGATGGTTTTGTGACGGTGCACTGAAGGAAACACCAATCACGAACACCCAAGAACCGTGGCAAAGCTCCTGCGGAGCCCGAAGTGAGCCTGCGTGCCGCCATGTACTTTTTTCGCTTGCATTACACCACTAAAGCGGAGGACATCGTGGAGAACGTGCGCCAAAAGACGAGGTACACACCGAGGGTGCAGTTACTGGAGTCGCGCCGCAACGTTAACTTCAATGCGTTTGTGGTGCGAGTACCGAATCTTTATCTGCCCATCGTGATGCAGAAAGACGTTTGGCCGCAGGACGTGGTGTTCCGTCGCTTCCTCGGACAAGTTCCACTGGCCAGTCAGCACAAGTGAAACGCTACTAACATAGTTTTAAGTCATATTTATTAACATGAGTTGTGTAATTATTTTATACATGTTAGTTTATAAGGTATATATCTATGGGCCAATGTAGCCTGAAATAAATACTATTATGTTATGTTATATACCCTAGAGCATCTTGGAAGGTTTAGAACTGTTTGGATTCTCCCTTGAGCGCTGAAGTTCCCTTTAGCTTGATAAAACATGTCTTCTTTACGAACAACTACAGAGCAGTGATCGTGATCTTGCATTTATTTCGTATTTGATTAATAAGATCGGGGTGTCGATGCATCCCACGCGACCGTTTACGTAACTTTATAAGCGTGACCACTTAAGAGTTCATGTCATTATCTGGAGATCAACAGCCCACAATACTCTATTCTTGGGCTGGATTGAAATACTGCATCAGTGTTAAACGATTGAGTTAGTTCTAAGATTAATTAATAGACTAGGTATTAGAGTTTATCTGATATATGATTTATGCATTTTTTTATGTGTTTCAGTGTTAAAAAAAATGTGATATGTGGCAAGGCGTCGCGGCAGACCTCGTAGAAGATGACGGGACGAGCTGGACAAGACCAGCGACCAGTGGTCCACATTGGCCTTGGATCGAGACAATTGGAAGTCATGTGGAGAGGCCTTTGCCCAGCAGTGGGATGACGCAGGCTATCAGTATCAGTACGTGGCTAACGTATCCCTGAAACTATATAATATATTATTTTATCTGCACTGACTACCTCTATCTGCAACTTCCATAATAATATATTCTGATCCAAATAACCTCAATATCTTGAACTTTCAAGACTTACTCGTAAGTAACACGCTGAAGTCGGAGGCACGTCCCAACTATAAACTAGAAAAAATATATTTTATTAAGTTTTCCCTAAGAATATGACACAAAGAACTGAAGGCAGAGTTTTCTAGTTGTCGTAAAAAAGACAATAAAACATTGACGCTCGTTCACCGGACTGTGTCCTACGGGTAGAACTTTGTCGTAGGGGTGTGTTGGGGACGACTCACATGTGCTGATTCTGGTTCCAATTTTTATCTTGTTGGTGTTTGAAGAGCATTTTTTGGTGTAACTTTTAATCAAATAGAAATGTGGTCTGTTTAATGTAGATTATGGAAAGATCAATTTTATTTTATTTAAATTAAACCCATTAGTGACAAATTGCATCAAGCTCTATTATCTGAAGGATTATTGTGAGATGAGGCTATAAAACTATGACCATCACAACAACAACAACAACAACCAACAACAACAACGCAACAACCAACCCAACCATCAACTGTGTCATCATCATCATCATCATTTAAGCCGAAAGACGTCCACTGCTGGACATAGGCCTCCCCCAAGCTTCGCCACATTGACATAACATAAGAGGGGTTTTGCCATAATCGCCACATTTGGCAGGCGGGTTGGCGATCGCAGTACGGTTGTTACATAAGCACAGAGAACGGTGCTGCCCATTCTCTGGTAAGTCCCTTAGTCGCCTCTTACGACACCCACTGGAAGATATGGGATGGTGCTATTCTTTACGTCCGACAACATACAGATTATTTTATTTAAATTAATCCTATTAGTGACAAATTGCATCAGCCACTATTACCTGAAGGATTATTGTGAGATAGGGCTATAAAACTATGACCCTAATGTCATCAATCAGGTACAAATCCAAATTGATACTGAAATACCTGGTTTAATAAAACTTTGCCTGATCTGGTGATTGAACCCAAATATTGGGTCTTTGTTTCGATTTCCAGAAGGAGCTCGTGGCTAAATAATAACAGCCACCCAGGTCGATCTTTAAGGTTAAGCCGTGCTTGCCGAGGTTGGTCTGTGGATGGGTGACCATAATTAGATACCGAGTTTCCTCCGTGCCTCGGAAAGCACGTTGAGCCGTTGGTCCCGGCTGTCATTTGTAGATCTTTGACAGTCGTTACGAGTAGTCAGAAGCCAAAAGTCTGACATCCAGTCTTACCAAGGGGTATCGTATTACCCAGTTACTGGGTTGTGGAGGTCAGATAGGCAGTCGCTTCATGTAAAATACTGGTACTCAGCTGCATCCGGTTAGACTGAAAGCCGACCCCAAGAAAGTTTGGGAAAAGGCTAGGCAGATGATGATGTGTTTCGATTTCCAGGTAAAGCAGCTCAACATTAAACTAACTCCTTCTTTGAATAGACTAGATCAGCGATCAACGTTCAGATTTTAAAGCTGTTATACGGTCTGACAACACTTCAAAAAGACAGTAACCCCAAATATTTTAGTAACAAAAAAAACCCAGTCCAGTCTACAAACATTCTGTGTGAGACAATTCTAAAACAGATAAAAGTTAAATAAAAACTGTTAGCTGTCGCCGGTTGTATTGGCATCGGACTTGCGTAACAGAGAGTGTTCAATTTATAGTTGGCTCGAGCGTGTTGCTAACATCACGGCAAGAACTTACAACTATTGTACAACTATCAAAGAAGAAGGGTTACGTGTTCTTATTCTTTGTGTACCAGAATAATTAGGTACTGAGGAGAAAAGTTGTATTGTTTCTTGGTCTTTTTGGAGCTCGTAAACTAAATAATCCCAGTTGTTCGGGTCGACCTTTAAAATAAGGCAGCGATTAGCAAGGTCGGTCTCTGAATGGGAGACAAATCATTACATACCCAGTACCGCTAGTAGAGAAGACCAGTTAGTGGTATCATATTACCTACTAGTTGTCCGGCGCAACTTCGTTTGCGTCACATTTTCCCCGTTTCGCAACATTTTTCATTGCTGCTCCACTACTATTGGTCGTAGCGTGATGATATATAGCTTATAGCCTTCCTCGATAAATGGGCTATCTAACACTGAAATAATTTTTCAAATCGGACCAGTAGTTTCGGAGCCTAGTCAATGCAAACAAACAAACAATCAAATCTTTCCTCTTTATAATATTAGTTTAGATATCTAACTGGGTTGTGGTGTTCAGATAGATATCCAGCTGCGACTGGTTTTACTGGAAGCCAACCCAAGATATTTTGGTACTGAGAAAAAGGGTTCTGCTATTCTTGTTCTAGTATAAGAGTATTTTGATCTTTTGTTTTTGATGTACCTAAGTTTATCGTGTGATGTTTTCATATGGAGTTCTGAAATAGAAGAATAACAAGTCAGACTTGTTTGTGTGTTATGCGTGTGGACACTAATATTTTTATATTTTGGTGATGTTGTTTGATGTAATACACAGATTAAAGTGAAAAAAAAAACAGGGAAACGGCATGTCCAATGTGAAAGCAAAGACATGTGCCGTTAACCAATCCACGCAGTTTTAATTATTGTCCAGTACCTCTCATAAAGGAAAACTATAATAACATTATAGGCGGAGAGGCCTGTGTTCCAACACTTCCAACAGTATCAGCGTTATAGACTGATTAAACTCGAGATCGCGCGGTACACGTAAAGTAAATACGTCATTTTTTTAATAAAAAAACTGGTTTCTCATATAAATCTTCCTAATTTTAAGAATTTATTCATATCTATGGATGATACTTGGGCAAGTCTGCACTAGGCTTTTATATATTTTTTCCCTTTTGATAGCTTTTGTCGATGTTTTTGATACCTATTGTTTATGATTTTTGATTGACTGATGGACACTTTTGTTTTCTCTACCAAGAACCAGCGCATTTTTATTTGGTAGTTAATAATACTGATTGTGCTTGTTGCATACAAATAAACTAAAATGCGAATGTGTGAATGTGGATAATTGCATTTTCAACAACAAACAACAACAAAATACCCCGTGAGGTCGTACCTCTGAAGTTCTTAAAAAATAAAACATGATCTTTAACGGACTTAGCATCAAGTATTTTTTTGATTCGTGAAGAAAAAGAATAAAATCGCTACAGGAAAATAATTTTAAAAATAGCTGATTAAAAAAAAGAAAAAAAAATTACATTGGCCTACAGGGGCACTTATAAAACGTCGACAAAAAGGTGCTCGGTTCGGGTAGGTCGTTTCCTTTGGAGAAGAACCGGCAAGAAACTCCATGGTTACTCTTTTAAAATCATTTGGTTTCACAATATTTCTGTTACAGCGTTAGTACTAAAGTATGGTTGGAAGTATGGCATGGTTTATTAAAATAGAATATGTAATGACATACATACAAATTAAGACGTCTGTAGCTTAAATAACGCAAAATCATAACAAATTCAACATCTTTGTGATAAATAAATAAACTAAACAAACATTTCATAATGAAGTCCAAACAAACCACACTGTTGTTAACAATTGTTGGTCTAAAGCTTCTTAAGAAGTTTCTTCGCGGAAAAGTTCTCTGTTAACTACATCTGGGTGACCTACATTTTACTTCAAATTCATTTAATTTTCATTTAGGACCCGTAGGTATTGAAGTTTGTGAAATTTCTGTTTCAGAGTTTTGAAGATAGCTTTTATAGTTCGAGTCAGTAGTTGGAGCTAGATATGGGATTAATCTTATTAAGTTTTAGTTACTCTTTGTTGCCTTTTTTGAGAGAATCAAATATTTTTATATTTATTTTCAGTTCCACGTAAAAAGCTAATCTCTTCATTGAAGTACCTAACACTGTTGACAGAATTACAATAGAAGCATTCAAAATCTTCTCAATTTCCTAGGTATAATTTTTAATGAATGATGAAATGAAAAAAACCTGGGTGCTAAAACCCAGGTTTTGAACGAGAAGATATTTTTGTGTGTTCGTTGATTAAACAGGTTAATTATTATAATTAATTTCCTCTTTCTAGCCTTACGGTAAGATAATTTTACCCCAAGAGAATAAAATTATACAAAATGTATTTAAATAATGGCGATGGTTACATTTTTCTCAAGTAATATTTATAGAGCGCAACTTCGTTTGCGTCACATTCTTCCCGTTTTCGCAACATTTTTCATTACTGCTCCACTCCTATTGGTCGTAGCGTGATGATATATAGTTTTTGTAGCGAAAATAAAAATAAAAGTCGTCACTGCTACATGTTAAAACGTATAATTTTGCTGTTATAAAAAAGACTAATACAATTTTTTTATAAAAAAAAAAATTTAAAAGGATCAAAAAAAGGAATTAAATAATGGACGACATGTAATATAATTTTATGTAAAGCAGCGAAATGGGTTGTTCAGAATTGTATAAAATCTGTAATTTTGAAAATTAAAACAAGGTGAGAAAGGGGTTGCAACGCCTACTCAGCCCTAGGCGCGATCAAAATGTATACGAGTTTAAATATTACACCGGAAAAAATACATTGCGCGACCTTTTGACACGAATAGGGTTTAAATAAATTAAATGATTGTACAACAAAAAAAGAGAAACTATACTATTGCTAAAGATTAAAAAAAAGGATTAAAACAAAATTTGTTCCCTGAAGGTCCGGATCCTCGCTCGAAATCGGATCTTCGCTGTTGCTCCGGGTCTCAGGCGGCAAGCCTCGGAGCCAACCGCCAGTACGCGTCTCCCGACCCCTGGTCGGCCTTGAGTCGCGGCGCCGAAAGTATATGGGTCACTAGATCTTAGCTAGGATAAAAGTCCTAGAACCGATTCTGAGCGAATCTATGGTGAGAAAAATACAGAAAAATTAACACCATGCTCCGAGAGAATCTTTTAAGCAGAAAAAATTTAAAATGTTTCAAATACATACCGGTTCTTGGTGAAATCACTGATAACCGACTATACAGTACAGCACTACAAAATTTATCTTTCTTAGGTCCTTTTTTACTTTATCAATTAAATTACGAAACGGAATAATATGTCTGTTATTTCCAAAGATTTGTCGTCCATCTGAGAAAAATTTTCCTCTGTCACATCCATGGAATCGTCATATTTTTAAATTTGAACCGAAGTAAGAAAAAGTAAATTGATTAGAAATGAGGTCGACTTACACGAACAGAATAGTTTTTATTCAGCCGAAAACAGCGTGATAATGCTGCAATACCCTCTTTCTAAGAAAAAAAGGACGTAAGTACGAGTGAGAAAGAAGAAAAAAAAAAACTGGATCAGGCAAAAACAAAAAAAAACAGGCATCATATCTGAATCAAACGATATCGAAGTGCAACAAATACTGAATAAACACGGAGGCCACCATATCTAAACGTTATCCGCGCGAACTCGCGATATCTCAATTACATCTATGGAGAATATGAAAGAAAATAACGAACTCCTAAATCTAAATATATATTGTTCAGTTAGAGCCAAACTCTAACCTGCCACATCCTTACAATTAGTAAACTTTAGATCTAAGTAAAACTAACCTAACTTAACATAAGACTTAACTATTACCTATCAACTATAAGAAAAAACTTGGGAATCCCCAAAAATAAATAACGTGAACACGTAAAGTCCAACCTCTAGTTATAGAAACTAAGACAAGTTGAACAAAAAAAAAAACTAAGTTTAAGAAAGAAAACCTAAATTAATTAAGTCAAAGAAGAACTCAAGACAGAACTTAAATCAGAGAACTCAAGTCATAAAACTCAAGTTTAAATTCAAATTTAAAATTAAATGTTGAATGTCACGCCATCTGTGTTAAACTAAAAGAAACAAAATAACCTTAGAACACAAGTTGACATAACACAGAAATAAACAGATGTCACTATTAACAGATAATCTATGAAGTTTTTAATCTAATCGAAAAACTATGCAAAGAAATATTCCAAAGAGGAAAAAGGATTAGAAAGCAAATGTCAATGTCAAAATGGAACAAAGAGAATTTAATCCAATTTATTTTAAGATATCTTTGATATGATATTGTCCGGAGTGGACTGAATCACAATCCTGTAGCAAATAGGTGGTCCTTGAAATGACTCTTATTACACGGCACTTAATAAAACGTGGAGCAAGCTTCCCAGAGAAAAAATCACCTCCAGAAGACTTGGAAAAATTCCTTCTCCATACAGTATCACCAACATTTAGAGTGACAGCTGATCGATTAGAATTATATGCACGAGAGTTACGGAGAAAAGCTAAAGAAAGATTATCAGCAACCTTTGCATAAACTTCGCTGAGAGAGGATAGGTTTGAAGCATGACGAGCCCGACTGTCTGCCAAATTAGAGCTTCGAGTCTGACTATTTTCATGACTGCTATCCATAAGGACCTCTCTACCAAGCATAAGAAAGTTAGGCGTAAAACCAGTAGCTAGATTAACACAAGAATTGAGGTAAAGCTTCACTTTAGGTAACATTTTAGCCCAACTTCTTTGGTTTTCACCAACCAAAATACCTAAACATGTTATAACGCTTTGGTTGTATCGCTCAACCGTATTTGCTTGGGGTGTATAATATGGCGTAAAAGTAGGTGATTGAATATGGAAAGATCTGAGAAAATTAAGGAATTGATTACTACGAAAAACTGTAGCGTTGTCACAAAGAATAGTACGCGGAACCCCAAAATTAAAGAAAATTTCAGACTCTAACGCTTTTATAACAGAAAGAGCGTCAATCCTTTTCAGAGGAACTAACCAAACATATTTGGAAAAAACATCTACCATAGAAAAGATATATTTATAACCATAATAAGCGCAGGGCAACGGACCAATTATATCGATAGAAATCATCTGTAAGGGCAAGGAAACCTCTTTAGGGTAACACATCTGACCGCGAGGTTGTGTGTTCGAAATTTTATAGGCTTTACAAACCTCACATTGACTTAACGTCGAAGTAACGTCACGGAACATATTTGGCCAGTAGAACAACTCCCTAAGCTTTAGATACGTTTTAGTAACACCGGGATGTATCGAAGGAAATCTATTGTGAATTTCCCAAATAGCGTCTGGAACCTTTTCAGCTGGTAACACCACACGCCATGGTTCAGAAGATAAAGGACTAGAAACAGGCATGCGTCTCATAAGGATACCGTTATTTATAGCGTATGCTGGGAACATTTGTGGCGTATCTCGAGCACCTATATATATCTTCTTATACCAACGGTCATTAGTATGTTCAGGACCCTGGTCAAATGACACAGGATTAGCATGGATCCTGGAAAGAACATCGGGGACTATATGTTGCGAACCTTTACGATGCACAATATCAAAAGTATATTGGGAGATAATAGTAGCCCAACGAGCTAAACGACTAGATGGGTTGTTAAGAGAGAGGAGCCACTTAAGAGCCATATGGTCTGTTATGACAGAAAACTTCATACCATCTAAATAACATCGAAAATGTTTAATTGAATCCAAAACTGACAAGAGTTCACGCTCTGTAGTACTATAATTGCGTTCAGTTTGAGAGAATAAACGCGAATAATAGGCGATTGGATGTTCCACATCGTCTATCTTCTGTGTCAGTACCGAACCAAGACCAACAGCTGACGCATCACACTGCAGGATGAATGGCTTCGAGAAATCAGGACATGCCATAACAGGCGTATCAATTAGCGCTTGTTTCAACTGAGTGAAAGCTTGATCGGCTGCATCGTTCCAACTTATTGGATCATTACCCTTTCTCTTACCGATAAGGGCAGTAAGCGGAGCAATTATAGAAGAAAACCCTTTAACGAAACGCCTATAATAGGAACACATACCAATGAAACCGCGTAATGACTTAGCTGAAGTAGGAGTAGGATAATCTTTAATAGCATCAAGTTTGCCGGGATCGGTTTGAAGACCCTTTTCATTAACAATATAACCCAAATATTTTAGTTCGCTTTTACAAAACTCGCATTTTTTTAAATTTATAGTTAAGCCTGCTTCTTTAAGTCGAGCAAGCACCTTCCTGAGCAGCGCCATATGACTAGAGAAATCTTTAGACACGATTATCAAGTCGTCGACGTACCCAAAAATACAGTCGTCGCTGGTAGAAGTAAACTCGAAATTCACGATCATATCAGTAAGGCGTTGCATCTCCGAAGCAGCGTTCGTTAGACCAAAAGGCATCCTAACAAACTCAAAGAGACCACGTTGTGGAACAATAAACGCTGTTTTCTCACAACTTTCTCTATCAGCGAGTGGAATTTGCCAGAAAGCACTTCTAAAATCCAATGAGCTAATATATCTAGCACCACGAAGGTTGTCGAGGATATCGTGAATACGGGGAAGAGGATATGAATCTCTAACTGACACACTATTCAGTTTTCTACTGTCGACACAAAACCGAACAGAACCATCTTTTTTTGTCACCATTACCACTGGACTAGCCCATGAAGAACGAGATGGACGAATAACACCCATACCTAACATTTTGTCAATCTCTTCATTGAGAATCTTCAACTTGACAGGGGATAAGGGATAATATCTTTGACGGATAGGGTAACCCGTAGTATTAATTTTATGGGACAACCAAGATGTTTTACCAAGACCAACTTTTTCCGAAGAGATAACTTCGTACTCTTTAATAACTTGTTGAAGACAAGCCTCTTGATCCGGCGATAGGATGTTACGAGGATGAATATAACGGACCTCGCTGACAGAGGAAACTTGAGGGGAAGAGTGCTGAACAGAAGGGATAAACATATTACCATCAATATTTTTATTAAAAGCCTGACTAAAAATAGACGTCAAACCGAATTTATTCCAAAATTCGATACCTAAAATAACAGAAGATGACATCGAACTTGCAACTAAAAACTCATGAATAAAAGTTGTACCATTAAATTTAACTGGAAGGTACACAGAACCAAGAATATCAATCGGCGAATTATTAGCCGATATAACACGGGGACAAGCGTCTTTTGATGTCAAAGAAACACCAAGTTGCTGAATAAAATTATCGCTAACAAGCGACATCTGAGCACCAGAGTCGAGCAATGCTTTAACAACTCTACCACATAATAATACTTCTATAAACGGTCGGTTATCAAATGAATCTGAAGTAAACACTGGGGATACTGTACGGAAAGAAGCGTATCGCCAGTGGTTTATGCATTTTTTTGGATTACATTTCGGACATTCCCTAGTAATAAATCCAGGAGTGCGACACTTAAAACAAATCATGCCTGTGATCTCTGGGCAAGAACGGTAAGAATGACCAACTTTGTTACATTTTAAACAAAGCTGAGACTGACTACAACCAGGACAAATCTGAGAGTTACTAGATGTTGGCTGATGGGAAGTTTTGTTCGGCCTAGGTTTTGGTGGGTTAAATACTTGAGAAGTCGACTGGTCGGCAACACAGTCGAGACTGGCTACCGCCTTTGAAGGTTTTAAAAAGGACTCGAAATGAGTAACGGCCTCGATTAAATTATTGACATCATGGAATTTTTGAATAGACAAGCAAGGAGTATACTTTGGCAACATGTTGTGAGTGATGATCTGCAACAACTCCGATTCTTCAATAGGCTTGCTCAGTTTAGCGTTTAAGTAAGAAACTTCGATAATAAATTCTCTTATTAACTGTTCCGGTTTCTGCTTGAGGTTACGGACCTCCTGGCTTGTCTTAAATTCAAAATCGGTCGTACCGAATGTCTGAAGAAAGGCATCTTTGATCTCAGAAAAAGAAAGACCCGGTCGACGGATCGACCTAAAATATTGAAGTGCGACACCTGACAAAACTTCATGAAATCGCTTAACTAAATAACCATCGGACAAATTGTCGGCCTCCCTGTACTCCTCTAAACTCGTGAAAAATTCCCGTACGCAGGTCTTACCATCGAAAACAATCTTCCACTTAGTAAGAGAGAACTGCCTGGTAAATTGTAGGCATCCCTCAGATCTTATTGGGGAAGGAATGATACTCTGTGAAGAAGCGTGAGAAGGTCTTGGCGGAATAGGAGGAGGTGGTGGTCGCGAAATAATGGGACTAGCACGACGTGGAGTCTCAACAATAGGGAACCCCTCTTCTGACATGATGTAACTAGAATAGACCTAATAACGTATGAAAGAACAGACAAAAGGCGATTGAATCCTAGCGAAAAAATAGGCACGGCATGAACAGACGGATAAAAATAATCCAGCAACCAGCAGTCAGTAAACGCCAAGCTATTAAACAAAGATACAGGCTACATAACCGTTCATACTAAGCTTACCTTGAAAACCGACGCCTATAAATTCATACGTCACCATATATACTCTACGGGTTCTAACTACCGCTAGCTAAGGATATGGAATAAAAAATCAGGAGACCTATCGTTATATTTGCTGCGATAAGCGGGTAAAATAAAAGACAGTTATGTGTTATATAGTTCACAAAATTATTTTTCCTTTAAAATAAATTACATTTAATGAAAAAATATATATATATGTCAAGGAAAAATGACAGCTTCACAGATCTGAACTGGTGGTAAAAATCCCAGAATACCTTTCTAGAATGAAAGAATATCCGTGTCCTGAAACAAATAAGCTTAAGAATCATTAGCTCCCGGAGGGAGTGACCATCCTCAATAAGGCAAAAAAGATTTTATGTAGAATCATTCAAATTTCAAAGTTATTAGGTAAAAAACACTTACTTTAGTTGTTCGGGCGCCATTTTTGTAGCGAAAATAAAAATAAAAGTCGTCACTGCTACATGTTAAAACGTATAATTTTGCTGTTATAAAAAAGACTAATACAATTTTTTTATAAAAAAAAAAATTTAAAAGGATCAAAAAAAGGAATTAAATAATGGACGACATGTAATATAATTTTATGTAAAGCAGCGAAATGGGTTGTTCAGAATTGTATAAAATCTGTAATTTTGAAAATTAAAACAAGGTGAGAAAGGGGTTGCAACGCCTACTCAGCCCTAGGCGCGATCAAAATGTATACGAGTTTAAATATTACACCGGAAAAAATACATTGCGCGACCTTTTGACACAAATAGGGTTTAAATAAATTAAATGATTGTACAACAAAAAAAGAGAAACTATACTATTGCTAAAGATTAAAAAAAAGGATTAAAACAAAATTTGTTCCCTGAAGGTCCGGATCCTCGCTCGAAATCGGATCTTCGCTGTTGCTCCGGGTCTCAGGCGGCAAGCCTCGGAGCCAACCGCCAGTACGCGTCTCCCGACCCCTGGTCGGCCTTGAGTCGCGGCGCCGAAAGTATATGGGTCACTAGATCTTAGCTAGGATAAAAGTCCTAGAACCGATTCTGAGCGAATCTATGGTGAGAAAAATACAGAAAAATTAACACCATGCTCCGAGAGAATCTTTTAAGCAGAAAAAATTTAAAATGTTTCAAATACATACCGGTTCTTGGTGAAATCACTGATAACCGACTATACAGTACAGCACTACAAAATTTATCTTTCTTAGGTCCTTTTTTACTTTATCAATTAAATTACGAAACGGAATAATATGTCTGTTATTTCCAAAGATTTGTCGTCCATCTGAGAAAAATTTTCCTCTGTCACATCCATGGAATCGTCATATTTTTAAATTTGAACCGAAGTAAGAAAAAGTAAATTGATTAGAAATGAGGTCGACTTACACGAACAGAATAGTTTTTATTCAGCCGAAAACAGCGTGATAATGCTGCACCTTCCTCTATAAATGGGCTAAATAACACTGAAATATTTTTTCAAATCGGACCACTTGTTTCGGAGCCTATTCAATGCAAACAAACAATCACATCTTTCCTCTTTAAAATATTAGTTTAAACAATGGTCAATTGCTTAAGGGTATATCGACTGCCTTTAGGAGCTCCACAAACTACCGTCTATTTGGCACGATCCGTTATAGCCTGGTTTTGACTTTACGATGTGGTATTTTATTTGGTATCGTATTACCCAGCTCTAACTGGGCTGTGGAGGTCATATAGGTAGTCGCTTCACGTAAAATGGTGGTTTTCAGTTGCATCCGGTTAGACTGGAAGCCAACCACAACATAAATGGAAAAAAGCTAGGTAGATGATTGATTTTGGTATCCTGATTATTAAAAGAAAGCAGTTGCCTTAAGGAAGTTACGCGAGCGTTTGTGCCTGATGTCATGTTCATAATACACCCTGAGTGGTCCAATATTCTTGGGTTCTATGAAACATTTGGCCACTTTAGGTTCAGCCGGTAAGACGAAGTAAAGACAGATAAAACATTTAGCTTTTATAAAATTAGTACGAAAAGGATGACACTAGAGGACGTTCATGCTAAGAATTTGACATTTACATGATGATACTTATGAAACAAAGCTGAACCAAACCAACGCGCACTTCATTTGCCTGCTAAAGACCAATAAATAACGCCTACAATTTCAGGCTATAATGGTGTACATTAATGAAGTCTACAGACAATGGCGACTCACTAACGAGCGATAACCGTAGACATTACACGACAAACGGCCGCACTGAGTCAAATTACACCAAATTTTGTTTTAATTAATCATTGCGTTCAGTTTGATTACTTATTGCTACTTGGTATATGTATACTTCGCTCTGTATGGTGTCGGACGTAAAGAATAGCACCATCCCATATCTTCTCGTGGGTGTGGTAAGAGGCGACTAAGGGACTTGCCAGAGAATGGGCAGCAGCGTTCTCTGTGCTTTTGTAACAACCGTACTGCGATCGCCAACCCGCCTGCCAAGCGCGGCGATTATGGCAAAACCCCACAAAATGTCAATGTGGGAGACACTTGGGGGAGGCCTATGTCCAGCAGTGGACGTCTTTTGGGCTGAAATGATGATGAATGATGATGACTTGGTATATTTTTGTATTTTTAAGCGTAATTATGTTTCGTGTTTTACGATGGATGAATTGTGTAAGGAATGAATTAAAAGAGATTGAATGACAGCCTCATTGGTCGAGAGGTTGCTAGCGCGAGCGCTGACCATGAGGTCTTAAGTTCGATTCCTGGTTTGGGCAAAGTGTTATTGGGTTTTTCCATTAGGAATGTCTCAGTAGCAGCCACAAAGTCTGGATTTATGCCTGGTTGATGGCAAAATGCTCGCCCTATTTAATGGGACTTAAACACAACTGGAAAAATGTTGGTGTACCTACTACAACGTGTTGCGCCGAGACCCCAAGTCACAATGAGACAAGGGCAGGAAGATCATGATGTTTAAGAAGAAGTTTGATGTGCCATGGAGTAGTTAGGTGTTCATACCTAACTTGTCAGGTTCATTAGTGTGGGCAGAGTTTATGAGTCATTCCTAGTACACTTAACGATTACTAGTTAGTATCACACTGCGGTTAAAAGTTAAGTACCAGTGCTGAGTGTCAATTGTCATATCCGTATTTCAGCGGGTAACTATCCGTCTTTAATGACTAACAACATTATATTGTCAACCTAGCCAGCTCTTCTTACTACTTAAACCAGTTACAGTCTGTTGTGACCCCAATAATATTGGGCTTCACATGACTTTTTTTATGAGTTGTCAAGTTTAAGGTCGAGATCTACAAACGTTACTTAGCACGTACTCTGGCGACGCTTGCAGGAATTCCTGTCACGGTCGCACTACTGTCAAACTAAAACTGCCTGAGAGAAACAGGGATAATGTCTATAGATCTCGGCTTAACTATGTTGTCATGCAAAAACTAATACAAAATCTTTTACGATTTTGAAACGAGTAATACGTAGCCAAGTAATATCATAAAAGATTTAAAGAATATCTTCCAGAAACAAATGTTGAAACATTTGTATCCATAATACTCCTCAAGCCGTAAGCGTTCAAATGAAATCCTATTTGTCTGTAAGTACAATACCATCAGAGAGATTTCTTGAGCCAATCCAATATCTATAAAAGTACACATAATTTTGTTAGAAAAAATCCTATTATCTTTAATACAAAAGCTTCAGACACGCCGATTTGAATCTAGATAGAAGATTTTCGCCAATACAACGATTACAGGGCAAACTTAGTGGATTTACTTGAATTTGGGAACAAATACCTTTGTATTGGTACCTTTGATTTCAAACGGTGCGTTGTTTACGAAATTGTTTTGTTCCTTTCCATGTTGCGGACATAGCTAGGATTTCAAACGACCACA
Source organism: Cerastis rubricosa (assembly GCA_949152445.1). NCBI lineage: Eukaryota > Metazoa > Arthropoda > Insecta > Lepidoptera > Noctuidae > Cerastis > Cerastis rubricosa. The sequence continues at coordinate 22,585,809 of OX424532.1, forward strand.
TTTTCTGTATGATCTTGTAGGGTTTTCCTGCACCCTAGTTGTCTAACTCACTTTCAATTGTAACTTCTTGCTACTTAAGTTCTAAAAATTTGCTGTTTAGCAATGTTCTACTAAGATTACAAATGCGAAAGTTAGTGAGAATGCATGGATGTTTGTTACTCTTTCACGCAAAAACTACAGAATGCATATGGATGAAATTTGGGATATAAGATAATAGCACATAAGATAGGTAGTTTTAATCACGGTAGTACGATCCCGTGGGACGATTACCGAACAAAACGCGGGCGAAACCGTGGGCATAAGCTAGTAACTAAGTATGGTGTTGAATTGCCAATGAAAGACATCAATTATCCCGCTGATTAAGGGTTAGTAAGGTTTGTATATTCGCCGTAACGAATGTATGTATTTTCTATTCAATCAAAGTCCTTATAATGTAACTAAAGGGTCTCGCAGACGGGCGCGACACGACGTGACGCGATAGTGCGAAGCGGCTGAGCGGTGTTGCGCTTTCTCGCGTTCTCTAAAAGTGATAATAAAGTCAGAAACGCGTCGCGTAGCTTCGCGTCGCACCTGTCTGCAGGAGCCTTAAGTTTCAGTAGAAATAATTTTATCAAGAAACAATATTTTTGGATACTACCTTCCATTAATAATAATTCCCCTACAGACATGCCGTCTTAAAAGTAAATTAAGAGAATCTTTAACCTTCTCAACAGAGATCTTGACTATCCTCTTATACTGAAGTGGACTTCGCTAACAGAATTTTCTACTTTACCCGTAACTTAGGGCCGTTTCCTTCTAAGATTCCTGTTGTTAACGTCGACGATTCAGCCGTTTTATTTGAGGATATTGGATTTTTTACTCACTTGTATTATATTTTAAATAAGTTATTTCGACCGATTTCCTTGTTTTTGAATTTATGATTGTTCTGGGATTCTGTTTTACAATAATTTTCATAAGCTACGTTTATGAATATTATTTTATAGAAGGAATGGTTCGGTTGAGGAATATCAAGAATAGAGGCATATTTAATGAAACCCACAGGGATTCAGGTGACAGGCCACAATTCGACAATTACACAAGTTTGTTTCATAGTTTTAGTACCTACCTATTGTATTTAGACCACCTGTCGCGAAAATGTTTCAACTCTTTGACAAATATGTATGTCGCATTGCCAGATAAATTCATAGGCCCCTGGAATTCAACGATCACAGGAATTTAGCGTAATTAATTATTAAGCTCAGAATTGCTTCTTTAGTTATTGTTTTTTAAATGATACAATACTGAAATGATTTCTAAAGGATTGGTTTTTACTTTGAGATCTTAATTTAATTAACTCATAGTAAATTACTCATACAAAGACTTAAGAGAGGAAAGATCGAATGATACTATAATGTGTCTGTATGGTGTCAGACGTCAAGAATAGCACCATCCTATATCTTCCCGTGGGTGTCGTAAGAGGCGACTAAGGAACTTTCCAGCGTTCTCTGTGATTTTGCAAAACAACCGTACTGCGATCGCCAACCCGCCTGCCAAGCGTGGCGATTATGGCAAAACTGCCCCTTGGGGCAGGCCTATGTCCAGCAGTGGACGTCTTTTGGCTGAAATGGTGATGATGATTCTATAATAGTTCAACATTTAATACAATTACAGAAGGCGTTCACTGTTCAACGTGCATACAGAACTGTGAATTCTGTCATACAAGTCTATGGATATCGAAACACGGCAACCGGCGCCGGTATCGCTCTGAAATAGGCCTTATTGGAAAATAAAGATAATGATATTATTTTTAGTAAATATTTAACCTTTCAGAATTCCTACCCAATATTTGAGCCATAAAGAAGTATTTATCCTGACATAAAAAGGCGCAAATCCGTAGGTAGTAACTTTCTATCCAGTATTTTGGGATACAACCTATTTCGCCCAGGTAGTAGAGAAGGAATAAATCACTAAGACTTTACGGGATTACTATTTTTGTGGGTTCGTATTGAAAAATAAATGGTATAGGTTAGTTTTATTAAGTCTGGTTTTATTGCTTGGGAGACTTCAAAGAGTACATTAAAGGCTCAAGCAGGCTACTTACTTCATTTGGTTTGCGTAGAAACAGGTTTTTATAAATTAAGACCCAGACTTAGTCCGTCCATAAATATGCCAAGTGATATTTGACCTACATGTTGATCATCATATAGCCTTTTGTCAACTGTGTTGCGTTCAACGTTCAGTCTAACCAGTTGCTATTGAATACCAGAATTTTACATGGAGCGGCTTACTATCCGACATCTAAAAGCCTGTTTACTGTAACAGACTGGCAAGACTGGTTGTCAGACTTTTGGAACTGTGAGTACACCTTTTTAAGAGCGTTTACGCCTTTTGACATTTCAAACAAACTTTCAAGTCCTTATTTTCCGAAATGACTGAACCGATTTTAACGAAATTTCATACTCATAAGCATGAAACATAGGTCTAATAAGTTATTAAAAAACATTATCGAAAAATACTGTTTCAGCTATATTAGATCGTATATTAGAAATTTCCAATTATCTTTTTTTTTAAAGACATGTCGGTAATGTTTTTTAGTAACTTTTTTGGACCTATGCATCCTGCTTATGCGTATTAAGTTTCAATAAAATCTGCACAGTAATTTCGGAAAATAAAGACTTGAAAGTTTGTTTGAAATGCCGTAAGGTGTAAACAAATAAGATAAGACAAATAGTTTCTTAAGGAGTCTGCCCACTACCCCGTATAATACCATGACCGTGCCCGAAACGTATCAGGCACGGAACCAAACCTGACACGGAGTTCTATGCCCACTTTAAGTTATCATACGCCGTTCATCCCTATATTATTATTTGTATTGAAAAGTATTGGCACCGAGAAAATTTTGCCGGTGCCGCTATGCGCATGCAGATGGTTCGTACGTCATACATGGCATGCGACGGTGTTGGTCGGCGACGCGACGGCCTAGTGGGCATAATCTTATTACACTTTTCAGTACAAACAATACTTTTGTGGTTTCGTGGTCGTGGTATGGTGCGGTGTAGTGGAATGTTTAACGTCCTTTACGGAGGGGTCAGGGATGTAGATGGACCTCCATGGGCGGACTGATCTCGGTAAGTATTAAATAATTTTCAAGACAACCACATAAGTAAGGCTATAAGTACATAATTTCTGTTACTTTGGTAATAACGAACATTTCAGAACATGAAGGAAATTATCTTAATACCAGACCAAGGACAGGACGAAAGTGCCGTGTCTACACGTGCGAACCCACTGGTTATCACAACGTAGATTGCGTAGCAATACATTGCTGCCTTTCATCGGTGTGCGTGACTTTAGCCAGGGACGCGACCAGAATATGATTAGATACAATTCGGGGTAACGTTTTTCGTTGAGGCTTTGAAACTTTTGGTCGGTAAGGATTAGGAAAGGGACTAAATTAATAATGATGTTGATTGTTTTGATCAGTAAGTAATAAAATTTAAAATGTTGAAGGTAAGTGATGGTTTTAGAAACAGCTAAAGTTTCTGGCCTTACGACATTTCATACAAACTTTCAAGTCCTTATTTTTAGAAAAGACTGAACCGATTTTAATGAAACTTCATACGCATAAGAAAACATTTTCGAAAAATAGTGTTACAGCTAAATTAGGCCGATTATAAATTATCGATGGAAACAGAAATTTCTAATTATCTTTTTTTTTTGAGACGTTTCAAATATGTTGTTTGAAAGTTTGTATGAAATGCCGTAAGGTGTAAACGCTCTTGACATGAATTTGTTGATGAGATGTGTATTTGGGTCAAGATGATAGTTTTTTTTTCGAAATTTAAGGAGCGTATTATTGCACAGTATTGCAGACTGAAATAACTAATTTATGCCATAATGTTCTCTGGGTATAACTCTGCCTAATCCTACGGGGCTACAGGCATGATGATACTGTGTCGTTGAAGTATTTTTGGAAAATGTCATTTTGTTGAACACAATTCTTCTTTCTACCATAATGATAGTTTCTATAGTTCCTTAAAGATCCGTAGCTATTTTATCCATACTAATATTATAAATGCGAAAGTCACTCTGTTTGTTTGTTTGTTTGTTTGTTTGTTTGTTTGTTTGTTACCTTTTCACGACTAAACGGCTGATCGGATCTTAATGGATTTTGGCAAGAAGATAGATTTAAACCTTGGGAAGGACATAGGCTATATATTATCACGCTATTAACATTGGTAGGTGAGCAATATTGCAATTTGTTCATATTCCTCAACTGATTGACAACTGACAACTGTCATAACAAACATTAGAATAGATCGGCTATTTTAGAGCAATTGTCATCGAAGTAAATAGCCTGACGGTTTAGCGGTTGACCTGTGAATCATAAGTTGCAGGATCAAACCTCAGCCAATATGCACTTATTGTTTTATTTATTTTTTGAATTTTTGATGCTGTATTATTTACAAAAGTAACCATGGTTCGATCCCCACCCGGTTTTCACTTTTTGTAAGTAGGTATTTTGTTTTTTTTTTTATACTTTAAGACTTCCTAATCATTACCAAATAGTGTTATACATCCTTTTAGTTATCATTAACCATTCAAACTATAGTTAAACAAACATTTAGCCTCTGGCCGAAGTAAAAGCCAGCTCTTGGATCACGGAAAGCGTAAGTTATGCGTTTAGAAATTTGTTTAAAAAGACTGTGAGCATTGAGTACTCTGATCTTACGGTCCCACGGTCCAAAGCTTCAATTCCCAACGACTCGAAAATATAAGTAGTTACTGATAAGATTACTTTATTAAAGCTGCTTGAGCTTCCCCGTGGCAACAGCGACAGTACCAGTGTCCAGCCCTTTTAGTTAACATAGTTTTGTTTTCGTAATTTTTTTATTATTTAGTAAGAAAGTAATATCATCATCATTCATCATTTCAGCCGATAGACGTCCGCTGCTGGACATAGGCCTCCCCCAAGTGTCGCCACATCGACAGGTCCCGTGTGACTTGCAACCGGAGGATCCCCGCAACCATCACCAGGCCATCGGTCCACCTCGTGGGAGGCCTTCCAACGCAACGTCTTCCGATTCGTGGTCGCCACTCCAGAACTTTTCGGCATCATCGGCCATCCGTTCTTCGAACAATGTGCCCTGCCCACTGCCACTTAAATTTGGCAATTCTTCGGGCTACCGGGACTTTGGGGTAATCTTGGTTCTCTTGCGAATGTCTTTATTTCTGATTTGATCACGCAAGGAAACTTCGAGCATAACCTTCTCCATTGACCTTTAAGTGATTTTAAGCCTTCTGATGACGCCCAATGTGGGCGACCCAATCGGTCCGGTATGTAATCACTGGCAACACACACGGGTCATGGACTTTCGTCTTGAGACACTGCACGAGAACATATCATGCAACTTCCCGAACACTGCCCAGCCGAGTCGGATTCGACGGTTGACCTCTTTCTCGAAGTCAGACCTACCCAACTGGACCGTTTGTCCCATGTAGACATAATCGTCTACAACTTCGAGTGTAGAGTCTCCGATCTTGATAGGAGTGGGCATTCAATATGACTTTGGTTTTTTCCATGTTCATTTTAAGACCCACTCTTTCGGACGATCCACTGAGGTCATCGAGCATTGTACTTAGGTCGTCTATGGTCTCAGCCATGACCACTATATCGTCGGCAAATTGAATGTGAGAGATGTACTCGCCATTGACGTCGATGCCTAGCCCTCTCCAGTCCAGAACCTTAAATACATCTTCCAGTGCAGCGGTGAACAGTTTCGGAGATATGACGACTGTTTCACTTCCCTGTCACTGTCACTGTCCATGTCTCTCAGGAAAGCTAAATAGTGAATCTCATCAAAATGACTGCTGGGCTAAGAGCTCCCCAATAGTCTTACAATCTTCTCTCCGTACGATTTTGTGGTCAGAAATTAATGGTCGAAAACCAAAATAAAAGAGTACCCGACCCCGGATTCGAAACCAGGACCTCATACTCAGTAGTTGCGACCACCAGACCAACGATACAGCATCTATCAGTCTGTTTTAACTTTTTCACGCCTTAACTGGTGGACGGATTTGGATCAAAGCCAGGTCATAATCTGGATAAGGACATAATAATACTTTCATTTATACATGAAAGCGCTATACTATTCACTCACCGATAAACCACTCAAGAACTACTAACTACCACTTTTGACCTATTTAACTTGAAATCTTGCAAGTAAGTTCTTAGTAAGGCAGAAAGGGATTTTTGGAAATTCCACCCCCAAGTGTAATTAATGTCGGGTTAAAGGTTAAGTTTAGGAGAATATTTGTAATTTTTAAAAAGAGGCATGAATGCACGAAATCACCATTTACGTTTTTGGAAATTCTGTCCCTAAGGGGGTTTCTGAAAGTCAATCAACTTTCAACATAACCTTTTTTACAGTAGTCGGTAGCGTGATCGTATACATTGAGGAGTTATACTCGGTTTTCGAAGTTTTACTCACAAATGAATAGGAGATCACACTTGAAGCAAGTTCTTTCAAACGAAAATAATCATATAAAATCAATTTAGGTCGCTAGGGTCGATCTTCAGTTTAAGTTGTGTTTGCCTAGGTTGGTCTATGGGTGGGTGACCACCCATTACGTACCGACTTTATTGTGCTTTGGAAAGCACGTTAAGCCGTTGGTCACGGCTGTCATTTGTAGATTTTTGACAGTCGTTACAGGTAGTCAGTGGCCCGAAAGTCTGACAACCAGTCTTACCAAGAGGTGTTGTATAACCCAGTACTAACTGGGTTGTGGAGGTCAGATAGACAGTCACTCCATGTAAAATCTTGGTATTCAGCTGCATCCGGTTAGACTGAATGTTCCCAAGTTACTTGGGACAAGGCTGGGCAGATTGTATTAATACTGGAGACATCTGGTACTACCACTACAACTTCAAACAAAACATTGGAATCAAGAACCTCCTGACTAAAAGACTTATTTTAAACAAATCACGAACCTAACGCGTACGAAGTCGCGGGTAACAGCTAGTTTATTATATTCTGGCAATATTTTTTTGAGACAGATTCGAGTACACCCTCAATGCCGACTCGACAATGGTCCTTTACATCACAGCGAACGTCCAAATGTTCCGAAGCGACTTGTGATCGCTCAAACAAAAATAACTTATTGAATGCGGGAGACATATTATTTCATTGGAAATTCGATTTATATCACCTACTAAATCTTCAACTCTTTCATTTTGTCTTAACTCCTATCACTTTTCAGTAAGGTTGATTTTAGAATAGTTTTCAGTTTTCGGAGTGTTGAATTTGTAGGATTTTTCGTAAATATGTTAAGTCGTTTGATCTAGACTGTGACAGGGATCAACCGTTGGGCCCGATAAACCTTAAAAAGGAACTGGTACGTTTGATATAATACCTTTGTTCCTATTACTTTTTGTTTGTTTGGATATCGTTTCTTGTTTGAATTTGTAAGAGGTATTTTTGTTTATTGACAACTTAATATTTTGAAAGATTTATTTGTTCGTTGACAGTCATGAAATAGACCTTTGACAAAGAAATTGTTCAATCATCATCATCAGCCGAAAGACTTCCACTGCTGGACATAGGCCTCCCTCAACGCCACATTGACATAAGGGGGGTTTTTCCATAATCGCCACGCTTGGCAGGCGGGTTAGCGATCGCAGTACGGTTGTTACAAAAGAACAGAGAACGCTGCTGCCCATTCTTTGGCAATTGTTCAATAACAACTTAGAATAATCTTCAGTGCCAATCTAGTCCAACAAAGGTAATTTTATAACAAAGAGATCACAGTTGTGATATTTTTTGCACGAAAACCATAATTATAACCAACTAAGTTGGGTTGAAAACTAACCTTTCTTGGCGTTTTTGGACCTAAGGGTTAATGTTACACGTTCGCTGCGGCAGTGATTTTTCTAAACTTTCCATTCCTGCGGTACAAGGCTTATAGACCCTGTAACATTTAAGAAACTTTATTGATATTTAATTCTTCAGTGCGGTCCTATGTTTATAAACCCGGTATTAAGGTGTAGGTACACCATTGGGTTCTATTTAATAATACATCTTAGATATATATTCATCTCTTTCCTACACCGAACCAAATTGAAGTTATGCCTTCCGCACGACACGGAAGTCTACATTTTTTAGACCTGGTATCCAACTCAACGTGTTAACTTGAATGTTTTTCTAACAAACATCAGTTATTTTTCGTTTCGGAAAACAAATTTAATGTTAAGTGCATCGTTAGTCTATTTGGCGCAATCGCGACTGCTGAGCATGAGGGCTTTCGTTCGATTCCCGGGTTGGGCAAGTTGTTATAGGGTTTATCCCTCAGAAATTTTTCATTAGAAGCTACAGAGTCTGGATTTGTGCCCGGTTGATGGCAATAGACTGGCCCCCTATTACATGGCACTTAAACATAATTGGCGAAATTAGGGTGTAGTGTACTTGTTAGGTTCACGCTTGAAGTATAGTCTTCTGTTGGTCTCATAGAGCCAAAATTTTGCTACAAATATTAGTCATCATCATGGTTTGACGGCACGGTTGGCGCAGTGGCTAAGCGAATGATTCTGCGCTGTTTTCGCGGGTTCGATCCCCGCACGGAACAAATATTTGTAAGGCCTACAGATAGTTGTTCCGGGTGTATGTGAGTTTAGATGTTTGTAAACGCACCCTCGATACAGGAGAAATTCCTAGTGTTAAGCATATTTTTTTTTTAATCCTTGTAATAACTTCACAGAGCTATAATTTATCGTAAAGCGCTAAACTGTCACTGGGTTAATTAAACCATTAATTACTGGTTTCTTCTCAATTATGAGGGTAAGATAATGAATTTTTGTTTTTACCAATTAACTAGAGCAAACAAGAAAGGATATTAATTTTATATAAAATTTTGGAAAGTGCTTTTAACGGGTTTTCTTGAACATTCCTCGTACTTTATTCTTTTTATTTAAAAGGTATAAAGGTTAAGTGCGTTTAAATTTTGATTATAGGGTTTTGCACGTTTTTCCTCTTAGGTTGGTTTGGCTTTAATAATTGCTGTTAAATTAAATTAGCTAACGTGTCGCTTACTTTTATGGTTCGTTTATTCAATATACTTTAAATAATTCTTCTTCTTAGCGTATCGATGACAATTCAAATTGAGTCAGCCCAAAATTTAGCGACGAGATTCGCACTTTTAGTAGCGTCCATCCACTCATGTGATGTGCAAAAAGTAGGACAGGCAGGACACAATATCAGGCGTCCCATCGTTTGTGAGTCAACACCAGATTGACACTCCAGGGCAGAGTCATCTCTAGCTTACCGTCCGTCCGTCTTATGACGACAGGCCGTGCCGACGGCGCGTTCGTGTTCCACGCGCGACTCAAGGAGATGTCAGCAAATCGGAAGAGGTCCGAGAGGGCCGATGCCTACCAGGGCTGCGGGACTGTTCGAGAGAGATACCGTGGCCCTGGAACAGAAAGGGCTAAGAAGGAACATGGATGGGTTTTAGTCAGTCAAGTCTGACACTCCCTTCCGCTCCGCCCAGAGCGAGAGGGGGGCATTTGATGATTTCACATCCGAAAAAAAAAGCCGAGTCATCTATGAATCTTCATCTGAACAGGTTTTCCTTGCTTCGGCCAACCTGTGTCCGAAGTCTATTTAAAGACTTTGTGGTCAGCCATTGCAACTTGTGTCCAGGTGGGAGATTTTCAGCAAGTGAGTTATGTAGGGAAACACTTTATTTATATTATAAAGTGTTGGGTTGATTGGCTCTTTGGCTCTTATTTTCTTGTATGGAGCGTTTGCGTGGAGCCCTAGATTCGTTTACCTTTTCCCTGGTTAGTTAACTAATCCAGGGATTTAAAGAGGTTTCACTAAATTCCCACCGACTCATACATGACATACGGTGATATGATCATTTTACATGGAAGTTTAAAGTGTGAGATAATTATAATACAAAAACCTTCATATGATCATAACATAACATCGCGCCTGCAATCCCTGAAGGGATAGGCAGAGGTAGGCGTAATATTATACCAACTTTAGCCAGTTATGTTTAAATTCCAGGGGGCGAGCCTATTGCAATCAACCGGGTACAAATCCATACTCCTTGGCTGCTATTGAGAAATTCCTGATGGGATAACCCAATGACACTTGGCCGATCCGGGAATCGAACCCTCATGCTCAGCGTTGCGTTTGCATTTGCGTCATACAATCATACTTCTCACTAAATGGTTTTTAGGGTTCCGTACCCAAAGGGTCAAATGGGACCCTATTACTGAGACTTCGCTGTCCGTCCGTCCGTCCGTCTGTCACCAGGCTGTATCTCATGAACCGTGATAGTTAGCCAGTTGAAATTTCTACAGATTATGTATTTCTGTGCCGCTATAACAACGAATACTAAAAACAGAATAAAATAAATATTTAAGGGGTTTGTTTGCTCGTTTTATAAATAATGGTACGGAAGCCTTCGTGTGCGAGTCCGACTCGCACTTGGCCGGTTTTTCAGTATTATTTACACACAAGCCGCTTTTATCATAACAGTCTCGATAATATCAGAAAAAATCAAATAAAAGTGGTTATATCGCTCCTGGCATTTCATTTGTCTGGTTCAATCACGCGAAGATCAAATTCGATATTTGTTCAACCGTTTCAATTTAATAGGGATCTTGTATTAAACGTATGTGCTATTATTTTTCAATGTTTTTCTTTTTTGGGATATTCGTGTTACCTATTGCTGTGCTATTTGATTGAGTTAGAAGTACGTTACTTGACTTTATGGGCAACTTTTTTTAAGTAATTTATAAAATTGGTTTTTGTATTAATAAGATATGTGTCTAGTGAGATCCAGTTTTGGAACGGGCAACTAGCTTCAACTATTTGACTATCTGACAAAACCCTTATTGAATTCAAAAGTTGTTTGATTAACAAAACTGCTATGTTGCAGTTACGCTGAGAAAAGGTTACCTAACACCAAATCTAGGTAATGAAAAGCCGTTGCACAATGAACTTGGGTGAACAATGCTGTGTCAGACAAAATTTAACCCGAACTAAAATGTCAAAGTTCGACCAGTTTGGCAGGCGGATTTAGGTCAATTTGCGACAAGCTAAAATTAAGTCCCAGAACCAATTTTTGATTCCCCTTTTTTCTAAAGCTTATCGTGCATGACGAAACCATTCACAAACTAGTTATACTTAACACAACTTCGTTTGTCATGGTGGCTACTCATGCGTGATTTGAGTACGTACCTAAGTAACACGTAACCTCGTTCGTCGCCATTTTTGCCATGTCTGCCTTACAACAACAATTCCTGGCACGCTATTCCCACTTTGGAGGATGGTACGGATGGCTCGGTTTGTGGACCCTCGTGTCCTTATCCACTAGAATGTCCAGCGATGGAAACAGTCTCCTGAAACGTTTTCCACCGCCGTTGCTACTTGAAACGGCATTGCAGGGCATAGGCCTTTCCAATCGCACACCACTTAACTCGATTTTTGGCAACTTTGATCCACTTCCATGAGGGCCTTGCGCTTGCCGATTCGCGGTCTCAACTCAGGAATGCGGAATCGGTTCTATGTCTAATATGGCCGGCCCATTGCCACTTCAGCTTACTTATTCTGTAAGCTATGTCGACAAACCCTCAGCTGTCTGCTTTCTCGTGCGATACGAATAGCCATATGTCTCTGTAGGCTGTTTTTTTTAAAGTTTTGCAGCAAAGACGATGTTGTTGTTATAGGTAAGGTTGATGATACCTCAACCTTACCTATAAAACACAAACCACAAACACAACAACAAAGCCGGCAACTCTGTTTCCTGAGTATTGTAACATAAAGCACAACTCGCGCAGTTTACGAGTATTTGCGAAGAGATCGGCACTGAAGCACGGCTTAAGTTTAGCTGTCGATCGAACGGTAGCGATACACTTTAGGACTAAGTTTTAAGGATGAGGATACGTGCTAGCTGGCCATTAGCCTTTTGATACTCTGATAGGAGCAAAAAAGGATTGGATTTTCCGTTGTGTGGAAATTCTCGACGGGCTCGTTCATCTTTTGGACAAAAGCATGGCTGCTGAGTACTTGGGTCATGGGTTCCAGTGTCAATCAGATTCTGAGTACACGCTCGAAATCATGACGTTGGTGGTTTGATAACCTCTCGCTCGGTTATCGGGAATAGGCTTGCTGCCAATTATTGCTAAATATCAGTAGTGTATTATAGTTATACCCCTGCCTTCTCTTCTAATAATAAAATCGTGAGGGTATGTAAAGTAATATCACATTGTCCCCCATGTGTCCCCGGCAGAAACACTCAACATCAGTTAGGGTGCTCTCAGAACATTTTCATATTTAGCGGCACGAAGACATAACGCGAGTTTATTGACTCGCCTGTACTACTATGCATATTGAACGCCTTTAGAACTAGTATGTATTTAGACGCAGTTCGGAATATAATAATATTAGGTTTTTGTCGATAAGAAGTAAAACTTGGGTTTTGTCGTGCGATTTTTAGGTTGTTCTATCAGGAGTTTCGTTGTAGCCATTCGTTGTTTGGATTTGTGCTTGGTAGTGTGTGGTGCGTGGTTGGATCGCTCCTTATTACATAGGACTGTAGCAAAAAATCTGATTTATAATATAACTATATAAACGTCGAATTACACGAATCATCCCAAAAAAAAAACCATGAGAGCGTGCATTAACAACGATTTATACCAACCGTTGTTATGAACGATCGTAAACACCAAAAATAATATATCGCCGCTCAAAATTCCGAAACAAAATACACTCGTACGTATTATGTTTACTCTGGACGATTTTGCATAATTTTATAACAAAGGCAAACTCAGTTATCTCGTTAATTTTCGAAGAGAACTCACGTCACGATTGATTAGGGTCTTTAAATATTTATTCTCTTCGTTCCGACGCCATTTTCGAGAAGGTTATATTATCGCTTTTAAGTTTGAAACGTAAACATGAAGGCTGCCATGATTTATCAAATTAATTGTTCATGAAAGGTTTTGTGTTTTTGTTGTTTGTTGGCGCGAATATTTGTGTTTAATAAATTGTAAAGTGTTATTTCCAGACTGCCTCATTGCTCTAGTGGTCACAAGCGCGACAGCTGAGGACGAGGTCCTGGGTTGGGTTCCCGGGTCGTGCAAAGTGGTCATCAGGAATTTCTAAGTAGCAACCATGCACTCTGGATTTGTACCCGGTTGATGGCAATAGGCTCGCCCCTATTATATGGGACTTAAACATAACAGGCGTGATGTTACAAGTATGTTGTGTTCTTTCCACCACAAGGCCGTTCGAAATACTGGTGAAGATAGAAGCTCATAACTAACTTTAACGTTCCCACTGTTGGGACAAAAGTTCCTAGCTGGCATAGTGCGGGTTGGTGGATGTTAAACGTCTTCGAATTTTAAAGTTTTATGAAATGCCAATTTCCATACAATGACATCAAATCAAGCCAAAATAAGTACCCGTAATACCACCCACAAACGCGCCATAGTTCCACACAAACAAATATACGTAGGCAGACATTCGCTAACAAAACCCCTTGCCCGCGATAATTACCGTCATTGTTCCAATATTACCCAGTTAGCAACCATACAACAGTTACGAACGAACGTAAACAACATTAACATTAAATTAAAAGGCGTTTAATACGATTATTCGAGGTAATCAGGGCGAGTGGTCCGAGATGGGGCGAGAAGGGCGAGATAAAGCGGATAATCGGGACGGGGGCGAGTGTGCACGAATGATACCGAGTACCGAGTCACCGACAAACGTGTTGCGAGAAATGCGAGTACAAAATTAAGGAGAACTATATCGTAATTGGGTATGGTTTTATTATATGACTTTATACAAAATGTTATGAATGTTAGTGGAGGTTTTGTTAGGATAGTTTTGGTAATTGTTTAGTGCAGTTTAAACTTATTTAGTGTATGTGAGGTAATCTGTGGTTTTGCTAGCCAAATTAAAATGACGGTAGCTTGGGACACGGTTTGTAAGAGGACTGGCAGCAGTTTGTGTTCGATTATAACTGCTGCTGCTGGTTATTGAAGTGATAACTTCTTATGGGAGGGTAAACCGCTTCGTAACGTAACGCGTTACGGCACCACTCTGTCTGGCTTCTCTTTCTCTCACGCATACGGCAGCTGGCGGACGGATTACTTTAAGTTATCACTTAAGTTATGCAGTACCTAAATCCTAACTTAATATTATTATTGCGAAAGTAAGTGTTTTTTCTTGTTTGTTACCTTTTCACACCTAAACCACTGAACCGATTATCCTGAAATTTTGCATATACGTTGTCAGATGACCAGAAAAGGAAATAAATAAATAAAGAAAAACAGTCTTTTCATGATAATTATAGATGGCGCCACGTGTCCGAGCCAGTTATTCTCAAATTTATAAATTAACGCGAGTGAAGACGCGTGCAAAAGCAAGTCAATGAATAAATAAAAGTTTGCGTTGAACTTGACGGCACGGTTTGCGCAGTGGTTGAGCGATCGACTGCTGCGCTGCGTGTCGAGGGTTCGATCCCCGCACGGAACAAATATTTGTATGGCCTACAGTAGTTGTTCCGGGTCTGGCTGTTTGTGTATGTGAGTTTAAATGTTTGTAAACGCCCTACGATACATGAGAAATTCCTAGTGTGGAGGTGATTAAAAAAAAAAAAACTTTCAACGTTCAGCTCAGCGCTGAGAGTTAAAATTTGAACCGTGCAATAATATTTAGTTAGGCGTCGCTTATTGTCAGGGAAACCGGGCAGACAAATCCATCTGCCAATGGAAATTACAACAACCACTAGATAATAGAATATGCTTTAACGAAATGATAGCGGAACCATGACCCAGATTTTGAATTTTGTTCCATAATTTATTCAGTAATATGGTTCAATTTTAGACTTTTTGATGGCAACCAGTTACTATTGTGATATTGATTGATTAGTAAAACAGCCTTTTGAACTATCCGTCCCTTTATTCATCATGTGATTAGCCTTTTCCAACTTAGTCGTGCTGAGCTTCCAGTCTAACCGTATGCAGCTTATTACCGATATTCCACATAGACATTTATATGTGTGACCTCCACAATTCAGTTACGGCACGGTACCGTTTTGAAAAGACTGGTTGTTAGCCTTTGGCTTATATACCCTTAACGACTGCGAAGAATCTTCAAATGAAAGCCGACACCAGCTGCTTAAAGTTTTTTCCGAGCCACGGAGGAGACTCAGTATGGAATGGATGATCACCGATCTACTTACCAACCTAGGCAAGCTTTCCTTAACCAAGCAAGTCGACTCGACTCTGTCATTATTTAACCACGAGCCCCTATTTAAGTCTCTTCACTGCAAAGGAAAATTTCTTAGCATTTCTTTCCCAATTCAAGTGCCTATAAATTCTCGAGAATTGAGCATAAGAAGAAATACATAAAAAAGTTTTAAAAGATGTCGATCATGTGTAATGTTACGTTAATTTATAAACATCGATCTTACTTGGAGTTTCTTTGAAGTAACATCTAATGGAGCGATGTTTTCAATGGCCTGTTTGCTATGTTTATTTAGATCGATAAATATTCGTATGATAATGTTTTTTACCTTCACTCGGAGTAGCGATAAGATACTACTTCTAAGAAATGAAAGTTCTGTCTTAAACTATAGGTATAAGAGCGCAAAGCTTTTTGTTTTCAGACATTAAATACTTACTGGGTCAATCCGATGCAATATGATTATGATATTCTCCCGTTGATTGAACCTAGCTATCCTGCGCAGTAGACAAAATGTCAATAGACGATGCTGCTTATCACAGGATTTTAACTATTTCTTCTTCTTATTCTTCAACCAGTACTTATTAAGTGCTAAGTACGGAGAAGTCCCTCCTATACTAGATGTGGGCCTCCCGCATCCAGCTCCTGCCTGTTCTCCAGATCAGGACCTTGGTTCCGTTCATATAATCAGTTCTGGGTCTCGATTTCAACATCATCTTACCCCATCTTCACTATTACTTTAAAAAATTTACCTCACCAATGTTATGCTATGCAGGTATGTGGCACATTGCACACTCGCTGACAGGCGTACCCACGAGTATTCTTATGATAATCTTCAGTGTAAACGGTCACATAAACTTAGCTCCTATCGCACCATGTGGACCGTACATCGTTTTATAAAATAGGATTTACAATATAAAGGCGAGCATCCGTAGCCGTTTCACTTGGTCGGTTGCCAGCTGAATTTATCATGCACTTGTCAAATTCTTTTCTTACTGTTTAAGTAGGACTCGAAATGGAGCTGACACGTAACCCATTTTTCATTTCTTTTGAAACAATTTTGTGTGTGATTTGTGTGAATTTAAACATACAGGGTTGTCGGGATGTTTAGTTTTCAAGATTTTTATAGTGAAGTTACGTTCGAAATTAGTTTCTGTATGTGTATATACATTATACTCGTATGATGTTGTCCGGTTAGGCAGACGACAGCCTCTTAGGTTGAACTGTGAGATGCCATAAACAAAAAAAAAAATCGTATATGTCTCACCCGCTCTTCTACACTCGTGCTAATAGTCATATCTACTTCAAAATTTATTGACATAATTAATATAAATTAAACTAGCATATGACTAGCATAGGATTGAATCAAAAAACACACACACAGAATGTAGGTAAGATTTTAGGTGCTAGAAAATTACCTTTTCATTAATTCTATCATATCCTTCCAAATTGAGGTACAGATACTACATAATATCAAACTTAAATAGGGTCATAATAATAAATTATAGTCTAGTAATAATAAATTGTTAGGAAGCTTTTGTACTTTGCTTCATATTGTTCCCTAAAACCTAAAGAAGAAAGAAATACAATATCGTAACAAGTCTGTAAGTATAAATATAAACAAGTTATACAACCAAACATTTGCAAACAAAATAACGTCCAAAGTAAGCTCCGAATGTCAATCCTTTTGCCTAGCTATTTATTTCACTTTGTCTGCCGAGGGCTTACCACAAACTTGGCTTTCAAGATGAAAAATTCCCGAATTACCCTCTCACAGAGACGAAACCCATCACTTATCTAAGCCACTTCCAAGTCGGCAAACTGAAAGCTCGTTTTGAATCACGATTTATTCAGGACGGGACTGTTTGTATCCTGCGGCGTTGTTTGTCGTGTATTTGAGATTTTTTGCTTTAACATTAAATTGAATGAGGACTTTAAATAGTTTGCTTTTAAGTTTAAAACTCTAATAAACTTATAGTATTCAAAAATCAAAATAAAAATATTTTTACTTCACAAATGCACTTAGAAAACGTCGACAAAAAGGTGCTCGGTTCGGGTTGGTCGTTTCCTATGAAGAAGAACCGAAAATAAACTTCATGGCTAATCTTTTAAAATCATTTGATTTTACAATATTTCTATTACAGCGTTAGAACTTAAGTATGGGAGGACATTGTAGGTCCGACAATAAGTCGTTGCTTTCTACAAAACGTAGAACAATATAAAAAATTACCAAGGATCAAGGAATCTATAAGGCCTACAATGTCCACACATTTACGAGCAATCGGTAAATAAGAAAAAGAGTCAACAGTATACAACAATTGTCTATTTTTTACTAACGTGTTAAGTTTTGCTTCCTGAAAAATATTATATTTAGTCATAGATATATTGCAACACCGAACCACTCCACTCGCTCGTAAAGTAAGTATACATTTCAAAGCTTGACCTCTTGTTTACGATATTTACTTAATACAGATGAGCAGGTAGTTACATATGTTGCGAACCTAACGCTGTGGTGTAGCCATAAGTCCAGACGTTGACCAAGCACTTGTGCTATCAGCCATACGTGACGGGATGTGCGGCGCGAGCGCAGGTGACCGAGCACCAGCTCATAGAAAAGTTTGCGATATTAAGCGATGAAAGCAATGTACAAACACACATCAAACTACAACAGTTTGTCATATTTCTTTAATAGATTTTCAACCTTAACATCAAAGAATTAGGTTCAAGGTCGATTGGGAAAATTTGTCAGTTTCGTCTTACATGAACTTCTGAAACTGCGCTCGGTTCGCAATAATAAATTGTTATTTCGATTTCCACATTAAATTCAGTTTTATTTTCACTCCCGAAATCTAAGCCAGGTATTGCTTTTTAATCGATAACTCTCTGTGAGATATTTCACACAATTTGTTTATTAGTAAGTCGTCATTTTACAAAACTATTGTAGTTATAAAGGTAATTTAAGTTCTTTCTTTAATCATTTTATTTTTTAAATTGAACATGGCCAAAGATCGCATAGAATAGGGAGGTATGGAAGGAAAAAAAGGAGGCCTAGCAGTGGAACAAGATGTAGGCTGGAAAAAAAATCAACCCATTGAAAATGGGAAGGCGCAAGTTCTTCTGTACAAACCTACAGTTTCAATATAATAAACAGATGAATTCTAAAGTGTTCAGTCTGCCGTGAATTATTAATTTAGATTTTGACATTGATGACTTCCTGGCTACGAACAATAAATTAAGTTAGAGGTCGGAAGTGAGCGGAGTGATAATTTCTTGATATTTGGAAGGTTCAAATTGCTCAGTTACTTAGGTAAGTTTATTTTAGGGGCGCTGTAAATAATGTAAGGTTGTATTATTTGATGTTTACTGTTGGGCTTGGCACAGCGTCGAGATGTAAGGGAATGGGTAGGTTTTGCTGTGATATAATTGGTTGAAGGTATAACCTTCAACCAATTAAAAAAAAAATTAAATGACTAACCAGATTTTAATGAAACTTCCTACGCATAAGCAGTATACATTGGTCTAAAAAGTTACTAAAAATCATTTTCGAAATGTCTTTTAAAAATGAAAATAATTGGAAATTTCTGTTTCTATAGATAATAAAAAATCGGTCTAATTTTGCTGTCACATTATTTTTCAAAAACGTTTTTTAGTAACTTTTTAGACCTATGTATACTGATGCGTAGGAAGTTTCATTAAGATCTGTTCAGTCATTTCGGAAAATAACGACTTGAAAGTTTGTATGAAATGCCGTAGGGTTTAAACGCTCTTAAAGTCGGTTTTATATTGAAGTTTTGTGTTTTGAAATCACGAAATCTCGAGTTAAATACCCATATAATTCATACACGCATACTATTTTTTAAAATGTTGCCCCCTCACACCACGATTTCTCCTGTATCGTGACAAAGGTAACTATCCAAACAGCCGGAACAACTACCTAGGCCTTACAAATATTCTATGGCGTGGTTTTGCGCCCGGTTGATGGCAATAGGCTGACCCCTAAGTACATGAGCCTTAAGCTTAACTGGCGAAATGTGGGTCTACTGTAATTATATCTCCATCTAAACCAATGAGCGCGCGGTGCGCTGAGCGCGGTGTTATCATGTTATGTTTTAATAAAATCCACCCTCAACATTGCCTCTAATATCAAAATATGAAACAACAACAAACTACAGAATTAAAACAACAAATAAACAACAGCACCAACAGATAAAGCGTTAAATCATCTCGCTAGGAAATTACTCCTAAACTGGAAATCCTAGTTAAGCCGAGGGTCGTTAAAACGCCGTAAATAGCCGCTAAATTGTTGCATTGCGCTCAAAATGGACATAATTTGCTTGACTACTGGATGTATACTGTAATTTTGTTGGATTAATGTAAGTACATGATGTGGGTTTTAAATTGTTCTGGAATTATGAATTCTGAAAGCCTTAACAATTGATGATTTTTTAAAATCATAATTAGTACCTCCGGTAAACTTTGTGTGCCTGAACTTCTATAAAAAATATTTATGAAACAATTATAACTCATCATCTGCCTTCCTTTTCCCATCTCGTCAGGGTCGGCTTCGAGTCTAACCGGATGCAGCTGAATACCAGTATTTTACAAGGAACGACTGCCCATCTACCCTCTACAACTCAGTCAGTACTAAAATCTACTCAATACTAGATCATAATCAGTGCCTCCGGTAAACTTTTTGATGAACATGAACTTCTACAAATATTTTTTTAAGAAAACAATTATAACGGTGGTGAAACAATTAATTATTGGACTAATTATTCATCGCAAGAAAACCTGCTTAACTCCGGTTCACATTTCTGAATATAGGCACGATTTAAAAATATCACTAGCATCTCAACTTAAATTATTTACGAATAAATTATAATTACAATAAATTACATAATTAGTCTGAATAAAACAGGTAGATAAACACAGTAAACCTGTGGATTTGGATTCTCTTCCAAATCTACATCCATACGTCATCTTGTATGGTACCCACGGGTAAGTAAGGTCTATGCTAGGACCCACATGGTCCGAAGTAGGACGGTACGCACATACACATCGCTAATATGTACGTACGGTCAGCTACACAATGATGGCAACATTTTGATGGTGGTGTTAGCGTCAGAGTCGATGGGGGTGTTCCGTTGAAATAAAGTATGACCCACATTAAAAATAGTGTCTCTTCTTTTGTCCTGCTCCTTGTGACACTTGAGAATTGACTTGACAATTAAGTATTGAGTACACTACATATGGGATATGTTCGATGCTATCTAACATTAGCGCTGTCGAGGTGGCAGGATTCTGATCGAGAACGGGCCGTGGCTGCCTTCAAGCGGCTCTTGCCTAACCTAAAGGATCCAAACGCCTCCTGCCGGAGGTTCTACGCGAGGGTCGTGCAGTCCATGGCCTGGCACGCCACAATAGTGACGATAAGGCCCTTCTTTCAGGAGTGGCTGGAGAGGCGCCACGGCGTCCTCACCTTCCGCTTGACGCATGTCCTCACCGGACACGGTTGTTTTGGGAGGTTGCTGCACTGAATCGGGCGGGAAAAAACGCCCGGGTGTCACCACTGGTCCGGGGCGAAAGGAATGGGAAGCCGTTACCTCCTTCTGCGAAGCAGTCATGCTAGCGAAGGAGGTGGTCGGCGTGGGAGTGTGGACGGTGACTAATGGGCTAGCTCACCGTTCGTCCGTCTTATGACAGGCCGTGTCGACGGCGCAGGGGGTCTACTCTCTTTCTCCGAAACGTAACTTCGGCAACGAACGAAAATTAAACGTAGTTACGTTTGTGCCCCTAATCTATATCGTTTGCGGACGCACACAAGAAGTTCGAATTCACAAACAATTAACGTTAACGAATGTATTAAATGTTATTGTGTGCGTCCGCAAATAAGGTCACAAACGTAACTACGTTTAATTTTCGTTCGTTGCCGAAGTTACGTTTCGGAGAAAGAGAGTAGACCCCCAGGTGCGTTCGTGTTCCACGCGCGCCTCAAGGAGATGTCAGTAAATCGGAAGGGGTCCAAAAGGGCCGATGTCTACCTGGGCTGAGGAACACAAAGGGCTAAGAAGGAACATGGATGGGTTTTAGTCAGTACAAGTCTGACACTCCCTTCCGCTCCGCCCAGAGCGGGAGGGGTCATTTGATGATTTCCCATCCGTAATACAGGGGTTCTGATCGCAGTCCGTTTAACTTCAGTAAGGGAATTTTAGTGGCTCCACAAAAAGTACTACATTATCAATGCCACAAAGGAAGAACTAATATCAAAATTCTAAATCGCGTTATGGAAGTTATGCGCGACTGAGAGATATAGGAAAATACGACAACAACTGTCGCGCAGTAGCCAATCAGACACATGCTCCATCCAGATCCTCCCTTTTCTTTACCCGGAATGAATAACTTAGCACCCTGTTCTTCATACTTCTATAGAATCATTGACACAACTTCTTCTTCGTCTTTTTTAGGGTTCCGTACCCAAAGGGTCAAACGGGACCCTATGAGACTTCGCTGTCCGTCCGTCCATCCGTCCGTCTGTCACCAGGCTGTATCTCATAAACCGTGATAGTTAGCCAGTTGAAAATTCTACAGATTATATATTTCTGTTGCCGCTATAACAAAAAATACTAAAAACAGAATAAAATAAATATTTATAACGAGCAAAAAAATCACTTTTTTGTATGGGAGCCCCCCAAAAAAGTGATTTTCTTGCTCGTTTTTATAAATAATGGTACGGAACCCTTCGTGCGCGAGTTCGACTCGCACTTGGCCGTTTTTTTTCTGTTTCTCCAATTGCCAAAGCTTTGCCATCAACTTCCAATATTTCTCCTTATCCTTTGCGAGGTGGATTAGCAGCACTAGTGATTTGGTTGGCTCATCAAAGAAGAACAGTAAGGTCAGCTTATCTCGTCCTGTTTTCTTCTTCTTTATGTTTACTTACCGGACTGCGAGTGGTCTACTGTACCTATTGTAATTCAGCCTATAAGAAAGTAGCGGTTTCCCCAAAGGGCACAACATGTTTGTAGGATATTATGTCGGCCTTAGCACAGTACTGGGCAATAACATGATAAGTAACGTATGCGCCCCATGGGCCCATTTGGGCAAAAGGGTAGGAATCGAAAATAGTGTGCCAAACGAACCGAGACTGTATTTGTTGGAAAATCTATTCGGAGATGTTTTTACTGGTCTGTTGTGGTTTCCATTCAGGTACACAATGTAAAATAGTACATACAAACTAGTTTTCGGAAATTATCCGAAATATAAAATAGTAATAATTTGTTTGTCTGCTAAAATTAATCCAATCAGTTCAGTAGTTTTTTCGTGATCATTCATCCATCCATCGTCACAAACTTTCGCATTTATAATAGTAACTAAGAAATTACAATGGAAGAATCGATTCAAATGTAAAAAATAAGTATTAGGTTTTTGTAAACGATCTAACCTTGTAAAGAACGCAGGCAATAATAATAAACCGGATTGCTAGCTGATCTCAATATCTCAATATAAAATTTCCTGACCTGGACCTTTCAATACTAATCCATCAATAAAAAAAATTGTAATACAAATCTAAAACATCTACTTACAAACTAGAACACGCTTCCATACTATATCCATAATAATATTTTAAATGCAAAAGTAATTCTGCCTGTCTGTGTGTCTGTCTGCTTCTTTATATTTGTTCATATCTTAAGAGAGTTTGCACCTTACGGCATTTCATACAAACTTCAGAGTCTTTTTTTCCAATATGACTGAACCGATTTTAATGCAACGTAATACGTTTAAGCAAGATGAAATGTCTTAAAAAAAAGATAATTGGAAGTTTCTGTTTCTATGGATAATTTATAATCGGTCTAATTAAGCTATAACACTGTTTTTAGAAAATGTTTTAAGTAACTTTTTAGACCCAGCAGGATACCTGCTTATGCGTATGAAGTTTCATTAAAATAGGTTCAGTCATTTCGGAAAATAAGGACTTGAAAGTTTGTATGAAATGTCGTAAGGCGTAAACGCTCTTTACGGCTGATCGAATTAGGATGAAATGAGCTCCGACAGGATAGGATGACCTGGACGAGGACAACATTGGATTTTTATCCCGTTATTTAGTTCTCATGTGTCAATGCCGAAATCCACACGAGCGAAACCAGGGGCAAAAGTAAGTGTTAAACAAAATCAGGTCGTTCTTCCATTTTCTGTAGAAACATAAGAATAACACGTGCTGCCAACCTTTTTTTGCATAACCCGATGTAAATGCGAGAACGTGAGAAATCTTGTAATGGAACTTCCATTTCCATATTATTTTGTTGAAATTCTTCGAATTATTGATGTAGGTAGGTACTCGTAAGTACTTTTCTTGAATTTTATAGCTGTCTGAAGGCCAAATCTGGCACTTAACACTTAACAACTTTCAAATTCAGGTCACAATCTGATGCCAGTTATGATCTATGTCAAAAACTTCGTAAATATTTTGGTAAATAAAGGTAAATTCGAGGTTTTTTTTAATAGGTTATGAATGAACGGGACTTGCAAAATATCTGCCAAAATGTGATTTTACCTCTGCAAACAATTTTTGTCGTTTCAGTTGTTCGTTTTACTTCTTAACCTCACAAACCGTTACTTAAACTAACGAGACCTGAACAGTAAGCTAGCATCATGTTACAGCCAGCATGACTCAGTAGTTACCGTTAATGATATCTATAGTGACTCTCAACTTCCATGCAAGTTCATTTTTCATGAAAGCCTTTATTGTTCGCCAGAGAGGTTGCCGAGTTTGTTTTTAGGAAATGTGCGGTACTTCAAGATTAAGGATGGTCGGAGTAAAAGTTTTATTCTTTACTGGGTTATTGACTGCGCTTTTGTGGACTTTGGAATCATTTTAATAGCATTAAAAGCCATTATCCGCTTTGGTGATATACCTCAATTACACATTTGCATTACCTTCCACCCTTACATACACATACACACCCCTCACACACACCTCACCCTTACTTCACCTTCTAAACACAATCACAAACACTCACTTCACTTACCTAGGTACTGCTGACTTCACTAATGTTCTGTGTATAATTATGTAACTGAAATGTCACGGATGTATTGTATCGTAGAAAACGGAAGCCGAAAAATGTCCAACTCCTAAGATACAGGTCTGTGTACCTAGGAGCCGGAAATCTGCCAATAATGTTAGACCCGTTTGTACATCCTTGTGCCTACATGTATAATGTATTTTGTTTTTTCTTTTTAAGTAGGTACAAATAAATATTTTCTACTTCGGTTTCGTTATATTTATTTATTTATTTAACACTTCAAGTACAATGTACAGTGGCGCACTTAATGCCATAGGCATTTTCTACCAGCCAGCCAGTTTTTTTTTCTTTTTATGTTCGATTTACAAAATTGACAGCAGTTTCATTATGATACCCATAACGAAACAAGTTGCATTATGAGATCGTAATGCAACTTGTACACACTTGGACATACAGCCAGGTACCTATAATATTACTTCGAAATCGAGACAATGTAAATGATGTTTTTAAAAATGGAACAAGTATAGAACAAAGGTATCGTATACTATTTGGCTGTTGCAGCTATTATACATAATAAAGACTAAATAAACAAAATAAAAAAAGTGGACGCGGGAAAAAGTTTCTGAGTGAAATTTTATTCGAAATTTTATTAAAAATGTCTTCAACATCAAGTGATATTGAAAATACTATAACAAATAGAGCAGTTGCGGCTACTAATAATTGACTACCAAAATCAAGACATGTATATGAGAAATGTTATGAAACCGAAGTAGATAAAAATACTTATTTGTCTAAATCTGTGTTTTATTCCTTATAAAATAGATATAATAAATAAAATATATACATAGATAAAATCTTGTATGCAACTGTACGTTATTGGTCTTTTAATAACTCGTGCCCACCTAAAAAAAAACCTGAAAAATGGCACTCGTATTAAAAGACCGTCCATAACGTAACAGTTGCATAAATAGTTATTATCATATCTTACCTGTTGGCCACAAGTGAAAAACGTAAGCATCACGCGTCTTGCGGCAGTGTTGTGCAGCAAACAAATGAAGATAGTGTATTACCTAAACTCAACCAATTACTTGACTTAACAGACAGGTGCACGAGTCACACTCAAAGCGTCGTCGACACGCATCGCCACGTCCGCGTATTAACTGTAAACGCAAGTTTTTTTTATACCTCTGCATCGACTCAATCAGCACGAAATAAAGTGCCTTTTAAGTATTACCTATGTTAATTGTCCCCCTTTCAACAGGTAAACTAACCAAGAGCTACCAACACCAAAATAACATAATGTTACACGAATAAACGCAAAACCAATTATCATAAACCAAATAGTAATTATCATACCCAAACATTTCCTGGTAAAGTAAATAAATAAAGCCGAGTCAACATAAAAGTTTCGTGGGATTCACAAACGATTCGCGTAGTTCCGTGTAATCAGTCATCGACTACACACTAGAGTAACGAGGAAAGTTTTAATTCAATAAACGTGTCCTCGAACGAATGCTCGCGTGGGGGCGGCCTAACACCAACTTTGATTATGTTGGCGTATTGGGATATGGAATTAGGGAGATCTTACAGAAACATCTTCTTTTGGTATAACTTTAATATAGATATTTTCTATACCACACTACATAGGACGTTGACCCTAGCTCCAGCTAAAACCTTCATGATAATTTTCTGTAACAGGAATAAAATAAAGTTTAAATTAAAGAGTCCTTCCCATACAGGGAAGGTGTTTGTTTCCGCGTGTCTTTTTACACGAACATACTTTATTTCCATTTCATATCAAAAAAACACTAATAAAATCTTTACGGATTGGCAAGGGTCCTATTATCATTGTTAATATTCAAGAAAACCAGCAAATTATTTTAATTGAAGCCATCTAGGAATTGATGAAAAATATAAGTCAATACTTGATTTTAGGGTACCATAAACAAGATGGTAGGTCGTCGTTTGTTGGAAACAGAAACTATCGCTGTGGACCTGCGGTGGCTAAGTAATTGAAATCAGCACTAGGTAATATTTCCGAGTTGTTAGGAATATACTTAACTTAGATTAAGGCCTAGTAGTTTTTCTGTTTTTAGATTTTAAGTACTTACGTACCTTTAGGTAAATGCACCACGTTACAAGAAAAATCTAAGGACAACTCTTTTAGACTTTGATCGATACTATGATTTACTGTATCATAATTTTGAAACCACTTGGCAGTTTATTGATGTACCTATTCATTTTTAACTGAACGAAGTGTGTTGACGGCCGATCCCAATTTTATACCGTACTATCTGTCCGGCGCAACTTCGTTTGCGTCACATTTTCCCCGTTTTCGCAAAATTTTTCATTGCTGCTCCACTCCTATTGGTCGTAGCGTGATGATATATAGCCTATAGCCTTCCTCGATAAATGGGCTATCTAACACTGAAAGATTTTTTTTCAAATAGGACCATTAGTTTCGGATCCTATTCAATGCAAACAAACAAACAATCAAATGTTTCCTCTTTATAATATTAGTTTAGAAAAGATCGCACAGGATAGCATCATCATCATTCTCTTGCCCTTATCGCTTCTTCCATACTTCTATAGTACTAGTCATATCAGACACCTCCAGAATATTGTTTACGCACAGTACTGCGTTAATTGATAAAAGGGATCTAAATGAAATACCACTTTGACCACGGCACGGTTGGCGAAGCGGTTGAGCGATTGTCTGCCTCGGTGCGTGTTGCGAGTTCGATTACCACACGCAACAAATTTTTGTATAGTCTACAGGTTCCGGGTCTACCTGATTGTGTATGTGAGTTTAAATCTTTGTAAAAGCACCCACGATACAGGAGAAAGTTCTAGTGTGGGGCAACGTTTGTTCTACAACAAATAAACTTTTACCACTTTATTTGATAGTAGCAGTACGGATCCTTAATAAAAGTGAATCTTCTACTTAACAATTTTAAAGTAACCAGTTACCTTCTGCTCTTCAGAAGGGTAACAACCTAAAACATTAGACGATCGCGCTGCACCAACATTGAGATTCAAGCAATCTTGCAAAGTGCTCCCGTTATGGTTATTTGTGTTCCTCGAAGCGAAAGCTAATTTAAAAGTACTGACATAAAATATCTTGAAGTTTGAACTTTGATTGTTTAATATTCTAAACAATGAGCCATGGTCTGTTCTGGTCAAAATTGCAGGAACTTCTGACAAAATTCATGCATTGATTGGACAGGCCAACTGATATCTTCGTGGTCCAACAAAAGGCTATCTCAGGCACTCATAAGATCCCAGGCCCAAGCACAAACGCGTGCCGTAGTCTTAACTTAAATTCAAACGATTTTTATCAGAAAATAATCTTAGGGATAAACCGTGATCATGGCGCTTGCATCAGTGCCGAAATATAGGGAACACAAAACAAATAGTAAACATGGTAAATATCTCGTTTTAAGTGATAATGATAGAAAATACTCTTTTGCAATCATTATCCTGCTTTTATCCCAATTCATACTCGTTTCGCAAAATACTTTAGGTGCTTAATTTTATCTAAGACACAGTGGGTACTTGTTATTTTTTCTCGCAACATAATCGTAATCTAACATAGATATATTTCTGCTTACCCTCAATTTTGATTAATGCTTGCTGTTCATGATTTGTCACTGTGTGCAAAGACACTGTTCCATTTGATTGCATGTGCATATGTGTGGAAGTCAGCTATAGCAGTGAAAGGAGTGCAAGAGTATGGCTTGGTGCTCAGAGTTACCAGGTACTAAAATATTTTATTACCATAATATTATTATATAATATTTTAAACAGCAGGTAAAAATCTACACACATAGTTTTTTTTTTAATTATTAAGTTTGTTACTTAGTAAATGATTTAATAGTATCTGAAAAAGTTTGTAAAGTAAATAAATCCGACTAACGACCTAAATATACTTAGTTATATGTGGTGCAATCGGGCATTCATATTTATCAGAATCCATATTATGTAGGTAAACGAAATTGATAATTATATAATAAAATAAAACCAAAATGATTATTTTTCTTTTAAGTTTATAAATTAGTAAAACCGAGTTTTAAATATTCTAACAATTTTTCAATCAGAAAATTGGCTTCAGCATATTAAAAAAAGTTATCTTAGGTTACAATCACAAAAGCATAATTATAATATTAACGTATGTGTCCCACACGTACCTACCTGGGATACATAATTTCTGACACTGGCAACACAAATAGTGCACAACATTCCGCGATATAACCGATGATTCCCGAACCAAACCGATTCGTGAGCCGAGCACCGTGTGCCAAACGACATTATTTCAAATTGCTAACGTCTTCTTGTTCTATCAAAATTATAAAAGTCACCGTGTTCAAAAATTTTGTATTCATATGTCGTAGTAACAACTTTGAAAAGTTCAACGCAATTTCATCATAGAAGGAGTTGAAAGTGACAGATATCAAGTAAGTTTTTGTTGATCTTTATTCCTAAGACGACCTTCGACCTTATGCTGGTAATGAGAACAGGATATAAACGATAAGTGAACAAAGTGTGTAATGGGAAATAAATCGGTCTGTGGGTCGTCTTATTTTATGTAACTTTAATGAGTAATGAACAGTCGAATATTTCTAATTCACGCTTCTCAAATCAGTGACAATAGGGGATAATACTGGGTAAAGAAAACGAAATTCTATTTTGTCCGTCAGACAGGTAATACAAAAATATTAAACACGTATTTTTTGTTTTATCAAAATATCAAAAAATTACTTAGTTAAAACTCATTAAAGTTGGAGAGTGGGGGCTCACTACGTCACAAGTAGGTATAAAATGACCTACAAGTGACGTCATGCGCTATTTCAACTCAATATATCTCCGTTATTTTATTACCGCGTGAAAAAAGAAAAAATACTTTTCAATAATCTACTCAATAGACAAATAAAAAAAATTGTGATCACCCCTATTCGAAGACAATATGTGAAATCTACCAACCCGGTGTTGGTCTGCGTGGTGGATAACGGTCCCCTCCCTTTCACGGAGAGGAGTATGTCCCAGTAGTGGGAATGTTATACTAAGCGTGATTATGCTTTCAGCTAAGTTAGTAATACCCGTCTACAAACATGTTTGTTTGTGAGTGTAGGTACACGATCAGCAGTATATCATTTAGAACGTTTACTGAGAACTTGCTATTTAATCAACATCCGTTTTCAATGATGACGAGAGTTAAAACCTGGCTGACATTTTTTTTATCTTTTCAGAAATCATGTCAAACAAGACTCAAATACAAAAGCTGCAGCACGGATTAACAGAGAGACTTTTCTGGAAGGGTCTTAACACTGCTCTGTGGTTCACTGTCACAGAAGCCGAGTTTAAGGTAGCTGGTGTAACAGATGATCTTGTAAAGTACAGTTATGTTATTAGTCAGTTAGACAAAGAGACTATGGAAGAAGTAAAGGATATAATATGTAACCCTCCTGTTATAAGAAAATACATCAAGATAAAAGAAGAATTAATTCATCGTTTCGAAATACCAGAAAGTGAGAGGATGCGGACACTCTTTGAGGAAAAGCTTGAGGATAGCACACCTTCTCAGTTCTACCGTCGTCTGCAGAACCTTGCCGGCACTGACGCAACAGTAGAAAAAATCTTGCTTCATTTGTGGTTACGTCAGCTGCCAGTACATTGCCAAGAGATTTTGGCCTGTAGATTTGAACTGAGACATAGTAAATTGGCTGAGCTTGCAGACAAAATTATGGAGGCAAGTAAAGGACATGAGAACTCCACTTTTCATGATACAGCTATGGATAATATACAACAGTGTGTTGATGAGTTGGGGAAGCAAGTCGTGACATTGGAAGAGTCTGTCAAGCGACAGAGTCGTTCGAGGTCCCCGAACTCGAGTCGTTCGGCAAGCAAATCACCTACAAAACCTAAGGTATGCTGGTATCATACACAGTGGGGTGCAAGTGCTTACAGGTGTATCCAGCCGTGTAGCTGGAAAAAGTCGGAAGAATCAAAGTAATTCTTATTCTATTATATTACGTCGATCGTGAATCGTATTACACGAGCACTAATATGTATACACTTAACAAAATTCAAAATTAATGTTATTTACACTTTTGTTTACAATTTTATCTAACTCAACATTTTGGAACCAAAAATATTACGAAATAGGTCTTATCTCAAAGTTCAAACCAATATTCCACAAGGGAATTGCTTTTGAACTTAGCTTTGTGTATAGGTATTAGTGCTCGTGAATGAACTATATCTTTACCGTTAAAAACAAAGTAGATTGTCAACCCAATGTCACTAACAAGAATTTAAAGACTGAGTGATTTGTTAAACGAGGGTAATACTTTAAGGGAGTGAAAGTACTCATCAAAATATGAGCAATTTCTTTTTTGTTTATGGCATCTCGCTGGTCGGTTAACTAACTTGTATTGTGAAAATTACGCCTCTGACTACTACCCGCCATCTATGTTTGGTCCTCGTTAAACTGATTACCCAATATTACTGAGTATTATTCTCAAAAGGATATTCCGGATCTACTGACAGTTTAACCACAGATTTGTCTTTCATTTAATTTGTCTATTTCACAGAGTGGCTAGGTGATTAGACACCTTTTTGTTGTTGTGGATAGGTTAATGCAACTGCATCTGGATAAACTGGAAGCCATCCAGATGAAAATGGAAGAGTTAATTTGCCATTTATTGATGTTGTGTTATCTCGTTTTAATATGTTTGCTATATGTTTGTTTTGTTAGTCTCCTATATTTTGTTATTTGCATGTTAAAGGTTGATACATAATTGACTAAACAAATATAAAACATAAATTGCAAAGTATCTAAATACCTAGTTTTTTTTTTTCAACATTTTAATCTTTAATTGTTAGATTTGATTATTACGAAACGGGGCTGTGTAATACAAGTAATACAATGATATTGTGCTCTGCATGGTGTCGGACGTAAA
Organism: Cerastis rubricosa; assembly: GCA_949152445.1. Lineage (NCBI taxonomy): Eukaryota > Metazoa > Arthropoda > Insecta > Lepidoptera > Noctuidae > Cerastis > Cerastis rubricosa. The sequence goes on from OX424532.1 coordinate 22,617,021, forward strand.
GAATAGCATCATCCCATATCTTCCCATGGGTGTCGTAAAAGGCGACTAAGGGACTTGCCAGAGAATGGGCAGCAGCGTTCTCTGTGCTTTTATAACAACCGTACTGCGATCGCCAACCCGCCTGCCAAGCGTGGCGATTATGGCAAAACCCCTCAAAAACGTCAATGTGGCGACACTTGGGGGAGGCCTATGTCCAGCAGTGGACGTCTTTTGGGCTGAAATGATGATGATGATGAATGATATTGTGAGCTAGAACTAAAATTCATTATATTCAAATTACTGGCGAAAGACTGACAGTTGTGTGAAATCCTATGAACCCCGCAAATTAATGTGTTATCAAGTGTTAACTTATCACTTGATAACATATCAAAGTGTTCAGCAATTTTGCTTAACAATTTATTTCTCTGTATAATAACTGGTATGGGCACTTTTTTCTCATTCCTAGTTACCTAAGCATTCTTCAAAATATGAGAGTACATCAAAGTTTTCCATGTGATTCAACAAAATAATAGTAATACACAACACTTTCCTCGTTCCCTTTGTCTTCAAATATTGTTGTTCCAAGAAAGGTTTGATATCTTCCTCTTGAACACAATATATTTCAATTTGTACGTAAAAAGAAGTAAGTTTTGGTAATCAGCGAATTTCTTAACAGTTCCCCAGTCAAAGGGACTTGTCGATATGAAATTTTTCCTAGGACATTTTATTTTTTCGTGTGTTACAATATTGCTCCTACATGTTATTAAAATAAAGGCTGTTATTGTTATTGTTCTTTGTGAATTACATACAAGTTGACGACAAGGGTCGGGAAGAAGGGGGACTATGGGAACGGGATTCAGTTGTTGTGATGAGCTTGGAACAAATAGTGACGTACCTACGATATTGTTTGATTTATTTATCGATATCTGACGATTTTTAAATAAAATACCTGTTAGTTGATATTCAGGCACAGTTATGGAGGCAGGAGAAGTGTATCTGGTAATTGAATTTTCTTTGTGGTGGGTGTTCACACCCATATACAGACGTGCAAGAAAAAACAACATGAAATAGATGGAAAGAACATGTTATTTAAAAATATTATACCCTTTAAAAGTTTTGTTTACGAGCGTTTATACCTTACGGCATATCATACAAACTTGACTGAACCAATTTTAATGAAACTTAATACGATAATAAATAATTTAGCTGTAACACTATTTATCGAAAAAAAATTTAGTTCATTTTTAGACCTATGTATCCTGCTTATGCGTATGAATGTTCATTAAAATCGGTTCAGTCATTTTGAAAAATTAGGACTTGAAAGTTTTTATGAAATGTGGTAAGGCGTAAACGCTCATAAAAAAAATGACATACTTAGCTATAGTTGAAAACTACGAACAGGTTTTACTTTATTTCACCTCAGCATCTCACGAACAGTTGATCGACCGAACTACCCAAACAGACGTGAACTCCACCGAATAATTTAAACACTTTCAATGTACCTACCGTTTAAACTAGCAATTAATTTGAATAACGAGGACAGCCTGTAGACGTTTGATAACGAACTTAGAGACACACGCCAAACCCTATAAGTTAACGTCAATAAACCCGTATTATTATGAAGGGCTAACCCGAAACGGGATTAGTTTTGTATTCCTGAGTCGCCTACTCGGTGTGGCGCGTGATGAATTAAGCAGACTTAGCCGACGAGATATTGATTCAGAACTTACTAGGCTAAGATTGCTGTGAAGTGTATTCTGATAGTGATGGGTTTGTAGAAGGTAAGCGTGTAGCGTTGTTTTTATTATTGACAAGCGCCTAATAGCTTCGCATGAGTTGCAAAACATATTCAAACATAGTTTTCGTACTGACGCAAAATGCAACCTTATTATTTTTTACTATGAAACACACGCATAACCACGTTTTAATGGTAGGTACATAACCATTAAAACGTGGTTATGTGGATAAAGAAAACTTCTTTAATCACGTTTTGCAAAAAAAGGAATAAAATTAATTATACTTACGCTACGGCTTCTTGAAATCTTTTCTGTTTGCTAAAATACTAAATCATCTAGCCTATAATACTGCATACGGTATTGGGACAAGCCAAACTCCTGTAAGCCAGAATAGAAAGAAAGAGAAGAGAAAGCGTCGAGACAATGAAGCTCAACTAAGTCACAAGTTATTAAATATGGAGACGGACTATGAATCGAAGGCGCGCCAAAGGTCAAGCGACCTACTTACCAGTCTACCCACACCTAAGCGCGCTTACTACAGAGTCGTGATGTTTCTGGCTCGCTGCGAAGCCGACAGTCAGTGTCTGATCGCGCCGGAGTCAAGACGTCCCGAAACTGTAACCCGATTCATGGTGCCTAGTGTTATTGTGTTGGATTGTAATTTCAAGTAATTTGTTAGTTCGATAAAAGCAGTGTACCGTGTGTGTGTGTTTTCATTGCACGAAACCCATGTTCTGCCCACATGATTCCGAGTCTAGCGGAATAAAATCATCTAACTGCGACATATATATATAAATTACGTGTCACGTTGTTTGTCGGGAATGGCCTCCTAAACTACTAAACCGTTTTTAATCAAATTTGCACAACGTGTGCAGTTTGATCCAACTTGAAAGATAGGATAGCTTACGTGTAAATTATTATTTATAGTCGCAATATTATTTTATTGCAAATTAAGTCACAATTATCTGTTAGCTCCAAAAGATTCTAACAGATGGCGGTATCTGTTGACTAGATTGTTACTCAATCCAGTCAACAGATACCGCTATCTCTATTCAATAGATGGCACTGTATAGGAGCGGAGCAGCAATGCAGCGAAAACGGGAAAAATGTGACGCAGATGAAGTTGCGCGGGACAGCTAATAAAGTATAAACCCAATACGCACACGGGATGTAAATAATCAGCCCGATCACTATGTACGGTAAGCCTATCCCTTGGGAGAAGCAAGCCAAGTGCTTAGGAGTCTTACTTGACAACCACCTGTCTTTCGCGGCGCACATCAAAGCAGCTCGCGACCGAGCTGCCTTTGCTATGGGTAGGCTTCATTTCATGATCTCGGCAAAAAGCAAATTGTCACTCAAGTGCAAGTTGCGCCTTTATACCGCGGTGATCCGCCCCATTATGACGTACGCTTGCGTCGTGTACGCTCACACCAAGCCTAAATACATCCATAGGATGCAAACCTTGCAGAACCGGTTCTTACGTAGAGTCACGGGAGCCCCTTTTTATGTCCGTAACGACCGTCTACACGTAGACCTTAGAATGCCCACCGTCCTTCAGTTTATGAAACGTCTTTCGAAGCGTTTCTTCGATAACGCCAGTAAACACCGTAATCCCCTGATCGCAGCGGCCGCCCGTTACGAACCCTCGCGTATTAGTACAGTACGCCGTCCTCGGCATACCCTCGTCACTCCCGATGATGCTATCACCCTCCTCCAGGAGAGTAGTAAAGAGACTAGCACTCTTAATAAGTACAGACACAAACCGCCGTCTTTCCGACCTCGCCGTCGAGGTCCGTCGCGACGTCCCGGTCCATGCCCTCCCCGACCCTCGCTCGAGCTAGCCCGCGATGCTGTGCCAGTAGTTTTAAATCAGCCCCTAAATAATGATATCATTCAGATCCAGCCTGTCCCCATGCAGTCCTCCCCCAGCGACGCCCTGAGCCGAGGCTCGTACCCCACAGGGGGTGCCCTCAGCGTATAGTCGCTTAGTTTGTAAGTTTTTATGCCCTGGCTGGAGGCCTTACTCTTAAGGCACCCACAGGATAGTCCGGTTAAGCAGACGACAACCTCCAAGGTTGAACTGCGAGATACCATTTAAAAAAAAAAAAAAAAAAAGGATGTAAATAATCCAACATTATCATTTCGAAAAATAACTACAAAATAATCCATTTATTTCTCGCCTACGCTCATGACATAATCCTCGATAACGTTCAGGTGTACAGTACAAGTCGGATCTTCGACGAGACGTGATCCGACGATAATCGATCCAATACCGCCTGCCACTGTACTCGTACGGGTGTTATCACTACTGTTACTTGCTTCAACTCAGCAGTTACCTACACGATTTTGTTTTTCTTGCATATAAGTAATAAATTGGAGGAGATCGTGGCTATATAATAACAGCCACACGGGTCGATCTTTAAGGTAAAGCCGTGCTTACCGAGGTTGGTCCGTGGATGGGGGACCATAATTATATACCGAGTTTCCTCCGTGCCTCGAGAAGCGTGTTGACCCGTTGGTCCCGGCTGTCATTTGTAGATCTTTGACAGTCGTTACGAGTAGTCAGAAGTTAAGTCTGACATCCAGTCTTACCAAGAGGTATCGTATTACTCAGTTACTGGGTTTTGGAGGTCAGATAGGCAGTCGCTTCATGTAAAATACTGGTACTCAGTGGCATCCGGCTAGACTGGTAGCCGACCCCAAGATAGTTTGGGAAATGGCTAGGCTGATGATGAAATAATGATGCTTTCTTGGAAATTATTTTAAACATTCTATTTTTAGATATATAAAGGGATACGGTGTGTTTTCCTTTGATGAACTGAAAAATTGTTTGACCAAATTTGTTACTAGGTTGATTTTGTTATAACCGGCGAGCGTGTGTATGCCCGTGGATGTGGCACTTCGATCAATTGATCGAAGATGTGGCAAAAGGAGTATGTAAGAATAGTAGCAGGTGTCGTTCTGAGGTTCTTTGCCTACCCCCATTGGAAAAAGGCGTGAGTGTATGAACTGGTTATTTTAACATTTAGCACCTTGGATACAAAAGTAAACGAGTGACCAGGTGTTCTACCATGACGTCTTAAAACATTATTGTTTTACTCCTTTTCCAGTGTGGGAAAGAGATGGCGCTAGATATCCTGTATAGCTCCGTCTCTTTCCCACACTGGAATAAGAGTAAAACAATACTGCTTTAAGACGTCTTGGTAGACCAGCAGTAGCTGTACCTATGTATTCCTGTGAACATAATTATTATTATTACGCATTATGAAACTAATAGGATACCTATTTTTAATTATTAATAATTAATTTAATTTCTAAATTTATTAATACTGATACTGTTACCCTGCGTCATCCCACTGCTGTACAAAGGCATGACTTCCAGTTGTTTCGATTCAAGGCCAATGTGTACCATTGGTCGATAGTCTTGTCCAACTCGTCCCGCCAAGTTTATTATTAAACATTATCTCTTTAAAACAAAACTGACAACGTACAAAAAAACCGGACACGTGCGAGTCTTAATCGCACACAAGGTTCATAAATAAATTTACACTTGACTGCAAAACTAAATTTGTTTTTCATAAAACAAAGTTATTGCTGCAGTTTGGTAAAAAAGTCCCATATCTCAAAAACTAAATGTCAAATCTTATTCAAACCAATTTTCATAGATAGTTTTTTTTACGTTCTACAAACCTAATTTTTTCAGAATTTTCCTTCTCTTACTTTAGAAATTAGGGGGGGGGGCACATTTTACAACTATGGAAGTGTCTATTTTCCAAACGAACGACTTTGAAAAAAACGGTTATAAAAACCTCAACGTTAAAGACCTGGTTCACTGAATACATCTACCTACCAAGTTTTAATTGTGTAGTCCAAACAGTTTCGGAATAAAGTGGCTGTGACCTACGGACGGACAGACAATCAGACAGACATGACGAATCTATAAACTTCTGTTTTTTGCCATTCTGCTACGGAACCCTAAAAAAGCAAAAAGGCTAGCTAAAGCTAAGCCATGAAGAATAAGCCAACGTTTTACAAACATTTCATTATTTGTGATTGTGCAAAATGTTTTGTCAGATTTTTAGTGTTACATTTCATCAAAATAAACAAATCAGTTATCACCAAAATATAATTTAATGGCAAGTCATAAATTAATCACTCGTACCGTCATTATTTTGACAAGGTGATGGCTACTCGTGCCCACTTCGGCTCCGTCATTCGCCGTCATTCAGCCGGGTTGCCGATTAATTACCAACCCTTGGGGTAGTTAACTTATTCACGTCGACGGGCTCGTCAAGTCATGTAATGATTTACGACTTTTGCTATTCAATTGTTTTGTGTAGTGATTGGATTGAAATATTTTTATAACAGAAAGATAAGTTTCATTTAATTCGACAGAAAATATTAATACTTTGATGTAACAATGTTTAACTACATTTTATGTAGGGTTTTAGAGCCCTACTCCGCCCCATGCACTTTGGTGTTTTACTAGGGAGAATATCTACACCTATTACCATCATTATTATCATCATCTCATCAGCTGCAAAATATACACAACTGGACATAGGCCACGATGTCACGTGGACCGGTCCTGAGTTTTTCGCATTAATCGGATTCCTTCACCAGGTCATCGGTCCATCTTGTGGATAGGACTTCCCATGCTGCGCCTTCTTTTAACCTAATTATTATCAAATTTTTGTTCAAACCATCAGTATTGTTACCAATTTCACAGAAAAACATCACAAGTAACTGACAAATTATTCTCAGACTGTCATTTCCCTAAGTCAGCTAGGTACTACTAACTTTTTTGAGAATGCGTTTCTTAACACCTGACTCGGCTTGAATGAACCCTTACCCTCATAATTACCCACGCAAAGGTTTACACAAACTGCAAAACACCTTATCCCTAATTTGCCTCCCACACTTCAGTAATTTTTCCCAAGAATTTACAATTTAAGTTTTGCAAGACTAGGTTCAACTGAGGTTTCGCAAGGTTGGCGATCTCTGCACCCACGTCCACATTGTCGGCAGAGGTTTCAATAAAGAAGGGAGTGATAGGTGTCGCTGACATCGCAAGGTCCTCAGTAAACAGACCCTCATTTGGGGTCCCACGTACTGATTTTGAACTTGGTATGCTGCTCATTTCTGATTGGGTGGTATTTACATACTTAATATCTTTATGTCGCCTTGGAAAGGTGATCGTAAGGTTGTGTTTTTAGTGTGAGGTTTTAGGTTTGGTGTTGGTTTTTGAGATTAGCTGATGGCGTAGTTAGGAATATTAGCCAGTCAGCAAGTATTGGTGGGGATGATTTCCTAGTAGTTATAAAGCTTTTGCAATGGACATTAAATTCTTCTTTAAGAGCGTTTATACCCAACGGCATTTCATACAAACTTTTAAGTCGTTATTTTCCGAAATAACTGAACAGATTTTAATGAAACTTCATACGCATAAGCAGTATACATAGGTCTAAAAAGTTACTAAAAAATATTTTCGAAATGTCTTTTAAAAATAAAGATAATTGGAAAATTCTGTTTCTATAGATAATTAAAAATCGGTTTAATTTAGGTCTAACATTCTTTTTCGAAAATGTTTTTTACTAACTTTTTAGACATAAGTATACTGCTTATGCGTAGGAAGTTTCATTCAAATCTGTTCAGTCATTTCGGAAAATAACGACTTGAAAGTTTGTATGAAATGCCGTAGGGTATAAACGCTCTTAAGAATTGAATGTGCAACAGTCTGTTCGGTTTTGACTTGACTTAAAAATGTAAAACCTATTATTAAATAATAATAATTATATTGTTATCGAATTGCTAGTTTAAATATTAAATAATATACAAATTAAATCTCTTAGTTATCAATACTGTTACACACACAGTACAGGGTGTAAAGGCAATCGATGCACAAACTGTTATCATGATATTAGTAGCCTCCATAATTATTTTGTTCATTATTTTATATCCGGGATAAAAGTCGAAAATTAATTTCTGCCAATTTGAAAAACAAATAAGTAGTCACTTAAATAGGTCCTTTTTTTGTTTCCATACCTACTTTCACAAAAATCGAAAAATTATACCATTAAATCCGTTTTGTTCTTTATTCAGATCCTTAATAATTGTTTATTCATTTGGCGCGTAAAAGGAACAGGCTAAAAGTAGAACCAGATTAGATTTAGGAAAAACATTCGATTTATTTTCCGTTTGTACTTTGTACTAGCCTCTACATTTGGAAAACAACTTAACATATATTTTGACGGAATATACCTATTTATGTTTAATTTGGTAATAGTTGTTAAGCGCCGAGTCATACATAGTAATGTTTGAAAACTTGTGTTTCGGTTATTCCATATTGAGGATGAGATGAGAACGGAAAAGTTCTAAAATTGACCTTTAATTTTCCAGTACCTTACTTGTTGATCCTTTGCATGTAGCTATGACTGTCTTTACTCATTCGGATACAGACGATATGCAACCTTAACGAACTTATAACGTTATTTTTAATACTACAAGAGTTTTGTATCATCATCATCCACAGGCTTCATTCACCTACTGCTGGGTATCATCATCATCATCATCATTTCAGCCGAAAGACGTCCACTGCTGGAGATCGGCCTCCCCCAACGCCACATTGACATAAGGGGGGTTTTGTCATAATCGCCACGCTTGGCAGGCGGATTGGCGATCGCAGTACGGTTGTTAGAAAAGCACAGAGAACGCTGCTGCCACCCACGGGAAGATATGGGATGGCGCTATTCTTTACGTCCGACACCATACAGAACATACTGCTGGGTATAGGTCTCCCTATTCTTGTGCCAATCTCCACATTCCTGTGTCATCCAGTTTCTTCCCCCGATTGCAACTATGTGGTCTGCCCATCTTACCTACGACGACGCACATGTCTTTTCCCAGTTCTTAAACGCCAATCGGTGAAAGTTTTACCGCACCTTTTACCACTGGGCCTTGCTAGGTGTCCTGCCTAACTCCATTTGAGTTCCATAACGCGATTTCCAATACCGAAGACCTGAACTAAAGTTTTTATATTTAGCTTCAATCAATCGACTCAGCTTATTGCAATCCTCTGCTTGACACAAGCCTCTCGCAAGCTACGCCACAACACGCTGTCCACGCTCTTTCAAAGCCCACACATCGCAGATAAAAGTCACCGGTCCTGGCGGGTGTCCTACACCTTCACACGGTCTTCTCTCCAAGACTCGTTTGCTCCGTAGACCATCGGTCCTTCGACAAACATGACCAGCTCAGCCACTTTTGCTTACGCGTTCTACTACGCTACACACACAGAAAAGTATGATCAACTATTCTGTAACTTCCAATCTCCTCTTAAACTAATATAAAATCCTCCTTTATTTCTTTGACATTGATCGAGTATCTACGCGTTACCAAGCAAATCGGATGAATACAGTTCATCAAAGTCGGAATCTCCAAAACATATAGCAACTAACAGCCATCCATCGGGCCTTCACTTAGTTGGGTCCAATAGGCACATAAGAAGTACATAAATATAAGATGACATCCAAGAAATGACCCCAATCGGTTCCTATTACTACAATATGGACCTAACCCTTTGTCTACCAGCCGAATTTTATTCCCGAAACATGAAAGACTCATTTTCTTTGTTATATATTTATTGGAGAGTATTTTCTCTGAAATATTTGGAATATAAAAAGCTTAAGTGTTGTTCGGTTGTATATAATATTGAGGCGTGTTTACACGAGGTTTGTTTCTCGTATGTCGAGAGACGAGAATGCGACGGACATACTTCGCAGCCAATTATTGCGATTATTCGTTTAAGCATCGGCTACGTCATGAGGCGTTATTTTAATAGAAGTGATCGTCGCACGCTTACACCATTACATACACCATTGTTTGGCAACGATCGCTTTCTTTGGATGAAGAACAAAAAATGTGTGTGATAATATTCGCCTGACGTTTCTCGCTCACGAGTAACGCAAGGACATTTTTGCTTTTCAACAGTCACAAAAATGTCTTCATGTAAACCCACCTCTATGTTATATTTGTTTCTGGTACAATATTGAGATGTTGGAGTTTTCCTTGTACGAGAAGGCCGCCGGTTGAGGTTCGTTGGGTACATTTCTGTTACGGCTTAACTTACAGGTTATTTTTTCTTTGAATTGACAGTTTTCTGGTTCAACGAACAACGAGGGATTAAATCCGGCAGATGGACAGGAGATTTGTAACAATATACTGCGGAAGACTGAGTTTAGGAGGGGCTATTGAGGTCACATGACAATAACTCTTTTTAAAGAGGGATTTCATTTATTCTTAGGTGCGGAAATCCTATAGGAAAATCAGTTAAAAGTCTTTTATTGGTCTATTCTCGGAAATACGTACCTACTAAAAGCAAATCAGCACAACCTAATCAGATATTATGGGTTAACACAATATAATATTTTTTTATTTTCCTAATGGGTGTGCTGTATCTAAGGCCCATGGCACACGGCGTATTTTAAACGCGCAGACGACGCGCGTATTCGCCCTTCAAACGAGATTTGAACGCAACCTTGTAAGCAAGCACACGGGGCGATCGTGAAACGCGCGTCGTCTGCGCGTTTAAAATACGCCATGTGCCATGGGCTTAAAGTACAGCACTTTAAAGTAGTACACCCACTTTTAACAACTTTACCAAGCCAATTGTGATCCGAACTACTACTGAGAAATTCCTGATGAAAAAACTTCATAAAAAGACCAGGGAATTGAACCCAGGATCTCAACAGTAGCGTGTGCTACCACTAAAACAACGAAGCAAAAAACAAACAGCCCTGACAATATAGCAAATACATTGAAATTTGATATTCATGTTCCATCTATCCGTCAAATCTACACCATTCACATTTCAAAGCCACAATACTTGTAAGCCAAGACCAACCTGACATACATAACCAACCGATTGCAAGACGGACAGCCAATCGAACACATATCGAATTCACAGGAACCATTGCCTCAACACGCAGTAAGCCAGTCGACTGCTTAGTGCAAATCTACCTAATATCACCTGACGTACTGCGGTCGACGAACGTAACGTGCATTGGTCATAGAAATTAAAATCTGGTAGAAGCGTAACTATGTCGATGTCGCCGAAATAATCATTAAATGTTAAAATATCAGTTTCTAAGCTTTCTGGTGTTGTTTCGCCTTAAATATGCTATCGATTACTGTTTTGTTAGTTAAGTGTGGAAAATTCCTAGCAAGAAAAAATAAAATACTATATAGAAAGTCCACTGAACTAACATCATTCAGGATTCTGTGGACTGCAGAAATCCACTAACCTACAACATCCTTTTTTTAAGGTTCTGTGCCCAAAGGGTCAAACGGGACCCTATTACTGAGACTTCGCTGTCCGTCTGTCACCAGGCTGTATCTGATGAACCGTGATAGTTAGCCAGTTGAAATTTCTACAGATTATGTATTTCTGTTGCCGCTATAACAACAAATACTAAAAACAGAATAAAATAATTACTTAAGAGGGCTCCCATACAAAAAAGTGATTGTTTTGCTCGTTAATATAGATAATGGTACGGAACCCTACGTTCGTGTGTCCGACTCGCACTTGGCCGGTTTTCTTTTTAAACCAATAGGTTCTCGTGGCGAAATGTGAGTGTATAACTACAGCTCTGTGTAATCTTCGAGGAAAAGCCGGGTGATGTTATGTTTATAATTTTTCTCCAAAAGCAGCTTACAGTTTCGCTATAAAACTGTCGCTTCTACAAATTCTAGTTCTATTTACCATCGGTCTCTGTTTGCCGTCTATTTACCATCGGTGTTTGCTATTTATATTGAAGCGTATATATTCGATTGAGGCATCGGTTTGTGCTGTGGTCGTCTTACAACTAACGGGTATATGGTATAGTGTGCAACATTAGTGCTGTGGTACATCAGATTAAGCTCGAGTGTGTTTGTAATACTGTTTACGGTTGTGCTGTGTCCTGTATTGAATTTGAAGCCAAAGGATTATTCAATTATATTATTGATCTTAATCTGAAATGAAATATATACACATTGCTTAGTTCCTGGGTCATCATCATTATGTTAGCTCAAAGACGACTACTGACCGGCAACCATCATCACCAGGTCGTCAGCCACTTTATAAAAGACCTTCTGATACTGTGTTATTTGAGTACACCCCGCACACTAGCCAGTTTAGAGGTATAACTGGATAGAAAGTTATTTTTTCAACATAGAAAAGAGGGGATCCTTCGATCATACTGCTGTTGTGTATGGTAAGCTATTTACTGGCCGACGGTTGTTGCTAGGTTTCCGTATTATACTTATGGTGATTGCGCGAATAGTTCGTAGGTGCTGATACAGATGGGGACATTTCTAGAGCTTTTGGCCTCATTTGTCATCCGTTGGTCACCCAAGTACTACCGAGTTTACTGGCGGATTTTGACTCTTGACGGATTTTTACTTTGGATTTTGATTTGGACTTTTCAACCGCTATTACTTAAAGCTTAAGTGTGAAAAGTGGCAGACTGACTGTACCTATGGCAGACAGACGAAAATAATTATTGTTACATAAATATCTATTTTCAAGTTATTCTTATTTATTTTATTTTATTATTTTTTGGAAACCTCCACAGCTAGGCAGACACAATAGTTGTTAATAATAATAATATGGCCAATTACAAGTTTTCCCAAATAGCTATACAAACGTTAACCCGGCGAGGATGTGGTGAAAATAGTAACGTGGAGGTTGTGGAGGGTCTTATTGACCCTGTATATAATTGGGTTTAAAATATCTAAATTTATATTAATGTACCAAATATTAATCAATATTCTTTATTTTATATGTTATTTTTACGGTTTGATCGAAATAAAACGCAGATAAGAGTACAAAATATTATAATTAAATCACTTTTAGCAAAGTACTACAAAATAATCAACTTTTGCATAAAATTTCTAAACTTACAATAAAAACAACAAAAAATAACTAACTTCTTAGACGATTAACTTTTAATTTGGCATGCGTTGAGATCAATTAGTTGCACTTACAGTCTTATCATCAACTATGAACTACAAATTATTACATATATGGACAAATATATTTATGGCAATCTTCGTGTCGATGCCATCTATAAACTCGGTCAACTGAAGGTTCTTTTCTTTGAGTTCCGTATTCTCCAGACCTTATTTACCAAGAAAAACAGTACACGTACAGGGACAGGAAGAAGTCACAGTAGTGACTTCTTCTTAGAATATTAGACTCTTCTTCAGGGAAGACTTCTTTTCGCTACCGTCGGATAACAAGTCGTCTTCACTGTCAGACTGCATTAAAACAAGACGTGTATGCGCTCATCCTAATGATCCTGGCTATTCATTGTGTACGAAAAAACCTAAAATTATAATAATATTAAGTAAAAAATATAATTAAAATTAAAACCTTACATAAAAATGTTACATCGAGGTTGTCGCGGGGTCATATTTACCCTTTCTGTCTGCACGCACGTGTTGCTCCCGTCGCAGGCGGCGGCCGACTAAACAGGGGCGCGGGGCGCGCGCGCCAGTCCCTTGGCAACAGCTATTGTGACGTTCAAAACTCTTCGTTCGCAGAATAAAAAAAAAAAAAAAAAAAAAAAAACTCACTCTCCGCCTGACCGCCGCCGCGTACGGACGTGCCGCTACCTGCTCGCATTCCCGCTCGCTATCAGTGTGTGTCATCGGTTCGTCGCTTCCCAGTGTCGTGACGTCATCAGTAGTCTCTTGACTACACCCCCGAACAATTGTTGTCTTTTTATTAAGACAGCACTTGCTCATTTTGCTTCGGATATTATTCCGATTTAACTTCCTTTGCCCCATCAGGGAAAAGTCCTCAGTTTCGAGGTTCTTGGTGGGAAACCTAACGGTGACAACGAAACCAAGAGAGGGTGGTGACCCAATCCGCCCGCTTAACCCCTTCAGGGTCTAAGTGAAACAATTGGGCTCCGTCGCGAACGTGTGCGCCGCCGATTTACTGTGCTAGTGTTTCCCGTTTCAACAAGTTCCTGAAAGCAAAGTTCCCTGGACTGGAGTTGGAGTTGCTACCAAGCCCGGACCCTCGGACTGTGGCTGCGGGAAGGTTGAAGTGGGTGAGTCGCTGGACCCAGTAAATTCCCTACATAATTGTGCAAGGAATTAGGTTGTTAGGCGCGCTGAGCTTCACTCAAATGTCTGCTAACTCTTAGCAGATAGCATGGCCCTTGACGCGGATGAGGAACGCCTTTTTGCGTTTTTCAAAAGCGTTGTCCTGAAAGACAAAGATTTTCTAGAGAAATATGGGTCCGATATCGCTGCCTTGCAGCAATCCAGTATTGCCGTCACTGACTTCAGTGACGCGCTCGAGAGCCCTTTGTCGCCGCCACCTGCCGACAGAGGCTTACCGCCAGCCGTCGCCGCCGCGATTAGGGCTACTCCAAGACCCATTCTTGTGAAACCCATTGTTTCGCAAACAAAGGTCCAGCCCGCACCTGCGTCCATTGTTCCCGTTTCCGAGAACATGGACAAAGGCTTACCGTCAGTCGTCGCCGCCGCGATTCCGGCTAAACCGAGACCCATTGTTTCGAAACCTTTTGTTTCGCAAACAAAGGATCAGTCCGAACCTGCGTCCATTGTTCCCGTTTCCGAGAACATGGACACAACTGAGCCAATCTCCGACTCAGAGTCAATTTTAGACGCGTGCTCTGCCTCCTCATCCTCTGAAGACGACTATCAAGTCGTCGGAAAGGGCAAGAGGAAGAAGGGCAAAAAATCCCAGGCCGCCATGGCCAAAAAGATCGTCGCGCTCCCTTCTGCCCCCTCTCCCGAGGTGTCCCGTCTCACCTCCCCGGTCCCCGCACCAAAGTCCGCCGCTGCTCATACCAGCAGGCCAACAAGCCCTAAGGCTAACCCTTCAGCCGCTTCGTCAAAGAAGCTGAAGCCCCCTCCCCCGTTGTTCATTCAGGACAAAGGGAAATGGACAGACGTGTCCAAAATGTGCAATGAGCGCCGTATTCAATACACTAGCGCGAAAAGCACCCAACAGGGTATCAAAGTGGTGGTCCCTACGACCACCGACTTCAGGGAACTAACCCGTCAATTGATCGGTAGGCGCATAGCCTTCCATACCTACTCTCTTCCAGAGGAGAAGCCCACCCGCGTGGTGATCAGGCGGATCCCGAAGGAAATCCCCACGGAGGACATCCTCAATGACCTCCTAGGCCAGGACATCCCGGTCGCAGCCGTCCACCGCCTTCATAAGGCGAGAGGTGGAGACCATTACGATATGGTACTGGTCATCTGTGACCCAGTAGAAGGTCACCACCCGATCTTCAAAGTGAAGTCGGTTTGCTCCCTGACAGGCATCTCAATAGAGAAGCCCTACCGCTCAAGCGTAGTCGGACAGTGCCACCGCTGCCAGATGTACGGTCACAGCCAAGCCAACTGCCATGCGACGCACAGATGCGTAAAGTGTCTAGGCGACCATGGCACGGCAGACTGCCCCCGTCCCAAAGACAAGTCGCTTTGCACGGAGCCACCGAGCTGTGTGCTTTGCGGCCAGTCGGGCCACACGGCCAACTACCGCGGCTGCTCAAAAGCCCCCAAAGGCTCCTCCTCTAACCTGGTGAAGCGTGCAAGCGCCCGCCATCAAAGAGAAAGCCCATCGGTGAGGCTACCTTCTGCCCAGATGCCGGAGAGACTCAGCCCTCAGAGGCCCTCTCCCTGGACCACGCTAAACCACCAGAAAGCCTTCCCGGCTCTCAGTAAAGCAAAGTCCAGCCCCATCCCCGGGCTATTAGATGCCCCTGTCCCCACTCCCGCGGCCCAAGCGAGCGCACCGGCGCCCGCTCGTCCCACGCCACCCGGCCCCGCGGCCGTGGACCCCTCTCACAACGTAATTTTAGAATCGTTAGCAGAGTTAGTCACCCCCGAAGCAGACCGCATGGCGGCTGATCTCAGGGCGGCTAACACTGGTGGCGATAAACTTAAAATTATCCTCAAGTCCCTACTAAAGTTAGGCGACCTCCTCCGCAACCTTAATCTCGACTAACTCCAATGGATAATACAAGATTAACGTGCACCAAACCCCGATCCCTAAAATTAGGGTACTTTAATGCCAATGGCATTAGAGGCCAGCGTGATGAGATCGCCACCTTCCTCCGCGACCATCAAATTGATATCCTCCTCGTACAGGAGACCTTCCTCAAGCCCAGTCACCGCGATCCGAGAATTGCCAACTATCGCATAGTTCGCAACGATCGGTCACGCTGCCACAAGGGCGGTACTCTAATCTATTATAGAAAAGAACTGCACTGCATCCCTTTAGATCCCCCTCCCATGGAGTCTCTACTCGAGACCTCAGTGTGTCGACTAGGCATGACCGGCCATCAACCGATCACTATCGCGTCTGCGTACATCCCTCCCGGCGGCACGTCCGAGGAGCACACTCTGTTCACCAAAGACCTTGCCGTCCTCTTCGGCTTGAGCGACTCCGTTATCATAGCGGGCGACCTCAACGCCAAACACCCCGCCTGGAACAGCACGACGACCTCTGCCAGAGGACGTCACGTGTATAACCTGGGCGAGTCCCTCAACTTCGATCCCATCGCTCCTATGGAGCACACCCACTATCCCCACGACCCCGACCAACGTCCGGACGTTCTCGACATAGCGCTACTCAAGAATGTCAACCTTAAGTTGCATTCTATCGAGACTTTACATGAGCTTAACTCAGACCATCGACCAGTGCTCATGCACTTAGTTCCCCGCTCGGGTCCTTCTGACCCCAGCCAGCCCCCCCCGACCCAAGTGATAACCAACTGGAGGAAAGTCAGCGAAAAGCTGAAATCCACCACGTCGCCTCACCTGGAGGCCATCCCCGACCACATAGTCTCAGTCGCTGACACGACGGCCGCCATCAACTCGTTTACAGAACACGTGCAATCCGTACTGAAGGACTGCTCACGGGAAGTCCCAGCAATGAGCGATCAACGCTGGATACTACCCGCTGACGTACGTGAACTGATAACCGAAAAGAACGCGGCCATCCGTGCCTACAGCAGCTTTCCCTGCGAGGCAAACAAAGCCCACATGCGTAATTTACAGCGTGCTGTAAAGGATCGCACCAGTGAGCTTCGTAATAATCAATGGGAAAAAACACTAAGCGAACTCGAGCCTACCCACCTAGCCTTCTGGCAGCTGCAACGCAAGATGCGCTCCACCGAAGAGGCTTCGATGCCTCCCCTCACCCGACCCGATAAGAGCGTCGCATTCGACGACTCTGAGAAGGCCGAATGCCTAGCCGACAGCCTGGAGTCCCAGTGCTCCCCCAGTTCGCAACCAGTAGACAAGCGACATCTCGATGAGGTGAACGCATTCGTCGAACGTAGAACCGCCCTGCCCCCCGAAGAAGACCCTGATGATCCTCTGCCTCCGGTCACAGCTGACGAAGTGCAAGACATCATTAGCAAACTTCAACCGCGGAAAGCACCCGGCTCCGACGGAATCACCAATAGGGTGCTCAAACTCCTCCCCGCTCAGCTCGTCGTGTTAATGGCGGCCATCTTCAATGGTGCCCTGAACAACAACGCGTTTCCCCAAATATGGAAAGAGGCCACTGTCATCGGTTTCGCCAAGCCAGGCAAACCCAAGTCTGAGCCTTCCAGCTACAGACCTATCAGTCTCCTGAATGCACTCGGTAAAATCTACGAGAGACTTATGTATAAGCGACTCAAAGACTTCGCCGAGGCTAAGAGTCTCATCCCCAACGAGCAGTTCGGCTTCAGGACCGGACACTCTTGCATTCAACAGGCACACCGCATCGTAGAACACTTGAGCGCTGGCTTCCAACGTGGAGCGATGACGGGTGTGTTGTTTTTCGACATAGCAAAGGCATTCGACAAAGTCTGGCACAACGGCTTATTATATAAGCTGTACAAACTGGGAGTGCCGGACCGCCTCGTGCTCATCTTACGAGACTTTTTGTCGGATCGCACCTTCCGCTATCGTATCGGGAAGGCACTGTCTTCCCCCCACCCCATTAGAGCCGGAGTCCCTCAGGGCTCCCCGCTCTCTCCCCTTATCTTTACTCTGTTCACCAGTGACATCCCCAAGAGCAAGAAGGCTCAGTTAGCCCTGTTCGCGGACGACACGGCCATCTATTACACTGGCCGCAGTCACGACGCTATTTACAGCACCCTCCAAACCTCAGCCAACGTCTTAGGCGCTTGGTTCCGGAAATGGAGAATCGAGGTGAACCCCGACAAGAGCCAGGCAGTTCTTTTCTCTAAACCGCGCAAAAATAAGCCACCCGCGCTCAGCCCGATCACTATGTACGGTAAGCCTATCCCTTGGGAGAAGCAAGCCAAGTACTTAGGAGTCTTACTTGACAACCACCTGTCTTTCGCGGCGCACATCAAAGCAGCTCGTGACCGAGCTGCCTTTGCTATGGGTAGGCTTCATTTCATGATTTCGGCAAAAAGCAAGTTGTCACTCAAGTGCAAGTTGCGCCTTTATACCGCGGTGATCCGCCCCATTATGACGTATGCTTGCGTCGTGTACGCTCACACCAAGCCTAAATACATCCATAGGATGCAAACCTTGCAGAACCGGTTCTTACGTAGAGTCACGGGAGCTCCTTTTTATGTCCGTAACGACCGTCTACACGTAGACCTTAGAATGCCCACCGTCCTTCAGTTTATGAAACGTCTTTCGAAGCGTTTCTTCGATAACGCCAGTAAACACCGTAATCCCCTGATCGCAGCGGCCGCCCGTTACGAACCCTCGCGCATTAGTACAGTACGCCGTCCTCGGCATACACTCGTCACTCCCGATGATGCTATCACCCTCCTCCAGGAGAGTAGCAAAGAGACTAGCACTCTTAAAAAGTTCAGACACAAACCGCCGTCTTTCCGACCTCGCCGTCGAGGTCCGTCGCGACGTCCCGGTCCATGCCCTCCCCGACCCTCGCTCGAGCCAGCCCGCGATGCTGTGCCAGTAGTTTTAAATCAGCCCCTAAATAATGATATCACTCAGATCCAGCCTGTCCCCATGCAGTCCTCCCCCAGCGACGCCCTGAGCCGAGGCTCGTACCCCACAGGGGGTGCCCTCAGCGTATAGTCGCTTAGTTTGTAAGTTTTTATGCCCTGGCTGGAGGCCTTACTCTTAAGGCACCCACAGGATAGTCCGGTTAAGCAGACGACAACCTCCTAGGTTGAACTGCGAGATGCCATTCATAAAAAAAAAAAAAAAAAAAAAAAATAAAAAACTACACACGATTAAAAATTGACAGGGTCAGAATGACCCCTCCACATCCTCGCCGGGTTAAATAAAACAAAAATAATTAAACTAAAAGACAGTGGTAAGGATTAGTACAAAAATATATTATCATATTATTTAAAAATGGTGTCCAGTTAATTGCAATTGAGACTAGTCTAGCCTCCTGTTACGTAGATACCAATACCGGGGCGTTATGTATAGAGAAGTAATTGGGTAACTATGTCGTCGATACTTTTCCCGGAATTTGGAGGTAATGGTGCAACAATCGGTATACACTTCAATTAATTAATTAGAAAGCAATTATTTATTAGCCTACTGAACTTCGTCTTGGGAGTTTAGGTACAATTGAGTAAGGTTTTTGAAGTTTTTAATAAATTGACTGTGTAATTTTTAGTCAATATTTTTCCAGGAATCTGAGTGCGATACGATATCCAATCGTCGTCATGTTAGATAGACTCCCGCTGCAGAACACGCATCCTACATCGTCAAAATTAATATTGAACAATCCCTCCTGTTTATTTATTAAGTGCTATAAATAAAATTAAAATAAAAACAAGTATTGTAAAAAACATGTGCATATCTTAGCACAGGCATAGGCGTATGTAACTACACATAGGTCCCAGTTATGGACTTTACTAGACTGAGTTGATTGATTGTCTAACATGTCTATGTCATATACGGGGTGTAAATGACCTCATCACGAAGCCGTCAACCAAGCATTCTGTACATGAAATTAAGTAACTTTACGCAAGAATTATTGCTGGGAAACGACTTTTTTTTGGGGGGTGTAAAATCATGTATTTGGTAGAACTCAATGTAACGCACTCAAAACATTGTGCTGATGTACGGATTGAATAGTACGGGGGTCGTGGAGGTGTTTAAAGTAAAAATCTTCCATATTAACTTGTATTTAAAATAATACTTGTCAAAAAGTTGGAACTTTGACCCCTAATATCTCCGTAACTAGAAGGTTCCCAGGTATGGTGTAGAAACAAAAATTGCAACGCAATGACATGGAAAACCAGTGCCTTTCGGCTTCGTTAAGAGGTGCTTTACACCCTTTATGAGCCTGACATGATGCAAGGACGGGTTTTATAAGCTAATCTGAATAAGACGATGGGGTAATAACAACAACTAGTACGGTAAATTATACTGAGTGTATAACGATAGGTATTTGTTAGACTGAAACCATTTACTAAGTCTTAGGCTGCTATTGATTCAGAAACCCACATTAAAATTGCCAGGCTTCTTGCTAATTGAAGTTCAAACGGTTCCTGAACATTGGTCGTCCTTGGTAACAGACGGGGGAGGACCGTACTGTGTACAATAAGTTTGACAGTTTTATGTCTTTGCATTATTATGTCGTCATCGTGAGAATGAGATGTGCCGGGAGGTCCCAAGGAAACCCTTCTGCGGCTTAGAGTCAAGGTCAAATTGTAAAAACTTGGCATAAAACTGTTAGTGATTTTCTCGTTTATTGTGACAAAAAATTTCGTTTATTGTTCAGCAAATTGTATAGTTGAGATGATTGCCTTTTAGCGAAAGCAGATCTAACCTTGACAGTTAGAGCGACTAAGTAGCTCCTTCTGCTTTTAGGCTTAGAGGGATCATACGGGAGGGATGTGTGTTTCAGTATAAGTTGAAGCAAATAAAGCTTTCTTATAGACAAAAGATCTGATAAATGGTAGAGCCTGTGGGTCCTATCTATAGGGTTTAAAGAACACGACCTTAAGTAAGGTTCTCTGCGCCCTCTCAAGTTCCACAAAATTTTATTTTAGTTGTCCCTCCCCAGCAAGGCAGACAGTACATGAGGATAGATTGGGCCAGAGAAAGGTATGTGTACTTGCTTTGAAGCCGCATGTGGCAGTGTTTTAAAGGTCCATATCAGCTTCCTGACTCTTTTCATAATAAGTTCGGTGTGCATGTACCAGAACAGGCGTTGGTCAATCATAACACCTAGATATTTCGTATGTGTCCTGTCAATAACCTGTCATTTTTTTAAAACATGAGCAGCCGGGGTTTGGATAGTTGGGGCAGTTGTAAATTTTTATTTGGAAATTGTGGGGCGGTTGCGAGTTATTATACTTAGTAACGCAGATGTAGTTGGGTTGGAGGTATTTAATGTGAGGAGACTATAGTTTAGCCAGGCTGTTATCTTTGCAAGGCCACGGTCGGCCTTCTTTTTAACATTAACCCAAGTCTTAGCAGTGAAGACAATGTGTAGTATCATCGGCGTATGAGAAAATGAACCCGCCATCAATCTTCATGTTGCAGAGGTTATTAATGTAGATAAGGAATAAAGTCGGCCCAATGACGCAGCCCTGGCCGAATCCAAAAATGACGCTTAACTCGGAGCTGGTGTACTAGCCTGTGTAAAAGTAAGGACACAGACACTGTGTCAAATGCCTTTTTGAGGTCATGAACTTATTGAACATTAATTCCTATTTTCCTAAATAGGCAGATGCCTGTTTCTTCAAAGGTCATCTTAAATAATTTCTTTAGTTATCATTCTAAGCGTCACTAGCATTGTCTCAAAAAGGCTACATTTGGCAAATTTGGCAGATTTAGGGCATTTATTTTATTTATTTATTTATTATAATTAATTAAAACGGTATTACACCAATTACAGTAATTAACATAGAAACAGAAAACAAAAGTTATACATCCAGTTGAAAACATTATCGTTTAAATCAAATCAAATTAAAATTAAAACTAACACGGAACAGTAGACACTCTTGCATACTTTCTCTCACAGAACGCCAGACATATACGCATTAATTTACTCCATTCATCCGCAAACATATCCCACTCAGGGTTGGCAGTCAGAAGGGCGTTGAGCGTCATAAGACTACGACACACTGGAGATTCAGCTCTGGCGACTGTTTTGGACGACGGTGGGGCAAAAAGATTATGCCGGCGGCTCCTACGGTGTCCTATGTATTTGTCGGGCACAAATAGCTGACAGAAAAGGCTGTGGAGTTCTGGGCAGTCGATTAGTCCCCGTAGGATTTTACACACTACCGTGAGCTGATCGCAGCCTCTTCTCACCTCCAAGGAGTTGAACCCCAACATCCCTAACAGATAGTTGGTCGGGTACATGAAGGGAAAAAAGTAGTATAGCCTTTAGAAATAGCATCTCAGAAAGGTTTTTTGCACTTTTTCAAGTATCAGTGTTTGGGTAGCTTCGAACCAGGGTCGTGTACAGCAATCGTATGTCATTGGGATTGCAGAAATCACGAGCATTATCACGAGCATTTCGCATGACAAAGCCAACGCGTCTGAAAAATTCCTTCGCAAGGGTAACAATGTGGTCTTTAAATGTCAGACAGCGATCGAAAGTCACTCCCAAATCCTTTACGTTGGTGACTCGACAAATTACGTCTCCACCCAGTCTGTACTTGTTATGGATCGGTCACAACCGTTTACCAAACGTCATGACGTGGCACTTGCTGGTATTGAAAGGCAGCTTGTTCAGAATGCTCCACTCACAAATGGCATCGATATCCCTTTGAAGGAGTCTGCAATCCTCGTCCGTTTTGATTTGTGCAATCAATTTTAGGTCGTCGGCATATAGCAGGTATTTGGCAAACCTGACCCCTGCGACCAAGTTATCAATCATAATCAGGAACAAAGGCGGCCCCAACACGGATCCCTGACTCACGCCCTAGCGGGTCTTGTAAGGCTTAGACTCAAAGCAACCATGTCTGACAAACTGCTTGCGATCACGCAGGTAGTTGGAAAAGAAGCTGACAAATCCGAACGAAAAACCTATGGCCTCCAGCTTTGTTAAGAGTACGATGTACTCTTAACAAAGCTGGAGGCCATATTTTTATTATGTCAACTCTGTCGAACGCTTTTTGGAAATCAAAATATACAACGTCGACCTGTCTTCCGTGTCCAAGCTACTAGATATGTAGTCTACATGAATTAATAAATTTGTATTGACGGAGCGACCCGGTCGAAAACCGTGCTGGGCATCCGACAGAAGCATATTCACGCGTTTGTAAATGAAGGTGTGGAGTATATGCTCGAAAACTTTGGCAATGGTTGGGAGGATAGCAATGGGTCTGTGTTCTTCAACTGATGTTTTGTCGGAGGTTTTAGGGATGGGAGTGACTTGCGAAGTTTTCCATTGCTCAGGGTATACGCCGGACTGAAGGGCTAGGTTAAAAATATGACACAGAGGAGCTGCCAGGGTGTCATTACATCCCTTAAGGATAAAGGCCGGAATGTTATTTGGGCCAACCGAGCTACAGGGTCTAAGCTTACCAATCCCCTTTACTACGTCCAAAGGGGTTAAGAAGGGGAGTGGGATATTATTTCCAAAACCACTCAGATGGGAGTTCTTTGGGTCTAATTTAGGTGTATCAGGCTGAAACACACTAGCAAAATACTGCGGAAATGCCTCAGCCGCTTTGACACCCGAGCAAGTCTCACCATTGAGTACAACACTAGGCTCAAAACCACCCTTAGATCGCAGGCTAGAGAAGTGCTGCCAAAAAGTCGTGGATTTTTGCGTATGCTACTTTCCACGCTGGTGCAGTGCAACCTGTAGGCATCCTGCGTTCTTAATTTTAGGTTTGATCTCAGTTCACTAAACTCTGCATATGTGACTTCACATTGCGAATGTTTCCAATCATTATGAAGTTTAGTTTTCCGACGAGTGTCGTTCACAATATCTTGCGTAAACCAGACTGGATATCTCCTGTTACCAGCGATCATTCTCCTCTTCTTTGGAATTGCGGAATCGAATAGGTCATAAATTATTGAATAAAACTTACCAGCAGCAGAGGGTGCATCATCGCAACTAAGAACGTCTTGCCATGGGGCGGAAAGAATTAGGTCACTTAAAAGAGCATAGTCCCCTTTGACAAAATTCCAATCCCTGCTCCGATCAATGTTGCTGGGATCTAAACTTTCTCTATCCTTGTGCGATTTTATATTAAAAGCAATATCTAACGGAGGGTGACACAAGTCGATAGGGACGAGCTCTGTACCTTTAACATGTTCGCAGTTTACTTCGGCGCCCCCCCGAGCCAACTCAATCTCAGTCATACAACAGAAGCTTAAGAAGTAACAGTAATAATTGTTGACATTTACAGAAGCACTTTTCAAGTTAAGGTCACATAATATTAAAACAGTTCCGTTCAAATAAGGGATAATGCTCTCAACTTTGCAGAACCAAGTCATGTAGTCGTCATCAGTTGCAGTGGGCTTTAAGTAGACAACACATACAGATATTTTCTGGCCACAAATTGTAATCGTGGCCCATAAATCTTCACCACATTCAGTCTCAAGATCAAGCCGCCTCTTCATGGTAACGCCGGGGCGCGCGGCAAGCAACACTCCGCCGCCCGGAGTCACTCTGTCTCTGCGTAGAATACGCCAATCTCCGATTGATGTTTCCGAGTCCTCTACAGATTTGTCTAAATTAGTCTCGGTTACAGCTATTAGGTCGTGCTCGGATAGTAACAAGTTAGATCGCCATGTTGGTAGCTTGGTTTTGAGCCCACGTACATTCTGGTACAATATGCGCAGATAGTCGTTGTGATCCGTAGAGGCGGGAAAAATTGCATTGTTATGGAGATTTTTGGGTGTCGTTGCCTTGGCCACGAAAGTTGCGCCGCCATGGTTTGACGCAAATATCCTCAGCCCAGTTTTGAGCCGCCATTACTAGGTCAGCCAGTTTCGAGGGAACACCCAACTTGAAGGAGGCGTATTTGCCACGAGGTTTAAGCACTTCTACCGTACAGACATCAGTTCCACATATGGTAAGTAGGTGGTCTCGTACCTGGCTATCAGATGTACCCTGCTTGACGTAGAAGAGGTGCAGGTATCTCCATCTCTCTGAGGCCTCTAAATTTGTGGTACCAGGAGCCGCTGTCCCGCGAAGAATATTACTGAGCGAACGATGGGAGCGCCTATGTCGAACCTCCGTCCAACCATCCCTCGATTGTTCGTCCTTGTTTGTGCCGCTCATATTATCTTCCGCAGCAACAGCAGGCAGTGGCAACTCTGGCAAGACGACACGGGGTTGAGGAGCCTGGCGAGTAGCTGTCACTGCTGGTTTACCTAGACGGTTTGTGTCTCGCGGGTTAGTTTTGGGTATGTCTCGATCCACAGACTTCCCCCCTTTTGACGCAATCGCGATGGGATCCTCTAGCATGCCAGCGTCATCGTTTGGTGGAGCAGTGCTTAACATGCATGTTTTGTAGAAGCTGATCATGATTTCCTTATCGGTAATCTCCTTAAGCTCTAACAAAAAAAAAATTGACAAGACAATCATCTCCATACCTCCAAATCACCTACACACACAGATGTACAAGTAAAAACAAAACAGAACAGAGTGCATTGTTCCGAATATTTTATATGAAGACATAACGCGCCTCTTCACGGAGCTATGTCAGTCAAAAGCCGCGTCACACGGTCGCAACAAAGGGAGACGGGCGCTCCGGCTCTTTGTGACGACGTACTACGACACTCGTGTGAAGGACCCTTTAGAATATAAAAAGAATTGTTTAGATGCGATGGAGCGATGTTCTTGTATAATTGTTGTTTTATTAAGGAGGTAATATTTTCGTTGAGGACTTGATTTGGCCTTGCTCTTTCTAATGTTTTTTATTTTATTTTTAATTTTAGCACTTTTTCTAATCTTAATTTTTTATTGACACAAACCAAAAATATTTAAATAAACTTATCATTGATGAGACAGTGTAAATGAAATCGTAATCGACCTGGAAGATCTAACTGGAGCTGTCCGTACAAGGGTAACGTCTCAGACTTTGCAACTGGATCACTGAAAAATGGGATCTCTATTGCCCAGCTGCATCCAGTTAGACTGGAAGCCGGCCCCAACATATGTAGTGGGGAAAAGGCTACGCAGATGATAATGAGCCTCTATATACTTCTGCAGCATCTTATTTATCTCTGAACTTAGCTAACCTTGAAATCCAAGTTCTGAATATTTCAACTTTACTTCCTATTTTTGTTTAATTTTAATTGAGACCATTTACTAGAATAATAACAGTAACATCACCATTTTGCGATTATCTGTATTTATGGCAGTGTACGTGAACACCATTATCTGTTCATTTTGATTATTTCTCTGTTCGTCCTTACTAGTATAATAACCCATAAAACAACTATCAAAGTCTCATTGCAGTCACGGTTTATCACTATGACTGGCATCGTCATCACACATTACAACTTTAGCCTTGTAAGCTTTTGATACGTTAATCTACTCAGAACTTTTACGAACTTTATTCGTTGACTTGTAATAGTTATAATAGCATTAATCTGTAATTTAGCTTTGTTTTTTTTTTTAAAGTTTGAGAACATCAGCAATAATTATTAAATAATGAAAAGGTTAAAAAATAACTATCCAAGAAGTAATTTTTTAACCTTTTCATTATTTAATCATTAGATGCTTTCAAACTTTGTTTTAAACGATTGTCGGTATGTTTACCGTCTTAAAAAAGTTTATAAAAAAGGTCATGATATTTTTTGTGATTATGTCGTAACAAATAATTTGAGTTAATCTCGTTCATTTTAAATATGAGTCGAACCAAACTCTTAAAAATTTTATGGATAAAAAACTTTAGTCGTTATAAAGGTCAATGGTATATCGCTGTTAGAGTGCTATTTTTATAATAATTAGGACAACTTGTTTGATATTTTTAACATAATTGAAACAAAATTTAATTTGTCTCAATCTTAAGTACATTTTAGAGCAAAATCTAGTTTTGATTCTCGATAAAAACTACATTTCACTGTACTGTTAATAGCGTGTTGCCAACTACACGGCAAAGACATGAAACATTGCCACCTATGTTATCCTAGTACATTTAGTTTGTTTACAGTTGTACAAATATTCCAAACTAGTCTGTAGTTCCTTACTTACCACGTGTGCTGCCTCGTTTAGAAACAAAGCATTCTTCCAGGATATGCACGTTTGTCTTTGTTTTCTTCTTTCAAGGTATGTTATCCTGTTACTCTCTCACTCAGTTGTCTTGTGAGTTTTCCGCCATCTTTGTACAATCATTGTTACTACTATTTTGTTTTTCGTACATCTTGTATTTAAATTAAATTCCAAGTGTTTGTCTAAGATGGTCTGCAAATGTAAGAAACCTTTTGTTAGACAGTGTTTATTTTAAATTAATTTATTTCTAGACAGACACTGGGGAAGGAAATTTATTTAATTCAACAAATAGAATTAAACTAGTCTTAGCGAATGTTTGTGACTACATACCGGAGATATGCTAATTAGAATTAAATAATTCATAATTATTTTATCTAGGGAACTTTATACCCTTGACAAAACTTATGAATAGTATCTGCTGTAAGTAAAGGATATCCTTCACCAAAATAATATACGTTTGACAGTGGGCAAAAATAATAAGAAAACTATACGAAATAATAAGACACCCACAACATCAAATCTTGGAACACTGATCCCTCTATCCCAAAAACAAATAAGGCCCAGAAACTTCTAGAATAGTTTCCATTCAACAAATTGGCCAACTTCGTAACTTCTATACAAGAGAAGCGAAAAAAAGGATTTTCCAAAACAAAAGCATGTGTATCTGGGAGATGACGCGGCGTGATCCCCAGTTCGTCATTCGTGGCTGATGAGTTAGCTACGCAATGATCCATGTGATTACCGGGCTTGCCTGGGATGGGGCACAAGTCAGAAGAGCGTTGGCTTTTGATTTAGTAAAAATATTCTATTTCTATAGACTTAGCTCAGTCAGACTTGCCCCTTTTGAGTGACAAGATTGTAATGGCAACGTTTTTAAAGAGTTAATAGAAATAAGCAGTAGCTCTGTGGTTTGTCATTGCGATTGAAAGGCATTGCCGCTGCGGTTTGCTCTCATCAGAATTGAATTTTATTTATTTTGAAAAACTCAATCATACTGAGTTTAAAAAAAATGTAAAGTTGTTACAGATAATATTTTCTCAACTGCTTAAATAAAATCAAAATCAAAATATTTTATTTCACATAGGCCAACATGGGCACTTATAAAGCGTCGACAAAAGGTGCACGGTTCGGGTTGGTCGTTTCCTATGGAAAAGAACCGGCAAGAAACACCATGCTTATGGTCCGTGGTCCAATAACTTTTATAAGCAAGTCAGAGGCTTATGAGTGGCATAAAAGGCCATGACTACAGGTTAGGCACTAACCACAAAAAAAAACTTCTATAAATATTATTTCGACGAGCCACGTGACCCTTTTTATTTGAATGTTTTTAAATATATAATCACCTAAATCATTTTCTGTAATCATGATTATGATGTATCGTTGCTTGTTGGATCATAAATAAACCATTATGCTTGCAGCTTATACCTATGCAAATACCAGAGTTCAATGATTTTCTTTAATTTATTCCGCTTACTTCTTGTATCTTCAGCCACTACATGATTGCGAACCGTGGCGCTACTGTCAATCATTATTGAAGGTACTTGGATTTATTGTTTATCAATAACGCGAACAAATCTGTGCTGGGGTCGCAGTCTATATTGATGATGTCATTATTTGCGAAGATTATTAATTCTGTGTTAATCTTTTATCCTGTTGGTGAGCTAACGATACGAGAAGCAGCTTACTAGCAAGTAAAGGTTGTCAACGTCTTTTAAAACTGCCCAAACGATTAGTTAACTAAACTATCGGCAGTTATACTCATAGATATGCTCTGTATGGTGTCGGACGTAAAGAATAGTACCATCCCATATCTTCCCGTGGGTGTCGTAAGACGCGACGCGACTAAAGGATTTGCCAGAGAATGGGCAGCAGTGTTCTCTGTAACAACCGTACTGCGATCGCCTACCCGCCTGCCAAGCGTGGCGATTATAACAACACCCCCCAAAATGTCAATATGGCGATACTTGGGGGAGGCCTATGTCCAGCAGTGGACGTCTTTTGGGCTGTAATGATGATGATGATGATGATGACTCAAAGATATAACATAACATCCTAACATCACGCCTTGCAATCCCCAAAGGGTTATGCAGAGGTGTACCTAACAAGAACACCCACTTAATTATGTTAAAATCCCATTTAATAGAAGCGAAGCCGATTGCATTCAACCGGGCACAAATCCAGACTCCGTGGCTGCTACTGAAAAATTCATGCGTTGTACATAAGTTTTTATATTGCAATTTGTATGTATATAATCTTTTTTTTGTGTGCAATAAAGAATAAGAATAAATTCATGATGGAATTACCCAATAACACTTTGCCTGACCCGGGAATCGAACCCAGGACCCATTGCTCAGCAGTCGCACTTGCGACCACTATACCAACGAGACAAGAAGTCACTAAAAATAACGATCAATAATTATATAATTACTATTTGTCTCAGGATTTTCTACTGTTTCAGTAGCGTTGTGCTTCATATACAAACAGAATTTTATTGCTTAAATGCAAGTATTGACCTACAAACTTTTGCTTCAATGCAAAATATTTAAGGTAAGTACTTGAATGTGTTATATTGAAGTCAGGTTTGCCAACAAAGTGGCGTACTGGCTACAATACAAATTTAGTGAGACGGTCGGGAATAAAAAAACAGAAAAATACCAGAAAGTAAAAACACAGCTTCCTTTTCGGCTCAAAGTAACAATTTGATTTCAGGGTCACAAAATCACAAAATCGGTTCCAGTAAAAAGATTGGTCCAGATTCTATAACCTAAGGAATAGAGATTATGATGAATAAAACCAGAAATGTGTAGAAAGGATTCCGGAAAGCAAATATAAGGAAAATCTAAAGGTGGGTGAAGGGTTCAAGGGATTGATTGAATAAAGATTGTATTCTTAAAAGACCGAGTTCCAGGTTATTGAAATCCGCTTACGCGTGGAACCGGATTTATCTGAAGTATAATATAGAGGCTTAGGAGAGAGGTAAAGTTATAATAATACTTGCCCATGAATTGAAATGGTGGCAAGAGTGGTGGAATTTAATTTTATAAATGCTAGGTTTTCGTAGAATACTGGCCACTGCAACTAGTGGTGGTGGTGTGTTTATAAAAACCTTGTATTAGTTTAGCTTCCAGGATCTAACACCCAGGGTCTAGGCCCGAAGCTCTGACAACCAGTTTCACCAAAGGGTGTTGTATTACCCTGTACTAACTGATTTATGGAGGTCGGATAGGCAATCGATCCGTTTAAAATACTGGTTAGACCGATCCCAACAAAGTTGGTACTCGTAAAAGGCTAGGCAGATTATGATTATGTATTCTATGTATAGAAGTGGAAACGCAAGAATTTTATTAAATCACTTTCTAAATATTGCATCTCTTCATGTAAACGTCACGATACTATACACTCAGCATCAATACATGTAACCTATGACTTATTAGTATTCACCCGGATCCATTGGAAGTTGACATTTGATAAATTACTGTGATCTGTTGTGTACTATACAATTAAACATATTGCTTTACATTCGACATAGTGTTCGGATGTTCGTTTAATGCTAGTGCTCTGTTCAAGTGGCTTTAATTTAGGTTAATTTTATTAAAGGTACTGTGTCAGAGAACTCGTTGATCTAGTGGTAACCTGCGCTGCTGCCGAGTATGAGGAACTGAGTAGGATCTACAAGTCTGACAATTTTTCTTTGATTTTTTTGTCATATTTACCTCATCATCATCTGCTTAGCCTTTTCCCAAACTATCTTAGAATCGGCTTCCAGTCTAACCGGATGCAGCTGAGTGATAAAATACTGGCATATTTTACATGAAGCGACTGCCTATCTGACCTCCACAATCCAGTAACTGGGTAATACGATACCCTCTGGTAAGACTGGATGTCAGACTTTTGGCTTCTGACTATTCGTAACGACTGTTAAAGATCTACAAAAAACAGCCGCTTAACATGCTTTCCGAGGCACTTATGGTATGGAGGTAATTATGGTCACCCATCCACGGACCAACCTCGTCAAGCATGGCTATACCTTAAAGATCGCCCCGTGCGGCTGTTATTACATAGCCATGGTTGTTGTTATATAGCCACGAGCTCCTCCAGATCAGATTTAAGATTTTTAATATTTTTATCAGATTTATCTGATCTTTCTTAAACCTGGCTTAGATTTTACCAAATTAATAGCAATAACTCCCATGGGTTAATTTAATGTATTGTCCTGTTAAGTATTTTTTTGTGTACATAAATTTATAATAGGCTTATATATTATATACTTTATTATTTATTTATTATGGGCGTGATGTTACGAATCTTAAATTTGAATCATAAACATCATCAAACAATCATTTTCCCTCTACTATTCATGTTTTCTCCAACTAGCCGGAATCGATGTAACTAGTTAGTGCCATCTGATCTGCAACCTAAATCCAATTACTGGGGAATATTGATATCCTTACGTCAATCTAAACTGGAGTTGTTAGACGTTCGAGACTTGTTCGAGTATAATCAATCACTTGCCGGAGTTTCTGCAAGATGCACCATCAATATTACTGAGAAATTATATGATCTCAATGCCAGACTAAACGCGTTAATTGTATCAGTTTTGTTTACAAAGATTAGGACGATGTCTTAAATGAATGTAGACTCATAATATTAATCCATTTACAATCATGTAGCTTTATCCAATCAAACGTTCTGATCGCTGGAAACAGGCTTTGAAGCCAGAGGACAGACCATAATCAGGTCCGAGTAGGGGATTGGACCCAAATATGGCCTGTTCCCTGGTACAATTGTCCATGTGTCATGCCTTCGATTTTTTCTGTCAAGACATACTGTTTTCTTCGCGATGTAGTTCGTAACTGTTTCAAGAGCAGTTTCAACAGGGCCTGTCTGGATCCGAATCCACGACTCGTAAGTCGGGCCCATTACTACACTGGGCCATGTTGTACGTACTCAGTAAAAAAATACTCAGAAGTCAAAGTACTACTACTGTTTAACCGACTTTGAAAAAGGAGAAGGTTACCAATTCATTTTTTTTTCTTTTTTGTTTGTTTGTTCAGGCTTTTTTTGCCTTATTGTAAACCGATTATCGATGATTCCTTTTTTTGTTTGGTAGAGTATTATTCCGCGGTGGCCCCGTTTAGATCTGATGATGATCTTCGGAGATAAACAATGGAACTCGCTTGGTTATGTATTGTTGACACAATTCCATAACGTAACATCACGCCTGTAACTTTGAAAGGGTACAGAGCATACAAATTTTGGTAGTTTTGTTATTGGTATGTTTTGTACTTAACATCACTTTTTGTGAACGAAACCAAAGCAACAGCAGGCAGTGGCAACTCTGGCAAGACGACACGGGGTTGAGGAGCCTGGCGAGTAGCTGTCACTGCTGGTTTACCTAGACGGTTTGTGTCTCGCGGGTTAGTTTTGGGTATGTCTCGATCCACAGACTTCCCCCCTTTTGACGCAATCGCGATGGGATCCTCTAGCATGCCAGCGTCATCGTTTGGTGGAGCAGTGCTTAACATGCATGTTTTGTAGAAGCTGATCATGATTTCCTTATCGGTAATCTCCTTAAGCTCTAACAAAAAAAAAATTGACAAGACAATCATCTCCATACCTCCAAATCACCTACACACACAGATGTACAAGTAAAAACAAAACAGAACAGAGTGCATTGTTCCGAATATTTTATATGAAGACATAACGCGCCTCTTCACGGAGCTATGTCAGTCAAAAGCCGCGTCACACGGTCGCAACAAAGGGAGACGGGCGCTCCGGCTCTTTGTGACGACGTACTACGACACTCGTGTGAAGGACCCTTTAGAATATAAAAAGAATTGTTTAGATGCGATGGAGCGATGTTCTGGTATAATTGTTGTTTTATTAAGGAGGTAATATTTTCGTTGAGGACTTGATTTGGCCTTGCTCTTTCTAATGTTTTTTTTTTTATTTTTAATTTTAGCACTTTTTCTAATCTTAATTTTTTATTGACACAAACCAAAAATATTTAAATAAACTTATCATTGATGAGACAGTGTAAATGAAATCGTAATCGACTTGGAAGATCTAACTGGAGCTGTCCGTACAAGGGTAACGTCTCAGACTTTGCAACTGGATCACTGAAAAATGGGATCTCTATTGCCCAGCTGCATCCAGTTAGACTGGAAGCCGGCCCCAACATATGTAGTGGGGAAAAGGCTACGCAGATGATAATGAGCCTCTATATACTTCTGCAGCATCTTATTTATCTCTGAACTTAGCTAACCTTGAAATCCAAGTTCTGAATATTTCAACTTTACTTCCTATTTTTGTTTAATTTTAATTGAGACCATTTACTAGAATAATAACAGTAACATCACCATTTTGCGATTATCTGTATTTATGGCAGTGTACGTGAACACCATTATCTGTTCATTTTGATTATTTCTCTGTTCGTCCTTACTAGTATAATAACCCATAAAACAACTATCAAAGTCTCATTGCAGTCACGGTTTATCACTATGACTGGCATCGTCATCACACATTACAACTTTAGCCTTGTAAGCTTTTGATACGTTAATCTACTCAGAACTTTTACGAACTTTATTCGTTGACTTGTAATAGTTATAATAGCATTAATCTGTAATTTAGCTTTGTTTTTTTTTTTAAAGTTTGAGAACATCAGCAATAATTATTAAATAATGAAAAGGTTAAAAAATAACTATCCAAGAAGTAATTTTTTAACCTTTTCATTATTTAATCATTAGATGCTTTCAAACTTTGTTTTAAACGATTGTCGGTATGTTTACCGTCTTAAAAAAGTTTATAAAAAAGGTCATGATATTTTTTGTGATTATGTCGTAACAAATAATTTGAGTTAATCTCGTTCATTTTAAATATGAGTCGAACCAAACTCTTAAAAATTTTATGGATAAAAAACTTTAGTCGTTATAAAGGTCAATGGTATATCGCTGTTAGAGTGCTATTTTTATAATAATTAGGACAACTTGTTTGATATTTTTAACATAATTGAAACAAAATTTAATTTGTCTCAATCTTAAGTACATTTTAGAGCAAAATCTAGTTTTGATTCTCGATAAAAACTACATTTCACTGTACTGTTAATAGCGTGTTGCCAACTACACGGCAAAGACATGAAACATTGCCACCTATGTTATCCTAGTACATTTAGTTTGTTTACAGTTGTACAAATATTCCAAACTAGTCTGTAGTTCCTTACTTACCACGTGTGCTGCCTCGTTTAGAAACAAAGCATTCTTCCAGGATATGCACGTTTGTCTTTGTTTTCTTCTTTCAAGGTATGTTATCCTGTTACTCTCTCACTCAGTTGTCTTGTGAGTTTTCCGCCATCTTTGTACAATCATTGTTACTACTATTTTGTTTTTCGTACATCTTGTATTTAAATTAAATTCCAAGTGTTTGTCTAAGATGGTCTGCAAATGTAAGAAACCTTTTGTTAGACAGTGTTTATTTTAAATTAATTTATTTCTAGACAGACACTGGGGAAGGAAATTTATTTAATTCAACAAATAGAATTAAACTAGTCTTAGCGAATGTTTGTGACTACATACCGGAGATATGCTAATTAGAATTAAATAATTCATAATTATTTTATCTAGGGAACTTTATACCCTTGACAAAACTTATGAATAGTATCTGCTGTAAGTAAAGGATATCCTTCACCAAAATAATATACGTTTGACAGTGGGCAAAAATAATAAGAAAACTATACGAAATAATAAGACACCCACAACATCAAATCTTGGAACACTGATCCCTCTATCCCAAAAACAAATAAGGCCCAGAAACTTCTAGAATAGTTTCCATTCAACAAATTGGCCAACTTCGTAACTTCTATACAAGAGAAGCGAAAAAAAGGATTTTCCAAAACAAAAGCATGTGTATCTGGGAGATGACGCGGCGTGATCCCCAGTTCGTCATTCGTGGCTGATGAGTTAGCTACGCAATGATCCATGTGATTACCGGGCTTGCCTGGGATGGGGCACAAGTCAGAAGAGCGTTGGCTTTTGATTTAGTAAAAATATTCTATTTCTATAGACTTAGCTCAGTCAGACTTGCCCCTTTTGAGTGACAAGATTGTAATGGCAACGTTTTTAAAGAGTTAATAGAAATAAGCAGTAGCTCTGTGGTTTGTCATTGCGATTGAAAGGCATTGCCGCTGCGGTTTGCTCTCATCAGAATTGAATTTTATTTATTTTGAAAAACTCAATCATACTGAGTTTAAAAAAAATGTAAAGTTGTTACAGATAATATTTTCTCAACTGCTTAAATAAAATCAAAATCAAAATATTTTATTTCACATAGGCCAACATGGGCACTTATAAAGCGTCGACAAAAGGTGCACGGTTCGGGTTGGTCGTTTCCTATGGAAAAGAACCGGCAAGAAACACCATGCTTATGGTCCGTGGTCCAATAACTTTTATAAGCAAGTCAGAGGCTTATGAGTGGCATAAAAGGCCATGACTACAGGTTAGGCACTAACCACAAAAAAAAACTTCTATAAATATTATTTCGACGAGCCACGTGACCCTTTTTATTTGAATGTTTTTAAATATATAATCACCTAAATCATTTTCTGTAATCATGATTATGATGTATCGTTGCTTGTTGGATCATAAATAAACCATTATGCTTGCAGCTTATACCTATGCAAATACCAGAGTTCAATGATTTTCTTTAATTTATTCCGCTTACTTCTTGTATCTTCAGCCACTACATGATTGCGAACCGTGGCGCTACTGTCAATCATTATTGAAGGTACTTGGATTTATTGTTTATCAATAACGCGAACAAATCTGTGCTGGGGTCGCAGTCTATATTGATGATGTCATTATTTGCGAAGATTATTAATTCTGTGTTAATCTTTTATCCTGTTGGTGAGCTAACGATACGAGAAGCAGCTTACTAGCAAGTAAAGGTTGTCAACGTCTTTTAAAACTGCCCAAACGATTAGTTAACTAAACTATCGGCAGTTATACTCATAGATATGCTCTGTATGGTGTCGGACGTAAAGAATAGTACCATCCCATATCTTCCCGTGGGTGTCGTAAGACGCGACGCGACTAAAGGATTTGCCAGAGAATGGGCAGCAGTGTTCTCTGTAACAACCGTACTGCGATCGCCTACCCGCCTGCCAAGCGTGGCGATTATAACAACACCCCCCAAAATGTCAATATGGCGATACTTGGGGGAGGCCTATGTCCAGCAGTGGACGTCTTTTGGGCTGTAATGATGATGATGATGATGATGACTCAAAGATATAACATAACATCCTAACATCACGCCTTGCAATCCCCAAAGGGTTATGCAGAGGTGTACCTAACAAGAACACCCACTTAATTATGTTAAAATCCCATTTAATAGAAGCGAAGCCGATTGCATTCAACCGGGCACAAATCCAGACTCCGTGGCTGCTACTGAAAAATTCATGCGTTGTACATAAGTTTTTATATTGCAATTTGTATGTATATAATCTTTTTTTTGTGTGCAATAAAGAATAAGAATAAATTCATGATGGAATTACCCAATAACACTTTGCCTGACCCGGGAATCGAACCCAGGACCCATTGCTCAGCAGTCGCACTTGCGACCACTATACCAACGAGACAAGAAGTCACTAAAAATAACGATCAATAATTATATAATTACTATTTGTCTCAGGATTTTCTACTGTTTCAGTAGCGTTGTGCTTCATATACAAACAGAATTTTATTGCTTAAATGCAAGTATTGACCTACAAACTTTTGCTTCAATGCAAAATATTTAAGGTAAGTACTTGAATGTGTTATATTGAAGTCAGGTTTGCCAACAAAGTGGCGTACTGGCTACAATACAAATTTAGTGAGACGGTCGGGAATAAAAAAACAGAAAAATACCAGAAAGTAAAAACACAGCTTCCTTTTCGGCTCAAAGTAACAATTTGATTTCAGGGTCACAAAATCACAAAATCGGTTCCAGTAAAAAGATTGGTCCAGATTCTATAACCTAAGGAATAGAGATTATGATGAATAAAACCAGAAATGTGTAGAAAGGATTCCGGAAAGCAAATATAAGGAAAATCTAAAGGTGGGTGAAGGGTTCAAGGGATTGATTGAATAAAGATTGTATTCTTAAAAGACCGAGTTCCAGGTTATTGAAATCCGCTTACGCGTGGAACCGGATTTATCTGAAGTATAATATAGAGGCTTAGGAGAGAGGTAAAGTTATAATAATACTTGCCCATGAATTGAAATGGTGGCAAGAGTGGTGGAATTTAATTTTATAAATGCTAGGTTTTCGTAGAATACTGGCCACTGCAACTAGTGGTGGTGGTGTGTTTATAAAAACCTTGTATTAGTTTAGCTTCCAGGATCTAACACCCAGGGTCTAGGCCCGAAGCTCTGACAACCAGTTTCACCAAAGGGTGTTGTATTACCCTGTACTAACTGATTTATGGAGGTCGGATAGGCAATCGATCCGTTTAAAATACTGGTTAGACCGATCCCAACAAAGTTGGTACTCGTAAAAGGCTAGGCAGATTATGATTATGTATTCTATGTATAGAAGTGGAAACGCAAGAATTTTATTAAATCACTTTCTAAATATTGCATCTCTTCATGTAAACGTCACGATACTATACACTCAGCATCAATACATGTAACCTATGACTTATTAGTATTCACCCGGATCCATTGGAAGTTGACATTTGATAAATTACTGTGATCTGTTGTGTACTATACAATTAAACATATTGCTTTACATTCGACATAGTGTTCGGATGTTCGTTTAATGCTAGTGCTCTGTTCAAGTGGCTTTAATTTAGGTTAATTTTATTAAAGGTACTGTGTCAGAGAACTCGTTGATCTAGTGGTAACCTGCGCTGCTGCCGAGTATGAGGAACTGAGTAGGATCTACAAGTCTGACAATTTTTCTTTGATTTTTTTGTCATATTTACCTCATCATCATCTGCTTAGCCTTTTCCCAAACTATCTTAGAATCGGCTTCCAGTCTAACCGGATGCAGCTGAGTGATAAAATACTGGCATATTTTACATGAAGCGACTGCCTATCTGACCTCCACAATCCAGTAACTGGGTAA
This sequence comes from Cerastis rubricosa, assembly GCA_949152445.1. NCBI lineage: Eukaryota > Metazoa > Arthropoda > Insecta > Lepidoptera > Noctuidae > Cerastis > Cerastis rubricosa. The sequence goes on from OX424532.1 coordinate 22,655,013, forward strand.
TACGATACCCTCTGGTAAGACTGGATGTCAGACTTTTGGCTTCTGACTATTCGTAACGACTGTTAAAGATCTACAAAAAACAGCCGCTTAACATGCTTTCCGAGGCACTTATGGTATGGAGGTAATTATGGTCACCCATCCACGGACCAACCTCGTCAAGCATGGCTATACCTTAAAGATCGCCCCGTGCGGCTGTTATTACATAGCCATGGTTGTTGTTATATAGCCACGAGCTCCTCCAGATCAGATTTAAGATTTTTAATATTTTTATCAGATTTATCTGATCTTTCTTAAACCTGGCTTAGATTTTACCAAATTAATAGCAATAACTCCCATGGGTTAATTTAATGTATTGTCCTGTTAAGTATTTTTTTGTGTACATAAATTTATAATAGGCTTATATATTATATACTTTATTATTTATTTATTATGGGCGTGATGTTACGAATCTTAAATTTGAATCATAAACATCATCAAACAATCATTTTCCCTCTACTATTCATGTTTTCTCCAACTAGCCGGAATCGATGTAACTAGTTAGTGCCATCTGATCTGCAACCTAAATCCAATTACTGGGGAATATTGATATCCTTACGTCAATCTAAACTGGAGTTGTTAGACGTTCGAGACTTGTTCGAGTATAATCAATCACTTGCCGGAGTTTCTGCAAGATGCACCATCAATATTACTGAGAAATTATATGATCTCAATGCCAGACTAAACGCGTTAATTGTATCAGTTTTGTTTACAAAGATTAGGACGATGTCTTAAATGAATGTAGACTCATAATATTAATCCATTTACAATCATGTAGCTTTATCCAATCAAACGTTCTGATCGCTGGAAACAGGCTTTGAAGCCAGAGGACAGACCATAATCAGGTCCGAGTAGGGGATTGGACCCAAATATGGCCTGTTCCCTGGTACAATTGTCCATGTGTCATGCCTTCGATTTTTTCTGTCAAGACATACTGTTTTCTTCGCGATGTAGTTCGTAACTGTTTCAAGAGCAGTTTCAACAGGGCCTGTCTGGATCCGAATCCACGACTCGTAAGTCGGGCCCATTACTACACTGGGCCATGTTGTACGTACTCAGTAAAAAAATACTCAGAAGTCAAAGTACTACTACTGTTTAACCGACTTTGAAAAAGGAGAAGGTTACCAATTCATTTTTTTTTCTTTTTTGTTTGTTTGTTCAGGCTTTTTTTGCCTTATTGTAAACCGATTATCGATGATTCCTTTTTTTGTTTGGTAGAGTATTATTCCGCGGTGGCCCCGTTTAGATCTGATGATGATCTTCGGAGATAAACAATGGAACTCGCTTGGTTATGTATTGTTGACACAATTCCATAACGTAACATCACGCCTGTAACTTTGAAAGGGTACAGAGCATACAAATTTTGGTAGTTTTGTTATTGGTATGTTTTGTACTTAACATCACTTTTTGTGAACGAAACCAAAGCGCGATCTAGTTAGCCATGAGGAATCCTTTTTTGTCTTAACAATTTTAAATGTAGGTACAAAGTAAAGTGGTAATGATGTCTACATTGGAATATCATTATCTTTTTCGATAAAATAAATAATAGTTTAAAAAAATTATTTACATAAAATAATTTTCCACAAAACTAAATTATGAATACTGTGATTAACAAAAACGAATATATCATTGTAGAAAAGCGTGGGGCGCTTTTTAAGATATTTACATAATATAGCTCTACTTTTACCAATATCTGTCATTCAAATATAATAACAATTGACATCAAGCTTTTAATTAATTTATTATTTTCTACTTTTTAGTTTGCTTTTTTATTAATACGTGTTTTTTAAAAGCTTTTATTTAACTTGCAATGTATGTATGTATGTATGTATGTATGTATGTTTGTTACGGTGAAATCTTAGAAGCTAAATTAGCACCACTTCCCGATGACCTATTGACCTGAAATTTTGCACACACCTTTGGTTCTGAAGACAATACATGCTCATGATAGACATAACTTAATCCTGCAGCCAGGATCGTCTCCTCACAAGGGAACTCCTCAATGGCTAATAGCGTCGACACGAAACTTTGCATACGAGTTCATATTTGATGCATAATAACGATTTGTATCATGAAATCAACCTGCAGTAAGGATCGTCTTCTCACGAGGGAACTCCTCAACGGTTAATAGCGTGGACACGAAACTTTGCATACGAGTTCATATTTGATGCATAATCACGATTTATATCATGAAATCAACCTGCAGTAAGGATCGTCTTCTCACGAGGGAACTCCTCAACGGTTAATAGTGTGGACACGAAACTTTGCATACGAGTTCATATTTGATGGATAATCACGATTTGTATCATGAACTCAACGTGCAGCCATGATCGTCTACGCGCGAGGGAACTCTTCAACGGCTAATAGCGTGGACACGAAACTTTGCATACGAGTTCATATTTGATGGATAGTCACGATTTGTATCACGAACTCAACCTGCAGCCAGGATCGTCTTCTCACGAGGGAACTCCTCAACGGCTAATAGCGTGGACACGAAACTTTGCATACGGGTTCATATTTGATGCACAATCACGATTTGTATCATGAACTCAACCTGCAGCCAGGATCGTCTTCTCACGAGGGAACTCCTCAACGGCTAATAGCGTGGACACGAATCTTTTCATACGGGTTCATATTTGATGGATAGACACGATTTGTATCATGAACTCAACCTGCAGCCAGGATCGTCTTCGCGCGAGGGAACTCTTCAACGGCTAATAGCGTGGACACGAAACTTTGCATACGAGTTCATATTTGATGGATAATCTTGATTTGTATCATGAACTCAACCTGCAGCCAGGATCGTCTTCTCACGAGGGAACTCCTCAACGGCTAATAGCGTGGACACGAAACTTTGCATACGGGTTCATATTTGATGCACAATCACGATTTGTATCATGAACTCAACCTGCAGCCAGGATCGTCTTCTCACGAGGGAACTCCTCAACGGCTAATAGCGTGGACACGAAACTTTGCATACGTGTTCATATTTGATGCATAATCACGATTTGTATCATGAACTCAACCTGCAGCCAGGATCGTCTTCTCACTAGGGAACTCCTCAACGGCTAATAGCGTGGACACGAATCTTTTTTTACGTGTTCACATTTGATTCATAATCACGATTTGTATCATGAGCTAAACCCGCAGCCAGGATCGTCTTTTCACGAGGGAACTCCTTAATGGTTAATAGTGTGGACACGAAATTTTACATACGAGTTAATATTTGATGGATAATCACGTTTTATACCATGAACTAAACCTGCAGTGAGGATCGTCTTCTCACGGAGGAACTCCTCAAAGGTTAATAGCGTGGACACGAACCTTTGTATACGGGTCCATATTTGATGGATAGTCATGATTTGTATCCTGAACTCAACCTACAGCCAGGATCGTTTTCTCACGAGGGAACTCCTCAACGGCTAATAGCGTGGACACGAATCTTTGCATACGAGTTCATATTTGATGGATAGTCACGATTTGTATCACGAACTCAACCTGCAGCCAGGATCGTCTTCTCACGAGGGAACTCCTCAACAGTTAATAGTGTGGACACGAAACTTTACATAAGAGTTCATATTTGATGGATAATCCTGACTTGTATCATGAACTCAACCTGCAGCCAGGATCGTCTTCGCGCGAGGGAACTCTTCAACGGCTAATAGCGTGGACACGAAACTTTGCGTACGAGTTCATATTTGATGGATAATCTTGATTTGTATCATGAACTCAACCTGCAGCCAGGATCGTCTTCTCACGAGGGAACTCCTCAACGGCTAATAGCGTGGACACGAAACTTTGCATACGGGTTCATATTTGATGCACAATCACGATTTGTATCATGAACTCAACCTGCAGCCAGGATCGTCTTCTCACGAGGGAACTCCTCAACGGCTAATAGCGTGGACACGAATCTTTTCATACGGGTTCATATTTGATGGATAGACACGATTTGTATCATGAACTCAACCTGCAGCCAGGATCGTCTTCGCGCGAGGGAACTCTTCAACGGCTAATAGCGTGGACACGAAACTTTGCATACGAGTTCATATTTGATGGATAATCTTGATTTGTATCATGAACTCAACCTGCAGCCAGGATCGTCTTCTCACGAGGGAACTCCTCAACGGCTAATAGCGTGGACACGAAACTTTGCATACGGGTTCATATTTGATGCACAATCACGATTTGTATCATGAACTCAACCTGCAGCCAGGATCGTCTTCTCACGAGGGAACTCCTCAACGGCTAATAGCGTGGACACGAAACTTTGCATACGGGTTCATATTTGATGCACAATCACGATTTGTATCATGAACTCAACCTGCAGCCAGGATCGTCTTCTCACGAGGGAACTCCTCAACGGCTAATAGCGTGGACACGAATCTTTTCATACGGGTTCATATTTGATGGATAGACACGATTTGTATCATGAACTCAACCTGCAGCCAGGATCGTCTTCGCGCGAGGGAACTCTTCAACGGCTAATAGCGTGGACACGAAACTTTGCATACGAGTTCATATTTGATGGATAATCTTGATTTGTATCATGAACTCAACCTGCAGCCAGGATCGTCTTCTCACGAGGGAACTCCTCAACGGCTAATAGCGTGGACACGAAACTTTGCATACGGGTTCATATTTGATGCACAATCACGATTTGTATCATGAACTCAACCTGCAGCCAGGATCGTCTTCTCACGAGGGAACTCCTCAACGGCTAATAGCGTGGACACGAAACTTTGCATACGTGTTCATATTTGATGCATAATCACGATTTGTATCATGAACTCAACCTGCAGCCAGGATCGTCTTCTCACTAGGGAACTCCTCAACGGCTAATAGCGTGGACACGAATCTTTTTTTACGTGTTCACATTTGATTCATAATCACGATTTGTATCATGAGCTAAACCCGCAGCCAGGATCGTCTTTTCACGAGGGAACTCCTTAATGGTTAATAGTGTGGACACGAAATTTTACATACGAGTTAATATTTGATGGATAATCACGTTTTATACCATGAACTAAACCTGCAGTGAGGATCGTCTTCTCACGGAGGAACTCCTCAAAGGTTAATAGCGTGGACACGAACCTTTGTATACGGGTCCATATTTGATGGATAGTCATGATTTGTATCCTGAACTCAACCTACAGCCAGGATCGTTTTCTCACGAGGGAACTCCTCAACGGCTAATAGCGTGGACACGAATCTTTGCATACGAGTTCATATTTGATGGATAGTCACGATTTGTATCACGAACTCAACCTGCAGCCAGGATCGTCTTCTCACGAGGGAACTCCTCAACAGTTAATAGTGTGGACACGAAACTTTACATAAGAGTTCATATTTGATGGATAATCCTGACTTGTATCATGAACTCAACCTGCAGCCAGGATCGTCTTCGCGCGAGGGAACTCTTCAACGGCTAATAGCGTGGACACGAAACTTTGCGTACGAGTTCATATTTGATGGATAATCTTGATTTGTATCATGAACTCAACCTGCAGCCAGGATCGTCTTCTCACGAGGGAACTCCTCAACGGCTAATAGCGTGGACACGAAACTTTGCATACGGGTTCATATTTGATGCACAATCACGATTTGTATCATGAACTCAACCTGCAGCCAGGATCGTCTTCTCACGAGGGAACTCCTCAACGGCTAATAGCGTGGACACGAATCTTTTCATACGGGTTCATATTTGATGGATAGACACGATTTGTATCATGAACTCAACCTGCAGCCAGGATCGTCTTCGCGCGAGGGAACTCTTCAACGGCTAATAGCGTGGACACGAAACTTTGCATACGAGTTCATATTTGATGGATAATCTTGATTTGTATCATGAACTCAACCTGCAGCCAGGATCGTCTTCTCACGAGGGAACTCCTCAACGGCTAATAGCGTGGACACGAAACTTTGCATACGGGTTCATATTTGATGCACAATCACGATTTGTATCATGAACTCAACCTGCAGCCAGGATCGTCTTCTCACGAGGGAACTCCTCAACGGCTAATAGCGTGGACACGAAACTTTGCATACGGGTTCAAATTTGATGCATAATCACGATTTGTATCATGAACTCAACCTGCAGCCAGGATCGTCTTCTCACTAGGGAACTCCTCAGCGGCTAATAGCGTGGACACGAATCTTTTTTTACGTGTTCACATTTGATTCATAATCACGATTTGTATCATGAGCTAAACCCGCAGCCAGGATCGTCTTTTCACGAGGGAACTCCTTAATGGTTAATAGTGTGGACACGAAATTTTACATACGAGTTAATATTTGATGGATAATCACGTTTTATACCATGAACTAAACCTGCAGTGAGGATCGTCTTCTCACGGAGGAACTCCTCAAAGGTTAATAGCGTGGACACGAACCTTTGTATACGGGTCCATATTTGATGGATAGTCATGATTTGTATCCTGAACTCAACCTACAGCCAGGATCGTTTTCTCACGAGGGAACTCCTCAACGGCTAATAGCGTGGACACGAATCTTTGCATACGAGTTCATATTTGATGGATAGTCACGATTTGTATCACGAACTCAACCTGCAGCCAGGATCGTCTTCTCACGAGGGAACTCCTCAACAGTTAATAGTGTGGACACGAAACTTTACATAAGAGTTCATATTTGATGGATAATCCTGACTTGTATCATGAACTCAACCTGCAGCCAGGATCGTCTTCGCGCGAGGGAATTCTTCAACGGCTAATAGCGTGGACACGAAACTTTGCATACGAGTTCATATTTGATGCATAATCACGATTTATATCATGAAATCAACCTGCAGTAAGGATCGTCTTCTCACGAGGGAACTCCTCAACGGTTAATAGCGTGGACACGAAACTTTGCATACGAGTTCATATTTGATGGATAATCACGATTTGTATCATGAACTCAACCTGCAGTGAGGATCGTCTTCTCACGTGGGAACTCCTCAAAGGTTAATAGCGTGGACACGAAACTTTGCATACGGGTTCATATTTGATGGATAGTCAAGATTTGTATCATGAACTCAACCTGCAGCCAGGATCGTCTTCGCGCGAGGGAACTCTTCAACAGCTAATAGCGTGGACACGAAACTTTGCATACGAGTTCATATTTGATGGATAATCTTGATTTGTATCATGAACTAAACCTGCAGCCAGGATCGTCTTCTCGCGAGGGAACTCCTCAACGGCTTATAGCGTGGACACGAAACTTTGCATTCGTGTTCATATTTGATGGATAATCACGATTTGTATCATGCACGCATCCTTCAGCCAGGATCGTCTCCTCACGATGGAACTCCTCAACGGTTAATAGCGTGAATAGAAAAAAAGTGTTGAGATTGAGAAAATAATGTGTTCAAAAACGATTACGGCAAAACTAAAAATGTCAAAATAAAATCATAAGTAAAAAAACCTTTTTAAAAAAAGCTTTTATTTAAATGCTCTAAAAAGGAGAAAAATAAAATTTTCTTTGAATTTTTAACTTTCAAATTTTAACCTCATTATACACAATTTATATGATCATGAAAGCTTGTCGCGAGGTTTACTTGTATAATTAAACTAGTACCTATTTAATTGAGTAACTTAAGCTGCTAAGTTTAAGTTTTTTAAATTTCAGTTTAATTAAATTCTTATAGGTATTTACGCAAACCTCGCGACAAGCTTTTATGATCATATAAATTGTGTATAATGAGGTTAAAATTTGAAAGTTAAAAATTCAAAGAAAATTTTATTTTTCTCCTTTTTAGAGCATTTAAATAAAAGCTTTTTTTTAAAAAGGTTTTTTTACTTATGATTTTTTTAAACTATGATTTATTTTCTAATTTTTAGTTCGGTTATCTACAAAATCGTGTTTTTATAAACAATTTTTTTTCTAATTTTTAGTTCTGCTAACAAAGGTTTTTTTTTACTATTATTTATCTTTGCTTCTACAGTTTTAAAACGATGTTAATTTCATAGCAACGAATAATCGGATCTTTGGTGTATCATTTGTGAAAACAGGTTGCCAAGTTGTTCTATGAATTATCTCGTAGTCTAACCATTTCATCTAATGCATCACTGTTACATGGGAGTTTAGCTCTCTCAATCGAAAATTAATTGGTAGCGTCGTCTGAAACTTTTCTCTTTATCTTTTTGTACTGGTAATTTTAGCAGACGGTGTATTGTAGATCCACCGATCAATCGTGCTGCAACTCCAGTGAGGGCACTGAGTTTTACTTCTGGTTTTCCAGAACATCGGTTGACTTGATTTTTCCAACAAATTGAATAGAAATGTTTTCCCGGTGCATGCTCCACCAGTAACAAACATTTGCTCTTGTTTTTTTTTGTCTCCATTAAGTTGATTTTAATGCTCTCTGTGATATGAATGAATAATTGTCTTTGTGCACGGCTAATAACAGTAGAAATATGACGTAAAAGACCTGACCACGGGTATCGGATTTGGAAAATCGCTAATCCTGAAGGTCCTAATCAGGATAATGGGACAAACTATTTAAATTATTGCATTGTCCTTGCTAACTGTGCAAAGTTTCAATTTAATCCGACGTTATGAAATGGGTCAAAATCACGTTCGAACATTCCTTTACATACATACATACCAAGCCAAGCTAATAAAAGCGCGTTAAAAATCCTCGTGTTATATCTTTTGAGTAACAGCAGGGACTTAGAAAACTTAACAAGAAATTTACCAACATTAAGAAATCGAATCTGAATGTGAGGAAATCTGACCGAAATCATGTAACCAAGATAGTATTTGGAATCAGCATTGAAGCTTCTATCCTGATCACGTAGCATTAATTGCCATTTCCAACCAAAAAACTGGTGATAGAATATTTACGTCGCTGTCGTTGCGATTTTTTATGATCTTTCTATCTCTCATCATCTGTCTAGTCTTTTTCCAACTATATTGGGGTCGGCTGTCAGTCTTACCGGATACAACTGAGTACCAGTACTTTCCTAAAACATTATGAAACACTTAAAAGCAAATAATGAAATAATTAAAAAAAAAACCGCAAATACTTACCTTTTGTCTACACTAAAAAGTTGTGAAAAATATAAAAAATTGCATGAAATATTATTGAAACTAACATTAATCAGTTTTTTTTTGGAGTCGGTTCCGGCCAAAACTTGAAAGACAATTCACTTAGAAACAAAATGAAAGGTAAGCTTTTGAAAGTAGTTTTGTTTTTTTTTTAAGTATTTTATCAACTAGATTTAAATTTTCCGAAACTCAAACATACTATTGGATTATATAGTTTTTATGTATTTTTAAAACATTATTATACCTAAAGTGGCGGTTATTTTAAAATTCAAATTGGCTGCAGGTACTTCGGGCGGTTTTCACATTCAATTTGATGCCTGCCTACATTTCAGTCTACAAGTTCACAGATTTACATATACTTTACATATAATTATGTGCACGGTATACTAGCGAATAGCGCTCTAGCTAAAAACAGCAAGGTACTACGAATATTCGTTTTAAAGATTAAATTCAACTTTGTCTTAGAACATTACGTGGGACACTCAGAAAGTTTTGCGAAACTAAAAAAAATTGTTCTATACGTACATATATTTTTATTAAATCTTTTCAAAGTACTTTCCACCAGCCTCTATACAAAGATTCATGCGCCTAAACCAGTTTTCAAAACACTTTTTCCAGTCCGCCGCAGACACCTCGTTTACAGCCTGCTCGAACCCAGCCAGCGCATCTTCCGGCGACGAAAATTGTATCCCTTTGAGCTGATTTTTTATTTTTGGGAATAAAAAGAAGTCACACGGTGCTAGATCAGGGCTGTAAGGAGGGTGACCCAGGAGTTTGACTGGCGTGCTGTCCAGGAAGTCCCTCGTTTTGAGTGCGGTGTGCGCAGGTGCATTGTCGTGGTGGAGCAGTAGCCCGCGGAGCCCTGTGTTTGGTCGCTTGTTGCTTATAACAGAGAAAACTTCTGGCAAACATTTGGAAGTATACCATTCGGCATTAATGCTTCTTTGATCCCGTAAGGGAATTGATACCAAGTGGCCAGTCAAATTAAAAAAGCTAGCGATCAAAATCTTACCCCCGCTTCTAGATCGCTTCACTTTGGTAGGCGTTGGCTCATTTTGAAACACCCAAACAGTCGACTGGCGCTTGGTTTCTGGGTCGTATTGATAAATCCAGGACTCATCACCTGTAACGATGTCGTAAACACGCCGAGACGAGCCTGCTTCAAATTTGTTAAGCATATCACGGCACCATTCCACCCGGGCCTGCTTCTGAGCATCGGTGAGGTTGTGCGGCACCCAGCGTGATACTATCCTCCTCACGCGAAGATGGCTGTGTAGAATCTCGTGAACGCTTCCCGATCCAATCTTCAATATGTGTTGAATCTCCTGATATGTAATTCGCCTATTGTCTTGGATTAAATTTTTCACTGCTAGCACGTTTTCTTCGGTAACAGCCGTCAAAGGGCGACCGCTTCTTTCGTCATCCCCCAAAGTTGGTCGACCGCGCTTGAATTCGTTATACCAACGATACACGGTTGCCTTGGAAGGGCCTTCATCCATGAATGCCATTTGAAGTCTATCGTACGATTCATCCGGTTTCAGGCGACACTTGAAATCGTATAAAATCATAGCTCTAAAATGTTCCCGGCGCAGATCCATATTTCAGTGAGACACAATACTTTGAATTAACTCGCAAAAAATGTGGAGGGAAATTTTGAAATTGGAACTTACTTATTTTTACTTATAAATAATCATATTTTCGAAAAACATAATAACTGGCCAGTCTCCCATATATAAAAACTTTTTTTCGCAATACTTTCTGAGGGGCCTGGTATAAGTATGATTGCAAAGTTTGAAAAACTGATTTTTGTTGAGAATGATTTTGTTTTATCTTACCTTATTATTTCTTCCAGCTCATGAGAGGCCTGAAAGAAGCTCGTCAGTGATTGTGTCAAAGGCAGACGCAGCAACGGAGAAAACGAAGACCCGGTTTTTTTTTGGCATAAAAAACTGTTTTATTTTAATCAGAAATATAAGTTTGTAAATTAGTTTAATCCTTGATTTTTACGACTATGTTTTAGGTTAGGACTGAAATAAGAAAATAGCAGTCATACATTAACTAATATTGTTTAAGTTCCTTTTAAACAACGCCCGAAAAAAAGATGTATTGGTTTCAATGGCAGCTATTTCGACGGCACAAGCTCTGAAACAACAAGATACGCTCGTGACAAAACGTGCCAATTTTACTGAACCTACATGTAATCTATTTTGAAAATACCGTGATTTCATACGAGTTTAAACCCTGGCCTAGCGAAGCCCTATCACAAACAGACGACGCAAACTAATGATGTAATTTGAAATGATTTTTTAATCGTAACTAAAACTACCCTTTAGCTGTTTGGTTAAATATTTTCAATAAGTAAAAATTTCATTATCCTTAGAACTATAGGAATAAACTCTAATTGAATGGTGACAACTCTGTCTCAAAGTAATATTGTTTCCATCTTTTCATTTTTCTTTTTTATGATCGTTCGCATTTACGATACGGTTTATTTGAATGTTCGTGCTAGACCCAATGATTCAAAATTACCTCGATTTCGTACTGGAACACGTAACCACAGCACACCAAACTCCAAATGACAGTCAAAACTTACACACAAACTATTGCTATTTTCCTATCGTATATTTAAACTGGGAATAATTCCGAACTCCTGGTGGAATTAATAATGGAAGTGTTGCAAAACAATCGTATATTTGCAACAACCATATTTCGATACTGATGAGAAATAATTTCGTACTGTGTACACTAGTTTGCGACTAATTCTAGCGAGTTGTGGAGGATTTCATCGGCCGAATGTGTAATGAGAGTGGAACTAAAAGCGAGCAGAATAGTTTTGGTTGGGGGTTTAAATAAAATGTGCTTATTTAGTGCATTTAGTGTTACGAAAGGTGGTTTAGGTTGTATTGTCCAGTTATATTTGCATTGTTCCGCTTTTATGCATTTTATGAATTCGGGCCGTTTTATTTTCAAGATTAAAGTGAAGATTTTGATATTAATGCACTCCTTCCTTTTTTCCATTTATCACATTGAGAACAGTGACAGGAATAAATCGTGCACGTACATAATGAATAACGTTAATACACTTTAGTCTTGTTTTACATTGTAGTGACCTACAAAAAAAGCAACTTTTAACAAAAACAGCGCCATCTAAGAACAAATTGAAGAATTAATATGGTCTGAATCTCGCAAGTCAAGTTAACATAACTTAAGACTATATAGGAAACCCCGACAGCAACTGTCGGGCAGTTGCCCACTAGACATATCACCTGTCTGGTAGGAGGATCCTCCCTTTTCCAAAGGTGATGAAGAACTTTAAACCCTGTTCTTCATACCCCTAAACTACTACATAAAAATAAACATGCCAACAATAAATAAAACTGTTACCAAAACAAGTAATTACATAAATGTACACACGTTTTTACCAATTCATGGCACAGATCAAAGACCCCCAAAAGTAAGCGGCTTTCAGAGGTCTTTCACTCTTGAGAGGGATCATAAGAAATGTATGAAGAAGGCCATACGTGCATTAGTAGTGGTAAGAAAGGGGTTCGTTTTTTATTCTAATCGGGCGAATAAAAAATCCCATATCAATAAAACTTGTAACAAGATGAAATATTTTTCAAAGTGAAGAAGGCAAAGCATTACCTTTATTTTCTGTGTCTAATAATTTACTATTAAACAAACAAAAAAAAAATTATCAAATTTTAAACATTAAAAAGAGATGAATGGTAGACATCAGCATTGGGACAAAATAGGTTAAAAGCGTGCATTTATTTGACAACATCGTTAACAACAGACAGATAATTAATTATAAAGTTGTGATTATTACACGTTATTCTTATTACAGATTGAAATTACGTTTCCCTATTTAAAGTACTGAAGAACGTAATTTTCTGATCACGTTACAAATTCATAATTATACCACAGCCACTATTAAGCTTTTCTATTTTACTTCATAAAGAAAGCTTTAAAAGATCTCCACTAAAGAACTGAACACTAAATTTTTACGTCCATCTCATTAAAATCTCAGACTCGTAACTATTTTAAAACTCAACCCAGACATTCAATAAAACTGAGAAAATTAAACAACTATATTACTTTCTTTGTGAAAAGAACTACACAGCACTTTTGAAGCCGTTGGAGTTGCCAGCGGTAAAATGAGTTCATACGCTAGAAAAGTTCGTGAGGCAACACTGAGGAAAAATTGCGGAATCATTCTGAGCAGCGCGAGCGGTGAAAGTTGGAGGAATTTAAAAGTGTCTGTCTTTCCGCTTTTAGCATGGAAACAGTTTTGACGATTGATGAAAGATATCGGTTGTATTGATGGAGTTTTTTACCGGTGTGATTGCAATCGATGTTAGTTTTATTTCAAGAAGAATTTTAAAATAAGAAAACATTGTCTTTTTCTTCAATAGCAGTCTTGTCTGCATTATACTTGAATAACAGAATAAGATAGGAATGCGGACATAAAGTATTTTTGTTTTTGCACATTCTTTGAAGCAGTTATAACTAAAATATGATACATAATGGTGATTGACGATAAAACTCAACAGTGTAAAGATGAAAACTGTTTCGAATTACAGTGTAATAAAGTTTTACAAAAAGGGCACATCAACTTATACATTTCCAGTATAGCATGGCCTCGCCATGTATAGATTTACAATGAGAGATCTGCATAAACTGGATTTGTATACCTTAGTTGGTCGCTGTCCGTCCGTCCGTAGGTGCATCCCAAAAACGTGTAGTCCAGTGGTTTAACAAAATAGTAAAAATTAAAGATCGTATGAAGGTCAAAAAAGCTCGTACATTAGATTAACAGATTAGATAAGCTAGTTTTAACGTCGAAGACTTGAGTACACCGACAGTGATATTGCGATAAACGGCTGATATCTAATAGACCTTAATGTCCTGTTGTGGTCGGTGAAGTTATCACTAAAGATGAGTTATGACAGTCAATATAACTAGAAAAATAAAGAGTCTGAGGGTGTCCTGCCTTTTCGCCGAAAATTATTTGTCAGATTTTCACTTGCCAACCAACGTTTCGCCGATGTTTCACTTTGACAACTAACGATTAGCAAATTTTTGTATGACAATGTTTCATTTGGTAAAATAAGCTGATTATTATAATGACACAAAACGTTTGGGACATTTATCATTTGTCAAACATTCCGTTTTTATAACAAACAAAACATCCCTAATGTAGCCCCACTGATTGTGTGTGTACAATAGGCAATGTTACTTTTGCTACCAAGATAATTTGGATGCAAGAGCGAGCGAAGCGAGCTCTGGACTTGGGGCACCCCGATTCGGACAGGTTAGGGTCGAAGGGTATGGCAGGGTCTAGTGAGCGAGTGGAGTGAGCGAACTAAGACCCCGCCATCCCCTTCGTGTTAGGTTACTGTAAACCCAGCAGACAGAAATAGGAGCCCCGCGCAGCGGGGCTACGTCGACTACGCTTTTTAGGCGAATATAAAATGTTTTGAGATTAGGTTACAATAGTTGGTTTTTCTCAAGAACGGTGCATTACCTTTTCATGGGAGTGGTGCCAGGGGAGAAAGTTGGCATATAATTTGTTGGAAATAAAACAAAATTGTATGGTAAGTAAGGCAAATGATTATTCGGCGAAATAAAATTCTGCGAAAACGATGGTTGGCAAGTGAAAATCTGGCAAACAATTTTCAGCAAAAAGGCAGAGAACCGAGTCTGAGACTATATAGATTGCTATCGACACGAAGACAAACTGACAGAAATTAGTTTTGATTCTCGTTTGTCTCATCATTCCCGGGTGATTTTACACTATAATAATATTCCTTTTTTGTTATAGCGTTTGTGACAATATAACGTCATAATTCAAAAAGTAAGAAATACGCGACGGCGTTTTTTTTAAAGTTAGACCAAAATCCTTGAAAAGCGACCTCCGCCGCTGTAATACCGAGCGTATTAAAGACGCCATTGAGCGGAATAAAGGCTCAAAGGTATTTGCAAGAGATCTGGCTATTGGGCAGAGCCAGCACACGTAACTGAAGACCGCCGATGGCAGAATCGTATCCGCCAAATCGGAGCTACTGAGGGAGATCGAGAGATTCTATCGGCAGTTGTACACGTCAACCAGAAAACCCGTTGTAAATCTAGCGAATGACCCAAGAGCTGGACTGACCCGACACTATACCGAAGACATCCCGGACATCAGCCTGTACGAGATTAGGATGGCTCTGAAACAGCTTAAAAACAACAAGGCACCGGGTGATGATGGAATTACGGCCGAACTTCTGAAGGCGGGTTGAAAACCGGTACTTAAGTCCCTCCAGACGCTGTTTGATTCCGTCATACTCGAGGGGAAAACGCCACAGGCATGGTGCAGGGGTGTGGTGGTACTCTTTTTCAAAAAGGGCGACAACGCCCGGTTGAAGAACTATAGACCCATCTCACTTCTGAGCCATATCTACAAGTTGTTTTCAAGAGTCATCACGAATCGTCTCGCGCGCAGGTTTGACGATTTTCAGCCTCCCGAACAAGCCGGATTCCGAAAAGGTTTTAGCACCGTAGACCACATACATACGCTGCGACAGGTTATACAGAAGACCGGAGAGTACAACCTGCCTCTCTGTTTAGCGTTTGTGGACTACGAGAAAGCCTTCGATTCGATCGAGACTTGGGCTGTACTGCGGTCTCTCCAACGGTGCCAAATTGATTATCGGTACATCGAGGTGTTGAAGTGTTTGTACAAAAACGCGACCATGTCAGTCCGACTTCAGTACCAGACATCGGAACCTATCCTTCTGCAGCGAGGTGTGAGACAAGGAGACATCATATTATATCCGAAACTATTCACCGCTGCACTGGAAGATATCTTCAAGGTTCTGGACTGGAGAGGGCTAGGCATCAACATCAATGGCGAGTACATCTCTCACCTTCAATTTGCCGACGATATAGTGGTCATGGCTGAGACCATGGAGGACCTGAGTACAGTGCTCGATGACTTCAGTAGAGCTTCCGAAAGAGTGGGTCTTAAAAGGAACATGGACAAAACCAAGGTCATGTTGAATGCCCATGTAACACCCACTCTTATCAAGATCGGAGACTCTACTATCGAAGTTGTTGACGATTATGTCTACCTGGGACAAACGGTCCAGTTGAGTAGGTCTAACTTCGAGAAAGAGGTCAATCGTCGAATCCGACTCGGCTGGGCAGCGTTCGGGAAGCTGCGTGGTATCTTCTCGTCCAACTTACCGCAGTGTCTCAAGACGAAAGTCTATGACCAGTGTGTGTTGCCAGTGATTACATACGGGACTTAAACGTGGTCGCTCACAATGGGCCTCATCGGAAGGCGGCTTGCGTGATCAAATCAGAAATGAGGACATCCGCAAGAGAACCAAGGTTACCGTCGTAGCCCGAAGAATTGCTATTGAAAAGTTGCGGGGATCTGCTGGATGCGAGTCGCACGGGACCGGTCAATGTGGCGACACTTGGGGGAGGCCTATGTCCAGCAGTGTATGTCTTTCGGCTGAAATGATGATGATGAGACCAAAATATTTTCATTATGATTCCAATATTTTTATGCATAGATCAAATACGAAATTATTAGGAACTAGCTGTCCCGCGCAACTTCGTCAGCGTCACATTTTTCCCGATTTTGAAACATTTTTCAGTGCTGCTCAGCTCATATTTATTGAAGTATGATGATAGCCTTCCTCAATAAATGGGCTATCTAACATTGAAAGAATTTTTCAAATCGGATCAGTAGTTTCTGAGATTAGCGCGTTCAAGCAAACAAAGAAACAAACTCTTCAGCTTTATATGATTTATATATTACATAATAGTTATAATTATAGTGACGTTTGAAAGACGAGAAAAAAAAAGTGTTGCTCCGACCCCAAGTAACTTGGGACTAGGGCAGATAATGATGAAAATAGACGCATTTAACAAACTTGTGTTTTTAATTTTGTTATTGTGGCAAAAAAGGTCACACGTATTTACATCTAATTTCAAAGTTTGTATAACCATAATTCTAATTCTGCGAATAGTAATTTCAATGCATTAGTTAACATTCCGAGCACGTTTTAATTAAAATCAATTGTTCTCAAAGTAAACAGCTGGATATCTGAGTACAATCATTAGAGATGTTTGATTACTTTCAGTTTCAGTTGCTAAAGATACTAAGCTAAATTTCTAAGGTAAATTGAAATTATTCAATATTCATTGAATGATAATATATGAAGTTATTCTGATGTGGCTTTGTAGTATCGAAAGGTCAGGTTTACTATTTCTAAATATTTGCTGTAATGGATATTAAAACATATTTGTGTGACACTTTAAAGTTACAATTTCTTCTGCCTAAGACTAGAGTAAAAGCAAATCCATTTTAAATAAAAAAAGAATGTAAAATTAATTTTCTTGATCAGAACTCGCAGTTTCAGCGCCGTGTAATATTAAGGAACAGTTAGGACCGTCATCCATTAATATAGTCACATAAAAAGGAAAAGAGAGATTGCAGTTTAAAACGAAGCATTTAATTACTTTCACATTCCTACCGCAAAGTGGTTAGCAGCCTTTACTCAACGCGTAGCTGATTGCTACGAAAGCGTAGCAAGCGTAGCAACAGCAGTTACGCCGTAGCAACTAATCCATTTATGTTTTATTTTATTACATAGAAGATAAAAGTAGAAGTTTAATCTTTTTCAAGGTTCCTATTGTTAAAGAATTTTTGTATTCAAAAAGACTATTTACGTGTATTTAAATACACCACCAGATTTTTTTCAGTAGCAGTGCAGAGACTAAATTCGTGCATCGTTAGTGGCAAAAGACCCTCCTATTACATGGGAATTAAACGTGGGTGTAACCTCTACCTAACCCTTCGGGGATTACAAGCGATAGGTTATCCAAAGTTCAAGGTTCCAATGCCTTTGTCAAGCTTTTCCAAAAACTAACCATTGTACTACTATCAACTTACACAGGCTGTTTGCACCTTTAGGTCAGATATATAAATTGTCTGCGGGTCTAGATTAAAAAGGGTCTAACAAAGTATCCCTTTTTCTTGGATAGAGGTGGCTTATCACCGATAAGAAACCTTTCTTATAAGCAGGTTGGTAACGTCTGAGTATTTTTGTATTGTAAAAGATTGCTTTTTGACTTACTTGCCTTCTTAATCCGCCTATAACGTTCTCACTGCTGGGACACAGCCCACCA
The DNA here is from genome assembly GCA_949152445.1 of Cerastis rubricosa. Classification (NCBI taxonomy): domain Eukaryota; kingdom Metazoa; phylum Arthropoda; class Insecta; order Lepidoptera; family Noctuidae; genus Cerastis; species Cerastis rubricosa. The sequence goes on from OX424532.1 coordinate 22,673,283, forward strand.
TGGTAAGTGGACCATCACGCTGGTCCGGGGTCTGTAAATCACAGTTGTTTTGGAATTTTCGTAAGACATGCCGTAACATCGGAATGATGTTTGAACAGTTTGTAAACTATTAAAATCTTGTCTTCTCTCATTAAAGTAGCCAAACATTTCCTTACTTCGAATCTGTGACATCTATTTATTAAGAAAGCCACTTGATTTCTTCTATGGCATCACTATTTTCACCCAAATTTAAACTTTACTTAACAAAGTTAAGACTGCAGTCAGCTTGTCCGCCATCATCTTTAGTCGAGGCTACGTAGAAACCTTTTCACTCGAAAACTTTCAAGACAAATTCCATTAACGGAATTAAAATTAAAATACCCTCATTAATATGTAAGGAAAGATTAATGAACTAACTAATAGCAGTGCTTCGCTCGGGTTTAGCAAAAAGTCTAAGTACCATGTCGCTTGCCGCCATTAGCAGTGTCGACTATGTCGCCGCATTCAATAGCGGATAGTTCCTTTTACTTCCTTTGTTTTAACAAACAGTATTACCAAAAGGTGTTACCCATTACTAACTGGGTTATACGATACCCTGGGGGTCAGATAGGCAGTCGCTCCATGTAAAATACTGTTATTCGGCTGCGTCCGGAAATGCTAGGCAGATGATGATTATCTTTGTTATAAACTTGCTGTTTTTTTTCTGGCTTTTGCAGTATTTAACGCCACATTACGAATCACAGAAAGTAAGACAGAGGTGCACTTCAAAACAAAAACAAAACAAAAAAAAGTTGTTCTTTTTATAAAAACAATTTTCTTTCTTTTCTTTCACTTAATAGTATACCTATACAGGTCTAGTTTGAACCCAGGCAGGTGAATTGCTGGGAGTAATTCGTTCATCACCATATAAATCGTGAGGAAAATGGGATGTCTTGGTGAGAACCAACATTTTAAAAACATTATTACAACTACCAATCTGCACTGGGCCCGCGTGGTGGATTACGGTCAGCAGTGATTACGCTCAAATTAAATTACACTATTCCATCATTCATGTTTGTGTAAAAGGCGACTTTATCTTTATTCTGGAAATGAGAATGATGCAAAGCATATTTCCCTAAACATAATAATTACTATTTAACGGAGAGCCTGTCCCATGTATTACAGTAATTTATAATTATGTTTACAGTAAAGTGAAGCTCACAAGTTTCGACAGCATTAATACAACTACAATTGACTTGACGACACGGTTGGCGCAGTGGTTGAGCGATCGACTGCTGCGCTGCGTGTCGCGGGTTCGATCCCCGCACGGAGCAAATATTTGTATGGCCTACAGATAGTTGTTCCGGGTCTGGCTGTTTGTGTATGTCAGTTTAAATGTTTGTAAACGCACCCACGATACAGGAGAAATTCCTAGTGCGGGGCAACGCTTTTAAAAAAAAAACAATTCCGCTAAGAATTGAAAATTAAAATCATCATTAATCATGTTAATGTTTCGTTGCTACTATCGGTAACAATAGTTTTAAAAAAACCTGTACAATAAAAATTGTTTCCTCATGTTTCACAAAGCTTTCGTTGGCTGTTGACAGCTTACCTGAGCAATGATATAAGATTAAATAATTTCAAAACAAAACAAAGTATACTAACGAATGAGAAACTGAGTAGAAGTCTCTTTCCCAGTTCCAAAAAAGCGCATAGATTGCCTTTCAAAATAAAACCCAACAGACAGTCTTATTAGATAATAAATAGCTCCAACAATGGCCGTCAGATGACTGCTTCCAATTTTCTACCTTTTAAAAAAGTTAGTCGCGTTACGTTGAAAACACGCTGGCAACATGTTTCCATCGAGGCGACAATGGAACGGAACAAAGGACGCTTTGTTGCCGCCTCCATTGTCGCGTCATTCGCCATGTTACGTTGTGTTTATTCCGATAATTTCTGCCGGGAGTGGACTGCGGCAAAACGAGGATTGGATCTTGTACTACTGAATGTGTTATTTAATTATATTAATGCCTGGTTTTTAATATTGGGTTTTTAATCAGGAATTTCTCCGTCGAAGAACCGGAGGCTAGATTTATGAGCATTTGATGGCAATAGCCTCGCCATTTATTGCATGGAAATTAAGAGGGCGGCACTGAAAATTTCGGGAATCAAGGAAGTGACACAACGTTACTATTTAAAAATGTATTAATTGCTTTTTAAAGTATTCTCCGCGAAATTTGACACATTTTTCCATACGATGGAACCAATCATTGAAGCAACCATTCCATTCGGAAGTTGGGGTCTCCAAAATGGCCGTTTGTCCACAGCTTCTTCAGGTGATGAAAATCTCTGACCACGCAATTTATTCTTTATTTTAGGGAAATTATAGAAATCATTAGGGCTTTACGGCGGATGGTCTAATAATTCTATGTTTTCTTGTTCTAAAAACGGTTTTGTTCTGTGCGCGGTGTGAGAACTCGCATTGTCGTGATGGAGGATGATGCGGCGGTCGCAGTTCTCTTTACGGAGTACAGAAATGACCTGTGGCAAACAAATGCTAGCATACAATTCTGCATTAACCGTTCTTTGTCCCTCAAGAGGAATAGTTGCAACATGGCCGGTTTTGGAGACAATCGTGGCCACCATTTTTTTTGCAACAATCCGTGAACGAACAATTTTTGTTGGCTTTAACTTATTTTCGAACACCCAAACTCGTGACTTTCGGGTTCGTACGCGTATATCCAGGATTCGTCACCTGATACGATGTTGAATACAGCATTTGAGGATCCTGCGTGGAATCTTTCGAGAGTTCTGACGCACCAAGTAACGTGAGCCGCTTTTTGCTCTTCACAGAGCGAATGCGGTTTCCATCGGGAAAACAAATTTTTACACCTAATTGTTCATGCAAGATTATTTGTGTTTGAGTCATGCCAACGTCTAAAGTTGCCTGAATTTCGCGGTATGTCACATGTCGATCTCTCAATCAGCTTACGCACAGCATCAACGTTTTCTTGTGTGACTGCAGTTTTTGGACGACCTTGACGGGGATCATCACTGAGCATGACACGTCCACGTTGAAATTCAGCAAACCAGCGGTAAATTGTGGTTTTGGATGGGGCTTCATCACCAAATGCAGAAATCATCCGGTCAACACACTGTTTTTGTGTTAAACTACTTCGAAAGTCATAATAAATCATCGCTTTTGAATTTTTTCGAGTCAATTCCATTTTCTCAACGACTAAACAAGTTTGACAAAACCTTCTGACAAGACCGAGAATCTATTTTTAAATAAATAAATGTAATTCGATTTTTAAAAACAAGGAGTTTTGATTTTAAAAAGATTTTAATATGACAGAAACAGTGGAAATATTCCATTCCCGATACTTTTACTCGTATTAAGACAACTGGCGAAACTGTGGTGTACTGAATGTATTCAGGTATTAAATTACAGGAGTTATTGTTTAAATCTTATTTTAATTTTATTCGTAGTTTAAATCAACTAGGGCCAATCTAGAATAATTGGAGCAGGATGTTTAAAAAATAATATACTTGAAACTTTATTAAATTGTATTCAAGAAAATAATATTTATACGATATGATACTTAACTACGTATTAACGTACGTATTTTAACTAGAAGTTGACCGAACTTCAAGTGCAATTACAAAAAAATCCTGTAATAGTATAATTTATTGGCTAAAAGGACTTTTATAGCCATCCTTCTAGAATATTCTTTATTACTACGTTTATTTTATAAAGGTGATAGAAACCCCGACAGAAATGAAATAAAACTGTTAGGAAAGATTTTACGGGCATTTTATATTAAATTCTTAAGACTTTCTTAGTCGGGATATAGGCATCAAAATGCTTAACTTAGAGTTTTTTATTTGAAATGGGCCTACAAATAACTAAGGCTGAAAAAACAGATAGCAGATAGGATGACGATTTGGTAAGCGGTCCACCTGAATGCATGCGGGTATAAAATATCACCCACGCATCTTTGCAAAACCGTGTAATAAATATAACATAACAAGATCACGCCAATAATCTTCAAAAGGTATTACTACTTATAGTTGAAACATTCCACATAAAAGTTGGTTTTTAGCTCCCACAACTTGCTAAAAGGGATTTGAAAGAAGAACGTGGTTTCAATAAAATAAACATAAGATAAAAAAAGAAAAGAACTAAATACATACTTGCATATCAACAATTTATTTGCTTAAGCTACACCAAATAACCTTTAACCTCAGTAATCCAACAGTTTATTTATTTCTTGACCGAGGAAAATACACTGCATTGCAAAGTAATTTCTTGTTTACGCGTTCAAATCCACAAAGCCAATTACAAAGCATCATTAAGATAAACTAATGCAACTTAATCAACTGCTATCTAAGACTAGACCCAAATATTTATAGACCTAGCTAAAAGTAGGTAAAGGTACAATTCCGAAGACGGCCGCAACTGCAGACTGTAGCGGCAAAGCCACCCAACACCAACGATAGATCACAGCGACACGACTGGTTGCAACTTTGGTTCTGTTTGTGGTTTGAACAAGACTAAAGTATCAGACTGCCTTGTGGACACCGGACACTGACAGATACTTCAATATAATTTGTATGGACGTGTGCGTCTCTGGAGCCGCATCCGTTCTTATGGATTTAGCCATTGAAACCGTTGGTCTCGGCTGCCATTTTGATCTTTGATAGTCGTTACAGTCAGTGGCCCAAAAGACTGACAGCTAGTCTTACCAAGGGGTATGGTAGTACCTAGCAATAACTAGGCTGTGGAGGTCAGATAGGCAATCGCTCCATGTAAAATACTAGAATTCAGCTGAATCTGGTAAGACCGGAAGCCGACCTGTACATAGTTAATAAAAAGGCAGGCAGATGATGATGATAATGGTAGGTAGGTTTAACGCTACGTATTGCAGTTATGATTTCCGAATTGTACCTTAATAGTAGCTTTAGTGCTCCTGTGTCACCTCCACGGGAATCAGATTGAGTATTTAATTAAATAGTTAATTAGTTAAAACATCAGATATCTCGGGATTATTTAAATGGACTTAATGCCGAATGGCTGACTCAAATTATTCGCAGAGGTCCACTATTTAGATCTCCTGTTGAAATAGTTTTGGACAATATTGAGATAATTGTGCAAATTTAGGAGGGTTTTTAGTGTGGTGTGTAATATTAGAATAAATTTTGAGTTCATTTATAATAAGATTGCCACATTGGGTTCAATTAAGGTAAGTCATTTTAATTCTCAGTAAATTATGGGTGCAACGATTTCTAACTCAATTTAGTGTTGGTTTAAAGTCCAAAACTTTTAATGAATTTGCTTTGATTCGGTCAAGTCAACAATTTAAATATGCATTCTATTTTTTAGAGCCTACTGTCTAACAACCTCTCTCACCAATGGGTACCATATAACCCAGTAGGTACTAACTGGGTGTTGGAGGTTAGATAAGCAGTTTTTCCACATAAAGTACTGGTACACGTAAATTACATCTCATTGCACGGGAAGGCGACCCCAAAGTTGTTGGGAAAAGGTAAGGCAGCTGATGAGGAATTACCTACACTATAACCTTTTTTGAACACTGCTCTTTGACAAATAACGACAAAGAGTGACTTATAAATAAAACAAAAAAAAAAGAAACTGGTCAAATACATGACCACCTACTTTGTAAGAAGACGGTTAAAAAGCGAGGTGCTTCCGCGAATTCCAATGATTCAATTCCCAATCCTGACAGCCAGTTCATCCACAAAAATAAGTCTGTATACATTTAGAAACACTTTCGTACCTTCCGGGTTTGTTTTCTTCCTGTCCTCAGCTAATCTTATCGATTCTCAGCGCGAAGAGAATGGGATCCGATCCGACTATACGAATACATTAGATGGATATACATTATCGGAATAGATGGTTATATTCGTGGTATTAGCATACGTGGATTTGTTGCTTCACTTGTTTTCGATTATTCTGTTTGCGTGTTACATTCGAATCGAGTTGGTTGTTTCCTTTTAATGGGTTTTTGGAGATTGTGCGTGATCTTATTTTTAAGAGACTTAAAAAAGGCGGAGATTCTCAATTTCGTCGGATTATTTTATGGTTGTTCTGCGATAATTGTTTATTACGACGACCAATTTTGTTGATTCTTTTTTTTTTTCATTTCAAAGAGGTATCTTAAGTAAAGATTTTTTTTGTGTTTGAAGCGTTTGATTTTTGTAGTTTGCGTAATAAATTGAATCATTGACTTGACAAAGATATAGAACGAAAAGCAAATGAATAAGTTATAAAAGAGGATTAAAGAAGCCTAAAATACGAATATCTAATAATATATATACGGCACAGAAAAGTGATCAAAGCAATTCCAATATCTAGGCTTTACAGACATAATCATAATTGCGAGAGATTCTCCCTTGTGGATTTACTGTAATCTCTGATTTTGTGGTTTCCTCACGGATGATGATAATAATATTACTTCCAATATTTAGATACCTAGCAGCAGAAATTTTTGGCTTTTAGCCAGAATGTCGAGTCCAACATTTAGCTTGGTGGACCTACAAAAGATTTCAATCGTTAGATGTCCCTTCACCGTACTTTGGTCTTGCTTTGGTGTTCACACTGAAGATACTGTTAGTGAACTGCATGTCAAGTATTGGTATTTGGTTGTATCTGCTTACACTAGAAATCGAGCCCCAGCATAGTTGGGAAAAACCAAGGCGGAAGAAGACTAGGAGGAGTAAACTAATAAATCGCGCATGGAACAAAAAATTCGATTTTCAATATGAGTGAGCCACGTTACACAATACTATTCAAACGATATTATCAGTTCTGTATGGTGTCAGACGTAAAGAATAGCACCATCCCATATCTTCCCGTGGGTGTCGTGAGAAACGAATAAGGGACTTGCCAGTGAAAGGGCAGCAGCGTTCTCTGTGCTTTTGTAACAACCGTACTGCGATCGCCAACCCGCCTACCAAGCGTGGCGATTATGACAAAAGCCCCCTTATGTCAATGTGGCGTTGGGGGAGGCCTATGTCTAGCAGTGGACGTCTTTCGGCTGAAATGATGATGATGATGATATTATCAATGAATGAGAAGTGTAATCATATTTTGACGCGGCAGGGAATTTAACAATTTTAATCTTTCGAGCCTATACACAAACAAATACAAGTTTATGGACTATAAAATACGATTGTTTTCTACCGTTTAGGGTTTTATTTGTGTCTATCCTCGCGTTAAGTATGTTCTGAATGGCGCAGCCGTGTATACTTTGTATAATTTACATTCAATTTGCATGTATGTCGAAATATGTATAGGTACAAACAGTTATGCCTAGCCCAATGTATTCCAAAAGTATATACTTTCAATGCCTTTTTGTATTTTTTCAAACTTGAAGTCCCTTTTTAACTGGATTTGGCCGTAAATAGTCTTTTTGAAAATTTTGCCACTGAAATATAATACCATAAATAGATTTCTGAAAAATGTGGAAAGTAATTTATTAAAGCGCAGTGCAAAACTAAACACTTTAAAGATAAAAAATACAACTCCTACTTTCCTCTTTCCTACTACTTTTTACTTGAAATAAAAAGCATAAAACTCCGTATTACCGCGGACAGGTTGAACTGTATAAATAAACATCAAGTCGTGGAGACTTTGCCGGCCGCAATAAATTCTTGTTACTCTCATGAATGTCCAGTTTCATATTTTCGCTACAGCTTACTCAGAGAAGTTGCTTTTAGTTTGTATAAATCTGTGGTTTGTTTGTGTCGCAGTCATATTTTAATTTAGTGTGATGTTGATTTATTTAAGCGGTGGTTCTTTGTTGAGGCTGGAAAAAAATGTTGTTTAGATTCTACGTGGGTGTAGTATTTTTGGGAAAGTGCAATTTACAAAATGAAGGGTGTTCAGGTCTTTGCACTCATTATGTCTCTCAAACTTGTTTTCTTTTAAACTGATTAATATAAATGATGGCGGGAGCTTGGGCGTAACGTTAACAGGGGCGTTATCGTTATTGTTACTTGATTCGGGTTCCATGAGGAAGGTGGGTATTCGGACAGTCCAGCGAATCGTAGGTTTAAACACAAATCACAGTCACGTTTATTACTCGGTAATTACAATAAGTAGCAATTTAAGGAACTAAGGCTTGTACCGCTTGTACGGTGGATGTGACTGTTTCGATCGTATGATCTCAACAGAACCAAATCCAGTCTAGTATTCTGGATCGACTCTACTCGCGTGTTTTGGCGGGGAAATTTAAGACTCAAGCGCCACCTCACGGCGTCCACTGTACTCACCAATCAACCAATGAGAATCAAGTAACAGTTTGACCAACATTATAAAATCAACGGGTTGGTACTACCAACTTGGTAAAAAAAATAATTAAAAAAAAAAGGTTGCCGTCTTGGAATCGCTTGCGACGACATTTAGATTTAAGTGTCACAATCAGAACTAGGTACACAAGAACTACATTCACATCCAGGCAGTGGAAGTAAGAATCAATCAATTAAGATAAATCGTTGTTCAAAAGGTCATTGTTCAGATTATTATTAGAGAAAAATTATTATAGTGTTAAAGAATATTTAGAGGATAAATCGTTAGTATCATACTAAAATAAAGGTAGCCTAAATCTTACCATATGCCATCATTATTATAATCACATAAAAATTGCAATTTATATTCCAATAAAATTATATTTAATTAATTCATTCACAATTACCAATATAATGTATTAGTGTTATTAATATTATGAATCTCGATTTTTAGATATTATAGAAATATTTGTACGCCATATAATGGCAGGATATGCTGGAACCATATTGTAACGCCTATTGTACCATATTCTTGCAAATAAACATTTTTGATTGATTGATTGATTCATATTTTCTAAGGTTTTCCATTAAGCAAGCACTAAAACGTTGAAGCTTCCGAATTCAGACCATTTGCTAGGTATCCACTTCATGCAATATTCATTCATTTATAAAATTCGCAGGGTAAGATCATAAAATGACCACGGACATTTTGATGATTGATTTTTGGTTGTCGATATTATCTATGAACGGAAAAGTCTGAAATAAATGTTTTGAACTGAATGAATTAACGGGCTATGTATGAATGTGCATGTTCCTTCGTAACTCCTAAATTGAGTTATTTAGGAGTTACGCTGTATTTTAATTTTGGCATCAAATTACGACAATTTGATGCCAGTGACGTCACATAATAAAATCTCAAGCTTTTTTCCATGGGGTAGGCAGAAAACAGAACGCTAAGATCCTTATAATCCTCATACGTTCGTTTCGCCTCATCCACGGTCATACATTTTTGGTCTTACAAGCACACTGATTTCGAGTACTGCTATATGGATTATATGTGGCGTCTATGACGATAATGAGCTGCCGAAAAAAAAAGATATTTACTGTGTGAAATAATTATTATGAAAAATCTTAAGGATTACGAGTACTTTCTGAATAATCTTTTTGTAAATATAATTATTTATCTTATTTATAACTTAACCTAACTTTTTTTTTTTATACAAGCTCACTCATAGTACCTACTGATGGCATCAAATACCTCATCACAAGGTCGCCTTTATACGGTGATACTACAACTACGATCTCTTTAGACCGGTTAGTACCCACAGTTTATCACTGTCGCCTAACAATACGCAGCTTAATTGAACGAGATACCAACTTACCTCACGAAGTAAGGTCAAAAAATAAATCATTTCGCAAAAAAGGCTATAAATCCCAAACGTGACGCGAAGAAAATTTTATTTAACCGTAATATTAAGGTGGAAGCGACAGCAGAGCCAGCGAAATTCATTTTTTATTTTTTTGCAATTTTCCGGTTAGTGTCAGTTAGTATTTTAAACAAAATATGATACGCGGGCATAATAAGCAGTATTTTCCGAATTATAACAATTAAAATCATCAATACAACAATTTTATGTTCATTTAATTCCATTGAATGACTTTTTCATGAAATTGTCATTCAAGAGAAGTCAAAGGGTGGTATTGACGATTTTAATGACTATAACTCTGTATGTATATTTGGTTACGATCGCGTATCATATTTTTATCAATATAAAACCTGTTGCTTACCTATTAATTGCAAAAAACGTAAGAAATTTTGAATTTCGCGGACTATATTGTCGCTTCCACCTTAAGGGAATAACCGGCAAATTCCAACGGTCGCCATATTGGAATGTTATCATTTGACGTTGCGAGCTATATTAAAGTTTTAAATAAAAGTGCCACCACAGAACCGCATATTTATAAATTGGTTTATTTTCTGTCTGGGTTTTAAAAGATCTGAATCAGCTGATAGCTATCGGAGAGCTATATTAGTTTGTTGATTTACGGGGATAATCCCCTTGGTCTCGCCGCAAAATAGTCGCTACAGTATTAATTTATTTAAAGGGATTATAGAGGGGGGTGCTGGGTCAGAAAACCTCCTCGTGAGCCCGATGGCGCTGGTCCCTCTCGATACGTCTGGAGGGAACAGTTGCTGTCGGGACGGTGCACCCTGGGCGCCGGCAGTGTCCTTCCCCGAGGAGTGGGAAGAGATTCCTATTCCCCGGGGAATGTCACTGCCGGTGGCGAATATTCTGACGTGGTGGGGTCCAACCCGGACCAACGCGGCGTTTCTCCGCGTGACCCTCTGAAAAGCAGAGGGCACAGCGGAGGAGCAAGGGCGGGCTCGGAGTGCACTCACCCTGCCTCCGAGCAGACAGCGAGGGACGCAGTCCTTCTCTGTCCCCGTCGTTCTCGTAATCCCATCATCGGAGTGTCGTGGATCACGTCTCACGGCTTCGATCGGGACCGAGGGTCTTGGCTTAACCGCCCGGACCGCGAGGTAGAAAACCTCTATAAAAAGCTACCCCGAATCTCAAGCGGCGGCGCACCGTGAGGGGATGTATGGCTGACGGGTGTTCCTATGGAACGATCAGTCGTCAGTGCGTCCCCCGCCAGAGTACCAGCCGACCCTCTGGCGGGTTATAAATGTCAAAGGCTTATCCGGGTACAGGGGGCACTGCCCGGATGGACCTCGTATTTCCCCCACACTCGTGGGAACAAAAATGAAAAATAAAAAAGAAAATCAAAACCCAGCCGGCGACGGCAAAGAGAGGGAGAGGAGGGATGCGGTGTCGGAGTCCGACGCCGCATCTAGTGATGTGAGCGCGGGATGCTCTGAGAGCTCCCGCTTCGAGAGGACCGGGACTGCTGCGGAGGAACGCAAGCGGTCCAGACCAGAAGGCGACCGCGAGTCGTCCTCCGAAGGGGAGCTTGCCTCGGCCCCTAAAATCTCCACCAGCAGGCGTGGCGGAATAAGGGGCCTGGGGAGGGGGCTCCCGGCCTCCGAAAGATCGGGGGTGGCCGGTCGCGGGCAGGCCCGTTTGGGCACCGGTGATGACGCGGCAGTTGAAGTTGGCGGCTCCGATGTGGAGCGTAAGGCCAAGTTTCAAAAGGAGGTGGAAGCTGCGATAAGGGTCGTGGCCTTGAAGAAGCTGACATCTTCAAAACTCGGGGCCATACCTGCAGCTTCCGCCTCCATCATGGCGGCGGTGGAGGCTAGCTTTCCTCCACCCAGCGAAGTGGCCAAACTGCGGGCGGAGGTCGCCCGCCTGACGGCCGCCACGGAGCTTCTCCACGAGGAGAATCAGAAGCTCCGGGCAGACCTGACCGGTCTGCGAGAGTCTGGCTCCCGCGAGGTGTCCCAGCAGCGGCAGAGCCAGCCCGTGCCAGTGGAGAACCAGGTCCTGAACCTGGTTCGGCAGGAGCTGGCTGCCTTCCAGGCGCGGTTCTCCGTCCTGGAGGGCATCGTCCTTCGCCCCCCCCTGGCAGCAAACAAGGCTGCCCCGGGCCCGAGGGTGGTCCCGGCCGAAGCCGAGTGGCAGGTGGTCGGGGAAAAGAAAAAGGGGCGAAAGGCGGCAAAAAAGGCCAGGGACGAGGAGCGAAGGCGCAGGCACAAGGCGCGAAGCGTCGCGGCTAGGCTCCGTGCCCCGAAGACCGCAGCTGTAGTGATCACGATACAGCCGGAGGCGGAAAAGAGGGGCGTGTCCTACCGCGACGTACTCACTAAGGCGAAGGCGACGGTGGATCTCGGGGAGCTGGGGATCACCGAGGGACTCCGGCTCAAAGTCACCGCGACAGGGGCTCGAGCGCTGGAGATCCCCGGAGCAAATAGCGGCCTGTCCGCTGACGCTCTGGCTGAAAAGCTCAGAGCGTCCCTAGATGCGGACGAGGTCCGAGTGTCCAGGCCCGTCAGATGCGCAGACATGCGCATCCTGGGTCTGGACGACTCAGTGACCAAGGAGGAGGTGGTTGCCGCCGTCGCCAGGACAGGTGGGTGCCCTGCCGAGCAGGTAAGGGCAGGCACTCTACGTCCGGACCACTCGGGCATGCGAACTGTTACGGTAAGCTGCCCTGTGACGGCGGCCGGAACAATTGTGGAGGCTGGAAGGCTCCTGGTGGGCTGGGTGTCGGCGCAGGTGAAGCTGCTGGAACCCCGACCTCTGAGGTGTTACCGGTGCCTCGTGGGGCAGCACGTGAGTTGTCGGTGCTCCTCGGAGGTGGACCGCAGCGGCGACTGTTTCCGTTGCGGTCAGCCCGGTCACATGGCCGCGGCTTGCACCGCCATGCCGCACTGCACTGCATGTGCGGCAGCGGGCAAACCAGCCGATCACCGGGCAGGGGGCAGGGCCTGCGCACCACCCACCAGGGCCAAGGGCAAGGGAAGGCCCGCAGCCACCGCAGCCACCGCCTCCACCGTTGCCACCGCCGCAGCTGCCACCACCGTCGCTTCCGCGGCTGCCGCCAGTACTGCCGCTGCAACATCTGTTGCAGGGCCCTCACAGGGGGCCCGGGAGGGGGCCGAAATGGAGTGCCAATAATGGCCCCATTACGCCTTCTCCAGGCGAACATCAACCACTGCCGCTGTGCTCAGGATCTGTTGCTCCAGAGTATGGCGGAGTGGTTGATTAACGTCGCAGTGGTCGCTGAGCCGTACTTCGTCCCGCCCAGGGAAGACTGGGTGGAGGACCTGAGCGGCTCAGTGGTCATAATTTCGTCGGCCGCCGCCGGTACCCCGACCCTTGAAAGTGTCAGGAAGGGTCAGGGCTGCGTAGCAGCACGGTTCGGGGAGATCGTCGTAGCGGGAGTCTACTTCTCCCCGAGCCGAACTCTCGCCGAGTTCCACAACTCCCTCATGGAGTTGAGTGTCGTCATCCGAAGCTATTCCCTCCCCGTGCTTGTGCTCGGGGACTTCAATGCCAAAAACTTGGCCTGGGGTTCTCGTTGCACAGATGTGCGGGGTAGGATGGTGGAGGACTGGGCTCTGGAGGCGGGCCTGGTCGTCCTAAATCGGGGTTCTGTCCCCACGTGTGTGCGGATGCGGGGCGAGTCGGTGGTGGACATCTCGTTCGCTAGCCCCGCTCTGTCACCGCGTGTCGTTGACTGGCGCGTCATGGAGGGGGTGGAGACCTATTCCGACCACCGGTACATCCGGTTTGATGTCTCCGCCCAGGACTCAAGCGCGCCGGTCCTACAGGCCCCGAGTGGTCCGCGTTGGGCGCTGAAGCAGCTGGACCGGGAGCTCCTCCTGGAAGCCTCGATAGTGCAGGCCTGGGTGACATCACCGAACAGGCCTGCCGACATCAACAACGAGGCAGGGTGGTTCCAGGAGGCCATGTCCGACATCTGCGACGTGGCAATGCCCCGAGTTCGGCCAGGAAGCGCCCGGCGTCAGGTGTACTGGTGGTCGCGAGAGCTGACGTCTCTGCGCGAGGCGTGCGTAGCCGCGCGGCACCCGTACGCCAGGCATCGCAGGCTCCGCATCCGCCCTCCGGATGCGGCAGCCATTGAGGCGGAGCTGTACGAGGGATACAGAGCAGCGAAGACCGCCCTCCAGGAGGCTGTCCAGCGGGCCAGAGACCTGGGCCGCGAGGAGATGCTGGAGACTCTCGACAGAGATCCGTGGGGGCGCCCTTACAAGATGGTGCGGGACAAACTCCGCACCTGGGCCCCCCCGCTGACGCAGAGTCTCCGCCCTCAGCTCGTGGAGGACGTGGTGAGCGCTCTGTTCCCTCTGCGAGGGGAACATCCTCCCCCGCCTATGGCTCCGCCGCTTGCGGTGCCGGAAGCGGACCACATCGAGGACGATGACGACATTCCGGAAGTGACCGGGGTAGACCTGAGAGCGGCGGTAGGCAGGCTTAAAGCCAAAAATACCGCCCCGGGACCCGATGGCTTGCCTGGCAAAGCCTGGGTCCTGGCCTCGGAGGCTCTTGGGCCCCGACTGGAAGGGCTCTTAAGCGCATGCTTGGAGAGAGGCCAGTTCCCGCTTCGTTGGAAGACGGGGAAGCTGGTCCTCATCCGGAAGCCGGGGCGCCCTGCGGACTCTCCGTCCGCATACCGGCCCATTGTGTTGCTCGACGAGGTGGGCAAGCTCTTCGAAAGAGTCATTGCCAACCGCCTCGCCGGGCACCTTGTGGGGACGGGGCCGGATCTTGCGGAGAACCAGTTTGGTTTCCGCAGAGGGCGCTCGACGGTGGACGCCATCATGCGCGTGAGGGCTCTCACGACGGGGGATGCGGTGTCCAGGGGTGGGGTTGTCTTGGCGGTGTCTCTTGACATCGCCAACGCCTTCAACACCATGCCCTGGAGCTGCATTAGGGAGGCACTCCGGTATCACCGGGTGCCGACCTACCTTCGTCGTGTGGTCGGGGACTACCTGACGGACAGGGCCGTCATCTACCCCGGTCGCACCGGAGAATGGAACCGGCGAGAGGTGTCGTGCGGTGTCCCACAGGGATCGGTTCTGGGGCCGCCCTTGTGGAACATCGGCTACGACTGGGTGCTGCGCGCCGACCTTCCTAGCGGTGTCAGTGTAGTCTGCTACGCTGACGACACGCTGGTGCTGGCACAAGGGAGGTCGCACGAGGCGGCGGCCGAACTTATGACACGCGGGGTTGCGATAGTCGTGGATAGAATCCGGCAACTGGGTCTCGAGGTGGCATTGCACAAGTCCGAGGCCATGTGCTTTCATGGGCCTCGGAATGCGCCACCGTCGGGATCCATACTGACGGTAGGAGGGGTTCCCATCGGCGTCGAGTCGACGCTGAGGTACCTAGGGCTTGTCCTCGACAGCCGGTGGAACTTCGTGGAGCATTTCCGACGTTTGGCCCCAAAACTGGAACGGGCAGGGGCTGCGTTCAAGCGGCTCTTGCCCAACCTGGGGGGTCCAAACGCCTCCTGCCGCAGGCTCTACGCGGGGGTCGTGCGGTCCATGGCCCTTTACGGGGCCCCGGTGTGGGCGCGTTCTCTGAGGCGGCGAGCCGCCCATTACCTGAACGCGCCCCAGAAGGTGGTAGCCGTAAGGCTGATCCGGGGGTACGACTACCGCGGCGATAGTCCTCGCGTGCCTGCACGAATGGCGCGCGGAGGCACTACGCCGGGGGGAAACTCCGCTGCCGCGGCAAATTGTCGCTCAGTGGACAGACCTCCGGCGCGATCTCATGGCGACATGGAGAGAGCGACTGTCGCAACCCCGTGCAGGGCACGCCACAATAGTGGCGATAAGTCCCCTCTTTGAGGAGTGGCTAGAGAGGCGCCACGGCGCCCTCACCTTCCGCCTGACGCAGGTCCTCACCGGACACGGTTGTTTCGGGAGGTTCCTGCACCGAATCGGGCGGGAGGAAACGCCCGGGTGTCACCACTGCGAGGATCGGCCGGAGGACACGGTGGAGCACACTGTGGAGCTATGCCCCGCTTGGGCTGAGCACCGCCGTGTCCTCGTAGCGGCGATTGGCGGCGGCGACCTCTCGCGTCCGGCCCTGGTTCAATCCATGGTCCGGAGCGAGAGGGAATGGGAAGCCGTCGCCTCCTTCTGCGAAGCAGTCATGCTAGCGAAGGAGGTGGCGGAACGTGAGAGGGAGAGAACCTCACGTCCCAGCCGCCGCGGGAGACGCCCCGGGCGTCGGGGGGCAACCAGTGGCCCCCGGCCACCGTAGGCGCGGGCCTGTGGACGGTGAGTAATGGGCTAGCTCACCGTCCGTCCGTCTTATGACGACAGACCGTGCCAACGGCGCGTTCGTGTTCCACGCGCGCCTCAAGGAGATGTCAGCAAATCGGAAGGGGTCCGAGAGGGCCGATGCCTGCCAGGGCTGCGGGTTGTTCGAAAGAGATACCGTGCCCCTGGAACGCAAAGGGCTAAGAAGGAACATGGATGGGTTTTAGTCAGTCAAGTCTGACACTCCCTTCCGCTCCGCCCAGAGCGGAAGAAGTCATTTGATGATTTCCCATCCGAAAAAAAAAAAAAAGGGATTATAGAGGAATCCGTGAAAATTTTCTGTGTTGCACCTTTTTAAAGTTCAAGAATATTAAATTGTGTAGATAAAGACAGCAAAACAAAAAGGTTTCTAAACATGCTTTGATACCGTACTAGTCCCAAGTCTCAAAAGCGTTAACGTGTGTGTTATTCATTTGATCAGCTGTGGGAAAATCGCTTCACATAGCGACAAATTCATAAAAGTGCCAACTGTATGGCCGGAAAAGAAAACATCAAAAAAGGTATTTCCTATTTCAAAGGCCTGGTTGAATTTTTTTGATTCATCGAGTGCTTTCATCCGGAGTTTCTCAGTAGCAGCCAAGATTCTGTATTTTTCAGGCTCACTTGCCACCGTGCATTGGCGAAATATAGGTGCACTACATATAGGTATCACATCTAATCCCTTAGAAGACGGATGTGATGTTATGCTATGAAGCTGCTAGTCGCAATAATAACATACCTAAACCCACCCTAAACGTTATCTTCTCATTTAAAAAATCATTTATCGTTCCCAATATAGGGTGCCTACAGACTTTTATTAGCGACGTCTACTAGATGTATATTGGCGCATGGTGCGGGATACGGGTTCGCGTTAAGAAGATTAACAGGCAACCCTGCTCTAACGGGGCGAGACGGCGGGATTCATTATTTTATGGGTGGCGGAGCGCTTGCTTGGTTGGTAGGTTTAGATGTATTGATAGAAGAGTAGGGTTAAGGTTAAGCACTGCAAGGAATCAGCATTGTCACATTCAAGCCGTTCTGATTTCTTTGTATAGTAAGTACGTTTAATAGTAAGTCAGAGCTGTATTTTTTCTACTTGTTGTGTGATTTGGTCGTTGACTACGACGTGACAGTAGTGACGGGACTCAATCGATCGTCATTTGTAACGTTCCTTTATACCATAATAATATATACTAAGAAAAACAATAGTTTCATTTTTATTGGCCTTTAAATATCAAGTTTTCGTTATTTTCTGATGTAAAATTTCTTTTCTTAATCTTATTTAATTATCTACTGTTTTGTTCTCCACACTGTTGCTACACATTTGTGTTCCTTCAAAACTCCTGTTCCTATCTACAGAATTACTGTAAATATAAACACTCGGGGATTAAAAACTGCAATCCCAAACGCCAAAACACCGTCCCTTAATTTCCTCAACTTCCTTCCAAAAACGCAACCCAATTCCATTTGCTTACATTAAATACAGCCGAAAAATTTCCCTTCCCCCCACAAGCCAAAATGAACCAATATAAACTTCGATTAATTAACTAATGTACCGCGTTGCCACAAAACGAGGCTTCATCAAGTTATCCATGTTTTGGCACAAAACAAACTTTTTTTGGCGTTGTTTCACCCGTTATGTTGGTAACAATAGGCAGGTAAATAAAAGTTGCCAAATTAGTTGGCGTAACTCCGGCCGACATTGGCACCAAGATTACAGGTGTAATTCCATTAAATGAAAAATACAGGGGTATTTTTTGGACCCCTAGCTGGAAACTTTTGGATTGGCAGCTGTCATTCTGTTGATTGGGGACCGTAATTGCTATTATGGTTAATGTGACAGCTATTGTAATTGGCTGCTGGATAAATTTGTTGTTTGACAGGATTTTGTAGCGGCTTTGGTGAAGGTAACTTTTTGTTTTTTTTTTAACCCTGAATGATCAAATTTCGGTGGTCTCGTATCCATTTCGTTGACATTTGAATAGAATCATAATGCTTATGAGATGCTTGCTCTGTATGGTGTCGGACGTAAAGAATAGCACCATCCCATATCTTCCCGTGGGTGTCGTAAGAGGCGACTAAGGGACTTGCCAGAGAATGGGCAGCAGCGTTCTCTGTGCTTTTGTAACAACAGTACTGCGATCGCCAATCCGCCTGCCAAGCGTGGCGATTATGGCAAAACCCCCCAAAATATCAATGTGGCGACACTTGGGGGAGGCCTTTGTCCAGCAGTGGACGTCTTTTGGGCTGAAATGATGATGATGAATGCTTATGAGTAAGCATAATGATTCTAATCGCACATATCTAATATTATATCGTTCGTTGCGGGAGGTGTGAACTCACTCTTCTGAGTTTGGACACTTTATCGAACACGGTGTACGGTGAACGAGTACGGTGATGTCTAACTATTTCGTTCTACATATTATTATATTGATGTCATTGTATGACTTCATCGTGGTTAGTTAACACTTTGTTTAGTTATATAAAATGAGAAGCTTGACTACTTATTTATTATTAGATAAAAGTTGTATCTAACGACTGTTTTAAAAAAACCCATTCCTAATCACAACGGCAATAAGATAAAAACAGCACACAAAACTCTACCAAGTAACAAGAAGCTTAAAACTAGAAATTCAATTTACTTTCCTGTAAACAAATAAATCACAAACAGAAAATTTTGGAAGGAAAAAACAAATACCTAAATGTCTAAGGTATAATTAACAAGTCTAGACTTACGATTGTTTACTGCAAAGTAATCGAGGTCCAGAAGAAAATTTAAATTAGTTCTGTAATAAATCTTGTACGTTAAGGTTGTTACACACAATGTTCGGGTCGGCTTGATTCGGTATAGCTAGGCGGCAAATTGAATACAATAATTATGTGGATAAACACATTGCCACTCGTCGATCTTCAGCTTAAGCCACACTTGTCTAGGTGGATGTGTGCCCATTCATTACATACCGAGTATCCTCCATGCCTTGGAAAGCACTTTTACATATAAGCCGTTGGTTCCGGCTGCCATATTTTGTAGATTTTTTACTGTCGTTAAATTATCAGTGGCCCGAAAGTCTGACAACCAGTCGTACCAAGGAGTATTGTATAACCCAGTAGGTACTAACTGGGTTGTGGAGGTAAGATAGGCCGTCACGTTCTTATAAAATACTGGTATTCATCTGCATCCGGTTAGAGTGGAAGCCCACCCCAACAGACTTGTGAAAAGGCAGGCAGATGATGATTTATTCAATTAATTCATTCATTATTTTATTGAATGAAATATGATAGGTACATGAAGTTCTTATCTTTTTATTAAATATAAAAATCAATGCCACTTTTCGTTGCAATTTTATAACTCGAGAGCGGCTGGGCTGATTTGGCTGATTTTGGTTTTGAAATGTTTGTCGTAGTCCAGGGAAGGTTTAAAAGGTGAGTAAGGTAGGGTAGGGTAGGGTAGGGTAGGGTAGGTAGGTAGGGTAGGGTAGGGTAGGTAGGTAGGTAGGGTAGGGTAGGTAGGTAGGTAGGTAGGGTAGGGTAGGGTAGGGTAGGTAGGTAGGGTAGGTAGGTAGGGTAGGTAGGTAGGGTAGGGTAGGGTAGGGTAGGGTAGGTAGGTAGGGTAGGGTAGGGTAGGTAGGTAGGTAGGGTAGAGTAGGGTAGGTAGGTAGGGTAAAGTAGGTAGGTAATGGGTAGGTAGGTAGGGTAGGGTTGTGTAGGGTAGGGTTGGGTAGGGTAGGGTAGGTAGGTAGGTAATAGGTAGGTAGGTAGGGTAGGGTTGGGTAGGGTAGGGTAGGTAGGGTGGGTAGGGTAGGTAGGGTGGGTAGGGTAGGTAGGGTAGGTAGGGTAGGTAGGGTAGGTAGGGTAGGTAGGGTAGGTAGGGTAGGTAGGGTAGGTAGGGTAGGTAGGGTAGGTAGGGTAGGTAGGGTAGGTAGGGTAGGTAGGGTAGGTAGGGTAGGTAGGGTAGGTAGGGTAGGTAGGGTAGGTAGGGTAGGTAGGGTAGGTAGGGTAGGGTAGGTAGGGTAGGTAGGGTAGGTAGGGTAGGTAGGGTAGGTAGGGTAGGTAGGGTAGGTAGGGTAGGTAGGGTAGGTAGGGTAGGTAGGGTAGGTAGGGTAGGTAGGGTAGGTAGGGTAGGTAGGGTAGGTAGGGTAGGTAGGGTAGGTAGGGTAGGTAGGGTAGGTAGGGTAGGTAGGGTAGGTAGGGTAGGTAGGGTAGGTAGGGTAGGTAGGGTAGGTAGGGTAGGTAGGGTAGGTAGGGTAGGTAGGGTAGGTAGGGTAGGTAGGGTAGGTAGGGTAGGTAGGGTAGGTAGAGTAGGGTAGGTAGGTAGGTAGGAAAAGTGCATTGCAACGCAAGCCGGGTACAGCTAGTATAATATATTTAGTAACACTCTTCTTCTTCTTCTTCAACCCTTTGCCACCCAATGCTGAGTGTAGTCCAAATCTCTCCACTTTTGGCGGTTATGTGTCATGGCTATCCAGTTTCTTCCGGCCACTTTAATGAGATCGTCTGTCCACCTAGTCGGTTGTCTTCCCACATTCCTCCGTCCTGTCCGTGGTCTCCACTCCAGCATTTAGTAACACACATTTGGTCAAAGTGTAGCATGCAATAGTACAAGTTTTTACACTTAAGATATTAATTACTGGGTTACTACACTTTGTCAATTAATGTATAGCTACTTCACAATGTTAGATCCTCCAGTATCTAGATAAACATATCTGTGCTTTAATGTATAAAATTTACCGTCACATTTTTAATAGTACTCATGTTTCGAATAAAAACACTCTTGTAACAACCACTTCCACAACGCAACGCAAAACTAATTGAAGGGTAGTTGAGTAATTGACGAAAACCTTTAGATAAATACACTCGAGAAAAAACCGCTCGGCCTAATTCAAGTCGTAGCAAGTCGACACGATCGTAATTCGGCGATGGTACCTAGATACACAAGGAAGTTTTTAATTTCAAAAGAAAGTCGAAATATTATTGTTTAGAATCGAATGTGCCGATCCGTAAGAAGTGCGTGATGATCGCATTGTATTTTGGCGTTTTTTTATGTTTATTATGGTTTCAAATTGACAATCTAACTTAAATTGTTTTTTCAATGTTTTCTGTTACTTTATTAAATGGACGGAAAGGCCAGTCATCATCATAATTCGGAATTATCTTATTTTCTTTCATTACTAAGCTTTCCTGAAAGCTGAAATCTTGAGGCGAAATCATTGCGCTTTACACGTCGGGATTTGTGAGTATTTGGTGCTGGTAATAAAATGTGCCATAATCCGTATAGGATTATGGCACATTTTATTACCAGCACTGATTGCTGGGACAGAATTCCAAGGTATGCCAGTTTCCTCAAGATGTTCTCCTTCTTCTTTTCATTCAGTGGTGATGAAACAATAATAGATTTATTTTATTTGCAACGCAAGTCTAGATGTGCTTTACGGTCGTCTGATTCTGAAGACGGTTGTCATGTTCTATAATGGAGCAATCATGATATGTGCATTGAAATAAAATCTTTTAATAAGAAATTGTTCCGAGGCTAGTAACAGCTGATTAATTAAGTATCGTGTGTTTGTTCGAACATGTCAGTTCAGGGAGGCGTGTTTATTTATTCCGATAAGTAAATAAATAAATTACATAAAGCGAATTGCCTGCTGGTCTGACCCTAGGTCAGACCCACGACCTGCAACTAGTAATTCAGAGCCTTAAAGTGTTAATGGACTCACTGCCAGCTCAATGGTGTTACCACTACTTCCAATGGTCGATTTACCAAACCGATTTCACTGAGTCAAGGTGTAGGTGAGAGCAGTGTGTAGGATATGATAGGTAATATCATATCCTACACACTGCTCTCAAAATTCCTTCCTAAAAAATCTTATCTATCCAAAACACTCAAAGTTTCCACACCTAATTTCCCCATGAAACCATTTTGATTTCACAAACTACCTCGAATTCCTTCCTTTTCACGCTTGTTCTGTTGCGCGGTGATAAATTAGCCTTACTGCTGCTTCCACGGCTCCACACTGAATATGTATTAGTACTCCCAAATTAAATGATACTGTAGCTAGACGGTTACGAACGAGATATATTGGAGTACTGTGGATAGGGATGTTTGTAGTTTATAGAGAATGAATTGACTTATTGACACAGGTAGTGATTATGGCAGGTACTAGCGGTTATAATTTTAGAAAACAAGTCAGGTGGAAACTTTAATAAGGGTTGAACAACAGAGCGTGCTGCCGATTGAACCTTCTATACTGCAGTGTGCGATAGCATTCACTCTGTTTCTCGGTCTAGCAAATGATGGGCTCAGTGACAGAAAAGGATAGGAAATGAAAATGTAAATAATGTATATTATACAGTCTCAAAAGGTAAATGCTGTACTCATGTATAGCATGTACCTTTTGAGACTGTATATACATTTTTCTCACTCATGTGAGAGCATGATAAAATGCACTTCCGTGCTGCTACATAAGATTCAACCCTTTAGGACCCTAGGATGGGAAATCATCAAATGACTTCTTCCGCTCTGGGCGGAGCGGAAGGGAGTGTCAGACTTGACTGACTAAAACCCATCCATGTTCCTTCGTAGCCCTTTGCGTTCCAGGGGCACGGTATCTCTTTCGAACAACCCGCAGCCCTGGCAGGCATCGGCCCTCTCGGACCCCTTCCGATTTGCTGACATCTCCTTGAGGCGCGCGTGGAACACGAACGCGCCGTCGGCACGGTCTGTCGTCATAATGGCAAAACCAAAGATTCAACCCTAAAAGATTGTTGGTATGTTTAAAGAAGCGTCATTCACAAACCGTCCAATAATTATTATTATAGTCTATAGTCTAACGTTCACTATATGTTATTCATACCCTACAGTATTCATGCTGTTAAAGTACAGCATTACTCAAACTTTTGCCATAGATTCAATACATACTTATACTCCCCCCAGGCGTGGTTTGTGTTAAATTGTTCCCTATTATGTTGGTTCCGTGTATGCATAGGTATTGATGCGTAGGTAGGTAAAACATAACATACACAGTAAGTACACACTACTGTGTATGTTATGTTTTAGCAAAATTCACTAATAGTTTAAAAAGTTCCACTTTACTGCGTCCAAAGAACGCACGCGTAACGGCATAATTTTGCTGTGCAATTTCATTAACTTTGAACTGACCTTACTCTATTGGGTATATTAACTCTGACACTATCATCATTAAAGGATCACAGCGTCTCACTATCAAAATTCAAATTACTCGAAATGAGCACAATACCGAAAATTCCAAAAGCCCATTGCAGGAGATTAAATCCATCGTTCAAGCATCAAAGCTTATCAATCTAGCACCATAGAGATGAGGATTCAGAAGAACAGCACTATTCTACGAGTGAAAATAAAATCAACGCATTCAAAGTATCCCTTTTCATGGGTTTCATGGGTACAGCTTTGTTTCCAATTGATAACCTTACTATTTAAACAAATATCATGATCAATGCTAGTGGAAGTCTTGATTTCAGAATGATTAAATTATGTGCAAAAAAAATAACTTAACATAACGTAAGTAGGTCCTCAAGGTTAGATTATGCACCAAGGGGATAATTAATAGTGTTTTATGTCACAGGTGCTATTTTTACTAACGTAGCGAGGCATGCCAGGGCTGCCAAGAAAACTCACTACTAACAGGAGTTATTCACTACGCTCAGGAGCCCTAGAAACCCTCGTTTCGTTCGAAATTCAAGATAGCGCTCGTTAAATTGCATCCCTCGGATTTGAAATAATTCAGCGTAAGTACGTATATCTCAAACAAATGAAAGTCGCGAGTGTGCTTGCACGTTCACTATGTAAACGTGTGTTTATGGATTTTTTCATTTATTGTAGGGAGCTGACCTTCTGTATCCATGTCTACCTCTTCGTCACCTAAACTCTGCGAATCTGACCCTAGAACATTATGTTGTTCTGCGAAGAAACTTAATTAAAGTTGGCGAAGTTGTTATGTGTATCGGTGATCACGGCCTAATAATACGCAGTCATGTGCAACGAACAAGTTTCGTATTAATCAAATGGCTTCATAGTTCTAGCTAGGTTTTGGATGTGGGTGCACTTGGTTATAGTTTATGAAAAAGGAGTAAAATTGATGCCTATTTGCGTTCTCATGAATCGATTAGGCCCATTTTCCACGACGCTATTTGAAGGCAACGTGTTATAAAATCAAATCACCAATCAGTAGCCAGAAATAGCCAGTGTCACAGCATTATTATTTTAGTTGTTATTAACATAACCGTCTTTTTCTTTGCGTGTAGATGACTCAAACTCAAACGTACCCTACCCTACCTACGTAAGATACCCTCAAACTCAATATACTAATACGTATGACATTGCAAAAGGCATAAAAAAATTATCTCAACATTTCTACTTATTCGACAGCGGCGAAACCCAAATGGGGTGTAGTGTTCTCTAACTAGCAAAGAAGAATAGCTTTAGTAGGATCACTATCTCATTAATATATCAGTCCCTGCATTGTTCGTTGTCGAAACGAAGCACTGGCTTTACTATTGAACTTGCTCTCGTACATTTTGGAGCACTAAATCTAGCTGCGGTTTTCCAAATCTGAATGCACTAGCAGGATTTGTAAATGAAAGAGAATGGATTCAATGGTATTGGTATTTTTTTTCTGTGTGATTTTTATTGTTCATAGACTGTTTGTTTATGACGTATTCTTTGGTATTTTTACAGTACCTAGGTGAGGTGTTGTATAATTATCACTTGCTTCGGTGAAGAAAATATCGTGAGGAAACCAGCATGCCTGAGAGATATTTTTTGACGGCCATATGATGAGGCTATTTGCCTAATAGATACAGATAATACTAATCCGTTTGGCATTTAATTGCTGGAATAATTGATAGGTTATGAATATTGCACCTAATGCTGATTAAAATTATGAAACAAAACCAATTAATAATATGAAGATATAACACTACTTTTTTGATCATAAATAAACTTACTTCAAGAAAAGCTTGTTACAGTTCAACAGCCTCATAAATATTTGCCTAGCTTTATTACCCACAACAGTTCATTGTTCTCTAACAAATTAAAAACTTATTGTAATAAATTATTGTCATTTGAAAATGTAAGACTCTAATTGAAGGCCCGTCATATAATTGGGGCGACATAATTTAATGTGACGTCATCAGGTCTAATGAATGCTACTAAGAAGATAATTAACAAACATTTTGTGAACATTCTACATTAATTTTATGTCGATTTTGATAAATTGTTATTGTAGATATAAAGTAAAAAGTAATTATTTCAGCAGTTCAGCAATAAATTGTTTTAAACTTTTTACATTTCTTTCACGTTTTTGGACCATCTATATATATCAATAATAAAGTGTAATTAATTTACATTTATGTAAAGTTTTTTCCTTATCTTTAGATAAAATGAAGTCTAATTAGGATTAGTCTGTTTTGAAACGATCAACAATATTCTGATCAAAAAACTGACCAAATAGTTGTATAGATAGGCTTTGTTATAATTGTGTTCAGTTCACATTTGTATGTAATTTAAAATCAAAGAACAAATACTTACTACTAATAATACTCAATCATTTATTGTATTGCACAATGTGAACCTGTATAGTAACTTAAAATTTAATGAGATCCTTACCTTCTAGACCATCTGTGGCCCAGCAAAAATAGTACCTAATGAGAGAAAACTTTTGAACCTTAAATGTCTAGTAGGTAAGTACTAAATTGCGAACCACGTCCTATTAACTGATGATAGCATCTAGGTATCCCCAAGGGGTTCAACTGATAAAAATCTTGTATTTTTTGCGTACTTTAAAACTGCTGCAAATTCACGGAAAAGCTCAGGAGAGGTCTATCTGAAGAAATATCTTAATTAAGGAAAACAGTTCCACCTAAACTTAATTTGGTCCAACTTCGTCCAGAAAAATCGCATTATAAATGAATGCCTAATTAATTCCGTAAAGATATACACTTTTAATTCGGTTCTGAATATTTTAACAGAACTTGTTTTCGAATTGAAAGAAATATGTTAATAAAATATTTCCTACTATGTTGGGTTCGGCTTCCAGTCTAACCGGATGGAGCTGAATTCCACTAATCTCCTAAGCTAACCACCAAACCCAGTTACCCCTAGGTACGACTGGTTGTTGGTTACGGGTTTCAAATTCTTGTAGCGACTTCCTGAGATTCACAAGTTACTGCCGGGACCAATGTGCTTTCAGAGGGACGGAGGAGCTCGATATGTAATGGACCTCACCCATCTACTGACCAACCTTCATAATCTTAGCTATATTTATAATAATCGACCGGCTAAGCTTTCATCCCATGCGATTATTAAACAGCTGCACGAGTCGATAGCTAAGCCGTGAACCCAAAATGTGAACAATTTTACGAAGTAATTTTTTAGGAATATAATAGTAGCTTGAGAGCAGCGTGGCCCAGTGGTGGCAGCCCCGACTTACGAGCAGTAAGCCGTGGTGGGTTCGAACCCAGGCAGGCGCATTAGTTTGTGTAATTTATTTCATCACAGGAAAAAATTGTGAGTTAACCGTCATGTCCTAGAACTGAAAATTCGAAGACATGTGACATCTACCTACCCGCACTTGCCCGCGTGGTGGATTACAGCCCACTCCCTCTCATAGAAAGGAGTCCTGTGTTGAAGTGGGAGGCTGATGATGGTGATGATGAATAGTAGCTCCTAATATCTTTAAGTGTGTTGTTCCTCGCGTTTATTTTACTTAGCTACTAGTTAATACGGGTGTCGTGAGGTAGACAACTGAAGCTTACAATCTTATAAAATAAATATTATGGAAATTGAATCATTAGCATAATTCCTTACTGCCGGTGAAAGCTAATGTAAAATTGTTTTGCGAATAATAAATGATTATCTACAGTCGATTTACCTAACCAACAAATAGAGGTTGTTTGAATAAGGGAAGTTACAGGGAACTTTAACGATCCATTTAATATCCAATAATATTATTTTTATCCCGCACACTGTGCGTTCCGTACTTTTAAAAATTGTTCGCATATTTTCTAGTTGATATTTGCCATACCATTTTTGGTCATAATCATAAGTAGGTGTATTGATAATTCAAGTGTTTATCTATCGATGATTACGTAGTTACCATCATCCGTGTAACAGAATGATAGATGGACTGAAAAATCAAACTGAAAAATCAAAAAAAGGCGAAGGCTACCAACCAGGGTCCGGGTTTTTACCCTTAAGCTAAAGAACTCTAAAACACAAACATGTTTTTTTCTTGCTTTTGCTTCCTCCCTACTTCCCTAATTGAAATGCAAATAATTTATTAATACAACAAAACTGGCAGCTCATAAAACACGAATAATTTTGTTATTATGTCGGTACACCTAATTTGTGTTTCATATTATTTTGCGCTGGTCCAATTACTCTAAGTAATTTGAAGAAGACGCTTTCAAATTACCATTAAGGGAATGTTTCATTGGATATAAAACTGTGTACTTGTTGCGAAATAATCGTTTTAATGGTCCATAGTTACTTGGAATGGAAAACGGAATTTTTCAGTATTGTTCAGTCAAAAATGTTTGTAATTTTATTTTGTGCGACCGATAAAAAAACAAAGATGTTTTCATGACTGATGGCACCATAATTTATTGTTGCAGTTACAATTCCTTTTTTTTTCTTTTTATCTGAAAAATATATAAACATTTAGAATACGCTTTACTGCACACTAATGTATGTAAAGCCCATTTACAAAATCTAATAGGGATATCTACCAGATAACTTTTGCATGAGCAGAGGAGACAAAGTAAATTAAAAAAAATGTAAAGTAAAATCTATTCCGGTTTCGTACGTGTAAGAAGTTTTGTTATGTTTAAAATGAATTAGTAAATTAATTTTGATTATTTATAGATACCCAAAGCTTAATACATTTATGGGAATACTTCAAATACATGATGGCATTAATTTGTTTCGACTAGTATACGTGGTGGAAATTTGCAGCGGGGCAGTAAGGGGAACTGCCTTATTTGTTGCAGCTACACAAAATGATCTTAAAACACAATATATATATTTTTTTAAATTTAAAACCCATCCACAGATTAAAAAAAAAATACAGTTTGCAAGAAAATGGCCATTTAACACATTTTTTTAAACACTAAGTTATCGTGTTCAGGTGACAGATCTCGGCGATAAGCGTAAGTCCATTGATGTGGACTTTGGATTTAATCTCAGTGGGTCTCTTGGACGCAAAGACGGTCGCATTGAGTTCTCCTGTACAGATTGGAAAGAATTTCTGATTTTTCTTGTGAGAAACCTTTGATGTTGACCGAGACTACGCACAAAGCCGGTTTTATAAGTGGAGTTTGGATTGCTATCAAGGTAAAAGGACACCCTGGGCAGTCAGCGTTGGACTCGCTGACTGCCCAGGGTGCGCCAAACGTATAGTGACACAGTAGATATGTCGCACGGGGAGGCTCCTTTCCTGCACCCCCTGTGTGCTGTGGCGAGTTGTCATAGCTGGCCTGGAAATCTTTACATAGACTTCGGACCCAGGATGGTCGCAGCAAGGGAAACCTGCTCAGGTGGTGATTCACTAATGACTCTGCCCTTTTTTTTTTTTTTTTTTTTTTAGGCTGGGAAATCATCAAATGACTTCTTCCGCTCTGGACGGAGCGGAAGGGAGTGTCAGACTTGTACTGACTAAAACCCATCCATGTTCCTTCTTAGCCCTTTGTGTTCCAGGGGCACGGTATCTCTTTCGAACAACCGGCAGCCCTGGCAGGCATCGGCCCTCTCGGACCCCTTCCGATTTGCTGACATCTCCTTGAGGCGCGCGTGGAACACGAACGCGCCGTCAGCACGGTCTGTCGTCATAAGACGGACGGACGGTGAGCTAGCCCATTACTCACCGTCCACAGGCCCGCGCCTACGGTGGCCGGGGGCCACTGGTTGCCCCCCGACGCCCGGGGCGTCTCCCGCGGCGAATGGGACGTGAGGTTCTCTCCCTCTCACGTTCCGCCACCTCCTTCGCTAGCATGACTGCTTCGCAGAAGGAGGTGACGGCTTCCCATTCCCTCTCGCTCCGGACCATGGATTGAACCAGGGCCGGACGCGAGAGGTCGCCGCCGCCTATCGCCGCTACGAGGACACGGCGGCGCTCAGCCCAAGCAGGGCACAGCTCCACAGTGTGCTCCACCGTGTCCTCCGGCCGATCCTCGCAGTGGCAACACCCGGGCGTTTCCTCCCGCCCGATTCGGTGCAGGAACCTCCCGAAACAACCGTGTCCGGTGAGGACCTGCGTCAGGCGGAAGGTGAGGGCGCCGTGGCGCCTCTCCAGCCACTCCTCAAAGAGGGGACTTATCGCCACTATTGTGGCGTGCCCTGCACGGGGTTGCGACAGTCGCTCTCTCCATGTCGCCATGAGATCGCGCCGGAGGTCTGTCCGCTGAGCAACAATTTGCCGCGGCAGCGGAGTTTCCCCCCGGCGTAGTGCCTCCGCGCGCCATTCGTGCAGGCACGCGAGGACTATCAATCCGGCGAAGAGGCTCGCCGCCTCGCCGGAGATCGTGCGGTACCCCCGGATCAGTCTTACGGCTACCACCTTCTGGGGCGCGTTCAGGTAGTGGGTGGGTCGCTGCCTCAAAGAACGCGCCCACACCGGGGCCCCGTAAAGGGCCATGGACCGCACGACCCCCGCGTAGAGCCTCCGGCAGGAGGCGTTGAATGACTCTGCCCTGGAGTGTAAATTTGGTGTTTTTCCAAAAACGATGCGGTATTTAATATCATGTCCTGCGTGGCCTGATGTTTATACATTACAGGAACTGATGGACGCTACAGAGGGCGCCAAAATAGTGGCTCAGTTCTGGGCCGACACAATTTAGATTGCCATGGCACGCTAAGAAGAAGAAGATCTTTAATCCACGGATAGACCTCGCCAAAAGTAGCTTTACCTTCGATCGATCCTTGCGGCTGTTATATTAAGCTATGAACCCCTGCAATTATCGCTTAACACTTCCGGTGCTAAGTAACCAACGTCATCATCATCATCATCTCAGCATAAAGACGTCCACTGCTGGAAATAGGCCTCCCCCAAGTGTCACCACATTGACCGGTCCCGTGCGCCTCGTATCCTGCGGATCCCCGCAACCTTCACCAGGTCATCGGTCCACCTAGTGGGAGGTCTTCCAACGTATTGTCTTCCGGTCCGCGGTCGCCATTCGAGAGCTTTTCGGCCCAATTGGCCATCCGTTCTGCGAGCAAATTCTTCGGGCTACGTCACTAACCTTGGTTCTCTTGCGGATGTCCTCATTACTGATTTGATCACGCAAGGAAACTCCGAGCATAGCCTTCTCCATTGCCCTTTGGGTGACTTTGAGCCTTCTGATGAGGCCCATTGTGAGCGATCACATTATGGTCCCGTATTTCGATCACATTGGTACCCAACGTATGGGTTGAAAAAAATATTGTTCGTGTGCCCACAACCCGTCTCCCAAGTCGCCGCTATACGAACCTATAGATGACTTGCATACTGGTAAAAATGTATTATTTGAACTTGGCAGCGAAAGTGTTAATGTTTGTAATAAGGTCGATAAAGTACTGAGAACTTTAGTGTCAATGTCAAATTCGAAAAGAAAGTAAAAAAGAAAAAGGTCCGATCCATTAGCTTAAGATAACGTCATTGTTGCATTAGTCGCGAGGTGTGACGATCAATTACTGATAATACTTTGATACCCTTTGTTGAGTTTGAAAGGTTTATTATGTTTGAGAAGTGAGGCTTAAGAATTTAATGAAGTACGTTTTATGTTTTCTTAGTTGAAAATTAATTATGACTGCTAGGGGGCATGGGGTCGTGGCAGACCGAGGAGAAGATAATGGGATGCCTTGGATGGCTTCTTAGTAAATCGGCGAGAATAAGCACAACACCGATAGTGCCAGACCAAATCCCAGGTGTCTATCCTTGCTATGCCTAGCCTTTTCCCAACTATGCGGATGAATACCAGTACTTAACATGAAAATTTTTGTAGGCCTGCAAAAATCTTAATATCAAACAAATATGACTTTCAAAAGCAGGGTTATAATTTAATTCAGGGACTTGGATTTTCCTTCAGAACTGAGTCACTGTTGTGATGGCATGTGTAACAAGGTGGAACATAGATCAGTTATTGACAAAATGTATAACAATATAATTCACATATTAAGTAAAGCGGCCGTGGATAGCTTCGGTCATAAATTTCGATCACATAAAAAGTGTGTTGTGGGCTGGAACAGACATGTTTATCCAGCACATAAGGAAGCGCGTATGCAGTTTCAGACGTGGTTGTCACTGGGTCGTCCGCGTTGTGGTCCAGTTTACAATAAAATGACAGAGACTCGTCGTATTTTTAAATCGAAACTGAAATGGTGTCAGAATAAGGCGGAGCAGGTAAGGATGGATGTTCTGGCTACACAACATGCAAAGAAGAATTTCAAAAGCTTTTGGAAAGAGACCAGTAAGCTTAATCCACAACCGTACACCCCTCTCAGCGTTGACGGCTTTGGTGAGTCACTGGATATTGCAAATATGTTTGTTAATAAATTTAAAGTGGTGCCATCTGATCGTCCTCCTGTGTTGCCGCGGGTGCTCAGGGCTGATTCTCAAAAGTCAAATACTTTACCTTCGGTTAGCTTCTCTGCTAAGGAAGTAGCTTTCACTATCAGCAAGATGGCGAGGGGTAAGTCCCCTGGACATGACGGAATTAGCATTGAGCACCTGAGGCATGCGGGTAGGCATTTGCCTAGAGTGTTATCTATGTTTTTCACTTTTTGTATGAGACACTCGTATATACCGGACGAGTGCACGAAAGCTATTGTTGTGCCAGTGATCAAGAATAAGACAGGTGACCCCTCGGATGGTTCCAACTATAGACCCATCTCGCTAGCCACCACTGTAGCTAAGGTACTGGACAGTATGCTAGATCAACAATTATGTAATCACCTCAAATTTAACGATGCACAGTTCGGTTTCAAAGCCGGACTGTCTACAGAAACGGCAATATTATGTCTTAAGCATACTGTCCGGTACTACACGGACAGGAAGACTCCAGTTTATGTATGCTTCCTTGATTTATCCAAGGCTTTCGACTTAGTGTCTTATGAACATCTGTGGGAGAAACTGAGGTCCACCTCACTCCCCGTGGAGATCATTAATGATTTGATTATTGGTACAGCAATCAAGTCAATGTTGTTAGGTGGGCTAATGTTTTGTCCGATGAGTACAGGTTGGAGTGTGGTGTGAGACAGGGTGGCTTAACATCTCCTCGACTCTTCAACCTGTACATCAATGAGTTGATTGAGGGTCTCAGTAGCACTGCAGTTGGCTGTACTATTGATGGCACATGAATTAACAATTTAAGCTATGCTGATGATATGGTGCTGCTCAATCAGCGGATTACGGAAACTGATAATGCGATGTGAGGAGTATGCCGTGGCCCATGGGCTTAGGTACAATGCGAAAAAAAGTGAACTGCTGGTATTCCAACCACGACATCTAAAAGTCGACACTGTCCCATCTGTTTTACTAAATAGTGTACCACTGAACAGAGTGACGAAGGTTAAGTACCTGGGTCACTGGGTTACGGAGGACCTCGTGGATGACGTGGACGTTGAGAGGGAGCGTAGGGCGATGGCTGTCCTTGGGAACATGCTGGCTCGCAGGTTTAAAAGGTGCGCGAGTGAGGTGAAGTGCACTATGTTTTGCTACTGTTGATCATGAGAAAGAGGGCGGCCTCATTGTTGCACCGTATACGGGCAAGCTCCAACACAATCTTAAGAGTAATAGCGGATCGGATAGATGGTCCGTTTGTTAGACACTGGATTGCACTCCACGTGTCAGTCTGATTGTCTTTTATTTTTTATTTTTTTGTACTTTCTTTAGTTTAGTTTTACTAACATAGTTCTTAAGTGCGTACTAACACAATTATGGATCTGTGTATATCATGGGATGATCTGAAATAAAGTTCTTATATATATATATATAATTATCAGGCAGGCAGCCGCTGTGTAGAATACTGATATTTAGCTAATACTTAGCTGCAAAAGATTGGTTAAAATTTCGGTAAAAAGAAAAAAAACTGTCTTAGCTGCAAATATATTTATTTTCTCAAAGTTTGGATACCAGTTCAAAGACAAGGAATAATTTAATTTGGAATTCTGCTCGCTGTGTTTAAGATAAATGTTACAGAAAACCCAATAATCAATATTTGTAAATTGTGGTACCTACTAAAAATAGAACATAGCACTTAAATAAAGTCGTCTTGATTGTTCAAAACTGAAGATTTATTTAGAGTCCGTTTACTTGGCAGAACTTGAAATTTTCCAATAACCACAAGAAAACAAACGAATTTCAATGAACAGGCTTAAACATTTAAGAATCGGTTATTTTATTACAAGTCTCCGTACCTAAAATATCTATGGTTGAAGATAAAGTGACTAAGAAGAAATTGTTACACGAATTAAAAGTATTAAGTTTTAAACGATGCGCTATATTACAGTTTAAAAAAAAACTGTTCTTGGAGGTTCTTTAGCCGAAAAGCAAAAACGGAACCCTCATCAATTTGAATTAAATTAGTAAAACTATTTTATACTCTATTGAAGAAGAAAAAATAATAATAACCAAATAGTTGTAAATCGTGAACTTTTGTTTTTCGATGACGAGTAGAAACAGTGACGAGTCGGGCATACCTCGTTTCAAAACACGCCTAAAATTCGCACCGCCGTACATCGTTGTAAATTATGAACGTCATAATTATTCAATTTTTTAATGAAAATTTTCTATGACCTATCCTCGATAGAGACATTATTGAGACTCATGCGTGTCTATAATTGCGGAACTAACTTTCATTTATTTGCAAAGACTATTGTGTTAATGAGTAAAGGTAATAGTAGTGAACGTAGTTTCAAAGTGGGAGGACGCGCTAAGGGCAGGCAAAATGAAGTAAGAACAATTTAATAAATTTTTTATTCATTTAATAGAATTTTGTAAAGGCTCGTGCCTTACTATACGCTCGACGTTAGGTACACTAGTCCGAATTTGTATAAGGCAGTCATCTACGTTGACGCTCCATTCACGACCTCAGGTGATGCGATAGACGCGACCGTCATTTATTTTTTTCGGACCACGATACCGTGACCGCCCGACCTGCGTCATTTTATAAAAGCTGTAACTTTATCATGCGCTTGGCTTGCGTTTAGCTGCAACTCACCTGATGTGAAGTGATAACGCGGCCTAGGGTAGAGTCCGCTTGCCAAGAAGAACCCGATTTCTTCGAACTTTGAAAAGATTTACAAACAGACGCTGGCAGTGAATTCCACAAACTGATCGTTCGCACAATATGGAAGCATAGCGCTTTTTTCGGGTTCGTGGAACTCTAAATATATCAATGATGCTTTGCCGTATCTCTGCTCATCCGATAATAGAGTGGAGATGGGTAGTTGGATTGTGTAACTCTACAGCACACTCCTCGAAATGAAAAAAAATAGGTCCAAAGCTTTGGAGCTTGGCTTACTACAGGTAAGAACTATTGGCTATTATGAAAACTCAAATTTTACACACTTTAAAGGTATCTGCCGATGGGTTTCTACCACACAAAATGTCTGGCAGAGGACGTGAATCACCATGCTATCTCTTAAGTAATATAAAAAAGAATTGTATGACGTAACTAGCAACTAGGCAATTATTCAGCACATTTTTGTGAGCTGATATCTGCCAAAGCCATGTCAGCCGACTTAAAGCCAATAGTAATTATAGTTTTAATGAAATGGCGTAGGTCTAGCGGTCACGGAATCTCCCTATATTTGGCTGGGTGCCGTCGCTTCACAGTGACTCGTAGCATGCACTAACCAATTTCAATTAATTTAAAAATGCAAATCTTAGCAAAATCTTTGCGAGTGTAACACGAGTAGAGTATATCAGAATCATTTAAAATCTGTGCACTAATTTTCTTATTTGCAGGAGAAATGTAAGCACAATACCTTTCAAGGCACCTGATAGTGCCAACGCTCGTAAAGTTAGAAGAAAACGCCAAAAGAGTTTATTGAAAAAAATGTGTTACGAGTACTCGCAAAACACTTCTATTCAAGGCATTCCGTATTTCACTAAAAGAGGACTTACTTCAATTGAGAAGTAAGTTAATTTCCTTGATATTTATTTATTTATTTATTAAAACTTTATGCACAAGTATAAAAACACTGTACAACACTGGCATTTTCTACCAGTCTACCTTAGGGTGATGCAGAGAGAAAACATAGTAAGTGCAGCATAACAAATGGTAAATTTAGTTTAATTTATTTACAATTTACTTTGATTCTTAAGAGCTGAATTAAATAAAGGAAATATTTTGGACAGCTCCAAGCAATAGTGTGATGAAAGTGGTTATAAAATATTTTTTTTTTTAGATTCGTACACATCATACATTCAGATACCACTGGGGCACAAACTGTCCTTTTACACACACACAATCCTGACAGTGGAAAGGCTTCTTGATCGATCCGAATTGTTTGTTTTTCAGAATATTTTGGATGATCACTTTTGTCGTAAGTCTTAGCATGTGCAGCTACTTGATTCGTGACGTGTGGCTGAAATGGCAGACAAGTCCCGTCATAGTTACTGTCAGTGAAGAACTCGTGCCAGTCATCAAGGTTTGTGCTATTTATTACTGGTCTTACTACTATTAGATATTTTTGATGGATAGATGTTTGTTACTCAATCACGCTAGAACCGGATTGCCGGATCTGGATGAAATTTGGCACAGATATAGATTATAGTCTGTCAAAGAGGTGGTGCGCCGTGGTTCCTGTGCGCCTTCATGTAGAACGTGTGGTCGCTGGATACACCAGGAGATGGGGCCCACCGGAAATGGTGGAATGAAACTAGTCGGGGGTGCGCGCGATTTTACTTATATGTCTCGGACCCCCGGCACATGGCAGTACAGAAAAAAGATGAAATTCACAACTATCTACTGATATTTTCACGAATGTTGGATGTTCCGTCTGCACGCACAGTTTTATATTCTAACTCTTCCTTGATTCGCGCCCTGGTAATGCTGAATGCTCCACTGATATCAACACTGGATTGTGATTCATTTGCCTCGAGATGGGTAGACGTAAAGTAGGTAGTAGGTATGGTATAACATGGGTACCGTAGAGGAGCTCGTCGCTAGATAATCAGACGCTCGGACCGATTTTTTGTTGAAGCCATGTTTGCCTAGGTTGGGCCGTGGAATGTTGACCACATACTAAGTTTCCTCCGTGCCTCGGAAAGCACATTAAGCCGTTGATATCGGCTGTCATTTGTAGAACTTTTACAGTTGTTACAGGTAGTCAGTGGCCCGAAAGACTGACAACCAGTATTATCAAGGTGAATCGCATAACCCTGTACTAACTGGGTTTTAGAGGTCAGATAGGCCATCGCTCCGCGTAAAATACTAGTACTCAGCTGCTTCCGGTTAGAGTAAAAGTCGACCCCGACTTGGTTGGGAAAAGGCTAAGCAGATGATGATGGGTAGACATATGTGGTGAATGTTCGAGTTTTTGTGAATGAACGAAAGATGACTGTTTCTTGTTATTTTAAGTATTTCATTAAATACTTTTGTCCTTCCTTATATTTATAAAATTTATGTGTTATGTTGTACATGTTTTCTCAAATCAGCGTTCATGTTTCAGGTTCCTTTTCCGTCAATAACAATCTGCCCGCAGGCAAAATGTATGGCAACGGTATACAATTACACCAAGGCGATGAACAAAATCTTATGGGGAAATAGGAGAAATAAAAATATGTACGTATACGAGTATAACGGGCAATGGGTATAGCATTTATTTAAAATATGAACTGAGCTGTCCTGGGGTTTGTTTATTGGTCAAAAAGTGTTATTGTGGTTTTCCACCTTGTCAGATATTTTTAGTAGAAATTTCGATGATGCCTGCGTAAAAACTTAATTATATTTTGTCCTTTAGTGAGGTAATCCAAAAATTTTATAAACATATTTTATATTTTATCAAACTAACAAAAAAAACAGTTGTAAAAAACGCATTAAACTTGTAATGTCACAACCACAACGTTACAACTAGGTTTAAAATTTACACTAACGTGACGTCATGCGCCATTTCAACTCAATAAAAATCATCATCATCATCATAATAATATTATTTAGAAAGGACGACTGGTCCCAACATGCTGCTGCGCCCCGCTGTGCCCACGACGCCGCTGTACATTTCGCGTCTGCATCACCCCACGACGGTTGAAGAAGTCGCGCAGTATGTGAAAGTGAAGACCGACTGGGCTCTGAGGGTCGTAAGTTTGGAATCGCACCAAAACATCAACTTTAAGACGTTCGTGGTACGAGTTCCAACCCACTATCTACATATCTGCTTGGAAGAGCACTTTTGGCCGAGAGGTGTCGTAAATCGACGTTTCCGATGACGGTTACGCGACACCACGCAGCGAAACACGACGCCGACGACGTTACGTGTATAGTCATAGTTTAATTAAGTTTTAAGATATGTACTAGTTTGTAATTGTTGTAAGATTATTTGTGTATTTTATCAATGGGCCATAGATGCGTGATAATAAACTGATTATTATTATTAATAAACATTGATGATATTTTCAGTACACTTGAAGATCTTGAAAAGTTCGAAGGACTTTCATTGATTTGTGGAAATCACAAGAATAGCAAAGAGGCGATTCGCCACATAATACATTCTCGTTTTCGCTATCACAATGCAACTTCAATTAAATATATAAATGAGGTATGTTTCTGAAAGTTTTGAAAGATGCAGATTCACAATTTTAATAACAGATCATAGGTCCTTTCGATTGAGTGTGCTCCTCCTGATCAGACGATGGCCCACTTGTTGGAGTCAAAATTGTTCTTGTTTTTTTTGGCGACCATTATCGAAACTATGATACTTACACGAGAAAATAACGTAACAATCGTTTTTTTTGTTGCGGTAAATCTCAAAATTCAAATTCAAATATTTTTATTTGTAGAACATAGGTTAAAAAAGGTACAGATGTCAATATTAATTATATGAGCGCTATGTCTTGCCTTTAGTGGCGTACAAATATGTTAATTATAATTTCTAGTTAATAAGATAAGATAAGAGATATTTATTTGTCAAAAACACGTGTAGGCTTTAAATCAGTTGGAATAATTACATAAAAAAAAAATTTCAACATGTTTTGCCTAGAAAGGCGTACAAATAGCATAATAAATTAATAATACAATTCAAAGCACAAGCGCAATAAAAATAATAATATTAAAAGTGTCAAATGTCTTAAAATAATAATAAAAAATCTAAATTACATCAATTAAAAAAAAATACAGGAAAATGTCTACAATAATAATTAAAATGTCTAAAGTACATCATTTAAATAGTCATCAACATTATAGTAGTATTTATTTACTAGAAGTTTTTTCATGCTTTTATTAAAATTATTAATAT
This sequence comes from Cerastis rubricosa, assembly GCA_949152445.1. Classification (NCBI taxonomy): domain Eukaryota; kingdom Metazoa; phylum Arthropoda; class Insecta; order Lepidoptera; family Noctuidae; genus Cerastis; species Cerastis rubricosa. The sequence continues at coordinate 22,711,751 of OX424532.1, forward strand.
TTAAATCTTTGAATGCCTTTGGTACCTTGTTATATAATTTTGGGGCCATGCAGAATATACTCTTACGCATGAGCGCTGTTTTAGCACCAGGTATACGAAGTCTCCGATTATCACGTTGACTTCTTTCGGAACCCTCTGAAGACCTCGGAAACAGTTGGGGATTCTTTTTAACGAATACCTACTACTGTTTCTAATATATACAGGGAAGGAAGTGACAGAATTTGATGATCAATAAAATATGGTTTGCAACTGTCTGTAATTTTAAGACCAAACATAGCTCTTATGCATCGTTTTTGCATTCTAAATATGACATCTTTATGTGTAGAGTTTCCCCAGAAAATAATGCCGTATCTAAGAATCGATGCAACAAGTTCGTGATGGGCAGTTAGCAATGTATCCGTATTTACGATTGGGGCGAGTTTATACAATGCGTAGGAAGAACTACTAATTTTCTTACTAACTTCTTCAATGTGATCTTTCCAATCAAGTTTTTTGTCAATTTTTAGTCCAAGAAATTTGGCATTACCAACTCTGCCTATGGTGTGATTGTTATAGTTTAAGTTAATGTCATTTCTTACTGGTATTCTTTGACTAAAATGCAAGATTTGTGTTTTATTTAAATTTATTTTTAGATTATTATTGTCTAACCAGTGATAATATAATATCTTGTAAAATCATTAAAAATTTATTAATAAAACTCAAATAATCAATTCAATAAAAATTAAAAATGCACAGGTACATAGTCTTACCCGGGTTTAAGTGTGTGGTTGAACTCAGTGAATGAGTTTTGAGCTAACAAATTACCTTATACCGGATTGTCTAAACAAATTTTTTCACAAGCTCGTCAAAGCTAAATTCGAAACTTCGGGTAGTAGAACTAAGTGTTCAGTGGAACAATGACCTTAATTTTGGAGGAAAATATAAACCACAATTTTAGTTCTTTGAAAAAGCTTTAACTGCTTACGGGGAAAATTATTCTGTAAAACTGATTTAACTCAGTCTGGAATGAATTTTGAGATTTACCGCCACTAACAATTTTGTTTGTAACGTACTTTCATCTAACTTTATTTGAGACCGCCTCAAACGTTAATAGTCACCATTGCTCTATACATTTTGGTAATTGGCTTTTAATTACATATAGAACGCTTTCATAACAATATGACCTAGCCTACCTAATGGACCAAAATAATTAAAATATTTATACGAATACGTGACCAGTCAAAAAGAAGAAGTAGAATAGCAGATATTGATTGACACGATTTCCCTTTGTGTTTATTTTCTTGTTTTGCACACCATGATTGAAACCCTAAGTTTCATCAATGGAATCTGTAATTTGCTTACCAAAAGCAACACTTTATGAAATATTACTTTCAATTCTTTTTTTCAGGTAGCTCTGGACTATAAAGATATATTTAAATCATGTGAAATTAGCAATAAAAGTATAGATTGTTCGAAACTATTTAAAAAAGTAGTAACTGCTGCAGGAATCTGTTACACTATGAATGCATTGGCAGAGGAAGAAATTTTTCGTCTGGAGAAGTATTTTTTGTTTTTTTTTTATTACGTACTTTAGTTCAACAACATACGGTTTCTTTTCACATTATTTCGTCGATCGTTATGAGAGCAGCAGAGATTAAATATATTACTGACAGTAAAGTTGGATTTGAGTCAATGACGTCGGAGTTGCTAGACTTTGGGCCTTTCCTACCACTGCTCTCCACTTTCACGTTTTTAAAGTGTGAAAAGTAAATTCTTTTGGTTTCCTCCTAATATAATTTGTCTTTGCTCAAATATTTCCATCTTAATTTTAGCCTTCAGAAACATTTTTCTTATATAAATACGACACGGCCCAGTAAACGTTGGTCGATAGAAAAGGACTATGATGACGATTGGTTGTCAAATTCAACATTTTATCCTGATCGCGGATATGTAAGTAGATATTTTGGTATAAGTGTAAGTATCTCTTAAGATAGAAATCAAATTAAGCTCGGCTTGAAGCCTAGGTGTAAAAATGTGACGTTATATCTATACATGCACAAAGATCTTCTGGCACGTGGCTAAAATTAGAACTAGCTGTTTACCAGCAACTCGCTAGTCAATGTCATTTTACCATCGAAAGAAAGACCCTGTCGCTTGGTATTCGTCTGTATGAAGAATTACTTTTATGAGACCAACTTTAAGGAAACCATTAGCTGCTCCGTAGACTTATGTTCACTTAGGTCTAGCATTATGTATGGAGTATGAATTATCTGCTTTCTTTGCAGGCAACGGATGGGGCACCATATGTTTACATTTTATTCGGACAAAGGTTGGACGAGCATGATCCATTTTGCTTTGGCTTTGCTACTGGTTTCAAAGTAAGTTGCGTCCTATGTCCTGCTCACTATATATATTTTTCATGAACACTATTAATTGATTGCCAACCTTTTCCCACTGATAAGTATTAGGCCTCTTGTATGTTGTGTGGTGCTACGTGCGAGTGTAAACTAGGTCTTACCAGGTCTTCTGTTTATCACAATTTGTTTTAATACTGGTAATATTCAAACCGCCTATTTGCAAGTGTAGTGTGGGACGTCGCCTAGCTAAGTAGTTTAAATAATTTATTTGCACACAAAGAAAAAGCTTACATTAACACATAGTGAGTAAAGTTGTACAGTAAATACAGCGAACTTCTGCCTCCTAGACTAGGCCAGAAGCCTATGTTTTAGGAGCCAATATTCCGAAGTGGAGGGATGACCTTCCTTCTTCTTGAAGCATTAAGTCCGCCTATGTACCACTATTGTACATGAAGTTTAAATAAATTAATAAATGACCTTACAAATGTGGCTATGTCATTCTGGATGGAGGAGCTGGAAAACCGGGTTTTGTGGTGTTAAGTTAAAAAATATATTGGAAATTAATAATGAAATAAAGTGCTCGTATTACAACTACAGTTTCAAGTCCTAATCATAGGCGAGGACGCTGGCACCCTAAACAGAAGGTAAATCTTACATTGGGTGCCAGAGCTCAACGAAAACACTGTTCCCTAGTTGTAACGCTGCATAGTGTTAAGACAGTGTTTTCCTATACATTTTTTGAAGGTAATATATTTTCTTTTTAGCTTGCCAGAAGCCTGCAGTGGATCGGCATAAACCAAGTTGATTAATTGAATATTATTTTTAGGTATACGTCCACCACCCAGCAGACTTACCTCAGGCATCCTTATACAGTCACTCGCTGATGAACGATCAAGACGGGCTGTTGGCGCTCAGCTTCAGTAAAATGAAGACTGCGGAAAACTTGCAGGATTATGACGCAGAAATGTACGGGTAGTAATTAAACCAACTTCTATTTAGTAACATATTTTTCTTCTAATAAAATAACTTGTCCTCTAAATTACCAACTCAGCCTCGATCAATATGCATCTAAAAAGAACTATCTCAGCCTCCACATTTCATCCATGTAAGCTACTGTACACTACATCTGAACTACATGGTTTTTATTTTGTACCATCTATATTGTGATATGTTTTCAAACGTAAGCTTCTAAGATAACTAAATTCTGATATCTATAAAGTAATTCTATCGACTACTCATTTTATAACTTAATACGTTTAAAACCTAGTATGTATGACTAATTCATAAGTCGTCCTATAATTTATTGGTCATAGAATGTACCTAAAATAATCATCAAATAACTAACTATAGCCACTAAATATAAGAAACAAGACATTCGTAGCATTTTTTGGGTAGAATAGACTTTTTTTTAGTGTAAATTTCACCTAAAGTTTGCATTAATGCATGGTAATCATTCATATTTTGTGATAGGCTTAGTCGACTTAGCTCCTATTTCTGTCTGCAAGGTTTAACGTAACGTAACACAAAGTGGGTTCGCTCACTTCGCTCGATAACAACCCCCACCCCCATCGCTTTCGACACTAACCTGTCCGAGTTGGTGTGCCGCTAGTCCCGAGCTCGCTTCGCTCGCTCTCGCATCCTATGTTCTCCGTACCACAATGCCCTTTTTACAATGTTGAGGAGTATTAGTGTTTATTTTTAATTAAATAAAAGATCTACAATCACGTGGACTATTATTTTTCTGACTTCACTAAACGACTCGTCCTCGCATTTGGTAGTTGAGGCCAGTGGAGCCCATCTCGCTTCATCATTACAGTTGCTATTTTCATGTTAAAAGGACACGATGTATTATTATTCATGATGCCAGCAATACATTTTTAAAGGAACAAGCGTTTAAGTTGTAAAACGTTTTTACGTTTTAAAACTTAAACGCCTTCCCCTTCCCTTTTTCCTTCCCTTTTTTCTTCGCCTTCGCTTCCTTTAAAAAATGTTGGTGAGTTTAAAAATCTGTGGCTGAGTTAGTAATTTAGATGGTGATGTATTAATCAAGGAGACTAGGAAAAATAATTGTTGCTCTTTATTTGACGCTTTCTTTGAAACATTTAGTTGACGTTGTAAAAAGGACGAGTAAGTTAATAAGAAGCCTTTTTATTTTCCAGAGGCTCACATATAAAATTAGAGGTAGTGTTCTGAGGCCAAATAAAATTTTTGGGGCCACGTTTATAATTTCGCGAAATGTACTTACGTACCCACTTTAGGCAAAAGGAGTGATGATAAAGTGGCTAAATCTTAAAAAATAATAGCAACCAGCTCCTGCTTCGCTGAGGTATTATGATGTCAAGCCGTGACGACGAGTACAAAAAAAGAGTAGTTTAGAATATCGAAATAATCACACAGTCGTTAAAAAACTTTGTAAAGGTATTAGGTATTATGTATGTTTTGTGTGATTACGGCTTTAAATCCTTGCACTGTAAAAAGCCAAATAATTTGAAGACAATCGTTGCTTTTGAGAGTTTCATTTCTGTCATTAACGAAAGCTTTGTCACGATATTTGTTTGTTTGAATTGAAGGAGATGGGAATACGCACGGAAAAAATACACCAGGTTTTTGGTTTTTAATTTTACAATTTAGATATTTTAATGTTATTATTTATCTATGCTCTCTGTTGCAGACGGCAATGTTATTTTCCTAAGGACAAACAATTGAAGTATTTTAAAATATACACAGCAAATAACTGTAGGATCGAATGCTTGTCAAACTATACTTTTAAAGCCTGTCAATGTGTCCAATATCATATGCCTCGTAAGTAAATGCAATATTTTGAGTCTTTCAAATTTAAGTCTTAATTATTTTTTTTAAAGATTTTGTCTTTTTTCTTGTTTTTCAGATAATACTAGTGATAAAATATGTCCATTGATAAAACGCAGTTGTGTGAAAAAAGCGCAAGGTAATGTATTTCTTGACCTGCTATTGACTCATCATCTGCCTAGCCTTTGCCCAAACTATCTTGGGGTTGGCTTCCAATCTAACCGGATGCAGCTGAGTACCAGTATTTTACATGAAGCGACTGCCTATCTGACCTCCACAACCCAGTAACTAGATAATACGATACCCCTTGGTAATACTGGATATCAGACTTTTGACTTCTGACGACTCGTAACGACTGTCAAAGATCTAGAAATGACAGCCGGGACCAAAGGCTTAACATACTTGCCGAGGCACGGAGGAAACTCGGTTTTTAATTATAGTCACCCATCCACGTACCAAACTCGGCAAGCACGGCTTAACCTTAAACGACCCGAGCGGCTGTTATTCTTTAGCCACGAGCTCCTCAATACCCTTTGCTGACCTGCCATTCTGCCAAGCAAAAAGAATAGTCAGATTTTAAATACTCAGCTCTGTATGGAAACTTCAATGTTGCAATAAAGGGTCTCAATTATTTGGCCTGCCTTACATTTATTTTAAATACCTATACATAAATCTGTAATAATCAATAGAAATTTGTATTCATATACATGATACGAAATCTAATCTGAATCTGACGTTAGGCAGGTCTGGCTTCCAACTCTTTTGCATTTAAGTCGCTAGTAAAATCGGACATAGGTTAAAAGCAGAGTGAATTTATCTCTAAGTATCGTCTTTAACTTTTGTTTAATTTTCCAGACAGCCTAGCACTCAGAGAATCAGATGAAAGTATTGAAGATCGGTGCCGGTGCCTACCAGCTTGTAATTCCATTGAATACGAAGGCACCCTAAATAGTAATACAATCGATTTCAAACAAGCCATGAAAATTATAGGTGGAAGATATTTAAATCAAGCAAACTTTTCTAAGTAAGTTGTGAAGCATTATTCTCATCACTAGTTTGGTTGGTACGGACGAGCCGGTGCGGAACGATGTTGCAAGCGCTGCAGCTGAGCATGTCGTCCTGGGTTAAATTCTCAAATCAGGCAAAATGTTATTGGTTTTTTCCATTAGAAACTCGGTGTTTTTGACCGGTTGATGGCAATAGGCTCGCCACTTATTACTCTTAAACATAACTGGCATAATGAGGATGTACAGAACTTCTACCTTACCCTTCGGGGAAATACAGGAGTGATGTTGTATTATTCTCTCATCATTCCCTTGCCCTTATACCAATTTATTTGGGGTCGGCGCAGGATGTCATGTTGTCGCTAAACTATGATTATTCGGCCGGTTCATAAGTAGATATGTTACAATTTGGATATGTTTCAGTACAAAGTTTGCAAGACTGCAGATATTTTACAAAAGCCCACGGTTCATCTCGATGCGTCGGTCGGCGTTGTATGGGATTCCTGACTTTTTGGCTGCGTGTGGTGGTCTTCTTGGGCTGTTTTTAGGCTTCTCATTCCTAAGTATTGCTGAAATCTTTTACTTTTCTACACTAAGGTAAGATATTTTTGAATATGATTTACGAATTGCGTCACATCCTTGCAAACTTAATGAGGTCATTCGCATAGGCGTACAAAGTGAACACCTGCATTTAGAGAGAACATAAAAACATCACTTGTACACACTTAACGTGTCCATCTACTAGGCCCAAGTAATTTGTCAACACATATCAGCAATACGACAAGAGAAGATAAAAAAATATTGTAGTTAGCCGAAATAGTCTGGAATGAAAAGTGTGTGTTAAGAAGCCTCTTTGTCAAGTGTTCACTATAATAATAAGAATTTTCGTAATGAAAAGGTTGAACGTATCAATCATATTAAAACGAATAACAGATATCATACGTATTAACAGATTCGGACGTATTAACAGGCATAGCTAGAATAGAACCTTTCGGCACGCTGACGCAAATCAAGCGACTATTATTTAATGTCCATGTTTGCCGGATGCCGGCTGTACTGTGTTCATGTATATCGCAAAACTGCCCCGAGACAGCTAGACAGCGTCGCGGCAGATCGAGGATTAGATGGCGGCAGATCGAGGATTAGATGGCGGCACGCCTTGGATGGCTTCCTCATTCATTGGAGAGAAGTGATAGGACGGATGCCTTTGCTCAGGAGAGCGACGGATCAGGCTAAAAAAATCTTAACTTTAGAGCTGTGAGTCATGAGTTTTGAAACGTTATCTTGAAAGATGTTTTATTGCGTTTTTACAGGGTATGCTGTGCATTAAAACAAGATCGTGAGGTAGAAAGGGAAGAAGCGAAAGAGAAACAAGACCTAAATGAAGACGAACTAAATGGAGAAGAACTAATTGAAGAAGAACTAAATGGAACATATCAAGAGAAGTTTTAGCAACACTTCAAATTTAATTTTATTTGACACTTTGAATACAGATCAAATAAGCAAGCGCGTTTGACATGAAATGAGAAAACGCGTTTGACGGCACGGTTGGCACAGAGTAGCTGAGTGATTAGCTGCTGCCCTGCGTGTCAAGGGTTCGATTACCGTAAGGAACAAATATTTATGTACCTTTCTGCTCAAAAAGAAAATATTTTTTTCAGACATAACTTTTGCATGCTTGTTGCTAGAAAAAAATAGCGAAAGACAAAGTTTATTTTGTTTGCCTGTGTTTGTTTTGTTTACGGTTTCGCTACTGAAAAATGAAATATATTTCATTTAGAGCCCGTATTTAAAGAAAATCTATGTTTAGCGTTCTAAAAATTGTGGCTGTATCCACCACCTTTTTGCGAATAAAGAAATTTTGAATATACCATTCCAAAGAGGAAAAAATCATCAAAAAAATAATAATAGCCATGTAAAATGTCTATTACACCCTTTCAGCCAAAGGTATCAATTTATATGTCCTACAGGTAGTTGTTCCCGGTCTGGCTGTTTGTGTATGTGAGTTTAAATGTTTGTAAATGCACCCACGATACATTGATAATACATTCCTAATGAGTACAAAGGATTCAAAAAAAGAATAACAAAGCACCGAAGCGACACAAGCTACTTTTAGATTTTTAATTAATGTTAAGAAAATTTCTTAGTACTTATGAAATATTACTATTGCAGTAGTGTGCAACTCTCACAATGGTTTTGGTATATCAATTTCCTTTCCACTACTTTTAATAAATAAATCAAAGCTTGTACCAATTTTGTAAATGTATCGGAATATTTTTTTTTTAATAACTATACAGTATAGATTCAACACAACGTAATATTGCCCAAACATCTTAATATTTATGATTGTTGTAAATACGAGAATTAATATTACTTGTACTAATATCATCATCATTCTCTTGCCCTTGTCCAAATTCATTTGGGGTTGGCGCGACATGTCTTCTTCTTCTAAACTTCTCTTTTACTCGTCATCTCATTAGACACCACTACCACCATATCTTATCATTCTTTTTTGTCTTCTTCTACTCTAATACCCATCCCCATTTATACTCAAAACTTTCCTCACGACATTTTCCTCATTTCTCCGCATCACTTGTTCATACCACGACAGAAATAATTAAGAAGTTGTGTAGATATGACAAGTTGATAAGAAGCTCAGGGATTCATGCAAAGCTAGTTGAAAACTACTGTTCACACGAAGGCACGTGCGGTGCGTTTGATCCAATCTGCTACAGCTCTATGTCTCGTAAGGGTTGGAAGGAGTTTAATGTGTTACCAATATGCTAGACAAAGTTTGAATCATGAAGGTAAGGTGTTCGATATTTTTTTTTCTTACTATTATTTTAAACCCTAAGGGTATGATGTAGAGATGTTTTATTTTATTTTTACCTCCTTTATTTGTGACCCACCTACAACAACAATAAATTACTATTCTATTCTCAAATTTTGTAGAACTAACCAAACACTCATGCTTATGTGTGTTTGGGATTTATTTTACAAACTTCGTTTATTCATTTTTACATCTTATATTTTACATTTTTAAATATTCCTATATAAAATCAATACAAAAAAAAAACATTTAAAAATATAAAAATAGTAGCCCACCGGTATCGGGAATGGGGTCCAAGCTACCGGCCGTCAGGGCTCCAGAGAAAGGAACCCCCTAACAATACGAGCCGTGTCCAGGAGTACCGCTTTCTGAATCAAGCGCTTGATCCAGCTGCCTAACGAGAGCCTCATCAGATGTTGGTCGAGGGTCTTGGCAATTAGGCCATTGGCTGATACCACTATCGGCACAATGATCGCTGAGTCAACAGGCCACATGTCCACAACCTCGCGAGCCAAGTCAATATACTTTACAAACTTTATTGTTACTTATTGTGATCGCGTCAATGAATCAGCGAGGTCAGTGAGGGAATTTTGTATACCTTTTACATAACTACTCAGGTTTTTACTTACTGCACTTATTTGTAAAAACTTCTTAAAGACAAAACTCATACCCCAAAACAGCTTCAAGCGTCAGCGTCTTTAGGCGGTCTGCCAGGAAGTTCTTAGGGATTTATCATTTATAAGGTCTCTCTCACCCATAGAATTAGCAATATTGTAAAATAGCTATAATAACAATTTTGCTGTACAATAAAGTGTGTTCTATCTATCTCTGTGTATTTTTGTGCTCATTTATTAAGCTTTTGCTATGAAACTATGATGTAACCTTTCTTCTGTTACGAACATTGTTAATCATTTGTGTTGTAAGTGGAAACAAATAATACGCTATAAGTGTCTTAAAACTGTTACCGTAATTTATAATTAGCTGTAAGATTTCAAAAAAATAAATAAAATATGCGTTCGAATCCATATTGCCTATGTCGCTTGTGTAAGCAATCAATGGTACCTTTAGTCACAATGAAAGTAGACTGATTGGCCAATGGGCATCTATTCCTATACCTACCCATCTAGCCTTTTCACAGCTAGGTTGGCGGTGCCTTTAAGTCTAACCGGATAAAGCTACTCCTCGGTAAGACCGGTTGCCAAACTTTCAAGCCTCGAACTCTAGCCTTATCGACTGAAATAATTTCACTTAAAACTACCAATCTCGAATTTAATTCGTCTCTTCTATCTCATAATTTAGTATTCAAATAAAATAGTATGTAACATAGAACTCAGATTCTCGTTGTTACTTAATCAGTCAACAAGCACTTACAGTTTCTTAACTTTAAGTTCTCGCGTCACGTCAACAATAAAATTAAAACTCTGCTACAGCAAACTTGCTGCAATTTATACCGTTAAAGGTGTAAGGTTTGCACTCAAATTAACTCAAATAACAATTTTCAAGTTAGTAAAATTTTTGAAAAGCTAATTTTAGAACAAATGCAGCGTTTTTTTAATAAACATAAGTTATTACATAACAAACAGTTCGGATTTACAAGGGGTCGTTCAACTACTGATGCAGGTGTTGAACTTTTAGGCCACATTTATAATGCATGGGAGGACAAATGCGATGCTTTAGGCATCTTTTGCGATTTGTCTAAGGCTTTCGATTGCGTTCTTCATGAAACATTAATCAGAAAACTACACCACTACGGAATCCGTAACGCCTCTCTGGATCTTCTTACTTCATATTTGAGTGATAGGATTCAGAGAGTTGATGTTAATGGAAAAAGATCTCCCGGATCCGTTGTAAGAATGGGGGTACCCCAGGGTTCAATTCTTGGCCCATTTTTGTTTTTTATTTATATAAATGACTTGCCTTACCTCATAAAGGATAATCATGACATAGTATTGTTTGCAGATGACACTTCTCTTTTATTTAAACTCAAACGTCAGCAGATAGTTACGGACGAGGTTATTAGCGCCCTGGCAAAAGTCGTTAATTGGTTTAATGTTAATAATCTACTCCTAAATGAGAAAAAAACCAAATGTATTAAGTTTACGATACCCCATGTAAGACAAGTAGAAACTAGAGTACTAATCAAGGATGAAGAGTTGAAACCGGAAGATAGCACAGTGTTCTTAGGCATAACTCTGGATGCCAAGCTTCAGTGGGGCCCGCATATAGACAAATTTTCAAAAAAACTTAGCTCTGCAGCATACGCCGTTAGAAAAATTCGTGATTTAACTGATTTAGAGACAGCCCGTTTAGTTTACTTTAGTTATTTCCACAGCGTGATGTCGTACGGTATTCTCTTGTGGGGCAATGCCGCCGATATTCAGACAATATTTGTTTTGCAAAAAAGGGCAATTCGCTCAATTTATAAATTAAGTCCCAGATACTCCCTCAGAGAAAAATTTAAAGAGATTAATATTCTTACTGTGCCCTCTCAGTTTATTTATGAAAACCTTTTGTACGCCCATAAAAATATCAATTTGTTTAAAAAATACAGTGATATCCACAACATAAATACGAGGAACAAACACAAATTTGTTGTTCCTGCTACGAGGCTCAAAAAATTAGGGGGTACGTTCAGATGCATACGTTAGATGTATACGTTTTTACAATAAGCTTCCGAGCCATATTCAAGCACTAAACTTAAATAAATTCAAATCGTTTATAAAAAGGAAGCTATGCTTGAAAGCCTACTATCATGTAAATTACTATCTCGAAGATAAAAAGGCTTGGGATTAAACTGCTCCAATGAAATTTGCTTTGTGAATGTCGAAATTTCGGACTTCGCTTGTTTATTGTTGATTCCTTTGTTTATTGTTAATTCCTTTATTTTATTTTATACACTGTGATATTTTTTATTTTATTTTTACCTTATTTCTTATTATTTTAGGTGACATTTACCGATTTGACATGAATACTTATCTCAGTATTTGATTATTTTTTTACTTTACTTTTTATTATTTTGATGTGACATTTACTGATTTTACATTTATTGATTTGAAAAAATATTTACTTTTTTTATTATTATTGTGACATTCGTGATTTTTTTAAATTCATTTCGTTAATTATTATTAATTACATTTGATTATTGTGAATGTGAGGACCATGTAGGTCACATTTGATTTTTTCGTAATTTATTGATCTTCTCCCACCACTATCTGGCAGTTTGAGTACTTTAAGCGACCTACCCAAATGTCCTTTCTTTGGTATTGTTCGTCGTTTCGTTGAGCTCCTTGAGTTATAAGTCGAGCTACACGATAACTGACAAGTGCTTGCACTGACTGGACAGGTCCACTCAAATCTGTGTGGTTCTTTCTTCAAAAGACCATTTCAGACACGTATCTGCATAGTCCTCATGTGAGTTTGCCAAGATTTTGTCTGGACCTTAAAAGAGACTGTGACCTCTGAGTTTGTTTCGGCTGTTTCTTCTCAGAGTAGTCAGGTACGAAACACCGGCCCCATCTAGTTTAAAAAAAATGACGTGTAAAAGTGTTTGTAAAAACCTACTTGCAAAATAAACATCATTTATCATTTAAGTGAATGTACATGTACCTAAAGTAAAAACTTATCTGTCCATCATGAATGTACGAATTAAATGTAACGTAAATTCGAAAGTTTTTAATTAATTGAATATTTGAAATTTCTTGTCTCGCAAGTAATCATTATAATTACTTAGTTTTTATTTTTGTGGGTGCTAGCAGTTATCATTGCTTTAAAACCAAAAAAGCTATCCCACATTTATTCTATTTAATTTTACAGCATGCTAGCCTATACATTGGGAACGAGGTATGAAATTATACAAATATTATAAGTATATAAATATTATTTTAAGAATTTAATAATATAAATATACTTCGTTCGTTCCTACTATTTTCTGTTTATATACTGGTACACGAATCATTTAACCTTAGCGTGATAAATCAATTTTAAGATCGACTGTACATGTTTGAAAGTTCGTTAAACATCGTCCATGTTGTACGCACAAGTAAACGTGTTAGATCCGCGAATGAGCGCGGATGTTCGGAACAGCGATGGAAATCCGCCACGAGATTGGATCCTAGACTCGACCATTGAACACAAAAGATCAGAAGGTTTATTCAACTCGACATAAAAAGAGTTAAATAAAGCCCTTGAGAGAGTAGAACCTGACTAATTACAAAATTGTGTTGTCAGTAATTTGTTTCTTTTTAAAGATTACGTCAATTAAGTACAATAGTAGGGATGTCAAAATCTTCACATTAAAGCATAGCGTTCAACGTTATTTTGGTGCGAGGCTAAAATCGGAATTAACGCATCTTGTTTCATATGTTTTATCAAAAGGGACCTCCTGTCATTTCAGGGATACCAAGAAGAGGTAGCCTTTAAGTGTCGACGTCTGTGAGACGTCCACTGCTGGACATAGGCCTCCCCCAAGTCACATTGAAGGGTATTCCATAATCGCCACGCTTGGCCGACGGGTTGGCGATCTCAGTACGGTTGTTACAAAAGCACAGAGAACGCTACTGCCCATTTTCTAGCAAGTCCCTTAGTCGCCTCTTACGACACCCACGGGAAGATATTGGATAAGTGTAAATTTATCAATTTATTTGAAACATAAGTATTTTTCATCCTTTCTATCGGTGTGGTTCCGTCATAAATGGGACTACTGTACTTTTGTAACCTGTGGTTGAGCGCTTCACATACAGGGTATAGTTTCTTGTTGCGGATTCAATTCTAGACGAACAGTTTGTTCAGCTGCGGTGCGATAAGATAGACTAGTTTGCAGACTAGCTGCTATCTGGAACAGGATAGAATATTGATAAAATACGTTTAGGAGTATACCTTATTAAGATAATAATAGTGATGAACAGCTTAGCCGCAGACAAATAAGTGAATGTTGATTTTTCTTTGTCAAGTATTCGAGTTTATATCTACACTTCTATTATAAAGCTGAAGAGTTTGTTTGTTTGTTTGCTTGAACGCGCTAATCTCAGGAACTACTTACGAGATATCCCATTTATCGAGGAAGGCTGTAGGCTATATATCATTACGCTACGACAAAAAATAGCGGAGCAGCAAAATAAATAATGTTTCAAAATCGGGGAAAATGTGACGCATACAAAGTTGCGCGAGACAGCTAGTTGTTAATAAAAATAACAGTATAGCTTAGAGTGTGTAATTATATCTAGTTCTATTCTAAACGTTGTACGTACATATAACATGCAGATAAAATTTCCACTAAATATATGTAATAATAGATTCGTTGCAGTCTAAGATATAACATTTTCCAATTGATTACTTTAATGTTAGCTCGACTAGTTGCCGAGACGAGTCAACGAACCGACCAGTACCGCAATTTAGCTGAAACTGAACGATCATCGAGATAAATAACACACAAACTTGTAGCAAAACATGTAATAAAATTGTTCACAAGAGATAACTGAAGTTTATAGGTGACGGAGACACGCGGGCGGCCACTGAAAAATATTGCTAACCTCTGTCAGTGGCGTTGTTGTGATATTTCACTCGTTGCGGGAATTCGGTGGAAACCCCTGTCGATATCCACACAATGTGGACAAGAGTAAAAAAATGATGAAGGTTTTCCAAATTTGTAACTTGTCAATTGATGTAATACCTCAGCATTTGTATCGTTTAACAAGGTTTTCCTCAGGATGGATCAAGTCGGCTCCGATCAACTCCGAATAACTTGTCCCAAACATTCAAGTTTCTTTTCACTTAGCTGTACAACCCACTGATTGTTTTAATTTCGCATACAGTGGCGTTGCTTCAAACGATTACGTCATTTATTTTCTTTTATTATTTTAATGCTTTTTATGTCACTCGATAAGTGTTAAATGCTCGTGGCCGCACCGGTCGATCTTTAAGGTTAAGCCGAGCTTGCCGAGGTTGGTCCGTGGATCGGTAACCATAACTACATACCTATAGTTCCCTCCATCCTCGGAAAGCGCGTTATGTCGTTGGTCCCGGCTGTCATTTGTAGATCTTTGACAGTCGTTACGAGTAGTCAGAAGCCAAAAATCTGAGATCCAGTCTTACCAAGGGGTTTCGTATTACCTAGTTACTGGGATGAGGAGGTCAGATAGGCTGCTGCTTTGTGTAAAATACTGGTACTCAGCTGCATCCGGTTAGAAAAGGCTAGGCAGATGATGAAGTGTTAAATGAGTGATGGTATTATTATTTTTGATCAAATATAAATTATCTGGGTTTTAACCTTCCCAGCTTATACATTATATTTTTTTATGCATTTTTTGTCTTTACTTTATATTTTTTTATGAATTGGCTACATTAGAAAGTAATGTTTTTGTTTTTGAAATTGTTTATATTTTTCAAGTCAACTTGATATTTTATCCATGAAGTGTAGTTTAAAGTCTTGGCATTTAAACCTGTGGCCGAACAAAAGATTTCCCAGAGGGTGACAACGCTTAGTAACTGTATCATGTGGCGTCTGCTCCTAAGATGTAGAATCTCTACATTATACATACATAGAATTTTTTTTTTAGCAGCCGGGTTATGGTTATAACTTTATTAGTTTCATAGTTCGGGTCAATTTTGGTATTTTATTGTGAGGATTATAATTCTGCAGTTTAAGGATTTTGTTAGTGAACGAAACTCCAAACTAATGATAGATTTGTGGTAGCTTTGCGACTTCTTCTTCCCAGATAAAACACTAGGAAGTGGCGTAGGGGCTTTGGGAGACTTTCTTGTGTCATTGACGTTAAAAACGTGTTGATTTTCAGCCTTGTTTAAATAAATAACTTATGATTTGGATTTGAACTGGATAATGGGTGTGACACAACTGTTTCAAGATATTTTTACATAAATGCCTTCTATTTATAAAATTCTAGAAAAATCGCATTTGCACATTTCACAGGTAAACGAACCTTTAATTTAATTTCAGCAAAAACAAATCTTCCCTGTTCACAACTACGGCAGGATGCACTTACTCAACTCTCAGAAACCCAACCTGAACACTTTGAAACAATTTCCGCAACAGGAAAACTAGCAAATGAAATTCCGCCAATTCTTCTGTGAAGCTCAATATGAGGACTTGGCAGAGGTGTTAGTGTCGAATACTTGCACAACTTATGCTTTGCACAAGTCGTGGATTCCACGATAAGTTTTGCACAGAGCCCGTGAAGTAAATGAAAGTTGAAGTTCTCAGAGAATCTCAGAGGAACGTATGTAAGGAGATATAAACCTTCACAGTATTGCTTTGAAGTTTGAGAGATATGGAAGAGTAGGTTCTCGTCTTGTTTCTTGGAATGAAATGTCTTATTCCCTTGTCATTATAATGAAATAAAATGAATGACTCCCGCTACGCCGATCTCCCTTTACGTCGACTCGTGATTTTTGATGGTTTTGATGCATTGTCTTTTGTTTCACCTCGGCGTGGCTGTCACAGAGTACAGGCTTATTAAAAACAAAATACAGCTGTGCTTTTAATTAATAAAATAATTTCGCTCATAGAATGAATAATAAAAGCAAGAAGCTAATCTTTCAGGTATGCTACATACACGTTTGGGTCGATACGATTCGGCATAGTCGAGCGGCAAAATCGAAATGCACAGATATATAAGAGGAGGGGTGTCTTCACGAATAAACGAATCTTCGTTACTCATTGTATTTTATTTAATATCACTTTTATATAATTTAAATCAATAATTAAAACACTTTTATCAATCAAATTATTTTCAGAATAATTCAAAATAATAATAAGACTAAATAATTCAAGATAACTTCTAGAACAACCGACTAACTCGGATGTCAACGAACGAATGCCCACTCCCACGCTGCGCACGCCTTGTGGTGGGGCGTTGATACTGGGGCGCGCCGCATGAGTAGCTCGTGACGTTTCGTTGCACGTGCGCTCTGCCCGTTTTTTTTTTTATGAATGGCATCTCGCAGTTCAACCTAAGAGGTTGTCGTCTGCTTAACCGGACTATCCTGTGGGTGCCTTAAGAGTAAGGCCTCCAACCAGGGCATAAAAACTTACAAACTAAGCGACTATACGCTAAGGGCACCCCCTGTGGGGTACGAGCCTCGGCTTAGGGCGTCGCTGGGGGAGGACTGCATGGGGACAGGCTGGATCTGAATGATATCGTTATTTAATGGCTGATTTAAAACTACTGGCACAGCATCGCGGGCTGGCTCGAGTGCGGGTCGGGGAGGGCATGGACCGGGACGTCGCGACGGACCTCGACGGCGAGGTCGGAAAGACGGCGGTTTGTGTCTGAACTTTTTAAGAGTGCTAGTCTCTTTGCTACTCTCCTGGAGGAGGGTGATAGCATCATCGGGAGTGACGAGGGTATGCCGAGGACGGCGTACTGTACTAATGCGCGAGGGTTCGTAACGGGCGGCCGCTGCGATCAGGGGATTACGGTGTTTACTGGCGTTATCGAAGAAACGCTTCGAAAGACGTTTCATAAACTGAAGGACGGTGGGCATTCTAAGGTCTACGTGTAGACGGTCGTTACGGACATAAAAAGGGGCTCCCGTGACTCTACGTAAGAACCGGTTCTGCAAGGTTTGCATCCTATGGATGTATTTAGGCTTGGTGTGAGCGTACACGACGCAAGCGTACGTCATAATGGGGCGGATCACCGCGGTATAAAGGCGCAACTTGCACTTGAGTGACAATTTGCTTTTTGCCGAGATAATGAAATGAAGCCTACCCATAGCAAAGGCAGCTCGGTCACGAGCTGCTTTGATGTGCGCCGCGAAAGACAGGTGGTTGTTAAGTAAGACTCCTAAGTACTTGGCTTGCTTCTCCCAAGGGATAGGCTTACCGTACATAGTGATCGGGCTGAGCGCGGGTGGCTTATTTTTACGCGGTTTAGAGAAAAGAACTGCCTGGCTCTTGTCGGAGTTCACCTCGATTCTCCATTTCCGGAACCAAGCGCCTAAGACGTTGGCTGAGGTTTGGAGGGTGCTGTAAATAGCGTCGTGACTACGGCCAGTGTAATAGATGGCCGTGTCGTCCGCAAACAGGGCTAACTGTGCCTTCTTGCTCTTGGGTATGTCACTGGTGAACAGAGTAAAGATAAGGGGAGAGAGCGGGGAGCCCTGAGGGACTCCGGCTCTAATGGGGTGAGGGGAAGACAGTGCCTTCCCGATGCGATAGCGGAAGGTGCGATCCGACAAAAAGTCTCGTAAGATGAGCACGAGACGGTCCGGCACTCCCAGTTTGTACAGCTTATATAATAAGCCGTTGTGCCAGACTTTGTCGAATGCCTTTGCTATGTCGAAAAACAACACACCCGTCATCGCTCCACGCTGGAAGCCAGCGCTCAAGTGTTCTACGATGCGGTGGGCCTGTTGAATGCAAGAGTGTCCGGTCCTGAAGCCGAACTGTTCGTTAGGGATGAGACTCTTAGCCTCGGCGAAGTCTTTGAGTCGCTTATACATAAGTCTCTCGTAGATTTTACCGAGTGCATTCAGGAGACTGATAGGTCTGTAGCTCGAAGGCTCAGACTTAGGTTTGCCTGGCTTGGCGAAACCGATGACAGTGGCCTCTTTCCATATTTGGGGAAACGCGTTGTTGCTCAGGGCGCCATTGAAGATGGCCGCCATTAACACGACGAGCTGAGCGGGGAGGAGTTTGAACACCCTATTGGTGATTCCGTCGGAGCCGGGTGCTTTCCGCGGTTGAAGTTTGCTAATGATGTCTTGCACTTCGTCAGCTGTGACCGGAGGCAGAGGATCATCAGGGTCTTCTTCGGGGGGCAGGGCTGTTCTACGTTCGATGAATGCGTTCACCTCATCGAGATGTCGCTTGTCTACTGGTTGCAAGCTGGGGGAGCACTGGGACTCCAGGCTGTCGGCTAGGCATTCGGCCTTCTCAGAGTCGTCGAATGCGACGGTCTTATCGGGTCGGGTGAGGGGAGGCATCGAAGCCTCTTCGGTGGAGCGCATCTTGCGTTGCAGCTGCCAGAAGGCTAGGTGGGTAGGCTCGAGTTCGCTTAGCGTTTTGTCCCATTGATTATTACGAAACTCACTGGTGCGATCCTTTACAGCACGCTGTAAATTACGCATGTGGGCTTTGTTTGCCTCGCAGGGAAAGCTGCTGTAGGCACGGATGGCCGCGTTCTTTTCGTTTATCAGTTCACGTACGTCAGCGGGAAGTATCCAGCGTTGATCGCTCATTGTTGGGACTTCCCGTGAGCAGTCCTTCAGTACGGATTGCACGTGTTCTGTAAACGAGTTGATGGCGGCCGTCGTGTCTGCGACTGAGACTATGTGGTCGGGGATGGCCTCCAGGTGAGGCGACGTGGTGGATTTCAGCTTTTCGCTGACTTTCCTCCAGTCGGTTATCACTTGGGTCGGCGGGGGCTGGCTGGGGTCAGAGGGACCCGAGCGAGGAACTAAGTGCATGAGCACTGGTCGATGATCTGAGTTAAGCTCATGTAAAGTCTCGATGGAATGCAACTTAAGGTTGACATTCTTGAGTAGCGCTATGTCGAGAACGTCCGAACGTTGGTCGGGGTCGTGGGGATAGTGGGTGTGCTCCATAGGAGCGATGGGATCGAAGTTGAGGGACTCACCCAGGTTATACAAGTGACGTCCTCTGGCAGAGGTCGTCGTGCTGTTCCAGGCGGGGTGTTTGGCGTTGAGGTCGCCCGCTATGATAACGGAGTCGCTCAAGCCCAAGAGGATGGCAAGGTCTCTGGTGAACAGAGTGTGCTCCTCGGACGTGCCGCCGGGAGGGATGTACGCAGAGGCGATTGTGATCGGTTGATGGCCGGTCATGCCTAGTCGACACACTGAGGTCTCGAGTAGAGACTCCATGGGAGGGGGATCTAAGGGGATGCAATGCAGTTCTTTTCTGTAATAGATTAGAGTCCCGCCCTTGTGGCAACGTGACCGATCGTTGCGAACTATGCGATAGTTGGCAATTCTCGGATCGCGGTGACTGGGCTTGAGGAAGGTCTCCTGTACGAGGAGGATATCAATTTGATGGTCGCGGAGGAAGGTGGCGATCTCATCACGCTGGCCTCTAATGCCATTGGCATTAAAGTACCCTAATTTTAGGGATCGGGGTTTGGTGCACGTTAATCTCGTATTATCCATTGGAGTTAGTCGAGGTTAAGGTTGCGGAGGAGGTCGCCTAACTTGAGTAGGGACTTGAGGATAATTTTAAGTTTATCGCCACCAGTGTTAGCCGCTCTGAGATCAGCCGCCATGCGGTCTGCTTCGGGGGTGACTAACTCTGCTAGCGATTCTAAAATTACGTTGTGAGAGGGGGCCACGGCCGCGGGGCCGGGTGGCGTGGGACGAGCGGGCGCCGGTGCGCTCGCTTGGGCCGCGGGAGTGGGGACAGGGGCATCTAATAGCCCGGGGATGGGGCTGGATTATAACAGTACCTAATTGGAAGTCAGAAGCTACGTTCTCAAACATTTTATTCTCATTCATATTTAATTTCGAAATTCCAACGAAAAAGAAGATAAAATTCAGGTTGCTTGTTACTTATAATTAAACCGCAATTTATTTAATTACTTAACTAACCTTCATAATAATTTGACTTGAGCATAATTTGAAACTTAAGCTTTTTATTACGTTCAGGTTAGGCAGTTATTATCTGAGATGAGGTCTAAAAGTTTACTTTCATTGTTTTACTAATAATGCCTTCGAGATGGATATCAATAATTATATCTTAGCTTGAAGCTTTTTGTAATTGGTGTACAGCCACAAGCAAGGAAATGTATACACTGAGCAAAATTCAAAAGCGATTGTCGTGAAATAACGGTTTCTACTATGAGATAAGACTTATTTTGAATTAGCTGTCCCGGGCAACTTCGTCTGCATCACATTTTCCCAGATTTTGTAACATTCTTCATTGGTGCTCCGCTCCTATTTGTACGTAATAATATATAGCCTATAGCGTTCCTCGATAAATGGGCTATCTAACACTGAAAGAATTTTTCAAATCGGACCAGTAGTTTCTGAGATTAGCGCGTTCAAACAAGCAAACAAACAAACTCTTCAGCTTTATAATATTGGAATAGATGGCATCCAAAATACTATGGTCGTGAAAACCTCAATATAATAAGAGACAATCGCTTTTCAAATTTTGCTTTGTGTAAAGATGTTATTGCTCGTGACTGTAACTATGGGAAAGCTTACTTAATGAGGTCATTATGTTAATTAATTTTCTGCGTGTATAATGTAATACCAAAAGAAGTTCTTAGGTTCCTATAAGACATTTCAAAGACCTTTTTTTCATTATTATTTACGCGGTCTAGTTGACGAATTCTTCTAACACATGAAGTAATTGATTAGGCACATTTCCTTAAAAGTCCTTTAAATTATGATATAAGATAACTTAATACGGTACTGCATTTTTATCAAATAAAGGTTTCTCCTGAATTCATACTAAAATATTTGTTCATCTATCCATACTAATATTATAAATGTGAAAGTCACTCTGTTTGTTTGTTTGTATGTTTGTTTGTTTGTTACCTTTTCACGACTAAACTGCTGATCGGATCTTAATGAAATTTGGCAAGAAGATAGATTTTAACCAGGGGAAGGACATAGGCTATATATCATCACGCTACGACCGATAGGAGCGGAGCAGCAATGAAAAATGTTGAGAAAACGGGGAAAATGTGACGCAGACGAAGTTGCGCGGGACAGCTAGTTTCTTATATCTTTTGTCTTGACTTTTTGAATTCCAGATATTGCATTTGGCAGCCACAGTGTCTTTTACATATTTACACTTTTTCTCTCTTATATTGCGTCGAACATTGTGGAAGTCAAACAATTCATAAAATGATACATTAAGTAAAAGAAAAGTAAGCGATGGAATTTAAGCGTTACTTGCGGAAATTCATGATATGGCACAGGCAAGAGGCTAAGCCAAGCATCCAAGCCTGGAAAGAACAGTACATAATGTCATGTCAACAATTCACAAACGTAAAGTTTCTGTAGTTAGTTGAAATTGTATTACTATTGTAGGTACAAAATAAAAAAATGATGTTAAGGGATTGCTACCTTTCACCCTAATTTATTTAATAGTTAACTAAATACGACAGTTTTGTGCAATTTCAACTGAAAAATACTAATAAATACTGCAATCCATTTTTTTTCCCGCAAGCATTAAGAGCGCACTTAGTCACCGCCTTACAAATTCAGTTTTCATTAAGACCTCAGAAGTTTGGGAATGAGCTCGAGTTTCCTTATAAAACACTGGATTCTGAATATTCACTCGAGTTAGTTCAGAAAGTTAGCGGGATTTATTGCGTAATGCGGTAGAGGTGCAATGGCAGCGAATTTTTGTATGCTGGTGGCTGAGATAAGGGGTGATTGTGGTGGGCGCTGAAATTAATTGATTTTACAAGCGGGTTGTTATAGAACACGCAATATCTTAAAACACACACGCAATTTGTTCTTATTTGTTTTATATTATTCTCCGAGGGTAACAGCTCCTCCTTCTGTAAGTAAAATTAAGCAGGCAATATCTTTGTTATTATGACAAAATCCTTACCTACCCATCCTACCTATCCTACCTATCCTACCTACCCTATCTACCCTACCTACACTACCTCAACTTTTAAACCACCTCTTTGATTTTCTTGTAATTAAAAAAAACAAACCTTGTCTCGACAATCACGAACACGAACCAAAAAAAAAATTGTCCAATTTGGTGTAGTCGTTCGGAAGTTATGCGCGTACGTTACATTTTGGCGATTCATTTTTATTTATACAATTAGTCTAGGATGCATGATACATTTTTGCACTTGATTACTATCAAGCTATTATACGATCTGTGTTTTCCATAAAAGTGATTAAAATAAATACAATAAGAAGAACTAAGTGGTTGTCAAAAGGGATCAAACTATGCAGTAAAAAGAAAAGGAAACTCCTATGGCAGTTTAGATTTAATCGTACTAGTATTAATAAAACCATATTATACAAGTATTCTAAAATGTACAAAAAAATAACCCACTTAACACAAAAAGCACAAAATAATTATAAAATAAGAACATCTAAAAACAAATCTAAAACTGCGTGGCAAATTATCAATCGTGCAAAGTATAACGTACCTAAATCTAACATAAATAAAATTAAAAGGGGTGGCTGCGTCTTATCGCATCCCAAGATGATTGCAGAAGCATTCAATGATTTTTTTATTGATAAAATACAGCCAAAACTGGATGTCGACTGCAGACCTAGGGCGTGTACATTAGATTTCAGTAACAAAACTATGTTTATGGCCCCTAGTATTTCAGACGATATTAAAAAGATAATAATGTCTTTGAATAATACAAGCAGTGTAGGATAAGACGGCATTGCCACGTACATAGTAAAACAGGTTGCGGATGAAGTCTGCGGTCACCTGAGCCATGTTATCAATCTCAGCATTAGCGAAGGTATTTACCCTGAGGCTCTAAAAGTTTCTATCGTCAAGCCGCTATTTAAGAAAGCAGATAGGGAGTTAATGGAGAACCATCGGCCTATATCACTAATTCCTATAATTTCTAAGATATTTGAGAAATACATTTGCAAGGAACTAAATTCATTTATGGAAAGACATAATATTTTATGCGAGGAACAGAAAGGATTTAGAATAGGTAAAACTATTAATATTTATGATTTTTATATAATGTTACATTTACGTGGATAAGAGGAAACCGGTCTGTGGAGTATTTTGTGACATGACGCAAGCCTTTGACTATGTGCATTATGGTACACTCTTGAATAAACTTGAGGAATATGGAATTAGGGGAAATGTCAACAATTTAATTAAATCCTATTTACTTAACAGAACTCAAATAACAAATATAAACAACATTAATTCGAAAACTAAACATGAAATTATAATTCAATCCTCAGAACGTATAGTTTTGTTTGGTGTGCCACAGGGGAGTGTTCTAGGGCCTCCCTTATTTATATTATACATTAATGATCTACTGAAAGGCATCCCTCAACGTCTGACACTATTTGCTGATGATAACACCATAACGATAACATGTAAAAGTGTTGATACTTATGAACGTGACATAAATGATTCTATAAATCTAATGATAAAGTGGCTAGACAATAACTTGAAAATTTATTTGACAAAAATAAAACTAATACATTTTAGTCAATGGATCAATAGTAAGAGTAACTTAAATATACACTACGATGACCAGCCTATAGAAGAGGTAGAAACAACAAAATTTTTAGGGCTCCACATTGACAAAAAACTTAACTGGAAAACCCATATCGAAATCTTGTGTAAGAAAATCAGTGAATCTTCCTATGCCCTGCACACATTGTCGTCTGTAATAAGTTTGGAGGCATCACTTACAGCCTAAGGTTTAACAGAATCTCATCTGCGCTATGGTGTAATTTTTTGGGGCACCTCAACAGAAAAAGACACGTTGTTCAAGGCTCAAAAAAGATGCGTTCGTTCAATATTTAAAATTAAACCCACTGATAGTTGCGTGCCCTACTTTAAGAAGTATAAAATACTTACTTTGGCATGCCTGTACATTTTAGAAGTAGCTATTTTTGTCAAAACAAATCCACACAGATTTAAAAGATTAGATGAGGTGGTGGCACGTAATAGACGCGACAACAGCAAGATATGCTCTCATCCGGCGAGAACAACCCTCATGCGCAAAAGTGTCTTCTGTATGGCTCCTACCATATTTAATAAATTACCTAAAAGTTGGAGAGAACTGCCCTTGACACTTTTAATGCGGTGCCCCACGGAAAAAAATGCCAGAAAATTTTGGATAGACAATAATTGATGACAAATATGAATATTATTGGTTTGATGGTCCCCAAAGTTCCTCTTATGAAGAATTATCGTCTTTTATGTACTAACTAAAAAATATTTTGTCCTTTGTAGCATGAACAATAACGGAGGACATCGCTACAAAAACTGAGCAATAGTCTTCAAATAGTTCGTACTATTCGACCATTGACATCTCGTACCTTGACATTGGCAAAATCATCGAATGTTGATCGATGGAGCCATAACCCTAAAAAATTGAATTGAATTGAATTGACATGTAAGGTACCCTATTAATACTATTGTTATTTATTGATAGATAATTCATTATTATATAATTTATTTAATTTTTTTCAGAGTCATATATCACGGATGAGGGAAGTGAAATAGATGAAGATGACAGCGATGTTAGTAGCTAAGATTATGAAGATTTATCAGATGTATCTGATGAAGATTATCTTTTTGTATTTTTTTATATATAAACACAATTGTTTGTGTTTATATATAAAAAAATAGAAATAAATATATATAATAAAATATTTTTTTATATTGTATAAACACCTAGTTAACTAAAAAATTAAGTTATTTAAATTTCAAAACAGATTTTTTCACTGTATCTTATTTTACAAATAGGATAACTAAAAAATAACAATTCTCGTCGGACTAGTGATACATACCTGTTTTCTTGTAGGACATTGTTTTATTTGGGCAAAGAACACTTTAACCTATTATGTAATATTTTTGTCCTACAGTTAGTAAAGAGAAAAATGATCTTGTGGTATTAACAATTCCTAAGAGTAGGACCGGGATAACGTACCACACAATTTGTAGGACATTAGGACTGTTTTAATTACATAAATATTAACTAAGTAAAAAAGAAACAGCTGGTTAGTAATCATTTTTGATGACCTCGTTATCGATACATGTTGTAAGGAGGGAAGTCTTTTATGAAACCATACATTTTGTAGGACAAATATTTTTTAATACAGTTGCTCAAAAAGTGGCGTATTGCAGGGACGTATAGCGTTCGGGATGTGGGCTATTACACACTCGAGCTTTTTCTTTACCATTTCCGAACTCGTGAGTTCTCTTTCCCAACTGTCAAAATAATGTCTATTAAAAAGAAAAAAAACCAACCAAGGAGTTTTTACAAAAAAAAAAAACAGAAGTTTTTATGATTCATGCAAATATTTCTAAAAAGAAGCTACTAATTTGTTTCAATATTAGATTTAATGATTTGATTCAATGAGTTAGGTTAGGTTTCATTTCATTTTCATTTCATATCAATAAAAAAATTCTACTGAAGACTTGGCTGTATGGGCATAGTTCCCTTTGCCTACCCAGAATGGGTAAAGAAAACAAAAAAAAACTCTGCTTATATTCTTTTACGGTTGGCGCCATTTTCCAAAAATGTTCTTTATTCGCAACTGTATTAAAAATAGTTGTTCAGTACACGTGCGGAACCGTCATTGCAACTTGTTCCGACTGTCAACCCTCACCTTCGGCTGCGCCTCGGCTCGGGTAGACATTTGTCGGAACTCTTTGCAATGACAGGCTTTCCGAACTCGTAATGAAATATACTATTTTCAAATTATTTTCAAGTGCAAAAATGTACCATGTATCCTGGACTAAATATGTTAAAAAACCCTGTCCGATCTGCGAGGGTATTATTAGGTATCATTCTTTTTATGTAATCCTTTTTGGATAACCAGTAAAAAAAACATACCCCGACAAAAACTAAATAATATGTACTAATTTGAGGAAACTGCCATGACAACACAGGGCCACATTCCGGTTGCTTCTTAGATAGTGACGTCATAGACAAACAACATTTTTCAACGTTTCAAAAGTTTGTTAAATTTTAGGGAAATAGTATAGTAATTTGGACATAAAAATCAGGTTTTAAAATTTCTTATTGTATTTGGTAAAGTCATTGGTATACATACATATAAACCTTTCGGATCCGACAGGGTTTCTTAAACGTATTGTATAGAAGATGGGTTACTTACCGAAATACATTGAAAGTACTTCAAAAAGTACAAAAATCATCATATTAGGTACATCGGCAAATATACGAAACCAACTCATACTATTTCCAAATCTTACCTTTTGAACAAAAACCGCACCCAAACCCTACCCAACTTCAGCGCACTCTGTTCATTAAATCGCACACGCAGCCAACGTCTCCACGCTGACTCAAACGTAAGACACTCAAGAGACGCATCCCGCAAAACAAGTTTCATAAGCACTCCACCATTTCATAATCCCGCCTGAAAAGCGACGACATACCGGTGAAAATGCCTGAAAGCTATTAGAATTTACTGTGAAAAAGTACGCTTGAAATAGTCGTGCAGGATTTTACTTCTATGACTTGAAATGAGGAACTGATAAGTGATTTATTACAATTTTTTTTATGTGGAAATGCTGATTTGGAGCGGGATTGAACGTTGTGTACGGAACGGTGTGTGTTTAAATAGAGTATGTTTTTAAATGTAAAAGGATTTTAATATTGAACGATTCGATATATATTATTCGCCATTGGTGAAACGGTCATTTTCCATGGAGTTTGTTCTAGACTTTTTTTGAAGTAAAATCCATTAGTAAGTTTTTGGACCGTAAGACTTTGTACATTCATAAACTCCAATGGACACAATCAGAAGACGTGGGTTGTCGTTACTTTCAAAGAATATTCTAATCTTGCAATGTCTATAGAAACTCGCCTGCTTTTGTTTAAAAGGTCAAATGTGCCCGTTGTCATTTACTGAACAATTCCACGCCTTAGGCTGCTTACTACAATTTCTTAAGAATAACTGGTTTTCAGTTTAATATAGTTTTTGATGGAATTGTACCTCACTTGGGTCCAATGTCAATAAGATCACTCCTACTAAATCAGACTCAAAATGAAAAAAAAAACTGGCAAAATGTGGGTGTACCATTACGAATAATTTTTTCCTCACCCGTCGGGGGTAAATCTATAAATAGGTACAGCGTGATGTATCCATTATGCATCTATGCGAGAGTACCTATGATTTGCACTTGGCCAACCTTCATTCCAAATCCCTCAAGAACATACTACAAGAGTTTTTCAAAGGTGTAAAAAGCTTCAACACAATATTAGACCCAGGGGTACCACAAACGGTTTTAGCTAAAAGTAACCTCTCAAGGCCAAAATACAGATGTTTTTTTTCATAATAATATTATATGAACTTGTACAGTCGAAGAGAAAAATGTTTACGTACTTCGTAAATTCAGCAACGATTTTCTTCTCTAATCAATATATTGATTGAAATAATGAGGGAGATATTATGCCTATCACACACACACATCATATTTCAACATTTGAAACGATACCTACTCAACGAAAAACACTTGAATTCTGTTTACTAAAGGATCCACAATCCTATTTCGCCCTTGACTAAACGTCACGACACGACCTTAAGTTTTTTAAGCTTACGAAAAGTTCAAAATTTTCTCCTCAGATATTATTGTACAGATACCTTTTAGGAAAGACTTCTACCCGATGTGTAAGATCTTTATGCTCGTGGCAGTACCTACTCGTATCTCTGCCAACCAAATACATTAGGCCTGCTGGTCATAAATGGGAATATTTTTGTAGAGACTAAGGAATAATATTTATTACATTCAGGAATAATATTTCAGACGCTCGAAGCTCGTGTGAATGTGACGAAGATAAATTAGTTATAAAGGCTTTTATTATAAAAGGGCTCCCTTTTTATACACCCTCTTTGTAGTTTTTAAATTAAAATAATAACAATACTTTTAAACCTCACTTCTATTTTATTTTAGCGGTTATTTAAACTGAGGCTTGTAACTTCAATTTATTTTTGTCAATGTTCTATCAAAGTTTGTACACTGTTGTAGTGGATCTTTGTTCACTCTCATTTGTGAAATGTATTGAAAAAAACCGGACAAGTGCGAGTCGGACTCGCCCACCGAGGGTTCCATAGAAATTCACTTTTGTTATGCGTTAAAAGTATTTTATAATTATTATTTCATGATTTAATTACAAATGTATAGTTTTCAGATTTTTCTCTGTATTTGTAGTATAAGACGATATTACTTTCATAGTTCTAGGTCAACAGGGTAGTACCCTATACATTTTGATTCCCTTGAGAATGTCGAAATAAACGTTTTTTTGCGGCATAAACTTAATACCTCCACGCGTTCCAAGATAAAAAGACAGAATTAAATATAAATAATAAGACAGACAGACGGACAACAAAGTGCAGATCCTAAAGGGTTCCGTTTTTCCTTTTGAGGTACGAAAACAAGATGGGGGCCTTTAGTTCCGAATCTGACCACGCTAAATAATCCATGTACAGCTATATCTATTTATATTTTTCTACGTAATATTAAAACAATACTTATATAAGCTAAGCAATGCAATTTCAAACCAAAACAGAAAACACACTATTTCTTAAATTGTCCCCCACTAGAAGATTTCTGTATACTGAGGGAAAAAATCCTTATATTATACTCCCTACAGTGCGGTATTAGAGCAGAATATTGCAAGGGAATTACTAAGCAATTCCCTTGATCTCGGCAATCACGGGTTGCGCCGCGGAATGCTAAGGAAGAGTTCCTATAACGCGAACGCACGACATGATTAAAAAAATATTGCGTTAAACACGGAGCTGTTTTTAGATTTACGCATCAGTTTTAACTATGTCAATAGACTTTGGCATTGAGACTGTGTTCTAATGGAAACCAACAGTTACTGTTGTGCAAATAAGCAATCGTCTCGTCAGTTTTGCTCACTTTCTTTCGCTTTTTCAAACAATTTGGTGACAAATGGTCGCGACAATCGCGTATTTCCGCAGTAATCGAATTTTTGAACTGTGATTACGTAATGACATTAAGACACTGCATGCAAAAATATTTTCTCATTTTAACAGCAAAAAATCTAAGTAACTGTGAGGGTCTCTTTATGAACTTTATCTTAATATCATGTAGCAACTCTTCTCAATTTCGGAGTATTGGGAGTCTTTTTTAGGGTTCCGTACCCAAAGGGTCAAACGGGACCCTATTACTGAGACTTCGCTGTCCGTCCGTCCGTCCGTCTGTCACCAGGCTGTATCTCATGAACCGTGATAGTTAGCCAGTTGAAATTTTCACAGATTATGTATTTCTGTTGATGCTATAACAACAAATACTAAAAACAGAATAAAATAAATATTTGAAGGGGGCTCCCATACAAAAAAGTGATTTTTTTGCTCGTTTTTTTATAAATAATGGTACGGAACCCTTCGTGCGCGAGTCCGAGTCGCACTTGGCCGGTTTTTTCCAAGTTAAGCAGTCTGATTAAATTTTTTTTGAATGGTTAATTAAATGCCACTCTGGTACAAAATACCTGTGGTAACAGGTTCGCCTTTCTACATACATTTGTAAGTCATTTCATGCTAGAGAAATGAGAATTTACGTTCCCAAATGTCGCGTTGTCAAGACCAACCTCTAACCACTTCGTTCAGTGATACGTTCGGCTGAGGACAACCCGCGTTACATACACTTATATTCTTTTTGATAACCACGCGCTTGTGGTAATAGCTATCGAAATGCGAGCAGTAGTTTTATTACAGGCGCCAAGTATAAGTCAGAGATCGTAAGATATTGAGGTGACAGAATGTACGTACCGATTTGAATGAAAGTATAGATAAATATGATGAAAGTTTTTAAAATAATATTCATTTATCTAATGAATAATTACATTATTGTACACCACATTAAATAAACAGGACAAACATAATATTATAACACTAGTGAACAATGGGCATCTTCTTGCAACAAGACGATATTCTGTCGAGTTAAGTCTGTAAAAGTTATCTGTCGTTTGGAAAAGGCATGTTGATAAAATTTTGTTTTTATTTGCAAAATATTCAATAGTCTATTTTCGATTATTGGAAATCAATTGTTACCAAAAAAAGAATGTAACAAAAGCTCGATCACCGTGAAAATTTTATAGTGTAGGTATACAAAATGTTTTCGGTTAAAAACCAATTCTTCAATACGGCTCGTAGGTACATTTTTGTTTTCGTTGGTCGTGACCTTATCACTGTTTGAAACTGACGCTAGTTTCATCGCTGGTCACTGTTACGTTACAAAATTTAATAAAAACCTCGACCAAACTCTATTCCAGCGGCTATGCTATGTAACTGACTGTGAAAAAGTTGAATTAAAAAATTCCTTTGTACGGAACCACTACAGGTCTGTCAAAGCGTCGATATACCGTTTTTCATACGCTTAAAAAATCTTTTTGTTCCATTTCCATAAAATCATGGCGGCTCTCAAAATGGAGAGGGCAAATTGTACTTCTCGTAATTAATTTATAAAGGGTTAAAAAATCTTTTTTGTTGATTGTGCCAGAGTGCTGGGCCGTACAGTTGGCAAAAAGCAATTCCCTGGTGTATTTTTTTGTACCTAACTCGGAAAACAGTACTAAATAAATCATATTCTTGACAGTAAGTGGACTTGAGTACTTAATAAAAAGGTGGACAAAAGTTGTGGATGGTTTTTTGACCAGCAAGGAGTTCTGCTAATAAAGTGGAGCTCTTTGGGGAACGTTTGTCTGCGAAGTAATTTAAGTACAACTATTTCTGGCGACAAACTACGCTGTGAAAATACTGTTATTAGTAACTTGTCCATTTTGTCCTCTTGCATCCTTGAACAAAAAGTAGGTACGTCAAAATAATGTTTGTGAAAAATTTGCTAAAGTTTCCTAAAAATAAAATCCGTGTATCTTACTACAAAATCTTGAATTCGTTCACTCATTTACTGACAGATATATGAAGCAGATATATAGATTTATGGAGCACAAGAGTTTTTTTTATAAAATAAAATGAGTAATACGGCAAAAAACATATGAAAATTTATTCGCTAGAAGGATTAAATAAGGAATAAAAGCCTTTATGAACATTCGTAATTTTTCCGACAGAAAATTTCATACGGTTTAGTATAATTGATTATATTATAATTGATATTATACAGTTCTTTTTTAATTTTTTAAGATGAGTGAACACCTTAAATATCTTCTAGAAGTGTCATCATCAATATATAAGTGCACCCAACCTTATCGCAATGACTGATAAATGGTAATAGCCAAGAATCTATTTCCCCATATAATATCATGTTTCTTTCTCTTTACGCACCGAAGGCATTAACTCGTAAGGTTTATGGTTCATATAGTGCACAGATTGTCAGGTTGCCAGACCATAACCGTACCCATTTCCGTTAATATTCTACCAGCTTGCCTCCATACAAATTGTAGCTGTAACTTTGACGATCAAGAGGGGGTCGTGGTTATATAATAACAGCCGTACCGAGTATCGTCCGAGTTGATCGAAGGTTAAGCTATGCTTGCCTAGAGTCTGGGGATGGATGACCATCCATCCCATATTGAGACACCCTGTGGCTCGTAGCACGATATTCTTTATTTTTTTTTTTTGTTTTAAAAATGTTGCTGCACACAAGAAATTTCTCTTGTATCGTGGGTTCGTTTACAAACATTTAAAGTCACAAACACAAACAGACCAGACTCGGAACAACTATCTGTAGGCGATAAAAATATTTGTTCCGTGCGGGGATCGAACCCGCGACACGCAGTGCAGCAGTCGATCGCTCAGCCACTGCGCCAACCGTGTCGTCAGTTGTTGGTTTCGAAGATTTTTGGCAGTCGTAACTGGTATATTAGCTCTGTATGGTTCAACAATTACCAGCAATTACCAACAATTGTAGCAACTTGTATGAGGAGGCTTTATGTAAAATTAGGGACCTAGAGGATGAATTAATCCAAGCTAATGTAAAACTTTTAAATTCGAAAAAGGAAAAGGATCATACTAGGGCTATAGAAACTGACCATTTATATAATGAATTAGTGAATTCAATTCATAGCCCTCATTCCATTATTACCATAGACCTTACAGAGGACTCCTTACTGAAAAATAACAACGGCCATAAGACTAGTAAAAATAAATTGAAGAAATATGCAAGATTGAATAAAATCATTAAAAAGTGTAATAAATACAAGAAACAACAGAAACACTATGCAAAAAATATTCAATTAAGGAAAGAACGTGTTTCTCTTGTGAATAGATTAAATAACTATCAAATTAAATTGGAGGATAGTATAAATATTTATGAAATAGACACTCAGCGCTTGCAGTCTGAAATACAGACCCTGAATAAGTCATTAAAGTCTTTATATAATAAGTATGAAAGCTCTAAAAACCAAATTAAGGAGCATATTCTTGCCACCAATGAGTTGGTAGACAAAGTGGACTTGCTGACTCTCAGCAACTCTCATTGTACTTGTCAGAGTGAACCCAGTCTTGATGCCCTCCGGCCTGAGGCAACGGAGGACCCGTCCCAAGCTGTGAGTGCTCAGGTCTGTATCATAAACCAAGATATAATACCTGACATTTCACTTCCTGATTCACTAGTATTACAGCCTGAGGTTGGTAATTTTGTATCACCTAATAGTCATGATTGTTGTCATTCAGTTATGTTTTCTGATAGTATAGGTACAGGGCTAGGTAAATTAATCAGTAATAACCTGAGTTTTTGTACCCAAAATTATTGTATGCCCGGGTCAACCTACAAACAGGTCATGACATCAGTAACAAATAATGTATGTAATCCTAGTACCACCATTACTATATGTGTCGGCAATAGTTCTAATATCAAAAAGGAAGACATAACCGACTGTGTATCCGAGTTGTTAAAGTTAAATTGTAGTAAAATCATATTGTGTGCTTTTCCATATGTTGGAAATGTAAGTAATAGAAAAAACAATTTTATTCACATGTTAAATAACCATATGCATTTTTTAGTAGGTCACTATAGTGACAAGCTTTTATTTCTTGATATTAACACGCTTATTGATAAACTTAGGTCGAGACGGGGTAATGTGTATCTACCTATTGGATGTAGACACAAAATAGCTAGGCTATTAGCTTATAATATTCACACAGACATAAATAGTATGTCTAAGTTTAGTTCTATTATTAATACTGCGACTATTAGTAATCATACTAATATAGATTTATTTTCTATTTACAATTATTTTACTGAGGAGGTTCCTTGTGCCACCATGGAAAATTCTCAATTAAGGTCTTTTAGTGATAGGAGCTTGTTGTCCGGTGATGGCACGGGAGTCTCGGGACTCACTCCGGATGCTCATTTAAACTAGTTTGTAAGACAACAGAAGATACCAGTGACATTCGTTTTCAACCTTCTTGCTATCAAATAGTTAAATGTAAAAAAGGGGCTAAGCAGAATTCTATGCAATTATTTCATCAAAATATTCAGGGTTTCTCTTCAAAGCAACTAGAGATTGAATAATTTTTAGAAAAAACAAAGTTTGAAATTGTTTGTTTCACTGAACATTGGTTAAAAGACTATGAAATGCTAATTAATTACGCAAATTACAGTGTGGGCAGTTGCTTTAACAGAAAATCTAAGATGCGTGGGGGTTCGTTAATCTTAGTTAAAAATTGTATTAAATTTAAGTTGCGGATCGATATTGTGGATCTATCGGTTGAGCATAATATTGAACTGTCTTGTGTTGAGCTGGATAAGCATATAATAGTGTGCGTTTACAGACCCCCAAATTATCATAACTACTCCATATTTGAGTCAGTAATGGAAGATGCTTTAGCAAAACTTGCAACTGGTAATAAATCACTGGTTATCTGCAGTGACTTTAATGTTAATATTTTAGACAAAAATTCAAATAGTAGTAGTTTGTTAAACCTTTTTAAATCTTTTAATTTGCTAAACGTGTTTTTGGAACCAACCCGAATTACTACAAATACTGCTACATGTATTGATAATGTTTTTTGTAACTGCAACTACTTAGATAAATCCATTGTTAATTACCTCCCTTCTGATCACAGCGGTCAAACCGTTGTTTTCGAGTCCTACACACCATTACAAAAAATCCAGATAAACTCTAGACAAATAACACCCAGCAATTTGAATAAATTTAATAATAACTTAATTAGTAATTTAGGCATTCCGGGCCATATTATTGAAAATGCAAATCAATTTTATGAGGAATTCTTTTCGGTAGTTCATGAAGAGTTCAATAATACATTAAAAATGAAAACTAAATCGATTTACCCTAAGTTTATGTTCAGTGACTGGGCAACTAAGGGTATTAGGATAAGTAGGGAGCGATTATTTGAGTTGTACGGCCTTAAGCCTTACATCAACTCAGAAACTTTTAATAAATATGTTGCAACTTATTCAAAAATCTTTAAAAACACTTGCAAGGTAGCTAAAGCCTTATTCATTAGCAACAAGATTAAGTCCGCCGATAACAAAATAAAGACGGTTTGGAAAATTATCAATAGTGAATCTAATAGAAATAAAAAAATTAATAATGATATCAGGCTAGAGACTTCACGTGGTCTTTTAAGCTGTAAAAACGAAGTAGCTCAAGAATTTGTAGATTTCTTTACCAATATCCCACTTAAAACTACTGAAACCTTAAATTCCTCACCCTTGCTTTCTATTGATTTATTAAAAGCGAACGTTTCAGCCTGTCCGGTTGAGTTTCAATTTAAGCATATAAACCCCATAGCAGTCATTAAAGCTTTTAAGGAAATCAAAATCAAATTAACCGAAGATCTATGGGGAATGTCTATTAAAGTGTGTCAAGCTATTATTGACACTATAGCACCGTACTTAGCCTTAATTTTTAATTTGTGTGTGGACCAAGGGGTCTTCCCGGACCTTATGAAATACAGCAAGGTAATACCACTTTTCAAGTCTGGGGACAGTAAAGATACCAATAACTATAGACCCGTGAAACTTGGGGGAGGCCTATGTCCAGCAGTGGACGTCTTTCGACTGAAATGATGATATGAACTGGTATTCAGGTACCCGAGGGTCTCAACCAGTCTTGCTAAAGGGCATCGTGTTTTCCAGTAACTGAGTTGTGCAGACCAGTCAGTTTAGGTACATATTATTCTAGTATTCAGCTGCATACATTTGACAGGAAGCCGATCCCAATCACTGGGAAACCTTCTCCCCAGTCGTTGGGGTCGGCTCTTCTATCTAGGCGCTTGGTGACTTTGACAAACACAATGTAAACTGAACCTCAGAAAAGAAAAGTTGATTGTAATGTGATTTATCAACTTCCTTTCGGTTTGGAGTGATTGATTATCAAATCGTTTTTATTTGAAAACGTTGTCGAATCTGATGATTGTGTGTTGATCGAGATTTGAGATATCGATAATAATATGTTTGTCTGTAATGTGATTGTTAATATTATGTACTTAGTTCCCATACAAGTAGGTACAAGAACTTTCCAATTAAACAGTATAGCGAAACAAAATTATACAATTTACTTACTACAAAAATAAACGTGAAGAATGAGAGTTTAAACATTTTTCTTTGTGAAGAAAAATATGCCGGAAAATATTCAAAGAAAACTCAGCGATCTCTATAAATATTATGTACGTCAATCTATTCAAACTTGCTAAATAGACCTAAAACCCTATTACGAAGGTTCCACACAGAGGCTGGTGTGCGGTGGATGGGAAGACGCCACGTATTATCGTCGCCGGTCACAACTGTGGCCACTGACGTACGTGGGTCCGACGGATTGACAATAATGACAACGGTTTCCGTTCGGAGACATCGAGTGAGTTGGTGCAAGCTAAGAGAGAGGGCGAAGGGAGATCTAAATAAAAAAACGAGATTTTTTCTATTTAAAAAAAAGCTTTTTATATACAAGGTGTTGTTTTGCATCCTGGTCAATTTCAAGGATATGCTAATGATTCTCGACCCAAATCAATAATAAAATGGGTAGGCAATTTATTTATGTTTCTTATTTACGGAAATCGGTATATGTGAAGCACTCGTGTTTTAAACGCTGCCCGTGTGATCCTCGCCTTATAACCTCGCTTACACACATACAAACAATCTCCAACGTTTATTCGATAATTTCTTATTCCCTAAACCACGTCACGGGGGACGAGGATGCGCAAAACCTTGTATATACTCGTAAGAGTGAGATTTTTCTTTTGTTTTCTTATTCTTTTCAGCAAAGCCTTTTAATTGATATCCATTTCATGAGCGTGCATAAAAAATAACTAGTCCGCCATCTTTGGGTATATTGGATTTAGAATAACGTCACTCTGCTGACCATTTTATTGTCATCGAAACTAAACGTGTATGCGAATTTTCAGCTCAAATGGTCGGGGATAACTGTTTTAAAATTCAGTTGCAAGATTTGACCTAAACAAACAAAACGACATTGCAATTTAAATAAAAGCTTGCAAAAAAGGTAAAGATTATTTTGTTTGTTAGTTAAGCGTTAATAAAATAGTTAATAAGTTCATTTTAGTAACCTCCTATGGATGTTGCTTGTCCGAAACAAAAGTTTTTTTTATTTTATAATCGTTGTGTGATAAGATGCCTAATGCCTTTTCTAACTCCATAAACGTCTACATAAATGGCTTCAAATGACTAACAAAGGCTTTGTATGGTGTTGGACGTAAAGAATAGCACCATCCCATATCTTCCCGTAGGTGTCGTAAGAGGCGACTAAGGGATTTGCCAGAGAATGGGCAGCAGCGTTCTCTATGCTTTTGTAAAAACCGTACTGCAATCGCCAACCCGCCTGCCAAGTGGCGTGGCGATTATGGCAAAACCCTCCAAAATGTCAATGTGGCGACACTTCGGGGAGGCCTATGTCCAGCAGTGGATGTCTTTTGGGCTGAAATGATGATGATGATGATGATGACTAACAAAGATCTTCAAAAGATAGCCGAGCGTTGTTTTACCTTGAATATCCGTGGATTATATTAATTATTTAACCAAAAACCTTGTAGCATAACATCTTATTGAGTTATGCTCTGTGACCGTGTCTTTCTAAAGCTCAAAGTCTAAGAATTCATAGTGAAAGAGTGTCCATGGAGTTTCTTTCCCATTCCTCTCCATAGACTTTGGAACTGTACTTTCACAAGTTATATGCGACAGAGACTGTAGATTCGCTGTTTTTTTTTTTACATTCAAAAGTGCCTGTAATGGTCTAATTGAAATAAATACTTTGGGTTTTGCATTCGAGTGTCTACTTAAGCTATGTTCATCTAAGTCTCCAGCAACTTCAAACTCGCACCATTCCCAAACAAAAACCGAAACGTAATCGTTCACGTTTGACGTTAGAGCACGTTAAATTACCGGCGCGGAATCTTATTTATTTGACAGTAGGACGTGAGCCTGCCGCCTTGGCCCAGATTAAAGTTCCTTTCTTCAGATCTTTTACAACGACAGATTACCTTTTTTTTGGAATGTCGAGAATGGAAAATAAATATTTTCTGGAGTGTCGCTAAAAGTTTCATTCAATGTATTGGGTTGTCGTAAACATCCTCGTGATTTGTTATTGGTTCGCTGTTGAGTGATTTCTTGTTCTTGTATTGTTGACTTAGTTTCTTTTCCGATGGGTCTCGTAATTTTGGACTGGATCAGCAACGGCCTTTTAGTATCATCATGTTTATTCTGGGTACATTAAATTTGTTGAGCTCACATTATTATGTTTTCTCAACACGTCGCATGATGCCTTCCATCAAGTGCTGATGGGTACTCATGTTTAATCAGCATATTTCTGAGAAGTGTGGTTTCAGTAGCGTTTTAATACCTACTAATAAAACTTCATTTGCTACTTTTATATTCTAATAGGACTAAAATAAACAGTAGTGTATTGTAAAATCAGAATCATTAAATAATTGATGAAATCATGCGTATGACCTAAATCTATATATTAGTTTCAAGTCATATCTACAAATATTAGCAATTAAAAAATATAAGATATTTAAGTAAAATTTTTTTAGCTTGAGGTCCTATATTAACCTAAAACTCGTAGGTTTCTTTTTCCAAGACGGTAAAGAAATTAAAATGGGCATGTTGCGTAAATAAAATAATTGTTTTAAAACTTTTTTCAGCAGTCATTCAGTCCCCAAGAGTCATGAATTTTTCACGATTGTTTTTCAAGGGCCACTCTTTGTAATAAGCTCTTCAATTCTGAACATTATATATAAATTAATCTTAATGACTAATTAGTGTCCTGTGGCCTTTGAAACGAAGCCTACACTTTAACATCGTGAATTTATGATGATACCATTAGGAGTAACGTTTTATTAGCTGAAAAACAAAATGGAAATAATATTGTGTTAGTGCCGCTCAATATTTTGATGAGACATCGTTTGTAAGTGTTAGTAGCAGGTCTTATTTTAGGTGTTAAATTAACAGACCGTGGTTGAAACACTACATTGCGCTCCAAAACGCAAATCGTTGACTTGGCTCAAAAGGCTGCCCAACTTAAATGGGACTGGGCAGGACATGTTTGCCGCATGCCGAACGAGCTGTGGGCCCGTAAAGCTCAGGATTGGTGCCCTGAAAGAGTGACACGGGGTCGCGGCAGACCACGAAGGAGATGGCGGGACGAACAGGATGTCTTCCTTCATAATTGGAAAAAAGCAGCACAGAATCGTGACCGTTGGAAGGAATGGAGGGAGGCCTTTGCCCAGCAGTGGGACAATACAGGCTAGGTTTAATAATAATAAAGTAGCAGGTCCGTGTTAAGC
This sequence comes from Cerastis rubricosa, assembly GCA_949152445.1. Classification (NCBI taxonomy): domain Eukaryota; kingdom Metazoa; phylum Arthropoda; class Insecta; order Lepidoptera; family Noctuidae; genus Cerastis; species Cerastis rubricosa. The sequence continues at coordinate 22,751,110 of OX424532.1, forward strand.
AGCCCAGTAAGAAAGTTTAACCTGACAATTATACCATGCTCACTTCAGCGACCTGAATTTATGTGTTTATAGGTCGTATGTTAAAGATGCTTCACTTTGTGGAACTTACTTCATCACCGCTGCTCTCAAAAGTGGTTGGAGAAAACGTTTTTAGTAAATAAGCATGTTTTAGATAAGATTAAATTTTAATGACAAGTGCCACCTACCGGTAGGACTGGGTCCCGCGAGGTCGAGTACGACCTTTCACAAGCTGAAGGCCCAGTTGAGGGAACGGACTTTTACCTATAAAAGTACCAAACAGTATAGAACGGTGTTATTGTTTCATAGTGATGAATAACCGACAAAACAAACAGTTGTCTGTTAAAAAGAAATTGATTATATTTTGCACAAAAATTGTTTCTTTTAACATCCAACACCGTTTGGAAAAGGTATACTTACCCAATGAGTCAGTTCCCAAACGTCGAATATTACGGAACGGAAGGCGAATGTGTCAAAACTTCCTTCATTTACGGGTTCGAGTCATTTTAGCAGTACGTGCGTCGGACGTCCTGTACATGGAATATATGAATTAACTTTACAACATGCTGCCAGCTATTTGCTTGGCTTCGTTTGTATTTACCAGACTTTTTCCACAGCTGAATTATTTTATATCACTTGGTTTAAAAGGATTCAGATTATTATTAATCCTCCATACTATCCTCAGTAACAATAAAATGGAAAAGTAACTCGGTCTGTTATATGTTTACACCTTATCGGCTGAATGTGTTTCGATGTGGCACAGGTAAACCATGTCCTGGATTACGATATAAGATACTTTTATCTTGGTCGTAAAAATGACTCCTAGCGTCTACGAGAGCTAGACCGCCACTCGCCAGCAAAAGCTTGTAACACATCAGACTTTTCATGAATCTCTTTATCGATGTACTAATCACGGTATACCCCTTTTCTCTTGCGCGTCATCACAAACAGTTTTCATCCAACCAAAACTATCTCGCACAAGCAAAATCATAGCCCCTACAAATATTTTAGGGGGTTCATCCTAACATAATAACCGAACGTCGTGAAGGGGAACAATGTCCTATTTGAGAGCATCGTTTGGCAAATGTGCGCCAGTGACGAAGCCAAAGTTGCGTGCATTTATCTTGGCCTAAGTCCATCATAATAATTATTGTAGAATGTGGTCTCTGTGTGCGCGGGAATAGTGTTTAGTTTGGTGAAATTGTAAAAAAATGTGGGTTTATTCAATAAGCCTTATTTTACTATTCGTTTATTTGTTCGTACCGTTTTCAGACAGATGATGAGATGATGATGATGATCGATCAAGTGGCATCAACAGTATTTTACAAGAAGCAGCTGCTTATCTGACCTCCACAACCATTCTAAGCAATACATATTACCACAATACCGTTTGGTAAGACTAGTTCTGGTTTCTATTCAGAACGAATTTATCTTCTGACTAGAATTGATATGTATATTTTGGATTAGATCAGCATAGTCCAATACTGAAAGGATCATAATATGAGAAAATTACAGCAGAAATGCTTCACTGAAAAGTTTTCAGGTTTAGTCCTTTCATTTATACGTGGGACACTCAGAAAGTTTTGCGAAACTAAAAAAAATTGTTCTATACGTACATATATTTTTATTAAATCTTTTCAAAGTACTTTCCACCAGCCTCTATACAAAGATTCATGCGCCTAAACCAGTTTTCAAAACACTTTTTCCAGTCCGCCGCAGACACCTCGTTTACAGCCTGCTCGAACCCAGCCAGCGCATCTTCCGGCGACGAAAATTGTATCCCTTTGAGCTGATTTTTTATTTTTGGGAATAAAAAGAAGTCACACGGTGCTAGATCAGGGCTGTAAGGAGGGTGACCCAGGAGTTTGACTGGCGTGCTGTCCAGGAAGTCCCTCGTTTTGAGTGCGGTGTGCGCAGGTGCATTGTCGTGGTGGAGCAGTAGCCCGCGGAGCCCTGTGTTTGGTCGCTTGTTGCTTATAACAGAGAAAACTTCTGGCAAACATTTGGAAGTATACCATTCGGCATTAATGCTTCTTTGATCCCGTAAGGGAATTGATACCAAGTGGCCAGTCAAATTAAAAAAGCTAGCGATCAAAATCTTACCCCCGCTTCTAGATCGCTTCACTTTGGTAGGCGTTGGCTCATTTTGAAACACCCAAACAGTCGACTGGCGCTTGGTTTCTGGGTCGTATTGATAAATCCAGGACTCATCACCTGTAACGATGTCGTAAACACGCCGAGACGAGCCTGCTTCAAATTTGTTAAGCATATCACGGCACCATTCCACCCGGGCCTGCTTCTGAGCATCGGTGAGGTTGTGCGGCACCCAGCGTGATACTATCCTCCTCACGCGAAGATGGCTGTGTAGAATCTCGTGAACGCTTCCCGATCCAATCTTCAATATGTGTTGAATCTCCTGATATGTAATTCGCCTATTGTCTTGGATTAAATTTTTCACTGCTAGCACGTTTTCTTCGGTAACAGCCGTCAAAGGGCGACCGCTTCTTTCGTCATCCCCCAAAGTTGGTCGACCGCGCTTGAATTCGTTATACCAACGATACACGGTTGCCTTGGAAGGGCCTTCATCCATGAATGCCATTTGAAGTCTATCGTACGATTCATCCGGTTTCAGGCGACACTTGAAATCGTATAAAATCATAGCTCTAAAATGTTCCCGGCGCAGATCCATATTTCAGTGAGACACAATACTTTGAATTAACTCGCAAAAAATGTGGAGGGAAATTTTGAAATTGGAACTTACTTATTTTTACTTATAAATAATCATATTTTCGAAAAACATAATAACTGGCCAGTCTCCCATATATAAAAACTTTTTTTCGCAATACTTTCTGAGGGGCCTGGTATTTTCATTGTGTTTCAATACCCCCGCTTAACGCTCTCACAGTGACCTCGCTTCACCTCGACCGCCATAGGCGAGAACAAATACAGTGTTGTGTCGGCCCTTACTTTTGTTATTCTAACTTTTATGTATGGAAACGCTCTGTTATTACAAACCGACGTATTTTTATAAAGGATTTTAAGCGCACACAATACATGCCTATTTTAATGTTATTCACGGTCTGAGTGTATTAATGAGTTTATTCGTCCAGGATGTTGGGCTTCAAAATTGTGGCGTTTGAAAGTGAAATTGTATAAAACTTAAAGTTCATATTTTTCTTTAATATGACAAAATATTACCTCTATCAATTACACTGGAAACGGTATATTTAACATGGTTATTATTTGTTTTGAGTTCCCGATATCGTGTCATATCATGAGTTGGGACAGCAACAGAATCGAGTTGTGAGTGACAGTGCTAGTGGTACCCAGCGCAAAAAATACGAACAAGAAAGAGGGTAGACCAAGTTGTCTGCTCATAAACACACACTCGCAATAACTTCAGTTTCCGTGATCATGGTGGTTGCAACGGTACTAAAATATCGAGAAATTAAAAAGAAATAGTAAGCATGGTAAATACAATTATAAACCATTTCCAGTATTATTGATAATGATACGTACCATGTCAGTTTAAAAACTTATATAAGATTGCCAGCTTGTCCCACTGCAGTACAGAAGACATATGCTTAAGGTAATTTCAGACTTTGTATAATTATTAAAAGTTTTAATTGTTAGTACTACGGTCTTGTGCTTGACAACCTTGATCGACTTTCTGGGAAATTTAATCATTGTATGATCGGATATTCACCTACTTGTATTCTCAAGTGGTGACGTCACCCTCATTAATAAAGCTCATGACGTAGCAGAATATAATAATACTTTAACAATCTTCTCAACATGGCCGTATACAATGGTTTCTTGTGTTTAGTTACAAGTACTCCCCGAATAGAAAATTCACGGAATACTTGTGTACTTAATCTTTACTTTAGTTGACTTTAAACTCTTGTGTGATATGAACAGAGCTGTTTGTGTTTCTATTCTAAAATTAAACAGAGTTATAATAACGAAAAAAACATTAAAAAAAAAAAACATTACTATCTTGTAAATGGCAAAGATACCTAAGTTAAGTATCTACACCGATTAAAATTAATATACTGGTATTCAGCTGCATCCGGTTAGACTGGAAGCTGACCTCAACATTGTTGAGGAAAATCCAGATGATGATTCTGTTTAATAATAGTATCCCATTATTGGCCTTTAAAGACTGGCACGTACTGAAATGACGAGAACCTGAAAGCAGAAAAAGATAAGCAATTCAAATACACACATCAAAAGTGTCTAGGGATCAACATATATTTTTGCAATAACTTTTCTTCTGATTGATATTAATTAAAATTTTCTTTAAGGATTCATCCAATAAAGTGTTTTCGTTTGTCACAGTAACGATAAACCAAGTCACCTTTGCATTAATAAAGAAATTTGCCATTTTCTAATAAAGGGATTTTTGACATTTGAACCACTAACATTAAAGTTCGAAAAAAAGACTGAAATAAAGTTTTCAACTGTTTTGTTAACAGTTTTCTTTAAAATTTTATTGGGTAACTTAAACAATTAATAATCTGTGTTTCTACCGCGAACACTAACAACACAAGAACATCGGTTTGGCATACTCAAAATGAGTTCATCCAAATCACGCTGTGGAATGGCCGCCCATGTTCGTTGCAACAACAAAAAAAGGTCTTCTTGCGACTGGATACCCTCCATATTCGGCAGAGCTCTTCTCTGTAGCATATCCCATGCATGCTCAATCGGGTTCAAGTCTGGCGACTGAGCAGGCCAGGGCAGGACATTGATGTTAGCTGCGGCGAGAGTCTGTCTTACAACTCTTGCGGTGTGCGGTCGTGCATTATCATGCATTAACTGAAATAAGGGACCGATTTGCACTTGTAGAGGAACGATGACGTCTGATACAATCGTCTCAGCATAAATTTGAGCGTTGAGGTTGCCTCTGATCCAAATCAACTCAGTTCTTCCGCCGATCCAAATACCCGCCCATACCATGATGGTTCCACCACTATAAGGATGGACTTCCTGGCAGGATTTTAATCGCTGTTGGCGTCCAGGGGTTCTCCAGTGTCGTATACGTCTTGTATCCGGGCTCATACCAAAACGAGACTCATCAGAAAAGCACACGAAACGCCATTGTTCTTCTGCCCAATTTCTGTGTTCAAGAGCCCATTGATATCGAATCCTACGATTGTGCATTGCTATAGGTGGTACCCGTAGCGGTCTTCGGGAATGAAGGTTTACTTCATGCAAGCGGTTTCTGACTGTTTGGTCGCTAATTAAGTTCCCTGAAGAGTGATGAAGCCTCACGGCTAACATCATGGCGGTTATTGTTGGAGCTCTTCGAGTTAAGATTTGAATGTATCGGTCTTGTCTCCGTGTGGTGCAGCGATACCGTCCTCCATGGCGCTCAGCCACGGTACCAGTGCTTTGGTAACGTGTCCAAAGTCGACTGATAACACTCTGACTTGTATTCAGAGCTAAAGCCACAGTACGTTGCCGGGAACCAGCTTCTATCATTCCCACGGCTCTGAGCATTTCTTCCCTGCTTAAATGACGTCGCCGCTCCATAATAACGTTGGTTTTAATCAGTAGTAGGGAAACAGTAGCACTAATAATGTCTTCAATGCGTTGTATGTTTTTATAGGGAAAATATTGACAGCTGATTTTCATCTTTTACTCGAATTTGATTCACAGTTCCTGATTCAAATTATGAAATGCACCAAAAAGGATCCATATAAATTTATAAAATCATAAATTTATTACAAAGCCACATCTCAATCTCAAGAAATCCGCATAAAAATGCTTGATCCCTAGACACTTTTGATGTGTGTATCTAGAACTGGCTCACGAGATTGTCGACATGTGGGACGTGAGTACAGCAGTCATTGTGCCGTGTCGGCCAATAGCTAGCCAAAAGCTTCGACTAACATCTGAGGAGTCTTTCGCTTGGCAGCTGGATTAAGGACTTGATTCAGAAAGCAGTATTCCTGGACACTGCGCGTATTATTAGGAGGTTCCTCTCTCAAGAGCCCTGATCACCGGCAACTCGGACCCTGTTGCCTATATCGGTGGGCTACTAATTTTTATATTTCTTAATGTTTTTTTTTATATTAAATTATTATATAATTTGTATAAATATTTAAAAATGTAAATGGGGGATAATACTGGGTAAAGAAACCGAAATTCTATTTTGTCCGTCAGACAGGTAATACAAAAATATTGGACACGTATTTTTTGTTTTATCAAAGTATCAAAAAATCGCTTGGTTAAAACTCATTGAAGTTGTAGAGTGGGGGCTCACTACGTCACAAGTAGGCATAAAATCACCTACAAGTGACGTCATGCGCCATTTCAACTCAATTTATTTCCGTAATTGTATCACCACGTGAAAAAACAAAAAATACGTGTCCAATACATTTCAATAATCAAAAAAAATTGTGATCACCCCTATTATATGTATGTAATAACATGAATAAAGGACATATCATAAATGGTTATTTAGGCTGATTGTTCCTATTCTACGTTAAAAAAAGGATTTTATTATAATTCGATTTATTTGTAACCGCTACAATTCCCTAAAAGTAAAAGTAAATGACGTCAGCATCCTAATTTAAATTCCCAAGTTTTGTAAAGAAAACCAATAAAGAAATACAACATTTTCAAAATTACTTATTCGTTAAAACCTTGACCTCTTACAAAATTTACATCGTTGTATATTTTACGAAACTTCCCTAATCATTGAAACTATTCCAATTAACCGAAGAAATATCTAAATAGAAAAGCGAAATTAGTTTGAATTCCTGACGATCTACGTCCAAATAAGAAAAACGTTTCTCTCGGGGATTTGAAATCTCACTCACCGGGAAATTAAAAAACTTTCAAACCACTTAAGCAAACTTCATTACTGAGATCCACTGGGTAGTTCCCGATCCTTCAAAATAACTTAATTTATAACACTCCACCCACGACGTTATGCGGCTTGCGATCAGTTAGGCTAAGTAGGCTGCGTCGTTTTACATTTTTTTAGTGACATGCCACTTTATGCTTTGTGTCACCGTCGTCGCATGCGAAATTTCAACGGATCGACGGATAAGAGACGAACACGGCAATAACGGCAAAAATCAAAATCATTTATTTCAAGTAGGCCAGTTACAGGCACTTTTGAATAGTCGAACAACAATCGAAATGAAGCTACAATCACATCATAATAACTGTAAAAGTTCTATAGTTTCCATTTCAAAGCGTAGATCTCTATGGAGAAGAATAAGCAAGAAACTTCATGCGGGGGCGATGCGCTGCACTGTTGGAGTTCCCATGCAACGCTGGACAGTGTTCCACTGCTAGAGTAGAAACTAGTGCGCTGCGATGGCGTTCGTCGCCCTCTTGTATTATGACGTTTCGCAAAGCAGGTGTGGCATACAATGCATTGATCCGTTGCGACGACGCAACGCAACGCACCAATTTATTTAACAATTTATGTACGCACTAAATACAGGAAAGAAAACTCTTCCAGCATGCCTGCAAAAGGAGATACTAAAAAAAGAGATGCAGACAAAGTGTGTAAAAAAAGAAGAGAAAATGGAATACATAAAACTTAAAGCAAGTTACTACTTACAATACAATAAAAGAACATACTAACTTAAGCATTAATACAAAGAAAAAATATTATACAACAATAATATAAATACAATGAGGTCTCAGCCTAATACGCGAGTGCGTCACTTGCTGCTTTCACGCTAGACCGCCACTCGCCAGCAAAAGCTTGTCATAGCATAATTATCAATACGTATTATAATTTATATAACAACATCCAACACATCACACTTATCATGAATCTCCTTATCCGCGTACTAATCACGGTATCCCACTTTTCTCTTACACGTCATCACAAACAGTTTTCATCCAACCAAAACTATCTCGCTCAAGCAAAATCATAGCCCCTACAAATATTTCAGGGGGTTCATCCTAACATAATAACCGAACGTCGTAAAGGGGAACAATGTCCTATTTGAGAGCATCGTTTGGCAAATGTGCGCCAGTGACGAAGCCAAAGTTGCGTGCATTTATCTTTGCCTAAGTCCATCATAATAATTATTGTAGAATGTGGTCTCTGTGTGCGCGGGAATAGTGTTTATTTTGGTGAAATTGTAAAAAAATGTGGGTTTATTCAACTGAAGCTGTGGATTAAGCCTTATTTTACTATTCGTTTATTTGTTCGTACCGTTTTCAGACAGATGATGAGATGATGATGATGATCTATCGTGGCATCACCAGTATTTTACAAGAAGCAGCTGCTTATCTGACCTCCACAACCATTCTAAGCAATACATATTACCACAATACCGTTTGGTAAGACTGGTTCTGGCTTCTATTAAGAACGAATTTATCTTCTGACTAGAACTGATATGTATATTTTGGATTAGATCAGCATAGACCAATACTGAAAGGATCGTAATATGAGAAAATTACAGCACAAATGCTTCACTGAAAAGTTTTCAGGTTTAGTCCTTTCATTCATATTTTCATTGTGTTTCAATTCCCCCGCTTAACGCTCTCACAGTGACCTCGCTTCACCTCGACCGCCTTGGGCGAGAACAAATACAGTGTTGTGTCGGCCCTTCCTTTTGTTATTCTAACTTTTATGTATGGAAACGCTCTGTTATTACAAACCGACGTATTTTTATAAAGGATTTTAAGCGCACACAATACATGCCTCATTCATCATCATCATTTCAGCCCAAAAGACGTCCACTGCTGGACATAGGCCTCCCACAAGTGTCGCATTGACATTTTGGGGGGTGTTGCCATAATCGCCACGCTTGGCAGGCGGGTTGGCGATCGCAGTACGGTTGTTGCAAAAGCACAGAGAACTCTGCTGCCCCTTCTCTGGCAAGTCCCTTAGTCGCCTCTTACGACACCCACGGGAAGATATGGGATACAGCAATACATGCCTATTTTAATGTTATTCACGGTCTGAGTGTATTAATGAGTTTATTCGTCCAGGATGTTGGGCTTCAAAATTGTGGCGTTTGAAAGTGAAATTGTATAAAACTTAAAGTTCATATTTTTCTTTAATATGACAAAATATTACCTCTATCAATTACACTGGAAACAGCAACAGAATCGAGTTGTGAGTGACAGTGCTAGTGGTACCGAGCGCAAAAAACGAACAAGAAAGAGGGCAGACCGAGTTGTCTGCTCATAAACACCCACCCGCAATTACTTCAGTTTATCCGTGATCATGGCGATTGCAACAGTACTAAAATATCGAGAAATTTAAAAAAAAATTAATAAGCGTGGTAAATATAATTATAAACCATTTCCAGTACTATTGATATTGATACGTACCATGTCAGTTTAAAAATTTATAAAGGATTGCCAGCTTGTCCCACTGCAGTACAGAAGACATATGCTTAAGGTAATTTCAGGCTTTGTATTATTATTAAAAGTCCAGGTTTTCGCACGATATTTTCTTTCACCATTGTCACTTATGCCCAAGAAAAAACAACAACGTGTGTTAGAATCAGTTTTAATTGTTAGTACTACGGTCTTGTGCTTGACAACCTTGATCGACTTTCTGGGAAATTTAATCATTGTATGATCGGATATTCACCTACTTGTATTCTCAAGTGGTGACGTCACCCTCATTAATAAAGCTCATGACGTAGCAGAATATAATAATACTTTAACAATCTTCTCAACATGGCCGTATACAATGGTTTCTTGTGTTTAGTTACAAGTACTCCCCGAATAGAAAATTCACGGAATACTTGTGTACTTAATCTTTACTTTAGTTGACTTTAAACTCTTGCGTGATATGACCAGAGCTGTTTGTGTTTCTATTCTTAAATTAAACAGAGTTATAATAACGAAAACATTAAAAATAAAACAGTACTATCTTGTAAATGGCAAAGATACCTAAGTTAAGTATCTACACCGATTAAAATTAATAATACTGGTATTCAGCTGCATCCGGTTAGACTGGAAGCCGACCTCAAAATTGTTGAGGAACATCCAGATGATGATTCTGTTTAATAATAGTGTCTTATTATTGGGCTTTAAAGACTGACACGTACAATAATGACGAGAACCTCCTGAAAGCAGAAAAAGATAAGCAATTCAAATATCTAGAACTGGCTCACGAGATTGTCGACATGTGGGACGTGAGTACAGCAGTCATTGTGCCGATAGTCGTGTCGGCCAACGGCTTAATAGCCAAAAGCTTCGACCAACATCTGAGGAGTCTTTCGCTTGGCAGCTGGATTATGGACTTGATTCAGAAAGCAGTACTTCTGGACACTGCGCGTATTGTTAGGAGGTTCCTCTCTCAAGAGCCCTGATCACCGGCAACTCGGACCCTGTTCCCTATATCGGTGGGCCTCTAATTTTTTATATTTCTAAATGTTTTTTTTTATACTAAATTATTATATATTTTGTATAAATATTTAAAAATGTAAATTATATGTAATAACATGAATAAAGGGGGTCCATATTGGCTCACCTAAAGTTCATTACCCGAAATTGTTCTTCCTAACCATTTGTAATCCGAATGATCGTTCTTCCTAAAATTTTTCATCTTAAAGTTTTCATTCATACTATTTGTAGTGCTACCAGCGATGTTCATAACACTCATGTTTCCGAAAATTGTAATGAATAATATCATTAATGTAAATAATTTAAACTCCTACTGTTTTTTATCATAACTCTTTTATGCCTAAACATTATTACCATAATATTTTCACTGATACTCAGATAGAAACATTTACCAAGTGTAATAAAAATATATGTGGGTAGAAGATGATATTTATAGTTTTAATTTGGGTGGGGATTAGGTCAGAGTGTCGTCCTGGGGGCACTATGAAAAAAATGCTTAGAATATTTTTGCGACCAATTTCGAGGTAGCGTTCGCCGGCCGCTGCCGCGGCAGCGCTCGCTTCGCTCTCTCGGCTTGCGCGTAGTTGGTCACAGTTCTAACCTAACCTAACCTGTGGATACGTTTCCAGGTACACACCGCAATAAATAAAAAAGTAATAGTTACGCAAAATGAATGTGTATAATACTGATTATTATGAATAAAACGAAAACTAAACAAAAAAGATATGACTTTGTTTAATAGTGTAAAAGATGGTTATGTTGAGAAAATATAGGAAAACAAATAAAAGTATAATAGATGTTTATTGCTACTGACATTATGAAGTTGAATGCTTCGGAATTATGAACATTAGAGACAGAGTAGTTAGGAATTGCGATTGTTAGGATGAAAAATGTTAGGAAGAACATTTTCGGATTTCGGAGAGAGAATTATCGGAGTTGAAAATTTAGGTGAACTTTGGCGCACCCGAATAAAGGACATATCATAAATGGTTATTTAGGCTGATTGTTCCTATTCTACGTTAAAAAAAGTATTTTATTATAATTCGATTTATTTGTAACCGCTACAATTCCCTAAAAGTTAAAGTCAATGACGTCAGCATCCTAATTTAAATTCCCAATTTGTGTAAAGAAAACCAATAAAGAAATACAACATTTTCAAAATTACTTATTCATTAAAACCTTGACCTCTTACAAAATTTACATCGTTGTATATTTTACGAAACTTCCCTAATCATTGAAACTATTCCAATTAACCGAAGAAATATCTAAATAGAAAAGCGAAATTAGTTTGAATTCCTGACGATCTACGTCCAAATAAGAAAAACGTTTCTCTCGGGGATTTGAAATCTCACTCACCGGGAAATTAAAAAACTTTCAAACCACTTAAGCAAACTTCATTACTGAGATCCACTGGGTAGTTCTCGATCCTTCAAAATAACTTAATGTATAACACTCCACCCACGACGTTATGCGGCTTGCGATCAGTTAGGCTAAGTAGGCTGCGTCGTTTTACATTTTTTTAGTGACATGCCACTTTATGCTTTGTGTCACCGTCGTCGCATGCGAAATTTCAACGGATCGACGGATAAGAGACGATCACGGCAACAACGGCAAAAATCAAAATCATTTATTTCAAGTAGGCCAGTTACAGGCACTTTTGAATAGTCGAACAACAATCGAAATGAAGCTACAATCACATCATAATAACTGTAAAAGTTCTATAGTTTCCATTTCAAAGCGTAGATCTCTATGGAGAAGAATAAGCAAGAAACTTCATGCGGGGGCGATGCGCTGCACTGTTGGAGCTCCCATGCAACGCTGGACAGTGTTCCACTGCTAGAGTAGAAACTAGTGCGCTGCGAAGGCGTTCGTCGCCCTCTTGTATTATGACGTTTCGCAAAGCAGGTGTGGCATACAATGCATTGTTCCGTTGCGACGACGCAACGCAACGCACCAATTTATTTAACAATTTATGTACGCACTAAATACAGGAAAGAAAACTCTTCCAGCATGCCTGCAAAAGGAGATACTAAAAAAAGAGATGCAGACAAAGTGTGTAAAAAAAGAAGAGAAAATGGAATACATAAAACTTAAAGCAAGTTACTACTTACAATACAATAAAAGAACATACTAACTTAAGCATTAATACAAAGAAAAAATATTATACAACAATAATATAAATACAATGAGGTCTCAGCCTAATACGCGAGTGCGTCACTTGCTGCTTTCACGTGAGTGTCACCGGTGACTCGTAGAATGCTTTATGAAGTTTTTCATTTGTTTTTCCAACACGCAACACGCGTGTCAGTTGAGCTTGCAATTCGTGTCCAACCCATAACGTTTCAAATAGCCGCTATTTGTATGGAATTTACGTTGCGTTACTATTTAAACTTGATGCAACTGGATTCGTGAGTTTAATTGGTGCGGGCTTAATTACCTTTTTTGTACTGCCGGCCTGGTTCCGTTTACGTTAAGTTCTGCAAATCTAGACGTAATTGAATGTGCTGTATTTTTGTTTTAAAACTTGTTCTGTAAAGTAAATCCTACGAAGTGCAATGAATTAATCATCAATTAAACGTAAAGCTAGGTTAATACACCGCCGTGCCGACATCGCGTTCGTGTTCCACGCGCGCCTCAAGAAGATGTCAGCAAATCGGATGGCGTCCGAGAGGGCCGATGCCTGCCAGGGCTGCGGGTTGTTCGAAAGAGATACCGTGGCCCTGGAACACAAAGGGCTAAGAAGGAACATGGATGGGTTTTAGTCAGTCAAGTCTGACACTCCCTTCCGCTCCGCCCAGAGCGGGAGAAGTCATTTGATGATTTGCCACCATAAAAAAAGGTTATTAATACACTATTTTTTTGATCGTCTGTCTGTAGGTACTTTTCACAAACGTAATCTTCAATGAAAAATTGTCGGATGAGCTCGAGTTATTAAATCAAATGTTTCGTAAATTCACTTAAGCAGTTGTACTTTCATATGGACCAAATCAATCTCTAAGTATTGGGTACTTTCCAAAGTTAAAACGCACTCAAACGTTGTGTAACAGAATCCATTCCAGGGATTAAAAAAAAAACATATGTAGTACTAACAGCATACAAAAAACTACCTTCATAGTTTATAGCTCGGTTCGTTTCACAATAGAGAACATGGTTGAAAAGCTTCATATTTATAAACTGTAGACTATTAAACGTTGATGAACATTCACGTCATGGCGGCCGCAGTCCCGACTCCCTTACATTTCCGTCCACGCCTCGTTACTTCAAACCGACCATCCGTTGGTAGCGAAGTGGGTCAAAGTCCTGGGGGCTAACACCAGCACATCTTCATATAAAAGTTTGACCAAACAGTTTGACCGATATTCGTGCACCTTTTGTCGACGTTTTATAAGTGCCCAGGTTGGCCTATGTAACATAAAATATTTTGATTTTTCTACTCATGGGGTCACTAAAAACAAGACACAGCAATAAAAAAAAATTGCGATATAAAAATGTTATAGCGATTTTTCACCATGTATGACAGCTTAGTATGTGTGTAGTTTCATAAATGTAGGATTGTTGGAAAACCGGGAAGTTATAATAATAGTAATATATAATAATAGTAAATTTATTTCTTAAAAAGGTTAAGTTAAGTAAGTTAAAATAAATTCATTAGGACAGGAAAACGTCTGTCAGCTTTGACAGAAGCATTATTATTTAAGCATTAATTCAGTGTAGAAAAGAAATGATGCTAAGCTGGACTACTGTAAGTAATACTGCTTTTTAAAAGTGGTGGTAAGCCCCTTGTACTTTTTCATTTGAAAGTCATTATGAGTTAAAGTAAAAATAAAAATTGTTTTATAAAGTTGATGACTGAGTTGGTTTATTAATTTTTGCGGTCAAAGGGATTCTGATGGATATTTTTTATGGTTATAAAAGTTTTGGTTTTCAGGAAGAATTTAAATTTTGTAAGAGAAGCAAGAGAGTACGTTGGAGTTAATTTAAGTATTTAGTGTTTGATGTTTTCACTGTTTGTTGGGCTTGTAATTTTTCCACAGTATTTGTTTCGTCAATAGTTGTTTCAGAATCAGGAGCCAGTCTAACCAGAGTATTCTACTTGCCTTTTTTTATTGGACTCGGCTTCAGTCTAGTCCAGTCACCGTCAGTCACAGTTGACTGAAAGCCCGTAATTTATATGAAAGGACTGCCTATCTTAGTTAGGCAGCACACGTACCTTAACCTTATTTAGTTGATTATAATCAACTCTCTATATGGGTCTGTATGGTGTCGGACGTAAAGAATAGCACCATCCTATATATTCCCGTGGGTGTCGTAAAAGGCGACTAAGGGACTTGCCAGAGAATCGGCAGCAGCGTTCTCTGTGCTTTTGTAACAACCGTACTGCGATCGCCAACCCGCCTGCCAAGCGTGGTGATTATGGCAAAACTCCCTATGTTATGTCAATGTGGCGAAACTTTGGGGAGGCCTATGTGCAGCAGTGGACGTCTTTCGGCTGAAATGATGAATCATCAGATCTCTTTCTCCTGCCCTTATCAAAATTTATTTGGGGTCAGCGCAGCAGGTTTTCTTCTTCCATACTTCTTTTCTTATCGTAATCACATGAGTTGCCCGCTTCCTAACCATAATTTCTTAGTTAAATTATAAACACTATCTACAAACAAGTACTTAAAGAACTACGAAACAACGACTTCCACACAGCAACGCTTTGCAGTTCCCAAAGCGCAAAAGATCAGCCACGCAATAATGATCCAATAAATATCTCGGTTTTCTATCGCTAATGTTCTTCCCCTAAGGATTAGGAGCTGTATCAACGGGGGATTAATTCCGTATTAATGTCCGTAATATCATTATATGGGATTCGAGGAAAGTGTTCGTGTATTAATATTATTTTGATGTTTCTTCAGTTGGTTTTTGGCCTTTTGCGGATTAGTGATAAGCTAGTTATAATATAGTAATGTAGGCCTCATAAAAGCTAGGTTATTATATCGAAAAAGATAATTGAGAATCATATTATCGCCTTGTAATTATCGTAACGGTCCTTTGTTGATACAAAAATATTTGTGAATACAAATAGAAACAATGTTATGTTTTGTCTAAGAAGGATAATAATGATATCATTTTGATCTTATTACAATAATTAAAGTTGACCATAATCATCATTCTCAATTACCAGAGAATGGGCAGCAGCGTTCTCTGTGCTTTTGTAACAGCCGTACTGCGATCGCGAACCCGCCTGCCAAGCGAGGCGATTATGGCAATACCCCCTTTCTTGGGAGAGGCCTATGTCCAGCAGTGGACGTCTTTCGGGCTGAAATGATGATGACGATGATAATCATCATCTTCCTGTCCTTGTCCCATTTTACTTGGGGTCGGCGCAACACGTCTTTTACCTCCATTCTCCTCTGTCATTCGTCATGCTATCATTTACTCCTTTTTCCTTCATATAATTTTTCACACAATCCATCCATCTTTTTTTTGGTCTTCCTCTCCCTCTCCATTCATCCACATTTATATTCATCACTCTTTTAGTCACATGTGTTCCATCTCTCCTCATCACATGTCCATACCAAGACAGACGACTCCCTTTCATCTTTTCTGTAACAGGCGCCACTTTCAAACTTCCTCTTATATACTCTTTTTATAATTGAAGTCTTATAAAATATTCGGCGAAAAAAGCTTTAACGTGTCTAAGTTATTAGGAAAACGTAAGTTTAAACAGGCTTAAAGCCCCTTAAAATTACACTGTCATTTCTGATCAGCAACACTTTTAAGTTTTTTTTTCCGTTTTTAGTTGTAATATCCTATACAAATGTTATGTATTTATTTATTAACTATATTTAGCATGGTTATCGGCTATCGGCTTATCCCCAATAAAAGAGAACTTATCATAATTATGTACCTATATGTGGTGGTCCCATATCTTCCCGTGGGTGTCGTAAGAGGCGACTAAGGGACTTTCCAGAGAATGGGCAGCAGCGTTCTCTGTGCTTTTGTAACAACCGTACTGTGATCGCCAACCCGCCTGCCAAGCGTGGCGATTATAGCAAAACCCCCCCTTGTACACTTGGGGGAGGCCTATGTCCAGCCGTGGACGTCTTTCGGCTGAAATGATGATGATGATGTGGGTGTATTGTACAGATCTGCACACTCCTTCAGAGCATACAGGCATGATGTTATGGAATGATATTGCGTACACAATAAACATCTAAGCCATTGCAGCAATCACAACAGATTTTCCGTCTATTATTAAAGAGTTCCCTCAATTTCTCCCGGATCCCATCATCAGAACCTGACCTGATGACACATGAGAAGTATAATGTTTCAAACAATGCCCATAAATTTAAAGGATTGCCCTTAATTTTCCTGGGATCCTGGCTTATACCTTCCATCATCAGCTCAGCAACATGATTTGATGATCACCAGGCACAAACATCTGCATTGCGTTAGAGAGTACATGAAAAACATTGTGTGTGCCTTTAAAATTTACGGTCTGCCCTCGATTTCCCCTGGATCCCATCATCAGAAACTGACTTGGTGATATTGGGCCATCTCAGGATTAAAACTTTTGATAAAAAAAATAATTTTGAAAATCTGTCTCTCTCTCTCTCTCTCCCTCTCTCGATGAATATACATAAAAAAATACAAACAATCGAACATAAAACCTCCTCCTTTTAGAAGTCGGTTAAAAATATTCAACTAAATATACATTGCTCTGTATGGTGTCGGACGTAAAGAATAGCACCATCCAATATCTTCCCGTGGGTGTCGTAAGAGGCGATTAAGGGATTTGGCAGAGAATGGGCAGCAGCGTTCTCTGTTCTTTTACAACAACCATACTTCGATCACCAACCCGCCTGCCAAGCGTGCCTATTATGGCAAAACACCCCAAAATGTCTATTTGGCGACACATGGGGGTGGCCTATATCCAGCAGTGGACGTCTTTTGGGCTGAAATGATGATGATGATGAAATATACATTGATTCGTATCCGAAAAATGCGAGAAATCTCACTGGAATGACAGTATGCCGCATTGGCGACCAAATGTCACTGAATATACATAAATAATGACTGTGTAACTACTTTTGTTTTCACGTCAGGTCCACACAAAAACACATTTATTATTTTCCACTTCAAGAAATCTAAACGCGACTAAAAATTAGAATATAGTTATTCTATATTCATGAAGCGAGAGTAACCAAATAACTTTTTTTGATGAGAAAACTTCGAAATGATGGAAAGAAAAAAAGACAAATAGACATGAATGGAATCTGTTTGCTCAAGAAATGGAAACATTTCTTTGTGGGACACCTAACAGGATGAACTTTGGTAGTTGTGAATGAGGACAAAGTTTCTTAAAGTAGTCCTCGCCTTATCGGTGGTTGTTTCAATTTATAGGGGCCTAATGGAATACCATGGAGTAGGCTTACGCAAGTAAAGATTTATGAAATTTATTTGAGCACAAAATACACTTGTGATTTGGAAAATTACTATTTATCACTCACTTTAAGCGCATACATTAAAATACCCATGGCATTAAGTCCTCCACTGTACGGAGGACTTAATGCTATGGGCATTTTCTACCTGACAACATTTGGGTAATTTAGAGACAAGTAGTGGTAGGATTAAATGCTAAAATGAGGTTTAAATTATTCCTTTACTACTATGATGGTATAGATGGCATTTGAGACATCCACCAGCACTAGTACAGTAACTTTGGTGTCATCTAGTCCTGCACTTATATCGCAAGTCACTTTAAGGGGGGTCTGAACAAAATTGAAGAGGGCTAATGAGTGAGTTCCGATTTACAAAAATTGAGAACTGCTTGTGTACACAGGCCTCAAGCACTTTGGGTAATATAAAGGAAAGGATGGAAATCGGGCGAAAGTGGGTCGGAAGAGAGGGATTAAGAACCTTGGGTAGTAGACAAACATCAGCTTTGCGGCTCGAGGAAGGAAATACTTCGGTAAAATACAAAGTGGATAATCGCAGGAAGGACCTGATGACATCACTATCTGGGTTTCATACCTCTGTTGTCGAACGCCTGTGTAAAGAAAAAACGTGTTGCGGCGACCCCAAGTAACATGGAACAAGGGCAGGAAGAAGAAGATTCCTTGTTTAACTAGTTTCAGTCATCGGTTCCTCTTATATCTTTTCTTTAACTTATTAACTTATTTATTTTTTAACCTACATATATAGGTAGAGTTTTACAATATTGTAAATCTTGTTAATTGTACTTAGAGCATGCCTCTCTTCTATTAGTTTCTCCTGTTTTGCAACAACTGTATGATTATTTTCTTGTATGTGTTTCAAGCAGTAAGAAAACGTTTATAGACTTAAGTTATAGAGCAGTAAAGTATTAGCTTACTGCTGTTTTAAGTATCTACTTATATGGAAAAAGTGGGATTAAAAAATACTAAGCAATACTGAAGTATATTTTGTAGTTACTGCCCTCTGCCTAAATATGAATTAAAATCTTTCAACAATATACGAAAGAACACACGTTTATTATATTTTACTACAACTTTCGTTAAATTGGTTTTGTTCTATTTCAAAAACTTTTTGTCCCTTTTTTATTTATATTTGACTTACTGACTGCTATCTCGATTACCATCGCAGAATAAGTAAGATTGGTTTGCCAGGCTTGCGAGCTAATTTAGTCAAATCCATGAAGAAATATATTTCAAGAGAACTCAGATAAAGCTAGACCAAATCATTCTATAAAAAGTAAAAAAACCACTAAGCAATTAGTAGACCAGAAACTACATACAAAATAACACAAAGGTAAAACCGAATGAGAGAACCGGTGACCACACTACCCACAATTTATCGCTAATCGCTAAACCCGAACATAACTCGCTCGATCCGATCCGACCACCGCGGCACCGATGGGTTCAAGTGACCACGCATTTATAAAGCATCGCGGGTTATTACACTGTAATTAATTGCATTCCACTAGTTATTCAAAATATGGTGATTTTGATTTAACGTGTACCAATCTGTTAGTTATTTAAAGTGAGTACCTCCTGTGGTATTTGACACCTCATACTCAGTTTCAGCCAGAGAGTCATGGGAAATATTTTATATTTTACTTGTGACTAACTTGTTCAACCGTTAAAGCATGAAAGTTATCAAACAGGCACGTTTACTTTTATATGATAGTATTTTACAGAAGTAACAGGCTCGTTTCGGTTTTTTTCATGACTTTTTGTTTTGCTTTGCACTTGTTTGTTTTGAAGCTGTATACCACAAAAGGCAAAATGATCTTCCTTACTCCCAATAGTGTTGGTACAATAATAAAAGAATTAGGTTAGGTTAGAGTCATTTATCTACAAATATTTTATTAGATAATGCGGTAAATTAACAGGTAAAAAAAAATGTTACAAGCAAAAAACTTCATAAAAGAATAAAATGATTAACATGTTGCGTCCTGAAGCTAATATAGTCATTAAGAGCGGAATTGTTCCAGAGACAGAACACTGTGTCATGTCCGTCGGAAGTAGCATGTATTTCAGGCTATAACAAAAAACGGACCGGAAGAACCACCACCGCTATTGTGTGATCCCGAATAGCAGCTGGCATTAAATGAAAATTGCTTTGAAGTTCCCACGTAAAACGTTCGGAAAAGGATTGTCATGGGCCTTTGTTATTTGGATAGTTCGGACGTGTTTTTGACTCAGTATGTGTGTTATGACAGTCTTATTTTTCCGTTGAATCGGTTGGTTAAGGAAAAAACAAACTGTATCGAAGGTTAAAATGTTTTGCAAGAGTTTAAGAAAATGGAGGGGAATGGATTAATGTGTGTGCTTTTATGCGGTAAATTGTAGCCATTCATTTTCCTATTTGTTGTGTTATCGCGTGACTCTGTTTTGAATTTACCATTATTTCTTCGTAACACTTTGTAGTTTTTCTATGAAAATGTACATGTTGTCTGCTGGAGCGACTGCTGCTGACCTATAAGATACTGGTATTCAGCTGCATCTGGACTAGACTGGAAGCCGACTCCAACGTAGTAAAAGGCTAGGCAGATGATGATGAATGTGAAGAGAAGAGCTGTGGTGATGTAAATTCCTATGACCTATCTTCTAATTTACTCTCAAATTATGGCTGTTACCCCTTGGACATCACTGCTGCAATAGCTTTAATCTTCGTAAAATAGTCTTATAGAAGAACCTACTACAATATCATCATCATCATCATATCCTTAGTATGTAGTTATTAATTTTTTATTTTTACAGATAGACACCTAGGAGGAGCTCGTGGCTAAATAATAAGAGCCGCACGGGTCGATCTTTAAAGTTAAGCTGTGCTTGCCGAGGTTGGTCCGTGGATGGGTGACCATAATTACATACCGAGTTTCCTCCGTGCCTCGGAAAGCACGTTAAGCCGTTGGTCCCGGCTGTCATTTATAGATCTTTGACAATCGTTACAAGTAGTCAGAAGCCAAAAGTCTGACATCCAGTCTTACTAAGGGGTATCGTATTATCTACCCAGTTACTGGGTTGTGGGGGTTAGATAGGCAGTCGCTTCATGTAAAATACTGGTACTCAGCCGCATCCGGTTAGACTGGAAGCCGACCCCAAGATAGTTTGGGAAAAGGCTAGGCAGATGATGGCAGATGATGATGATAGACACCTACCACTGTTTATCTCTGCATCACCCAAAGGTTGACCGATAGAAAATGCCTATGGCATTAAGTCCGCCTCTGTACATTGTACTTGAAGTGTTTAATAAATAAATATCAACCGAAAGACGTCCACTGCTGGACATAGGCCTCCCCCAAGTGTCTCCACATTGACATATGGGGGGTTTTGCCATAATCGCCACGCTTGGCAGGCGGGTTAGCGATCGCAGTACAGTTGTTGCAAATGCACAGAGAACGCTGCTGCCTATTCTCTGGAAAGTCGGCTCTTATGACACCCACGGGAAGATATGGTGCTATTTTGTAAGTCCGACACCATAGAGAACCACATAATAACTAATAACTACAATATATATCGCTAGAACTCAATCCAATTTACCTATAACAACAGAAAACTATTCCAATCATCAGTTTCACCCGAAAACTGAATTATTTGACTTTCTCAGTTCATCGACATTTAGCACGCAACTCGAACATGTCAAACTCCCACAATCGGGCGCACACAACGCGACTTGCCAACTTGTTATCCAGCAGCAATTAAATCGAGTCGGTATTCGAGTCACGTTCAGAATTAATGTCCGAGAACGTATCGGTTCGCGCTTCGTGTTTAGACGGTACCTGCGAGCTGCGACGCTTAATGTATTGGATTAGTCGTGATGTGTGTGCCGCCGCTTAGTAGTTTACAGTTTCTGTTTTATCTAGTTTGGTGTAATCTTCTAACTTCTAGAGAGTGTGGGGAATGTACTGCATTCATTATTTTGTATGGAATTCAAGAGATTGGTGTGTTTTTTTTTTGTTTTAGTTTTCAGGATAATAGAGAGGTTAGGTTAGTATAAACCTCACCTAGGTTTGGATAGGGGATTTAACTTTTACTGATGCTTTCAAAACTTCTCGTAAATTTGTACGAATCTTTACTACCAGATATTCATCATCATCATCATCATTTCAGCCGAAAGACGTCCACTGCTGGACATAGACCTCCCCCAAGTGACGCCATATTGACCGGTCCCGTGCGCCTCGCATCCAGCGGATCCCCGCAACCTTCACCAGGTCATCGGTCCACCTAGTGGGAGGCCTTCCAACGCATCGTCTCCCGGTTCGCGGTCGCCATTCCAGAACTTTTCGGCCCCATCGGCCATCCGTTGTGCGAGCAATGTGCCCTGCCCATTGCCACTTAAGTTTAGCAATTCTTCCTACCAGATATTAGTTTACTCAAAACTATATGTGCATACAGAATATAAACCTTTTTCCATGGGGAGGTAGAAACTCCAGAACAAGACCAGCTACGATCCTTACATACCTACCCTACGTACACCAGATCTTTTTGAAGAACATCGCCATATTTTTATTTATTTTAATATTAGCTTACCCTTTCCACCTTAGACTATTGAATTCCTAACCGTATTCGTATAATAATATCAAATATGGATTAAAGTCTTCATTTACTGTCTACGACATTTTCTTGGCTCCTACATTGGATATTAGTTGTAGAATTGTATTACGAACTTACTTGCTGTCTTTTAGCAGAACTAAGTGTATCTGGGTCACACGGGTTACCTAATGATCCATTTATCTGTTTCCTGCACATTGAGTGCAGGATGTAACGTCTTTTCTTTGTTAAAGCACTTCTATTCTACTTTGTTGAAAGAACGTGCACACCTTTATTATTGGAGTTTCTAAAACTAATAAGCACAAATAAAGAAGCAGTGTATGAGGGACATTGGCGCGCAAACTGGTACCATGAATTCAGTAGTTAGTTATTCACAGTTGTTTGGATTGCAATATTGCCGGTCGTAGTGAACAGACGTATCGAACAATTATTTCAATAAACAAATAATCACTTCCGAAACTGTGACCTAGTTTAACCGTCAGTAGTGACGCATACTATTTACTAAATGTGTATTATCTACTAACACCAAGTAGAAATGACCCGTGTTTAACAGGAACAAATAACCTGCTGCACGATGGAGGATAGTCCATTCAACCGGAGTGGTAAATGTGTTCGCTCCCCGCCTTCTACACCTGTGCCCGTGGCCGTACCCGTGGCCGTACCCGCTTCTTCCCCTCAAGTGCCTACCCAAAAGAAGGATGCCCCTGAAGTTGTCTCGACGCCTGAAATTCAGAACTGGATGTCGATTATCGAGCAGAGCCTGAACGAGGTGTGCTCTATTGCAGCTGAAGGAAAGTTGAATGTGGAGCAGAAAACGCGCATCATTAACCTTAGCCGGAAAGTTAGTCATGGGACCTCGCAGATGGCCGTCATGTACCAGTCCGTCAAAGCAAAAGCCCTCCAATCGCACTACAACATCAGGACTCTCGAAAACCAACTCGATCTTTCGCAGCAGCTACAAAACCTTAAGCTGAAAATCGAAGATTCGACGAAACCTGTCCAGGGATCTACCTTCGCTGACATGGTAAAGAAAGGTGCCAACAATTTCATCCAGCCGAGTTATGTAAGTTCTGTGGCCATCTATCCAAGTGACAAGCTGAAGACCAGCGATGAGACCAAAACTCTTGTCCAAAAAATTATCAGCCCCGAACAAATGAAGCTCCAGGTGAGAGGCCTGCGCAAGACGAAAAACGGTGGTGTTATCATCAGCACCGAGACGAAGGACGACATCGAGAAGCTGAGACAATCGGTGCAGCTTACCAAGTCAGGCCTTACAGTCGACGAGCCCCATAAAAGGAAGCCAAGAGTTGTGATTATAGGAGTGCCGACATCTATGCAGGAAAATGAGGTTTTTACCTGTTTATACAACCAAAATCTAGCCGAAAAACTTCAGGACTGCAGCCTTGAGACGTTTTTGAACTCAATTCAAATAAGTCATAAGTCAGGTAAGAGAGACGCTGAGACCTGTAATTACATAGTTGAAGTATCTGCAGTCATACGCAAAGCCCTGATATCGCAAGACCGAGTTTTTGTAAATTGGTCATCATGCCCTGTGAGGGACTTTACTTTGGTCACACGATGTTATAAGTGTCAGCAGTATGGACATGCGGCCAAGTCATGTCGACAAACATCGCATACCTGCGGCCACTGTGGTGATCAAGAACACTCTGTAAAAGAATGTCCAAAGAAGGCTGACGAACCAAAATGCGCTACTTGCTTGTTCTTCAAAAAGCCAGACAAGCATAACACAGGTGCTGCGGACTGCCCGGCTAAAATAATGGCTGAAAAAAGGTATATCAACTCTGTAGATTATGGAGGCGCCTAAGAGCGCCGTTAATTAGTAATTTTTCTGACCTTTTTTTTTAAACTTCTATTTTTAACTGCAATTATGTTAAATAATTTGATTAATGAGTTAGATAATTTCTCTATATCCGAGTCCAAAGTTTGTGAAGCGGAAAACTGCAAACAGTATCTATCCGAATATAAAACCCCACTAACCATACTAACACAAAATATTCGCAGTGTCTTTAAGAATTTTGATAGCTTTACTACATTTCAGCAACGGTTAAACATAAATTGTGACGTTATTGTTTTAACCGAATGCTGGCTTGCTAAACAATATAACATACCATTAATACCGGGATATAATATGTATAAAAGTACTATAAATTACAACCAAAATGATGGGGTGATAGTTTATGCAAGAGATCATCTAAATGTCTCTGTTCAGGAACCTAATATGCACGAATGTAACAGACTGTTAGTTACAATTGGATCAGAATTTGCGATATTAGCATTATATAGACCGCCGTCATTTAAAAATACTAGCCTCTTTACTGACTCTTTGAATGAGACCTTGCAAACCCTGTCATCCGTCAAAAACACGGTTGTAATTGGAGACATTAATATCAATATTCTACCAGGAAGTGCTGATGCGTCTGCTCAGGACTACCTCAACCTATGCGCCTTTCATGGCATGCTCCCAGCACACAGCTTTCCTACACATCACAGTGGCTCCTGTTTGGATCATATTATGCTTAAATCGAATTTCCCTTCACTTGCACTTGTTGTTAACTCAACAATAACCGATCACTGTGCTGCCCTACTTACCCTAAATTGTAAATTACCTAAACAAGACACTCGCAATATTTCAAAACTGAATATGAATAAACTTGAAGAAGATTTACGCGTCATCAATTTTGATCCAGTCTATAATTCCGCTGACCCGCAGTTTTGCATGATGTATGTACTTGATAGCTTACGAAATGCAATTCAGAAAAACACAATCATATCGCAGTTGAGCAACAAAAATCACAACTTAAAACCATGGATTACACCAGGTCTTATACGCTGTATGAAATATAGGGATAAACTGCATGTGAAAGCTAAATCTAATCCGGACAGTACAGTTTTGCAAATATCGTACAAAAGATATCGAAATATCTGCAATGATCTCCTTAAAAAAATTAAAAGCAACTACGAAAAAGTGGAATTGGAAAAGGCTGGAACAAATAGTAAAAAGATCTGGAAAAATATTAAAAACGCAACGCATAGCACGAAACAATACGAGTCATCTTTAGGTTTATTACAAGCACACTCGTCACCGCTGGAATCCGCTAACATAGCAAATAATTTCTTTGTTAATGTTGGAAAGTGTCTGGCAGAAAAAAATCTGTGTCAATCCCAAAATCTAACAAGCACTCCTTTAACATGCAGCACTGCTTTAACATCCTTTGCGCTGCTAGATACTGATGAGACTGAGGTGGAAAGTATAATTATGACCTTGAAGGAAGATTGTGCAGTAGGATGGGATAACATATCTAGTAAAATTATCAAAAAATTCAAGGACATTTTGGTACGGCCATTGACTTGTATTTTCCGCCTTTGTTTATCTTCAGGTAATTTTCCAGAGTGTCTCAAAAAAGCTGTAATTGTCCCTGTCTATAAATCAGGCAGCAAAGAGCAAGTGACAAACTATAGACCTATTTCTCTACTGCCTTCAATATCTAAAATATTGGAAAAAATTATAAACAAAAGGTTGTTAAAATATTTGGAAGATAAATCAATTCTCTCTGAACGGCAGTTTGGATTTAGGTCTGGAGTTTCAACTGCTGATGCGGTACACCATCTGACTGACTACCTAGCGCAAAAACTGGACAAGGGTAACCACACAGTAGGAATTTTCCTGGACCTCGCTAAAGCTTTTGACACCGTTTCCATTCCTGTTCTGTTGCGCAAGCTTGAGATCATGGGTATAAGAGGCACCCAGCTGAAATTGTTCAAAAGTTATTTAGAAGATCGTTCCCAATGCGTAAAGATTGGCAACATTCTTAGCGCTTTTCAAAAAAACACATGTTTTGGTGTTCCCCAAGGAAGTATTTTAGGACCCACCTTGTTTTTGATCTACATAAATGACCTGTGCAATCTAAAGCTAGAGCATGGCACTATCATAACTTACGCTGACGATACTGTTCTACTTTTTTCTGCTGACTCAGAATATGAAGTCTACAATCTTGCGCAACACGGTTTTAATATTGTAAATAAATGGCTTCAAAATATCTTACTAACTCTTAATGCAGAGAAGACAAATTACATTAAGTTTTCGATGCGCAAGCAAATATCGAATATTCCCTTATCGTTGCATGCTCATTGTTGCCCAGTCCCTGCAGATAACCAGTGTAAATGTCCTAATATTAAAAAGACAGATACAGTAAAATACCTGGGAATTATATTAGATGAAACCCTTTCCTTCAAACAGCATATGGAAGCTCTAAATAATAGAATTCGTAAGCTGATATACATATTCAAAAAGCTACGATTTATCGCAGATCCAAAAATAATTAGGCAAGTATACTTTGCTCTTTGTCAGTCAATATTGAGTTACTGCATCACTTCATGGGGTGGGGCGAGTAAGACTTTGCTATTGGCCATTGAAAGAGCTCAAAGAGCTATTCTCAAGGTAGCTACTTGCCGCCCTTTCCTTTTCCCCACAAACCTCCTGTATAAATCCTGTGAAGTGCTAACAGTTCGACAGTTATTTGTAATGAGCACTGTACTAAAACAACACGCAGCACTTCCATACAGCACTGAATTTACTAAAAGGAGACGAAAAGATATAGTTTGCCCTCAAAAAAGTACAAAACATGCTTTTACAGCAAAATTTTATATGTACCTCGGACCGCTACTCTATAACAGGCTAAATGAAAATGGGAGCATGTACTCCCTAAATTATAATAATTGCAAAAAATTCCTTAAGGAAACTCTACAAGCTATGTCCTATGAAGATACAGAGAAGTTATTACTTGTGCTAAAGTAAATATTGTTAGTTTTTTTGTTATCTTGGTTTTTTCAATTAAGTTAAGATATTATAATTTTATACACCTTTTTACACATGTACCAATAAGTTTAAGATTTTGGTTTTTCAATTAGTTAGTAAGTTAAGATATTATAATTTTATACACCTTTTTACATAATATGTACCAATAAGATTAATATGAAATGTGATTATTTATATTTAATCAATTAATGTTACCTCCTATCGCCTGAAACACAGGATTACCTAGTTCAGGGACAAACCATGAGTGAATATGACATAGATTTAAGAAAACTTGTATTTAATGTGTACCTTATATTTTTTGAATAAATATTATTATTATTATTCCCTTTATTCATTTCTATGTACAAATTTGCTACATTTTTAAATATTCCTTATAAATAATAAAAAATAAAAAAAACATTTAAAAATATAAAAAATTGTAGCCCACCGGTATCGGGAACAGGGTCCAAGCTACCGGCGGTCAGGGCTCCAGAGAGAGGAACCTCCTAACAATACGAGCCGTGTCCAGGAGTACCGCTTTCTGAATCAAGCCCTTGATCCAGCTGCCTAACGAGAGCCTCATCAGATATTGGTCGAGGCTCTTGGCAATTAGGCCATTGGCTGATACGACTATCGGCACAATGATCGCTCAGTCAACAGGCCACATGTCGACAACCTCGCGAGCCAAGTCAATATACTTGATTTGTTTATCTTTCTCGGCCTTCACGAGGTTCTCGTCATGTGGAACCGTTATGTCAACAATCATTGCGCGCCGCTCTGATCGATCCACCACCACTATATCAGGCTTATTGGCTACAATAGTCCTGTCAGTGATGATGGATTGATCCCAATACAGTGTGATATTGCCATTTTCGAGAACTGGGTCGGGCACATACCTATAGTACGGCACTTCCGATTCCACAAGGCTGTATTTCAGAGCAAGTTGCTGATGGATAATCCTGGCTACAAGGTTGTGTCTATGCAAGTATTCTCCGTTAGCTAGACGAGAACACCCGGAGATAATGTGACGGATCGATTCGCCCGGACGGTGGCATGCCCGACATATGTCAACCGTGCCATCCTTCACAATAAATTTCCGGTAGTTTTTCGTCATCATAACTTCATCCATAATTGCACAAACAAAACCTTCGGTTTCTCCAAAGAGTTCCCCGGAACGTAGCCAGGCTACGGACGCTGCATGGTCTACATCAGGCCCATGCAGGGCACTGAAGTAGCGTCCGTGAAGCTCCTTACTCTGCCATACTTCCCTGCGGTCATTAGTGTCAAGCACTGCAGGTTTGCGCCAGTTCTCTTTAGCCAAGGAGAGCGGGGTGAGGGCCTTGTCCATCGCGACCACATCTCGATGCATCCCCACGTCGGCTTCTAGGAAATATTCCCTGAGACTGCATATCTCGCGATTGTGGAGAGTCTTGGCGTTTAAAAAGCCTCGACCTCCACAACTCCGCGGGATATACAGTCTCATAACCGAAGAACGTGGGTGGTGCATTCGATATGCCGTCAACAATGTACGGACCTTCCTATCCAGGGCGTCTAGTTCAGTTTGAGTCCATTTGAGTACGCCGAAAGAGTACATCAAAACCGGCATGACCCAACCATTGAAGGCACGCACCTTATTTCCGCCTGATAAAAGACTATTAAATACTTTTCTCAGGCGGCCAAAGAAGCGCTCCTTCAACGATTGCTTCATGTCAACAGAATTGATGCCCAGCGCTTCCGACATACCCAAATACTTGTAGGTTTCGGTCGCTGAGAGGGATCTAAGATTTATGGTATCTGAGAGCTGGGTTCCCGCAGATTCCACAATCCCCCCTCGCTTTACATGCATGACCGCACATTTGTCCACACCAAATTCCATCCTGATGGCGCTACTGAAAGTTTTATTATTATTATTATTCAGGGTGTAAACGTTTCACAAAGCCGTCAACCAATCATTTTCATTCATCATCATTTCAGCCGAAAGACGACTGCTGGACATAGGCCTCCACCAACGCCACATTGACATAAGGGGGGTTCGGCCATAATCGCCACGCTTGGCAGGCGGGTTGGCGATCGCAGTACGGTTATTACAAAAGCACAGAGAACGCTGCTGCCCATTCTCTGGCAAGTCCCTTAGTCGCCTCTTACGACACCCACGGGAAGATATGGGATGGTGCTATTCTATATATATTCGATGGTGCTATACCCAACATTACTTAGTATTATTCTCAAAAGGATATTCCGGATAGATATGGGATGGTGCTATTCTTTACGTCCGACACCATACAGAACCAATAATTCTGTACATTAAACTAAGGACCATTTATTTGATTAAAAAAAAAAAATTGTCAAAAAGTTGGTACTTTGATCCCCAATATTTCCGTAACTAGAAGGAATGGTCTGAAATAAAAAATGATCGCAATGACAGGGAAAATAAGTACCTTCCGGCTTCGTTATGGGTACTTTTACAACTATTAAAATTCAGTAGTATCTTGTTGTCTACTACTGGGCAAATAGGTACTTTTTTTCGAATAAGGCGTTTTATTTTCCATATTTTCATTCTAATGAATAAAATATCACACGAGAGTTTCTTCATGAAATAAATTCACATAACATTTATATTGCCAACAAACGGTAATCTCCCTGAAAAGCCAACAGATTACGGCGTCACTCCCTAAGGACCCTTTTGGGTCACTTGGAGGTTATAATAATATTAAAGACGATGATGTCATTAACTATTAAGATACTACAGAGACTAGACCCGATGTTGGACAAAATTATATCAACTGTTAATATTTATTTTAACAATTTATATCGTGTCTGTCCGTTTAATCACGTTATTCTTTTTGAACTTTGTAACGGATTTTGAAGTTGTTCGAGAGGTCGTGAACACTACTGAGGTCTTGGCATCAATTGCCAGGTGCGTAAAAGCATATTACACTTTCATGGTTTTCGAAACGCTCATAATGCACATTTTTAGCTTGTGTTTGCGGGAGGGTCACTACCCGGATGAGTGGAAAATCACTCGCGTTATCCCAGTCCCTAAAGGGTACCGACGTGAGTGGATACCGACCGGTGGCGGTGCTGTCTGCGTTCGTTAAGGTATTTGAATCGGTGTTGCATAACAGTATTTATGCACAAGTAAGCTATCTCTCGGACGCCAACACGGCTTTTGGCCGGGTCATAGCACGGGGGCATGCTGTCATTTGTGAACTACCTGTCACCTGTCATTGACGCTGTAGATGTGGCGTATTTTGACTTCCGTAAAGCTTTTGATATCGTGGTTAACGATGTGCTTTAGTGCAAACTCTCTGCGATGGGATTCCCTTCGCAATTACACTTAAGTTTTTCGCTAGCTAACTTGGCGAGCGCCGACAGTACGCCGAGTATGCGGGTCATGGAACTTGTTCTTATTACACGTTTTCTGAGGTGAGTCAAGGCAGTAATATTGGGCCATTAGAAATCATTTTATTTGTTACTGACCTGCCTACAGTCGTGAAAGAGGCGAAATGTCTACTGTTTGCAGATGACTTGAAGTTGTAAATAAGTGTTAAAGAGACTGCTGACTGTAATTGGCTCCAGTAAGATATCGACAATGTAGTGCAATGGAGAAAGACTAACAAGCTGCATTTTAATGTTGACAAGGGTTGTCTGTTGTTGTAAGGGTTGTTTACACTCGCGCGTGTGCTTTTTACGGCATCAGTACGACATGGACATCGTAGTCATACCGCGTGTCAGGCATGTTCGAGATCTGGGCGTGCAGATGGTGTCTGAGCTGACGTTTCACAAAATAGTGGCACCTCCGCTATGTGTTTGCGAAATGTTAGCGGTTGGGCTTTCAAAAATCTTGGTTTCATCGTAAAACAGTGTAAGGTTACGATACTGCAGCTGTTAAGGTTTTATACAATGCACTTGTGAGAAATTACCTAGAAACAAGTGAATTCATTTGGAATCCACATGAAACAAAGTACAGCCTCATGTTGGATAAATTTTGTAGATTTCTGTACCTTTAGCAGTACAGAGCTTGGGTGCCAGGCTAGCAGTAAGAAGAAACGTGGCGTTAGTCAAGTACGTGGCTCGCGTACTGCTAGGGTTGCTGCACCACCCCGAGGTGCTGGCAGCGTTGCGGCTGCGCGCGCCGGATGGGTGCGTGGAAGCACGCCGCCGCGCGCCGCCCCGCACTGTTACAGCGGCTAGGACTAACCTACCCAAGTTTACCCCTATGACGCGAGCCGCACGTATTATTAATATTACTAGCTGTTCGGCGCAACTTCGTTTGTGTCACATTTTCCCCGTTTTCGCAACATTTTTCATTGCTACTTCACTCCTATTGGTCGTAGCGTGATGATATATAGCCTATAGCCTTTCTCGATAAATGGGATATCTAACACTGAAAGAATTTTTCAAATCGGAGCAGTAGTTTCGGAGCCTATTCAATGCAAACTAACAATCAAATCTTTCCTCTTTAAAATATTAGTTTAGATAACGGCACAGAAGATATATTTGGGCATAACCTGCCGAGATTAATTCAAACGGAACAAATTATAATTGAAAGAGACACCTCTTTCAATTATAATTTGTTCCGTTTAAATATAACCGTTGTCATATTTAATTAATCTAAGTATTAATATTTTACCTGGGTGTAATTTTAATTTTGCTTTAATTTAGATGTCTGTTGTGACTTATAGCATCGTATTATTTGTCTGTAATGTTGTTATATACAATTGGTGGTAAATATTTTTTTTTCTATCTTTTTTTTTTATTAGTTACAGCCTAGAGTCTGAATGTGTGCCCGTTTGATGGCAATAGGCTCGCCTCTACTATAATGGGACTTCAACATATTAACTGGCGAAAAGTTGGTGTACTTTAAATAATCTTGCTAAATACAAGCGTGATGTTATGCTTAATAAAAATTGAACTATCAGAACAGACTTCTAAATTAGCATAGATTATGGTTAGCCAAATGTCAGAGCAGGTCATAAATCGAGCTATTGTGAACCGTATTGTGTTGTTTGATTTGAAATCACACTCGTCATCGCACATTGTTATTTCATGGAATTTGCCAGCGATTTGCTGAAATCGATGTCAGTCGAATTAGTCGTTCCAATTCGTTGGTGTGATTAATTTTAAACTCCTGTGATTGACTGGTGAGCTAATTGCATGAGTAATTGGGTGTCTGGTATGAGAATTGAATATAATATTCTTTTGGAAACGAGATAAAAAATATATAATTATAATGGTTGACTGGTAGAGAATGCCTTCTGGCATTAAGTCCGCCTAAGTACCACTATTGTACATGAAGTTTAAATAAATAAATAAATAAAAGTTAACTCACGCTTATAAGAAGCGTACAGGTTCAGCATCGCCATTGACGCCCATGGTTTGTGACGAACCCCTATGATTCCGTGCAATACTTATACCTGAGCCAACGCTCGCGAGGTCTTTTGTCGTTTATTGACCTTTTAATGTCAAGATCCTAAAAGGATAACAAACATCTTTGATGGAAGGAGCCAGTCACGTCATTTAAACTACGAAACCAAGGAATATACCTACTTAAAAGATTGTTGAAAATGACTTTGCAAGTGACGCTGTATGAAATTAATCAAATGAATCCAAAATGCCAAATACACACCATCTCACACACACATACACTACAACAGGCAGACAAACATTATAATATTTATTGCAACACTTCGTTGAATATCAAACACATTCACACCCAAGAAGACGCCTACAGAATCCCTCCACCAAATTAACAGGACGTAAAACGCATTAACCGCTACCCGATTTAACAGGCGAGAAATATTCATGCGTTCAAAATTAATGGGCGCACCTATAAATTAGCGCCGATACAACCACTATCACCTGGGCTGGGCTACATATTAAAGGGTCTTTAAAATCCTCTCGCAAAATTCTCCACATAAATGTAAACGACATATTTCGGTCCCTTTTTAGGGACTCGTAGCTCATACGGATTGGAGACATTAAATTCGAGGATATAGTTGGAGGGTTACAGAAAGTCAAGTAATTAAGGGACGAAAATTATGTTTTAAGTTTGTTGATAGTAATGAGAATTTATATGGTTTGTTAGAATCTAAGGGATGGTTACCTATTATTTTGTTCTTGATACCTGATTCTGGTGGTAGCGGCTTTTGGCAATTAAATTGTTCGTGAGTTGTATGAGCATCTCAGTAATTCCAATTTAATATTTTGTGGTTTAGAACAAACGCCCTAAATTCCTCGTTCTGTAACATCCACATCCTGAAACAAAGCAGTTTCATCAGCCGGCACAAACTTGATCTACGGCCTCCCACGCGCCACGCACAAACGGAGACAAAACTAAAACGGGGTGCTTTAGAACAAACGGCGTGCGTTTATGTGCCACACATTGTTCTACGCCTCTCACATCATTAACTTAAGATTCGTTTGCTTTTAACACTTCTACAGCTTTAAATTCATTAGTCGTAACATTGTGAAGGAACCAACATGCCCTAGACCTTTGTTGTCATTTATTACATCCCTCCCACACCCTCTCAAAGAAAAGAGGCATGTGTGTGTTATCATTATAGGCTAATTATGCTAACATAACGTAACACTTGTTTTTCTAAGGTGATTGAGCAGATGTTTACCTATATCGCCAGACCCATGTAATAGGGGTCGTATATAAGGGGGCGAGCGTATTGCCATCAACCACCCAGAAATCAGGATTCTCAATAACAACCCAAAGAAATTCCTGATGAGAAATCCCAACACCCTTTTTCCCGAGCAGGAAATCTTTATGCTTCAGTGTATAATAAGTAGTTGTTAACAGTGCGGAATTTTACTTTGTGTCTAAAGTGATGTCACCTTTGAAATTATGAACACATGAGCGAATGTTTATGAGAGTGTGAACTGATTTTACTTCCTTTCGATAGGGACCTTATAGCAGTTTATTATTTCAAAAGAAATTTCTTCCAGCAGACCTGCGAATGGAAAGTTGGATTAGAAATGTAGACATAGTGTGTAGAAAAGATAAAACAAGAAAAAAATAAATTAGAGCTTAAAACAACATTAAGGCTATATAAAATAAACATACATACAAATAAATACACATATAAAAATTAAAATAAAAGTAAATATATACCTATAATATATATCAGAATATTACAGAATAGAGGAAAGGTAATGTTCTTTGACTTGCTTTTTGAAGAGACATAAAGTTTTAGATTCTCGTATGTTGGGCGGAAGTGAGTTCCATAGTCGTACTGCATGATCGGAAAAGGAGTAGGAATAGAATTCAGTATTATGAGATGGGAAATTGAGATGATGCCTAAGGTGGGATCTACACAGCGCATCAGGAGGACGGGTAAAAGAAAAACGGTCGCGTAGGTAGCTGGGATACGCAGGATTAAAAAGGATGTTGTATAGGAGACATAATATCCGAGTGTTCCTGCGAAGACGGATAGGGAGCCACTTGAGTTCCTTGCGTAAGTGAGAAACATGGTCATATTTCCTAAGACCAAACACAAAACGAATACAAAGATTTTGCAAGCGCTCAAGCTTATTTAACAGCTCCTCGGTGGCATCCAAATAGCAGGCATCAGCGTAATCAATGATCGGCTGAATCAGAGTTTGAGCCAAGTAAATTTTGGTTTTAAACGGCAGGAAGCTCTGTAAAGATTTAAGTGAGTGGAAGGAAAAGTGCACCTTACGACTAACCTCATTCACTTGAGCTCGCCAAGATAGATTGCTGTCAATTAGGACACCAAGGTCCTTAGCTGTTTCAGTATAGGCAATGGACGAGCAACCTAGAGTTAGTGGAATCAAAGATGACAAGTCAAGTGCAGTGCGATAGTATCTGCTGCCTATGATCATGGCCTGCGACTTAGCAGGGTTAATCTGCAAGCCATACGACTTCGCCCATTGATCGATGCAATCCAGGTCATGATTCATGGCATTGATTGCTGATTCAGCATCAGCAAGCAAGAAATGTCTGTACAGCTGCAAATCGTCTGCGTAGAGGTGGAAGCTGGAAATAATGACTTTGGTAACAGTATTAATGAAAATAGAGAAAAGAAGAGGAGAGAGAACGCCACCCTGAGGAACACCAGCAGTTAGATCGCACCAATCAGAGAACATCTCTTCATGGCGGACACACTGCGAGCGACCCCGAAGGTACGAGTCAAACCAGGTTAACGAAGAAGCAGAGAAGTTAAAAGATTGAAGGATCCCAAGAAGAATGTCGAAATCCACTGAGTTGAACGCGCAACTAAAATCAAGTAAAACTAAAATAGTCAGAGATTTATTGTCCATAGCCCAGCGGATATCGTCAGTAACTTTCAGGAGTGCAGTAACAGTACTGTGGCCCGTACGGAAGCCAGATTGAAAAGGGGAAATAAGGGTATTAGATGATAGATAACTGGAAATTTGACCGTGAACAATGTGTTCGAGAACTTTGGAAAGGAAAGGAAGAATGGAATTGGGTCTAAAGTCAGATAAGGACGAAGGATTGGTAACTTTAGGAAGTGGTATTATGTGAGCCTCCAGGCTGACGGAAATATGCCAGAGAATAAAGAAAAATTAACAATATGAGTAAGGATGTGAAGCAGCTCTGAAATAATAGGTAATATCATTCTCGAACACAAATTGTCATGGCCCGAAGCAGAGGAGGAAATAGAAAGAAGGGACTTTTTGACAACGTCTTCAGAGACAGGACTAAAATTAAAAGGTGTACAATGAGGTAACGGCAAGCTAGAGAGCTCAGACAAAGTAGAAGCTTTAACGCTAGGGTCCAGTGAAACAGGTGGAGAAGAAAAGTGCCTGTTAAGAGCGCACAAGTCGACATCTTTACAGGTATTCGTGGGAGATTTGCCGATACCGACAGACTTTAAAAACCTCCATATATCAGAGAAGTTGCGATCAACGAGAGATTCGTGGAAATAGCGTCTCTTGGTATCTCGACACAGACGATTGCAGCGGTTACGCAGAGCTTTAAAGTGAGTGAGATTGAGTTCCGCGGGTCTTCGCCTATATCTACTTTTCGCCTTATCCTTACGAGCAATGGCATTTTTAATTTCTGTAGTCATTCACGGAGCAGGATTATGCTTAATTTTAATACGCCTACGAGGGGCATATTTATCAGTTTATTGTACTTGAAGATTTTTATATTGGCTTTGTAAAACACACTATACAATTTGGCGAACGATCTGAAACCGCTGCTTTCAATAGACTTTCTTAATATTACTACAAAGGTTTGGCGTGGAAAGTAAGACCAATGATAAGGTATTTAAAGACGATGGATAGACTTCGTTAGAAATACAGTGTTTTAAGAGGTTATTCACTTTATTCGCCGTCCTGGAATACATATTATTAGGAAAATGAACTGTTTATGTTGTATGAAAAATCTAATCTTGTCAAATAATCTAATTTATAATTCAGTCTTCTATATAGACAATAAAGAAAAGTTTCTTTCAAGTCTTACAAGATTTTATTTGAAGGATTCTTGAATTTGAATATCGATGACTTTGCATATACTCGTACCAAACTAAAGTAGAGTGGAGTGCCACCAAAGTGTAGTACTATTGAAATAAAGAGGATTATTGCACGTTTATAGTACAAGTAGTTACAACTTTATTATTCTGTTGCTCCGAGCTTTTTACGATGCTCGGTCGAATAAAATAATCCTAAAGTTGGTTTTTTATCTTTCGCATTCAGAATATTGTATTAAAATATTAGGTCCCTAAGGATTCTGAAATAAATAAATCAGATATTCAGCATCATAGTAAAAGTAACAGGCTAACTTTGTTTTGAAAGTCAAAAGTTGTTGAAAGACAAACAATCAGCTTCTTTCAAGAAAACTGTATTAACGTAAAGAACATTAGATTTTTTGTATTTTTGTGTTCAAACTCGAGCCCAACTTATTTTTTGGGAAACAATTATTTTTAAATTAAATGATCAGGGATATTAAATACTGTTATTGGTCTCTCTGTAATTCTTGGCAATATTTGAACAAGCCTATGTCAGATTTAGACGTCTTTTGAAGGTTAAAAACATATAATGATGATGTTGCTTGCTTGAAAAATCACTTATTATTAATTAATCAACACCTCAACTGTCAACAGCCTTCTCAGTTCTCACTCTCAGTCAATTATTAGATCCTGAAACAGATTACTTACATATACCTTCACTGTGACCAGTAATTGGGTGTAGGATCCTAAACTAATAGTAAGATCAAAGACACCTTCACAGAACAGCTCGATGGATCTCGGACCCGAAGGCACCGGTCCCTCTGCCGATGGAAAGCGACTATAGCTATCGACTGTTTTCTCGTTCAACAACTGTACAAAAGATTGTAGATCTCCTGTAAGTTTATGAATTTCTGATCTCGGATTGTTCATAACACCGCATGGGTGCTCTCGTTTACCGCAGTGGCAAAAGCTATCAAAGAGCATACTTTCTCAGTGACTAGCTTGACGGGCAATATAGCCGCTCAGAGAGTGTCGCTTCTTCTTTGTTTCTTTTTCGTCTGGTTAGTGCCTAACCAGCCCCCGTATTCACAAACGCTCGGATTCGATTTCGATTCGGAAAGTCTATCTCGCTCGCTCTTGTAATGCCAAAACAAGATAGACATACGAATCGAATCGAAATCGAATCCGAGCGTTTGTGAATAGGGGGCCTGGTGTCAGTTTTTATGCCGCCCATGCGACTGAACTTTACATTTAGTCGAGAAATATCGCTTAGGCATGCTGGTTTCCTCAGTGTCGCTTGGTACACATGTTATTTTTTTTATGATTGTATTTTGTTCTACTGCTAGGGCCAATTTTCAGTAATGAGTAGGAATTATAACGCCAGCGATTCTACAAACATCGCGCACTCAGTTATTGCCGTTCTTGAAAACGATCGAAACTACTCGCTGCTCATTTGTTGGTCGGCTCGCTTATCACTATCCGTTGACGGTGGGACAACTGCCTTACCCTGTCGGCATTGTTGTGTTATATAAAGGACAAGGTAGCGCTACTCGCTGTCTTGATTATTTGTGATTTCTGAAGGACTGTTTTTGATTTAATTATTTCTTTGATCCTTAGCTTGGAGGGAGTATAAAGGACTTGTCTTGATCTATTTATGTTTTTGTGCGTGATTGGTCTGATCCAAATTAAATTAGCGCCGAATTTCAGACGAGTCAATTTCCTGTCTTTTTCTGGCAAAAGCTGTTTTAGAGTTTATTGCTCTTTGTGCTTGATTTAGAATCATTATTATACGGAAATTATTTACCCTTAGCGTAGTTGATTACAGCAGTCTTCTTCTTACAAAGGGGAGGCTTATGTCCGAGTAGTGGGAAAAATATGGGCTATTACGCAACAGTATTGATTTGATTTTCCAATTTCATTGCGTTAGAAATCCAAGACATATTTCAAATATCCATCTCGATATGTAGACACCTCATTAGGTACAGGTGAAGAAACCTAACGAACATTTTCCAACATTCTCAATAAATATGAAATAAGTAAGTACTTAATACGATTCCTTTTCAGTCCCAAACATTAGCCTACTTATAAGATCTGAAATACTTTTCTACAAGTACTTACCTACAATTGTATAGATGTTACAGTAATTTTCAGGGATGAAAGAGTACGGCCACTGAAAGGACGCCTTGACATTGTGTCGTGCCTCGGGAAGACATCTTGACAAGTACATGTCGGAGAGTTAAGAGCACCCGTTGTAGTCTTAGTGGAGTAATTTAAAGAAGATAATAACGTCACTGTGTTGGTATTAATCCAATAAAAATATAATAATTTATTAAGTTTGATATTAAGTTTTATTATATTTTGAGTAAATTACAAGCTTTACCAAAAACAATCTTGCAAAATTATTCGATTTAAGAATCGAGCAACATTCAAGTCGAGACAACAATTATCTGCCTTTTTTTTTTTTTTTTTTTTTCGGATGGCAAATCGTCAAATGACTTCTTCCGCTCTGGGCGGAGCGGAAGGGAGTGTCAGACTTGACTGACTAAAACCCATCCATGTTCCTTCTTAGCCCTTTGCGTTCCAGGGGCACGGTATCTCTTTCGAACAACCCGCAGCCCTGGCAGGCATCGGCCCTCTCGGACCCCTTCCGATTTGCTGACATCTCCTTGAGGCGCGCGTGGAACACGAACGCGCCGTCGGCACGGTCTGTCGTCATAAGACGGACGGACGGTGAGCTAGCCCATTACTCACCG
Source organism: Cerastis rubricosa (assembly GCA_949152445.1). NCBI lineage: Eukaryota > Metazoa > Arthropoda > Insecta > Lepidoptera > Noctuidae > Cerastis > Cerastis rubricosa. Next base: position 22,790,507 of record OX424532.1, read on the forward strand.
TCCACAGGCCCGCGCCTACGGTGGCCGGGGGCCACTGGTTGCCCCCCGACGCCCGGGGCGTCTCCCGCGGCGGCTGGGACGTGAGGTTCTCTCCCTCTCACGTTCCGCCACCTCCTTCGCTAGCATGACTGCTTCGCAGAAGGAGGCGACGGCTTCCCATTCCCTCTCGCTCCGGACCATGGATTGAACCAGGGCCGGACGCGAGAGGTCGCCGCCGCCAATCGCCGCTACGAGGACACGGCGGTGCTCAGCCCAAGCGGGGCATAGCTCCACAGTGTGCTCCACCGTGTCCTCCGGCCGATCCTCGCAGTGGTGACACCCGGGCGTTTCCTCCCGCCCGATTCGGTGCAGGAACCTCCCGAAACAACCGTGTCCGGTGAGGACCTGCGTCAGGCGGAAGGTGAGGGCGCCGTGGCGCCTCTCTAGCCAGTCCTCAAAGAGGGGACTTATCGCCACTATTGTGGCGTGCCCTGCACGGGGTTGCGACAGTCGCTCTCTCCATGTCGCCATGAGATCGCGCCGGAGGTCTGTCCGCTGAGCGACAATTTGCCGCGGCAGCGGAGTTTCCCCCCGGCGTAGTGCCTCCGCGCGCCATTCGTGCAGGCACGCGAGGACTATCGCCTCCAGATCCCATGGCGGCAATCCGGCCAAGAAGGCTCGCCACCTCGCCGGAGATCGTGCGGTACCCCCGGATCAGCCTTACGGCTACCACCTTCTGGGGCGCGTTCAGGTAATGGGCGGCTCGCCGCCTCAGAGAACGCGCCCACACCGGGGCCCCGTAAAGGGCCATGGACCGCACGACCCCCGCGTAGAGCCTGCGGCAGGAGGCGTTTGGACCCCCCAGGTTGGGCAAGAGCCGCTTGAACGCAGCCCCTGCCCGTTCCAGTTTGGGGGCCAAACGTCGGAAATGCTCCACGAAGTTCCACCGGCTGTCGAGGACAAGCCCTAGGTACCTCAGCGTCGACTCGACGCCGATGGGAACCCCTCCTACCGTCAGTATGGATCCCGACGGTGGCGCATTCCGAGGCCCATGAAAGCCTCGGACTTGTGCAATGCCACCTCGAGACCCAGTTGCCGGATTCTCTCCACGACTATCGCAACCCCGCGTGTCATAAGTTCGGCCGCCGCCTCGTGCGACCTCCCTTGTGCCAGCACCAGCGTGTCGTCAGCGTAGCAAACTACACTGACACCGCTAGGGAGGTCGGCGCGCAGCACCCAGTCGTAGCCGATGTTCCACAAGGGCGGCCCCAGAACCGATCCCTGTGGAACACCGCACGACATCTCTCGCCGGTTCCATTCTCCGGTGCGACCGGGGTAGATGACGGCCCTGTCCGTCAAGTAGTCCCCGACCACACGACGAAGGTAGGTCGGCACCCGGTGATACCGGAGTGCCTCCCTAATGCAGCTCCAGGGCATGGTGTTGAAGGCGTTGGCGAACCGTGCTGCTACGCAACCCTGACCCTTCCTGACACTCTCAAGGGTCGGGGTACCGGCGGCGGCCGACGAAATTATGGCCACTGAGCCGCTCAGGTCCTCCACCCAGTCTTCCCTGGGCGGGACAAAGTACGGCTCAGCGACCACGGCGACGTTAATCAACCACTCCGCCATGCTCTGGAGCAACAGATCCTGAGCACAGCGGCAGTGGTTGATGTTCGCCTGGAGAAGGCGTAATGGGGCCATTATTGGCACTCCATTTCAGCCCCCTCCCGGGACCCCTGTGAGGGCCCCGCCACAGGTGTTGTGGCGATAACACTGGCGGCAACGGCGGAAGCGACAGTGCCGGTGGCTGCGGTGGTGGCGACGGTGGAGGCGGTGGCTGGAGGCCTTCCCTTGCCCCTGGCCTTGGTGGGTGGTGCGCAGGCCTTGCCCCCTGCCCGGTGATCGGCCGGTTTGCCCGCTGCCGCACATGCAGTGCAATGCGGCGTGGCAGAGCAAGCCACGGCCATGTGACCGGGCTGACCGCATCGGAAGCAGTCGCCGCTGCGGTCCACCTCCGAGGAGCACCGACAACTCACGTGCTGCCCCACGAGGCACCGGTAACATCTCAGAGGTCGGGGCTCCAGGAGCTTCACCTGCGCTGCCACCCATCCCACCAGGAGCCTTCCAGCCTCCACAATTATTCTCGCCGCCGCCACAGGGCAGCTTACCATCACGGTTCGCATGCCCGAGTGGTCCGGACGTAGGGTGCCTGCCCTGACCTGCTCGGCAGGGCACCCACCGGTCCTGGTGACGGCGGCGACCACCTCCTCCTGGGTCACAGAGTCGTCCAGACCCAGGATGCGCAGGTCTGCGCATCTGACGGGCCTGGACACTCGGGCCTCGTCCGCATCTAGGGACGCTCTAAGCTTTTCAGCCAGAGCGTCAGCGGACGGGCCGCTATTTGCACCAGGGATCTCCAGCGCTCGAGCCCCTGTTGCGGTGACTTTAAGCCGGAGTCCCCCAGTGATCCCGAGCTCTGCGAGATCCACATTCGCTTTCGCCTTCGAGAGCACGTCGCGGTAGGATACGCCCCTCTTTTCCGCATCCGGCTGTAGCGTAATCACTACAGCTGCGGTCTTCGGGGCGCGGAGTCTAGCCGCGACGCTTCTCGTCTTGTGCTGGCGCCTCCTCTCCTCGTTTCGGGCCTTTTTGGCCGCCTTTCGCCCCTTCCTCCTTTCTCCGACCACCTGCCACTCGGTTTCGGCCATGGCTGGCGGGGGAGGCGGCGGCGGTGGCTGCGGCTGGCTTGCTGCTGGCGGAGGCGCCGTCGCTGCCTGGGGAGCCGCCTTGCCCTTCTTTTGGGCCACTGTCGGCTTTGGCGGAGCCGACTTTCCGGGGCCCGGTCTAGTCCTGCCGGAGGGCTGAGACTGCCCTGTCCCTGACGCAGCCGCAGCAGCCGCATATGAGGCCGCCTTCGGGCCCGAGACCACCCTCGGGCCCGGGACCGCATTCGGGCCCGAGCTTGCCCCCGGGCCCGGGGCTGCCTTGTTTGCCGCTAGGGGGGGGCGCAGGACAATGCCCTTCAAGACGGAAAACCGCGCCTGGAAGGCAGCCAGCTCCTTCCGAACCAGGTTCAGGACCTGGTTCTCCACAGACGCGGGCTGGCTCTGCCGCTGCTGTGGCACCTCGCGGGAGCCGGACTCTCGCAGACCACTCAGGTCTGCCCGGAGCTTCAGATTCTCCTCGCGGAGAAGCTCCGTTGCGGCCGTCAGGCGGGCGACCTCCGCCCGCAGTTTGGCCACTTCGCCTGGTGGAGGATAACTTGCCTCCACCGCCGCCGTGATGGAGGCGGAAGCCGCAGGTATGGCCCCGAGTTTTGAAGAAGTCAGTTTCTTCAAGGCCACGACCCTTATCGCAGCTTCCACCTCCTTTTGGAACTTGGCCTTACGCTCCACATCGGAGCCGCCAACTTTACCTGCCGCGTCATCACAGGTGCCCACACGAGCCTGCCCGCGACCGGCCACCCCCGATCTCTCGGAGAGCCCCCTCCCCGTGCCCCTTATTCCACCACGCCTGCTGGTGGAAATTTTAGGGGCCGAGGCAAGCTCCCCTTCGGAAGACGACTCGCGGTCGCCTTCCGGTCTGGACCGCTTGCGTTCCTCCGCAGCAGCCCCAGTCCTCTCGACGCGGGAGCTCTCAGAGCATCCCGCGCTCACCTCACTGGATGCGGCGTCGGACTCCGACCCCGCATCCCTCCTCTCCCTCTCTACGCCTCCATCGGCTAAGTTTTTATTTTTTAATTTTACCATTTTGGTCCCACGAGTGTGGGGGAAATAAGAGGTCAATTAATTAGAGGACAATTATCTGCCTAGTCTTTAATCCAGTATTTAAATGCAGAGACTGCCCATTTGACCTTCACAAGTCAGTTACTGGATTATATGACTATCAAGACTATAGACAGCAGCTTTTTGGCTATCATTATTATCTGCCTAGCCTTATCCCTACTATGTTGCAGTACGCGTCTAGTCAAACCAGATGCAACTGAATATCAGTACTTTACATGGAGCGACTGCTTATCTGACCTCCCCAACTCAGCCACTAGAAAAAAAGATCATTATCCACCTAGCCTTATCCCACACTATCTTGGAGTCGGCTTCCAGTCTTACCGGGTGGAGCTGAATATCAGTATTTTACATGAAGCGACTGGCTATCTGACCTCCACAACCCAGTAACTGGGCAATACGATACCCCTTGGTAAGACTGTATGTCAGACTTTCGGCTTCTGACTACTCGTAACGACTGCCAAAGGTCTACAAATGACAGCCGGGACCAACGGCTTAACGTGCTTACCGAGGCACGGAGGAAACTCGGTATGATATTATGGTCATCCATCCACGGACCAACCTCGGCAAGCACGGCTTAACCTTAAAGATCGACCTGTGCAGCTGTTAATATTTAGCCACGAGCTACTACTACTACAAAAGAAATACCCTTTGTAAAATCTCTTTATCAGACCAATCAAGCAACAGAAAGCATTCAAGTCAAGATCAATTTGGGAATGTCGATTTCAATAACAAAAGTGAACTAAAGCGTTACAGAAAGGGTCAACTGAACCCTCAAATTCCTTGAAAAGGTCATAGGTGAGCTATCAGAATTCTGTTCGAGAATCCAATTCGGCCGAATATCGAATTAATTCTCCTTTTATCGTCAATTGGCTCGTTCGCCTGTTTTTCATAATTACTTTGTAAAATCCGGTTTCGATTTGATATTGTTGTTTGGTTTTTGATGAATTTATCGCTTTGTGTTGTAAGCCTTTCATAAATAGACTCTATTTACTTTACATACTGAGTTTTAAATACATAACAACACATGTTACTATACTATATTAAAGTACTAAAGAGACTATTCCATTCCTATTACCAATCCGCACTGGGCCCGCGTGGTGGATTACAGCTCACTCCCCCTCATTGAGAGGAGGCCTGTGGTGGCCAGCAGTGGGAACATTATAGGATGATGACGAAAGAACCTACTCTTATCAACAGCGCAGATATTTAGACTCCGGGCTGCCATTGCGAGTTTTTTTTTATTGAAAAACCCGTTTACACTTTTTCTGGGAACCCTGTACCTACTCACGAGATGTTGGGTCCTCTGAGCAGTAGCGCTGGCAACTAGACTAACAAAGCATTTTATTTCATTTACTATAAATACCAAGATTTCAGTAATGCTATAAGAGACGTAATAAAATAGGGGCAAACTAACATCTGAAATGACTATAATTTGTTATAGTCTGTAGTAAGAACAGAGAATTCGAGGAAACGAGACGAATCTAATCAAAGTTTGTTTTGTTATTCATTGTCTTGTAGGCTTCCTCTGTTGAAGGAATACTTTTGGACATAATGGGGGAGCAATTATGGTGCTTCTGTGAGTCTCAAAGCTAGTCAGGAAAAGGCTCACTTCCAAGAAATATTAATCATTATAATTATCTTTCTGCGAGGAACCAGTTGGTAGGCAAAAATTCAGTCTTATAAAGATTAACGCATACGTTCGGCACTGCCAGGGATCAACATCGCATCAATTCGAGCAGTTCGGGTTTCGTTCTATAAAACTCCATAGCTACGCACCCTTATAAGAATCATAAGGGCATCATCCCGGATCGGGATCAGCAAGTAAAAAGGGCCCTGAGAAACTGAAGGACAAACAACGAAGTGATCCCATAATGAGATTCCGTGTTTTTGCTTTTGAAGTTCGGAACCATAAAAAATAAATAAAGTGATGCTGATTTGGTACAGCGCGTTGGTGTTGGCGTGATTATAGATTATAGATGTAGTGGCGCAACAAAAAGTACTCCAGCAACATAGGACAAAATAGTATTACAGCCCCATCTATGACACAAATGAAGAACTAACATCAAATCTCTATATAGCGCAGTTATAGGTTATTCGCGACTTAATAACTAAAACTATATCAGACACAACACAGTCTGGTCGGAGAATCTTCCCTTTTTCTATGGGTGCTGAAGAACTTTACAGCCTGTTCTTTTTACCCGTATATAGGTAAGTGTGTAACGAGCTTTATTCAGCAAGTTATCAGAAAATGGGAACTTGGTCTTATATCAAGTAATATTATATACTCCTTTTACACCTTAAGACATTGCGTTTACACCTCACGACATTTCATTCAAACTTTAAAGTCCTTATTTTTCGAAATTACTGAACCGATTTCAATGAAACTCCATAGGCATAAGCAGGACACATAGGTCTAAAAAGTTACTAAAAACCTTTTTCGAAAAAACTGTTTTACAGCTAAATTAGACCGTTTATAAATTATCTATAGAAACTGAAATTACAAAGTATATTTTTTTTAAGACATTTCGAACATGTTTTTAGTAACTTTTTAGACCTCTGTATCCTGCTTATGCGTATTAAGTTTCATTAAAATCGGTTCAGTCATTTCGGAAAATAAAGACTTGAAAGTATGTATGAAATGCCGTACGGCGTAAACGCTCTTAAGTTCTAATTACCAAACTGATAATACGTTATCCCGGGCACTGCAGTACAGACACGGTGGTAATTACTTAACCTAATTCTTGCCAGGCGAGTAATTTTCCGGGAAGATTACACTGACTAATCTGTCTGTAGGACGCCACAGACAGACTTCGTTAGCTTCAATCCTTTTTTTATATAAAAACATACTTACGTAAACAAATTGTGTGTCATCTTCAGACTCGCCTTTAACAGAATATAGGGATTTTTTTAAGTCTGACTTCAAAATATTTCTACAACATAAATTGTGCTTTCATGCTAGGCCCTGTGCATTGTCTGTCAGTGTATTTAAGATTCGTTTCAAGTAAATCTGTCTGACTGTTCGTGAGTTTAAATGTTTGTAAACGCACACACAATACAAGAGAAATTACTAGTGTGGGGGCAAAAAAAATACTCTCTCGAGAATCGGGACGGAAACAGATTTTATTATCACACAAGATCTCAATTCAGACATAAAGACAGACTACTGAAGTACCAACCACTGAACTTAACCCTTCTACGCATTATCAATTCAACAACAACTTTCCCAAAAAAAAACTCCCATCGGGCCCCGATTAACTTTGTAGGTCATCTCTCACCTTTTCATTTGTCCGCGAGCAAAATTGTTCGTAATGTTTTTAGATACTCAACGTTAAAAGGGGCATTTGATAAAATTGTCGCATTGCCAGTTCGCCTAAACACGACGCTGCGGGACCGGTACACGGTCCTTAATTAGGACACCGTTTGATTACGTTGGTACTACCTAGGTAGGTGTATTGTTGTGAGTTTTTCCGTCTGTTGGGACTAACTCTGTGGTACCTATCTGTTACGTGTGAATCGATATTGCTTTTGTTTGGAAATGTTTATTTTATATTTTCTGAGCATGAATTGCGTCAGCAAAATAGGAATTTTCTTTTTGATATTTTAAATGGTATGTAGTTTATTGTTCTTATTTTCTAAGACGATATCTAAACAAAAAACTACTAAAGTTTTACAAGAAAAGGTAAATGTGAATACGCGTTTCCAACGGTTTGCAGAATAATATCACCTCGTCACTATTAAATTGATTTCCAATACTTATCTCCATTAGAATAGAATAGAATATAATAAAACTTTATTGTACACCAAAAATTAAACATAACGGGCTTACAAAACCAATAATTTTATGGTTACAACGGCGGTCTTATCGCTGATAGCGGGAAATGATGAAAAAGGGGTAGTCAGTGGTGTACTACACAAAAATTTTTGAATAACAAAAGTAAAGTTATCTAAAGTTAGAAAGTTAGTTAAGTAAGTTATCCATTGTCTTAATAAAAACATTCCTTCATTTTAAATAAAACTCCCTTAAAACATAAGATTCTTCCGGTAGCTTTACACTGTATTGTAAAAGAAGATAATAAAATGGGTTGGGAATAACCGACGAACAGAATCTAAAAAAGTAATTTCTAACGCTGAACTCGAGAATTCTCATAAACTTGAAGATAGCAGAAACGCAGCAAAATTCGCGGAACGGTAACATAAATTGTACAAAAGATTTGAAATGTAACGGTCCATTTTGGAATTTGATTTAAACCTAAACAAAATTGACACAACAAACAGAATGCATTGCGTCATATTTTTGGGCAATTAGTGTTTACAAAAGTTGATGCTTTCGCCCCGAGCAATTTATGGAGCTACATACACCCCGGTCCAAATAAAGTACTGAATGTACGCAACGATTATTTTAGTTCGTTTTTCAGAGCAAAAACCAATAGCTGCGAACATAACCATAGAAAACGTTGATCCAATTTGGGATTCTATCAGCAACTTTGAATAGATTGAAGGGTATGAAAAAAAAATACGGTCGTTGAAAAAAGCGCTGAAACCACACTCTTTTTGCTTATCACAAAATACTGGTTTATTCGTGAAGGGCCAAAACAAACTTTGAAAAGTAAATACTAATCTAATAAATAAAGGTAGGTCGACAATTCGGTGGGTCCCTAATCTAGAAGGCACAAGGATTTAGGAACATGTTAATATTAAACAAGGGCGCTCAAGTATTCGGAATGTAGTATTACTTCTTGTTATTTTGTGGTTTAGGACGAGAGGGACTAATGGCAGATGTTTTCTATCCCACGCTCGAAGTAATTGCCAATTCAGATTGAATAATTTCCAAAATCTTTTGTTACAATAAAGAAATCAGAATTTAACATAACATCGGGTAAGCTAAGGTGACATTTACTATGATACACCCAGATTTCATGAGATACCTAAACTAATATTATAAAGAGAAAAGATTTGATTGTTTGTTTGTTTGCATTGAATAGGCTCCGAAACTACTGGTCCGATTTGAAAAATTCTTTCAGTGTTAGATAGCCCATTTATTGAGTAAGGCTATAGGCTATATATCATCACCTTACGACCAATAGGAGTGGAGCAGAAATGAAAAATGTTGCGGAAACTGGAAAAATGTGATGCAAACGAAGTTGCGCCGTACAGCTAGTGAGATATATTTTAGTTCCACGTAGTACGGAGCGAGCCTATTGCCATCATTTAAGCACATATGTATACTCTAAGGTACAATTGAGAAATTATCATCATCATCATTCCAGCCGAAAGACGTCCACTGCTGGACATAGGCCTCCCCCAAGTGCCGCCACATTGACCGGTCCCGTGCGGCTCGCATCCATCGAAATACCTTATGGAAAACCTATCCGATCTGGGACCAACGACCAACGATCCGCCAACGAGACCGTACAAAATTAGACCAACAGTTCTATTCGTATAGATCTACGACGTCAAATTGACAATTTAAACTTTAAACAATATAATAACAGAATGACAATTTGGTACAATATATGGAAATCTACATTCTATTTATCGGTCACCTAAATACACTAACCTTTTACTTTCATGTACATACCTAAGAACGCCCTATGACATTTCATACAAACTTTCAAATCCTTATTTTCTGAAATGACTGAACCTATTTTAATGAAACTTCATACGCATAAGCAAGATAACAAGTTAAAAAGTTACTAAAAAAAATTTGGAAAATCAGGACTTGAAAGTTTGTACGAAATGCCGTAAGGTATAAACGCTCTTAACTCAATCCCCAATTCATAACATTACATTTTCCGCATACATGTATATCAGTTCCATGAAAAAAAATACATAACGGTATCAATAGGTATCAGAAGTTGGAAACCTTTTAACGAAAAACAGATCTTGTAGAAGAAAATAAGTGAGTTCCCCGAAATAAAATAGCGTTTATCCGGGTCGAATGCCCGGGTCATACTAACACCCGGGTATTCGCTGTAGCCGGGTAAGTGAAACGTCAATTGAACGTTGTACAGAAAAAATAAAACCTCTTTTGAATCACTAATACTAGAGGAAGATATTTGTTGATAGTTTTATTGATTGTATGGAGAAGGGTGAACACGCAATTTTTTATGTATTTTCATTTCATGTATAATTTAGGTTACAGGATTTTTATATCAGGATTTTTCAGTATTCTGTAGTCCAGATGTCTACCCGGTTGATATAATACGCTCGCCCGCTCATGCGTGGGACTGAAACATAACTGGTGAAATAGGGTTGCGTCTACTAAAAGTACAACGGTCCTTAACCTTTCGGCGGTTAAAGATGTTTTTTTTTGTTGTGTGGTAGTACTTAATCTTGTTTCACAGTTTTTGTTCCACCCATGAGCCTCTGACTTAGCTTAACATACAGCCGAGAAATATCTCTCAGGCGAGCTGGTTTCCTCACGATGTTTTCCATTACCGAAGCAAGTGATAATATTATAAAAGCCGCACATGAATCCGCAAAATCAGATGTGCGTGTCTTGGGTTCGAACTCCCTGTGACTTGGCAGTCACAGTCAGTGTGACCGTCTATCATTGCTTAGAAATGATGCGATTATAAAGCCATGATAGTATCGAGACCGAATTATTTCAAATATAAAAGAAATAATTTAACTAAAAACTCTATTTTAAAGGGCCATATATTTTTATCGAAAATTCACGCATACTTAATGAAACGAGCCAGTAATTTTCCATCTGCAAACGATAAGTAATTGTCCCAAGCAATTTTCATGCTCAATGAAACGATGAAATGTAAAATAATGAACATTCAGTGTAATGATACCGCGGCGGTACTTATCGAATCAATTGTATCGAGTTCCAGAAGAATTATATCGAAATTCAATGAGAATTCGTATTGGGAGTGTTTATCGAATTTGTAATGTATCGAAATCGAATCGGTTTCACATTGCGTCTATTAATGGTCTAATAAAATAGTTACTTATTAAATAAGATTCAGGCGCGTCAATCTTGAAGGTTATTCATTCCTTACAGTCTGTCCGCGGATGGCTGTTCAAGTCTATTCCTAAGATGCCGAGACTAAGAAGAAAAAGAGAAAGAGAAGAGAAAGCACGTTAAGCAGTTGGTCTCGGTTGTCGTTTGCAGATAGGCTGTCAAATATACAGGGACTCCGTTTAAATATTGGGATTCAGAAGCATTGGGTTAGATTTCAACTCGACCACATCGTTAAGAAAACGCTAGGCAGATCATGTTGATGAATAGTTTATATTTTGTGCTATTAAAACTCAAAACAAACTTAATTTCGTTGGGCCCAAAGTAATATTTTACTAAGCAGCTATAACAAGTAATTACTCAGGTACTTAAGGAAAGACAAAGGAAAGATAATGGAAGCCGTAACAGTGTTATCTTTTATCAGACGTTTTATACTTAGCTAAATGTAATTTACTTCGCACGTAATTCTGGTAAAGGCAATTAAGTGGAACTTGTGTTTGGTAAGGCTTTTAAGAACACAGTAGAGGTATTGTGTTAGGAAGGCATAACTGTAATTATTAGAAGAAAAAAGAACACTTGTATCTAGGTGTTAATTGTAGACTCGATTCCGCCTGCATTGGAGGTCGGAATTTGTTACGGGGGTTTTCCATATTACCAAACTTAGCTAATGGTTTTTCTGGATGAAAAAATCCATTTAAATTCGTTTAGCCGTAAAGGCGACAAAATGAAATAGACAGACAGTAACTTTTGCTTTTACGTAGTCAGGTAAAAAAAAAAAATTGAAAAATTATCAAGCAACTTGCTAATCCAATTTCAGAAAAATAAACTCACCTTTTATGCTAAAGTTGCTCAGTTTTCTAATACAACATAATATTTTTATTTCTTTGAATCCTGTTTGAAATAGAAACATTTGTCGTGTTGTTTCATGTATTATGTAAAGATATTCCGCTGACCGAATTTAAATGCGGGACACCTGTCCAACTTCGCTTTTATTTGTGAAAAAATGTTTTCCTCCCCTGTGACTTAGAAGTTTCGTCGTACTACCTACTATTTATAAGTTATGCAAGTATCATGATGTGTCAAAATTGTCTTGTTCTTTAATTATTTAGTTTTACTTTGACTATCTAAACAGTAGCCAACTTTTAGAGATTGAATTGTAGATATTTTTCTGCTTCTGTAATCGTTACGGTACCTACTTTAAATAGAGAGCTGCAGTAATGGCCCAGTACTTAGGTATTCTCCATACAGAGAAAGAGAAAAGACCTCCATACTACTCTTTACCTCCATAAGAGGTAAAGGAAAACATATTGAGGAAACCAGGCATGTGTGTAGAACCAAACATTTGAATACAAGTAACGTCTAGTCCCCGCACCGTTACACCCGCACCCGCAACTTAATAGACTGATTATGCATAAATGCTATCATGAATAAAAGGGGCCAAGTGTGAATCAAGCTTTTGCGCAAAACGCGAAATTTTTGTTGTTATAGCGGCAATTTCAATTGACAGGATCCATAATACGGTTTACATAAATACAGCCCTGTGACAGACAACATACTTTCAGAGTCCCGTTGGTCCCATGGGTGCGGAACTCTTAAAATATATTCCCTATATTGGCATGAATAATGAATAACACCCATGAAAAAACCCAACGTGATTTATCTACTAACATTTCACCTTTACACAAACCGTCAACAAACTCATATGCAAACTTCCTGATATTACCAAGAAGGCAGGTAAAGTTTCGCATGCTCACCTCTAAGGCGATAATCGCATAGCACGACTCTCGACTCGATCACCGTATGTATGCGTTTTGACCAATAGGAAGCGAATTTTAGTTGTGTTCGACGTAATACAATGATGTGTAGAAGTGGACACTCTCACTAGTGTGCAGGGGCGCACATTAGTAAGCTGTGTCCCTTGTTTTGTGAAATATATTTTTAATGGTCACAAATCCTAATTGTCGTTTCGTTTTCAAACTAAGATATGCCCCGCGTGAGCTCTTTTATAAATCATTGTTGACAAGAAGTTATTTCGTACTCATAATAATATATTATGTTTGATTTAGAAAATGTGTTATTTAGTATTATTTAACTATTATCAAAGTTCACAAAAAAAATATATTTCATACTAAGATATGTATTACTACTAGTGACTCACCCCAGCTTTGCACGGGTGTTATAAATCACTAAAACGTTCGGTTTTTCTTTAATATAATATAAATACTACCTATACACCTAAATCTTTCTCATGAACTCTGTATATTGGTAAAATCCCCCGAAAATCAGCAGTTTTTGAGACGCGTTTCGGCGGGCCGCGGGGTATGTTTTATTATAAGAATGTTATTCGCATGAAAATTCTATTCTTACAGAGCATTTATTACCGGAGAATTGAAAACAAATATTGTCTAATAAAAAACACCAGTAAAAACTGTTTAGAATTAGGTATTTTATTAACACGCTTTTATTAGTTTCATCTGTAACTAACTCTATTAGAAAATATTGGAAATCCTACCTATATAGGTAATAAAGTGTTTATTTAGTATTTTTTAATTATTATTTATAATAGGCAGTTATTAAATATTTTCATCAAAATGAGAGATTTTAATAAGAGATTTTTGTTTTAAACTTAGTCTTAGTCCAATATATGCACTGGTTGCTTGGGGTTGTTTAAAATTCACTTAGGACAGGAAAAAAAAAACAACAATTTAAATTATAATTTATTTTGTTTTTATGCATCTTTTCAAGATTGTCCAAGAAAACATTACAGATATATATTGAAAAAATTACATAGCAAGAAAAAAAAATAAAGAAAAACTGTTTATTTACACGAAAATGACGCACACAACTTAAGAAAAATTGTATGCAAAAGCAAAATAAAAACAAGTTGGTAAGTGTAAAACACTAAAAACAAAAAATAAATACAATAGTCAATATCTTTATTGCTTTTCCATAAGTATTCTTAGATGGTAACACTTTATAATTGTGATCATTATGGACCCTGTAGGGCACAGTAAAAGGGTAGGAGAGATGAAGACCTGTTTTATGAGATCAAGTTTTAATAGGATTAAAAGAATTCTAGACATAACAGTATAAAAGTTCTAACTTAAGAATAATCAAAATTTGGAGATCATGAATAACTTACTATTATTACACTTATATCTATTACCTATATATATATTATTATATCATATATACCTACACATAAGAAATAATGCGCCACTACCGCGCGAAAAACATTTGTCTTGTTAGCTATTAATAAATAATACAACAATATTATTACCTAATTATTAACACAAAAGTATGAAACATATTTTTCAAAATTATATAATATCCTTTATTATTTATTACACACACGTTATTTTAACATACCATATAATATTATACATTACACTTACTTTATTATATTATTTATCAATTACTAGCTGTCACGCGCGGTTTCCCCGCGTCTTTGGTTATTGCTCCGTGATGAGCGTGATATTTACAACGTGTTCCAAAAATGCGTGGTCATATTTAAAGGTGATAATCTGCAGTATCTGATAGAGAGCCTAATTCCCGTATCAAACTCTACTGAATTTTGGTGTTTCTTTGCCTCATCCATTATTTCGATATATTTCGTAAAGTTATCGAAAACTTAATATAGTTTATTTTGATATATATGTGTATAGACGTAGTGTGTGTTAAATATGAACAGGCATTTATGGAACACGTTGTTTATAATATTCTTCCTAAATCTGGCTATCATATACAATAACACTGTTAGTTCCATTCATCAGCGCGATTAAACAAACAAATCTTCAGATTTACTATATTATTAGTACCCATTTATATATATTGATTATACAGGACGACTTCAAAATAACTGGCACAATCATTAAACAAAATAAAATTATAGCAATATTATTAATGAATTAGAATAATACGAGTTAGAATGATTGAAATAATATACTAAAATATAGGGTGTAAAAAAACACATCAAAGTGACACCACCGTGAAATTTAAATGATTTTTTCCTGCAGAGAAATTATATTATCTTGATAGTAAAATCCATATAAAAAAAAAATGAAATGTGATTAAAAAAAACTCAAAAGTGATCTCTCTCGAACCAATTAATATTATAATGATGATTTTTTATTATTATTTGGAAACAAAAACATCTTTAATATTAAAAGTTTGCTCTGTTTTGAAAGTACTACTTAACTGAGGGCAAATCATTCTGTCGCGGAGAAACAACCATTAAAATTTCAGAGTGAATAATATATTTTTTTATGTGCTGGTTCCAATAGTGACGTCATAAACTAATAAATTAGGTTTCCCATGCCCAAGCGTCGTCAAAAATACTCTACGGATTCTTGATTGTTACGAGTTATATATTTTTTTAAATCTTTTGAAAACATTTACGCATACCGCTTTAAAAAATTGTATATCTTTTACACGCCTCTTTACATTCAAGTTGCTTTGCTAATTTCTAGTTTAACCTCTAGGTCCCGGCCGTTCCATTTATGGAACGGACGGACCTTTGCCTTGAGCCTCGCCGTTCCATTTATGGAACGGCGAGAACCAGCAAACTTAAACGCTAATATAAAAAAAAGTAAATTTCTAAATCGTTCTGTCAAAATTTACCTCTATGGTCAACTAGTAGTCGATTCAAACAAAATTAATCGTTAGTAATACTAAACGGCACAACATTATTAAAAAAAATATAGAAACTCGTCTATGTCGAATGTCAAACGCAATGGCAACCCGTGTTATTATGTTCGGAAAAGTGTTGTTTTTGTGAGATATACGTTGTAAAACTTTGGTAAGTAAATGTATAGTATGTTATAAGTGTATAATGCAACTTTTTAGATAGTCATTTGCTTGAAAAAATAACAAAAAAATTATGATTTGAGCCAACAAAAAATCCTTTGTTGTGAAGTTTGTTAGTCGAAATAAAAAAAAATATTTGACTCTTGAACCATGTAAAATGGTCTTGGAAACAATAGTAGCAAAGAAAAAATAGTGATAATTCATTATTTCATGTATTCGAGGCATATCTATTCATATTTATTGATATTTCAAGTATTTTCATGCTTTGAACAGCGGAATTCTAAAATGGCCGATTCTAACAAGAAGTTTGAGTTAGGATCTTATAAGAATAATGTATGTAGGACTCCTAAAAAACACTGTCATTAGATTACTTGTATATTTGTGATGTTAGATATAAATTTTCGTGTAAATTGAATGAGTAGTTTTACCAAACAAAAATAAGCAACGAAAACAGACGTATTTGCTGCGACCTCTCTCATATCTATGGGATATGTATAATTCTCAAGTAGTTCTAAAAGGGTTGGTTATTATTAATAAATTGCCCCGTTCATCACGAACCCGACACTGTTTACCGTTTAAGATTAGAGCTAATATAACTCGAGTTATAAGTGTTTATCTTTACGATATCGGATGACTCACGCAATGGCGTAATCAAGGGGCCCCCGAAGGGTTTCACGCGGGGTTTTACTGTTACGCGCGAAAGGACAGTGAGGTTAATAAATGGTAATATGTATTTAAAAAATGTTTGAAGTAAAAGTTTCGATTCTGTATCATTCGAACATAAATTCTTTCATATCGATCAAAATGTTTGTCTCTCCTAATGTTAGAAAGATAATAATTTTATATATAGAGGATTCTTCTAAACAACAAAAATTGCATAATAGAAAATAAAGTTTTTTAAAGTGGATCTCGTAACAATTATCAAGAATCAAGAGATTAAAAAAAAAATTACAACTCGAAAACTACCAAGGATTGCAAATAAATTTTTTTAACGTCAATATTTGGGCCACCTGAATGTTTGAATTAAATTATTAATACTTTGTCACTGCTCCTCCAGCGTCTATAACTGCATCGCACCGGCTACGCATGGACCTAACCAGGACTTCGCACAAATCTGAACCCCTTAATGTATCCCAAGCTTGTTCGCAATGGGTGACAAGTGCTTCCTTAGTTCTTTCTGCCCTATTATCCCATTTCTGGACCATAAAACCCCATAAATTTTCAATGGGGTTTAAGTCTGGCGATCGGGAGGGCCATGGCACTGATTTAATTTGTGGTTGGTCTCGCAACCACTCTCGAACAACTAGCGCACGGTGTATCGGGCAATTATCTTGAAAAAAATAAAACTCTGGCACCTCCATTTCTGGATACACCGTGCGCACAGTTGGTAACATAATATTTTCAAGCACATCTTTATATGTGTGGCCATTTGCCCTCCCCGGTATGAAAGCAAGCTCGCCTGGTCCAGCAGCACTCATCCAGCCCCACATATTCACGACCACTCGTCCTGATTCTGCATTTGGGATAACATTTCGAGGTTCGTATCTTGTGTTATCTATACGCCATAAATTCCGACGACCTTGTTGGCTAGACCTAAAGCTCTTTTCATCGGAAAATATGGCGTAAGAAAAATCGAAGTCTCTGTAGTCCCGAGCGAATCGTACGCGAGCAGCTTTTTGTTCCTCAGTCAAAATAATTTTTTTTGAAGGACGTCTGTGATGGACTCCAGCTCTATGCAACTCGTTCCGAATAGTTTGCATTGACACATCAAATTCTTGCGCGAAATTGCGAGTAGGTGTAAATGGGCTTTCTTGAAATGTAGCTAGCATATTGGCTAATTGCCCTTCGTTTATAGCCCGAGGTCGAGGTGCACGAACGCGTTGAGTTAGACTTTCTCCTTCTTCGTATCTACGCACCCAACGGCGCACTGTGGTTCTCTGTAAAAAAGGAACAATTAGCTTCGAATTGTCACATAATATAGGAATAAAAACACATTACTAGCAGTGTGCAAAAGGATTAAGTTGGTAACAAATAAACCCTAACTTTTTAAAATACTAATTTAGGTATAAACATTGTTATCTGTATTTTATATGGGTAGTAGACCACAAACAGATATTTAACAATGGCATTGTAGTAGATTCCAATATTGTGTAAAACTCTCCCAAGCAAATTTGTGCTTTATTGTTAACGACCTAAGTGCGATAACTCAATTTCAAAATGCAGTGATGACTTAAAAGAAGAGCCATTGTTTAAGTGTTGAAAGATTTGTTATCGGGTCATAAAATGTCCAAACAATGTCTTTGAAGGCGCCGATATTAAAAAAAAGAAAGGAAAAAAAACAAAACCTAAAAATATTTTGAATATATAAAAGTTTTTTCTTATTTAATTTTTTCAAAATTATATGTTATTTATTTTATTCATATTTATCATAAACTAGCGATCTACTTCGACTTCGCACGGGTCTTACAAATCTCTAAAATTCTCGGCTTTGCTCTATAATAATTTGCATGCATAAAAACCTTCCAAAAGAAATTCTCTAAATGAGAGTAAAAACCATATCAAAATCCGTTGCATTGTTTAGACAGATAGACAGAAACAGCGATTTTGCTTATACTACGAGTATTTAGAGACTCGAGGTAGAGATTTGACATGAAAAATTTTTGCAGTAAGCAATTATGGATATATTTGTGTATTTCTTTTACACAGAAACTCAATAAGACACGCTTTCGTTAGAATAATTTTTTTAATAACAGCAAAAAAAAATATAAGAAATATAAAAAATGCATGTAGGTTTTTTTTAGGCATTCAAATATATTATGAATTATTAAAAATTAGTTTTTAACCCACAATTTAATATGTCAAGCTCTGTTCTCGGGCCAACGGCGACGTTGGCGTCGGCTCGCGAAACAATAACTTTTAATTGGGACTGTGAATTACGGTAACAGAAGAAAAAAAAAGATCTATATAATAATGCAAACAATAAAAATATAGCTCAGTAAAGGAAACCAACACGCATTTCTTTTATTTCTATTATCTCTCTCTGGATAAAAAC
This sequence comes from Cerastis rubricosa, assembly GCA_949152445.1. Lineage (NCBI taxonomy): Eukaryota > Metazoa > Arthropoda > Insecta > Lepidoptera > Noctuidae > Cerastis > Cerastis rubricosa. The sequence goes on from OX424532.1 coordinate 22,809,096, forward strand.
AAAAAATAACTTACTTGTAGATTTAACTCCAGCGCAATTTGGGATAATTATATTCAATCCTTGTCGATGCAAGACAATGATTTCATTCCTTTCTTCTGCATTAAGGTTTCGGGTTGTCATGGTTATTGACAAAACACGCCCGTAGTAGTCACGCACGATACACAGTCCAGGATACGAGCAAGGGTCAAAAAGAGTTCCACGATCACAGTCCGGTATACAAAGCAAAGGTCACAGTTGGGCAGGCAATCAGTCCGATAGAAATAAACAGGTCGTAAAATAAAATTGGGATGAAAACAGGTAGCGTGAACAATTAGCGAGATGCAAATTGGCACTGGCTAATGTTTGTTGATATTTTTTGTCGCACGCACTTACTGCACTCACACAAATATGTATTGTCTCTAATTGGGTGGAGCAAGGAAGGGGCGTGGTTTGTCACTATCTGCGCTTTCGCAGAACTATTTTCTTAACTGAGCATGCTTAAGTTTGGCCCATAGTACATACATCCTTGAATAATAATTCAACAACGAAGGTGTTGTTAATAACTTGAACATTTCGTCATGATATATTACCAACATATTATGTCAACACTCATCTGCTAATTGCATTCATGAGTTCTCCGTAGCTACGAAATGTTTACTTATTCACGTAGTTGAAACTGTCAAAGAGGAGCTTATGAAATTACCTCGGAAGGTATTGGAATGATCTTGATGAGGTTAGTCTAGATAGATGGGTTGTATGAAAGAAAAAAGAGTGAAAATATAAGAGTGAAAAAAGAGATAGCCTGTCACTGACAGGGGAATGGAAGAAGGAAATGTGTTGCACCGAGCCAAAGTAACATGGGCGAAGGGCAATCTCAAGGGGAATCTCGAGCAAGGCTAGTAGGTTACTAGGTTCCGGAGCGTTTTCTCCTTCTAGATTCGCTTGTAGAAATGTGCGGGTCAGAATCTTTTTGGAAAATATTTTGTTTCACGTTTTCAGAAATAAAGAAGAAACCGAAAAAATATTGAACAATCTGGTATGTAATAACGGAGTTGGTGTAATATTGAAGCTGAACTCAAGTTCAAAAACATATTCATTCAACGATGAAAGAAATAACTCCAACCATGCCCATAAACCATAGATGTTGACAAAACGTACTGTTTTCACTTAAGCATTCTTACCCACACCCACACCATTACTTCCACTTCACCAGATCAAGCATGAAAATAAAGCTATAAAAGGAACACATCCATGAATCCAACATCTTTGAATTTATCGACGCAGGTGCTATAAATAAGAGCGCCAGCCATTACGGCAGATAACTCTGTTTTATTGTAATTTTATGCGCGAGTGTTACCACCTAGAGTTTCGTACAAAATGCAAACCACCCTGGAGATTAATTAGGAGACACGCTCCAGTTTTATTCGGTTATGGGACAGGCAATATTCTTGTAGCAAGTTTAGATTTAAAGTCTCGGGTTTGGGAATTGATAAATTTGAGGTTCTATATAGGTGCTAAGAGAATAATTAAGGATAAAAATTAAAGAAGTTGAGAAGCAACGTAATGGTGTAACTAATACTGCTTATGCTAAGATTAAATTAGAGCTGTATGGAGTCACAACGCATTTCAAATTTCCTTACAAAAAAGTAGTCAAGAGATTCAAGATTGAGAGAGAGGATTTTTGCAATCCCCAAAATATGTAGTTATATGTAGTTGTGTGTAATGTGTTGTTTGGCTTCATTATGTTACACATGTATTATGGGTTTCGTATTTTTCAAATGAATAAATTGATAAAAAAAGATGCCGGGCGTCTGTTAGCCAATTTATAAAATATTAAGAAAAATAATAATTAGTAGTCGACTCGAATCAAGAAATTTTTATTCGAATAATTATGGTTTGAACGCGTCATGTTATTATTTTAACGCTTTTAACTTAGGTAATAAGATAACCTATGGGCAAAAAGGGAGGTTAAAAAGATCTTATAAGCTCTAAAATTGAAAAACAGATGCAAAGTCAAACTGAGAAAAACACGGACAGATTGACAAATAAGGAATCCTATAAAGGTTTTTCCGTTTTTCCTTGTAAGGTACGCAACCCTAAAAATACACAGGTTTCTAAAGCAGTCGAAACAATATTACAACTTTCTCTTTACCCAGACAAGACTTTAATATTACCGCCAGCCAAAAGCAACAAAATGGACCCATTTCCAACGGATTTGAACAAAAGACAATGAATCTCAAAGCCAACTACAATCTAATACAAAAGCAATCATCGTGAGCCCCGCAGGTTTATAAACTGCTAATTCTAGTATTGTGATTCAGGATGAGGCTGTAGACTAAGTAAAAGAGGGAGATTAGAGGACGTTCCCAATCTGGGTAATGAATCACCGAGGAGATGTAATTTGTACTGTTGGAAGTTCTTTATGCGCGAGATGCGAGGGGCGGACTGACCTAAGGGTGCTTATATAAAGAGGCAGGCTCCTATTATGGACAAGTTAAAACGGATCATTACCGGTCCGTATCGGTATTTTTTTTCTATCCTTTCTGTTTGCAAAAGCATATAAACAAACAAATTCAGAAAAATAAAAGAGCCGTATAAAAGGTACAGGTTTTTCGAGACCAACAAAATCTGGACCGGATAACTTGCATCTTATGCAAGCACCCTAAGGCTGTAGTCGGTAATGGAGTATTGGATCAATATAATGCTATAATGGATTTAGGGAACTTGATAATGTAGCAAATGGAACAGTATTTTATTAAGAAAAATTTTAAATGAAAATGTGATCTGCGTTAGCGTGAGTGAGGATGGAAATCAATTAATGATAAATATTGAATTAGGTTTAGTGTTAGCTGATCTTTTATAAAAAAGGCAATTATGCAGAATATGGGAGGAGTGAGTGATTGATATTTATACTACATGACAATAACCGTTTCATATTGCATTAGATATTATGAGCGCAGACACAGCTAAAACAAATAACATGCTAGCTAACGTGCCTTTCAATGTGAAATAATAAAACAGCAGACCAAACAATACAAAGTAAAATAAAAATACAACATCTGATTAAGTTTTAAACTACTAACCATTTGAAAACAGACAAGAACAACTCAGCAACGAACAACTTGCACAATACACTTAAATTTCTCATTCCACTAAACAAATAAAATGAACAATTAATTAAAACATAATTACGTTGTAGTTTAAGTATTATTTACTCTGTGGCCATCATGTTTGTGTTTTATCTTTCCGGTGGGTTAGCCTTTACAAGCGATGTGAACAAACTGCGGGTATTTTTCTACTGGAAGATGGAATGTTTTTATTTATTTTAATGCTGTTCTGTCGTGCTCTGACATCTGGGTCTCAAAGGACAACGACTGCAGAATAAAAACATGACACACGTGATTTGCGGAGTACTAATGCGAAAGAAACAAGAGTCTCAGGCGCGGGTCTTGACGGAAGCCGCAGCGCCCGATATCATGGATAGGGTCTGCTTCAGTGGCCAATGGCCTATATACTAGCCGTTTTATAAAGCAATGTTATATCCTAAACCAGGCCGGAAATAGACGGAGAAAGCAAAAAGGTTTTTGAGTACCCTATCCAGTTACGACTGCGTACAGATGAAAGCTCTCATTGTATCAAGCGCGTAACGTTGGCTGCATTTTCCCGTACTCCTAGTTTTCATTGAAATTTGTATACAACAAGGTTGACCTATACGAAGTTATTCATTTGGATGTAACTCAAATGAACTGTACTAAATAATCTAATCGTAAATGGAGATAGACTAAAGTTTTGCAATTAATCGGTGAAAAAATGTCGTAGGACTAAACATAATTATTATTTTGACATTCACCAACACCGGTTTTACAGGAAGAAGACCTGAGTCCTATAAGTGGGGAGCTGTGGGATTATGATAAATTAAAAAACTAAATAGTCTCGAAAGTAATAAAACAAGTTCACAATTCCCAAACTTTTATATTTTACAACGGAACATTTCAATACAATTTAATTCTTTACATTATACTTACGTAGGAATTTACAAATAGGTGTACATTAACCGTTCGGGCTACTCATAAAAATAAACGAGAAATCTTTCAGGAGTCTTCTTGAAAGATGGATGTAGTACTCTTGGACACTGTAATTTCCTTAAAATAAGGAAACGAAAGATGTTATTCTGAACTTAGAAGGGTTTGGGATCATCCATCATGCAACATGCCAAATCACGACTGAAGATATTAAGGAGTGACGTTAAAAAAATAAGATAATCATTCTGTGGAAAATGGTCCTTTTGAAGGGAATTTATTGTCTCTTAGCCTTAGGCTGGCGATCGTCGATAGGTAAAATAAAAGACGAAACAAATTAAATAGGTTATAATATTTTGCTATGTTGTATAGAGCCAATTGTCTATCCATTTGTATAATATTCTTGCTATTTTTTTTTGTGTTAATGAGCATTGTTTTCTCAAGGGCAAATGCAAGCAAAAAGATTTATATATACATCTTAATTTTTTAGGGCAGAGTACAATTTGTGGTTTCAAAATATAACTGAAAACAATATTCTTCGTAACATTAAACTCATGGCAAACATTTCGCAACAATAACCTAAAACAGAATCATTTAAACTTATTCAGTATCTTTACAACCATAATTTTGGACTTAGGCCAACATTCTCTTAATTAATAAAGCCTTCAAAGTTATGGACTATCATAACTAACCCAAAACAAATAATACATCACTCTGAACCTAAAAGCGAAATTGGCCTTTCATTACTCTAGTTAGTATATTATTGATTTCCACTTCGCATGTCAAACAGTTTTCAATTTACAAAATTAATTGTAAGACATTGAAATCAAAAAAAAACTTTGATGAAACGTTATTGTGTTCAAAATCAATCAAACATCACACAATGTTAACATCAGACTAACTAACAATTTATTCATAATCGTGTCCTATAAATTGATATGACTATCTTCGTGCAAAATTATTTACAGCCACGTCTATAATCGACCCTAAAATATATACATTAAACAATACAAAATTGTGATCAGCAGTCGTTGTATAATTAGATTACAATTACAATTTACAAGTCAAAGTTCCATGGGTCACTAACGTCACAGAATAGATAGGCGTAGAAGGTTAGCTACACGCAACGACTGAAACTGCTCTGCAAAGTAGGTCAAAGGCAAAGCCTCAGATGCAAAAATTGGTGACTTACCTGCTGGTAGAGTTACTCATTAAAACAGCCGTTCAGTCATTGAGGCATAAAGTAAGTGAAGGAACAAACTAAACGGCTTTGACTTCGGACCAATGTGTGAATAACGTACTTGGCATTTGTTTGACAGTGTGTTTGCCTATTTTTCCCCGTCGCTAATGTTAGTTTCATACTAACATTCTGTACTTATCTATTCTATGGTAACGTGTTAAATGAATATTGAATGGTGAAAGCCGTTAACAACCTTTGTTTGTTTATCACTGATTGTTTGTTAGTCACGCCAGGAGCACTAGCAGCACTAGCAGCAGCGCCGGCGCTGAAGCGCGCGCGCCCGCGTGCGGCGGCGGCCAGCCCTCGCTCCAGGGGCCGCGCGCCCCCGCCGGAGGTCACATCGTCGTCACCATCTCTGAGGAGACGGAGGAGGTGAGGGTCTTTGGCTTAAGAATAGTGAGTTAAAGATACCTGTCTCACCGCCGATAAGCGTATAGAGCTAACAACTAGAAATGAGTTGTTTGAAAATATGTAGCACTAACTTGTGGGGAAGGAGATTTCGCCAGCAGTGTGAACAGTACAACACGGGACCTGAATCTTTTGACGTTGAAAAAAATCGTCAATATCTAAAATGTTCGTGGACGGTAAAGAAGTCCCAGAATTAAAGCCTATAGGGTTGGTGGCCTTAGTCATTTGGTAAATAAAGGACAACACACAATATAAGTTCAATAAGGCACAATTATCCAGATCAAAGACGACTAAGGCAATCAATACAAAGAAGTGTCAGTAGGCATAAAATTTAAAACTTGCGTAAAAAAATCTTTCCAACTATGTCCAACATTTAGTTGGAATATTGACTGTAATTCGAGTAAGCTCTTAAAACTTGAAGTAACAGTAAAAAGAAGTGTAAAAACTAAAAGTTTTACTATCCTTAAGTAATGGTACGATAATGTCAAAATCTTTTTAGTTTAACTTGCCACTTTATTTAAATTATTATACTTTCACAACCACGGCTTATAAAAAATCTGTGAAATATTTTTTTTTGTGTATAAACGTTCTTTGCTGAACAAACATTTTGTGGGAGACGTATGTCCTAAAGTGGTCGTTCGTCAGATAAATGATGACACTGACAAAGATGGTAGAAATATTTACCAAGGTTCTGCATTTGGTGTTGGCTCAGAACGATGTATGGGTTGTCGAGGCCAGGATCTTCTAGCACCCCTCGATGCAGCTGCTCCAGATGTCTCTCTGTGTCATCTAGGAGATAAAACACAAGCTTTTCATTTGATCATACCCTAACGTGTGCAAAATACATACCAAGTTGGTAACTTATGTAATTGGTAAGTACTTTCCAAAAATACAAACAAATTCTTAACAGGTTGATAAACTTCCACAAATAAATTTATTTTCAACATCAGTCTCACTGCTTATCAGAAGTTCTAACTGCGTAAACTCCAAATCATTCAAAAGTGCTTTATTCTGTTCTAAATGAACAAACAATTACAGTTTGACTTTGATTTCCATTTCATTAAGTCCTAGCAGTATCGTCGTTAGTATCAGTATCATGGTAATTTGATTTATTTATCTTTCTAGATTTCAAGTAAATAAATTGATGTAGACTTAGCTATTGAGCATTGTACGCTTTTAACTCATTATCAAGGAGCATTGGCATTTAAGCCTTTATTCTATTTAGGAATTAAGACTTTGTAATCTCCATTAATGTTTTCAAATTCTTTGATGTCTTATTTAATCCGTATATTGAACTAAAAAGTTGCTGTAATATCATTAATATCTTGAATTACGATTTTAATAAAAAACAAAATACTGTTAGTAGCTACTGAAAAATTAAATCAATCTTCAAATAGACCGTTCAATCAGAATAATTAAAGTTATCACAACAATTATTACACCAATCGTTCACGTTCTTACTCAAAAGTATCGTGTTAAAAAGCCAAGTCATCAATGAGTGTTAGAAATGTTATAGTAATAATAGTATTTCAATGGCGGTCCATAAATAACGCTATTAAAAACGAGTTAATAACGCGTTGGTAAGTAATGCTGTATACGAACAACTGAAGAAGGGTTTAGAAGAGACTACCGCTGATTTACATAATTATATGCAAAATATTATAAACCTGAAGAGTTTGTTTGTTTGGTAGAACGCACTTATCTTAAGAACTACTGGTTCGAATGGAAATAATATTTTAGTGTTGGATAGCCCATTTATCGAGGAAGGTTGTAGGCTATATAATTTGACGCTACGACCAATAGACGCGGAGCAGACTAGTATATTATAACTTACTCTAATTTAGTAGTAACATGGATACTCACATGGTAACAGCGTTGTCGTTGGCGGTGGTAATGTTGTAGTTGTTGTTGTCGTTGTTGTTGTAGTTGTTGTCGTAGTCGTCGTTGTAGTTGTTAATACTGAACAAACAGAAATCATCGATTTAAGCTTAACGTAGTTTCAAACCTGCCTTATGGCATTTGGATTGGATTTAGTTTGAAATAAAGATTACGCAGAGAAAGATTATAGTGTGAATTTTACTATATTTCAGTTTTTTTTTCATAGCAATGATGGTACTGAAAGTTCTTGAACACAGTTAAAATATACTAATCCCGTTCAGTTTTATTGATAAAAGTCACCCTTATTAGATCAATAAGAGAAAGCAGACCGAATCATCGCAAATTAGATTACAATAAAAGTACGCTACTAGATAACACACCTTCCCACAATTTTTTTTTTTACATATACTAAACCATTAACTTTATTTGAGACTTAAATAGCTTAAGTCGAACAAATGCAAGATTCTCTTAAACCTGAAGACAGCCAAGAAAGTTTAAATTCAATCTAACCGCTTACGATGCACAAATTTAAACTAAGTGAAGTAGACTAGAAGCCCGTTAGTACGTTACGTCTTTACTTCTGTCTCAAGGAATAGGGCTTAGATGAATTGAAAAGATGAAGCGGGGTAACAGAGCTTTATATCCGGTTTTATTAACCGGAGACACCTAATTAAATGCTTTGAAATTATAGCATTATTGCAAATTCAACTCTAGATGCCAAGTTGACTATCTGATCGTTTGCTTTTATTTAGGTATTCATTTAAGGTGTTGTCATGTATTAGTAAAAGCGGGTATTAGTAAAGTAAGTTCCATAGAATATTGTTTGCAAGATACTTCTTCGTTTCTCCTATCATGTCAGCACGAGCTTTATGAAACAGCTTTAGCTGTGTAAAAGGTAAACCAAGGCCAAAGTAAACTCACTACATTTTTGTAAACTCCATACATTGGAAGTAAACTCGCCACATTCATCCTACTAATATTATAAACGCGAAAGTTTGTAAGAATGTATGTTTGTTACTCTTTCACGCAAAAACGACTGAATTAATTTTGGTGAAATTTGGAATGTAGATAGCTTATACCCTGGATTAACACATAGGCTAATTTTTGTCCCGGACTGCGCGGGTGAAACCGCGGGGCGCAGCTAGTTAAAAATATGTGTAAGATCATCACAAGTCTCGTCATACATCTTTCTTTGGTCTTGCGCTCCTGCACATGCTATATTGTATAGCGAGTTGGTTTCCGCAACTGACGCGAGTATTTTGCGTACGGCAAATGCTGTATCACCATCTTCTACCCAGTAAAAGCTCATGCTTATCCTAATGATCTGTTTTCAGAGAACCTGAACACCGTGGGCGGCGAACTTAGAGAGAAGTTCCATCAGGACATTTCCAGCATTGAAAAATGCAGATTTTTTAACACGTGGAAGAGAGCAGCCTCAAGTTAAATACTCCAGAAAATCAAAGACAAATTAAAAAAAAAACGTTAGTTTATAATTGTAAGAAAAATCAGAGCTGAATTTTTTTCATTCTACTTGTTGTTTGATTTTTCTGCTTTCCGTGCAAAAATCAACAATTTGACGATCAAAATAAATATGCGACGAGTTTACTTTATGGAAATAGAGCTGTGACGAATGTAATAACCCTTTATAACTTCTAAGTTACGTAAAAAAGCTAAGTCTAAGAACCAGGTATAAGATTTAAATCAAGTTATGTAAATTTGTCGCCGATCATAGTCGCTTAAATGAAAATGCACACTATTTCATTCAAATAAGGTTCCTTCATTTTCGCACGAGACACTACTGTGCTTAGCTTCAGCAAAGTCTAAGTACGTAGGCTTTACACACAGATCTCAGCCCACTACTTACAATGTAAGAACAGCTCAGCCTGCGCCCTTCCCTGCGTGTTCTCCACGTGACACCGGTATGCGCCCGCATCTTCCCTGGACATCTCCATCACCATCAGACTGACTGTGTGACGATACCCTCTGGACGTCATGCTGAGCCTGTGTTTTGTACCTGAGAGTTGACAGACACATTAAAAGATGAAGAGGAGCACGGTTGGCGCCGTAACTTAGTGATTAGCTGCGTGTGCGCAAGTTCGATCCCCGAACAGAACAAATAGTTGTATGGCCTACAATTAGTTGCTCCGAGTCTGGATGTTTGTGTATGAGAGTTTAAATGTTGGTAAACGCATTCACGATACAGGAAATAATACTAGGGTAGGGCAAAGTTTTTAAAAAAAAAAAAAGAGTGATTAAAATTGTTGTTATTTATCTGTAAATCAAGATCTACCTACTGATTATTATGTGAGCGATGAAATGTGGGTATCTTATTAATTCCATAAAAGCTAGCTCAAAAAAACTGGACCAGCTCCGGGTTCACTAAACATTCACTACATTATCTAGAACTTCAGTACATTATCTGTCAAAATGTCGTGCTCGGAGTCCTAATAGGGCCAAAATACGACGCGGACGTCGCATCTTGCGTAGCATGTTGGTTATATAATATTTATAGGTTTTTCGTTGTCACGAAGAAAAACATACTATCAAATGTCAAGGTCACATTTATAACTTCTATTTTTTTAAGACTCTTAAATAATTTGTTATTCAAGTTTACATAACATTTAGTTTTTACTTAAAAAGCGTACCCAAAATAATTGTGCTAAATAGGACAACATTTAAATATAGGTGTCCTAACAAAACAACGTTCTACAGGGCGATTTTAATCTAACCTTTATATAATATTACAAAACCAATGTGTGTTTATTATAATATTACAAAACGGCGTTAATTTGAAAAACACAGTTGAAAAGGTTACAAAAATAGAATCCCAGTGAAAAGCATGTTTATTTCCAGAGATAAAATAATTGAGAATGGGCTTAAAATTGTTAATGGTCTGTAGCAAAGTTTTTGCTATTGTTAGTATTCTGCGGTTGTCTCGTGTTTTTGTTTTGATTATTTTCTTTGTTGCAAACTCGGTTTGCGGCTCCCAATCCATTTTAGAAAATAACTTTCGTAATATTGTTTTTATTAATAAATCAGTTCGGTGTGGTTGAATAATATTGTTCGAATAGACAGACATAACAACGCAGCACCTCTCAGAATGGAATCAATAAGCTGACGAAGTTTAAAGACCTGCTGGATGCGAGAAGCTGTCAGAAAGCATACGTCCAGTGGAAGACGCTTTCAGCTAATGCTAGTTGCTAAACGAAATATAAGTAAGAAAAGTTATAGTTTTCCAACAAATAAAAGTAATTCTTGAACTAAATTAAGCTTGCTTTGTTTTCCTTTACCGCCAATTAATTCATAACAATACCAGCCACTGTTTTAGCACTCATCATTGTAAACTCGTCCTATATAGATATATATCCCGCTTATAAAATGCAATGTCATTAAAATTTTCTATTAAAATTAATTTTCCCACAGCTTCCTTATTATCAATTACTTTTCTACGGCTTCACATAAAGTTCTGAATCATAAAGCTTTTCATAATAAAAATAATTCTAGTCGAGTCATAACTCTTGAGAGGCAAACTTTCAAAACTCTGAAGCACTCATCAACCGATACATCAAAGAGTAATAAACTGGAATCTTAAATAATAATTGTAATTAAAAACATTTTGGAGCAAAATTTGATGTTTTGTGCAGACGTGATTACTTAAGAGAATGTCTTTTATCATCCTTAGAGGATATTTTATTTGTTAGCTTTGAAAAACTACAACATAGAGATAAAAAGGCTTCTTTGTGAATGCTTTGAAGTTTCATAAGCCTTAATTGAATGTTCCTTTAACTAGGAGTTGTGAGGCAATCTATTTCACTTTGTACCTAGTTATTTTAGGTTGGTTTCTTTATATAATTTCCTTTTGTCATCCCGGTTACTTGGATTTCTATTACTTTTGCGTACTGTTTGATTTGGTTCCTTATAATGTTAGTTTTTGGAAAAAATGTGGGCTGACAATAAAATTTTACAAGGAACTCCATTTTGAGATTTTAAGTTTTCAGGCTATGCGCACACATTCTAAAAAAGCGGCTAAAAGTGTTTCTAGTTGGAAAAGCATACTAAAGTTCTTTAGAATTTAAATGACAAAGTGTAATATTTTATTTTATAATTTTTGCAATTTATAATTACAATTGAATTCAAGTTCATTATTTCTTGTTTAAATTGATTTTTTAGTTTCTGTGAGAATTTAAAATGTTCTTAGCTCTGTTTTTTGTAATGACTTTTCCTACGTATTGTATATTTGTATACCACAAAGGCCGAACATGATGGATCTTTTTTGTTAATAAAGAATGCATGCCTTGTATGTATACTCATGTTTCCACAAATAAATGTCTTGTCTTGTCAGGAAAATAGCTTTTAACTTAATTTGTAATTATTTTCTACATCATTCATCGTCATAAGCTATCACTTCCCTGCCCCTATCCCAATTGGTGAAGAAAGTCTTCATCAAATCGTCTGTATTTTGTTGCCATCTTAGCAGTTCTTAGTCAATCTCTTTCCAGCCTTATAATCTCATCACTATAATTCGTATTAAAATACTTATTTTTTAATTCTATACTTTTCATATTGAAGCTTTTAAAAATATTTTCTGCCTGCGTTCATTAAAACGAACGTCTTCAAAAACGTTTAATTTTCCAACCAATGTGTTTTTACGATCTAATTACAAATACATAATTTTCCTTTGTACAGCAGTACAAACTAAAGTGATTGTAGCGCAAATGAGAACAAAAGACTACAATTATATAGAACATTACGTTCCTTTGCTTGTTTCTATTGTCATTATTTTATTTTCTTTCTTTCATTTTGTAACCGCTTCAGCTTAGCAAATTGTTTATCTTTATATAATTGTGCCGGGAGGAAGTTTTACCTCGGGCTCTTGGATAAGGTTAGCGTATTTCCTTGTGGGACAAAAAAGAGGTATTTTATTTACGATTAGTTTTAAGTCTGATAAATATGACATCTTTGTAGAAGTACTGTTTATTTTATAGTTGCTGCAAAACGAGTCGGCTTTGTAGTTGTAGAAAAATATCATTTATATAACCGTATTTTTATTTCGTCCTGTTTTACTTTTCTTTCTTGCAAAAGGAATCTTTTAATGGAAGGCTCTTTGTTTACCCTTAGTTTGTAGCATTTGTGTGGCAACCAAACACATCAGTCACGTGAATGCTCGATCGTTAGCCGCACATATTTTTTTTTAGTCTATCTGCCCCTCTGCTAGTAAAGCAAAGCAAGGCAAAGGCTTTCCGCAATTCCTTCCAGGAACTTCTTTTCTGTGCCGCCTCAAACCAGCCTTCGCGGTACGCGTCCATGAGTCACCTGTTACCACCCTAAATAGGAATAAAAATAATGAAGACTTTGAACATGATCATCGCTATTTTCATTTTCCATGTTTGTGCAATTTTCTTTACGTTCTATTGAATTTATTTCTTAAAGAACAGGTCGTCGATTCACCGCTAACCCTCCTTACAAACTAACTAAACCTCTAAATAAAAGTTACCCCTCACTTATAACTTACCATTGACAAGTCTCTGTTCTCCATTAAGAGTCCAGTGGACCTGTGGGACTGGGTACGCTTCGGCGGTGCACTGGAGAGTAACGGAGCCACCAGACGGCGCGCGTATCGCGACCCGGCCGGCCCACACTGACGGGGAAACTGTACGATCGAAAGAGAATATTAGGGGATGTTCTGAAAGGTAGGTGAATTATGGTTGATTTAGGAGACTACGTATTGGCAACCACAGCACTGTACGCCCTAGTTAGTTGGACTGAACAACTTGAATAAGTGGCTGGTTCAGACTGAACGGAGAAGGTGGTGCAGGTTGACTGAGGCCTATGGCCAGTTGTACACCGCGATATGCTGAGTTGATTGTTGGCTATGTGATTAATCAACCTCCTCCCTAATTCCATTTTGCGTAGTTGACGCAGAATTTATCATGCCTTTAGGGTGAATGGCATAAAAGAAAATGGATTTAATGAGAGCTTGTCAGTTGAGAGTGTTATAAACGTGCTGCTCCAACCCCAATAACATGGAACAAGGGCGTATGGCGCAGCTTTTCTCTACGTTCAGATATGTTAGTCATAGTAGCCACAGTTTCTTGCCTGCCACCGCTTTCAAACCATATTACGTCTCACATAATCCATCCATCGTTTGATATAAACGTGCTGCTCCGACCCCATGGAACAAAGGGCGGATGGCGCAGCTTTTCTCTTCGTTCAGATATGTTAGTTATAGTAGCCACAGTTTCTTGCCTGCCACCGCTTTTAAACCATTACGTCTCACATAATCCATCCATCGTTTCTTCGGACACCCTACGTCATTCACATTCATACTGAAAACATTTAAGTGGTCTGGTATCAATATTTGGTGTAAAAATATACCGAGCACCAGTAGGAACATTTGGTTTCAAAGAATTCATCTCTACGTAGTAACGAGTTCGGGTCTTAGGTAAATAATCTGTACTGAAATAAAATATTGAACCTAAGTGGAAATAGATTTCTGAAATGGAAAATATGTTACGAAAATATTTGAGCAGAAAAATCAGTAGCTAAATATTTTTGTCTGACTTAAAGACAAAGTAAATTAAAAATTGAGAACACAGCTCACAACTGTATAAGGATATTTAATTTAGTCAAATGATAAAAATTTAATTAAAATGCCATTATACACCACATTAAGTTTCTTACTAAGTAAAATACCATTAAAACCATAAAATAATTCCGAATTCAATTTCTCCTTGAAACCCACTTCAAAGGGTAGTATCTCTAAAAGTTTTTCATTATTAATGAACCTCGAACCGCAAATGCGCGAATATTTGAGGAAATAACCAAGAAAGTTGTAACACACGACCAACTTAAATGGAAAACTGGCACTTTGGTCAAAGTACATTATTTCATTGAGGTTTCACGTTACAAAAGATATTTTTAATCTTAAAATTCTGTCTGAACTTTCCTTGAAATGAATCCTCATTTTTTGAATTAAAGTGCTTAGTACTCTTTAGTTTTTCTCTAGGCTTTGATTAACGATAGCTTTTACTTTGGCATTTAAGAAAAAACAAGTTTCTGTCTTGTAGAGCTACGCTTTCACATTCCGTTCAGAGTACTACTCACAGACCTAATAACAAAACATTGCTGACAGGATAAAAGAAAGAAGTAGTCAAGACTTTTATGAGAAATACATGATGTAGATTTATCCTGTGCTCACAGTATCTACAAATACTATCAATGTAACAAGTGCAACTTAATATTCACCATTTTCGGACATTCTCAGAAACTGATACCAAACCACTTTGCACACTTTCAGGCCAAAAACTTGATTCAAAACAGTTCCTTTCTACCTAATACATAAACCGCCAAATTCAAACCGATCCATCACACAACGAAGCGCGTCATCTTACAGGCTCTATACCGACAGCTCTAGGACACTCTTAATTGTGCCGGGTACAAATGAGGTAATTAATTCAACTGTCGACTCACATATCACATTAATCTGGATTCTCTTGCTGACTGAAGGGGGGACGCCGTTGGTGGCGATACATAGGTAGGCTCCTGATAGAACACGTTCGACGCCCGTCAGGTTTAGCCAGGGACCGCTCCATTTTGACACTGTGGAATAATTGTTTTGAATTATGAAGAGCTAAAGTTTGAATCTTCTGTATGGTGTCGGAAGTAACGAATAGCACCATCCCATATCTTCCCGTGGGTGTCGTAAAAGGTGACTAAGGGACTTGCCAGAGAATGGGCAGCAGCGTTCTCTGTGCTTTTGTGACAACTGTACTGCGATCGCCAACCCGCCTGCCAACACTGGCGTTTATGGCAAAACCCCTCATAACTCAATGTGGCGTTGGGGGAGGCCTATGTCCAGCAGTGGACGTCTTTCGGCTGAAATGATGATGATCCTGATGAAAGTTTGAATGTAGGCGCTAATCTGCAAAACTACTGATCCAATTCCAAAATATTCTTTGTTTTTGCCGCATTTTGGTGTAAATCATAAGGCAATCCGTCACGGCATTCGGCTATAATGTAAAAATCTAAGATTCAATAAATTTTCTCTGAGTTTCAAAACTACCCCGACAATAATGCGAGCGAAGTCGCTTGAAAAAGCTGTTGTTGAGTGTTATTTATGTTAAATTTATTGATTTGTCAGAGTCTAAGGGGATTTTTTCTTTCATGTTCCTTCAAATCTTTAGTAGTTTATTTTTGGTCTACTTAGAAAATGATAAGCTTTTTCATTGTATTTCATCTTTCATCTTTACAATTTTGTTATAATTGAGACCTCTTGGGATATAAAATAAAGAAAAATGGCTTGATCAAAATCTTACACTAGTTTTCAACTTCCATAAAACCCGGTTTCTTTCAGAAGCTTTTTACTTAAAGAGGCACTTAACGGATAAAAGTTCTTTTTAAGTATCTTTATCTACAAGTAATAACCGAATTTAAGCAAGGATAGGCTCGAATCACGGCACAAATCAGTTTTATTTACAGAACATTTCTAGAATTACTTTTGCTTGTGAAAGACGTTGATTCCATGAATTCATTTGTCAAAGAAAAAGGTCTAATGATTTGTAAATAATGGAGAAATCTTTCGTCTTTTGAAATGCTTCCTTAATCTGAGCTTGTACTTTTTGTGTCTTTTACGTGTTCTAACGAGAGCTACGCCACTAAGCCGCCGTAAGCTCGTTGATACTAAATCCTCCCTCCATCTTCCACGATTTGATCGCTGATCTGCTGATAGGGACCATTGTCTGTCTTATTTGGGAAAGTAATTTCCTCGCGAAGATATCCGTATTAATAAAAGCGACGTTTGATACATTTCCTGCTCACCCACTTCCTTTATTTTGTCCTCGCGTTAAATACGAACAGCCTCTTTTTCACAAAGTCTATTGGAAATTGGAACGTTCGCGCTTTTTGCTGTGTATGTTGGCCCAAAGGCGACTTACTGTTTGTTTACTGATTGTTGACGCACAAGTTCGAAAATTCAAATACTTAATACTTTAAACAAGAAAGTAACTGGCTACTTATTGGGGACAGAAGCAAATTTAACTTGAGACAATAATGAGTTAGAAATTTATTTAGAACTTTGTAAAGTTGACGTCGCCAGAGGCCCAGCGATACTCTGCACAATTTTATAACAACTTCGTTTGAGCACACAATGCAAATAAGAGAGCTTACATTCAATTTATAGCCGCGGGCGCCAAAGTTTCTCTTTGTGTTATATAGTTAGTTCTGGTGCGGACTGGCTGTGTGCATACTGTGACAGTTTTTGCACATTGTCGCTTTATAATGTTTGCGGTCCTCTGTGCGGTAGTGTGAATACCAGATAAAGGTTATTTCTGGCGTCAAGTTTATAAAACAATTGTTTGTACTTGTTGTTTGAACGGAATTAACGGGATCTGCGAAATTAGCTTTTACTGCTCTGTTTATGCATACGATGTTGTTTGTACTGGTACTGTGTTGTCTAAAATCTGGGCTGTTTTCTTCGGAATTGCCGTTCCCCAATTATTTTTACGGTCAACAGTTGTTCCTGACGACGCGACGGGGGCGTAACGATGTGGTAATTGAAAAACGAAACTCCGACGGAGGGAGAGCTAGAAAACTGAAATTAGTTTTGTTCGCTTGCGACAAAATTACCGAGGACATTCGAAATTCTCAGTTGAATCTAGCATTTTAAATACGAATTTAAGCCGTCAGTTTGAAGATGAAATATGAAATATCGTTTTGTGCCTATAACGAGAAGTTTCTAGAAAATAAAAAGACCCTCTTAAATGACGTACCTAGTGTCTGGTTGTCAATCTTGAAGTGCCTGGAGTCTTCTCTCCGCCAGGCTATGATGGGTGGTGGTGTTCCCGAGGCGAAACATCTTAGAGCTGTATTCTCTCCTTCTTTGACGAGCACCTCACCACTGCTGGCGTCGTCATCGATGTCTGGTGGAACTGTTGGATTTTAGATACTGCATTAGATACTTTTTGTTTGGATACCGTTTGGTAAAGGTTTGGTTTTGGATTGGCTGAAGACACCGGACACTGAAAGATACTTCAGTACATTATGCGTCTAAATTCGATGTCCAGAGCCGTGTCCGCAATTGTTCCGTACTAGTTTGACTGACGCCTAATTTATATTTAACAGTGGTATTTAATATACGTACGATATATTTTTTCGAACATCAATTCTGTCATATTCGCATATTCTACATTATTTCCTTATACGATTTTTCCGGTCAATACCCTTGTTTTGGAAAGTCCACAGAAAAAATATATCGAAGTTCTGATTGAGTTTCGATGATACTCAAAGGTCATCATAATGTTCTGTTTTTCTACTCCTCGCAAATTAATATGGTATTGAGGATAATAGAATTATTACGTACTAACATCCCAATAATAATATATCATTATTCAGGGACCGCTTAGCTGCTCTGCTGCTAAAATAGATAGATAGAGCAGTCAGGGATTAATATTTATTGCTAAATTGATCTGGCAGCTGAAGATAAACGTGGATTACGTAAAGTTACCTACTAAATATTTGAATAGTATGTGTATGTTGGTCAATGTAGGCAATAATTAATTGGGAACTTATCATAATAAACGATGATGCTTGCTGTATAAAATAATTGCTAATAATATTCATAAAAAGAATGTTAAATGTTTGCCTGCAGAATTATAAGAAGTCAGTGTCCTGTTTTCATCTTAATTAGAATAAATGGCTTGTGGCCGCTCTAATTAATTAAATAATTTAAAAGGTAAATAACCTCTGAAATAAATGCCCTTCTTTCCATCTGACCTCTGAAAACCTCGAGTGTAAAACTATGACAAAGAAAAAAAATATGTCACAATTTCCATGAAAAGATCTTACCTACAACCTGTAGCAGATGCGTCTGACTCATCATGGGCTCAGTGTTGACCTGGCACATGTATCTGCCGCCGTCAGAAGGGCCTATCTCCTTGAGCGTCAGGGTCCACGCGCCGTCTCCATGGCTGACGCTGACGCGGTGGTTCTTCGTGATCACGTGACCGGCAATCGTGAGGATTGTCTGTGTGTCTACTCGGAGCCACGCCACCTGGATATGGAGAGTTATGTTAAGAATAAAACTATACTTTACACAGCTGGTGTGAGTGACAGTTTGTTTATCCATGTACCTTGCACCGTGCAATTCAGGATGCAGGTCGTAACACTCGTAATGCAATATCAATGTTAATTAAACGTCATGCGACGTCAAGTCATATAATGACAACGTTTGCTTCGCATGTCTGTATGGTAGTAAGTTATTTTCAACTATAATGATTTTAAATTTACGAGGAATATATCACAAAGGTGATAAAGCAATTACGACTTTACGAATTCTACAATACCATATTGTTAAAGGTACTTAGGGTGTAATATTGAGATTGAAAAGAAATCTGCGCCTGTTCGGAAATTGAGAATCAATAACAGTATGACTGGCATTTATTCAAGCACCCTATTCACCTAGAAACACCTAAATGATTCTTGGAACGCTACAAAACAGGGACGGAAGATTCCGTAACGGTGAGAAAATGGCTTCTCATATTTTCTCGAAACAAATTAAATACATCCCAAAGATTTTGCACCAAACATTAAAGAAATTGATCAAGAGAAAGTTATCAAAAGGCCTTGAACTTCACTTCGAAACAAATACAAAACTGTAAAAAGAAAAGTTGCTTTTTCCAATCAAAAATTAACAATGAACGAGAAACCCGAAACATTTTGCGACAGTAATAAAATATTAATAAAATTAGTTGATTCAATGAAAGTTGTATAACACCTCAGAACCCAAAAAAGTAAAGTGACCAAGAAAGTATCTGAAGATTGAAACTAAAGAATTTCGTAATTAAGAAACAAAGTTCACAAAAGAACTCACGTTTTGCTAACTTTAAATGTTAACAGTATTATTACCAGTGAAGTTATTTTAAATATTGAATAGATTTAAAACTCGTTGCGGTTAATATTAAAACTTTTGGAATTCAATCTTAATAAGCAATTAATCAGCTAAAGAACGTGCTTGAGAAAACTTTACAGTTTGTTTCTCTTTCTAAATTAGCGCTGGGATCTGTTATTCACAGGATTAAGTGCTTTGATATAAATACAAAATATGAAATTGCTAAAAATAAACGAACCATTTCCATTACGAATGTTTGAAAGGCTTTTATTTCCATCTATTTGAAAAGTATCTGCATATATACCTACGCTCTCAAATTATTTTCAACAAAATCTTTTTTTCTCCAACTCATTCGAATAGATACTTTTTTTTAAATTTAGTTTATAAGTAAAGTATATTCTATTTATCTTAGTCCAATAAATCACCACAAGAACCTCAGTTGTATAAAATTCCGTCTCTAGAAGAGATAAGTCACCCAACATTATCATGCTGGAAAAAACACGAGGAGTAATTAAGATAGCGAAGAGCCTTGTCCCACTAATTGTGGAGGCTTCCGGCCCTTCACTGATTCAGCAATGTGACTTGTTCACACGGACGCCCCTTAATAAAAGGAAGCCTGGAGAAAAATAATTAAAAGAATTCGTTGGGACAACATTACTGTCTTAAATCACTCCTAATTTTCTGGGCAAAGATACAACAAAAAGAAAATTTTATACCACAGTAGCAAAAATACTTATTTCTCGAATTTTACAAGACCTCAAGTATCTTATCAAGTTCTTGAAAAATTCTTCAAGCAATTGAGCCAACCATTATAAAAGTTCACTCTACAGTGCTTATAAATAGAAATTTCCGAGCTTGACTTCTATCAAAATAGCTATTTAATAACTAAACATTCATTTCACTTTCGTCCCTAGCAACCCACATCTTTCAACATAGAAATAAGAAAATCTAGAACTAAATTCCATTTCCAGAAGGCACATGGGCAATGGCAATTGCGTCCTACGCTAAAGGCCCGTTCACGGCTACGGGTGATGCGATTTGCGTCAAGCACAAAAGAAGCGTTATTTTTTTCCATCGCTTTAGTGTAGGTCACTTGTGACAGCCACAGCAGCAACATGAAATAGCATTGCTGCCATATTCACAGTGTCCTTCAACAAACACCCTTAGAGATCCATACAATACTGACGACCGTGCCTTCACACTGCGTATGAACCGTAGTCTTTCACGAATAAAAAAACGCATGTATCGCGCGGCTGGGCAGCACGCTCCAAGTACCTTATTTCATTGTTTTCACTTCATCAGTCGCTATCACAAGACGCGTGACGCTTGATCACATAGCTCGTGGCCAAGCCGTTATAGCGAGCCCTCCCGGGTGGAACGCGGAACACTTTTCTAAGCCTCGTTGGGTACGGCCTATCTCCAGGACCAGACGGAGAGTGATAAGGGGTTAAGTGAGCGAGAAACTAATGGCAGAATGTGTACGGCTATTTTTTACGGTATCCGGGTGGATGTGGTTTTGTCTCAGATTTCATGTGGGTGCTATTTGTAGATGATTTTATTTGGTAAATTATTGTTCGGTGCTTGGCTTCCGCCCACTTCTAATTTTCCGGGACGAAATGTTCTTCACTCTTTTTAGTAACATTTATTCTTTTGTAAAAGCGAACCCTCTCAATGAAAACGAATAAAAATATATAAAGTTGTTAATGAAAACATTTACATAATTTGTTAAACAATTTTTTTGGATTTAATGGGTTAATTTTGATTTCATAAAATAAGTATTCATGATTGACTTACCTTGAATGTCTGTAGATTATCGACCCTGCAGGTAAGAGCGGCATCTCTGCCAACTGCCACGGTCACATTGGACCCTGGTCCCACGAACCGTGGTAGATCTGAAACAAAAGAAAGCAACATTACTCGTATGTAAGATACTATTGTGATGCCACAGATCAATGTAATTAAATTGGCGAACTAATAATAATAGAATGGCTGTGTTGTTTTTTTTTTTTTAATTAAACCTGAGCGATTTTCGATGCTGACTGTAATCTATTCGAATCGTAATGCTTTGCAAACTGGTGCTCATTAAAAATGAAGAAAGATTCGATGATGGAAAACACCATAAATGATAGTGAGCAACATCTTTATTTCATCAATATACATATTTGCTCATTGAAGATTGCCATTGACAGCTTTTACATATAATATACCAACATTCAAACATCAATATCAGTAGTGTATATCCTAAAATAAATCAGAGCGAGAAAATCTTTTGTTCTAGTATTTTCTCGGAACAGTTTTGCCGTATGTTTATTCATGAGGGATGAAACTCGCAGTCTTCACTTATGATACATTTGCGTCGAGTTATTTGTTTCACGTGGTCTGTGAAACAAATAACTCGACGTGGCCTGCTTGCACCACAGCTCACTAAAATCACTTAGCAGTAGACTTTCAAATGACTTGACAAGACATGACAGAAATGTACTAACTCGCACCGAGCCTGCTTGGTGAATGTGATTATGATTTTCCTATACTTATGCATTTATATGAAATTCTGATTATCACATTTTTTGGTGGACAGATACAGAACGAAGTTTTGAAAATATTTTAGCTCTAATAATATACATAGGTTCATGAAGCCGGCCATATTGTCGAATCTAATATTATTTTAACTTCAGAATACCGTTTGGCCAGTTTGCCTGGCTGGTTTCAGACTAAAACCGCAGCTCATAACCATTAGCTGGCGGTGGCGATTGGCGATGAGATTTCGGGTTAAGTACTAAACTGGTTGAGAAACCCGAATAAAATACATGTGAGTGAGCCAAAGGGCAAAATCTCTCTAATTTGATCAGTTCATGGTTCCAAAGATTGGGCTTCCAGCCTTTCATGGCATGAAATAGAGACTCCTTACAAATTAAAACAAGTTATTCAAAGTAAGAAAAACATTTATGGCAGAGGCAACACTCCAATACCATTAAAGCTCCTTGAAAACCCTCAATATTTTATCTTCAATTCTATAACAAAACTTATACCACATTAATAAATTTATAACAAGTTCTACGAACGAACGTTAAAACAAAACGTCTCAATAGTCCCGGGAGACGGAACTTGTAGATACAGTTATGACGGAAACGTCCCGGTCGGAACGGTTTGGGCCACTGGGACGTACCCGGACCAAACGAAAGCAAAATGTAAGGGAAATAATGGACAAGTCGGTATTGGCCGAGACATCCGCCTGGGACAGATTTTCTGGTCCGTTCTTTGTTATGTTACTGTTGTTATTTTGAATGACGAATGTCCTTTGTTTGTGTAGTTTGTTTCAGTTATTCTAACTTTGTTTTGAGTTTATACTTTCTATAGAATAAAACATGTGTGCTAAATGTTGTCCTTAGTAATGTCGTTTATCATTTACATTTTAAACTAGTTGTAAAGACATTGTATACAGAGTTTGTTAATAATTTCAAAAAGCGGAACAAAATAGCTAACAAACATGAGGAAAACCACATTAAGTTTACAAACGACATGTTATTGACAAGTATTTTATCACAACTATAAGGGTGCAATCCAGGGTTACGATTACCGTTTATTGATATTTTAGAAGCAAAATATTGAAAGTTTCATTACACAGCTTACAGTATTTACTAGCCCATAAAAGAATCACACAAAATGTACCACGGTTTGTTTGATGAATCGCAAATTATTGTATGTTATCATCGCATATCAAGAGACAACAAATTAATGAACATCTACAAACTACATTTTGTCATCACTACAAAAACTAAACGTAGATCAAAACATATACTTAATACCTCTAAGCAACAAAGCAAAATAATAAAACCATTTTTCTCCCCACATCTTCAAACTAAATTACAGTCTTACCTAAGCAAACAATTTAATTATTACTAACACAGTACTTCATTATTCACATTAAATCTGGGAACATTAGTCACGCGCTAATCCGGGCTTAGGAAACCGGCTGTACCAACAACTCACTAAAATAGAAATGGGCCTCTAAGTACATGTAATTTTTCACCGGCTGGGGATTTAATAGTCGGAGCTGAAGTGAGGCAGGTACTACCCTTTTGTAAGATGTTTCAGGTGCTTTTAATTAGGAAAGGTATTCTGGTTAATTTTGTAATTTGTCTCTAGCCTATTCCAATAGCCCAGACAGTCGTACGGGTAATTAGCAGCCCCAATGTCTGTCTACTATTATTGCCTGGGGTTTTGGGTTACGTTGTGGAGGTTAGATAATTAAGCAGACATTTCATGTAAAATATTCAACTAAACATGATTAGACTGGAGGCCGAATTCAATTTAGGAAAAAGCAAATTTCTATGTCTACACAATTTTTCATGTCGGTGACAGAAATTAATATCTCAATACTTGTTTTATTTAGCAATCTGTTTTAATAAAACCAATCTCAAGGTTTTCTCTCATAAGTTGGATGTATTAAAGACCCAAATATTCCATTCACAAGACCTGTCTGTATAGCTACAGAATAATAAACATAACCTATACAAACATTTAATCAAAACTTCTACTACATTTAAAACATCACTCGGTTCTGAGACAAAGGTCGTAAGTCCATACAATCGCACCTAGGGCCGGTCCGGGTAAGTAAAGTCGAAAACTTTTCCTTCACCCCGTGAATTAGTTCTGATTAAATTCTCCAGACCCTTCCTACGTTTATGTGACGGAATTAGGGATAGTTATATAGGCACGGCTACGTATAGGCGTCCCTGGTATTAGGGAACAGGACTTGTAGCAAGTTAGGTTAGTTTTGAAGGGTCGTGCTGGTAGTTTTGGGTTACCTGCCCGTGTTTTAGTTATTTTAGTGGATAAATAGACGTAGATTTAGAGGTTCACGACAAGGGTTAACGAAATCTGGTATAACGTAGTAATATTCTTACTAGGAACAGAACTAATTAGAACAGTGGTATCCTTAACAGATGCATTAAAGACCGTAACCACTTGTAATAGTGATTATGGCAATATTTGCTTCTCATTTGCCTAACCTTTTCCCAATGATGTAAAGGCCGAGTTTTACCGGATACGAATGATAAGCTGCTTGGCTACTGGACAATATGTATCATATCCCGTCATCAAGACTGGTTGTCTTTCGGACAGTAACTCCTTCAATTTGTTATTCTTCTAATCATACGCCATTTACATCAAAGTACAATCCCATACAAAAATAATACGGGTAGATCAGCCGAACTGTTACAAAGACAAATAATATGTTCGTATCCCCGTATGGGTAAGATGACAAGTGGGCTGCGTCCTTGATACCGACGTTACTTCCCGTTCAAAGTTTTGTCGCATTTTATCGCTACGTGATCAAACAACACACGTACGGTCGTACACTTCATATCGGAAGCCATTTTGTTTTTACTTTTATCGGTTATGGGTTATGGGGGTGCTAAAAGTTGGTGTGTTTTAGCGATATGTGCGTATCTACAATCGTGATATTAGGACTTTTGTACACGATGACTTTAGAATTGTAGCCACGTACCAAACGCAAAATTGGTACGTGGCTACGAAGTACCAGTTTTAGAAAGGTTTTGCGCAATTTATTTTAAGACAAGTAAACACGATGGTTTTTCTGAAAATTCAAACCCTATAGGGATAAAATAAAGGAAAGAAAGTTTCTACTTTTCCTTTTCATTTCACTCACAGCTTCTATTTTAAATATACACTTATTTATATAACCTCACATCTCAACAGCAAGAATACTATAATAGACTGCCTTCCAGGAGCCTATCAAGCATTTCTAGTTACTTAGCCAGTCATGTAAACAAACAGTTTAGTGCTTCTACGAACCGTCTGCGTTGCGGTTCTACTGCTAATGACTCGAAATCCAAACACAAGTAATTGTGGTAAACACGCTGAACACAAACATATTTGCAGCCTAGTTTAAGGGAATAATTACTATAACATATTCTGTATTCACGGGAATATTCCCCACAATATTAACAATTCTAATTGTACTATTACAAGTTGTTTAATTTCACCAAAATACCATAATCTAAATCCTTCATTGTTTTGATATCTGTTATAATATTACCTACCCACCGGCACATCACTATTATTGCTTTAATACCATAAGACTGACAGAAACCATAGCTACTGAATGCAACATCGATATTCCGCATGTAATGCACCCGACCACATCACATGATGACATGACACGAATGTTAACATTATTCTACAGTCTACACTCATACATCAACACACACACACGGACACACATTCACACGCACATTGAAAGTAAAATGTAAATTCGAACGTAGATCTTAGACACACATTTAAATGTTCGAACACACACATACGTGAAAGGCTGGGTACAAATGATAATGCACAATTTGTGACGCGCTAATAAATTGGCTTTTAACTCTGAGTAAGCTTGTTTAGATGAAAGTGCGTAATCGCTTCGCTCAGCGTCAAAAGGGATGCGGGAATGTTGTCGAGTTGCGTTTTTCTCGGAGTTTCTTACGCAGATAGCAGATAAATGCTCAGATTTACTTTTTGCATCGTCACTTGTGATTTTGTGTAAGAAATATTTCTACCGTTTTGTTGTAACATAAAAAAAGCTGTAGGTACAATTTTCGTACATTGACACCCTGAAGTGTTTTTTTTCAGGCCCTCCAAAGCATCTTTTGTTCATTAACAATTTAAATTTTTGCCTTTTTGTTAGTTGGTGTATAATAAAGTGTTTAATAGTAACAACACAGACAGTACAAAAACTTAAAAGACGAAAGTATACCGGTATTGCACCAAATACTGTTTTTATCTCTTTTGTTTCTATTTATTTCAATAAATAACAGAAACATAAACTCACGCATTTTTCCAGTTTGGGAAGGCAGAAACCATACCAACCATAGTGAATTTTGAAATAACAAATACTATTTGACCATAGAAACATAATTAAGTGACGATGAATGCGTAAAGTAATGTTTTACTATTATGAAAACCTCCAAACTACCATCCTTCAAATTCACAACAATGAACAGACAGTGGTTTCACCCGTCTTACACCGCCAGTCCTTTGCCCCACTCCAACAAGTTGAGTTCTATCCTAAACAGACGCTGCGAACACCTGGAAACAAATGAAATGTGAAACTTTACCGTCCCATTGTCGGGCACAAACCAAATCAAGATGGTTCAAGCCACAGTAGACATACCTATTAGTATTAACATTAGTATTTCAATTAGGAACAAAACGATCATAATAATCTGAAATATTTCTAAAGCGTTAACACGAATTCTAAGCATACTTCGGGTAATAGGTTACTCCTGAATAAGTCGACGTTGTCTCATCATCAAAGTGGTTGAGTTTTTGTGTTTTGAGTCACAAGTTTACTAAACAGGTAGAACTTAACCAGTGCAGCACTGGTCTTGACAACATAACAAAGTAAAAAATAAAGCATAAAAGTCTTACTGATAAACCATACAACCGCGGATGATTTTAATAAAAATGACCAGTTGGTCCGTTTGGTTTCTGTTGATGGCAATAGGCTCGCCACCTATTACATAGGACTTAAACATAACTGATGAAATCTGGGTGTATCTACTACTAGATGTTCGGCGCAACTTCGTTTGCGTCACATTTTCCCCAGTTTGGCAACATTTTTCATTGCTGCTCCACTCCTATTGGTCGTAGCGTGATGATAAATAGCCTTCCTCGATAAATGTGCTATCTAACACTGAAAGAATTTTTCAAATCAGACCCGTAGTTTCGGAGCCTATTCAATGCAAACAAACAATCAAATCTTTTCTCTTTATAATATTAGTTTAGAAGTTTAGATTAGTTAAAGATACATCTCTGCTTAACCCTTCGGATATTACAGGCGTGATGTTACGTTTTGTGACCAGTTAGTTTACTGGACATCTTCGTACTATGGTTCAAAGCTTCAGCATTTCAAACGGGGGTCTATTTCAGCATTTCGAATTATGTCACAGTCTATCATTGTAGCTCGAGTTTAATTAGAAACAAGATAGATTCGATGTGTTGACAAGTTATTTCGTACTAATTATCGCCAAGTTTTCGTATTGGTGTCGTAAGGAATGATTGTGTTATATCTTATTTACATTGGCAATATTATTTTCGAATACTGCTAACGTTTCGATTTCTTTAGTATCGAGTTTTTTGGTATTGTGACGTATTGATTAGACAAATAAAACATTAGCCTGTAATGGTTTTTACTGGAATCTAGAATCTGGAATTTTATTGTTATTCTTAAAGGGTCAGGCAGGTGAGTATCTATGAGACACCCACTTTTCACTAGATGTTTAAACTAAATATAATAGGGAGCGATTACCATCATTTAGACACGAATCCTAGCACCAGGCTACTACTGACAAATTTCACTTTGCCCTACCTGGGAACCCAACCCAAAACCTCATCATTCACTTGAGTAGGTCTTGCAACCAAGACCAACGAGGCAGTTTTGCTTTGAATATTTGTGACCTTTATTCCGCAGGAATTCAAAGATAGCCGATGTTTAAATCTCATATTAAAATGTATTAGACTATAACTAACGATACCTAGTAAAAGCTTAAAGTAAAAGGTTGCCGTTACACTATTAATAAAGAAAGCAATAACAAACTAAACAACCCACAACCAACTTTAATACCCAGTACAGCAAAACATTCCCAACAGAAAAACCTTCCAACAAAGAACTGCCATTTAATTCCCAAAACAGCATTAATTTCCGACGTCCCTAACAATTAGGAAATTTCTAACAAGGCTCGATTATTAGAATTGATTCGAAGGTAACCCAGAAGGTCCCCTACACTGTTCCACGTAGTTTTAGAAACCGTATCCCTAAAGGCTATCCATTTTAATTAGGAGCAAGACTCGTAAATGGAAATTACTTAGTAACAATTTGAAATAACTTCGGTGAATCGAAGTCAAGCTTAGTTTCTGGGACGTCTACCTGTGTTATGGAAATCGGGCTGTGAAATGACAGAATAGGGTGAAACTGTTTAAGATGTATTTGGATTAGTTTGATTGATGTTACGGGATAACGAAGGAGGGCAATGGTTGAGGTCTCATATTACTAGTTGTGTCCCAAGTCCCGCTTATGTAAGCTTACATAAACACAATTGTTAAACTCGACAGTAATATCTATGAACTCTGTAAACAATAAAAACAGCAATTTTTACAGTTAAAAAACAATGTAAGTGCTCTGTGATTTAATAACTATAATCTTTATCTAATCGTGTACATAGGTTGTAAATTAAAAATGCACGAACAGATTTCAACCACGCTTAGTTTTGACTTTTTATAACAATTTTGTAAGAACAGTAATTATTATTGTTTCACATTAGTAATTTTCCTAAAACGTAAACAGATAGGTGGAGAGGCAAAAATTAAACTTGCACAATGTACAAACAACTAACCAACTATCCGTGTGCCATACAAACATTTGTTTAGAACGGCAATCGAACCCTCCTCTAAACTCCTATCCCACCTGTTTTTTTTTTTCCAAAACGTTGCTTTTTACATGCGTCTTATAAAGCTCAGCCTATTGTGTTCCCACTGTTAGGACACAGGCCTCCTTTCTGGTTAGAGGGAGGAAACAATGATCCACCAAGCGGGCCCAGTCATGAGAGTTGGTGTATGTCACATGACTTCGGATTGTCATTGTCATCGTATACAGATAGTTTTTATTTCATTCATCATTTGCCTCGCATTTTCCAGCTAGCTTTTGTTTTTTTTTTTTTTTTATACAAACAGGAAAATTGATGGACTACAAATATTATACCTGTTTCAACAAGCATATCAAATGGAATGTGTAATACGTTGCAAATTGATTGATAAGCTAATGGTTGCATCCTTATTCGTATTTGCTTGTTTTGTTGACGGATTTTCCGGAAGCCTTTTACGATGATGAATGTATACACACACACACACATCACATACACATCATCATCAACACATTCATTATCATAAAAGGCATTCATGTGTTGTATTGGTGATGCGGTTTCTGGTGGGTAAAATCGATTTTGTGATTCGTATGAAGGGAAATTGGATTATAATGAAAAAGATTTTAGTTTTAGAAGAAATGATTATTTAATTAAGTTTTTGAGCAAGGTCGTATTTGGAAAGTGTTACTTTATAATTATTTATAACGTTCGTGTCTGTTGTGTTTATACAAATTTATGTAGATTAAAGTTTTTTTTAATGTATTATTACGTTGAAATAACAAGTTCGAAACTGTCTGCGAAAATGAAGGATGATTTTTATTAACTTAACAGCAAACACAAAAGGTTTATGCAAATATATTTCTGAATATTTTATTAAAACAGGGCATTGAACAAACTAAATCATATTTGATTCATCAGATGGTAACAGATGGACGAGGCTGCAAATTATTCAATGTGAGAAAATATAAGATATCGAAGAAAATAAATGAAACGCGACGTGTTCCTTAGAAATTGCTTCTTCACAAAAAAAAAACTTTTTTCACAAAGCTCTGAGCACAGAAATATTTTGGTTTATTTTGAACAACTTTTACTTGTAAAAAATAAACAGACATAAATTGATTATGGAAACAATACCAACAATTTTATTTCTTTGCCCTCTAAAATCTTTTAAAGATGAAATACTAATGTAGATACACTTATTATGTACTGTTGGCAACAAAAAAAATGATGTAACTGTACTAGCCTACATTTCGAATATATTTTTTGTATGTAAAGGTACGAATATTTAGAGCGTTTACGCCTTATGACATTTCATACAAACTTTTAACTTTTTTAGGAGTATTAGGAACCGGGTGGAAAGTTCTTCAAATCCTTTAGAAAAGGGAGATCCTCCGACCAGATGGGTGTTATGTCTGGTGGGCAACTGACCGACAGTTGTTGTCGAGTTTTTATACAGCATGATTTTTTAGTCACCGTCCAAATTTAGGCATTTTAATATTTGGCGAAAACCATTGAATACGTGTTTTTTCTTTTAGTATCACTCAATACAAAAATATTGAGATATCATGGACACCGCCGCGCCGTGCGTAGGTACACGCTGGGTAACTACGCGGGCTGGCCGCCCCCGCCCCATTGAATGTTTGCGCGGCAAGTGTAGTATTTTTAACGTTTGACTTAGTGACCAGGCAGAGCGGATAATTTTTTCGAGAAAATGATTTCATATGAAAATATGACAATTTCACATATCGTTTTTTTTTTTCAAAAATGGAGTTAGTGAATGATACATAATGCCTAGAAAAAAATTGGACGGTGACAAAAAAATCTTGCTGTAAATAGTTTTAAGTCGATGTAAACTTTGCTTGCAAGATAGAGAGAGAGACCATATTAATTCTTCAGTTTGTTCATAGATGGCGATGTAGTACTTTTTGCTATAAGTTGCTTTTTAAAGCTCGTAACAACATTATTTTTCAAAAATGTTTTTTTGTATCTTTTTAGACCTATGTAAGCTTATATTATGATATGTATGTGTATGTACGAAGTTTCATTTAAATCGGTTCAGTCATTTCGGAAAATAAGATTTGAAACTTTGTATGAAATGTCGTTAGGCGTAAACGCTCTTAAGTTACCAGTTGTCGCTACCGTAAAATTGAACAATAGACAATTTATTAAAAAAACCTACAAGACATGTTCACTCCACCTAGCCTAAGGGCGTTTTACCTATAACCCGTAAGCCACTCCACTCCACTCCATCCATCCACTTGTCTTTTACTACAAACTAAAGCCTACCTTTTCTCACCCTACATAACACGTAGAATCAAACAAAATGAAAAACCATTTCTTCTCTTTCATTTAATTACAACAGCACTAAACTACTATTTAATTAGTAAAAGCGATTCAAAGTAAATACCCTTACAGAATCCAGTACAATCGAGTTTAATCCGGTTTAATTTTAAGATACTTGGCAACAAGGAATATTCATCAACTTGACTCGAATCTAGGTCCTTTGGCAAATAAATAAGAGTCAGTGAGCCAAGCAATCGTTTATAGTGCCAGGAGCAAACAGACTGCTGTATCGTTGGTTCAGTTGATAGAAGAACATTTAGTTATTTTGATTCATAGTTTATGATGTAAATGTGACCGAGACCCGATAAGATTGCATTAATTGTCCCTAAATTTAAATCACTGCATGTAAATGTAATGTCATTTGACAGTCGTATGAAATGGTCATAACTTGTCAATTACTTTGTGCGTAAGTGCGCAGTCCAGGTTGTGGGTGCGGGCAGCGGAGCGGTCGGCGTGTAAAACAAAGTCTGGCGACTTGTAAGAAATTACAATGAAGACACGCTGAGGCGTCCTAGTCAAAAGCAGGGGCCCTGCGAGAACGGGCAGGCGTCTCGCCTCCCGCCGCGTCTTATCGCTCGCCAATTTATATTACGCGCTCCATAAAGCTAAGGTGGTATGTTAGAGTTTTTGTATGGACATTCTAGTATATACACCTGTTCGTAAAATCTTGAAGGGTAAAGTATCAAAAATTTGTAAACCGTATGAAACTCTCAAAAATAATGCTTGTAACACTGGAATATTAGCTACAAACAGCCGGCTCCGCTGTGCAAAGGGAAACTCCGTAAGAACAGGCCCGCTCGCTGCTGCGCTGCCCGCACGCCCTTCTCACACTGGGCTCCAAGTGACTGCTTAACAGTCAAATTCCTTTACGGCACATACCTCAATTTTACTTTTAACCTGTGCGCCACCATAACACCCGCAGTTATGGGCAATTAAAAGAGGAATGCTCTAACGAAGTCACTGAATTACTTGGTAATTGTTTTACGGAAACCATTCCGTGCGAAAGTGTATGTTATGTAAGTCTGGCTTTTTTGTACAAAATAGTGGTGAACACTGGACAGGTGTACATATTTTCTTTGTCAAAATATAAATCAATTTGAAAAAGTGTTATTATAAAAGCACTACACTACGTATCGTTTTTTTATGTCCAAAATTGTGAGGGTTTAAATATCTGATATCTGCGGCTAAAATTGGTCTGATTGTTTTAGATCTCTAAAAGAGTGCCAGGTGCAATTTCAGGCGAAATATCGTTTAGTGCCAAACCTAACGTGAGGGCGGTATTGAAAAAAAAACAAACACAGGTGTACAATTTATTGTAGGTCCATTACAAAACACGTATAACACAAAATAATTTGAGCTTAACAAAACGTACGGTAAGGTTGGCCATAAGCAATACGCATTATACGATATCCTCCAGGCAACCATGAAAAAGACAGTGATTAAGGGTACTATTAATATTTTGAAACAGTATAAAAATAGAGGGAGTTTTCATAAAATGCACAACTTAAAGATTCCATATTGGTAGCCTCAAAACATCATCCACGTCGATGGATGATCACAAGCCGGTTAACAAAAGACTGAAAGGTAAATTGCTTCACATTAAATAAAGGTATTGAACTACATCCAATTAGACTGTGAGCTGACCCCAACATAATTGGGAAAAGGCTAAGCAGAAGATGAGCTGTCAGCTTACTAAAAAACCCAAATCAAAACACTAATACATTAATCTCAACAGCAATCAAAAGCAGGCCTTTTCACGCACAAAATTCACCAAACGTACAAATTCACGTGAGACCCACATTCCTGTGGGTTACGTAAAAAGAGATTCGAGTGGTCCTCCTAAATTATTCGTAAACAAAAATATGGTTGTCATAAAGTCAGACAAAGGTATAATTTATGCCATCCGTCAAATACCTGCCTACGTACTTGCGGCTGAGGTTACCTCGCTGTGTTTGGCGTGATTTGTGTACTGTGAGTACGGGTTGTGTTGAATGGTGAATTTGTTTGGGATTTTGTATACGTAGAACCTTTTGGGTTCTATTTGATGAGGTAGATGGTATTTAAATACGAGTGTACTAATTTTAGAACTTAAACTTAGAAGATATAATAATTTAGTATCCATTATACTACATACGTGATACTATATACGCGATACAGTGTTCTGCGTGTCCTGAGGACTGTACACCATTTGAATTAAAGGTGTGCACGCTAGTGTTAACGTCAAACTCATAGCTAAATTTTCGGCTTACTTTTACTAATGTAAGTAAACTTCATAGAACGTCACCTCGTTCTAAGATTTCTGCCAACCACCTGGGGAAAAGGTGTGAGTTTCTGAATGAAAGATACAATAAATAGATATTGTAAATCCAAAAATTACTATCACTACTACTATCTCTATCGCATAACTTATGTCCGGTTATGAATTCCCTGAGTTTAAACGAAGTGTTGACAAATAAAACCAAACGCACGTCCAATGCCGCATTGTATTACTATTTATAATGTCTGCAGATGTTCTGTTTATTTTGTCAGTAGTTATGAAATAAAGGAGAAATAGCTACTGCAGAGATGTTAAATACTTAGTCTTCTTGGTATTTATTTATTTACAGAATGGCGAAAAGATTTTACCGCAAATGTATTCAATGTTGAATGTTCAGAAAACAATACAAGTTGTTTACTAAAACGGTTTTAGAAATATGAAAAGTTGATATCAAAATAAAACTTTTATTTTAAAGTAATATTGGAACTCCAACTTTGCTCTCAGAACTGATACCAAAATACACGACCATATATGTATACGTACAAGCGACGGACAGTCATATACTTGTACTGAGTATATTTTTACAGCAAAACGCATCATAATAATCGAAAAATAACATTTATTTGCCATACAACCAACGAAAGAGTGACGTAAAATTTATTTCCTTTTTTTACGTTCATATTTATACATCACCATAAAATAGCAGTTAGAAAACAGAATAAACTGTCTGTACGATAGTAAAAGTCGAAAGAAATATGAAAACGTCTGCCAATAACAAAGTCGGTGAATAAGAGATGTTTATAACTCAACTTGTAAATTATACTTTTACTGCTAAGTACTATTGGGATGCGAAACAACCTTTATGTATACTACAGAGATATCTGCGACATTTTTTTATTCAGAATAATAAAATAAATTGTTTAGGGCCACGGTGTAATGATAATCCTCTTAGCTGAGTTTAAGAAGACATTTCGCAAATTATTGCGCAGTCCCTGACTGCGTATATTTCTCTGTTAGTATTTTTTTTTAGAAAACCGCTAGTATACAAATGTATTTTGTAACCTAATCCAGCGACATAACCAAATATAACCTACGACATAACCAAAGCGATCGGTCGCGCGAATAAATGATCGTCGAGCTCATAATTGTGTCAGTCATTCTTCCTAGGTGAAGGCATAAAATAAAAGTTCCCCAAAGCAAATCAATAGAGACGCTACCGTGTTCTCAAATCAATTGTTTCGGTTAGGACACGGCATTTTCACTGTATAATCAGCTTACAAAAAGCTGATATCATTATTGATACTTTGTCGGTAAAAGCTCCTGAAAACTTTTCACTTTTGATAAAATCTTCTGTTTTCTTCTTTTTCTACTTAGTTTTTCCTCAATTAACAATTTAACTTTGCAAATTCCGCAGGAATTCAAAGATCGCCGATGTTTAAATCTCATATTATAATGTATTTAGACTATCACTAATATTTTTAAAACAAGCAATGCAGAAATATTCAAACATGACCCATCTTCCAACTATACATACATACCCAGACAAGTATATAGAGAATCATTCATAACATACTTCGCTAATGCCTCACCCACGCGAGGAAGAGTGCAAACTTGGCA
This sequence comes from Cerastis rubricosa, assembly GCA_949152445.1. Lineage (NCBI taxonomy): Eukaryota > Metazoa > Arthropoda > Insecta > Lepidoptera > Noctuidae > Cerastis > Cerastis rubricosa. The sequence continues at coordinate 22,844,146 of OX424532.1, forward strand.
GCCACCGAAACACATCAACGCTTTATATATGGCCGTACGTTGCAGCGAAATGAAAACTGATTTTTCTTGCCTTTTCTGCAATGAATATTCTTCTATGTATCTTGGCTGAAAGGGGTAAATGAACTGTGGTGACCTTTTGTGAGGAATTTCAGTTTCTGTGTCGCGCGGTTCCGGATGAAAACAGATTGTGGTTTCATTTCATTAGCGTCGTCGTGAGGGATTTTCAAGCAGTTTGCATATTTTTCATACTTCGGTAATATATGTTCGTTCATTCTGAGTCATATTAGTTGGAAAAAGCTGAGTATCACTATGTTCGTGAACCAACTGTTTATCGTGAATATTCTGCTTTGTCAACGAAATGTAATGCATGCAAACACAAAGCGTGGAATATAGAAGATGTTCAAACTTTCTAGATTCAGCACAGCTTCTAAAAAGAAAATTACGAAAAGACGAAAATTAAGAATTCTTCTGAGACGATACAAGTCTTGTATCCTAAAATATCTAATCAGACCGAGTAAGCACAAGTAGGTAGCCACGTTTAACGTTCAGAAGTGTCTTTATTGACCTAATCAAAATAAGGGGCAAGGCCTCTACATGAAATTAAAATCATATTTTTAACTTAATAGGTAGGTAGGTTTTATAAAAATCCTTTGGAATAAGCAAAGTTTTTACAATTATCCGGATGGTAGTTCACATTCAGAATTGTAAAGAAACCGGCTATTCTCTCTCAAGACCACTAATAGTGATTTACACGGGCGTTTAAATAATTTACCTTTTGTTCAAAACCTCTGCAGCGTGCTCCCAGCTACCCTTACCAGGGTTGCCGCACACGGATTTGAAAGAATGTGTGGTGGATTTTATTCTACGAAAATTCATGTTCATTTACATAGAAATAGATGTTCAGTTTCATATCGAATAACTGGGATAAAGGAATAATAAAGAATAAGGAAGATTATACTAAAGGATGTTTTCGGGATTCATGTCTATTTGTGGCGACTGAAGATTTCACTGAAGATTCCAGGAAAAATCCAACGTGCTTTCCGAGGCACAGTGCGGTTTTGTAATGTCATTCAAACTACAATAAAATTAAAAAAATAAAACTCATACAATACGAAATCCGCCTCACACATCCATGCTTCTCCCATTATTCAGCCAGCTTTTCAGCCAACCCTGGCTGCGAGTGGATGCAATTTGAACAATTCAATTAGGGAGTCGCCACGCGACTATAATACATGTGACTTTAATTCCGTACACAATGGCTCATTAGTCCGCTGTGTATAAAGAATTGAGCCAATTTGTCATTGAAATCATTTTGCAGTCTTCCAATTAATTCATAGGAGATTGACTGGGAAATTATCCTTTTTCCGCTTTGTTTTTGTAGAGATACTTGATGATTGAAAGGATTAATTGTTTGGTGATCTTTGTGGTGTTTTATGTTTATCGTAAAATTATACACACTAGATTCGATTGGCATCATCTTACCTCCTTTTTACTAGCTGACCCGAGGTGATGATGACATTACGATGTTTATAACTTTTCTTTGCAGTATGGAGTTTTATTTTTTTAATCCTGAACGGCTTAAAATGAGGTGATTCTGATCTAGTACAGTACTTGTTGGAATACTGTGTATGGAACTATTAACTACATACTTGTAGCTGTGTTTTAAGGAACCAGTTAGATAAAAAGACAATGCAACTTTATATGACGCAGGCGATTTGTTGTAGGTACTTTAAACTACTGTCTGCCTGTCTGTCTACCCCTTATAAAAATATAGACGTTATTCAGGTGTGTGTATAGGTTACAAGTAATCTACTATATAAAAATAAGTCGGGTTTTCCTTCCTGACGCTATAACTCCAGAACGCACGAACTGATTTCCACGGTTTTGCATTCGTTGGAAAGGTCTCGGGCTCCGTGAGGTTTACAGCATAGAAAATTCAGGAAAGGTAGGGTAGGGTAGGTAGGTAGGTAGGTAGGGTAGGTAGGTAGGGTTGGGTAGGGTACGTAGGTAGGGTAAGTTGCTAGGGTAAGTTGGTAGGGTAAGTTGGTAGGGTAGGAGGTAGTTAGTAAAAAGTAACCTCGCGAGGATACCAGCATGCCTGAGAGATATTTCTCGCCGGCATGTAAAGCCAAGCCAGAGGCCCATGGGCAGTATAAAGAGTTTGACATCAGGTTAGGTATTAACCAGACGGAAAGGAAAGAAGATCACGTCAGTAATATTTGTTGACAAATCCAATAAACGATAATGTTATCATTAATCACTACAAAACCGATCACAAATGATGTATTTTTTGCTTATAACCAAAACAGTGTAGAAAAGTTATATGAAATCTGATGTATATTTAACTAAGGGAGCACGAAACAAACAAACGAGTCAATGGTACAAAGGCTGGTTTATTACTAAATTCTCATAAGTAGTGCACTGACTCTTTTAACAATTAGAACATGTGGGTAGGAGGGCGGCAGATATGCATCATTCCTCCACACTTAATTTTGAAACCTGTTGACAAAACAAAACAACATAAAATACAATGATAAATAACTTAGTGTATAAATAACAATCTTAACCGTTACAATACTCTATTTATAATATTTTGAATAATCTACTTTGTTCCTGTTCTGTGTTTATGTTCTGTATGGTGTCGGACGTAGCACTATCAAAAATATATATAATAGCACCATCCCATATCTTCCCGTGGGTGTCGTAAGAGGCAACTAAGGGACTTGCCAGAGAATGGGCAGCAGCGTTCTCCGTGCTTTTGTAAAAACCGTACTGCGATCGCCAACCCGCCTGCCAAGCGTGGCGATTATGGCAAAAACCCCCTTATGTCAATGTGACGTTGGGGGAGGCCCATGTTCAGCAGTGGACGTCTTTCGGCTGAAATGATGATGATGATGACTTTGTTCCTGGGACGCTGAGAACGTGCTCGTGATGCAGCCGAGGTAGCTGGTTCCTGTATGGCAGCCAAGGCTTGAGGAGCCTGACCTTCAGATCCCTCTCTAAATGTCTGACGTGCATGTTCTCGGCTCACAGTTTCAGTTACAGCACTTTGATTACTGTCAGCTTCAACACCAGTTGCAGTCGCAGTATCAGTTGGTGCTGCACCATCGCTCGTCCCCACCGGTTCCTCTGTAACTGCACTGACTACTGTGCTAACACTATTTGACTCGCCTATACTCTTTGGCAATGGCAATACCGGTGATCTCAGTGGAACTTGTGAAGACGTTGGACTGCAGACAGAAAGTGAGGCTGACAGTTTTGATTCTTTAGAATCGACAGATCTTGTATTAGAACATTTTCCGCTCTTACAATGTAGCAATTGGTCAACGTGCTTTATTGAACATACATTCTGTTCTTCGATGTATATTTTGAACATTCTTTTTCCTATCAACTTATTTACTACCCCTAATTTCCAAGACTCTTTCCTACCACTATACCACCGGACCCATACCCTGTCACCCACTTTAAATTCTCTTTTCTTACATTTACAATCATTCTTATCTATTGACTTTTCACGAGGTTTACATTCTTTAAGAAGTATTAGATCAAGACGCGATCTCAAATCCCTCCCAAACATTAATTTTGCAGGCGAATGTCCGGTAGAACAGTGAACCGTGTTCCTATATTCGAAAAGGTATCCTAATAATTTCTCTTGTAACTCAGTATGAGTCAAGGTTTCACTTAAAATAGCTTTTAACATCTTTTTACACGTTCTTACAGAATTCTCTGCTTGCCCGTTGCTACATGGATGATAAATTGGGGACGTCATGTAATTAATGCCATTATTGGAACAGAAGTTGTTAAATTCCTTAGAGTTTATTTTAACATCGTTGTCTGAGACTAGCGTACTAGGTATACCGAACACGGAAAAGATTTGCTTCAGTTTCTTTATCAAAGATTGAGTAGTAACGTCCTTATGCATCGAGATACACTCCAACCATTTGGAGTATGCATCAATAACCACCAGGTAAGTTTGTTGTCCTATCGACAAATAATCGATATGGATCCGTTCCCATGGTGCCGCCGGACTCGGCCACGGAGCGGGCGTAGCTCGTGGGGGCGCGTGCCGCACGCTTGTGCATATATCACATGCGCCGATCCATCGCTCAATATCCTCGTCAATGCCGGGCCACCACATCCTACTGCGAGCATTAGATTTCATTTTTACAATACCTAAATGAGTGTTATGAAGTTCACGCAGCATTCTTTCGCGTAGTGCCATGGGAATTACAACCTTATGTCCACGCAATAAAATACCATTTTCATATTGTAAGTCAGTTCGACACAAAAAATATGGTCGAATTGATGCACAAGCAATTTTTCGTGGCCAACCGACATTGGTATATTTAACGACAGTTTGAATAGTTTTATCTTTATCAGTGACATTTTTTATGTCGGTAAACAAAACGGCAGGCGCGATCGCATCTAAAAAAATTAATGAGCAGTATGCGTCATATTCCTTATCTGTTTTGCACTCAATATCGGGTACAGGCGCACGTGAGAAATAATCGGCGACTAAGTTATTCTCACTAGATGTGTACTGAACAATATAATTATAGGCGGATAATATAATCGCATATCTTTGTAACCGTAACGCAGTAGTTATCGAAATACCCGTTTTATTATTAAATATTGATACTAAGGGGCGGTGATCGGTTTTAAGAATAAAAGGCTCACTCCTACCGTACAGGTACCGATGGAAGTGTTTAACCCCAAAAATTATTGCCGTCGCCTCCTTCTGTATCTGGCTATAATTGCGTTCACTCGTCGAGAGCGACCGTGAGGCGAATGCTAATGGTCGTTCATGGCCATCGCTATCCCGCTGAGATTAAACTGCACCAAGTCCGTGTGGCCCAGCGTCCACTGCCAGGACCAGCTGGGCGCTTGGCTCGAAATGTGCTAGAACGCGCTCTGAGGCAAGCTCGGCCCCGACGCGACGCACCGCGCGGTGCTGGCGCGGTCCCCACTCCCACCGAGCGCTGGCGCGCAGTAGCTCGTGGAGCGGGCTCATAATGCTCGACGCGTTTGGAATGAAATTCCTGTAGTAATTAATTACCCCGAGAAACCTTTTGACTTCTGTTACGTTGCTCGGTTCCGGAGCGTTCAAAATAGCTTTGACTTGATCACGGCTAGTACGTAAGCCATTTCTATCAATAACATAACCTAAATAAGTTACGTTTTCCTTAAAGAATTCGCATTTGGAATAAGGCAGGAGCATTTGCGAGTCCGTAAACGAGAATATTATAGAGTACGTTAGAATATATAGAGAACGTTTACGGACTCGCAAATGCTCCTGCCTTATTCCAAAAAGCAATGGAGGTATTGTTGTCGGGTATCGAGGGAGTAAGTATATGGTTGGACGACATTTGTTTAACTGCGCCAACGAAAAGTCTTCTTTTGATGAGACTAGCTCAAGTTTTAAGTAGGTTGGACGAAGCCGGGTTGCGCCTTCAAAAAGAGAAATGCGAATTCTTTAAGGAAAACGTAACTTATTTAGGTTATGTTATTGATAGAAATGGCTTACGTACTAGCCGTGATCAAGTCAAAGCTATTTTGAACGCTCCGGAACCGAGCAACGTAACAGAAGTCAAAAGGTTTCTCGGGGTAATTAATTACTACAGGAATTTCATTCCAAACGCGTCGAGCATTATGAGCCCGCTCCACGAGCTACTGCGCGCCAGCGCTCGGTGGGAGTGGGGACCGCGCCAGCGCCGCGCGGTGCGTCGCGTCGGGGCCGAGCTTGCCTCAGAGCGCGTTCTAGCACATTTCGAGCCAAGCGCCCAGCTGGTCCTGGCAGTGGACGCTGGGCCACACGGACTTGGTGCAGTTTAATCTCAGCGGGATAGCGATGGCCATGAACGACCATTAGCATTCGCCTCACGGTCGCTCTCGACGAGTGAACGCAATTATAGCCAGATACAGAAGGAGGCGACGGCAATAATTTTTGGGGTTAAACAGTTCCATCGGTACCTGTACGGTAGGAGTGAGCCTTTTATTCTTAAAACCGATCACCGCCCCTTAGTATCAATATTTAATAATAAAACGGGTATTTCGATAACTACTGCGTTACGGTTACAAAGATATGCGATTATATTATCCGCCTATAATTATATTGTTCAGTACACATCTAGTGAGAATAACTTAGTCCCCGATTATTTCTCACGTGCGCCTGTACCCGATATTGAGTGCAAAACAGATAAGGAATATGACGCATACTGCTAATTTATAATGTGAAAACGTCTCGGAATACATTATTTCGACGGGTCCTACGTATACTAGTGCAAGTGCAAAAACACAATTGTACAGGAGAGCGGTTTAAAGGTTCTAAAGCTTGTAGTTTTGACATAAATCAACAGAAATATTTGAAATTTTGGAATGTTATATTTGAATATCTTATGAAGAAGACTACATAATCCGTTTTTCTTATTTTTGAAAACTTTAGAAAATAGCATCATTTGCATTGATGTAGCTTGTTTTCTTTAATATGATAGAACCGGTAAACTGATACAAGTGACCACTTATACCAGTTTATAGTGTACTTACCTATATGTGTAATTGAGGAAAATAGAAGGATATTACCATTTTTACATGCATTATTTTATCTATTGATTAATACAAAGCATATAATATTTACAAAACATCTTCTTATATCGACTTTTAAACACTTGCACCAGTTTACTTAGTTCTGGAAGACCACTTGTAACAGTTTTCTACAAGGTTATTTTGTAATTAACCAGAAATATTTGAATGTGTATAGCAGTAAATGAAAAAATATATATTTAAAAGTCAAAATAAAAGTTTGTTTCAATTAGTAACCTATTTATTAAGGTCTGGTCTTAGTAAATCGTCGGTATTATTTAGATGTTAATTTAATATATCACACATGAAAAAAAATTAAATCAATGGCCTTGCCTCCTTAAAATAATAAGAAATTCTTCTTAAATCAAGTAGGAAAGAAATAAAAAGTCCTTAATTTTACTACTTATTATAATTCTTTATCTGTGATAAAGTCGGAAAGGGTGATTAACTGAGTAATGAGAATGACAAATCAGTCTTTCCGACATTATCAAGATGTCGTCGAGTCACATACTAGTAGTTATCTATCGTAATAACAATCACAGTAGGTTATGGTAGAAAATTACAAAGACATAATATCCTAAAGAGAAACAACTTCTTAGAAAGGAAAACTAGGCTTATTCAAAATTTTACTTATTCAGAGACATCTTCAGAGTTATATATTCAAATTATTAGTAAAATGTGTGGTCCGCAAGATCTTAAAGATACTTAATTTTTTGTTGTCAGTTGGTATCAAACTTCTGTAAGCATCAGAGAAACATTTTGTATACTGCCACGTGTTATTACTTCTCAGTCATAGTTTCATAAGCCTCTTTTACAAACGCAGATTTATTATTAAGCATAAAATAAATCTCTGGCAACCTTACTCTACATAACAAGTTCCCCAATGCAATTCTTCTTTCAGATATCAACAAAGGCAAGGCATAACTAGACATAAAATCGAAGACAAAAGATTGTGTTATTGGATTTACATTATTAGCTGTCGCTATTTTGAAGGCTAGGGTCCACTATAGTGGGGAATTAATGGGTTTCTTTTCTATTACTAAGTGAGTGCTCTCAACCTTATTTTGAGTACGACCAAAACAAGAAATGTATAGGTAATATGCACGTTAAATTTCCAACCGTAATACATATAAATCCTATTTCGATTCTGGCCTCAACAAATATCCGAATTAAAGTATAGAGACCTTGTTCCACCTTCATACCAATAAAATTGAAAATACAGCTGGCTATTTTCAATGGCTCCTTTTAGTAGTCTGTTTGCCTTTAAGATAATTAAATTAAATTTCCTTATGGAACAACATAATATTTGAAGCTGTTGGTAAACCTAAAAATAAATAAATAAATCTCTTTAGCTAACAATTCTGCACTTGGAGGTAGGTTAAGATTCCCCCTGAATCTCAAAACGATATAGTGTAAGGTAGAAGGGGCACCGCCACTAAACGGATAGCACGTGTTCAGTACATCATTCTGATATAAATTTACCCTCCACATATAAATTTATCATCGGTATTTTTTTTAAAAAGCAGCTGATCCATACATTTTGACCGTGTAAGTATTGCAGTTTTGTAGGTAACACGTGTTTAGGAATGGTGTAATGAATACACAGTAACCGTTGTTGCGTCGGTGTCCCTTACAGCCTGTATAACAATAATGTAGTTCATTGCTGCTAAATCATATTATAAAATATCTTTTTCGATTTATTGTATTAGTAAAAAAATAATATTAGTGTACATTTTTTTTTTCATACAAATCTGTTGCTTCCGTGGTCCTGTAGCACATTTTAACATTCAGGTCCAATTCATCACATATTTCGCGTGATGGTACTGAAGGCGGATCTTATATAAATCAAAATTATAGTGTTCTTTATTTTTCAAATATATGTACAAATAATCGTTATAATTTACTTAAACCACTATGGAAACTACGCGAGTAAACAATATAAACCTTAAATACTGGTGCCAATTAAAATATAAAAAAGGACACTCTGGACTCACTGGATCAGAGAACCCAAAGTTTATCATTATAGTATTTAAAAAAGTAAACTGATACTTACCTTCGTAATTTTCTGGTGTGTTTATTATCTGTTTACACTTATTTTCGTATAAATCTGTCATTAAATGACCTCATGAACGCTTAATTGTTATTACTTCTTGCCACTGTTACTAAAGACAAACAAGATACGAGCATTTTTTTAATAATTGACCATGTAAACTAAGACGCATCGCAGTTACACCAGTGTTTGTCGTACTCTCTACAGCGTCCCCGCGCGCATACTGGTGTAAAGTACACTTGCACTCACGCGCCGCGTCGTGGGCGACAACCTAAACTGGTGCAAGTGACTTACACCAATTTAGGTAGTCGTGAGGCTTAAAATGATGTCACTTACACCAGTTTACAAGTTTGTAACTTTGAAACTATTTGATAATTTCATACAAAATTTACAGGATACAATTATAAGGTAATTTTAAGGCATTTGATGCGAAAAAACGGTTTTCGTTGTTTTGCGGGTTGCACCAGTATACGTAGGACCCGTCGATTTTAGACATAACAGAAGCGCCAGAGCCGGAATCTAACTCCATAGTCACTATTTTGTCACCGACGGTAATTTCTAAATATAACGGTCTATCCGTCACATACCTGATATTAAAATTATGGCACTCCTCGCAGCTTGCTTCTGTGTCTGTATCACTATTATCGCTGCCCATGTTATTCACTCGGACACGGCCGTATTTATGCTTTTTGTCACACACTTTTTTTAAATGACCCTTTAAACCACATTTTTGACACTCATAATTTTTGTATCGACACTTGTCCTTATCATGGTTTTTTAATCCGCACACCGAACAACGAGAATCTTCGTAAGATTGCTCGCGATCACGACTCGACGTCGAAACGCGCGCCTCTCGCGCGCTCGCCCGAGCACCGCTCGCGCCGCTCCCAGCACGCTTACCGCTCCCATCGCCCGGCCGCATGTATCCACCTTTGCACGATATCTTGTTCACTACCTCCTCTTTAATCACAGCTGTGTCAGATATCATATTCTTAGATTCTCTGGCGCACTCAGCTCGTTCTGCTATTTCCACTGCTCTCGACAAACTCAACGCAGACGCATCCTGTTCAAACAGTTTGTCGCGCTCGGGCCCAGATCCCAGGCCAAGGACGAAACGATCAGTAAGGTTCGTGTCTAGGGCAGATCCAAACTCGCAGTAGCTCGCCAAACTTCGTAATCGCGCCGCCCATTCGCTCACTGATTCGCCTGAGTTCCTTTTCGCCCCGTAAAACTTCGCTTTGTCCGCAAAAGAACATTGCTTCCGTTTAAAATGAGTATCGAGCAACGCCACCAGCTTCTTAAAGTCCAGGTCCTCCAAATCTTGCGGATATGCCAGATTACGCACCAACCGATATGAGTCATCTGATAAATGCGTGATCAAAATGGCACTTTTATTTTCTTCTTTTACTTCGTTGACTTTCAAAAATTGCGTCAACCGTCCTTTATAAATTAACCACTCACATGATTTATAATCAAATGTGGTTAAATTTCCCAGAAACGCCTTCGCCATTATTATTTCGCGTGAGGGTAAGACCGATCTCGTCGCCAATGATGTATATTGAACTAAGGGAGCACGAAACAAACAAACGAGTGAATGGTACAAAGGCTGGTTTATTACTAAATTCTCATAAGTAGTGCACTGACTCTTTTAACAATTAGAACATGTGGGTAGGAGGGCGGCAGATATGCATCAAAATCTCATTATTGCACTGTTTTTCAATAGTGCACTGTTTTAAATTTTAAATTTGGAATTAAATTTACAGGTTATTTAAAGGTTTAATGCCTCCTATTAAGTTTAATAAAATGTATGCATTAGATCAAAAAGATACTGGCTGAAAGTGAAAATCGGCTGAATAAAACCGACTTGATGAAAAAAAAAACAAATGGTGCGCATTTTGTACCATTGTAAAACTTTGATACTTCTTATTTAGCAAAAAAATAAATAAAAAAACATGGAAATTGCCAGCGATAGCGATATGAATTCAACCCCAGAAAGTATAAAACAGCTGCAAATGAAGTTGTTAATAACCTTTAATAACAGCACTTTAATTGTATGTTTGAAGGGAAGATGAATTAAACTTTGTTTCAATAACTTGAGTTTTATGTGATGTTACGAGTATTTTAAGTAGGTATATTTTGTCACGCTAGTTGAAAGAAAAGTAAATTACGCACCTTGCTAAAGTGAGTTATTAATGCACTCGTGTTAATTTAGTGCCCTCGCATGCACTTGGGCACCAACATAACACTCGTGCATTAATAACTCACTTTGCGCTCGATGCAACAATCTACTATTAAGCTTTAGGCTTTAAAATGAATATTTTTCCTGTACATAATAATAATCGATTTTCAAAGTTAGAGTGAACAGGCTTCTTCTGGGTAAGCTCGTACCATCGTCGTCTTTGTCATCACTAACCTAGATTAGAGTCAAGAGCGAACCCATCGCAAATAATAAAAAAAACCGGCCAAATGCGAGTCGGACTCGCGCACGAAGGGTTCCGTATCATTACCCTTAAATATTTATTTTGTTCTGTTTTTAGTATTTGTTGTTATAGCATCAACAGTAATACATAATCTGTAGAAATTTCAACTGGCTAACTATCACGGTTCATGAGATACAGCCTGGTGACAGACGGACGACGGACGGTCGGACGGAAGGACGGACGGACGGACGGAAGGACGGACGGACGGACAGCGAAGTCTCAGTAATAGGGTCCCGTTTGACCCTTTGGGTACGGAACCCTAAAAAGCAAAAACATAACGTACAAGTTTATCGGCGGCTCGCCGCACAGTTTTCATTGCGCGTGGTTTTATTAAGTATTTAGAGCTTCAATATTTAATAAACCGCCATGAGCGGTTAATGTGGTTATTGCATAGCGAACAACTTTTCATGGCGATATTAACGTGATACGAGAAAATGTTCATATATGAAGCGAGACATTTTTTTTCAGAGACTTTATAAACAGTGTTAATTTTCATGAATTCATGGTAGCTCAAATAATAAAGTTTAGTTCTGTAATAATATGTGTTTACTCTGTTTCCTCTATGTCTTACCAGCTGACAGCATTGAGGAGAAGTTTTTTGACAATCTTTTTTAGTTTAGTTTAGTTATTTCATTTCCTAGTTTTTTATATTCTTAGTTGTTATATTGTACATAGTTCATCATCATCATCATCATGCTCTGTATGGTGTCGGACGTAAAGAATAGCACCATCTCATATCTTCCCGTGCGTGTCGTAAGAGGCGACTAAGGGACTTGCCAGAGAATGGGCAGCAGCGTTCTCTGTGCTTTTGTAACAACCGTACTGCGATCGCCAACCCGCCTGCTAAGCGTGGCGATTGGGGGAGTGCGCAAAATCCTCCATGTTATATCAATTTGGCGAAATTTGGGGGAGGCCTATGTCCAGCAGTGGACGCCTTTCGGCTGAAATGATGATGATGATATTGTATATAGTTAGTTTCTTTAAAAAGAAAAATTAAGTTACATTATACTATAGACAGAAAATAATCGAAGTTTATTAAACAACTTTTTAATAACAAAAAATAAAAAACATCCGATGTTTAAAAAAAAACCAGCCAAGTGCGAGTCGGACTCGCGCACGAAGGGTTCCGTATCATTTTTTATAAAAAACGAGCAAAAACATCACTTTTTTGTATGGGAGCCCCCCTTAAATATTTATTTTATTCGGTTTTTAGTATTTGTTGTTATAGCATCAACAGAAATACATAATCTGTGAAAATTTAAAATTGGCTAACTATCACGGTTCATGAGATACAGCCTGGTGACAGACGGACGGACGGACGGACGGACGAAGTCTCAGCAATAGGGTCCCGTTTGACCCTTTGGGTACGGAACCCTAATAGGGTCCCGTTTGACCCTTTGGGTCCGGAACCCTAAAAAAACACACCATAGTGCACTCAGATATTGTTTACTTACAAAGCTTTATACTTGTAGGATCCGGTCATTAGTACGGACAGAAAATGAATCGGCAAGCGCGCCAAAGGTAGCACGCGACCTACTTACCAGTCTACCCACACCTAAGCGCGCTTCTACAGAGTCGTGATGTTTCGAGCTCGCTGTGAGGCGGACAGTCTGTGTCTGACCGCGGCGGAGTCAAGACGTCCCGAAACTGTTCCCCGATTTATGGTGCCTAATGTTATTGTGTTCGATTGTAATTTCAAGTAATTTGTGAGTAGTAAGTGAGTTCGACAAAAGCAGTGTACCTCGTGTAGTGTGTGTTCTCATAGCACGGAACCCATGTTCTGCCCACATGATGGCCGTGTCTAACGGAATAAAATTAAGGCAACTGCGACATACTATTTAGCTCACATCAATTATAACAGAATGATTATATCTCCCGATATAAGTGAAATAGCAGTAATTAGGGACATGTCACAAATATACTATGTAGGTAGGTAGGTACACTCTAACAGTAGTAATTCCCTAATACGTTATTACCGAGTATATTTATTTTGTCGTGTTCGTACATTATATTAAGTTTACTCAGCTACTATTGAACAAGGTCTAACATCCTGAGTAAACATTCAATGTTATTATTTTATTAATGTACTGGATATGTTATCGTAATACTACGAACAGTAACGTTCGAAAGCAATTTATTATTTTTATCTACTTGGAACCGTATTTATCTATAATTTTGGTACTTTTATCTTATTCGTGTTATGTGGGTACGAAGGAATTTTTGATTTTAGTTATCATTGTGCAAAAAAATAACTGCATTCTGTTGATGTGTGCCAGCTTTACTTGATTCTTATTTAACTTTATAAAAAACAGTATTTCTTCTTTTTACTGTTATTTCATCCAGCATTAAGCAAAGACTGAGACTGTCGATTAAAAAATAATTATGTCATTATAAAAAATCGTTTTTGTAGCTATCGGCTAAACTTATATTAAAATCACTGACTTTACCTATCACAGAATGCACTTGTGTAAAACTATCTTCTTACAGCTATTAGATATGCGGAAGATTATAAAGATGCCATGGTTGGATGGATGTTAAGGGGTCAGCCAACTACATCGTGATACGTTCATAGCACGGTCGTGGTATGGTACGGTGTAGTGGGCAGACTCCTGTAATCTCTCCTTTTTATCCCGGTTGTGTTAGTATGATTCTGTGCGACAATTACGGAACTCTAGGTGGGTGAAGCCGCGACATAAGCTAGTACTATAAATATGAAACTAAATCTGTCCGTCCATCTGTTATATTTTCACGCTGAAGAGAGTTTGACGTTAACACAGGTAGAGGTTAGGGCATAGGATAGTTTATATCCCACTAAAACGTCCACATGGGATAATTTCTAACTCATATGCAGGCGAAGACGAGGCCATTTCTTTTTTTTATCGGTTGGGAAATCATCAAATGACTTCTCAGGGATTGTCAGACTTGACTGACTAAAACCCATCCATGTTCCTTCTTAGCCCTTTGTGTTCCAGGGCCACGGTATCTCTCTCAAACAGCCGCAGCCCTGGCAGGCATCGGCCCTCTCGGACCCCTTCCAATTTGCTGACATCTCCTTGAGGCGCGCGTGGAACACGAACGCGCCGTCGGCACGGCCTGTCGTCATAAGACGGAAGGACGGTGAGCTAGCGGCGAAAACGAGGCCAGAAACTATGATTTCATATACATAGCTTTAATATTATAATAAAAACAATAAAAGGCGACAGTAACTACAATAATACAATTTGACAGTAACCCCGCATGGAGTCCGTAATACAGAATTATTAGATTGCTCGGCTCTTAGAAATTGAAATAGCCATTTAACCTGATTCGGTATCGGTTATCAAAGTAAGCAATCTCGAAATTGCCTGTTACAGACATCTAACGGGACCCTGTAATGGGGTATATCGGAAAATATTCGAGTACCCTTACTATAGTTACCTTTGAGAAAATAATGTCAGACTTACGTCTTGTGATTTGCTTGTCTATATTTTGTTAGATATAATGGGTTTGGCGTTTTTGATAAGTGAATATGCATCATAAACAGTGAATAAATTTAGATAGATCTACCAAGATTTTTGAAATCGATAAATTCGGTATATCCTTTCAAGGCAAATAATGATAAATAATCAAATTAATAGTTTTCAATGGAATAGAATGAAGATACTGACTAAAATTAAAGTACCGAAGTTTTTCTGAGTTTATTTTTAGATTCATTGCTGAGATATTTTTTGTAGCAGGAGCAGTGAGAACGTTAAAGTTAATATGTAATGTAATAATGCTGATGCCATCACAAAGTTTACCTGTCTAGTACGTCTTAGACAGGTAAACTTTTTAGATGCGGAATAAGTATTCGGCATCTACAATATACCAGACAACTGGACTACATAAACTTTAAACAATACAAGACTTAAAACAATAGTCTGCAAAACGATTGAATATTGAATAAACATTTCACCCCTTGACCTAGTTCAGATAAACTTAGTACCTCCGTATCGACACATGACCTCTAACCGATGCCGACTGATGATCGGTTCCTATTTTCTAACACAGTAATATTGGTTGAGTTTTACTTTGTAGATTATAATTATCGTTAGAATTATGAAGTGGCATAAATGGTTCAGTAAAATCTAATACTTTTGCATTACCTTGAGTTGAATGAATGACTAGATTTTTGTAAGACTAAAGTAGTTCTGTTTATAATTTGGGCATGTTATAACAAGCCAGCCAGTTTGGTCAGTGATCTGATCACCAACCCATAAACCGTGGTGGTGGATTTATCACCATATCAAAAATCTTCAACAGCTCTCATCATCATCATCTGCCTAGCCTTTTCCCAAACTATCTTGGGGTCGGCTTCCAGTCTAACCCGATGCAGCTGAGTAGTAGTATTTTACATGAAACGACTATCTACCTGACCTCCACAACCCAGTATTTGGGTAATACGATACCCCTTAGTAAGACTGGATGTCAGACTTTTGGCTACTCGTAAAGACTGTCAAAGATCTACAAATGATGATAGCCGGGAGCAACAGCTTAACGTGCTTTCCGAGGCACGGTGGAAACTCGGTATGTAATTATGGTCACCCATCCGTGGACCAACCACGGCAAGCACGGCTTAATCTTTAAAATTGACCCGTGCGGCTCTCACAATAGCAACAGCTCTCTTCGGTGCTAAATGCTGTGGTATACGATAGGACTATCTTCTCTAAAACCTAGTTTCCAATTAGACATTGACCATAAATACACCTGATCAAGCAAGAGTATCAAACAAACTGTTGTCGGTACAGAAACCGAAGATTAAACTAGATAAAGGTACGAACCAGGAAATGTATGTGTAATGGTGCACGAACGTTGAATAGTTTAATGTTTCCTTTGAGAAATGCTTCGCTCGCGATATATCTTGTATCTTTCAAAGAAATAAGTAAGTGCTTGTCAAAGAGTGCATTCAAGTGCCTTCAGGAGTGACGATACCTAAGTGCGTTACAAACAGCTTTGCTGACTGGCCAACTTCTTTTGACCATGGCATGAGAGTTTTTCGTTTAGCTCTTACAAACACAAGATTTTAAGAAAAATAGTCAATGAGTTAGTTGGAAATCTGTGCTAAAACTATTCTTTCTCAGGAGTCTGTAAACCATATTTTTTAGGAAGGTGTTTGCAGATTGTTGGGGGAGGATAAATAAGTAGTTTCAAAGATTTATTGATTGTTAGCTACAAGATACATTAGTATTAATTAAGTGTCCGCACTATTAACCTATTTTTTTTAAATATGTTTAAAAAAATAGTTCCGATCCCACAGACAAACCGTGAAAACGGTTTTGTGGGGCATAGATCTTAAATGAAGATTTGTATTAACATTGTTTTTAATAAATAAAATAATGCAGGTAATATGTTTTTACTGACATATTTATTTCATAAGACCGGCTTAATTAGTTTTTAGAGAGTGCAGCATCGATTATTTCTTTGATTGCTGTTATTAGACAAGCATCAAATGTCATCTATTTTTTTTTAAATTAAACTGTATAATTTATCAAAGTCTTGTTAACCAATTAAAAATACATCTTTTCGTTTCATCGTTTTAATTATTTTCTTACTACAACTAAATAAACATCACAGCAAAATGAATGCAAGCTATTTCTAATTTTACAAGCTCAGCTTTCCTCCACTCGCCCCATGTACATAAAATGTTTCACGCCCCTCCAAAGAGTTGCTGCTCACAATCACCTCGATAGCCCTTATCTCATACAGTGTACTTTTTTCCAATCACCCACAAACCCCTATCGATAATAATCGAAGGGTGCCATAAACCGTTCTAGGGATGGGATAAAAAATTTGTTCTCATCAGATAAACTGAAGTGTATGTAATGACATCGGCACTTATGGGTTTTATATGGGGTTCCTATCAATGGGCAATGAGAAAGATTCCTTTCCTATTGGTGTCTATAAACGTTATTTCTTTTTTGCGAGAAGGATATAGAGTTTTAAGCTATGTTAGAATAGAATGTGTATGTGTATAGGATATGGCGCGAGAACATTCTTATTTAAATAAGATTTAGCATTTTAATTCTTTAAAAAGAATATATATGTCGGAGTCGGATTATTAGTACGGACTATGAATCGAAAGCGCGCCAAAGGTCAAGCGACCTACTCACTAGTCTACCCACATCTAAGCGCGCTTACTACAGAGTCGTGATGTTTCGAGCTCCCAGCGAGGCGGACAGTCTGTGTCAGACCGCTGCGGAGTCAAGACGTCCCGAAACTGTAACCCGATTCATGGTGCCTAGTGTTATTGTGTTGGATTGTAATTTCAAGTAATTTGTTAGTTCGATAAAAGCAGTGTACCGTGTGTGTGTGTTTTCATTGCACGAAACCCGTGTTCTGCCCACATGATGAACAAATCTAAAGAATAAAATCATCTAACTGCGACATATATATATTACTTCTTGAAAACAATATCTTAAAGGTTACATTGGGAAAGTCGAAATCTGAAATATCAGTCAAAATTCCCCAGCATGTCTGCGTCGATATTGGCAATAGTTTAAACTGCTGGTTCACTATTTATTAACATTTTGTGAATAAAAAGAATAGGTCAGTATAACACTGGCTAGAGAGATACAGATAGAAAGAGAGACAGTAATATACATATCTAGACGATTCTCTCGGTGGTTTGGCTAAGTGATTGACTTTGTCACAGTTTGCAGTTTGATTCTCAGTAATCCCATTTGGAGCAACTCGTATATGTCCTACACAAAGCCATTTTGAGTCACGATGTATGTAGGTTTGTGCAAAGGAAATTTGTGTCTGTGCTCGCATGTCAAACCTTAGAAAAAAGTTGTGCAAAAGTATGTTTTAATAGATATGATACATACAGAATGTAAAAATAAGGTTAACCTATGTAGCATTATCGAAAATATTAAATAATCCACAAGTAAATTAATTATTGTACTACTTGATATTGTGTCGCAATTTAATATAATGAACATTAGCCCGTAAACGACCATTCCTGAGCATAAACATTCCACTAAATCTCTACAATAAATAGTACTACTATTTACCATACACTTTGCATAAACCTAACGTGCCGGAGCCCAACATTTATAACAAGTATCTCACAATTTCTCATTTTTTCTTTCATGAACAGCGTAAAACATTGGGACGGAAAATCCCACTTGTTTCTGTCTGGAAATCTTACCCTTTATGTCTTCAAACTCACGTCAATTTACGACTATACATACATTTCCATGTAATTTAAATACATGAATGCTGAATCAATTACGCCGAGAGTACTGAGTAACACAAATCTATACGATCGTCAATGTTAACAGCCCTCTCGCTGCTCAAATCCTCAATTTTCTTCGACAAAAAAACTTAACGAGTGTCTTATTATACTCAAACGCTCCGTTCTCATAATCTGTCGTTTTCTGGTTTCTAAGCTTCATTAAAACGAAGGATCGCTGCTAAATCCCTTTGTGTAATACATCTACTTTTGTTTGATAATCTCGGAGACTGGCTGTCGACGGAAATTAATATAAGGCTCTCTTTATTAGTTCTCGTAACAACCTCACTTGCAGGGTTAATGAACCGACGAGGGAAATATTTTAATCCAAACGAAGCCTCATCAAAAAGTTTTTGATGACAAAGTGTAAGGCTTCTAAGTTGGACATTTTGTTCTAGTTGGATTTAATCAGGATTTACTTCGGATCGGATCCAGATTATCACTTGATCGGGTCTGGAAAACTTTGCTTAATTAATAGTGTCGGCTGTTGTTGATACTTTTTTTGTTTGTTTGAATATCACAATATCCTAAAAGTTTTTATTTATTTATTTTTTATTTAGTTCATTGATCTTCTTAAAATCTAAAACCGGAAGAAGAGTCTTGCAGGTTGATTTTTGCGGGAATCGATCCCGAACCTATTACTCAAATACTAATAATTTACCCTAATGTCCGACCATTTTCTGTAGTACACACTCACCACTTTTTACAAAATTAACTAGCTAAGCCCCTCGTACAAATATTTAATAAAAAAGCTCGTGCGTTCTGTATTTTTTTATCAAACAAAAACGTTTTTTAATCTAGAAAATTCTGAATAAAAAAGAAACCTATCTCCGCTTTTCTTCGCCCGCCATATTACCCAGAATGACAATAATGAGAAAGTAATCCGGTATCGAGTCGATCGCACGATAAAATGATAAAATTCAGCGCTGAATCGCTGAATACGCGTCGCTGATACGCTGAAACAGCTGCCTTTGATTATGTTTGTTTCTTGATTAAGTTTTTGCTGAATATTCGCTGTATCATTTTGCTGAAAGGAGAAAATGATGATTTTATAATGGGAAGGGCGTACTGGTTTTCTGATTAGGGATGTGTTCTTGGTAATTTTTGGGTTTAAGACGTATGGGGATGTCCAAATTAATTTTAAAAAAGTATTCGCTGTATCGATTAAATATTCTATTTTTTCTAGGTTTAACTTAAATTTAAAGTTCGAATACTTTAATACCGTTTCATGATATTTGATTTAGAAAAAAAAAAGATCATTTTAAATAGTTTGTAGATAAACATTTAGATTCGTAGTTACTTTGTGTCCAAACTAATAATATATTTCTACATATTTAATGAGTGAGACAGTCAGCCACAATCGATCGCTAGTCTAATTCGGTAAACACTAGGTGCCTACGTCATCAAGTCTGATGTCACACGAAAAACAGATACATAACAATACTACCACAAAGAAAAAAAAACAAAGAACTAGAACACAAAAAGTGTCTGTTATTAAAGTTTCGGGATATTTATCTTATCGCGTATAGTTTGGGGAGTTTGAGTCTCTTTAAGTTCTCGTATATCTTCGATCCGGCCGGTTGCTTCTTAGTTGTTTTTATTTGGCACAATATCTGTGTACTTTGGGTTGAATGGAAGTTCAAATAACTGTACTATATTTTAATATACTGAATCAATATCTACGTAGCCTGTTCTTAAATAGTTGGGGTCCGTTTTCGTATTAACCATAGACTGAGTATCTCATGGCTGAGCAATAACAACTTCACGGAACTATTTAAGGTCAAGCAACTATTATCGAAATCGATCTTTAGATTGGTGACCATTGATTACACAACGAGACCCCTCAGTGGCAGTCTTCACAGCTAGCCAGAAACCCGAAAATCTGGCAAGCAAACATCTCCCTTAGTATCCTTCTGTTACTCTGTAACTGGGTTGCAGTCTCTGTATGGTGTCGGACGTAAAGAATAGCACCATCCCATATCTTCCCGTGCGTGTCGTAAGAGGCGACTAAGGGACTTGCCCGAGAATGGGCAGCAGCGTTCTCTGTGCTTTTGTAACAACCGTACTGCGGTCGCCAACCCGCCTGCCAAGCGTGGCGATTATGGCAAAACCCCCATGTTATGTCAATGTGGCGAAACTTGGGGGAGGCCTATGTCCAGCAGTGGACGTCTTTTGGCTGAAATGATGATGATGATGGGTGGCAAATTTCAGATTGTCGCTCCATGTAAAATACTGGTATCCAGCTGACTCCTATACTAATATTGCCAACTTCATCTGTCTTAATCCAACAACGTTACAATCACTTAGAATACTGTTGCGAGCAAGTTGTCAGAGTAAAACTATCTGACGTCACTGAACTCGGTGCAGCTAGGACTTGCTGCTACATGTCAGATTTAATAGTTAAGCTCAAGTAAATCAAGTTACTGGAACAGGGAGAACATGTTGAAACAAGTTCCAAGTGTACCAAATGCTTTTAGTATAAACTTGTTAACTAATTCTTTTGACTCATCGGTTTAGGGAGTAGAAGCTGAAGGAAAAATGTTTGTTTGCGTTGTTGGTTTACTTTTTTTGATGTTGGGGGACTGTTTTACACATATACTGCTCAAGAGTACAACCTGGGTAGCCAGCTGTATTACCATGCTCACCAGCTTACGCCAGCACGAGCTGCTGTCCTCCTCCTCATTCATCTCTCGTTTACTAGAGAAAAATTAAAAACTAGTAGCTATCCAATCGCCAATACAGTTTATACCACACATACAAGATAATTGTTGGACATAAAAATCAAGTCAAAATACATAAAATCAGTCAGAATTAGAACATTTTTTTTAGATTTTTTCGTTTGTCTATAGATTTCTATCTAATAATTATCATGCCCCCACTTCGTAAAGTAAGTGCTTACATATAACACGAGAGCGAACGTGACAATTACTCTCGACATGAATTCATTTAGTTACGACAAACGACTCTTGTCTTGTCAAAATTATTGAGAATGCGGAAAAATATTACACCTACAAATAACACCTTTCATAAATTTGATTTAATTTTGGTTCATCATAAATGTCACCACATAAATTCAAACTTGTTCATTAAAACGAGCATACCGTGGGCCGTGCACCGTGCACCGGTCGGTAATCGAACGTGTGTAATATCCTGTGAGATATAGCGAGCGTTCCTGCACATGAGCTACTAGAGAGACGTGCATTGAGGGCGACCCTAGATCATGGTAATAGTATAGTCTCGATGTTATAATGGTAAAAGTGCGAGAAGATCTTCTGAAATAGATTGTAAAGAAAATTAAACTAAATGAAACACTAGACCCGATAGAAGAAAACTTAAAAGGGCATCATAATGTTTTTAGTACCTTCCAAATATTATTGTAAGGTGGCTCTTCACGAAACTAGGCATTATCATTTCACAACAACACTAATTACTTAGACTTTTATAAATAGTTCCTTTTAACCTTAATATTTAAGTCCTTACCTAAAAATGCAAAAAGCTTCTAGTACCCAATTACAGCTCACGAAAAACAAATAAAACAACATTCCAACGAGGCTCTCACCTAAATTTTTAACAAGCCTTAAATCAAACAAACTCTTAAGGATCCAAAAAAAACAACGAAAGAGGCTCAATGGCGGGATGAATAAAAGATGATCCACTGTCAATCCATTATTGTTCACTTGGTGAGTCCGAACAATAACCATCTACTATGGAGACAGACAAAACAAACGACACTCATCAACATAATCTGGAAATCAAACGGCTCCAAGCCATTTTAATCCCTCTCTCCTTTTAATCAAGGAACGCTATTGTCAGCTTAATTGTGTGAGATGCTTAATCGCAAGCCGCCATATTCGGAATTGTTCGGAAACTTTCGGATTTATAACTAAGCTCTTTGAAACTAGACGGTTTAGATGAGAATAATGATATGGAGTCTTAAGTAGTAGGCTTTTCACTCCGATGTGACGAAACTTTGAAGTAGAATGGAAGAGTGTTTAAAGGGGTGTCTTATGCGAATTTGTTGTATGTTTAATGTACCTTGGGGTTCCGGATGAGGTTTTAATTTATTTTGATACTTTTCGTCTTTTACTTAGTTTATAATGTAGTGAATTAACTTCGAAAGACGAGTCATGCCGTCTTTTGATAAGCGTTAACTATGTTAAACATTTATATTTCAATTTAATGGGCCAAATATTCCTGAAAACTTGAAGCATCATAAAAATATATGGAAGCACTTTTATACATAGTTGATGTTAACCTTGAAATGGCTTGCGTAAATTCCATACCCCGAAAATATCATACTTCGAGAAAATAACACCTCATAATCACTGTACAAAGCAGCCACTGTTATGATAATACTTCAAAGTAATTGTTTCGTAATAATACTTCCCGGTGGCTTTAATGTAAAATGTTACAAAATTTACATAAAGCCCACCGATCTACTCCTCAACTTGTACAAAATTATTCACCGTACTTAATTTAGTTTAATAAGCTTGAAATATTTTTAATTAATTTGCCAAAGGTCTTAGCACTTTGGGAGATGGGAACTCAGAAAATTAATTCTGAATATTCGTAAGATTTCAAAGTTTCCGAAATTTGGTGTACATCGGCGAAGTTTTACGAAGTCGATACGATGGTAACCGAAGTCGGCCGAAGTGTACCGAATCGGAATATCGGAAAACGATGAACGTCGCGGCCCGACGCCTGAGACAAGCGATTAAGTTTTAAAAGATGGCCACAAAATGCGGCCCCGCATTGTTCTGGACCATTTGCTTGAAAAAACAAGAGGGGAATCTAAGGTGTGAACATTTTGCTAGAAAATTATACTTTTTATTTCGGGAAAATTACGTTAAGTGTAGGAGAAGTCAACTCAACGGATGAACTCAATGTCAAAATAAATTGCCGATTTTTGACGGCCGCTCCGATATTTCCGCTTTCCCCGAAAATGTTTTGTCTTAAAATCAGGGAGCCTTTATATTAAATGTTATTCGTTCACGGTAGACTGATCACAAAGCGTCTTATGAGAAAATAGGGAATAATGGTTTGAAATTCTTTTCGGTATTTTTAATTTTTTGATCGGTGACTTGATGACTTCACAACTTCTCACACAAAGTTATTGTTTTGCATTCAATAAAGAAAACCTTGTGTATAGAAATCGAAATGCTGATAGCCAGGCATTTGGAATATTCTAACCCAGCTCAGAGACGGTATTCAAATTACTCATTAATTGTTCATAGTCGAGTGGATATCCTGGCACAATCTCCTAGTAATAGGCCACTTTGTGATGAGTGATCCGGGGTGCATAGAGTAATTGGGTCAATGTGGTCCGTATCTGTTTTATGATCTCCTCTTGTCATGTTACCCTCATTAGTCCATGTGGTATTAAGATGTTGATGAGGCACTTCGGTGGAGTTTGTAGCTACGTCTGCTACAAAAATATTTGTATTAAACTTGCCAACTACGCAAAATTTTATTTCAAAGCTTTGATGATAATTTGTCTCGAATAAAATCATTGATAGCCCATAAATACGTCTGGCGGTTTCCAATTTTATTTATACTCCTCTAGAGACGAATGATCGTTCTCTACAATCGTTTGTCGAACGAGACCTAAAAATGGAGCCTTCACATTCAGTAGGCCATCAAGATGCAATAACAGGACAAACCGCCTCGTAAAACTAGGACATTCCGAAGTACAAGCACTTTGTTAGCGGCGACAAATCCAAACTATCGTATCTCCTAGCGCCCTTTAGCCCCTAGTATGTGCGAACGTCGAATGGCTGGTAATTTGGGCGACAGAGAAAGGGTGGGTCTCGGCCATTTGATAAAAGGCGCTTTTTATGAACGCCAGAGGAACGTTAGATAGACCACCAGTGCGTGTACACTTGATTTACTGGGATAGGGAGGATACTTTTTAAAATTGATACTGTAACAGTTTTTGGGCTCGATAAATAAGTTTTTATCAAGAAAACTCAGTAAATGTTCTCAAAAATCTGTAGAGTTTATTTATTTATTGTAGATCAAGAATAACAGTTTAAGGCTCTTTCTGTTATAAAACTACACTTACTTTGTAAGTTTGAAAAATAATTTAGGAATCTAATACATTTTAGCAAATTCTTTCTCGAGTATAGACGGGCCTACTCCCGAACCACAAAACCATACATTACTTTTATCCTTACTATTTCATTTCTGGCTTATTCAGCCGCGGACCGGCAGCTCTTTGACAAATAATAGTTGTGTTTATTTGGCCGGCGACTTCATACGCTTCTGACGTGTGACGAATATGAGCTTTAAGCGGAAAAATCGCTGCCGTCGCTTACATTTTTTATGAAAATACTGCTATAAGGAAACCCGAGGTTGGCTGCGCTTAGCGTAGTTTGCTTTTATGTGGCTGTAACGCGCTTTATTTATGAACGACATGTGTTGTCTTAGTATCCACATTTGGTTCGCAGACGGAATATGAGACGGAATAAGGCAATAATACGGTGGTTTGTGGTTTTTGTATGTATGGCGTATTCTGGGTTTGTTTCGTGTGTAGATTTAATACAAAACAACATCGCTTACTCATCACGAATTCTTGGTAAATTATTACATAGGAGATAATGATACAGAATAAATTACTACTACCTACAATAAAATTCTAAGTACTAGTCATATACAAGTATGTTTTCCGCATCAAAAAAGGCATTTCAAATCGAGCACATGCATGAATGGATGAGAGCGACGGTGGCCCAGTGGTGGCAGCCCCGACTTACTAACAGTAAGCCGTGGGTCCAAACCCAGGCAGGCGCATTGGGCAGCAGTGGGAACTTTATAGGCTGATGAAGACGTGGAAATAATAAAAGGAAACAGTTTCCATTCAAGCATTGATCAAATATCTGTAGAAACTTTGACTATGGCTATCTGTAAAGCCAGTTATTTAAATCACTTAATAGACATACAAAAAAAATTGCTTGTAATTAGAAGAGATACTAGCCTCTCAGCTAATTAGTGAGAAGGATGAATCGACGAGCACGTAAGCACGTAGGCGGTCTACCAGGAAGCGATGGCGGTGATCCATCTGACAACAAGACCGTCAGTCAGTCCGACCGACACTGACGGGCCATCGGTCTCTCACGGGCAAAGGCACGAGAAAGTAGCGATCCGATGAAAACGGCGAGGCAGTTTTTGAATGGGAAAGGCATTACTTACTTACTATATCCACTGCTTTTTTTTTAAATAAAGAAATAAAAAATAATAAATTGGGTTTATTTCTATTCCTTGATATTTAACTTTAATTACTTCAAATATGAGACTGGGTTCGCCAGGCATGTGCACATTTCTTTAACCATATTCTGCATTGAAATCGTTCATCATCTGCCTAGCCTTTTCCCAAACTATCTTAGGGTCAAAAATCTACAAATGACAGCCGGGACCAACGGCTTAACGTGATTTCCGAGGCACGGAGGAAACTCGGTATGTAATTATGGTCACCCATTCACGGACCGACCTCGGCAAGCACGGCTTAACCTTAAAGAACGACCTGTGCGGCTGTTATTAGTTAGCCACGAGCTCCTCTCTCTGCATTCAAATCGGTATCTAGTATTCTTTTTTTTTAACTGATCGGTTAGGCAAAGGTTTACCCATTAGGTAAAGCTTTGCCTAACCCTTCGGGGATTACAGGTGATGTTACGAGTATGTTTTGTTTAACAGAAATATTAATTAAAGCTAACTATTTTGTTTCTTCTGGATCTGTCTCGGAAAAAAAGCCAGAAATTCTTCACTTTTAAATTTTCATTTATGCCTGCACTATTGTGCGTCTGTTGCCTAAATTCCAACACCCTAGTACAATCTCCTAACACTACCCTTCTACGTTAACTTTCCCATATGCTATGCATAGTTCCACAGCCTTTCAAACCCAGAGACGTGTGAGATTCCATACATTGTGGGTAACGTAACCGACGACACCGGCCTCAAATAAATTGCTGCCATATTTTAGTAACTACAGGACACCGCTGGTGTTATTCTCCTTCCCATTTGTTAGGCTATGTCACCGCAACTATTTATTTGCGATTTTAGGTGTTATGAACGCTAGGTTTGAATATTACTAGAGCGTTGTATGATTAATGTAGAAGCAGAACAAATGAAAACTCTGTCAGGTTGCAGAATAATTTCACATTTTTGCTTTTTTAAATTTTATTTGTTGATCAGATGTAGCAGTATGTTGTAAGTTAAGATTACAATTTTAAGTTAAGTGTGATTAACGAGCGCTTTTCGCCATAAAACTGTAGAGTTTGTTGAGTAAAAAATGTAAAAAATAACTTGTTTATTTATGTGATATAATAAAATTATACGTATTCTACGGTGCAGTGTTAAAAATGGAAGAAATAAAATATGACTTTCTCTTCGCAGAAAGGAGACAAAAAGCATAAAATCATGACAAAAACTAAGTTAATCACAAAAGGCTCACGTAACAAGGTAATTGTGGCAGAGTGAATACAGTTCATTTTTAGAAAACATTTCTTTCCAACCTTGTATTTATGAATAAGTAAAGTCGAAGTGGGTGGAAAATACTCCGATTGCGGCACCAATCCGTCTGAGAGCAAAACCGACCATCCCACTCTGACAGGTAATCGTTCCAACAGTCTCATGTTTCATAAGAAAACAAAAATAAAAGGTTTTTTGGTGTGGTAGAAATAAAATGGTACCTTTACAAGTGAATCAAATAGGTAGGAATTAACATGAAATTATAAAATTTATTCCTACACGCACAAAGTGAACCTGCTTATATGATCATTACGGGTAAAACTCGGATAAGGTTGAATGAGAGCGCGTGTATTGTCACAATTAAGGAGGGGAGTATGCCCAGGTATGCAGAGGATGATAACATTATTAACTTAATAATAAATACATACAGAAAATACCATAGGTAAATACAAAAGAGCATAAAGGTACCGTTAATTTAATAATCATATAAAACGTTGCACTAAAATCCAATCCAATGACAGATTCGGTCAGATTCTAATACCTACCGATTTCAAATGCAAATTAAATGGATTCTGTTTGAACAAAAATTAAACTAAGCAACCACTTTCAAACTACCATTGAGGTTCATTTACCAGAAAAATGGAATTAAAACCAGAACGCTACTTGGCAGACTACAAGATCTCGGAAGTTCGTAAGAAACAAATCCCGGGAGAGTAATAGCAGTAACAAAAGCTTGAATTCGTGAAGTGGCAGACAAATGGTAACTATTATGCAGCAGTATATGTTAAAGTTACAATGTAGAATGGGCGCAATCCGTCTGGGATACAACGGTCCGAGCGCGTGTTGTGAGAGGTTCGCGGCCAATAGAAATTAGGTTACAACTGACAGGAACAGAAAGATATAGGAATGTTAAAACTGGGTGTTTATCGGGTTGTTTAAGCTTATTTTACGATGACAACGTATGTACAACGATCGTTGAGCATAGTCTAGATAGGGGTGGCCCTTGTAAATAAAATAGTGTAACTCGTCACTAACCAAAGAATGGGCCTTAAATTGCAATTACCCTGGAAACTGGTTTGCAAATACAATAATCTAACTTTTCATTATTCTTCATCATAATTATAAACTAGCAGCCTGTTAACATATTTGCTCTAGGTACATGAAACTAAGTAAAAGAAAGAGCAGGAAAATTCATACAAACAACATGACAGGTGAATTCGCGTCTTGCATCTCATTATATGCCCTTTATTTCCTTTTCTAATTCAATCCTATCTCCATGATACGTGATGTTGGTCATAAAGCAGATTCGGTCAGTAAGCATCAGCGCTATAAAAGTTGAAGTTCCATGGCCCCGAAGAAAGCGCTATGCTTCCATATTGTTTTTTCCAACCGTCAAATTCTGTCAGTCTGTGAAATTCTCTACCAATTTCTCTGTTTCCCGATCATTATAGTAGATCTCTTCAAAATTCGAGTGAATCGGATCGTGCTCCACCCTAGACCGCGCCATCGCTTCTCATTAGGCAAATTGTGGCGAAACGCAAGCCAACTTAGTATTTTTTTTTAAATTCTTTATGTCTCTTTTTTTCGTGCAACTATGAACCAACTCGCTGTCCGCCTATACTTTGTAGGCCAGCTACACACGAAACTTGGCTGGCACACCACAATGATAAGTTAAACGGATTGTTGCGCCGCTCGTGTGTGCCTGTCATTAATTCTTGGCGTAATTTCGCCTTCAATTAGCGGTGGGCGGGACATGCCAATAACTCAGGATACCGGGCTCCACCTAAATTAGACAGATGAAAGTAAATGATGGAAGGTTATGTATGGGGTCTCTTGTTTGTCATTTTGGATACCTACGTAATAAGGTATCGTTTTGGTACTTTGTTATATTTCTATGAAACATGTTATATTTTAAGTGTGCACCTCCAAAAAAATTGAGGAAACGATCAAGTCTGTGGAGATTCAAATGTCATATTACGAGCAATTGAAGTTTCTGAACATTTCGTCGATTTCGTCTTGGTACTTTTTCCAATTATAACTTCTGGCTGCCCTCATACTTTAGGCACGTGTATAATGTTGCCGGCAAAGCACATAATTCAGTCATTCTATAGAGCACCTAGTCATTCTATTGAATGTCAAGTTCGTATAGGCAATGTATAAAATATTTTTCATCATTATAAAAGGTGTAAATCAGCCCCTAACGAAAGCGTGAAAGCGAAGCCGAAAGGCACTACTTGTTCTCCCCGTCATAATTTTTTTTTTTTTTGTTCTGCACCTTACCTGGGAACCTTCTAGTTACGGAGATATTGGAGGTGAAAGTTCCAACACTTCACTAGTATAAAAAAAATACAAATTTTAAAGGTTAGAACTTTACTTAAGTTGCCTTCATGACCTGTTTACTAGTTATTCATCCATCAGCTCACTGTTTTGAGTGCGTGACATTGAGTTTTACCGAACCAAACCAAAAAAAATTTCGTTTTCCAGCAACAATTTTTGTGTAGGGTTACTTAGTTTGATGTACAGTATGCTTGGTTGCCGGCTTCGTGAAAGGTCTGTTTACACCTTGTATACCCTAACTGGTCATGTATTTATGGAACTGTAAGTCCTTATATTGGTAAATGTTAGTATTTACCGTAGTTTGGGCTTTTACAGCAACATATACAAAGCCGAGGCATAAGAGCTTTTTATACCCTACGGCATTTCATACAAACTTTAAAGTCGTTATTTTCCGAAATAACAGAACAGATTTTAATGAAACTTCATACGCATAAGCAGTATACATAGGTCTAAAAAGTAACTAAAAAACATTTTCGAAATGTCTTTTAAAAATGAAGATATTTGGAAATTTCTGTTTCTATACACAATTAAAAATCGGTCTAATTTAGCTGTAAACATTATTTTTCGAAAATGATTTTTTAGTAACTTTTTAGAACTATGTATACTGCTTATGCGTAGGAAGTTTCATTAAAATCTGTTCAGTCATTTCGGAAAATAACGACCTTAAAGTTTGTATGAAATCCCGTAGGGTATAAACGCTCTTAAGGAGAACAGGTAAAGTATAAAATTAAGGAATAATCGAATTGAAATAAAAAAATAAAAAAATAGTATGAGTGTGACATACCAATATACTATGGAGTAACATATACGATAATACCGAATTCTGACAGGTATCACCTCGACTAAATAAAACGTAGACACAAAATAAAATAAATGGAAAGTCCAATGCTCCCCCGTCGCGCTGATTCGTCAAAATGAAAATGTCACAAAATGTACCTTGTCACATGAGTAACAATATATCTTTTCGAATTCCTCCCCTAACACAGAGATGAAAGATATTTCCCTTACTTGTCCTTTTCACATGCGGGACTCCAACTTCGCAATGTCAATCCTCATCTGTCCGAACCATTTGCAACGATTGTATTTAATAAAATAATAATACGTATTTCCGAATAATACGTAATAATACGACGTTTTTCCCCTTGTGCCGTATTTTCTCTTTGCTCGTAAGCCACAAAGATTTTTGACGTTCTCTTCGCTATTGTTATTTCGATAATACACGTATTTCATTTCCGCGTGTCTTTGTTAAGATCCGTTCAGGTGAAAGTAATTGTAAAAGGCTATGGGGTAAATGTCGAAATTACGGGTGAACGGAAGTAATATTAAAAATGTGAACGTAAAAATTTATTTTTACGGCCCGTGACGACCTCATGCGGCGCGACTTGCGATGCGACTTGCGTCAAGCGACGCGCGTGAGTATCCTTTTTTATCATGCTTTTAGTAGCTTCAACTGTAACTGACTGACTATTTTAAATAATCGTAGAAGTTTTTGACCCATTTCGCGGTTTCCGATTGAGCTGACATGCTTACATGTTTAACCGCTTGAGCGGTTTCAAAATCGACGCGTGAAGTAGTAGAGCCAACGCGCACTTGGGAATTTTTGCTGCGCAAGCGCCCCGTGCCACTTCCCATTTAAAGCTTATTATCTCGTAAACTACTACCTACAGCTACACCAAAATAAAAAATATATGTGTATAGCTGAAACTATACGAAATCTATATATGTTAAAAATAATTACAACAATTAGATATAAGTATTTTGGAAAAAAATGTGAACTTGAGAATATGGGTTGCATATCAGTAAACAAAAATTCATCATGATTAACCATCATGATGAATTTTTGCTACGTGACGTCATTCTAAATCTAAATGGCGGACTGCCAAAGATGGCCCACTAGTTTTTTTATGCATTCCCATAATCTGAAATTATATTACTATTCAGATGAAAGGGTTTGGGTGACTCCACACACCCTGTGGACTTTGCCCGTCGCAAACACATCAGTCATACACCAAATACCTACAAAAGAGGTTCTATAGTTTTAGTAAATCATCTTTGTAAGCTGTTTCTATCCTCGCAAAGGCAGAATACAATAAGATGGTTGAATAACTGACGTAGAACTATTAATCATACAGACTGACACTCGATTTAGTGCTGCAAAATGAAACGAGATGAAACCACCAGTCAATCAAGTCAAAGTCCACAAAACCCTCGCACGCTGCGGTTCAACTCAATTCCAAATAAAAACCTTTTAGCTGATTTTCAAATTAACGTGGTCCAGCTCCCCCGAAAAATCCATTTACTATGTAAAGAAAAACCTTTACAAACCAATGTCAAGTACCTAAGTGTATAAAAAATCCGTCTAGTCGGAGAGCCACTCGCCGGTAAATCTTATTATTAGCAATAATCGTGGCATTGTGGCTCGCGGGGCCACAATAGAGCCCCGTAATAATGGACTGCCACACAATAGGCCTGCCCAGTCCTTTTTACCGGGATTGTGGACCTAGCACTGTGTACAGACGGAATCTAAAGCAATCGCATCAAAGAATTATGGGCCAATACGTTTTATGCCTAACTTGTGCTTTATTTTATTAGTCTATGCGAGTAAGTTACGACGTGTGTGTATTACAAAAATAATCTCAGTTTATACTGTCTTGCCTGAAATATTTCTCAAAAATACATCTTTATCAAAATCCAGACGTTTTATTTTGTGAAATACGATCACGTTCCCATAAAATGATTGTTATTATTATCTGTTTCGGAATACAAATAGATATCTATTTATAAAAATGTTGCCAGATAAAATAGAAAGCAATAAAAATAATTTTGATCAAATTAAAAAGTTTTACGACGACGACGGTTGCGTATCAATTATAATTTTGATTAATTCAATTTATGCTCAATTTGAAGATTTATATTACGATTTTTTAGTAACCGATATTAATTCTTTGATTATGTAAAATGTCGAATTTTTTTATTAAATAAATCATTTAGGCAGTGCTGCCTTCTTTTGAGAGTTTCAAGAAAGATTGCAATGTTGTTGACTGACTATATCAATGAATACCTTTTTAAAAGTAACATGAACCCAATTATTGCTACCAACAATTATTTAATTTTGAATTATGTTTAATATTTACTTTTATATGTTTGTATTTCATATCATTGCATATTCATGACTTTTATCTTCCGTATATCTACAGAACTAATTGGACCGCACCATTCTTTGGACATCTTTTAACATAATTAAACTTTGAAATGTATTTACTTCTTTTATGAGATTTTTCGCTGACCAATTTTATCACCGTAAGCAAACCACGATCTACACGCGTATTGTGACAGGAAAAAATAATCAGAAAAATAAATTACTTGAGCATGCCAGAAGTCATCGCGATATGGCAGCGATATACAGGGTTATTGGTAAAACACCAACAACCTCTTAAGAGGTCGTTGTACTCATCATTATGAACAACATTTACTATGGGACCAAAGCTGAAATCGCGAAAAAAAAATCAGCTGTTCCGTACTTTATGTTCACAAAACTTGTCACAACGTAGGGAACAGCTGATGTTTTTTCACGATTTCGGGTTTGGTCTCATAGTAAAAGTTGTTCATAATGATGAATAGAATTACCTTTTACGAGGTTGTGGTGTTTTACCAATAACCCGGTGTATATTAGTCTATGCGGCGGTGGTACTCACTTGCAGAAAAGAAGTGACACACGAGCGTGTCGCTTGATGCAAATTAACACGAGGCGCATCACGTGACATCGTAAACCAAGTCCTGAAGTACAGTTTGAGTACTTCTCAATTCAAAAATCGAGGCTAGGATAGAAACATCAAAAAAAAAATGTGATTTTGAAAATAATTCTTTTTTCTAACATCAATCCAGACCAAAGACAACATTAACACACTCAACATTATCCTAAGTCCACTGAAACCTCCCACAGACGGACAGAGAGATTACTTTTTTACTTTTATTCTTACAAATGTTTACAAAAAACTTGAGCCACGAAGGAAAGGTGTTACCTAATAGCGTGTCGCTGTGATTTATGAGTTCAGATAATGTTGGCTCATGCTTGTAAATTAAGGTTTTTGGAGATATAAAAGGTACTTATGTCTTCGTTTTACGTTTTAATTGACTTGCATTTTCTTTGTATAGTCAGAGTCATGGTTTTGAAATAAAATAAGTGATTAGGTATGTAATTTAAGAATATTTAACTTTGTCAATTTGTGAGGATTGACTTCATTTCTTCAACATCCATATTATGTCCGAGCAAGGGGTACATACAGTAGTGGATAGTCAAGTTCTATCAATAATTCAATTATTACAGCGAGCTTTCTGAAACCGCTTTGTCCTACTCACACAACCATAGGATTATCCAATTAAGCGCAGCTTAACCTAGCACGTCGTTGAATCGGATTGATCCGCGCGATCGTTTTTTAACCACGGACACTCAAATAACCACAAAATTAAACCAATACTGCGCGAAAACCGACGCTTGCTACAACGGGCTGTCAAAATGAAACCACAAATTAAGTAATAACAGTCAGAACAAAGAATTTAATAGGCTGATGCGTAATTTGTAAAGTTAAAAATAAAAATGTCATTTTAAGTTTCAACACAATGTCATGTGATATTTCTATGAATTGTCATGAACATAAATTTATGATCTATGCTATTCCTTCATGAAAAACGATTTTATTTCAAAAATAATTTTGTGAGTTATTTTATAAAATTAATGGGGTCAACACCACTATACGCAGGTAATCGTAACAACACGAAATTGCAGTCAATAAAGTAAGAGAAATTAATTTTAAAAGTTGCTAATTTTGTACATATTTGTGTTCGTGACTGTACGCCATTTATTTATCACATGACAATTTGATGTAATTGCTTTTGCGAGTCGCCACATAATAAATTCATACTCAATTAATACTCATAGCAGGGTGTTATCAACAAAATAAATGTGATTTTTCGTTTAATATGTAAAATACAGTATAATGCAGATTCTGTAGTGGATCAATATTATCCCTTTATGAAGACTCTCGTTTGCATACAGTGTGTGTCGTTTTTTTTTCATTGTTTTCGATCTGGGTTCGTTATTGTAATTAGTCCTTATTTAATACGTAATACATAGTTAATAAACATGGAAAAGGTCCTTTTAGAGCTGTCTTTACTGAAACAAATATTTCATTAAATGTTAAGACCATTTTAAAATCTGTAAACAGTCAAAAATCAAGCCTACTTATATTATGCTATTCGGAATATTAAAACACCAACTGGCTTCTGTGTAAAAGTCAGCTACAACATAAAACATATCATATGACACTTGGCAATAGTGTGTTATAGATGAATTTTATTTTTTTATATAATGTAAGGACCATGTCTGAAATAAATGAATTAATAAATAATAATAGGTGTGTGGCCTTTAACGTGCATGTGCAATATTTTTTGTAAAGTGCTATTCTATCAGCGATAACAGTATTTCAAATATTTATAGTCAGAAGCTTATGAAACCGAAAACTTCAAGTGCATCTTGTTGAAAGTCTTAGTAAAGAACGAATTGCTTAGCAATAAATTGCCACTAGTCTAAGCCCTCAGAACTAAACATAAGAGTCAAACTCAAAGCATGTATTTTAAGTAAATCAGTTACAGGTACTATTTAACTGTCAAAGATTCAGCCAAATACAATCAAAAAGGTGGAGCTACAGTACCCTTCACTTATGGTAGGTATTATGAGAAATCAAACAAGCCTCTTACAAGCACCCAAATAAAAAAAAAACATTTTAGCAAAAAATAAAACCGACTTCAAAAACACTAGTGAAAAATAACTTTAGCTTCAGAAGTCGGTGACTTTTGTTTCATTGATTCAGTTGTCAGTCGCCGACTTTTTGCCGAAGAATTTTGAAAATCGGTTCACAATTAGCGGAGAAATCGGTGAAAATAGGTACCTACTTAAAAAAATACATACAGTCGAACATGGAACCTTCTTCTTTTTGAAGTCGGATAATTAGCCAATTTGGCGGGCAATTCACTTCGCGTAATTTATGTGGGAATGTAAGGTGAGTTAAGTGGCAACACTGATTGAATGTGGGAATATAATTATGATGATGGAGTGACAACACTGTATGTCAAGGACGGATAGGTAAAAAAGAAGTAAGACGACGACGAAAGATGAAAGACGTTTATTTTTGAAAAGTTTATTATACAGGGTGATTGGAAGATGGGTGCAAAGCTTTAAGGTGAAGATAGTATAGACAATTTAGGACCATTTAAGCCATGGTTGTCTTAGACGAAGTCTTACCAAATTTTTTTAACCAAATTTTTAAGTTTTTTTTCGGAAATTCTCAAAATTTATTGAAAACTGCATAATTATGGCCAAATTGAATGATAAATGAATTAATTTTTTATTTATTTAATTAAAGTAATGTGTAAGCAACCAAGCAAAACATGTTTTAGGCTTCTGTGTCATTAGACATTTTTTTTACAGATATTTAAAGCTCAGAAAAAATAAAAAATTTGTACAATACGTCTTTTAAACCTTATTTAAAAAAAAAACGGAGGGTGCTTTTTTTGTTCAAACCTTTTTGAAGACATGCTTGATAATCGCTCTTTCTTTTGAGGTATCATTTATGCGGATATCTTACAAATTATTGAAATTAGGACCTAATAAACCAAATCGAGGGAGAAATTTTAAATTTTAGGCAGTCTAACAAAACACAAAATTTTTGCTTAAAAGAATACTTTATGTGCTCGAAATGATAACATTGTTCAATTCTAAGAATTTTTGGCACATGCAGGAACCAATTGAGGGGAACCCATTGAGGGGATTCTCTAAACAATGGCCACCGAGCGCGGTGCGACGGCATTTCCAGGTAGAACGCCCAATGAATAGCAAAAAGCGATAAAGAGTTGGTTTTTACAGCAAAATGGTCTTAGTTACTGAGGCAACAAAGTCGTTTTTCTTTAGTCAGGGTCAGTCGGTCTGTGATGAAGCCGTTACATCTTTTACTTATTAGTCAAACTACTGCCCTTGTGAGTGGACGTTGTCGTGTTGATTCACAATTTACCGTGTTCAGTTGTAGCCCTTTGCGTTCCTGCACGTGTTGTTTGCGTTAGTTTTGAACTTTTTTGTTTCACCGTGTCCAGTCGTAGCCTCGCGCTCCTGCACGTGTTGATTTTTGACTTAATTGTGTTGAGTTGACGTTTAGTGCGCTCCTACGCCGTTTTTCTTAATTGTTAAGTGACTATGGCTACTTTTTCCAATCAAGAATATGCGGATATCGTATTTATGTACGGTAGAGCAGACGGCAATGGATCTTTGGCGCGACGGATGTATCAAGAGCGCTATCCGAATCGCAGGATACCGAATGTCCGAGTGTTTTACAACACGTTTCGTCGTCTTGCCCAAGATGGGTTTCACCGCGTGGAACCTGGAGTCAACCCGGGCAGACACGAAACTGCCGTCGACGAAGACATTTTAGCAGCATTTCAAGCGGATCCTACTACCAGTACTAGAGCAGTAGCTCGAAATTTAAACATTTCTCAATGGAAGGTGTGGCATACAATGCACCAAAATGATAAGTATCCGTTCCATGGCAGGAGTGTGCAAGGTCTAGTAGAGCAAGATCCTCAAAGAAGAATTCAGTTCTGCCGTTTCCTCCTCAACAGAGACATCGAAGATGCGTGGTTTCTGAAATCAATCTTGTGGACGGATGAAAGTAAATTTTCAAGGGAAGGTATTACAAACTTTCACAACATCCATGAATGGGCCGACGTAGACAACAATCCACATTTTAAGAAGCAGGTGTCATTTCAGATGAAATTCTCTGTGAATGTATGGGCTGGAATAATTGGCAGAACATTGATTGGGCCCCACTTTTTGCCTGATCGATTGAATGGCGAAAATTATTTGCAATTTCTGCAAATTGATTTACCACTGCTGATAGAGGAATCAGGTGTCCCGATCTTCGAAAGAGACCGAACAGTCATCTTTCAGCAAGACGGCTGTCCAGCGCATTGGACTTTAAATGTAAGGGAACACCTCAACAATTGCTTTCCTGATAGCTGGATCGGCAGGGATGGACCCATCCCTTGGCCCGCTCGCTCCCCAGATCTGACCCCGTTGGACTTTTTCGTGTGGGGCCGGGCCAAGGAACTGGTGTATAACAACAAAGAAATTAACACTAGAGAAGAATTGATACAAAGAATAAATTCAGCGTTTGAGACAATGAAGCAGGAGATGATGTTGAAAATAACGACTACAGAAGTTAGAAGACGGGGCCGTGCTTGTATTAGGAATCACGGCCGTCAGTTTGAACATGAAAAATAAATAATTTTAATTCAAATGTTGTTTTAATTAGTCTGCCTAAAATAAAAAAAATTCTCCCTCAAATTGGTTTGTAGGCCCTAATTTCAATAATTTGTAAGATATCCGCATAAATGATACCTCAAAAGAAAGAGCGATTATCAAGCATGTCTTCAAAAAGGTTTGAACAAAAAAAGCACCCTCCGTTTTTTTTTGAATAAGGTTTAAAAGACGTATTGTACAATTTTTTTATTTTTTCTGATCTTTAAATGTCTGTAAAAAAAATGTCTAATGACACAGAAGCCTAAAACATGTTTTGCTTGATTGCTTACACATTACTTTAATTAAATAAATAAAAAATGAATTCATTTATCATTCAATTTGGCCATAATTATGCAGTTTACATTAAATTTTGAGAATTTCCGAAAAAAAACTTAAAAATTTGGTTAAAAATATTTGGTAAGACTTCGTCTAAGACAACCATGGCTTAAATGGTTCTAAATTGTCTGTACTATCTTCGCCTTAAAGCTTTGCACCCATCTTCCAATCACCCTGTATAATTATTTAAGAAGTTTACATGCCGTTTTATTCGGAATCCCACCACACTACATTTTGGGGGCTCGTCCGGGATTCCTAAAATAAAACGAGGCAGTAAATGTTTCTGCGAAGCGGGTTTGAAAAAACCGCGATGACGTCAGAACAAAAGAAGATCGAAGCAGCAACGGGTTGAGGTTCCACGCTTCAAATGAGCGCAGACCTGGTACCAAAGTTTAACGGCCAAGACCGATCCTATCCGGCATCCCGATGGGTTCAGGAAGTAGAAGACAACGCCGTGATCTTCGAGTGGACCCCGATGCAACAACTGCTGGTGGCGAGGCGTGCGCTGGCAGGTACCGCGGCGCTTTGGCTGAAGTCGGAGAGGCCATTCAAGACATGGGGTGAGTTGAAAAATGAACTTCTCATGGAGTTCGCAGACACCACTGACTCAAAGACTGTGACGTCCACTCGTCACAGGGGTAAGCACAGATGGTTTAATAAAACAATAGTTTGGTGTCTTTAAATAGGAAACGGGTGCACGTCCGCCCGGTTCGAGTGACAGCTCTCAGTGACACATCTACCCGCGCGTACCTGCCCCCGCACCTGTATTCTTTAATCATCACAAAACCTATTTGCTTCTAGCTCCATGGCCGCATGGTGCCGAATTGATAATACAACCTTTTTAATTTGTTTATCATCACACCTCTTCCTTTTTTACAAATATAAATATTTCAAATTTCATATACATATATATAAGTGAAAACTCAGAACTTAAACTCATATAAAACTCAATTGGAATTAGACTTATTAATGTAAGTACTATACGCTAACGTAAGTATGATTTTTAATTTAAATTAATTAGTTAACTTTCAACTTAACGCTAATCAAATAGTTTAAACAGGTTTCAAACAAAAGAAGATTATACATTGTTAATTACAATTACAAGTTTACAAACAGGATTAATAAATAATAATACTATTCGTTGTCTGACTCGCAATCGCTGGTATCATCAGAATCTGGTGACTTTTCTCCACACACTTGCCATTTACCTTCTACTCTTTTAAGATGGACTATATTCCTCCTCAACTCTTGTCCGGTATTATCATTCTTTATGTAATATTCAGAACCTCTAGAATTTACAACCGTATGTGGTGTGGGGTTAAAATTTGGTGTCAATTTGTTTTCTTTGATTAAGTTTTTTGTATATACTTTCTCGCCGATATCTATTTCTGTGCTCTCCGCTTTTCGTTTCCTGTCCGCATAATCTTTTCCTTTTTCTTTCATTATTCTGTCCCTATCTCTGAACTCTGAAATACATGGTTGGTCAATATCAGTAATTGATGGTATCTTATCCCTAAACTGCCTATTATAAAATAATTCGGACGGTGTTTTTTCCGGTAGTCGAGTGTGGCGTACTATTGTACATAATTAGATATTGTAGCAAATTATCATACCAGTCTGATTTTTGACCTTGGCTTATCCGTAACCTCTTGAGAATATCGCGATTTTGGCGCTCGACTTCGCCATTTTGTTGAGGCGAGTAGGGTGTAGTAAAATTAATCTTGATATTTGATTCGCGACAATACGTTTTAAATTCATCGCTCGTGAATTGTTTCCCATTATCAGCAGTTATGTTGTGGGGAAAACCTAACCGTGAAAATATTTCTTTAAGTACTTTTATTGTTTCTGTAGATGTTATGATCTTCATTGGCTTCACTTCTTTATATCTACTATAATAATCTACTATGACAAACAAATAATGGCCACTAGGAAGTGGACCCAAAAAATCAATCGCAACATCTATCCAAGCTTCGGTTGGTAACTCTCGACGGGTCAGTGGCATTGGGCGATATGGAGTAGATACCAAAGTACACCCTTTGCAGCTTTTTACCTTTTTTTCAGCATCAGAATCTATTTTGGGCCACCATACTTTGGTACGCAGCCGTCCTTTCATCGCTCCAATGCCAGGATGCCCTTCGTGAGCTGCATCCAAAACTTGTTGGCGTAATTTAAGTGGAATGACGATCTTATTTCCCCTCAACAAAAGGTTATCATGAGTCCATAGCTCTGTTTGAAAAATCCTATATATGTTAATCCTAGGATCCCAAACATCAGATTGCAAGGCTTCTATTACAAGTTGTATTTCTTTATCTTGTAATGACTCCTCCGTAATAACATCCATCCCTATTGCACAAGGCCTTGCATACTGAATGATTTGGTGAATGTGCTGCTCATCCTCAAACGGCTGGATTTTATTTGTTGTACATAACCGCGATAGACAATCAGCGATGTTTGTTTTTCCAGGTTTGTAAACTACCTTGAAATTGTATGCCTGAAGTCGCAACACCCAGCGCTCGATCCTGGCACACGATTTTGATCTATTACCAAATATAACTTCCAGCGGTTTGTGATCAGTCACCAAATCAAAAGTTTCTTTTCCATATAAGTACATTCTAAAGTGCTCTACAGCCCAAACCAGAGCGAGAGCTTCTTTTTCAGTCAGACAATAACGTTTTTCAACGTCTGTAAGGCTCTTATTGCCATAAGCAATCACCCGTGGTCCGTTACTATCAGACTGAATGAGCACCGCTCCTAAACCAACCGGACTAGCATCTGCCATTACTGTGGTTTTATCTTTTGGATCATAATATCCAAGTGTATGGATATTACTCAAGGAGTTTTTTAACACAAGGAACGATTCTATTTGTTCAGGACCCCAATGTTGACTAATATCGGCATTTTGTCCTAATTTTAGCGTTAAAAGCCTCCTTAGGGGTTCTGATTTAGTCGCCATATCCGGGATCCATTTGTTGACATAGTTTATTAGTCCTAAGAAACTTTGTATTTCTTCTACAGTTTTTGGCTCCCTAAAACTATCTACAACCTTAACGTATTTGTCAAGGGGTTTAACTCCTTCACACGATAATTCATGTCCCAAAAATTTTATGCTCTTGACATTAAATACACATTTTTCCTGATTTAGTAGAATGTTTTTTTCTTTCAATCTATCCAGGACATGTTTGAGCCTAGCATTGTGTTCTGTGGCATCCTTGCCATATACGACAATGTCATCAATAAAGTTGACGACGCCATCACAGGGAAGAAGTATTCTCTCTACAATTTTTTGAAAATGTTCTGGCGCACACGATATGCCAAACATGAGCCGCTTATATCGGTACAAACCTTGGCTCGTTATAAAAGTTGTAATATCTCTTGAGTCCTCGCTGATTTCGACTTGGTGAAATGCGTCTTTAATGTCGAGCTTGGAAAAGACCCTTGCTTTATTAAATTTTGTTAGTAGCTGATCCATTGTCGGCAATGGATGGTTTTCTCTCACGATAGCCTTGTTGGCGCTTCGCATGTCTATGCACACCCTTACATCTCCGTCCGGTTTGAGGACGGGCACTATTGGTGAGACCCATCCCGAGGGCTTAGTAATAGGTTCTATTATATCTAATTTGCCCAATTGGTCAATCTTTTTGTTAATCTTTTCTTCCAGGGGAATAGGTACTCGTCGACATGGCTGGGCTTGATTGTTTTGTCTATTGAAATCTCAAGTTGCACGTCTTTAATTTTAGGAAAACTTGGATCGCTTACCGAATTGACTCCTACACCGAGTTTGAGTACTTGCATGGAGATAGCGGTGTCCTTTCCTAAAAGATCTCGAGTACCATTCTTAACGACATAGAATGTTCCAGTCTGCTGTTTGTCGGCTACTTGAATATCTGCATCAAATGCTCCAATTACTGTCAACGGTGTGCTGCTGCCATAAGCAACAAATGTTTTATCTGGGTTGGCAAATTTGATTACTGACAGTAATTCCGCATTTTTTAAGATAATCCCAAGTTGTTTCGCTTAAAATGTTACACTTGCTGCCAGAATCAATAATCAAATCAACTTTGATACCTCCAATATGACAGCTTAGCGTCGTGTCATCATCAAATTGAAAAATATAGTCAATATTAGTTTTGATAGGATTCACCTTGACGTTTGGCTTATCGCTGTCTTTCTTTGTCAAGTTAGGCTTTTTGTTAGGAAACTTGTGTGTGTTAGGATTTTTCCTTTTAGACGCTCGAGTTTTGCATTGATTTCTAAAGTGTCCGATGAAACCACATTTTAGACATTGTTTTAGTTTTGCGGGGCAATGGTTACTGTCTCCATTATGACTCACACTACCACACCTTACACATCCTATGTTTCCAGAGGCTTGCTGTTTTGTGTCTATTTTATTGATACTAGAAGCCTGTGGGTCCTGACCATAATCGTTGAGTTGTCTCTCTACTGCTTCTAAAGCATTTGCTTCTGAAATAATTTTAACGAGACTAACCGAGTCACCTAAAGTGAGAACTTTTTTTCTGAGATCTTTGGAACAACATTTTTCGACAATTTGATCAATTAAGTTGTCTTCTTCGCAAGAGAACTTGCATTTTCTACTTTGGTGACGAAGCCGTACTAGAAACTTTTCGAATTTTTCACCTTGTTCTTGTTTTAAAAGTCTGAACAAATGTCTTTCGTATATTTTACTCTGACGAGGTAAAAAGTAGTCGTCAAGTTTCTTAAGAGCTGACTTGTAGACATCTACATTAATTCCCACTGCTACGTCTATCACTTCTTACCCACATGTAGTAGTGTGGCCTTTTTTTTCTCGGGGTCCGATATATTTAATGCAATTAAAAACAATTCGAACCCCCTCTTCCATTTTTCCCATCGCAATCCCACGGACGCTGGATCGCCTTCGCAGTCAAAAGCTTCCAAGGGTGGTATATGGGACATTTTGGGGCGATCTACAACAATTTGTTATTGTTAGTACCAACCGACAACGAGACGCGTCAGTTTACTACTCATAGAAACTTGTTTTTTTTTTCATTAGTACCAGCCGATCATTCGACTTACTACTTGTGATGGAAACACCTTTTTTATTTTATTTTATTAGTACCAGTCGATCATTCGACTTACTACTTTTGATGGAAACACCTTTTCCACTTACGCCATTTAAAACTTTTTATTTTATTTTGTTAGTACCAACTGCAGTGTGCAGTTTACTACTTTGGCGTTTTTAGTACCAGTCTAAAATAGACTTACTACTCGACTCATTAAGAGTGATTTCACATCGCTCGATGCAGTACGTGCTCCACTAATAAAATTCAATACCGAATTTGAATAAAATGACAAATCACCACTTGCCTAGAATATTATGTAGGTATGAAAAATAATAACCCACTTTTACTTTATACTTTGTTTACGTTGCAGTAATTATATAAAGTCTGATACAACCACAACGAGCTTTTCTTTATTTTGTTTAATCCGACATGTATGACAGAAATTGGATCCGTCAAAACATCTTTATACTACTTTGTAATCTATGGTCAAGTAAGGGATAACATTTCCGTTGGTTCACTCCTTTTCTTGTATTGGTTTTTGTATACTTATTGGTGTACTAACCCACAAACTCGTCGCCACTTGTGACGTCCACTCGTCACAGGGGTAAGCACAGATGGTTTAATAAAACAATAGTTTGGTGTCTTTAAATAGGAAACGGGTGCACGTCCGCCCGGTTCGAGTGACAGCTCTCAGTGACACATCTACCCGCGCGTACCTGCCCCCGCACCTGTATTCTTTAATCATCACAAAACCTATTTGCTTCTACCTCCATGGCCGCATGGTGCCGAATTGATAATACAACCTTTTTAATTTGTTTATCATCACAAAGACCATTCATGAAATGATGAGCGCCCGAAAGAAAAGGAAGGACGAAACGTGTAGGGATTATTTACTTATCATGAAAGAAATGGGCAGAAGAGGCAAAATGGCCGACAGTGTAGCAATAAAATATATTGTAGATGGTATCGTTGACCATGAGACCAATAAAATCATGCTATACGGTGTAAATACGTATCCTGATTTTAAAGAGAAATTAAAAATCTACGAGACAGTTACGGAAAAAATGAAGCTGGAACATTCTAGAAGTATCAATAGAAACGAAAAACGCGGTTTCGTACGTCACGAAAAACTGTTGAAAAGGTGCTATAACTGTGGCGATGGCGATCATGTATCGGGAGACTGTCCGCAGAAGGCACAAGGTCCAAAGTGCTTTAGCTGCAATGAATATGGTCACATTGCACCGAAGTGCCCGCATAGAAAAAACATGGCTGAAGGCGGCCGTTAGGAATATTCGAATTCGATTTCAACAAGATGGCGCAGTTCCGGCGATGAAAAAGACCACAGCGGTGCATTGACGAGTGGGAGCGGGAGCGGCGAACGTGTGAGCAAGCAAGCAATGTTAACGCGGATCATGCGTCACACTCACAGGGTGACAACATGACAGAAGATGCCAGCAAAGATTTAAAAACTCAACTTCAAAATGAAAA
Organism: Cerastis rubricosa; assembly: GCA_949152445.1. Classification (NCBI taxonomy): domain Eukaryota; kingdom Metazoa; phylum Arthropoda; class Insecta; order Lepidoptera; family Noctuidae; genus Cerastis; species Cerastis rubricosa. The sequence goes on from OX424532.1 coordinate 22,888,514, forward strand.
TGACATTTACGATGTAAACAAACCATGGCAACGAGAAAAACCATTGAAAATTGTAGAATTATGTGGAAAAACGACCAGTGCGCTTATTGATTCTGGTAGCGATGTGAACTTGGTATCTTCTGAGTTTTGTGCTAATATCGGTAAAGTGATGAACAATAACATAACACTGTCTGGACTTGGTTTCGCCAAAGTGGAGTCTCTAGGTTGTATAACAACAAACGTTGTGATCGACGGTACGAAATACTACGATGTGTTATTCTACGTGGTGCCTAAAGACTGTATGCCTTTTGATGTAATCATAGGTCACGATTTTCTTAAGAATGTTTTAACGGTTATGAATGGAAGTTTGGTATGGATGAGACCAAAAGATGAAGATTGGTTAGGCAGATTGAATTGTTTTCCCTGTGTTTCAGATAGTATAGGTTATATTGGCAGCGAACAACTAAAGAGCCAAGTGGTAACTTTGATCAATAATTACCATCCTAATCAAACAAAGGATATTCCCATACAACTGAAGATAGTTCTCAAGGATGATGTTCCAGTTGTTCAATTGTGGAATTTCATTTGTGGAACATGAAGAGGTTGACAAACAGGTAGCAGACTGGTTAACTCAAGGAATTGTTAGGGTAAGCTATTCAGAATATGCTAGTCCGTTGGTCCTGGTACGGAAGAAAGATGGTACTACCCGAATTTGTGTAGATTATAGACGGCTCAATGAAAAGATTGTGAAAGATGAATTTCCACTTCCTCTGATAGAAGACTACATTGATAGGCTTACAGGTGCTAAAGTTTTCAGTGTTTTGGACCTGAAAAATGGGTTTTTTCATCTTAAGGTTGATGAAGACAGTGTGAAATACACATCTTTTGTTACACACAATGGTCAATACGAGTTCTTGAGAGCACCGTTTGGTCTGTCTGTGTGTCCTAAGTACTTCATGCGTTTTATAACTTATGTTTTTAGACATCTGATAGCAGAAAGAAAAGTTATGATCTTCATTGATGACATCGTAATTCCGGCAGATGATGAGTATCAAGCTGTGGAAAGACTAAAGGAAGTTCTGGAGGTAGCATCCCAGTATGGATTGCAGTTCAGCTGGAAAAAAGCAGCCTTGGTATGTCGCAAAATTACTTACCTTGGTCATGTGATCGAAGATGGGAAGGTGAGGCCTTCCAGTGACAAGATTGATGCGGTGATTAAGTTCCCAGAGCCAAAAACGGTTAAACAGTTACATAGTTTTGTTGGTTTAGCCTCATACTTTAGAAAGTACATTCAGGATTTTGCATTAATAGTTAGGCCACTGACTAATTTACTGAAGAAAGACACAAATTTTAAATTTAATGAAGATGAGAGTCGTGCTTTCAATACAATAAAAAATAAGTTGTCTAGTGATCCGGTGCTAAAGATATTTAATCCAAAACTTTACACAGAGTTGCACACGGATGCATGTTGTGTTGGTTATGCAGCTATACTTATGCAGCGTAGTTTGGACGATCAGCAGCTACACCCTGTCTACTACATGAGCAGAAAGACAACAGATGCAGAGAGCAGGTATACAAGCTATGAACTTGAGGCATTGGCAGTCATCGAAGGTGTCAAAAAGTTTAGACACTACCTATTCGGTAGGCATTTTAAGATTATAACAGACTGTAGAGCGTTACAAATGACTTTAAAGAAAAAGGAGCTGGGAATGTCAACTAGAGTAGCCAGATGGATTTTGTTTCTTCAGGATTTCGACTTTACTGTAGAACACAGAGAAGGTTCTAGTATGAGAAATGCTGATGCATTAAGCCGTAATCCTTATGTAGCGGTAATCAATGAATTATTTGACAGTATTAGAAAAGCTCAACAAGCAGATGAAGGTTTGAAAGCTATTACAAGTATTTTGCAGAATGCACCATTTGAAGATTATGTGTTGGACAATGGTCTTGTGTATAAAGGAGTTGACAAGAAGTTGGTGGTTCCACGAAGTATGGAAGACGAAATTATCAATAGAGTTCACCAAAACGGTCACTTTTCCAAAAAGAAGATGTTAGAGTTGCTTGATAAGGATTATTTTATAAAAAACGTAAGTAAAAAAGTTGAAGATTTTCTTTTAACATGTATTCCATGTTTATTAGCAAGCAGAAAGGAAGGAAAACAAGAAGGATTCTTGCATGTGATTGACAAAGAAGCTATACCCTTGCACACCCTGCATGTTGATCACATTGGGCCGATGTCAGACACAAAGAAACAGTACAATCACATCTTGACTGTAGTGGATGGATTCACTAAGTTTGTTTGGATTTTTCCTACAAAGAGCACTACGAGCAAAGAGACGTTAGACAAACTACGTATTCATCAACAGCAATTTGGTAATCCAAGTGGGATTGTTACAGACAGAGGAACAGCATTCACCAGTTCTGAGTTTCAGGATTACTGCAAAGAAGAAGGGATAGTGCATGTGAAAATTACCACAGGAATGCCAAGAGGTAATGGACAGGTTGAGCGTATACATAGAATAATTATTTCAGTCCTGACGAAGCTATGTATAGAAAACCCTACACTGTGGTACCGCGGCACGTTAGTCGTGTGCAGCGAGCTATCAATAGCACTTATCAGAGGAGTACAGGTACAACACCACATGAACTTCTAGTTGGTGTGAAAATGAAGAGCAAAGAAGATGTCAACATTTATGAAATGCTGCGACAAGAAGAAAGGGACAGCTTTATTTTAGAAAGAGAAGAGCTCAGGCAGAAGGCCAAAAAACAGATATTAAAAGTACAAAAGAAAATATTAAAAATTACAATAAGAAGAGGAAGAAAAGTGTTGAATATAATAAAGGAGATAAAGTAGCAATAAGAAGAACGCAATTTGGAACAGGGTTGAAAATCCAACCAAAGTATTTTGGCCCATACAAAGTTACCAAAGTTAAAGGAAAAGATCGTTATGATGTAGAGAAGTGTGATGGTAGCAGTGAAGGTCCAAATAAGACATCAACCGCGGCCGACAGTATGAAGTTGTGGCCAACATGTTAAGGTGTAAAGTTTAAGGAACGTATGCATGATGATGAATGAATAGTATAAAGGAGAACAATATCATTGTAAACATTTTCTTTCTTTTGAAATTAAAAGGAGACACGTTTGCAATTAGGTTCTTTGTTTTAAATATTAGCTGTTTAAGTTTTGTAACTACTGATGTTATATATTTTTTTTTTGTTGTTTTTCTTTTGGTTCTTATGATGTTAAAGTTTAGTTGTAACTTGTACCATAAATGTTGTTGTATTGTGTTAAACTTAAGTTAATGTGTTCATAACTTATAGATTGTTTAAATGGTACGTGTGGTTGTAAATGAGTAATGAGTGTGTGTTCAGTGTATGTAAGCGAGTAATGAGTGGATTTAAGCAGAGCAATGCATGACTGAGGACAGTCATGAAAGTCAGAATGGCCGAATGTGGGAATGTAAGGTGAGTTAAGTGGCAACACTGATTGAATGTGGGAATATATGATGATGGAGTGACAACACTGTATGTCAAGGACGGATAGGTAAAAAAGAAGTAAGACGACGACGAAAGATGAAAGACGTTTATTTTTGAAAAGTTTATTATATAATTATTTAAGAAGTTTACTTGCCGTTTTATTCGGAATCCCACCACACTACATTTATTTCATTACCACAGCATTCACAACGCCATGAAGGAAAATAACGTAAGAAACCAGCATGTCGTTAAACTAAAAAAATACAAGGCAATTCTTCTCACAGAGAGCAGGCAGTACGGTGTAGGGTAATTATGCTATGCTACGACATTAGTTTAGATATTTTACGTATAATCAAGCATCCTCTCCATAGCTTCTCTATGCCCGCTATTGTCTTTGTCTCCATCGATCTCTCAGTTCAATACATCCTGAGTTAGTAACACGTCATAAATCCGATATGTTATCGAGTCTGTAAGCGAGCGCGGCCCATTGAGCAATGAGCAAACATGTCAAGATTACCTGCCGTTAATTATAGCAGGTAACTCGACTCACTGATCAGGGCGCCTTTTGTTGGAGGAGGTATATGTAGCTTAAGTTTAAGGGGAAGATGAGACGAGATTAAAATAAATGAAGGGAATTGGTGTTAAGCCAAGTATGGTGAACTCAAAAGACATGGTTATTTGGACATTCAATATCATCGTCTTCTCGAGCAGGTGGAGGAGATCGTGGCTAAGTAATAAGAGCCGCACGGGTCGATCTTTAAGGTTAAGCCGTGCTTGCCGAGGTTGGTCCATGAATGGGTGACCATAATTATATTAATTCAAATGACAGCCGTTGGTCCCGGCTGTCGTTTGTACATCTTTGACAGTCGTTACGAGTAGACAGAAACCAAAAGTCTAACATTCAATCTTACTAAGGGGTATCGTATTACCCAGTTACTGGGTTGTGGAGGTCAGATAGGCAATCGCTTCATGTAAAATATTGGTACACAGCTGCATCCGGTTAGACTGGAAGCGGACCCAAAGATAGTTTGGGATAATAGTAATAATTATAATAATAGTTGGGGGGATAGTTTGGGTTCCTTTTTCCAATTATTTTGGGTTCAGCTCGCTGTCCCATTGCTGGGGAGTTTGTTCCGCCACTTCTTCTTCCTAGCTAAAACACTAGGAAGTGGCGAAGGGCGGGCGTTTTGGGGGACTGTCTCTTGTAATTTTGACGTTCAAAAAGTGCTGATTATCAGCCTAATTTGAATAAATGACTTTTGATTTTGATTTTTGATTTTGTCGAGCCGATTTCAGCTGAATACCAAAAAATTGACATGGAGGTTTCTTGAAATCCAAAAACTAGGTATAACACGATACCCCCTGGCAAGAGTTGTCGTAAGACTTTCGTTTTACATTAATAAACACTGTATAGTAAATTATATTTATTTACCTACGCCTTTGTCGATAACCAAAACATAATTATTAAAGTAACACGATTTTAATTACAAGGTAATCCGACTGAGTACCTAATCGTGTTAACAGTTTTGCACAGGAGTCGATACTAATGAAATAATATCGTACAGAAGTTTCCGTCTTCACGTAATACGACGCAACATCATACTACGGCGTAATTAGCAAAACTAACTTGTTAATCGAGAACACACATCATAATTAACATGAGAGGTAAGTTTACGTATTATTTTATACATATTACGTATACGTAGCAACGTAAGATGCGTTTACAGCACCAGCCTTAACTTGTTCTTAGTGTCGATGGCGATTTAAATTGATTCAGTCCTTACGAACTGATGTCACAAAATGAATAACCTATTTAATGATGATCAGTTAATTATTTAAATTGACATATCTGAATATGGCAATACGATTTCGTATGGAAGTTTCAAAGAATAAGTTACATAGAAAAAAAAATATTGGTTGTCTGTAAAGTCGGTTGACGGACGATAGTTTAACGTGACAACGTCATAACAAAACATTGATGAAATGAATGCATACTTTTATGAATACGAGTAGCAAGCCGAACGCTCAAGCAAATCATGCCTTTCGCTCGGTCGTGCAGCGCTCTCGCTCGATCGTGCAGCGCTCTCGCTCCGATCGTAACGTTACAATGAACGTAACGTTACAATGAGTCATCCTTTTACGTGCGTGCAGCCAGCGTTCATCGATTAAAAAAAGAATAACCCAAGTTAACCCAACCTTCCAAATACCCACTGTAGCACAGAAAGGTTAACAAAGATTCTATTTTTAATAAGTCTTGCCTTCCTCAATTTTAACCCCGGTTGTACCGTTGTCATCGATGTGGTATTAACTGCGGCCTGCGGTACCTTTACCGATTTGAAAAGCGGTATTTTGTGCCGAGTTTTCGGTAATTTTATTTGATTTGGCTCGCAGGTCGGTTGTGGCTGCGGTTTCCTGTGATCCAGGTTCTGAATCCCTTGACAGATCCTTTGTAAATGGGTTTTCCTGATAATAAACTAATGTACTGGTAGTAATTTAGGAAAGGTAGGTCGCTACCGATAAGATTTACAATTACGTGGCTAGCACATTAGAATCGAAATAAATTATGTACAGCAAGATTTTGTATAATACCTGATACCTATCTGAGAAAATAATAGCATGACACTCAAAGGGCTAATAACTGGCAATTTAACTTCTTCTCTCTTCTATAACTAGATATAAAAAGAGAAGAACTTCTCTTTTTATATTTAGCTCTATAATTTTACTTCACTTAACATGACGCTTGTATTCCCCGTAGATTTGGGCAGAAGCTTGCCTGGTACTAGCCATATTTCGCCAATAACGTTTTGTTTTAAATTAATATCTGTAGCGACCTACAAAAAGTACTACAGCGCCATCTATAACATGACGGAAGAACTAACATTAATTTCCAACATCTCGCAAGCCAAGTTTACATCGACTTAAAACTATAGGTATAGAGAAACCCGACAACAACTGTCTGGTCGGAGGATTATCCCTTTTCAATGGAGTATTGAGGAACATTACACTCTGTTCCTCATACCCCTAAATATCTTTTAAAACTAGTCCTATAAACAACATAGATCTTCCATTTTCTCCCTTGTTGTAATCACCGCGCGACACATACCCCCTGTGGTGCGGTATCGGTCGCCATCGCTCCGAAGCGGTATCGCATCCTGTCTGCGGTTATCGATGTCATTATCTACGGTGTTATGCGATCCTGGTACCCACTAAACTGGTACGGCTTGCGAGGGTTGGACATATCGAGTTTCGGATTAGATTAAATGAAGTTTTAAAATTGTAGGGGCAATTTTCTTTGTTGTTATTTTGTAACGTAAAACATTTAGTTTGTGTTACATGCATTTCAGGCTGGGTACCTGCATTTTTTCAGGTTTTTTACGGAAAAAGTAAATATTTTACAGGTCGTTGGTCCAGTTGTTGCAAGCGCGACTACTGAGCATGAAGGTCTTCGGTTCGATGCACAGTCAAATTGATATTGGGGGTTCTCATCAGGAATTTAAGGGTCGCGGTTTACTATTAGCTACACCTCTGCCTAACCCTTCAGGAATTAAAGGCGTGATTATATGTTATATCTAAACAAGTTTCCTGACTTAGAGTTGAACAAAAGATAGAAGAAAAGGCTTTGAGCTTGTGTTTAATGCAATATCTAGCACGTAGGCGAGACATTTATTACGGCTACGTGCAGGTTAGGTACGTTACTTGCATTGCATGGTACAAAAGTATTTTTAAATTGCGCTTACGACTGTTTTATTGACTTAAACTATCTCATAAAATGCGATTTTAAACTCCAATAGTTAGCATTCAATTTTAAATGGTTAATATTGTGACTCTAATTATTGTCACTGTACAACGTACATAATCTGTATAGCCTGCGTTTGCACTGAATCAAATATAAATTTTCGTTAAACGAACTTTAATACTAAATACTAATTAAACGCAAATTTAAATATTTTATGTGTTTTCAATCATTCTAAAATTAACTTACTAGTATAGAGTTCGTATTAATTTCAGCGGTAATAACATCAATCTGAAATCTCAAGAAACGCTCTCTTCTCTTTAAAGCACTTCGCAAGTCAGAACCTGTAATTTGAAGAGAAGTACAAAATGTACAGATAATTTGGCCTCGAATACACAAATTCCCGGTAAACTATATGTATAATTATGAGAACTAAGTAATGTGTGTAAGATTACTTAGCACTTGTACGTTTCTTATACTTAGCCGTAACTTAATCTCCCACGTGTATTCTCCTAAATTAAGCTGTGTACAAGAATGGATAAAAATGTAAACGAAGTAGCTTATGCCCGCGACTTCGATCACGTTAGAATTTGAAAATAACCGTCACGGACACGTGGCGCCATCTATTATCCTAAGAACGTTTTTGTAGTTTTCCTCGGGAACAGTTCTTTTTTTCGGGTTGAAACGGTACCATTTGTCGTTTCTGTACACCTCACAACGTATATGCAAAATTTCAGGATGATCGGGTCAGTGGTTTAGGCGTGAAGAGGTAACAAATAAACAAACCTACTTTCGCATTTATAATATTAGTTGGGATTAGGATGAGTATATTAAAGGAAGTTTGAAAGTGGCGCTTGTAATAAAAAAATTGGATGGGAGTCGTTTATGTACAGACATATATTATGATGAGAAGGGATGAAAGGCATATCACTAAATGGGTGATGGATATATAAATGTGTAGATGGATGGATTTTTTGAGGAACTATATGAAAAAGAAAGGAAAAAATGAATAAATTATGCCGTGCCGTCTGCCAATGGCAATGTCAGAAGAGCGAGGAGAATGGAAGAAGAAAACGGAGTTGCGCCGACCCCAAGTAGAATGGGACAAGAACAGGAAGATGTGAGTGGTACGTCCACATTTTGTCAATAGTGTTAATGTGTTATACGTATTTTTAGGTAAATCTTACATAATAAACAGTTCAGAATCAAATTTCTTTAAAACATTCTTACTCGGGAGTAAAAATTTAGCAATCCCTAGTCGGGACTAGGGATTGCAATCCGGAAAAACGGATCCGGTAATCCGGCAGATCCGGCATCATTAAACGTATACCGGATCTGGTGCTACCAATTTTTGGCAAAATAATAAGGCTGTTGCATGCGTAAGTACTTTAAATAAAGAATACAGGGAAGAAATAGTAGAAGTGAACTTAGATTCACCAACACTAAAGAAAGATTTGACATAACAGGAAGAATTACAATTATAAATCCAGCAAGAAACCACGTGTTTATAGCATACATACTAAAATGAGAAAATTTTGATAAAGTACTAAAAAAGGAAATGCCTACATTTACCCTACAATATAACTAACGCAAAAGTGTGTCAAGCAATTATTAAATCAGTCATTTAACTATTCGTCGCGACAAACATAAATATTCGGAGTTGGTACTTGCACCTCTGCAATTAAAACAAAGGTAGAAGATTCACCAATTTTATGTGCTAACAAACTAATCATCTGCCTCACCTTTTCCCAACTATGTTGAGGTCAGATTTCTATCTAACCGGATGCAGATAACTCATTGTTATTTTTTTAAAAAACGTTGCTCCACAGTAAGGATCCTGTATTGTGGGTGCGTTTACAAACATTTTTATCCGACATACAAAAACACCGGCCTTACAAATATTTTTTCCGTGCAGGGATCAAACCCGCAACACGCACCGCAGCAGTCGATCGCTCAACCACTGCGGCAACCGTGCCGTCAAGTTATAAGACTGGTTGTCAGACTTTCAGGCCAGTAGTCCTGTCACGACTGTCAGATATCTATAAAGGCGGTTTACTCTTCAAACAGTCTTTTGTCCTCTGCTTTGTGTTTTTGCTCCGTTGGCTTCTGTGGGTCTCAAATATCAGCCTGGACCAACGGTTTAACGTGTTTTCCGAAGCACGACGGAAACTTAGTATGTAATGCATGGTCTACCACCCACGGTCTGACCATGGCAAGCGCTTCTTAGCCTTGAAGATCAACCCGAGAGGTCATTATAATTTAGCCACAAACTTCTCGTGAGCAACTACAGCTACCAAAAGGAAATAAACAAAATACGATAAGAACCAACCAACAACTATGAACCCTAAAATGAACTCACCAGCCCGAGTTACGATTCTGAGAAGGTAATGTAATCTAATTCGCAGTTCGCTGATTTACCCCCGGTTTGTAGAAGCCCGTCCAATTTAATCTTTAACAATGTTTGACAGCTGATTTACTGATTACTGACTAAATCAGATTTCCTGGCACCGAGGGGTCGGCATTTACCATTTATTGTTCTGATATTTAATAAGGAATTTTGTATTTACGCAATAACTTACTGTATAACTGGGTCCAATAATTCGTTTTTCAGATAGACAGTCCGGCAAGACTGGTATCCAGCTGCATCTGGTCATATGCGAAGCCGACCTCCACATAATTGGGATAAGGGGCTAGGCAGATAATGATGAAAATTGTATACATAAATGCGGCTGAATACCAATATTATAAGACTGTCTATCTGGCCTGGGGGGTTACTTATACGTCTTAAAGCAGTATTTAGTAAAGAGACAGAGCTATAAAGTACGTCTAGCACCATCTCTTTCCCACTCTGGAATAAGATTAAAACAATACTGCTTTAAGACTTCATGGTAGTCAACCTGAACTCCACAACACACTCCTCTGAAATTAATGGTTCTCGGTTGTCGGGCTTCTGCATATCTTTCCGAGACTCGGAGAGGTCATGGTACATTAGGGACAGTGTCCCATCTTTTAACCGATAACGGCATAAATGTGTAGGTAAATATTATATTTTTCTCCATGTATTAAATCATGGGGTTTGACAAGATTAATACGGCATTATTTTTAATTAAGTATTATGTGCACAACAACCCTTTTCAAAAGGGTGACTGAAACACCCGTTTTTGTAAAAACCTGTCAGTCCACTGTTGATTTAGTTGATTGATCGGGCTTGTTTGATTGAACGTGCATAATAATATTAATAGGCATCTCAATTTCAGTCATGCTTAGAGTCTGGGTCGCTACCAGAGTTTCTTACAACGGGTGTTACCCACCTGCTCCATAAGTCAGGTAGTCCTGCGGAACCCAAGAATTATAGACCGATCACGTGTTTGTCGACGGTCTATAAACTTCTTACATACATTTTAAGAGAGAAAATGAACAAACACATCAATAGTAATGCCGTTATGTCGGCCTCTCAAAATGGATGTAGGAACGGCCCGTGGTACTAAGGAGCTACTCCTCATCGACATGGCCATTAGTCAACAGGTTCATCGATCCCGCAAGGATCTATCGACATGTTATGTCATGTTATTGGTATGTTGTGTAACATTTATTATCCAGTTATTACTGCGTCCAAAAATATTAATAACATAAAGAAAAGAAATAAGCATCAAAAGATACTTTCTAAGATATTAAAAGAAAAATACTAACAAAAAATGGCAGGTACAAAGGTACCCAACATTTTTTATCCAGATTAAATTTTAAAATTAAAACTGTAACTCTTTTGTGGCCATTTCGTTCTGTAGTTTTAATATAGAGGTTTTCTTTAAGCGTTTCTTGGACATTACTCATATAAATAAATGGCCCTCATGGCTTACCTAAATGTTTCATTTAAAAATGTAGGCAAAAGATAAATGCAACTTATATGAAACCTTCAAATTTTAAAGATAGCTCTTTAATATTGACGGCACGGTTGGCGCAGTAGCTAAGCGGTTGACTGCTGCGCTGCGTGTCGCGGGTTCGATCCCTACAAATAGTTGTTCCGGGTCTGGCTGTTTGTGTATGTGACTTTATGTTTGTTAACGCACTCACGATACAGGAGAAATTCCTAGTGTGGAGCACCGTTTTTAAAAAAATAAAAATAATATTGCATTCATAATATTTTATGTTCTTTACACAAATAAGATTTATCGTCCCATTCATGCCAATATGCTTCCCATATTTCTAAACACATTTCTTTTCCCACCAATCAAATAACAGGAGGTTCTAATGCCGTACCGGGTACTTACGCCTAATCCAATACAAGGAGCGGATCCAATATGGCTGCGTTCCCAGTAACCACATCAATTGTTCATTCGGACGGTACTCCTAAACAAATTAATACCTAATTGCCTCAATACTCGAGAACCGACCCGTCTTCAATAGAACCCAATTATACCCGGCATCCACACGATGGGGACTTTCAAAAGAAACTGGAGATTTGAAAATGTATTTTTCTTTGATTTAACCGAGTATTCGGTGTATTGAAAGCGCTTCATTTTGTTAGTATTAAGTGTGCTAAACAGAACCTTCATAATGTTGCGTAATACAATAAAAAATATTAAATTGGTTTACGAAATTTTAAACAGGATTTCAGAGGCTGATGCTTTGTTGGGCCATTTCAAGAGTACTTCGTGTCCAGAACCGTACCTTCCTAGAGTATCATTCCCACGTAGCGTCCAGGCCATTTTGTAAATGTTTGCAAACATTTGCAAAATACCACTTGTTTGTCAAGACTTTTCAAATGTTGGAATGGTAATCCTAACGTGAATGTCGATGTATTCCAAACATTTCTTTCATTATTCACAAACATCTGTTACCAATGCCAATTTACATAATATACATACATAACAAGAGCCATCGTTCAGTAAACACATGACAAGCAGATCAAAAAACCTTATCAAATATGTTGTCACAACAACAAGAAAAAAAACAATAGAAAATCTCCTTCAAAAATATAAGCACACATACAGGTACGTAGAACATTCTCAAGAAACCAGAACACGAAGTTTAAGTACTAAAGGAATGTTTCACCTAACCAGAACTTGTACTTGCAAGAACACCTCGGTTCTTCGCCACACTTAGACGTGCGGCACCGTGCGATGCCACGCAGCTTCGTGCGGTTCCGTCCGTTCCCGAGAGGAACATATTAACAATTTATTAACTGTACCGCCGAACTTCGCCGCAGTATTGAACAGATATTAACTTGGATGTCTGTTGAGACCCTAAGCTTAGCCAGGAAATGGTTATTTATTAGATGTTGTAAACTTTGTAGTTCACAGCTAATAGGTGCAGATAGATTTGGAATGTGGTAAAGTTGGTATGGTCAGCAACTGATATCTGAACTTACAAGTCATCTCAACTAAGTAGCTTTCCAGAATTTTGAAATTGTTTTGGATCTGGTGACTACAATAAAGGTTCTGACATAACAAAAAATTATGGAGATTTAATAGTGTATTTTGAAAGCAAAACGTGTTAAGCGACAATGTCTATGGCGATATTGTTAAGTAATTTTAACTTCACATACATCATTTTGAAATCAAAATGTCAAAAACCATAAAATGAACATCAGATCTTTCAAAACAAACGCCATTAATACATGCTTAAGTTTATTCCTCAAACTGTGCTCAAACAAGAACAATTTCAAATGAAATGCGAATAAAATGACTTGGCAATATTCACAATTTACAGCTAATCTCTATTCGATTGCCGTTTTATTGGTGTTTAATATGAACAGATTAATTTTAATGCGATCCATCTCGATTGTTAAATAACTTTTACATAATATATTCGATTTTTATTTCACTGGATCCAGTTTAGTACATTTAGTGCATTGAAATAGATTGTGTTAATTTTACTGTGTAGGATTTTAGTATAGGCGATTCTAAATCATATATTATAAGACTTCAAACCCAGGTATATTAAAAGAAATAAACCTGAGTGTGCCCGACAATTATGTATTGCGACGGAGACGGCCACGTCTATTGGCGATTCCCCGCAGTAGGACCAATCTACTGAGTAAAGCCCCTATATCGCGTACCTTGCGTGTACTTAATGACGTAGCAGACAGCATAGATCTTTTTAATTGTCCTCTGAGTGAGTTCACAAAAATCACGATGCACAGAATATGTTACGGTGAATAACGAAATTGTATTTATGACCACACTATTGAATTAGGACATTCCTGTAATGATAGTGATGACGAGTTAATAAATAAATAAATATTTTTTTAAATTTTTATTTATATTACCTTTTGCCTTTGCTCGCGTGATGGTCAGAAATTTTCGCACGGACACGTACTAAGTACCTACCGCGGTAAATAGTAATCTTTGTCCTAACTGAGGCACGCACACAGATAGCCTTATTACTTAAAAACCCAGGACGTTCAAAAGTACCACACAGACAGACATAACTATCCCTAGTTATGTTAGAATTTTAATATTTCCAAGTAAATATTCCAAGAATAGTAATATTTTCCAAGAAACATTGTGGTATATTTTATGTCTCTTTTAATATTTTAACGTAGTGTTGTCTAGTTTTATCAATCATTCAAAGGTTTTATTGGATTTTGGCGTCACGGCTAGTTTGTTGGACTTAATAGACAATGAATAATAAAAGAACCTCTTGTCTTATTATTAAGCATAATGCAATCAGTTTTCCGATATTTACTTATAGTAAGACTATTCCCTAATTGCCATGCCAAAACCCACAAGCCAATAAGTTCCCTAACTCCCTAAGAGGCGAAGTGGCCTATCTCCGTCCAACCTCATGACTTACAATAGTTTTAGTTTAATCATGACCTTACCGATCCCAGTCTATTAATGACGGTTATTAGGCCGATCCAGTTTATCACTTGGCAACTAAAGTTTGGCAACTCTAGATATCATAATTACTTCGATGACCTATAGCGTGTTTTGGCGAAAATGCCTTATTGGTATTAAAAAAGGTTTTCACGGCGTGGGCTGAATTTTAATTGGGGCGAAACTTCTTTTTTAATATTGGTACCGGTAAGCTGAGAAAAGTGAAGGATCTATGAAAAGGAATTATTTAAAGGTTTTATTAAACCTTAATCAGTTTTACGTCATTTTTTTCTCACGTTTTCAACTTAGGCGAGAAGGCCTGGATACCTAGAAATCGCTTTTAAAGCTCTTCGTACATCTAGTACCACTTGCAACACGATTGACTTAAAGTTTTCTCATGTTCGTCCAATTAATTGTTGACTTTCCACTATCAATATCACTGATCCAATGCCAATTTGGTTAGGCCCTTAGGTTGTTTACAAGACTTTTGTCCTAAAACCACTTCGGTGCCCAAACATCACAAAATACGTCTGGGCACCCAGGAGCAGTCCCCAAGGGCACATTACAACATGAGAAGATAACATGCTGGGCCCTCCCAAAGGTCACTTTAATGGCCGCCCGGGGCCTACGAAAAGTTCACGACCCCAAAGACTACTCTACTAAGGACCACAAATGCGTGGGATTAATCCAAGAATTGAAACTACCGTTGCCTTCAGCGTGTTCTTTAAGAATGCAATCAATTGATTTAAAGGTATAAAGAGAAAAAGTCTACCAGAAATTTAGCCGTAAGATATTATCACCCGAACATGTCCACGGTACTAAGGTGTCTCTAGTACACCTTCATTTTAGTTCGGTTTCCAGTTTAAATATCCTAGGCCCACGTTACAGTAAGCAAGCTAAGTGCCATTAATCAGGCTCTTGGCTGATACCAGAGAGATTAATTATAGTAATTAGAAAACATACGTACCCATGTAGATCTAAGGTTTCAGGTTCTGCAAGTTCAAAGTCGAACCCGTTGTTAAATAAGTACTTATAACTTTTCCAAATCATTGACCACCTGAGAGCTTCAACCAAGTAATAATCTACCACCTATAATGAAACGAAGAAGTTACCGAGAAGCTTTTGTCGATCCTGTTGAACGTAGTTCCAAAGGTACGGAACGCTTTGCCATTTGTCTTGGCCCTCTCATGGTAATGGTCACCGCGTTGTATAACTATTTGCACGATGGGGGGACCAGAGTTGCAATCACTCCGGGGTATCCCAAAGACAAAGCTCAAATACCTTATGAGTGGATCTACGCATGGACACCTCTTCGATCATATCTGTAAGTGTTTTCCCCAGAAGGTATCATTTCCAGATTTCTTCCTAAATATAACCCTTCTCTTGAACCTTGCAAAAACCCATTCAATTACCTCATGCTTACGACATCGAAAAGTAGCAAGGTATTTGAACAGTCAACCGCACATCAGTTGTAACTAAAGCAGTACGAAAATCACCTCTACCGTTACGACATAAAGACAATGTCTAATTGTAATCATTGAACTGTACTGCCATGTTCCCGGGCTATTGTACCATACAGTGAAACGTAACAACTTCCTTTCATGTCAATTACATATCAGGTTAACATAATGTGTGTGTAATGTTACAAAAGGAAGGTACCTGGACGACCGACAGATCCGATCAAAGATTTTTGTCCTGTGATAAAATGGTACTAATCATATTACTATGTTGAAAATACATCGTAATCGATCCGAATTTTTAGGTTCCAGAAATCAAAGAATATAATAAGCATTTTTTGGACGTCAAAAGGACTTAAGACAATCCCCCAAAACGACTGCCTTTCATACCCTTGAATACTTAACGTAGTCTTACTTATATTCAAAACAGATTTTCCTTATTGTAATCGACCTATTTCGTAATTTAGGAGTTCCTAATTAATATTTTCATACTGACATAAAATAAGAGTCGATACAGTAGGAGAAAATCTTCTATAAATGTAGCCACGAGTATACATATTTTTGTGCTCTTGACTGTAACTACGTATTGGCCAAAAAGTTAGCAAAATTATATCTAATTAAATGAATTATTTTCATATTTTTCATTTGATAGTTTAACTAAGACATAAAACGTAAGGTGCAGTTAACTGGTTACTTTCACAAAATTTAAGGAAAAGCCATGAAAAAGCCACGTTTACCTTCATAAAAGTTAGCATTTTAAATAGTTGCCTAATTTATCATCAGTCCCACAGGTCGCTACCTCATTAAGTAGCAGTTAGCTATTTATTTACTACAAAAGACGAAGCAACTGCTGAGAAATTAACTTAGTTATCTTTGAATTAAGTTTCGCGATTAATTAGCGTCGACGCGTCGGGTGAAAAATATACACTGACGCTGAAATGAAGTCCGTTTATTAAAAACAGGTTCCAGTCTTAAATAAATTAATTTGGGAGGTTGTAATACTTTTATAATTAAGTAAATGTTTTATGGAGTAGGTTTATTATTTATTTCTACAACTTACCGACAGAATCCGTACACCGAAACAACACTGAAACTCCGAGTACGAACAACAGTGACCACTTCATCACAAAGTTTTTCAACAAACTCATCTTCACCAAAGGACGAAAAAAAACAAACTTCAAAAAACGTTCCAAATTCTAGAACGTCGCATTTTCAAAAAAGTTTTCGATAATCGAACGCGGGAGCGAGGACGGTTACAATCCGCTCGGGTTTGCTTCGGTGCGGCGATCGTGAGGCAACTGTTCTGACAGACCGACTCAACGGAGGCTGAGGGTTCCGTACCACGCATGCGCGAACCTTTCTTTGCTTTTCAGAAAGCGGTGTTTCTAGTTTGAATTATACTGTATTTCCTTTTGACGTTACGCTCGATGCGCCTTTGACTTGGTGCATTCCTTCAAAGGCCGGTGGTTCCGTGGAATGAAACAAAAGGTTTTCGGTTTTCCGTAGGGATGTGTCCTGTCCCCTTAATTGTTTTCTTGTTCTGTGAATGTTTCGGTTGAAACGATCGTTTCTTGGATACTGGAATTTATATAAACGGGACGAGTTTGTTGTTATTTACTGTTAAACTGAATTATCCTACCGCTGGGAAAAAGTCTCTCCAGAAGACTTCCACTTCTTTTAACCCAGGGTTAATGTCCACCTCTTATTGTTGGTTATGTCCAGCTCGTCCCGCTACGTTCACGGGGTCTGCCATAGTTGCTATTTTGGTTAGAAGATATTTAATTAAAGTATTGGATAAGCTAGGTACAATCGTGTAATCAATAACTCAAACTTCAATCTATACGTCAAGCGGTGAAACGAGAGTGTCCTACCTCCAAAAAAAGTGGTATACTGAAATCAAACTCAATAATAGAATTGAATTCGAAGGTATAACAAAATCTATGAACTCTTAGCTTCCAAATGGCCGTGAGATATTCCTACGTAAGATTACTCCAACAATTTATGTGATCGTGTGACGTCACCATGACATGTGTCTTCTAACTGAAGAGCGTTTGTGGCGGGAAAGATGAATGGACAGATTAGATGGCACCGTGGCGCCGATTCTGGTAGGCGCTGACTAAGCGAGATATAGTGCTGGCTTTTATTAAGAAGCGAGATATGAAAGAAATAGAAGATACTTTTGTGCTAGTTGACATTTTTTATTTATTTTGAAAACTCAAAATTATTCTGACACTATTAGTAGCATCCACAGCTCCTGTAATGTACGAACAGTAGGATAGGTAGTACGCTATATTAAGTGTCGCATGGTTTGTGGAACAACACCACATTTACACTTATTTATACAGGGTGTAGCACACCCTTAAGTATGTATATGCCCTTTCAGTTACACTCTATATACCATACCATAACCATTGACAAAATAATAAATATAATAAGAAACTCGACGACCATCTGTCGAAGCTCTCACTTGGGAGTTGGATCAAGAGCCAGATTCAGAAGGCAGTACTCCTCGATACGGCCCGCATTGTGAGGAGGTTCCTGTCTCTGCAGCCCTAACCACCGGTAGCTTGGACCCTGCTCTTGTTATCGGCGGAAACCTGTTTTTTTATATTTTTAAATGTTTTTTGTTAATTTTTTTTGTAAGAAATATGTAAAAATATAAAATATAAGATTGTAGATGAATAAAGGAAATATAATTATATTAGGGGCAGTCGTGAGGCACACAACTAAAGTCTACGTTTTACTTAACGTTTTTACGTTAATATATTTTTGTCTTCGCTAAGTGCCTGAAACTGAATCATTTATGAATCTATTTAATTTTTCTTCAATTTAAATGTTGTCGTTAATTGTATAAAATCGAATCCTAAAGAAATTATAAATATCGACTACGATTGAAGTAAAGAAAATTAGGGAACAACTACAAAAAGAAAAGTTACAATATTGTCCTCGCTCCAGTTGTCGGTCCTTAATGATTCTCGTAAAAATAAGAATACAGACTTTTAGAAGACATTCTTAATTTCCGCTTAGCGACATTGTTGTCGTTCTACTGTTTAGTGAACTAAAATTTTCCTTTGTTAGGGCAAACTAATCGTATTTTTCGCGAAAAATGCTCATGCCTAGAACGCTTAAACTTTTATTAAGGTTCTTTGCTGAAATGTAATAAGTACACGACGTAAACATCGTGACATAAACTTTTATCAGGGTTCAGTACCTATACGATTCTAGACCATAGCAGTGCCCTTACAGGGTGTATGGTAAGTCTATGAAATTTTAATACATGCCTATTCACCAGTGTTATACATGTTAACAAATAAATAATGGTTCAATACAAAAAAGAGAGCAGCGGTGGCCCAGTGGTGGCAGCCCCGACTTACGAGCAGTAAGTCGTGGGTTTGAACCCAGGCAGGCACATTACTTTGTGTTATTTATTTCATCACCGCTGCCCTCAAAAACGGTGAAGGAAAACATCGTGAGGAAACCGGCATGTTCTAGAACTAAAAATTCAAAGACATGATGTGACATCTACCAACTCGCACTGGGCCCGCGTGGTGGATTACAGCCCACTCCCTCTCATAGAGAGGAGGCCTGTGTCCCAACAGTGGGAACATTATAGGCTGATGATGCTGATGCAATACAAAAACGCAATCCCTACACGGTCATAGCAGTTGATTTCTTTTCAATTTTTTTAGGCCAAGAATCATTTCCCGAATCCATCGTAAAAGTTTGTTTCAAATTTTCCTATAAAACGTGTCTACATAGATTTGAATTAATTAAACGTTTTCTCAGGCTTTTGAAGGCTACTGATAGATCGGGATGTCCATTTCGGTCGCAAACTGCCTGTTTCTAATCTTGGCTGTAATTGACCAGCGGGTACCCGACGCCAAGTTGGCTAATTCGAAGTCCCCACTTAAGTGAATTCAATACCTCGGCAAACATGGTCAGGCGACCTTAGCTTGCTAAATATCTACAAGATGGATCTTGGGGATATTTTGATACATTCTGTTTGGAAGTCAATTAATCTGCCTAGCCTTTTACAACATTAGTGCCCGCTTCCAGTCTAACCAGATGCAGCTGTTTTTGGATATGGAGTGACTGCCTGTTTGATCGCCACAACCCAGTAACTGGGTAATGAGATATTTTTCTTACAATATCAAATACAATATCAATATATAATCTTTCTTTTCTGTTTGTCAGATTTTTCGATTATTGCTAACCTGACCCAAAAACCTAACCCGGTTACGGGTAAGGTTAGAAACTTGAAAAAAAATTGTTCCTAACCTAACCCTCTTCCTACCCTGACCCGATTTATCATTCCTAACGTAACCCGAATTACGATACAGGTTTTCTCCTCACCTCTTTCTTAGAATAAAAATACGTATATGTCAAATCAGAGGTTAATATTTACTATACGAAAAAGAAGATATTTGTTCCTAACTTAACCTAGGTTAAGAACAAATATCTTTTTTTTTCTAGTTCCTAACCTAACTCGCGACAGGGTTAGGTTTTTGGGACAGGTTAGAAATAATCCAGATTTCGGGCTTATAATTATAGCAAAAAATACTATGAATGCCAACCCAAATCTACAGCGTAACGTTCTTTCCGAAGCACGGAAGGGTGTCAATATTTTATAGATGCTCACCCATCCACAGATCCACCTCAGTAAGCGTTGTTTAACCTTCGATCGACCCGGGTCTCTGTTATTATTTAGCCTTGATCTATTGAATAGTGCAATTATATTTTATTAACATACAGGCCGTTGTTTTGCATCCTTATTAACATTCAGGAGGTTGTTACAAAAAACATAAAATTAATTTAAATTACGGTACCTAGTTAATATGTATGAAATATGTATTTTTACCACATTCGTTCAGGTAAACCTATACAAACCTTTATTTCCGGTTGGCACTCCGATGGATTTCGAGCCAATACCTGCGGATCGAACTGTTCCAATCTTCACTAACCACCCTAACCCGTTGATTGGTCGATTTTCGAGAGATGCCGCAGAACGAAGTTAATCGCGATCGAATAACGGCATAAAAGTCC
The DNA here is from genome assembly GCA_949152445.1 of Cerastis rubricosa. Lineage (NCBI taxonomy): Eukaryota > Metazoa > Arthropoda > Insecta > Lepidoptera > Noctuidae > Cerastis > Cerastis rubricosa. The sequence goes on from OX424532.1 coordinate 22,909,020, forward strand.
CGGCACTCTCGCCTCAGCGAATACTCGACCCACTACAGTACCGCGGGAATTTCATCAACATGTAGTAAGCATCGTACCCGCATAGTACTTAATGTCGACTTTTTAAACTTTGTCTATCTAGCATGTGTAAAACAGAGACAATAACGCACGTATGAAGCACCAGATTAAATTATACTGTACTAACAAAATAAAATGAATACATTTGACGAAGAAAAAGAAACAAAAATACTAGTGATGGAGGTGCTTCACTCGTGAAAGCTACCTACAATTGGTTCCCCTCACGAGGCCTCACGAGCCCTCACAATCCCTCACATTACCATAAATCACAATAACAGTATATTGAATCCGTCTGAACTAGGATCGCGGCGTTTGCTGAACATTAGCTATTTCACGGCAAGACAAACATCATCAATCAGGGGCGTATTGTTCTAAATATTTAGCAGTTTTATAGGAAAATTAAAATTCTTTAAGAAAATATTTTGGATCTGTCTGTATTTGAGTAGCGACGTTTTGCATTACACGGTCAATCGCTTACTAACTTATATCGAATCTTTCTACACAGTAATATATGAATTATAATTTGCAAAGTGTGAGCAGATTGAATTTTTCTACTCTAAAGTAGCCACTATAAAATTGACTTATTAGGTATCAAACAAACACTAGCAATCAATGGCGTAGTAGTTAATATCTGCGTTGTAGCAGTGACAAATTAATTGGCTATTAGTTTGACCGGCTAATTGTTATAAAGTGACCAAATTTAAATGGATTCATAGACAAGAGAATAAATTTCAGACGCTGTTGACAGAAAAAAAAAATACCCGTCAACAGCGTGCGATTTACAAGTTTTATTGCAGTTATTTAAATACATTTTTAATAGTGGGTGTTTCATAAATAATAAGAAAATTCCAATAAATAATGTTTTCTGAAATGTAAGGTGATTTACAAACAATTCTTTCATCATCAATCATCTAAATACCAATCAAAATCATTCTTCATGCTCGCCTAATATCGTATTTATTTAATAAAGTTCTCGTTTTTACGAGCAGTCTGATGTAAAAACTATCGGCTGGTGTTTGCTGAAACATTAGCTGGCGCGGCGTGTGCTCTCTAAACATCATCAATCAACTGCGTATCACGGAGCTTGACTCCAAATAAAACGTATGACGTAGTGGTGGGTATGAACTGGTCTTGTTATAAAATGTCTAGAATGTAAAGTGTGTTTTGTTTTTTGATAGAATCATTTTAATGCGACTATTGTGATTAGCTTCCAGTCTAACCGGACGCGGCTGAATGGAACGACTGCCTTTCTAACCTGCACAACCCAGTTAGTACTGGGTAATTCAATACCCCTTGGTCAGACTGGTTGTCAGACTTTCGGGCCACTGACTATCTGTAACGAATGTCAAGGTGCGTGTGCCTTTATACAATTAAATAAATATTATCTAATATTTCTGCTTCTTCTTGAAACGTTTTACCGACAGTACAATTTGAAAATATATCAATCTGTCCGTACCCGACACAGGACGAAGGTTCAATTGTTATGGCAACAATGTAATTGAATCAAAAGTCCGCGGGTTTCCGGGTTCGTGACGTTGCAGGGCCCCGTCACCGCGCCCGCGGCCCAAGAGTTCTAAGTCTATTGTTACACGGGTTTGATTTATAAATCGTTTTTCTTTTATCTTGATAGATGATTGAAACGTTATAGATAAAAATTATGACAAAAAATAATAATAATTAAACCTACATAGTTACTTGAGAACCATCTGAACCTAGGGTACCTATACCATTCGAATTGGTTATTTACCTAAATAATAAAAAGAATTCACACGTGTTCCAATTTTAATATTGAGTTTTGAAGTTTCGAATTATGAAACAACAAACAAACTAAAAAGTAAAAGCCAGCAACGAACCTACTTTCAAACTTACCAACACTAAATAATCACTTTTTGCCTACATTTATTCATCAAAAGCGCCAACAAAGCCGATCAAATTGTTTGTTCAGCAAGCTCGCCACTAAAATAACTTTCCACCTATATTGTTTTCAAAAAACACCCACTGTTTACGGTCCGTACCCTCATATTAGCATAGATCAGGCATCCAAAATCATAATTCGTCTCAGCAGTGGAGCCACTCGCGTCGTACATTAGTATGCGGGTCGGCGCTCCCAGCTATTGTGGTTTGTTTATAGACAAATTTCCACCTGAGAATATACTTGAACAAGATGAAACGGACTGATTTCTGTTTGCGTTACATCCAGTCCTTTGTGTTATACCTATTGTTCGGGACCCAATCAATCGTGCCTTTTATTTATTCGTCAGGATTAACTGAGATTATGGTGCGGGTGGGGCAAATGTCGGAAATGTGGGAAAATGTCCGATTTCGTTCGCGGCTGCGACGTAAATTGCAGTTTCAGATTCATTTGGTGTGCCCGCCGGGATGAATTTCTGTTAGCCATGGCAAGTTTGGTTTGTTTGCAGATGCCATCAGTTTTGCGTGCGTTTGGGTAGATAGACATACGGACTGCATTATGCCCTTTATGGTTTTGTAGGCAACAATTTTAATCAAGAACAGTGATTTCATTTAACTGCCGATAAAATATGACTTAATTTTAGTAAGCTTCGAATTAACTTTGGACGATAGTCTGAAAACCTTGTCAATTCAGAACAGGTTTTTAATTCAGAAAAGTTTGAAATTTAGAGGAAGATATTTTTGCTACTTTTGGAGCGCGTGTAAATGTAATGGTAACCTGGAAAAAATATACTTTTTTAAGAATAATTTAAAAAAATGGTACACATATAATTTTATCTTAATAGGAGTAGGAAACTGGCCTTAAGGCCTTAAGGCCACATCGATGACTTCTTCTCCATAATCAGGAAAAGAACTGCATCGATGATGAGCAGGGTCCGTGGTAGCACCAACGCTGTCCTCAGCACGTTAGCGTATAAAATAGACAGTCCTTTTACTGTGTACTGGGCAAGTGTACACCTGCACAGAAATAGGAAATAGGTTTTAATTATTATTATAAACTTGTTTTTGTTTAAGTACTAACAAATTACTAACACCTTGTTATTTTTTTTTGTGTGTGTTCTACTAACAACCATACTAACGCTTTCTTTGTAGAAATTAATGGACGTATGTCTGAAATAAAGATGTGTTATTATTATCTCCTTTATTCATTTTACATCTTATTTACTATATTTTTAAATATTTCTTATAAAACAAATAGGGTAAAAAAACATTTAAAAATATAAAAAACAGGTTTCCGCCGGTATCGGGAGCAGGGTCCAAGCTACCGGTGGTTAGGGCTGCAGAGACAGGAACCTCCTCACAATGCGGGCCGTATCGAGGAGTACTGCCTTCTGAATCTGGCTCTTGATCCAACTGCCAAGTGAGAGCTTAGATAGATGTTCATCGAGGCTTTTAGCCATTAGGCCATTGGCCGTAACGACAATCGGCACAATGATAGCCGAGTTCACATTCCACATGCTGACAACTTATTATTATTATTATTAAGGTAACATGCGCGTCAACGACCTTGACTCCAAAAAATCAGTATTTGAACTCCTAACCACGTACACAACACGTGGAACCATACCGTTACATAAAATAAATTAAAAAGCAGTACAGTAACAAAGTGCTAAGAGCTCGATCCTCGCAGTAATGCTCTCCGGAGAATCGAATCATTGCCGCTCGACTGAGCAAATTAACTGCACGGGAACCGAACGTGGGGCGCTGTGTAAACGAGCTTCCCTCCGACATCTGTACTCATTGGCGCGCGTGATGTTTGTTTTGGCAGTGGTAAGGCATAATGGAAGGGGTAATCGGGTGACTGTAGGGTTTGATAGAAAATCGTTCAGGATGCCACAGTATCCTCGCTTTTACTTAAAAGAGTGGTTGGAAAAGAAAATATGTACCGTATGTCAGCGTGACAAGATTGTTTTATTTTTCACTAGCTAAGAATGCACCTCTTTCGACTAACGGCTAGAGAATGCCTGAAATATTAAGTCCGCCTTTGTACATTTGCGCACGAAGAGTTCCGTACCATTATTTATGAAAAATCACTTTTTTTATGAGAGCCCCCTTATATATTAATTTTATTCTGTTTTTAGTATTTGTTGTTATTGCGGCAACAGAAATACATAATCTGTAGAAATTTCAACTGGCTAACTATCACGGTTCATGAGATACAGCCTGGTGACAGACGGACGGACGGACGGACTGACTATGAAGTCTCAGTAATAGGGTCCCGTTTAACCCTTTGGGTACGGAACCCTAATAAAAATCGTCATCATCACCATTGGCCACGTTGTTCACCACTGCTGAGTATACGATAGACCTCCTACATTTTATGGTTGAAATCACAGTTTACAAATAATAATTATTAAGAAAGCATTTCCAAATCATTGAAAGCCACTATTTATTTTCTACTGATGAATAACCATGAATCGAAGAATCTTAGAACGAAATATCGTATCCTTCAAAACCAAATAACAATAATAGAATTGGGTGAAGCAGTGATGGTATTAGGTTTGTTGGTAACGGAAACGTTTTCAACGAAATATATTTGCAGGGTCCTCACATTTTGAAGATATTCTAGAAATTTCAATATTCCGATCTGAAGGCTTTTACGAATCCAAAACCATTGCTTTAAATGCTGTGAATCTGAGCTTCACCACCGCTTGTTTTGTTAGTGCAATTATGAGGTTTTAAGGGGAAAGCGCTAGGTTAGATCGTGAAATTCAAATTTTCTTTTTTATTTTGCAATTTGCAGGACATTGTCAAGCTGTATCTAAAATAATATATATTTGCGACCGTAACACTCAGGTATATACAGAATTATAATCACTAGAATCATAAATCTAAATCTAACTATAAATTAATTTAATCCCATTAAATTAATTTAACATGAAATAAAAAAAAAAACTATAATATTTGTTTCGACCGCAAATAATCTTTCGATTAACAAACAACCCGACACGAATTTGCAAAATTGAAAAACAACGTAAGAATATTTTAATTTTACGGCCTTCTCTGGCCCTTTCACCTTATGACAAAGCTTACAAATACGTAACTGATGGTGACTTGGCCAATATTGTGCGTGTTTACTTAAGACAAAGCTTACAATTACGTAACTGATGGTGACTTGGTCAATATTATACGTGTTTACTTAAGACAAAGCTTACAATTACGTAACTGATGGTGACTTGGTCAATATTATACGTGTTTACTTAAGACAAAGCTTACAATTACGTAACTGATGGTGACTTGGTCAATATTATACGTGTTTACTTCAGACAAAGCTTACAAATACGTAACTGCTGGTGACTTGGTCAATATTATGCGTGTTTACTTACGACAAAGCTTACAAATACGTAACTGATGGTGACTTGGTCAATATTATTCGTGTTTACTTAAGACAAAGCTTACAAATACGTAACTACTGGTGACTTGGTCAATATTATGCGTGTTTACTTAAGACAAAGCTTACAAATATGTAACTGATGGTGACTTGGTCAATATTATGCGTGTTTACTTAAGACAAAGCTTACAAATACGTAACTGATGGTGACTTGGTCAATATTATACGTGTTTACTTAAGACAAAGCTTACAAATACGTAACTGATGGTGACTTGGTCAATATTATACGTGTTTACTTCAGACAAAGCTTACAAATACGTAACTCATGGTGACTTGGTCAATATTATGCGTGTTTACTTAAGACAAAGCTTACAAATACGTAACTGATGGTGACTTGGTCAATATTATACGTGTTTACTTCAGACAAAGCTTACAATTACGTAACTGATGGTGACTTGGTCAATATTATGCGTGTTTACTTAAGACAAAGCTTACAAATACGTAACTGATGGTGACTTGGTCAATATTATGCGTGTTTACTTCCCTAAGTGCCCTCATATCACTAGGTCATGACAATAAGCGATTAAGTACACTTCTTCAACATATTAAAGGATTCTGCCAACCTCCTTCGTCTCCTCTTTATTTACGGCCTATTCTTTGCCCACAACTTTCGGAGCATTAGGTACTGTATCAATGTATTACAAAGCAATAAAGACACATAAACTTTTTCATGTGTATGTACATAACATACAGAACGCCAAGACTTACAGTTATTATGTTTTATTTTTTACTCTGAATTGTCGTGGTACATATTTTAGGTACCAAACTCTTTCCCGGTTGCAAGTACTTGCACTTGATCTTGGTGATGGGACTACCAGAATCAATTCTATTTCGTCGTGTAGTTTGAATTGTTTTAATGGCTGAATTGAAATGGTTTCACTTTGAATCACTGATAAGGTCAGTATTTAACCTTCGAGAGCGTCCCTCTCACCGCCCCATTCATCAATCTCCTTAATTCCTTGTCCAAAAGTACAAAACAAAAGAACAAAGTTTATGCAAACATTTGAATAAAACATTACAGACCGCTATGTCATTTAAGAAAAAAAAAGCATTCGAAATTCAAAGTTGTTGGCCAACCCTACCTCTTTCTTCGCAAATTAGAGCCCCTACTGTTTGCAGCTAGGGTTGGCGTTAATCATAACTTTTTGTCGGCTATTATCGTAAATTTGCGGCAACTGAATAGTAAATTAGAGTGGTTCACTGCCCACTGAGAGTTCGCTAAGACTTGTAGAAGGGAATAAGTGTTTACAGTAAAGTTGTTTGAAAATGTCATAAAGGATTTTTGTTATTGATATATATTATAATTGGTGTCCTTATGCCAGTTTATTTGGGGCCGGCGCAACGTGTCTTCTCTTTGCATACGACTCGAATCAGTCGTCATTTCATGAGTCATCCCGTTTGTATTGTTAATATTGATGAAGGAAGTAAAACTTTTTCCTGAAATAAAATGACAAACAACAAAAGACAGAATTGTATGGACACGGAAGAGGGCGGTCTTTGCACAGACGTGAAATAATACATGTTATTTAATTACATCTGAAAGTGTGTCTCACAGATATTTGTTAAAACAGTTTTTCAAAGGCGGCAACCAAAAATGCAACAGCACATCGCACGATAAACTATGCTACAATTCATCGACTAAAAGTCCGCTTACAATTTAAGCACTACTAAGCTAAACTAAGTTAAACAACTGAACAAATCTACTTCCTCAAATAGCAGATACCTCTCTTATCTGAAGCACTAGTCGAAATAAAAACAGAGAGTGTATCAGCTTGTCCCGACCAAGTTTAAGACTAAGTTAACTGAAGCTAGTGAAACTGGGTTACTTAGTGTGTTCAGTCGCAGAGTGGGTGAGCAAATAGACTCCGTACCTTGCAGTATGTGTCTTGAGGAGGATGTGAGTTTGCCGTAATGGTATTACTGACGCAACGGTGGAAGTATTTCGTGTAGTTTTACTAGGTATAGCTAGGAGTACTCAATGTTACTTACGTTTTCCAGTAAGTGATTTGAAAAAACAGTAGCAAATAAATCATCAAGTAAATGACGTTTGTTTCTCTTAAACACCGTTCCTTTACTGCAATTAAGATCTGAATCTGTACTAGGTAAACATAGTTACATAATACAATTTTACGGAAGTAATTTCTATAGAGTTAGGCAGAGGTCTGCATGTAGTAATCTACATTAAACCAGCTATATTTAAGTCCCATGTAATAGAGGTGGGCATTTTGTTCTCAGCCGGGCTCAAATTCAAACTCTGGGCTGCCACTTAGAAATATCTGATGGAAAAACTCAATAAAACTTTGCCCGTCCTGGAGATCGAATCCGAGACCTCTGTGAGCATTAGCGCTAGACTAACGAGGAATCTACTAACGTTATTTTCTGTAGACTCGTCACGAGTAACATTTTAGGGATGCACTCGGAATTTAGCGATATTTTACTCAAAATTTTCTGCAAAAATAACGAACATAATCCTTGGTCTTTTATTACACCAAAAAAAGAAAAACCATATGCCATAACAATGCAGCTCGGACATGACCAGACAATTTTTATCCCCTGTTGGCCGCTGATACGAGCTAAATATTTCATGCGAGTGAGGTATGCTTGTCGCTTTTCAATTTACCTGTTTTTATAACGCAGATAAAAGGACGGTTGTTTCTAGTGTTTTCACGATTTGTATGAAATTTGTATGTAATAAAGATGCTGCATTTGTGAGCAATTTAAACAGTCAAAAGAGTTAACATAAAATAGTCAAATACTACAAGGATTTTTAAGGCTACGAACGCACTGAGAGTTGGGTTGCTAAGCGCCTAGAGACTAGCACGTCGTCTAACTAACGTATCGAAGTAGCGCGCAGTGCAGCCGGATGCTATCGTACTAGAACGTGCGTTTCACTTCACTACTCGCTAGTCGACTCGCTGGCCTCTACGCGTTGAGCCAGTCTACTGTCAGTGCGTACGTAACCTTAGCGTTTCAATCACTTTTGATTTATATAATTCTACCTGTACGTGAAGTATGACCGTAATTCAATGAAGTTTTGAAGCCAGGACTGCGATTGTATTCTATAATCAGTTCAATAATCTAGGATAAAACAAAAATTACTGCTGAATTCTACAAAAATTGTAAGAAATTCTGTAGAGTTAATTAAACTGGTTGGTTCAGTTGGATGGAGAAAGATGTGGATCTTGCTTTTCATTCTGAATAATTTAAACAGTTTCTGAAATAATTGAACACATTCAGCAGTGAAGAATGTTGTTTAACACATGTACAGTCGTCAACGCAAAAAAAATAGATTATTTTTGTTTCCGAAATTAATCAAAAAAGGAATAAATAAAAAGCTAAGCTGAAATATGTTTATTAGGGATCTAAGCCTTTCTAAAGTGCTTTCAAAAGTTATCTGTTACAAAATTAGCCTTACACAGAAGCAATATTGCCGTATTGTTAAGTGAGTTTGTCCTTTGCAAAATATAAAACTCAATTTTAAAATTAGCCTCATTTTTAAGGATACTTATTATCGTATAATATTTTAATTAACTCGAACCGATATACGCATCAGGTAGTCAAGGCCCATACTGACGCCATACGGTGAAAAACCGTGCCTAAATATTATTTTTTTATCGAAAGATATTTAAATGTAGACAGGATCGGATTAAACATGACATTCTCGTCTTTGTAATAATGCATTTTGTTCATAGCTAGAATAAAGTTGAATAAGGGATTGGATTGCATGAAATTAACTTTTTTCTATTTTTCTGACTAGGTAATAAAACTCTATTTTGTTTGCAACTACAGACACCGGTTGTTAATGTAGACTGGTAAAGGAATGTTGATCGTTATAAACAGTGCTTAAAACTGCACTTCAGTCAAAACAGACATTTACTCAAAATCAACTTCAAATTATTGAAGGTTGTTTCCGATCATACAACGGCAGTATAATATCGCGTTGAATTAAAAATCCGAGAGCCCTTTTATGGGTGAATACAATAAACTCAGAATAAAATATGCAAAACGACTGAAGCTTTGAAATCAAACTCCACAATAGCGCTGCACAAAAAAAAAAACAAGTACAAATTCAACGCTACATCAAGCTTTGTGGCCGACAGTCCGTCAACCAACTGAATTGAAACATTTCACACCATTTAATTCGCGCACCATTCAATCAATGCTCAGCCATACATTTTTTCCGTGTATTATTTAAACGAATGCGAGGAACACGCATTGTTTCGTTAGCCGAACAATCCGATATATTTGTTATTCATATTCTGCGAGCCTCGTATGACAATACCAAGCAATATATTAGTGGGAAAGGCTATATTTTACAGCGAGACAAACTGCACGAAAGTCTGCCGGATGATATCGATGTGCTGTATGAAAAGTTGTGTTGGTATTGCGCCATTTATTTCGACTTATACTTGAGATATGGCTGGTATATTTTGCTTAAAGAATTCTGCATTGACAAACCATACGAAACATTGGCAAAAATGACGATCCTTCACATTTTTCTACCCATATTTAACTCCTGAAAACGATGAATTTAAAGAATTCCTTCCTTAGGTAATTGGTCTGTAAGGAACTCTTTGGCAAAATTTCATGCTTCTTCTAAAAATATCATCAAGCATGGAGTACTCAGTACATGCCGGAAGTAAACACATGTAAATTGCTTCGCATTGCCACGTGTTATGTACAGTATAGTATAGTACGTCCTGTAACTACTTCTACACGTGTTGTGTTTGTTCGGTACTTAGTGTTAGTATCTCATGACATCCAGATTTTACTCAAACTTGTGTTACTCTACAGTGAGAAAAGCACAAAAGCTCCTTTCACCTTGATATGATAAACCGGCATTTGACAAAGAGACGTTCTACCATCGAAAACGATGTTAAAACTGACAAAATAGTGTGAGTCCATAAGCTACCGAATACCTTTTTTGCCGTTTGGGATGTCATCAAATAACTCCTCCCGCTCTCGCAGCTACCGAATACCTTAAATGTGGATTTAGTTGATATTCGTTTTTGACATAATAATCTTTTTGAAAGCCATAACCTCTGGTCTAAGTCTCCTGGAGGTGATGAGGCACCCACCAAATTAGTCTCCCGAATTAAAAATAAAATATCATTGTATGTAACTCTTTCTTTATCGTGAGATTAGTGCCTAACCAAGTGTCAGAGGTTTTATGCTGCGATGGGCCTCAGAGGACCTGGACAGCTTTACATGACGTCGAGAGTTTTCTCTCGTACATGCTGGTTTCCGCACGATATTTTCCTTCACCGAACCAAGTGATAATTATACAATACGCACATGAATCCGAAAAATCAGAGGTGCGTGTCCTGGGTTTGAACTTGAGACCTATGACAGTTTGTAACAATATGTGGTATTTTTGACTAATCTAGAATGATGAGTTCTACTTAAACATTACTCAATATCCTGAAGTTTCCACAACCACATTACTGTAGTTTCAGCGACATCCTCGAATTATTTCAATAACTTTTTGAACAATAATAAAGTTTAGAGTGAGCTTTTCATTGAAATACGAAACAATTTTGAAATGCAGTCGTGGGAAAGAGTTATTTAATTATTTTTGTAGCAAGCACTAAAATATTTTTCATTTAAATAAAGTCTGTTTCTGTTTGTGTGGTTCTCTTTGATATTTCCCAGTTCAGTTTACAAATTATTACGTATTTTTAACAAGGTTTGGTACCGTAGGTAACTAACTGGGTTTATCCAGTTTAGTTGTAAGAGTGGTGTCAAAACATGTAATTTAATTGGTCTCTAATCTGGTCGTTAGTCGATAGATCAAAAATGGACTCTATTCAGTTTGTTACTTATCAGAATTGCTGAGCATTTAAAGTAAGCAAGTGTTAGTTTTAATTTCGTAATTATTAACCTATAAGTACTTCCACACTTAAGTGCATTTTTCCAGATCAAAAGATTTTTGTACTTCTTGCGAGAAAAGAAAAATAATGATAAACAATGTTCCCAAAGGTTTTGTTGTCTTTTTACATTATTGAAACCAATACATAATATTAAATCAATGTCATATATCATTTTAAGTTACAATCCACATGTGGCAGTTTTTGTAAAAAAAAAACTACAAATATAAAAAAAATCGCCCGATTATTCATAAATAATGAAATACAATCGATGAATCTGCAGCACGGTGACAATGAAGAAGACCTACACACTGTTTATACATATTTAGGCCACTGATATACATCACGAGATTATTATATGTCATCACGAGATATATATGTATATCGTCGCGCTATTGTCGTCCAGTTACGATCACGATCAGTCTACCTATCTATTGTATATGGTGCATTGTACAGGTTCTCATCGAGCTATGTAAGCGCATTGTGGTGGGCTGTATTGATAGTTTATGCAACTATTCGATTGTCCATTAATCAGTCTTTCAGTAGAATGATGGGTTTGGCAGACAGTTTAGTCTGGATTTTCCTACGATACATCTGGGAGTTGTTTCTTGGCTAGTTAGTGGTGACACGGGAAAAGTATGCCTGGTAGGACCTGAAGAAGTCCTTTGCCTAATGAGTCTTCCCTCAAGTTGAAGGTTATGAGACATGGTGCATCACATTACACACGTTAGCTGTCACTGAAATGGCAACACACTTGCGAGACCTCTGATATTAGAAATGTTCATTTTCAGTGAAGACTTCTTCACCTAACACTTAGAAACATATAACACTATCATTAAAACCGTCGCAGGCAGTCCTCGCATATTTTCTTGTCCTAAATATAGGAACGGAAATGTCCTACATTTGTAAATAAACACAAGTTACATGAATACGATTGGCTGTAACGTCGCACTTAATGGCTAGTATTGTATTACATAAGTACAGTTAAGTAGGTATTGTATACGTGGAGGAAGTGATACTCTTTGGTGTCAATTCGATTTAGCTTTTGTTTCATACTGTCGTAGCTTTTTAAGTAGTAGTTGTACATTATCGAAATGTAATCCTAGGTGTAATTCCGAAATTACGAAATCTCTCCCCTCTTCGGTTGAATTAGCTGAGGGCCTTCTTAAAGAGAACTTCACAAAAGACATACCAAACTTCAAATTTAAACCCACAATCAAAATTGCCACAATCAAAAACGCATTCAAAAGTCTCAATATCAAAAATACTGAAGACTTATGGGGGATTTCGGTCAAGGTTCTTAACATTATTGACTCAATTGCGCCTGTCCTAACAGGCATATTCAATCAATGTTTGGACAGCGGCAAGTTTCCTGACTTGATGAAACATAGTAAAGTGGTACCAGTTTTCAAATCGGGTTGTAAGAGTGATCCTTCTAATTATAGACCGATATCTGTGCTTCCAGCACTGAGTAAAATCTATGAAAAAATCATGCTGGACCAGATGTTGTCTCACTTTAACTCTAATGGGATACTGCATAGTCAGCAGTTTGGTTTCACGAAGGGTAGGTTGACAACGGACGCGGGAGTAAAACTCATCAGTCACATTCTGGAATCCTGGGAGAAGTCCCAGGACGCTATTGGCATTTTTTGTGATCTCTCAAAAGCGTTCGACTGCGTCGACCACAACACGCTGATCTGTAAATGACATCACTACGGAATTCGTGGACAAGCTGCTGATCTTGTTCTTTCCTATTTATCAAACAGGCAGCAAAAAGTAAATGTAAATGGGGCGACATCCTCTGGGTCTATAGTTAGGATGGGTGTGCCCCAAGGTTCAATTCTTGGTCCTTTCCTATTTCTTGTTTATATTAATGATCTCCCATATATGATGGCCAAATTATCGGATATAATTCTGTTTGCTGATGACACTTCGCAAATTTTTAAAATTCATAGGAAAGATACGGATGTCATACATGTCAACGAAAGTCTAACTGTTCTCTCGAAATGGTTCGCAGCTAACAATATTTTACTGAATACGAACAAAACTAAATTTCTAAAGTTCTCTTTATCAAATGTAACTCAACATCATCATTCTCTTGCCCTTATCCCAATTCATTTCGGGTCGGCGCAGTACGTCTTCTTCTTCCATACCTCTCTATTACTTGTCATCTCATGAGATACCTCCTTTCTTGCCATATCATTTTTCACACAGTCCATCCATCGTTTCTTTGGTCTTCCTCTACCCTTATACCCATTCACATTCATACTCAAAACTTTCCTCACGACATTTTCCTCGTTCCTCCGCATCACATGCCCATACCACAACAACCTATTTCCACGCATCTTTTCAGTCACCGGCGCCACTTTCAGACTTCCTCTAATGTACTCATTCCTTATTCTATCCATTCGCGTAACACCACACATCCCCCTTAGCATTCTCATCTCAGCCACATGCAAGTGCCTTTCATTCATCCCTTTTGTGGCCCAACATTCTGACCCATACAAGACAGCAGGCCTAACCATTGTTTTATAAATCTTCCCCTTAAGTTTAAGGGGAATGCGGGAGTCGCAGATAGTTCCCGTGACCTGCCGCCATTTCATCCATCCAATGTTTATTCTGTGCTTAACACTACGATCTATTTCGCCATCGCTTTGCACGAGTGAACCGAGATACCGAAAGTCAGAGCAGACAGGAAGAAACGCGCCATCTAGCGCTATGACGCCAGGACTGGAGAGACCGCCGAAATCGCAGAACATGTATTCGGTTTTAGTTCTGCTGATTTTCAGGCCAACATGCTCCAACCAAACCAAACCAACCAAATGTAACTCAACGTGACCTTAATTTAAATCTTGACGGCAAAAAACTTGATGTTATCGCGGAAACTGTATTCCTAGGAATTACTATCGATTCAAAACTGCAGTGGGGCGCGCACATTGGAACTCTTTCGGGGAGGTTAAGCTCAGCCGCCTATGCAGTTAGGAAAATAAGGCAGTTGACTGATGTAGCCACAGCTAGGTTAGTATACTACGCGTATTTCCACAGTATTATGTCTTATGGAATTCTGCTGTGGGGATCGGCAGCAGACGTTGATTCAATTTTTATATTGCAAAAGAGGGCAGTTCGCGCGATCTATAAAATGGGTCCTCGCGAGTCCCTTAGAGAAAAATTTAAAGAGATCGATATACTGACTCTGACTTCACTTTATATCTTAGAATGTATTTTATACGTCCGCAAAAACCGAGGGCTTTTCAAAATTAGAAGCGACTTCCATAATATAAACACACGCAGTAAACACGAAATTGTAATACCCAAATTTAGATTAACAAAAACTAACAAGTCATTTCTTATAAACAGTATACGCTTTTATAATAAGTTGCCAAAGTCAGTTATTGAACTGACCGATGGAAAGTTTAAAAATTGCATCAAACGTGTCCTTATTAAAAAAGCATATTACAAAATTAAGGACTATGTTGAAGATAAAGAAGTTTGGCTGTAGTTCCCTCTGCTCATGCGGCTTCCCTGGTAGCTCAAAAACGACACAAATATGTGGATGTCTCTAAATTCCGAATTTTATTTATTCTATTCATTTTTTTTCAGATGTTTTACAATAGTTTTCAAATCATTGCACCGTTTATTCATTGTGCAGAATAGTTACAGTACTGATGACTTCATTTGTCTCAATTGTTTATTTAATTGTTCTTAGTTTTATTTTTACTTTTGTATAGATTCTTTTTCATTCATATTTTTTTTTGTGAATGTGTGGACATTGTAGGCTGTGTAATTTTTTCAGTTTCATCTTTTTCTACCTTTTGTAGTAAGCGATGACTTATTATCGGGCCTACGCTGTCCTCTCATACTTAAGTAGGTACTAGCGCTGTAACATCCAAATATTGTAGAGCCAAATGATTTTAAAAGAGTAACCATGGAGTTTCTTGCCGGTTCTTCTCCATAGGAAACGACCAACCCGAACCGTGCCTCTTCTGTTGACGTTTTATAAGTGCCCATGTAGGCCTATGTAAAATAAAATATTTTGATTTTGATTCTATGAAGGTTTTGTTCGAATAGTATGTGAGGACTCAATCAATAGTAGGTATGATGCCTGACTACACTGAAACCTGCCTGAAACTACTATTTATCATCATCTTCATGCCTCTAATGATAGTTGGGTTCGGCGCAACACGTTTAAAACCGTCAGTGAACTATTTACTCCTATTTGTTTCATGTCTTTTCTCACACAATCTGTCCATTTTTCCATTGTTCTTCCTTTGCTAACAACCACTATAGCCATCTATTTGTATGTGAATGTTACATTATGTAGATTTAATTTGTGGAAGAGTGAAGTGTCCTAACAAATTGTGTTCTCTTTTCGAGTTTACGGTAATTTTAAGACCAGTTTTTAGCCTTATCAATAAAGATGTCAGTGGCGTTAATTAGGTCCTCAAAAGTGCAGTTGTGTGGACACTAAGGACATTCCAGTAATTTAATGTCCTTAGTCCAGTCATGTTCTGGACAGCGCATCACACATTCATCCATTGTAGTATAGTACCTATTTTATTTTCGTTCATGCTGCAAAATTATTTCGTTCTATTAGGTCGTATATAGAGCACTTTGCATTCCAAAAACTTTACAAAAACGGTGATAGCAAAGTTAACGGTTTCACGTAAAATGTAAACGGTGCATAAAGTGGGAATATTGTTCACTGTTAATATTCTCAAAAGAACTATTGTTTATATATGACGGCGCCTTTGCAAAAAGGCTTCATATGATTCACGTTGCAAACTAAACTGTTACCACAGACGAGAGAGAAGCGGTCTACAATTCTCTCTGGCAAAACGTCAAGTAGTTGCGGGTAGCCATATTGACTTGGATTGTTGTCAAGGAAGGTGGCGCGTAACGAGACGTTGACGGATCGCCGACGTCTGTCTTCTTAATCTAATTAAATCTGGTGCCACATATCATAAGTAATTCCGATGCAGCGGGTAAGAGCCTTTATATAAATGTCACAAAGTAATTGTTAGTTCACTACGTCAACATACAAAAATAACTAAACAAAAAATTTAGAAAATAATACAAAAATGTCACGTGCAATGTTAAAAACTTGTTTGTATTGATGCCAGCTATTTTTTAATACAGGTTAAATCATCATTCATTTGCCTAGCCTTTTTCCCAAACTATCTTGGGGTCGGCTTCCAGTCTAACCGGATGCAGCTGGTTAGACAGGTTAAATTTGTGCTACTATTTTGAAACAATCGGGCACAATTACAAATTCCGAGCTTCTATAGTTTACTGAGAAATTGGTGACGGAAATACTCAATAACAAAGTAGTATATTAACAATTATTACCAAGGGACGCCGCTTCTGTATTGTGTAAGCTACATCAAATATTAGTTTCTAGGAATCGATTCGCTGTTGCTGGTATCAAGGTGTTGGTATGTAAACCATACCAACACCATAGATTTAACATCACTCACATAACTGTTTATAACATAACATGACATCATTCACGCCTGTAATTCCCAATGTTTTTTTAGTCGACCTCAGCTTTGATCCATTACTCCACGATGGTTTCTAAAGCCATCCATATTTAATGTGAAAATTCTAGTGCCTACATACATAGTTTACAACACTGCCACTGTAAGGGCTCATTTACGCACACGCGGCGCGTCGGGCGGGGCGGTGCGCGGGGCGGCCCGCTTTAAATTCAAACATATGGCGATGTATGAAAGCGTTTACGGAGGAGCGGTTTGACGCCCGTTTGCTTGAGATGTAGGCGGCCGACGCGGCGTTATGTCACTCTGACAGATACAAGTATACGGCAGTGCCCGAGTTCGCTTCCCACACGGAAAAAATTTACAACGTCGTAGTTTTATCCGAAAATAATCATTTTGTTTTTATTTTAAATTTTATAGTGATATTTTTTTCATAATTGGTCAATTTTTACAAGCTTTTATTTAACTTGCAATGTATGTATCTGTTTGTTCGGGTACATTCTTGGAAGCTAAATTAGAACCATTTGCCGATGACCGATTGAGCTGAAATTTTGCTCACATCTTTGGTTTTAAGCACAATATATTCTTATGAGAGACATAACTTAATCCTGCAGCCTGGATCGTCTCCTCACGAGAGAACTCCTCAAAGGTTAATAGCACAGACACGAAAATTTGTATAGAAGTTCATATCTGATGGATAAACATGAATTCTATCATGATCTCATCCTGCAGCCAGGATCGTCTTCTCACGAGGGAACTCCTCAACGGTTAACTGGGTTGTGGAGGTCATATAGGCAGTCAAAGGTCGCTTCATTTCAAATATGGGTATGCAGCTGCATCCGGGTAGACTGGAAGGTGACCCCGACACAGTTGGGAAAAGGCTAGGCCAACAGAGATGATTATGATGATGGTTGAAAATCGGCAATTCATAAGCCTTTTCTTCAAGGAACGATAGGTTATTGTTTCAAAGCGGTTGAAACAATAAACAAATGTAACTATCCAGTTTAAAAAAGGTTTTCGATGATAGGCCGTGGCGTGGGTCGAGTCACTTGAGTGTAGCCGTGAACAGCCCGGCACAGTTATGAACCAGAACACTCAGGGCAAGAGTCTTACTCATATATTTTGTAGTTTTGTTAAAACATTGGTTTCATAGTTTTTTGGGTTGCTATTCCTAAACCAAGCTTTCTAAGTATCAAAAAGTATTACTTAGTCGAAGAAGGGAAAAGATAAACAAAATTCGAAAGATATGGCAAGCCCAGATGTGGGATAGAGCAGGCTCATAGAAAAAATAATTAAACAGTGAATATCAAAGAACCACTTTAACCTCATGGCCATAAATAAATATAACCACACCTCCTAACAATAATCAAACTACAGAATTCTTTTTTTTCCTAATCTTACTGAGATCCTGGCCATTCTACTAACCTTCGGATAGTTTAAACAAAATTCACAATAAATACAATATAAATTAGAACAGCGAACGAATTCCTAATTTAAATATAAATATGGAAAAAAAAATCGGTGCGTCAGAATGTACGAAAAACAATTAACATTAATAATATAAAAGCTTAAAAAAAGAATATAATTAAAATGTATTGTAAACGCTCGTACGCACGTACTCTTAAAACAAATTTATTTTAATTTTCATCTTTGGATTTCTTAATTCCTTAATTTAATACTCGAGTTGATCGAAATTTACAAAAATAATCTATTGGAATAATCGCTTTCACAAAACCCAATATAAAAAAAATGGACATGACGCCGCGGCGCACGCTTGCAGCCCAACGTGGGACCATTTCCTTGTATTTAAGCGTGTGACAAAACGCCGCGGTGCACGCGGCGTCGACCGCCGCGGCGCACGCTTGCAGCCCAACGTGGGACCATTTCCTTGTATTTGAGCGTTTGACATAACGCGGCGGCGGACGCCACGTTTTCCGCTTGCAGCCCACCGTGGGACCATATTCTTCAAAAATGTTTGAAAACTGACAACCGTCATATCATGCATTAGAATAGAACGTCTATTTTAATCATAACGTCATAGGAGTATCTAGCCTGGTGGTATTGCGGCTGGATTGTGAATTATTTGTTGTAGGATCAAATCTTTGTATGTAAGATTATTCTTTTTGTGTTTATTTTGTGTTTTTTTTTGTGCTGTAAAATATTACTTTTTGTAACTAGGTATTACTGTTTTATTTTAATGCATTATGTATGATTTTCAAATCATTATAAAATACCTAGTTTAATAATACCTATACTTTTAGTTTTTGAACCATTCAAAAAACAGTACTCGTAAATAATAAGTAAAAAATGCCCAGAATTTACGAAAAAAATCACCAAAAAAATTAAAATAAAAACAAAATGATATTTTTTGGGTGAAACTAGGACATTTTAAATTTGTTGCGTATGGGAATCGAACTCGGGCACTAACATTTGCTTGTACTGTCCAAACGCCGCGGTGCACGCTTGCAGCCCACCGTGGGACCATTTCCTTGTATTTGAGCGTTTGACATAACGCCGCGGTGCACGCGGCGTCGCCCGCTTGCAGCCCACCGTGGGACCATTTCCTTGAGTTTGAGCGTTTGACATAACGCGGCGGCGGACGCCGCGTTGCCCGCTTGCAGCCCACCGTGGGACCATATTCTTCAAATATTTGAAAACTGACAACTGTCAAATCATGCATTAGATTAAAACGTCTATTTTAAACTAAATGTCATCGTAATGCTTAGCTTGGTACTGTTGCGGCGGGACTGCAAATCACAATGTTGCAGGATCAAATCTTTGTATGTAAGAATTTTTTTTTGTCTTTTTTTTTTGCCGTAAAATATTACTTTTTGTAACTAGGTATTAAGTACTTGTTTTATTTTAATGTCGCATTTATAATTTTCCTTCCTGACGCTATAACTCCAGAACGCACGAACCGATTTCCACGGTTTTGCATTCGTTGGAAAGGTCTCGGGCTCCGTGAGGTTTATAGCATAGTAGGGTAGGTAGGTAGGTAGGGTATGTAGGGTAGGTAGGTAGGTAGGGTATGGTAGGTAGGTAGGTAGGTAGGGTAGGGTAGGTAGGGTAGGGTAGGTAGGTAGGGTAGGTAGGGTAGGTAGGGTAGGTAGGTAGGGTAGGGTAGGTAGGTAGGGTAGGTAGGTAGGTAGGGTAGGGTAGGTAGGTAGGGTAGGGTAGGGTAGGGTAGGTAGGTAGGGTAGGGTAGGTAGGTAGGGTAGGGTAGGTAGGTAGGGTAGGGTAGGTAGGTAGGGTAGGGTAGGTAGGTAGGGTAGGTAGGTAGGGTAGGGTAGGTAGGTAGGGTAGGGTAGGTAGGGTAGGGTAGGTAGGTAGGGTAGGTAGGTAGGGTAGGATTGTAAATTTGTTGCGTATTGGAATCGAACCCGGGCACTGCCTTAGGCTTGTATTGTCCATCTGACATAACAAATCGAATACAAGCAAAGGGTCCCACGTTGGGCTTCAAGCGGTCGCCGCGTCTCCGTAAACGGCAAAAACGCCCGACGCGCCGCGCAACGCCTATGGCACCGCCCCGCCCGACGCGCCGCGTGTGCGTAAATGAGCCCTAAGATAATCACAAATGTCATAAAGACATTGCGTCACATCACTAAGATATAACTGTGACCACACTTCCCCACTAGGTGCAACCACAACTGCCCATAACAAAACTTTGCCCATTCTAAATTTCCCAAAATATCCTCAACGACAAATACCACCAATGGTCACTGTTGCTCAAGCCCCAAAGTGTAGCAACAAGGATTAATTCCACACAAACTGCATCGTGTTGCTCTGTTGCCCTCGTTGCCCGCGACATGGCCAACTTGTGCCGTTTGTTGCCTTAATGTGATGCCCGCATTGCCCGCTGAATACTTGCGGCTAATGGTTGGCCCTGACTTGTGTTTCTGTTCTTGGGGATTAAGATTGTGGATGTAAATTGGTGAGGGTTTAGATTTATATCTTGAGGGTTTGGTGGCAGATCCAGGGAGAATTGCTGTAGAACAATGTAACATAAGGAAATGCTCAACATCTTCAATACTAACTGATTGGAGATTGGAGTCAGTCCTTATACTTCTATTACGTGGGCATAAATATAATGTGCTCCGAAAAGTTTCGTTTTTTCTTAAATCTTTTCAACACAAGACTTAAAAATCGAGAAAGCTTATGTTGTGGTTAAAAAATCCTAGGACGGCAGAATTGATGAGTTTGCAGGATACACTTAGGTTTGTTGTTCTAAGGATTTTTTTTTACAAAATCTATATGTTAATCAAAAATACTGAAAGCTAGAGTTTTTTTCCGTCGAATCACATACAAATCTATATTTACCTTTCTAGTGTATATAACGAAAGGTCACTGCATTCACTACGCAGTAGTTAGTAATACGTCCACATTTACAAGTAGGAACTTAATTACATTTTTCCATCACCCCTCATCAGCCCCTAATGAGTCGTCCCCAATCAGAGCAAGTGACAGGTATTCAAGCAACGGACAGCAATCGCACGTGCCGAGTAATATTACTGTTTAGTCAGTCACTGCTGAAACGTACAACTAATAACCAACTTAGAAATAAACAGTCCAACTTTAGTTCACGTGATGATGGGTTCGTGTGTTATTACGATTTGAAAGTAGCGATACCCGTAGAGAATACTGAATGAAATGATGAACCATTGTAAAAAAAAGAAAACTTGATTGAATAACTTATCTTGTGCATGAAATGGAATCACAAACTTTAAAATAATATAGTCTACGGTCTGGATTAAGGTGAAAGCTCCACGAAACTCGAAATTTCGCTGTGCTTCTCCCTTTTGTTTTCATAAAGAAAGAACCTAGTATAACATATTTCTACGGTATACCTAACCTGCGCTTAGCGGTAAATAATTTCATAGTCAAAGTATAGGTGCGTGTCGTAGGCTTATCTCCGTGCACCTCGGGCTCACACTTTACTACTTCGGCCTGGTCACGAAACATACTCAAGAAAAATGTGCACGTGTCCGCTTCTTCTATTGGTCATACATACACGAGCTCACCAACCCGCACTGGGACCGCGTGGTGGAATACAGCCCACTCCCTCTCATAGGGAGGAGGCCTGTGTCCCAGCAGTGGGAACATTATAGGCTGATGATGATGATGATGAACATGAGCTCACGCCTTTTTCCCATGGCTACGATCCTTGCCTATTTCTCTTTGGCTGCAAGTACTACGCATCTGACATTACTGAAGAAGAATTCAGACACGTCAGGTGTTCTTCTATTGATCAATTATTCAAAATAAATGTCAACTTTATGATGAACGCATTAATCGTAAGCCCAGCACTGGATCAAAGTCGAGATCCTTTCCATGAAATTTCGAACTTAATTAAAACACAGTAACAGCATAATCTTAGACTGGAATTAACTTGCAGTGTTATAAGCGTCATTTTAAATGCGTATGCGGTGTTTCCCCACAGACAATGGCTCACCTTCCGTCTTGCACCGCATGCCCTATCACTTGCAAACTTGATGATCTATTTACTGTATAAGTGAGCAAAAGTCTTGTAACTGAGTTCTGGGCTTTAGCCCAAACGTGTTTGAACTTTTTGCATCGATACGCTAAAAAGAAGAACACTAATAGGACTTTGAATTCTTCTTCAAAATTCATGATCCCTGAGTTTGCATGGTTTTGATAAAATAAATTAATAAGTAAAAAAGACAACAGAAAATCCTACCTAGATTTTACCGCAATTTCATGTTGGTAATTAAATTCCCTATCATTATTTTCTCTACCCATCGTCCATCATTACATAGGGTATGTTTACCCTAATCATTGTGCCCAGAGGCTATAAAAACTCCTTATGCCCAAGGTTCCGTAGTCGATGATACCTACAGGGTGAATGTGGGACCGTACTCTGCTTTTAACGTCATTTGCGTTTTAGTGCTCACTATTCGCGGCACACTTTTTGTTTATACAGCTATTTTACGACCTCGGTACAGCTATGGGAACCATCAGTCTCTGGAAAATGCCTGCTGATAGTATAAAAGGGTGGCAGAATTGAGTGACGAAAAGGTTATAAACTATATTTTTTCAAGAAAAATGGAATATGTTACTGTTCTGTATGGTGTCGGACGTAAAGAATAGCACCATCCCATGTCTTCCCATGGGTGTCGTAAGAGGCGACTAAGGGACTTAGCAGAGAATGGGCAGCAGCGTTCTCTGTGCTTTTGTAGCAACCGTACTGCGATCGCCAACCCGCCTGCCAAGCGTGGCGATTATGGCAAAACCCCCCTTCTTGGGGGAGGCCTATGTCCAGCAGTGGACGTCTTTCGGCTGAAATGATGATGATGATGATGATGACACTGTTACTTGTTTAAATTGGATGCATAAACGGAAATATGCTGTTTGATAACGTTGTTTAGAAGCTGTGATTCCTTTTTTCAATCCTCCGGGTTCATACTGGCTGTTCTCACTACACCCATACGCATAAAATATTTTTCACCGGTTGCTCTTTTGTTTTGGAGCCGAATTTTGGAGCGCATGGGAATAAGCTACTACACCTACCTGGATAATGTGTCGTTTATTGTTTTCAGTTGATGAGACGCACTAAACCACTGATATCCGTGGTTTAGTGCGTCTGTCATCCGGTCATTCGGCGTTTGTTTATCTGCAACCAATCAATGATACGTTCGTCAAAAACTCTGGTCCCTACCAACGGATTTTCGGATCTGGAGCTGTGTAGGACTGGCTGTGAGGTCGACGAGATTAATCGAGAGAATAATCTTACTACATAAGATAAAAAATGCTCTGTCCTAACCCGTTCAGTAGTTTTTGCGTGAAAGAGTAACAAATATCCACACATCTAGCTTCACAAACTTACGCATTTATAATATTAGGAAGAAGATAAGATGTCTTAAACTGTAAAGACCCGCTCACAAATCCGCTCCCTATATTCTATGTATTACGTTCATTAGGATCCGACGCGCGATAACCGAGGTTAAACTGTGAATATCTCTGGCAGACGGGAAGCGAGCATCATATCTTATGCTCCTATGCTCACTACTCCCCTAGTACCGAAACTTTGAAACATCGACGGTTAATTTAATTACAAATTCCAATATCTCTCGCTTTGGTTCCAACGATATGTTATTGGTAATATTATCGATATTGAAATTAGTAATAATTTTTGTGGCGTGTGTGTTGTAATATGCATTCATTATTATTATAATACAGTCGTGTTAATTTCGGGTTTCATTACACTAGATGAATTGCGCATGTAATAAATCAAATGTATGTCGTATTAATTATTATAGCATTTCAACCACCGATATGATTTACGTTGTATTATTTCCCATTTAATAGCGTGCCTATTGTCTCTGAAGGGTTGGGCAAAAACAGAACAGGTCCACGTCTGCCTAACGCCCACGATTTGCCAGTTATCTTAATGCGCTATATAATAAGGAACAAATTCATTGCTATCAACCGGGCACAAATCCAGACTCCGGACTGCAACTGACTAATTCCTGATGAAATAACTCTATGACACTTTTCCCGACCTAGACCTAGAAATCAGGTTGTTTCACATCGCGAAAATTAGTAGCAAAATAAACCCACACCTACCGCCACCACATAATTAACCTCCAACTCCAACGCAAATCGACAAAAAAGTAAGATGAAAGTCACGTACCCAAAATATAAATAAGTTGTGTAAAGCTAACAGGCACGCATAGGTGTGCCGGTAGACAAAGTTGAGCGCGATAGTTGAGCGTCAGATAGTTGCGACGCGACACTACACACGTGACCTGACACACTAATAAGTCTGACAGTGTTCCCGCGGTAATGTCATAGCATTGCACCTTTTACAATATAATTATGGTCAAACGAACTTCTTAAGCGAAGTTCGATCATTAATGAGTCGGATCATTCGAGGATATAGATTTACCAGGTAGTCCTTTTAATCTACAAGATAACGTGTATATTTTAAGGGATTTATGAAAATCGATATAAGTATCTACTTTTTACAATTTCTTCGATTCTATACTGACCATAAACACACCACTAGCCAAACTGTCATGGCATGCCGAGGGCTGTGCGAGCTGAACGCCGCCACATCCATGCTGCTCTCGCCCCATATCAGCTTTATTCATCTGCTTATTGACTCTGCTCTCGCGCCCTTGTATCACTTCACAGTGATTAAGAGATTGGAAACATTAGCAGGTCGGTCTTTGTCTGTGATGTTTAGATAATCTTCGAGAGAAGTCACGGGGCAGATCCGAAGGTTTTCTCTAAAGAAGGGCAGGAATAATGTCGTAAGATCACAACCTGCCGCGGATTTTTTTTTTTATAATATCGTTGATGGCTATGTTTATGCTGTTAGATCCTATTGTTATGTTGTCGAGCTTTATTTACAATAATGTTTGAATTTGTTGGGAAGTACCTATAGCCAATAAAATTACCACTCTACGAAAACGACACCTTTGATGTCATTAAGTCGCGCAAATTATTAATAAATTATAATTGGTATTTTATTGTTTTTAGACGTAATATCTCGCTAAACTAATGCATCTTAGGGCTATGTTAAGCCAATTTGTGACACTGTTCCATAGATATTTCTAGTAACAGGCAACGTTAGGAGCATTAAGAGCATAAAGATAATCGTCAGATCAACCAAGAATTATTTAAAAAAAATTAAAAGCTCTATCATTAATGGAACCGATCAAAGAATTTAACAGTTTTACGAGCCGCGATTAAAGCCTAAGTTTATCTTATTAAACCAATAACGTCGACTATCTTGTTACCAGAAAACAATTTTGTAAAAAGAATATGATCATAAATTCTCTTTCATTTTGGATGAGAACTGTTTTATGAAATTCTTTTAATCTGATAAAAGATTGCCTCGGTATTTTTATACCTGAATTATTGCTTCCAAGATCCTTTTTATCTAAAGATTATTTAACGTGGTTCGTTTTTTGTGGGCGAAATTAATTTTAAAAGCGTTAATTTTTAAAGAACTACTTAAAATTATCGGAGTAAGCGATATCTATCTTAAATATTGAATAAAATATTATTAATAATTCTTAAACCTACGCGTAGGTTTTATCAAATTAAATTTTGTAGGCTTAGTTGGGTAATGAACCCACCTAAGGCCACAAAATTGAATTCATAAACTTCAATACAGTATAAATATCAAACTCAATACCTTAATAATACCATGCTATACATTTTTTTTTTTTTCGTATGGGATATCATCAAATGACTTCTCCCGCTCTGGGCAGAGCGGAAGAGAGTGTCAGACTTGACTGACTAAAACCCATCCATGTTTCTTCTTAGCCCTTTGTGTTCCATTGCCACGGTATCTCTTTCGGACAACCCGCCTTCCGATTTGCTGACATCTCCTTGAGGCGCGCGTGGAACACAAACGCGCCGCCGGCACGGCTAATAAAACAAAATTGTTAACAAATTGTTTTGCCATTATGGAAACTTAATTTTAATTTATTGTCAATTCAATGCAATTTTTAGGGTTCCGTAGCCGAATGGCAAAAAACGGAACCCTTATAGATTCGTCATGCCTGTCTGTCTGTCTGTCTGTCCGTCCGTATGTCACAGCCACTTTAAAACAAAAACACAAAAAAAAGAAAAAAATAGAATAAAGTATGGGTTCCCCATACTTAGAACTGAAAACCAAACTTTTTTTTCATCAAACCCAGACGTGTGGGGTATCTATGGATAGGTCTTCAAAAATGATATTGAGGTTTCTAATATAATTTTTTCTAAACTGAATAGTTTGCGCTAGAGCCACTTCCAAAGTGGTAAAATGTGTGTCCCCCCTGTCTAATTTCTAAAGTAAATCGAGAAAAATTCTGAAAATATTTAGGATTGTAGAACGTAAAAAAAAACTATCAACTAAAATTGGTTTCAATAAGGTATGATGTTTAGTTTTTGAGATATGGGACTTTTTCATCAAGCCGCAGCAGTAACTTTGTATTTCATTAAAATACTATAAAAACAATTTTTTTTTTTATTTTTTTTTTTTTAGGATGGGAAATCATCAAATGACTTCTTCCGCTCTGGGCGGAGCGGAAGAGAGTGTCAGACTTGACTGACTAAAACCCATCCATGTTCCTTCTTAGCCCTTTGCGTTCCAGGGGCACGGTATCTCTTTCGAACAACCCGCAGCCCTGGCAGGCATCGGCCCTCTCGGACCCCTTCCGATTTGCTGACATCTCCTTGAGGCGCGCGTGAAATTTAGTTTTCGGTTGAGTGGAAGTTTACTAACTAATACTACTAACTAATGAATGACAGTTCAAAATATTGTTATTATATTGTTTGGGGCTATGAAACCCTGTGTGCGAGTAAGACTCGCACTTGGCTGGTTTTTAAAAAAAATAATATTAGAACCACGCTTTTACACGTAACTATTCTTCAAGATGAGCAGATACTTTGATAAGCTGAGTATTTGATTATCTTATCTCACTTTTCATCTAAGATCGATGATATTTTTATTTCATTCATATAAATTTAAAGAAAAACCAGTATCAAGCACCGCCACCATTCATCGAACACACCCGTTACCAGACAGTACCGTGAAATGGGTGCACAAACTCGCAAATACAATTTGGTAGTAACTGCGTATCGGACGAATTGAGCCACCTCGTCTCTCGCCGGCTGAGCCGGGCCCGAATGTTTTCACGCTTAATATTAAACACTGACCGACGGATAACTGAGTTTGACTTATGAACTGTTTATCTACGAACCGGAAGCCGGTTATCTAATCAGACGCGTTCAAAATGTGGAATCAACACGCACTTTTTTCATCAGATTGCAGGAGTTGTCTTACATTACGTGCGTTCATTTTATTTTTCCATTTTCCTCAGGCAACCGTCAAGGCTCCATTCAATTTTGTTTTTTTCATTATGATTTCTGACACAAACCATCGACTTATTGTGGCCTACGATCATTATACTGATCGCTCACCAATTCAATCACGACATTCAAGTTTGGTAGCCAATCATTTTGAAAAACTGAATGATTATTAACTGAAATGAAATTATATTGATTAGACAATGATGAAAACGTGAATCAATGACTGCTTTTAAATGAACAAAATAAAGTACGCTTTCACAACAAAACCTTCAAAACTCATCCGTTCAACAAACAAAGCAAAATTACGATGCTCCAAAATGATAAGCAACTAATTAAAAGTCAATGGCTCCAAAGACTCGGGAAGATGTCTTAATTTGTGTAATATCGCGGCGTTTACTTACATACAAAACAAGATGATATCTTTTTGATGAATCGCTCCGGATAGCAATCACTTTACAACTTGTAAATTAATTCCTTGAACTTTAGGATCAATTAACTTCGATTGTTTTTGTAAAGGGTTTGCAACTACGTGAATGGTTATGAGTGGGAATCCTTTGCTAGTGCAATTGAAGACTGTTGAAGGGATTGATCTTTATTCTGAAAGATAATTTCAGTGAACCTTGTAGTGCATCCTTAACCATTCCATTCCATTAAAATCGCCCAGCTTGCAAGTGGACATAAGAGATCCAGGACCTCTGTAAACATACGCCGGACCTAGGTTGGTCTGAGAAACTGAGAACCTGCTGTCTCAAACGATTCAGCCTAGAATGTAAATGTGAAACGATATCGGATCATACCACCTGAAATGCATGTTCTGCGTGCTCCCTGCTATCTGCACTTGATGGAAGATAGCGATAGTGCCAAACTTGTAGCTGAGTTCTGGGCAACTCAAAATGAATACACGACACGCTACAAGGTTTTTCCATTTTGATCTACTTTTATTACGAAGGAAGACTTTTGGTAACCGAAAATAATCCATACTTCCATACTAATATCCATACTAATATTATAAATTCGAAAGTAACTCTGTTTGTTTGTTTGTTACCTTTTCGCGACTAAACGGCTTATTGGATCGTTATGGAATTTGGCAAGGAGATAGATTATATCTTCGAGACGGACATAGGCTACTTTCTATCCCTGAATAAAACATCTAAATTTCCACGGGAACGAAGTCGCGGGCAGCAACTAGTAGATACATAACGCGACGATGTTATCTCTACACACGTAAACTAACGTCATACCAGGAAAAGTTTCTGTCAGCACTTGTTATTTCAGCTGCGAATGAATCATTTCAACCCTAAGTTCAAGACCTTCGTGACCTGAGGGCGGGGGTCGAGGTACGAGCTGTGTGCTAATCCCCGTTACAGAGGTTTATTTCGCGTTATACCTACTTCCGAAAAGGTATGTTATTCTTAGAAAATAAGTTAAAGTTTAAGGTCATCAATAAAGTTATTTCTATTGAGATCATCTTTAACACTAAGAATATATGAGTACGATACTCACTAGTATAATCCTTCCGGTTTCACTTGCACCATATGACACCTAAATGCATGCCCAAATATTAATTGTACTATTGGAATTTAAACTTTCGGTACCAGTGGTTGAAAATCCAACAGACAACTTTTATTACGCATTCAGTTAAGAATCACCTAGTGTGTGAATATGGGTATCAGAAATCTAAATATCCTAGTAAGTCGACGTTTGTGAAACATTTCATTAGCATATCACAAATCACAATTAAAACACAATCTCTTCATTCAAAATATGAAGCTTGTTTGCCTCTAAATTGTTGTTTGATATTTTGAGGAAAATTGCTCTTTAAATATACGCCCTTTAATAATTTATAACAATGGGGGTAGGACTCCCCTACTTTTCCCCTCAGACGTACCAAACTGTACATTAACGAAAATGCGAATAAATAAAATTTGGTGCATATTACTTGCTGCCAAGGATGAGCAATAAATACTTGTAATACATAATTTCACGCCTCAATTCCCGGAGGGTTACGTAAATTGCTTTTGGCTTGAAAACTTGACTTTATTAGCGCTTTTTGAACAAAAATACTGCATTTCTGGTGGCTTCCTGCTTGAACTCTTTTTAGTCCGAATCCGCTAACTTAGGTGCATTATTGGTATCCTGTAAACAGTATTTGCCTTTTAAAAATACTTTAAAATTGTACTCTTTGCCTGTAGAAGTTATTGGAAGTTAAGAATTCTGTTTCTTACGCTTAAAAATATGTTATGATACAAAAAGTTCTTTTGATAATGTCAATATTCAACACATGTTCATAGTTACTGTGTACAGCACACTGTCATAATTGTCTCTCAAAAAATATCCAACTATTAATATCATCATCATGTTACATGGTATTTTCCGAAATAAACAAAACGGGAATCTATTCGCAGATATTCGAAACTAAACTGCAATCTATCGTATATCATTTTTACACCGGTTGGGAACTAAAAATTGATAAATGTGTCGATTGGCTAGGGTTGGCAAACGATGTTGTTTATCTGTGAGGGAAATACACAAAACTTCTTGTTTTTATTGCTGAACAACTTCAAAACTTTATTAAACGGCCACAATTTTCGGTTTCAGAATTACTTCCACTGTTTAAATCATATTTATTTCTGTAAATTGGTTTAAAAAAATATTTTAACACGAAGACGATCGTTTTAAATTCACTATACGAAATCGAAAATAAAAAACAAAAGATGTACGACTCACAGTTTTTAAATTAAGTACTAAGTGAAGTATGCGTATTGATTGATCTACAAAATAAGTAGCGCTTAATGTAGCTTACATTGAGCGCTGTCTATCCCAGTGGAGTGACATTTCTGTCACATACAGTCACTTTTTTCCCTTATCGATGCAACATGCCTTAACCGTGTAGAGTTCATTGGTAACACAATAGACATGCAATGCAACATTTTCCATACATTTTCATGTGTTCACAATCATAACAAAAACAAACCGCGCACGCGTTACATGCCATCAGGCTTAAATAAAATGTTGCATTGCGTGTTGCATTGGACGTTGTGTTGTAGTCTATACCCGGCTTGAAAGTATCAGTTTGTAGTATTTCCCCAGTATTAGGTTTGTCTGGCCTTCAAGTGATGTTTATTTGTATCTTGAAGATTCTTGCGTGTTGGAGCCAAAGCCAAACCAAAGCCTTGTCAAACTGCACTTTTGCGAACTCTTACGAGTTCCGGGCGAAAGTAGATAAGTTAGGTAAAAGCAAAAAACTAAAATTTCGGGTTTTTCAGGTTGTCTGTAGTCGCAGCCTTTAGTAGAATGGTTAGGCACGCGCGGACCGGATAATTGTTAAACGGACGCCCGTGTTATTATCGTTTTAACTCCAATTTACAATCACATGCATCGAATCGGTCGGAAAATTTTAAAAGCTTTATGTAAACTCGCTTCGTATGTATATTTTTGTAATTGTGAAGTTTTTAAACGAGGCTGCAGCGACCATTGTCCGCGGGTGATAAAAGCAAATGGTGATTATAGTTGTATGCTGTTATGTTGGAAAAGTGTGTTAATTGAGAACTACGGCAACGATACGCAAGTTATTTAGGGACCTGCCATTATTTATTGTGGGTCATTTTTAAGCAATCCGGAATCCTCTGCTAAAGATTCATAATAGCCACTTCTTTATTTTATTGCTTGTGAATAAATGAAGCACGCAAGAAACGAAATACTACCTACGTGAAGTTTAAACCCTCGCTTAAATGCACCGCAGCTTATACTTATACTTATGTAGCTCTTCAGCTGCAGAATACAGGTTAAAGATTTTAAGAGTTCCTCAAGTTAATGAAAACGAACTCATCAGCCTCACAAATTGTTATTAACTTGGTAAACTTACTTAACTAAGGTTATTATTAAAAGTAACTTAGCCGAGTATTTTTATAACGATCGTTACCTTCTCGTGGTTGAGATTTTTATTGTAATTAAAAATTCATTGGCGTCCATTAGAGGTTTAATGGTAAAATATTTTTTTATAAGCGACGTTGTGAAAATAAAGTAATTTTGTACTTTCAACATTAAATGCTGTGAATAGGACGTTTTTATGTCATTTTTACAAGTACACAAGATTTTCTTTCCTATGTAGGTAAGTAGGTACACAGTAATAATTTACCAAACGAAAGTCATAAATACTTATTAGAAAATTGGTATGGCTGTTGAAGAAAAAACCTCCAGGAGTATCCAACTGCGTTGTCAACATATGAAAAATCTGTATTTTAATAACGCATTAAAAAATCTACTTTTCTATCGTAGACTGCCCCAAAATGGCTTGAAAAACTTGATACCAATTGAGTTATTCTATATGTCATGTGGAGAAGCCACCAACAGAACTTACATCAAACCGCACAAGCGCGGAAAAGCTATCCAAAAAGCCCTCGCATAATTTCCCTTCATATTTACGGACGCGTAATTCAATATTGTAACCACACAAGTGCTCCGTAGCTCATACCTCCGAGCGCTTCAATCGAGGTAATAAGTGGCAGATGGATTGGATTGCAGCGTTGCAGCAGCTGCATCCCCATGTCGCGTCAAAGCGTGGCCTACGTTATTAAACAGTAGGGATGGGAAACGAAGGAAATATTATTAAACTTATGATTTTGTGGATGATTTATTGATGTATTGGTTTAGGTAGTAGCAAGCGATACAACTGAGCACAAGGTCTGATTTCCATGTTGGGCATAGTGTTTTTTTCTTTATAATAGGCCCTTAGGAATTTCTCCGGAATAGTGGGTTCGTTTACAAATATTTAAACTCACATACACAAACAGCAGGCCCAGTATTTCATCAGGAATTTGCAAATTTTACGGAAGCGTAAGTGCTTGCTTCAAGCCAAATACTATTCTAGTGAGTAATTTTAATAAAATCATTGTGAGCTTAGATTAGGATTCGTATAATATAATTCAATTTAAAATGACTTGAATAAAAGAACATTTACTTCATGCCATTGTCAATCTGCAATATGTTAATAACAAAACAATAATCGAAAAATTATCGCCACGGATAAAACCCATCACTATAATAAGAGCATAACGCGATTTTCGCATCGATACCGGTCGCAATATCCACGCGAATCTGTTCCAGTGTAATTATCACTGACAGCACTATGGTTTCTAGTGATAGGCTTTAATTCGATACTCAAATCCGTTGCTTGTCCAATGGGTGAGTGGGATTAGGAATGATTTTCATTTGTTTCTACTTCACAGAGATTATGTTGGGTTATGCACGTTGTTTTGGCTTATGCACGTTGTTAGTGAGTGTAGTTTTTGTCTAATCCATCCTAAGGTTGTCTTAAAAATATTGCTTTTAGAGATAAGACCACCCATTGTAAAATGTAATCCGATGTAAAATGTTTTCTTTCATATAAATTTATATTTGTATGGTGCACATAATAAATAATATTCAATCTATCTATCTAGAGTGGGCATAATTATTAGCAATCTAGAACAATGATTTTGCGAGTACTATACAACGGACTTTCGGAAGAACGTGATCAATAAGTTGAGTGTTAGCCCTCCTTTGGCCCCTTTCTCAGGGTTTCCACTTAGGTTAGGTTAGGTTAGGTTAGCGGGGCTGTTTCCGCACTTAGCCTCTTTATTGGGCCATTGTACGTAATAAATGAGACATCCTCTGGTTACTCCAACCAAAAAGCTAGCAGCCTTTTCAGACTGCTGCAGGCCTCCGGGAGCGATGCCGGCGATTGAAGAGTCCGTGCCCGTTGATCTGCCACGCTTCTGCACTCCATGAGCACGTGCACGTCGTTACCTAGTGAGTTGCTGTGCCCTTTTATCCATTGCAGAGTTACTCTGTTTGTGTTTGCAATGTGTTGGAGTGCGTTGTGACATTCCAGTACAAGGGCAGTGGTTAAAGTATTGTTTTGTAGCGCTTGGAGCACTGATGCACTGTCTGAGATGACTTTGATGTTAAGATCTCTGACGTCTCTGGCTGCAACTGCTTGAGCCGCTCTGGTGATTCCAATGCATTCTGCTTGGAAGATTGTGTTTAGTTTGTCTAAAGTGGTAGATATTTTGATATTTAAGTCATTTGAGAAGACGCCAGCTCCAGTACCGTTTATGGTTTTGGAGCCATCTGTGTATATCCTGACTTCATCGATGCCAGAGAAATCTTCAGCTTCTGCTCTGAGTCGGATATCGTATCTTCAGTCAAAGACGTGGTGACATGGCGTTCTGTCCATGGGTGCATCCAGGAGTGGTATTTCCTTTAGAATCCCTTGCAGAACTTTTGAGTGTGGTGTCTCTGCGTTTAGTTTCCACAAACCGCTCGATCTTAGTCTTAAGGCTGCTATCTTCGCCTCTTCCTGTATGCTAAGATCTAGAGGCCTCAAATTTAAGAGGTACTCTAAAGCGGCTGATGGGGTGGTTCTCATGCATCCAGTAGCTGCTAGGCTCGCTAGGCGTTGTAGCCTCTGGAGTTTTGTTTTTACTGTCGTCAGTTGTGTTCTGGGCCACCATACAACTGATCCGTAGGTTAGAGAAGGTCTGATAACTGATGTGTACAGCCAAAGTGTAATCTTTGGATTGAGACCCCATTTTCTACCAACAAGTCTTCTGCACTGACCAAAAGCTATACAGGCCTTCTTTATTTTTGCATCGATGTGACTCGCCCAGTTCAATTTATTGTCAAGTATGACGCCCAAGTACTTGACTTGTGTTGATAGGGAGAGTTTGGTGTTGAATAATTTTGGTGACTGTAGTTCTGGTAACTTCCTTTTGTTGGTGAAAAGGATAAGTTCTGTTTTTTTCGGATTTACTGACAGTTGTTGTTCGTCACACCATTCTTCTACAATCTGAAAGGCAGAACGCATTACTTTACATAACACATTCTCTGCATTGCCGTTTATCAGTATTGTTAGGTCGTCTGCATAACCAATAGTAGTGTAGGGTTTCCACTTACTGTGTTGTTTTAAATAAATCTGTGTTTTTTTCAAATACACCAAAAATGAGTTATGATTTCACTAATGATGCTTACATGATAAGTCCAGACATACTACGTAACCGTTACGTTGTTATATCTCAGTTTGATGATAAAATTAATTACGTAATGATTACTTGTAAACAGTACTTGAATAACTAGAAATAAATCATCTATAAGTACATTTATATGCGTTGAAAATGCATAAACGTGCTCACAACGCGTTTCATGCAATAAATAAAAGAGTTTTACGCGAATTTCAATAACTGGTATTACATTTAAATACTGCACATTCTCCGTA
Source organism: Cerastis rubricosa (assembly GCA_949152445.1). Taxonomy (NCBI): domain Eukaryota; kingdom Metazoa; phylum Arthropoda; class Insecta; order Lepidoptera; family Noctuidae; genus Cerastis; species Cerastis rubricosa. The sequence goes on from OX424532.1 coordinate 22,943,877, forward strand.
GAGATTTAAATTTTAAATTCTGTTATTTTACAAGAGAAAAATTGAGAAAAAAAGTTGATAACACGCAGTCAATGTGTGTCCGGAACTTATTGATTGATTTATGTATTGTTTTGACAATTCACTACGCTATTTGTTACTGTAGCAGTCAGGATATCAAACATGTTTTTAATTATTTATTGAATTGGAAGATGAGCTTGATATACATTTAAAAAAAAAAAAGCAGAGAGATTAAATAATGGTTTTGGAGTTTTTACTATCATTTTTGTTTCAACCTGGGATCACGAACTGTAATGGGGATCCCTTTCTTCTGTCATAGTTCCCGGTCTTGTGCGCCCCTCATTCAAGAGACAATGACTCCATGGGTTTCCGCACAATACTCATATCTAAAATAGATTACACTTTTACTTGGCAAATGTTTTGATAGTTATTGAATGTTAGTCAACATTACAGTTTGTTTGTGAATAAACATCAATAATAGTTCACGCTCGAATAAACCACGTATTTTAAACAGTTTTGCGTCCACCAATAAAGGAAAACCAGATTTCTAGATAAACGTATGTTCCCTGGAGCCAACTATTTTGTGCAAAGCACGTTAGGACCAACCGGATAAGCCTAATATAGACTGGTGTGTCCTTAAAGCCGGTCATAGATGACAGGTTATGCATGTGCCGTATAGCTTGTACAGTCAAACTGTGCATGCATGCATGAACGTGTAGGAGAGATTAACTGTACAGTAATTATCCTTGCATGTGCTTGCAACCTAAAAAATATCGAAATATCAACCATATCGTCTTATGCTGCCGGATGCCATGCATGCAAATGAGCCAACCGTCAACAAAACAGCATTATTAAGAAAAAGCTTTCTATCAATGGGGCCAGTTACTACTACTACTGTTAGCCTGCGTCATCCCACTGCTGGGCAAAGGCCTCTCCCCATGACTTCCAATTGTCTCGGTCCAGGGCCAATGTGGACCACTGTTTGCTGGTCTTGTCTAGCTCGTCCCGCCATCTTCTACGAGGTCTACCACGACGCCTTCTGGTTGTGTCAGGGCTCCAGAATGTGGTTATTTTGGCCCACAGATCATTGGGCATGCGGCAGACGTGGCCAGTCCAGTCCCACTTCATCTTAGCGGCTTTTTGAACAACATCAGTAATTTGTGTTTTGGAGCGCAGTGTGGTGTTGCGTACACGGTCGGTAAGTTTTACGCCTAGAATGCTGCGCTCCATGGCACGTTGGCAGACCTTGAGTTTGGACTTTTGAATATTTGTCAAAGACCAAGTCTGGGATCCATAGGTCAAAATGGGAAGAATGCACATGTCCATGAGTTTTCGCTTTAGCGACAAAGGAAGGTTTCCCTTCATAAGCTCCTTCATGGACCAGTAGCTCTTTCAGGCATTTTCAGTTCGTCTTGTGACTTCCTTCTCTTGTCTGGACTGGAAAGAGACTAACTGGCCCAAGTAGATGTATTCATGGACATATTCCAATTCAATTCAATGGGGCCAGTTATCTATAATAAAATACCTCATGCCTACAAAGAAGAATCATTAAGTTTATTTAAAAAGAGGCTAACATCTTGACTAATAGAGAAATGTTACTATTCTGTACAAGATTTTTTGAATGATTAGAATTTATAATGCTATATTTTATTATTACAATTTATTATATTTTATTTTATTTCAAATTTCATAATGTTCCTTGATGTTGTAGGCAAATTATCAATTTGATCAATCATTTTTATCGTATGGAATAATGATTATTGTTTTTTAATGTTTAGTTTATGCAGGAAGGATGTAGATTTATATCTGTATTTTTCTATGTCTTTTTTTCTATTTGTTTGATATTTGTTGTATATAATTGTGTAGTTAAAAATATATTTTACTATTGCATGTCGTAAGGTAGAGTGTGTTGGAACTGCTTTTACAATGTCTACATCTTATTTCGTACCCACATTCATGGCAAATAAATGATTTCTTTCTTCTTCTTTCAAGTTTGCAGTTACGTATGTGTCCTCTATGGAAGTTGGTTTTGCATGCACATTTAAATTATGCATAACCTATCGTCTATGGGCCGCTTAATCAACTTCTTTCATTTGTTTCTGTGCTGACACTGTCTGCACAAGCGAGTCACTTGAGCGTATAATTCGTGGCCAAGTTGTCACGAGGACCAATCTAAAGTCAATGAGAGAAAGAGTCATCGATATCACTAATGATCACAAAATTATGGGCAAACAAAATTCAAACTAACCGAACCGGGAAATCGAATCACAAAATCGTTTACAATTCATAAATTTAAATCGATTCAATCCTAATATTGAAATGAGATGATGGCAACATTTGCTGGAGTTAATACTGTCGTTTTAAAGTCCACTGCTGGGAAGGCTGCATGTTCAATATAATCTGTTACGGAACTCAGATTTGCATTTATAATATCAATTGTATTTTGGGTTTGTTAAATAATTTAGGGATTTTGGTGGTAACATTTTCGCGTCATTGAATTTTGGGCTGGCAAATAATCTAGGGAGCATATTCTATCTGTATTTTTACGAGCTTACTTAAATCACAGTGAAGCTTTTACAAACAGCTATATTCCTTTTAATTATGTTCAACCTACTAGACCTACTTAGACTTACATTTATTTGTTCTACTGCTCCTACACACTCGGGTTGGCAAAGACAGAACACTTATATTTTCTGAACATCCTGTCTGCCTGTCTATTCGTATATTACAACTTCAAAACCGAAAACTGTGCCGGTGTTTTATATTTTTAATAACCGTGTTTTCAAACATGAAAACTACAGAGTTTTCACGTTTGAAATCACGGTTATTAACGCACGATTATACAGATAATCGTGTGTTTGTTATAGTAATAGGTTATACCTATTAAAATTATCAGACATCTATATTAAATGGTTTTATGTTACAACTTAGTTACCCATCTATCAGGTGCTAGAATCTGCCGACGACAAACCCGCACGTGAAGTTAATTCATAGAATCGGACAGTCCTATTACCGCCGTTGGAAAACGCCATTACTTATACTTAGCTCGGAAGTTCTCACGCTGACGGTTTAGCTTTACTAAAAGATAAAAATACTACCCTCCCTTTGGGCTTCGACGCAGTCGGGAATAAATATTGTAGGTACAGGTTTTTTTTTCAACAACAACGTATATTTCACACACACATTCTACATGAAAATTAAGTTCTGTTAGGTTGCAGTAAATGCTCAAGTTGACAATGTTTCTTATTATCCAAGATCCTGTTAATCTTAACCGAGACTCGTTTTCGGGGGGATTTAAATCTTTACCTACCACTCAACAGTAAAATAAACATTCATTTGCAAGAAATACCACCGTAAGGGGCTTGTTCACCAATTAGTAATAGGACATTAAAACGAGGGACCTCTCCTAATAAACCAATCTATTCTTACCCACAATTATATCAAACGTGAATGAACAGGAATACCATTCACTGAAATACTCCAAGATCTTCTGCAGTAATCCTGTTTTATTTGTACAACCCTTAAAAAGGCCCGGAACATTACAACCCTCAAGTTTTTGAATTCAATTAAATTAAACCAGAATATTTGGAGTATTCCCGTTTGAGCACCTATTTTTAGAGCACCTGTACTTTGAGCACCAAAGGTATTCCCATTTGAGCACCAACCATTTTAATAGCTTGGTGCTCAATGGGGAACAATAAAAAATATTTAACTTTATTCCCTTTTGAGCACCTACGGTGCGGTAGCTAATAGTGATGGGGTGGTTAATAAAACATATCGATAAAAATGGCAGTACTTTTATTATCATATTAATTTTAGGAAACCAAGTAATTCTTATTTATATCACAATCAGCCTCATGTTATTTTCTAGGTACCTCACCTACATAAGACAAATAATAGAAATCACATTCCTCGTAACAACAGTATAGTCTTTATACCTTGTTTTTAATAATTAAAATTTCTTATTAATGTTTACACATTCGTATAATACATACAAGTAAAGTTTTTAGTCGTTCAGGAAAAATATGAACTCTGTATATTTTTTATTAATATCACAATTAGCCTTATATTATTACATAGGTACTCAACTACTTAAACAAATAAAATAAATTACATTCTTCCTTACAACAGCATCGAGCCTTTATGCTTTATGTTTTAATTAAATAATATTTCTTAACAATACTTACAAATATTGTACGTCTTTTTTTTTTGTTTCAGCAACGAAAAATATTAACTCTTTATTAGTTATCTCTATAACAAACTTTTTGTAATATAGTTTCTAGAACGAAGAATAACTGAACTTGTATGGTTTCTTTTACAAATTATAAGTATGACAATCACCCTATTTGTTTTTTTTTACAAAAAATGCCACTATTATCAACACACCAATTTACTTTTTTTAAATCACAGCTTTTCTAAGTAGTGGCCTAAGTCCACTTTTGAACTCTTCAACTATTGAAATGATCAATTAATTCTTTTTTTTCGAATGTTTTTGGCATTTTGATTTTTGAAATTCGCCAAAACCTGGGAAAATGCCACTATTATCAACACACCAATTTACTTTTTTTAAATCACAGCTTTTCTAAGTAGTGGCCTAAGTCCACTTTTGAACTCTTCAACTATTGAAATGATCAATTGATTCTTTTTTTCAAACATGCGAAAAAAAAAGAATCAATTGATCATTTCAATAGTTGAAGAGTTCAAAAGTGGACTTAGGCCACTACTTAGAAAAGCTGTGATTTAAAAAAAGTAAATTGATGTGTTGATAATGGTGGCATTTTTTGTAAAAAAAAACAAATAGGGTGATTGTCATACTTATAATTTCTAAAAGAAACCATACAAGTTCAGTTATTCTTCGTTCTAGAAACTATATTACCAAAAGTTTGTTATAGAGATAACTGATAAAGAGTTAATATTTTTCGTTGCTGAAACAAAAAAAAGACGTATAATATTTGTGAGTATTGTTAAGAAATATTATTTAATTAAAACATAAAGCATAAAGGCTCGATGCTGTTGTAAGGAAGAATGTAATTTATTTATTTTATTTGTTTAAGTAGTCGAGTACCTATGTAATAATATAAGGCTAATTGTGATATTAATAAAAAATATACAGAGTTCATATTTTTCCAGAACAACTTAAAACTTTACTTGTATATATTATACGAGTGTGTAAACATATTTTAATTATTAAAAACAAGGTATGAAGACTATACTGTTGTTACGAGGAATGTGATTTCTATTATTTGTCTTATGTAGGTGAGGTACCTAGAAAATAACATAAGGCTGATTGTGATATAAATAAGAATTACTTGGTTTCTTAAAATTAATATGATAATAAAAGTACTGCCATTTTTATCGATATGTTTTATTAACCACCCCATCACTATTAGCTACCGCACCGTAGGTGCTCAAAAGGGAATAAAGTTGAATATTTTTTATTGTTCCCCATTGAGCACCAAGCTATTAAAATGGTTGGTGCTCAAATGGGAATAACTTTGGTGCTCAAGGTACAGGTGCTCTAAAAATAGGTGCTCAAACGGGAATACTCCGAATATTTGTATACGGAACCCGATTTAATTTCTATTCAAATTACTTTATACCAGGAATCAGTTTGTTCCGTAATCCGCGAATATTTAACAAAATGAACAACCCATAGTCGGAAAATACCACACAATATTAACAAAATACACATTTCACTAAAACATTGGGAAACAAAAAGTTCATCATCATCATTCATCATTTCAGCCCAAAACACGTCCACTGCTGAACATAGGCCTTCCCCAAGTGTCGCGCCATTGACATTTTGGGGGGTTTTGCCATAATCGCCACGCTTGGCAGGCGGGTTGGCGATTGCAGTACGGTTGTTACAAAAGCACAGAGAACGCTGCTGCCCATTCTCTGGCAAGTCCCTTAGTCGCCTCTTACGACACCCACGGGAAGATATGGGATAGTTCTATTATTTACGTCCGACACCATACAGAACAACAAAAAGGTATGTTTGGATAAAGTTTCCCGAAATTGTTAATGCTAATTTTTATAGACAGAACTGTTTAATACTTTTGTTAAACCCTACTCACTCATGTCTGTAGCCAGTAGTCTCAGTAGATAAGCAAATTATTATAGAAGTTATCATTTGACGTCTTTGAGTCCGTTTGTAAACTTTATTAATAAATAAGTATTACTCCTTTTCTCTTGTCAAAAGGTGTTCACAATTTACTCCAAACTTACATGATAACCATTTTTTTAATTTTCAAAGAAGTGACTAGTGACTATTCTTATTTTAATACCATATTCGTACTTATTCTTTGTCCCGGTATTTCATTTAAATATCCTTGTCAAGTTTCCAAGTAGTAACCCTTGTTTTATGTTAAAGCGCATTGCATTTTCCTTGTAACAGTCAGTGCTATCCAAAAGACCCGACCTTAGACTTAATTCTCTCATATTTTCTCACTGTTGTCACTTTAATTACTGCACAACGCTTGCCAAGTATTTTTTACGAGAACAACTGAAATTAAAGCTGAAGTGTAATAGCCTATAAAAATATGAGTCATATTCACCACGAGCTCATTTAGTGCAATCAAAGTGTCAGCTTTGGCAACGTTCGATTCCAAGTTTTTGCCCAATCATGACCTGCCTCAGAGAGTCTCGGACGAGCTGAGTGCTAAAAAATGTTACTTTGCTATAATTTATGTGTGTGACTGCACCCCTCATATTAAAAACATTCAAGAAAATTTTCCGTGCTAGTACCGGAGTTATAGTACAGAATACGACAGTAGGTGAAATTGAAACTGGAAAAGATTTTTGACGCTTTGTCAATATTCTTTAAACATATTTTGAGAAGCAACTGCAATATCTTTCTAAGATTATTACGAGACTGTAAGCTGTAATATGGATAATATCGTAGGATGAATCTGAAATAAATGATTTATTTATCTATTAAGCTTGTTTCTTTAGGCGCTTGAGTGATATTTTCAGGGAGTTAAATGATAAGAGGCATGCACGTTACTTTCGATTACGGCCAAATAAGCCGTGTTCAACTATGTAATATTCTAATTTAATATCTTAGTTTCCATTTTGTTAAATTAGGTATCTTGTCTGAAACAGTTATTTCATCTTAACATAAATAGTAATCTTGTGAAAATACTATCCATCTAAGCATTTATTCTTGTTTTACTGCATTAAATAATATTTCACTATGCCGAACAGAAGCAAGCCAAGAATTCGATTTGAGCGGCGCACTGCACCGTCCCACGTGGGTGATGTATGCCCACTTTATGACCGAATTAAAATGGCCGACGAGTGACTTATGACGTCATAATGGCTGCTATGACGTTACATACGTCATACGTGTACGAAAATTAGTAAGCGCTTAAGTATTTTAAGAGGTACACACATCAAAAGTGTCTAGGGATCAACATATATTTTTGCAATAACTTTTCTCCTGATTGATATTAATTAAAATTTTCTTTAAGGATTCATCAAATAAAGTGTTTTCGTTTGTCACAGTAACGATAAACCAAGTCACCTTTGCATTAATAAAGAAATTTGCCATTTTCTAATAAAGGGATTTTTGACATTTGAACCACTAACATTAAAGTTCGAAAAAAAGACTGAAATAACAGTTTTCTTTAAAATTTTATTGGGTAACTTAAAAAATTAATAATCCGTGTTTCTACCGCGAACACTAACAACACAAGAACATCGGTTTGGCATACTCAAAATGAGTTCATCCAAATCACGCTGTGGAATGGCCGCCCATGTTCGTTGCAACAACAAAAAAAGGTCTTCTTGCGACTGGATACCCTCCATATTCGGCAGAGCTCTTCTCTGTAGCATATCCCATGCATTCTCAATCGGGTTCAAGTCTGGCGACTGAGCAGGCCAGGGCAGGACATTGATGTTAGCTGCGGCGAGAGTCTGTCTTACAACTCTTGCGGTGTGCGGTCGTGCATTATCATGCATTAACTGAAATAAGGGACCGATTTGCACTTGTAGAGGAACGATGACGTCTGATACAATCGTCTCAGCATAAATTTGAGCGTTGAGGTTGCCTCTGATCCAAATCAACTCAGTTCTTCCGCCGATCCAAATACCCGCCCATACCATGATGGTTCCACCACTATAAGGATGGACTTCCTGGCAGGATTTTAATCGCTGTTGGCGTCCAGGGGTTCTCCAGTGTCGTATACGTCTTGTATCCGGTCTCATACCAAAACGAGACTCATCAGAAAAGCACACGAAACGCCATTGTTCTTCTGCCCAATTTCTGTGTTCAAGAGCCCATTGATATCGAATCCTACGATTGTGCATTGCTATAGGTGGTACCCGTAGCGGTCTTCGGGAATGAAGGTTCACTTCATGCAAGCGGTTTCTGACTGTTTGGTCGCTAATTAAGTTCCCTGAAGAGTGATGAAGCCTCACGGCTAACATCATGGCGGTTATTGTTGGAGCTCTTCGAGTTAAGATTTGAATGTATCGGTCTTGTCTCCATGTGGTGCAGCGATACCGTCCTCCATGGCGCTCAGCCACGGTACCAGTGCTTCGGTAACGTGTCCAAAGTCGACTGATAACACTCTGACTTGTATTCAGAGCTAAAGCCACAGTACGTTGCCGGGAACCAGCTTCTATCATTCCCACGGCTCTGAGCATTTCTTCCCTGCTTAAATGACGTCGCCGCTCCATAATAACGTTGGTTTTAATCAGTAGTAGGGAAACAGTAGCACTAATAATGTCTTCAATGCTTTGTATGTTTTTATAGGGAAAATATTGACAGCTGATTTTCATCTTTTACTCGAATTTGATTCACAGTTCCTGATTCAAATTATGAAATGCACCAAAAAGGATCCATATAAATTTATAAAATCATAAATTTATTACAAAGCCACATCTCAATCTCAAGAAATCCGCATAAAAATGCTTGATCCCTAGACACTTTTGATGTGTGTATTTTACGTTGTTAATGAATTCAAAAATGTTTGAGAAAATATATATAAATTATTACCAGACTGCTCCACAAAAAGTAATGGTTTTACTCAAAATTACTTCAAAAAAACTTTTATCCCAACCCTATTCTACCTCACTCACTATTAACTCAGTTCATTAAAAAAAAAACGACATGCAACTTCACTATATTGCTAATCCAATAAGAACATACCTTAAACCTATTTGGAAGCAACTCCCCAATTTATTAACAAACAAATAAAGTTGTTAATAAAAAGGGAACGGCCCATAAAGTCCGTCTAATAATGTCCATCATTTAATTAATTGAATTGTAAGTGGCGGGCGAAGGGAATGGGGGGGGGCAGTGGAAGGGAGGGGTAGGAAGTGATACAAATGTAAATCAACCGTCCATTATCCTCTGTCGAACGTCTTTGAAGGGAAGTGAAAGATTACGAAATGAAATGATGTGTAATTTGATGTTCTACAGTTTTCAAATAAATCTGTGAACGATAAAAATAAATGTTACGTTCACTAAAATATTCGACTAATCTGCCCTGGAGGAAATCGTCAAATAATGTTCATGACTTTTAATCAATTTTAAAGCGGTGTCCAAATTTATTCCACGAAATTCCATGAAATTACTTTTGCACAAAGCCACCGGCGAGTCGTTATTTAGTTAAGTAAATACTGAAGTCCATAGCATCTTAGTCACTTTTCCTTCACCGAAGTGAAGAGTGGAGCGTAGAAGTCTTGCAACGGATTTTTTTCCTTTCCACGGACTCGAGTTTTTGCCTCCAAGCGATTTTTATTCTTTGCGAGAGATTAACTCTATTATGCGGAGTTCACTCGGAATCGCCCGGTTTACTCCCGACGTCAATGAATTTTTTTTTTTTTGCTTATTTCCGGTGTAACTTAGAAGAGGTAGGAAAGTTGGTATAAAGTTTGACTTCGTGATGTTGTTCTTCGTCAGTAGAATTTGGTGGCTAAAATATTGGATGATATTTTATTTGTTTTTGGATGGCTTATAGCTTACATTTAGCAGTAAAGTATTTTTGTGCAAACTATTAAACTAAACTATAATCTCATTATTATTTGAAAGAAAATCGATGGAAATGTGACCAAATACATAATTATATATATTTTTTATTATACATATATATTTATTTTGTTACAAAAGATCAAACAAAAAAAAATGGTAAAAGATCTGTAAATTTTTGTAGTCCTGAAAAATGGAGTCTGTGCTGCCACCACTAACGCAAAACATTTAAGGCCAATTTATTTAAAGACCAAATACGAGTTTGCAAGCTATCAGTGCCAATATTTCACAAGAACAGTGGCACCGACGGTGCATTTTTTTTTTAGCCTGCTCTGTTCCACTCCTAGACAAAGGCCTCCGTCCACTCTTTCCATTTCTCGCAAACCCACACGTCCTCCTTTGAATATAGTTTTTTGCTGATCACTTTTTCATGTTGGTGAAATTCGCCTTCAGTTTCCTATTATGACATTAGCACTATGTATTAATGAGCAACACTTCCCCCACTAAATGTCCCCACACAACATACATTTACACGCGTTGTCGCTTGCACGTTCACACGGCACTTGTTGAGGCGCTCTTATATCAACAGCGCAGACTCGCCGAGCACACACCAGGCGTGTTTTAATGACAAACAATCGCTACGGACTTGTGTAAGATAAATATTTGAGTTTATAGGTGAGAAAATGGTTTATTTTTATTATTTTTTTGCGATTACTCCATTTTTTTTAAACTGTTGTTGATTTTTTCCCTATGAATTATGTTTTTGTTGACAAGTGGATTTATTAATCTTAGTGTCTTAAAAGATTCAGAAGCGGAGTTAATTTCGGGTAAAACTATTAAAATTTAATATGCACTAATCAAGGAAGTGGATTTTCAATTACAATTCATAGATAGTTGTTAACGCCTCCATTAACTATGGTGCAGTGTAGTGTTTGTGTCGCGCCTTTGCCGCCACAAAGGGGCTAGGCGCGCGCCGTACATTTGATAATTATTGTAACTTTATTTTTATTCTTCCACCTACTTTTTTATATTGTGTGTAAAAATTCTGTCATCGTAGCGGCAACATCTCGCTCCGCATATTATCTTGTTAAAACCTGTTTTTATACCTTATTAAATACTAATACCTCAAAACGGGAGTTTTCATCGAGAAATCTGAAGCCCAACATCTGGCGACCGTGACAGGACCTGCAATTTTCACGAAAAAACGAGTTCGTGAGCACGCGACCACGCGCTGCCGGTGTAGATATTTCGCCGCAGCCGAATCACACCTGGCCTACCTGGAGGTTCACCAGCCATTGCAGCCACCGCCGGTCAACGATCAGCATTCAGCATCGTACCGCAGCCTCGGCCAATGCAGACCTGCTATTTTCACTGAAGACAAGTTCGTGAGCAAGCGACCACGCGCTGACGGTGTATCCATTGCGCCGCAGCCACCTTTCAACCAAATCAAGAATCATACCTGAGTTCCTTGGAGGTGCACCAGCCATTGCAGCCACCGCCGGTCAGCGAGCAGCATTCAGCATCGTTCCGCAGCCTCGGCCAATGCAGCTAAGTGCCCATTTCTCCTTGTGAATTCCCTAGTACCATACCTTTTACCTTACCTTTTTACTCCATAACGTTAATAAATCTATCCGATACGGATTTGAAATAGCTTCTACGAGTGCATTGGTTTCTGTAGTCATTGTAGTGTCTTAAAATAACACATGAATGCACTATATTTAGTTCAGTAAATTCAAATTATCTGTTAGTAAACAATTTAATTATAAATAGGAATACAATATAGGCCATCGTCCTATGATAATATCGTTGTTTATTTATTCGTGTTTTCCTCTCAGGCTTATAGCGCCAATTATAGGCATATATTTCACCAACATCGCCGAACCTTCCAGGTCCAGTCCATTCCGTGTAACATAACTTCGGGCCGCCTGCCGTGTCATTGTGACAACGGGAGCCCCACCGCTGCACGGGCCGGCCTCAGGTGACGTTAGGCGAGGAGCGTGAGCTAAGTTTTTACATTATCATAGTTTGTGTTCTGTATATTTCCATAATCAAGCCTACTAAGAAACAACTTGTTTACTTTGTTAAATCCGGTTATTAATAAGGTTTCAGTTCATAATGGGTAAAGATTATGGAGGTGAAACAAGCACAAGCGATCCTCGTGAATTACAGGATCTTTTAGTGAAACCTAGTTCCATAAAAGGTCAAATAACTAAATTCAGAAACTTTTTATCAAACATTACCTCTAAAGAAACGCTTACTCAGATTGAGTTAGCTGAGTTAACATTAAAATTAAACAAATTTGAATCTATTTATAGACGTTTTGATGACTTGCAAAATCAGATAGAAGTATTACACTCTGATAATTTATCTAATAAGATTGATGAGCGTGATATTATCGAACAACTGTTTATATCCAACATAGCAATTGCTCAAAGTGTTACACAACAACATAACTCGAACCGTCATGATGAAAGTCATAATAAGGATTTAAATTCAAGTCAGATAACTACAGGTCCGTGTAATCATGATCATCATGACATAGGCTTTAAATTACCTCAAATTCAAATTGCTAAGTTCGACGGGTCTTGCTTTCGCTGGCTTGAATTTCGTGACACATTCTTATCTATAGTACATAATAACGACCGCATCGCTCCCATTCATAAATTCCATTATCTTATTTCGTACTTGACTGGCGATGCAGCGCGCATTATTGCTAACTTGGAGGTATCTAGCACAAATTATGCGTGTGCTTGGAAATTATTGTGTGACAGATATGAAAATACCCGACAATTAGTAACTCATCATATAAATTCATTATTAAACATAAAACTAATCACAAGCGAGTCTGATAAATCACTACGATTCTTTGTGGATCACGTTAATAAAAACTTACGCGCTTTAACCAGTCTCGGTATAGGTTCACGTGACTGGGATATTTTACTCATTCATATAATGAGCCCCAAGCTTGATAGCTGCACCAAGGCCAAGTGGGAAGAGTACCGCGGCACGTTGGATACCAATGCACCTAATTTGCAACAGTTTTTCAAGTTTCTTGTTGATCGCGCTGTTGTACTTGAGTCAATAAATAGCAGCTATTCATACTCTAAACCAAAGACTCAGACAATGTCAAAACCAATAGATTCTAATAATAAAATAAAATCTCATCAGTCTTACCTTTCTAATAATGAAGACAATAATATTTCTGATATATCATGCGGCGCTTGTAACGCTAATCATCGCCTTTATGATTGTCCCACCTTTTTAGCAAAGAGTGTGGATGACCGTATCACTGAAGTAAACAGATTGAAGCTTTGTCATAACTGCTTAAGATCTGGCCACTCTGCACGCAATTGTCGCATGCATCCGTGTCGCATGTGCAATACAAGACACAATAGACTCTTGCACAAGCAGTCAAGCAACAAAAATATTTCTAGTGTTGTTACCATCTCTCCCGACATCACTGACGATACTCTCGTTAATTTTTCTAATCAATGTAACCCTCAAGTTCTTCTATCTACTGCTTATATTGAGGTAGTTAATCCTACGACCAATCAAACACAGAAGGTTCGTGCTCTTTTGGATTGCGGTAGTCAGTCATCATTTATTACTCAATCTCTTAAAACAAAACTGCTTTTAGAACCAACCACCACTTTGCATGTCAATATAATTGGCATAGGCAATAAAACTACTACTCAAGCTACAGAAACTTGTGTAGTTCAGTTGAAATCTTTGATGAAGCATTTCACTGTCACCTCTTCTTTTCTGGTATTGCCAGTGTTGACCGGTAACATACCTCGAATACCCGTCGACGTAAAATCACTTAACATTTCGAGTGATTACTTTTTAGCAGACCCTCACTTCCACCAACCGGCACCTGTTGATGTTGTCATCGGTGCCGATATTTTCTGGGACATTATTGGCCGCGATCAACTCTCTCTCGGTCTTAATTCACCTGTATTGAGAAGTTCCCAATTCGGTTGGTTAATAACAGGTCCAATGTATTTTAATGTACCCAAAAACAATAAATTAACAGAAAATGAAATAGATTCGAATCATTCAGTCGTTTCTTATGTGTCATCTGCTGAAAATATACGTCAAGAACTAACAAAGTTCTGGGACTTAGAAAATGTTCCCACTCAACCACTTATTAGTCATAGTGAGAAGGCATGCGAAACACATTTCTTACCGCACACCTTCCGTTTAGTCACCGGTAGATTCTCAGTCAGTCTACCTTTAAAGGATACGCCTGACTGTCTAGGTGAATCTTATTCACTAGCTAAAAAACGCTTGTTAAACTTAGAAAGGCGATTTCGCAAACAACCACATGTGAAATCGCAATACGTAGAATTTATGCGTGAGTACGCAGACTTAGGTCACCTTTCAGAATCCGCTGTACCTATACCCTTGACGTCTTACTTCCTCTGTCATCACGCTGTTTTCAAAGACAGTAGTGAATCTACGAAAATCAGGGTCGTATTCGACGGCTCGGCTCCTACTTCATCGGGTCAGTCTGTAAACGACATTCTCATGGTTGGGCCTAATATGCAGGACTCACTATTCTCCATATTAATAAGAGCTCGACAACATAAGTTTCTCCTCTCGGGTGACGTCGAGAAAATGTACCGTCAAGTCCGTTTACATGAGGAGGACCGCAACCTTCAACTTATTTTGTGGAGAGAGGATGAGTCTTTGCCAATTAAAACGCTTCAGCTAGGTACTGTAACTTACGGAATGGCAAGCTCCAGCTTGCCATTCCGTCCGTCTAATAATGTCCATCATTTAATTAATTGAATTGTAAGTGGCGGGCGAAGGGAATGGGGGGGGGCAGTGGAAGGGAGGGGTAGGAAGTGATACAAATGTAAATCAACCGTCCATTATCCTCTGTCGAACGTCTTTGAAGGGAAGTGAAAGATTACGAAATGAAATGATGTGTAATTTGATGTTCTACAGTTTTCAAATAAATCTGTGAATGATAAAAATAAATGTTACGTTCACTAAAATATTCGACTAATCTGCCCTGGAGGAAATCGTCAAATAATGTTCATGACTTTTAATCAATTTTAAAGCGGTGTCCAAATTTATTCCACGAAATTCCATGAAATTACTTTTGCACAAAGCCACCGGCGAGTCGTTATTTAGTTAAGTAAATACTGAAGTCCATAGCATCTTAGTCACTTTTCCTTCACCGAAGTGAAGAGTGGAGCGTAGAAGTCTTGCAACGGATTTTTTTCCTTTCCACGGACTCGAGTTTTTGCCTCCAAGCGATTTTTATTCTTTGCGAGAGATTAACTCTATTATGCGGAGTTCACTCGGAATCGCCCGGTTTACTCCCGACGTCAATGAATTTTTTTTTTTTTGCTTATTTCCGGTGTAACTTAGAAGAGGTAGGAAAGTTGGTATAAAGTTTGACTTCGTGATGTTGTTCTTCGTCAGTAGAATTTGGTGGCTAAAATATTGGATGATATTTTATTTGTTTTTGGATGGCTTATAGCTTACATTTAGCAGTAAAGTATTTTTGTGCAAACTATTAAACTAAACTATAATCTCATTATTATTTGAAAGAAAATCGATGGAAATGTGACCAAATACATA
Organism: Cerastis rubricosa; assembly: GCA_949152445.1. Lineage (NCBI taxonomy): Eukaryota > Metazoa > Arthropoda > Insecta > Lepidoptera > Noctuidae > Cerastis > Cerastis rubricosa. The sequence continues at coordinate 22,959,442 of OX424532.1, forward strand.
ATTATATATATTTTTTATTATACATATATATTTATTTTGTTACAAAAGATCAAACAAAAAAAAATGGTAAAAGATCTGTAAATTTTTGTAGTCCTGAAAAATGGAGTCTGTGCTGCCACCACTAACGCAAAACATTTAAGGCCAATTTATTTAAAGACCAAATACGAGTTTGCAAGCTATCAGTGCCAATATTTCACAAGAACAGTGGCACCGACGGTGCATTTTTTTTTTAGCCTGCTCTGTTCCACTCCTAGACAAAGGCCTCCGTCCACTCTTTCCATTTCTCGCAAACCCACACGTCCTCCTTTGAATATAGTTTTTTGCTGATCACTTTTTCATGTTGGTGAAATTCGCCTTCAGTTTCCTATTATGACATTAGCACTATGTATTAATGAGCAACACTTCCCCCACTAAATGTCCCCACACAACATACATTTACACGCGTTGTCGCTTGCACGTTCACACGGCACTTGTTGAGGCGCTCTTATATCAACAGCGCAGACTCGCCGAGCACACACCAGGCGTGTTTTAATGACAAACAATCGCTACGGACTTGTGTAAGATAAATATTTGAGTTTATAGGTGAGAAAATGGTTTATTTTTATTATTTTTTTGCGATTACTCCATTTTTTTTAAACTGTTGTTGATTTTTTCCCTATGAATTATGTTTTTGTTGACAAGTGGATTTATTAATCTTAGTGTCTTAAAAGATTCAGAAGCGGAGTTAATTTCGGGTAAAACTATTAAAATTTAATATGCACTAATCAAGGAAGTGGATTTTCAATTACAATTCATAGATAGTTGTTAACGCCTCCATTAACTATGGTGCAGTGTAGTGTTTGTGTCGCGCCTTTGCCGCCACAAAGGGGCTAGGCGCGCGCCGTACATTTGATAATTATTGTAACTTTATTTTTATTCTTCCACCTACTTTTTTATATTGTGTGTAAAAATTCTGTCATCGTAGCGGCAACATCTCGCTCCGCATATTATCTTGTTAAAACCTGTTTTTATACCTTATTAAATACTAATACCTCAAAACGGGAGTTTTCATCGAGAAATCTGAAGCCCAACATCTGGCGACCGTGACAGGACCTGCAATTTTCACGAAAAAACGAGTTCGTGAGCACGCGACCACGCGCTGCCGGTGTAGATATTTCGCCGCAGCCGAATCACACCTGGCCTACCTGGAGGTTCACCAGCCATTGCAGCCACCGCCGGTCAACGATCAGCATTCAGCATCGTACCGCAGCCTCGGCCAATGCAGACCTGCTATTTTCACTGAAGACAAGTTCGTGAGCAAGCGACCACGCGCTGACGGTGTATCCATTGCGCCGCAGCCACCTTTCAACCAAATCAAGAATCATACCTGAGTTCCTTGGAGGTGCACCAGCCATTGCAGCCACCGCCGGTCAGCGAGCAGCATTCAGCATCGTTCCGCAGCCTCGGCCAATGCAGCTAAGTGCCCATTTCTCCTTGTGAATTCCCTAGTACCATACCTTTTACCTTACCTTTTTACTCCATAACGTTAATAAATCTATCCGATACGGATTTGAAATAGCTTCTACGAGTGCATTGGTTTCTGTAGTCATTGTAGTGTCTTAAAATAACACATGAATGCACTATATTTAGTTCAGTAAATTCAAATTATCTGTTAGTAAACAATTTAATTATAAATAGGAATACAATATAGGCCATCGTCCTATGATAATATCGTTGTTTATTTATTCGTGTTTTCCTCTCAGGCTTATAGCGCCAATTATAGGCATATATTTCACCAACATCGCCGAACCTTCCAGGTCCAGTCCATTCCGTGTAACATAACTTCGGGCCGCCTGCCGTGTCATTGTGACAACGGGAGCCCCACCGCTGCACGGGCCGGCCTCAGGTGACGTTAGGCGAGGAGCGTGAGCTAAGTTTTTACATTATCATAGTTTGTGTTCTGTATATTTCCATAATCAAGCCTACTAAGAAACAACTTGTTTACTTTGTTAAATCCGGTTATTAATAAGGTTTCAGTTCATAATGGGTAAAGATTATGGAGGTGAAACAAGCACAAGCGATCCTCGTGAATTACAGGATCTTTTAGTGAAACGTAGTTCCATAAAAGGTCAAATAACTAAATTCAGAAACTTTTTATCAAACATTACCTCTAAAGAAACGCTTACTCAGATTGAGTTAGCTGAGTTAACATTAAAATTAAACAAATTTGAATCTATTTATAGACGTTTTGATGACTTGCAAAATCAGATAGAAGTATTACACTCTGATAATTTATCTAATAAGATTGATGAGCGTGATATTATCGAACAACTGTTTATATCCAACATAGCAATTGCTCAAAGTGTTACACAACAACATAACTCGAACCGTCATGATGAAAGTCATAATAAGGATTTAAATTCAAGTCAGATAACTACAGGTCCGTGTAATCATGATCATCATGACATAGGCTTTAAATTACCTCAAATTCAAATTGCTAAGTTCGACGGGTCTTGCTTTCGCTGGCTTGAATTTCGTGACACATTCTTATCTATAGTACATAATAACGACCGCATCGCTCCCATTCATAAATTCCATTATCTTATTTCGTACTTGACTGGCGATGCAGCGCGCATTATTGCTAACTTGGAGGTATCTAGCACAAATTATGCGTGTGCTTGGAAATTATTGTGTGACAGATATGAAAATACCCGACAATTAGTAACTCATCATATAAATTCATTATTAAACATAAAACTAATCACAAGCGAGTCTGATAAATCACTACGATTCTTTGTGGATCACGTTAATAAAAACTTACGCGCTTTAACCAGTCTCGGTATAGGTTCACGTGACTGGGATATTTTACTCATTCATATAATGAGCCCCAAGCTTGATAGCTGCACCAAGGCCAAGTGGGAAGAGTACCGCGGCACGTTGGATACCAATGCACCTAATTTGCAACAGTTTTTCAAGTTTCTTGTTGATCGCGCTGTTGTACTTGAGTCAATAAATAGCAGCTATTCATACTCTAAACCAAAGACTCAGACAATGTCAAAACCAATAGATTCTAATAATAAAATAAAATCTCATCAGTCTTACCTTTCTAATAATGAAGACAATAATATTTCTGATATATCATGCGGCGTTTGTAACGCTAATCATCGCCTTTATGATTGTCCCACCTTTTTAGCAAAGAGTGTGGATGACCGTATCACTGAAGTAAACAGATTGAAGCTTTGTCATAACTGCTTAAGATCTGGCCACTCTGCACGCAATTGTCGCATGCATCCGTGTCGCATGTGCAATACAAGACACAATAGACTCTTGCACAAGCAGTCAAGCAACAAAAATATTTCTAGTGTTGTTACCATCTCTCCCGACATCACTGACGATACTCTCGTTAATTTTTCTAATCAATGTAACCCTCAAGTTCTTCTATCTACTGCTTATATTGAGGTAGTTAATCCTACGACCAATCAAACACAGAAGGTTCGTGCTCTTTTGGATTGCGGTAGTCAGTCATCATTTATTACTCAATCTCTTAAAACAAAACTGCTTTTAGAACCAACCACCACTTTGCATGTCAATATAATTGGCATAGGCAATAAAACTACTACTCAAGCTACAGAAACTTGTGTAGTTCAGTTGAAATCTTTGATGAAGCATTTCACTGTCACCTCTTCTTTTCTGGTATTGCCAGTGTTGACCGGTAACATACCTCGAATACCCGTCGACGTAAAATCACTTAACATTTCGAGTGATTACTTTTTAGCAGACCCTCACTTCCACCAACCGGCACCTGTTGATGTTGTCATCGGTGCCGATATTTTCTGGGACATTATTCTGTATGGTGTCGGCCGTAGAGAATAGCACCATCCCATATCTTCCCGTGGGTGTCGTAAGAGGCGACTAAGGGACTTGCCAGAGAATGGGCAGCAGCGTTCTCTGTGCTTTTGTAACAACCGTACTGCGATCGCCAACCCGCCTGCCAAGCGTGGCGATTATGGCAAAACCCCCCAAAATGTCAATATGGCGACACTTGGGGGAGGCCTATGTCCAGCAGTGGACGTCTTTTGGGCTGAAATGATGATGATGATGAAGCTCCAGCTACCTAAGCACTCGGTGTCTATGGCAGATTGGTGAAGAATCTTCTGATCCTAATGTTAAGAATATCATTCAACATGATTTCTTTGTGGATGATCTCATTACCGGTTCTGAAAGCGAGGATACCTTACGTTATATTCACAAATCTGTAACTGAAGAATTAAAGAAAGGATGCTTTAATCTTCGTAAATTTAAGACTAATTTACCATCACTGTTCGATTCAAATACTGAAAATGATGATAACCTTCTAATAAGTGAGTCAACTAGTACCCTAGGCATGGGATGGAACCCATCAACCGATCAGTTACATTTCCCTATCAAACCATTTTTCTCTAATAATAATTTAACTAAAAGATTGTTTCTATCGTCTCTTTTTAAAATATTTGACCCTTTGGGACTGATAAGTCCGTGTGTAATAAAAATGAAAATGTTATTACAACAACTATGGCAGCATAATTTGACTTGGGACTCTCCAGTTCCACCTGAAGTTCAAAGAGATTGGAACGATTTTATACAGTCTTTACCTTCCCTTTTAGCTCTAGAAGTTCCGCGTCGTGTTCTCTGTGATGAACCCGTATCTGTAGAATTACATTCATTCAGTGATTCATCCCAAAGGGCATACGGAGCTTGCATTTATCTACGTTCAGTCAATGCTGCGAACGAGGTCACAGTCAAGTTACTTTGCTCCAAATCCAAGGTAGCTCCGATTAAAGGTGCAACTATCCCTCGTTTAGAATTGTGCGCAGCCCTGCTGGCAGCAAGGTTATGCAAGTCTGTCAGGGAGTCACTGCGATATGAAGTTCAGCACCAAGTGCACTGGTGCGATTCGTCAGTAGTGCTGGCCTGGCTCCACACCAGTTTTATAAATTTGAAAATATTTGTTGCTAACAGGATTGCGGAGATCTGTGAGCTAACCGATGCCTCATCATGGCGCTATGTGCCCACATCTGTTAATCCTGCTGACCTCATATCTAGAGGAGTCAGTCCAGATAAACTTGGCGGCACCCAGCTGTGGTGGTCAGGCCCTTCATTCCTCATTGAGTCTGAATGTAGTTGGCCTGTCTTAAAACCTAATAAAATTAATAATAATGACTTACCAGAAACTAAACCTAATTGTACTGCCACTCATGTTGTTTCACAAACCCAACTTATAATTAATTTTAAGGATTTTCTAGTTTAACTAAAATAAAACGGACTTTCGCTTACGTGCTAAGATTTATTAATAATTTAAAAACGAACAAAGATAAATTCCTCGGCAATCTGACTGTTGGCGAATTAAATAATTCATTTAATATTTTGTGTCGTCTCGCACAGCAAGAATCTTTTCTCTGTGAATACAATTTGCTATGTGACAATAAGTCTCTAAGTTCGAAATCAAATATTTTATCATTGTCTCCATTTTTAAGTGACGACAAGGTCCTACGAGTTGGTGGCCGACTAGGCTCATCTGATTATAATTATTGTAAAAAACACCCTGTTCTCCTGCATGCTTCGCATCATTTTACCAAATTAATTTTCGAGTACGAACATAAACGCGGATTACATGCTGGACCACAACTATTATTGGCCGTTGTTAGGGAATACGTATGGCCGATTAATGGCAGAAATTTAGCTAGGCGCATTTTCCGTAACTGCCCCAGGTGCAGACGCTTGCAGGGCAAGACTATTGCGCCAATAATGGGACATCTGCCCTCACAACGTGTCACGCCAGACTTTCCATTTCAATCAGTCGGAATTGATTTCGCTGGCCCATTCCTAATTGTAAACAGGAAGGGACGTGGTGCTTCGTTAGTCAAGTGCTATCTTTGTTTTTTTATATGTCTTCGTTATAAAATCTCTCACCTCGAAGCCGTAAGCGATCTGTCAAAGGACGCTTTTATCATGACATTCCGAAGGTTTGTGTCACGAAGAGGCAGACCGGCTGAAGTATTCTGCGACAATGGACGTAACTTTGTCGCGGGAGCTAAAGAACTTAACGATTTTTTTAAGACTTACCAAAACGACATATCTGATTTTGCATGTTCGGAAGGCATTCAGTTTCACTTTTCACCAGCTTACGCTCCACATTTTGGCGGTATTTTTGAGGCCGGTATCCGTTCAGCAAAATATCATGTTAGACGAGTAATGGGTAATTCCCACTTGAGTTACGAAGAACTTCAAACTCTTTTTGCTCAGGTAGAAGCTGTTTTAAATAGTAGACCTCTCTGTCCTTTATCTACCTCTCCTGACGATTTCCATTGCCTTACCCCTGGGCACTTTCTCATTGGTCGAGCCCTCACCGCTCTGCCTGAACCAGCTGTGGAAGATTGCCACTTAACCAACTTGCAGCGCTATGCCAGGCTGCAGCAAATATACCAACATTTTTGGCAACGCTGGCAACGCGAATACATTGCCGAGCTGCAACTGCGCCGTAAATGGAAGACCAATGCCGCCTCAGTCAAAATCGGAGACATGGTCTTATTGCAAGAAGATGGCGTTCCACCCCTTTGTTGGAGACTTGGACGCATTGCAAGACTCTTCCCAGGACAAGATGGAGTCTCACGTGTGGCTGACATCAACACCATTAGAGGAATTATACGGCGCCCTCTGGTTCGCCTCTGCCCTTTACCAACTGAAGAGGATCTACTAAAGGGTTGAAACTCTGGGAGTTTCAACGGGGGGAGGATGTTAACGCCTCCATTAACTATGGTGCAGTGTAGTGTTTGTGTCGCGCCTTTGCCGCCACAAAAGGGCTAGGCGCGCGCCGTACATTTGATAATTATTGTAACTTTATTTTTATTCTTCCACCTACTTTTTTATATTGTGTGTAAAAATTCTGTCATCGTAGCGGCAACATCTCGCTCCGCATATTATCTTGTTAAAACCTGTTTTTATACCTTATTAAATACTAATACCTCAAAACGGGAGTTTTCATCGAGAAATCTGAAGCCCCAACAATAGTAGTACATAAATATTACATAAGGTAGAGGCAAACAAAAATACACACGACTAATACCTACTGTATTTTTCCTGAAAATCACATTATGCAGGGAAACCCCTTGACAGCTGTTATTTAGGGGGGACAAAATAAAACAAAAAATATTCTTCTCTAAAAAACAATCTACAATGCAAATAAGAACTGCTATAAACAATGGTGAGCCCCTCCATTAATTAATTCATTCCCTTTTTATTTGCAAAAGTAATTAATTGCTAGTTATTCAGGGGCGGACATTATGGGGGATGTTCAGAAACCCTTTCATTTTTCTGTGGCCAAGAACTAGATAGACAATTAATTAAGACGACCGACAAGATGGATGCCGTTTAAGTAAATGAACTGAGAACATGGATGCACAAAGCAAGTGAAGTAAGATCACAGAAGGGTCATAACTTGGAATAATTATTTGGGCGTTTATTCTGTCTCCTATCCTACTTTACCTTAGTTGTTGGATAGTATTAATTTATGTTTTCTTAGACAGTTATGAAAATAAGTTTAAGATTTTTAATCTATCAAGTGTTGGAATTTATAAGATAACATTATTATAAATTCCAAAACTCTTGAACACCAATAAGATAGTATTACATGTATATTAGTTAGTAGTTGGATAGTATTATATGTCAACTAACATGTGTATTTAACCTGCTGGCCAGAGTACAAAGTCAATGAATAAAAGTGCTAACAAATCCACACACAGACCATTTCAGACTAACATCAAGTGTTGGTAAAGACCTGCACAAGTTTTAATGATTTCAAGTACAAATTGGCATTTTGGAAAATTGGACCTTTTTATTTTTAATTTGAAAATGCACTATAACAAAGTATTTCGCTCCCAATTGTATAAAACAAGCATCTCTCGTCAGACTGAACGGAACGTAAGACTAAATGAAATAGCAAACGTTTACTATTATTTGTTTGCAGAGGTAGTCAAGACAAGACGCAGACGGGTTTGTGTACAGTTTAGAAACATATTAAATTTTGCAGATTTATAAATGGGGGTAATATGGACAGAAAAACTGTGTAAACTTCTTTTTTTACAGTAGATTAAGTTATAACTTCTCTGACCTAAGGTTGAATGTTACTTGCACCTCATAATATGATAAGATCTGTAACTATTAGGTAGCAAGTTTCAATCAGAGAGAAGTTTTAATTTAATGGAAATTGCTGTCAAACGGAGAGCAATTCCGAAGTCTACAATAAAAAGAATGAAGAATATAATAAAATTTAAAAATTAAAATAATATTGCGTCTACACATTAAATCCTAATTCCTTTCCTAAATGAGTAATTAAATTTGTTTGTTTGTCTCTTCACGCCTAAACCACTGAACTCATTATTTTGAAATTTTGCACATACGTTGTCAGGTGTACAGAAACAACGCCGCGTATCCGAGCCGGTTATTGTCAAATAATAAATGAACGCTATCAAAGCCGCAGCTTAGTATTGCATAAAACAAAATGTGAAATACTATAGTTTCTTAAACTAAAGTATTTTTCCTTGTTTTCTTTGGACACCAGTCACCCATTTTTTTAACAACACCCTTCAACATCTCCTCGCCAATCAAACCCTTCAAACCCAGTTTCAACCTTCAACAAAATAACCACGACACTCTGCTCCACACCGTGATACACGTTTCAATGGTCGGTGTGTACCGCGACACAAGACAAGGACCGAACACTTGTACCCAAGCAGCTGTCGCGACCGCAATGCTCGCAACACAAGCGTTCTGTTTACCGACCCTGGAACATATCCCACTATTTACTAACATATTACACACTAGCACTTCGCCCGCGACTTCGTCCGCAAAAATTGTGATAAAATATAGCCTATGTTACTCAGTAAAGATATAGCTTTCCAATGGTGAAAGAATTTTAAAAATCGGTCGAGTAGTTTTTGAGTTAAATCGTAATAATCAAACAAACAATCAAATTTTTCCTCTTTATAATATTAAGTTTAGATGTCGTTTCTATGGACAACACTTTGTGTAACTTAACAATAACACAGGTGTGGACTGTGGTTACACTGATTGCTAATGAGCTCATCTAAAATAAGGGCGGCCGATATCCATACTAATATTATAAATGCGAAAGTCACTCTGTTTGTTTGTTTGTTACCTTTTCACGACTAAACGGCTGATCGGATCTTAATGGATTTTGGCAAGAAGATAGATTTAAACCTTGGGAAGGACATAGGCTATATATTATCACGCTATTAACATTGGGAGGTGAGCAATATTGCAATTTGTTCATATTCCTCAACTGATTGACAACTGACAACCGTCATAACAAACATTAGAATAGTTCGGCTATTTTAGAACAATTGTCACCGAAGTAAATAGCCTGACGGTTTAGCGGTTGACCTGTGAATCATAGGTTGCAGGATCAAACCTCAACCAATATGCACTTATTGTTTTATTTATTTTTTGAATTTTTGGTTCTGTATTATTTACAAAAGTAACCATGGTTCGATCCCCACCCGATTTTCACTTTTTGTAAGTAGGTTGTAGGTGTTTTTTTATGCTTTAAGACTTCCTAATCATTACCAAATAGTGTTATACATCCTTTTAGTTATCATTAACCATTCAAACTATAGTTAAACAATCATTTAGCCTCTGGCCGAAGTAAAAGCCAGCTCTTGGATCACGGAAAGCGTAAGTTATGCGTTTAGAAATTTCTTTAAAAAGACTGTGAGCATTGAGTACTCTGATCTTACGGTCCCACGGTCCAAAGCTTCAATTCCCAACGACTCGAAAATATAAGTAGTTACCGATAAGATTACTTTATTAAAGCTGCTTGAGCTTCCCCGTGCCAACAGCGACAGTACCAGTGTCCAGCCCTTTTAGTTTATATAGTTTTTTTTCGTAAATTTTTAATTATTTAGTAAGAAAGTAATATCATCATCATTCATAGTTCAGCCGAAAGACGTCCGCTGCTGGACATAGGCCTCCCCCAAGTGTCGCCACATCGATAGGTCCCGTGTGACTTGCATCCGGAGGATCCCCGCAACCATCACCAGGCCATCGGTCCACCTCGTGGGAGGCCTTCCAACGCAACGTCTTCCGATTCGTGGTCGCCACTCCAGAACTTTTCGGCTCCATCGGCAATCCGTTCTTCGAACAATGTGCCCTGCCCATTGCCACTTAAATTTGGCAATTCTTCGGGCTACCGGGACTTTGGGGTAACCTTGGTTCTCTTGCGAATGTCCTTATTTCTGATTCAATCACGCAAGGAAACTTCGAGAATAACCTTCTCCATTGACCTTTAAGTGATTTTAAGCCTTCTGATGACGCCCAATGTGGGCGACCCAATCGGTCCGGTATGTAATCACTGGCAACACACACGGGTCATGGACTTTCGTCTTGAGACACTGCACGAGAACATATCATGCAACTTCCCGAACACTGCCCAGCCGAGTCGGATTCGACGGTTGACCTCTTTCTCGAAGTCAGACCTACCCAACTGGACCGTTTGTCCCATGTAGACATAATCGTCTACAACTTCGAGTGTAGAGTCTCCGATCTTGATAGGAGTGGGTGTTACATGGGCATTCAATATGACTTTGGTTTTTTCCATGTTCATTTTAAGACCCACTCTTTCGGACGATCCACTGAGGTCATCGAGCATTGTACTGAGGTCCTCTATGGTCTCAGCCATGACCACTATATCGTCGGCAAATTGAATGTGAGAGATGTACTCGCCATTGACGTCGATGCCTAGCCCTCTCCAGTCCAGAACCTAAAATACATCTTCCAGTGCAGCGGTGAACAGTTTCGGAGATATGACGACTGTTTCACTTCCCTGTCACTGTCACTGTCCATGTCTCTCAGGAAAGCTAAATAGTGAATCTCATCAAAATGACTGCTGGGCTAAGGGCTCCCCCATAGTCTTACAATCTTCTCTCCGTGCGATTTTGTGGTCAGAAATTAATGGTCAAAAACCCAAAATAAAAGATTACCCGACATTCGAAACCAGGACCTCATACTCAGTAGTTGCGACCACTAGACCAAAGATACAGTATATTAACAGCATCTATCAGTCTGTTTTAACTTTTTTACGCCTTAATTGGTGAACGGATTTGGATCAAAGCCAGGTCATGATCTGGATAAGGACATAATAATACTTTCATTTATACATGCAAGCGCTATACTATTCACTCACCGATAAACCACCACTTTTGACCTATTTAACTTGAAATCTTGCAAGTAAGTTCTTAGTAAGGCAGAAAGGGATTTTTGGAAATTCCACCCCCAAGTGGAATTAATGTCGGGTTAAAGGTTAAGTTTAGGAGAATATTTGTAATTTTTAAAAAGAGGCATGAATGCACAAAATCACGATTTACGTTTTTGGAAATTCTATCCCTAAGCCCGGTTTCATAATGAAAGTTGATCGACATCAACTTTCAACATAACCTTTTTACGGTAGTCGGTAGCGTGTTTGTATACATTGAGGAGTTATACTCGGTTTTCGAAGTTTTACTCACAAATGAATAGGAGATCACACTTGAAGCAAGTTCTTTCAAACGAAAATAATCATATAAAATCAATTTAGGTCGCTAGGGTCGATCTTCAGTTTAAGTTGTGTTTGCCTAGGTTGGTCTATGGATGGGTGACCACCCATTACGTACCGACTTTATTGTGCTTTGGAAAGCACGTTAAGCCGTTGGTCACAGCTGTCATTTGTAGATCTTTAACAGTCGTTACAGGTAGTCAGTGGCCCGAAAGTCTGACAACCAGTCTTACCAAGAGGTGTTGTATAACCCAGTACTAACTGGGTTGTGGAGGTCAGATAGCCAGTCGCTCCATGTAAAATCTTGGTATTCAGCTGCATCCAGTTAGACTGAATGTTCCCAACTTAGTTGGGAAAAGGCTGGGCAGATTGTATTAATACTGGAGACATCTGGTAACGAACTTCAAACAAAACATTGGAATCAAGAAACTCCTGACTAAAATACTTATTTTAAGCAAATCACGAACCTAACGCGTACGAAGTCGCGGGTAACAGCTAGTTTCCAATAGTTTTATTGCGAGGGGTAAGACAGGACAAAAAAAGAACTTAAGACGACAGTAGAAAATATGGAATGAGTCTCCAAAAGAGAATTTACGAGGATGTGTTGGTGACAACAGGTTTATCTTAATTTATTCCAGACACAATCTTCGTCGTCTCAGTTTTACCTATTTATTTATCTATTTAAATTTTATTAACAAATAAAAATAGCTGTTCAAAGGTGGACTTATTCCCTTAGATATTTTCTACCAGTCGATTTTTAGGGTATTACATAATATGTAGGTATGACAATTAAATAAACCAGAGACGGGGCCACTTTCTTGGAAGGACTCGCAAAGGGATGGCAACCGTGTATTTCTACCTTATAACAATCAAATTAGGTACAGTTGGTATCAAATCGTTGTAAATACGGTTACTTGGAAGCTGGTTTTGTTTTGAGGTATATTTAGACTGATTAAATCCTCCTCCTTTTCCTGGAAAGAAAAATTCACACACAAACATGAGTTTCATTTCTTAGTTAGGTGTATACCTAAAATTGTTGTTTCTATAGCAACATCCAAACAGCTGTGTTACAAAACGCAAAAATAATTAGCATTAAAATGAAATTAAGTGCGTTTTCTTCCTACCAAATGGTGACGCATACATTTACATACTAAAATAACGATAAAACAATCTTTTACATTTAAGAGAAAACCATCAATTCCTTATTCTTTTTGGATTAAAGAAACTTCCTTATTTCCTTTATAAAAGTATTTTCAGAAGTTCCCATAAGCCGAAGTGCATTCTTACATAAAAATGCAATACAGCCATACAACAAATAGTGAATAATTTTAAATAGCCCGTGAAGTCCTGGGTGTGCCTCCGTTCTGCCAATCTGCCAAACTGCCAGCCCGCCAGACTGCCAGGCCGGCCATATTCCATTCATTCTGGCACAAAAACTGGCGGTATAAACACTGTATGGAGTTTGGCAGTGCAGCGAATGTTCCAGAAAAAGACGAGCGTGTTGTGGTGAGGGGCGTGTAGCGAAACGAAATAGTTGGCGCGAGCTCTGAGCTTATAGACGTTTGTAATATTGCCGTAGTGTTTGTCTATAACCTATATCTTTAATAGTAGAAAATTGACGGCTATTATGTTTTTTTTTACGTACAGACATTGGCGAGTTTAAATTAAATTTATCCTTGATTATGATAATAACGTCTTCGACGTGATTCAATTGGTTTAGCTGTTTCAACTTAAATTAAGAATATCAATAGATTTTTGTCAGAGTCTGGGTAAATTTAGTAAATAAACTAACTTTAAGTTATGGCCTAACTTGTAAAACGTCAAATTAAGAAATAAACAAGCTATAACTCAATCATTTTATCATCACCCGCTCCCGCTTAAGCTTCTCGCACACAGTACAAACTAGACCCAATTCCAAATGTAACTGCAGTGCTTGGCACAGCCGAGTGTTCACAAAAAGTATAGTCGCGTATAAAATACAATTTATTTATCGGTTCCATTGACGTTTATACGGGCGAACGCCAAATCACGCCGTAAACACGCCAAGAGCAGCGAGCAATGTACACGAAATAAATCGCGGGGCGAAGTTCCTCCGCGTCCTAGAATGTCGGCCGCCACCGCCGTCTATGCAAAAGTTTCGTGTAGAAAGGTAATTGGTTGAATTTGAACGGAATAGGACTGGCTGGATAGAGTTTGAAAAGATCATAGTTATATTTTCATAACTTTTTATACACTGTTATGGTGAAAGATTACTACTGTATTCGTAGTGCCTAGGTAGTTTCAGATGTGTAAGTGTCAGATAAACAAGATTTATAAGTTATAGGTATGTAACTTATAAATCTGTTAACTGTTACTGTTATATGTTTATAACTATGGTTATAAACATATTCGCATCTATACCTGAACAAAAAAATAGTTTATAGTCTCAAATATACGCTTTTTAGTTCTCGGTTAAGAATCCAATTCTAAAAGTATTCAGTGAACGGGAATGCTGTTCAGAAATATACCTTTTTAACGAACGAAAGCATTAAAGCCATATGGAACTTAAATTTAATGCACAATTTTGTCGAAATTCTGAAATTCTGCAGCCAAATGAACCCTCATCTCTACACGATGTACTGAATTAGACAACCTTGTACCCCAGAGTAGAGAAGAGACCTGCGACATTTTGTTACTCTGTATCTTTCGAGGTATTTAACAAAAGAGGTAATTTTACACTGTGGTCGAGTGCTGGCAAGTCTGTAGAGGTATATAATCGTCTCATATCGTGCTTTCTCGTCGATTAGGCTAGCAAATGAGGTGAAAGGAATGTATTGTGTGCGAAAGAGACAAAAGGAGGGGCGAAGTAAGCTGAATAAATGACTATTGATTATGTTGATTTTGTTTGTGTTAAATACCTGAGAGAAAGTCTCGAGGATTTTTGTTCAATGTTGCTTTCTTAGCGTTTTCGTGTAAGTGCTTTGATTTAAATAATGGAAATATAATTATGTAGCTTCCATTTTTGTTTTCTGAAACATTTCCTTTCAGAAAAAAAATATGTCTTTGTTTGGAGTTCACAGTTGTATGAATTTCCACGTTATGTGACTCCATGTATGTGTTATTCTTAAGGAGACTATAAATATATACATTGCACTTAACAATTAATCCACAAAGCTCTTACGTAGCCACGAGCCACTCTAAGCTGATCATTAAATTTGTATTTACCCCGTAAAGACATTTGTGGTACGAGTCTAGTCTAAACCACAGGAGTTCTAACAGAATCCATGTTTACGAAGTATAATTAAATCTAATTCTAATCGGTACATTATAAAATGACATCACGCCTGTAATCTCCGTAGGACTAGGTAGAGGTGTGCCAATAGTATACACTAATTCAAGGATGAAAATTCATTGAGCTCTAGTTTTCTCGTTTTGCCATTAAAAAACGAAATAAGAAATATGTTTTTGAATAATGTTAATATTCTTATAAGTTGCCTAACAGAAACTCGTAAAATTGTTTCATCATCTTCATCATCATCGTTTCAGCCCTTTTAACGTCCACTGCTGGACAAAGGCCTCCCCCAAGTGTCACCACATTGACATAACATGGGGGGTTTTGCCATAATTGCCACGCTTGGCAGGCGGGTTGGCGATCGCAGTACGGCTGTTACAAAAGCACTGAGAACGCTGCTGCCCATTCTCTAGCAAATCCCTTAGTCGCCTCTTACGACACCCACGGGAAGAAATGGGATGGTGCTATTCTTTACGTCCGACACCATACAGAACAAACAAACAAACAAATTGTTTCATAACTTTGTTGTTTTCGTTCTTCTGTCATCTGTAACTTGCTAAAAATAATCATGGTCTATAGTACACATAAATTTAAATAGAAAAAAAAACTTTAAATTCCTGTAACTTAATAGCTAAACTTACAGGTATAATTTCAATGATTTCATGCAAAGAATAATTTATCAAATAAATTGAATCGATTTGGTGAAATAATTGCTAACTTATACATCCATTATTACGTTTACGTTATTACGTTACTCTGAAGTTCAAAACACCGATGTACGGTACACATAAAGTTCGTTAGTCAAAAAGTACGCTATGACGAATTTGATTGGTTTGTGAACATGCAAAATTATCTCACTCATATTTAAGGGTACCAAATACAAAAAATAATAATTAACATTAGCAAAATTTCATGCAACCTGTAATGTAATATATAATGTATTCCATAATTATTATAAAATAAAATTTATCACAATGGTAAAATATGTAAGCTTCATGCCCCCCTTCTTGAAGTACTGATATAAAGAGCTTACGTGATAAAGGGTCTCCTTGTCTGAGTCTTCTTTTGATGTTTATTCTCTCGCCAGAGCTTTCGAGTTAGGTTTTGCTTGTGCTGTTTTTGTAGATGTCTTTGATTATATTTATTGTTTATATTTTGGTTATGTAGAGCGTTCCAAATAATTTTGTGGGATATCGAATCGTAAGCTTTTTGTAATCAACAAAAGCTAAATTCATAGCATTTTTCGATGACTTGTACCGTTACCTGTCATGTGGTCAGTCGTACTATTCAGCTTGGCTTCATTCAGTATAGCAGGGTGGCAAAATCAAATATTGTGAAAATAATACCTACGTTTGAGAAAATGCCACTTAGTTTAGCTCGCACGAGCCTGATACTAATTAAGCGATGGTTGATATCGAACGAACAGTACCGATCGACACGCATTGAAATATAGCCAAATATGAGTAGCAATTGCTTGGAGTTGTCTAAAATGTTCAACAAATCTGTCAGATCGTAAAAAGTGCCGAGCACAATCGCGCAAATTACTTTGCCAAGTTTGTATTGCGGGTTATTAAATATCTACTCGCTCTTATTTAAAATTCAGCTCACAGAATTCATTTTATAACATCCTGCACAGTGCTTGAATATGATGCCAATGTAACGTACATCGTGAACATACAAGCAACATTACAATAAAGTATAATATAAACGCGAGTGCTACGCCGTAGCAGTAAACCCTACGCGAGCCACGGTTTCGTAGCAAACATGTAGCAAGAAGAATATTTTGAATAGACTGCTCCTTAGTATACTCATGGTCAATACAAGCTGTCAGAATAATGTCTGAATCGTGCTATATACCTGAGTAGTTCAAGTTTATTTTGAACATACTATAAAAGCTGTGACCTATTCTTCGAGTTGATGGCCAATACTTCACCACTTGTGTGGCATCGTGTTTTATTAAAGCTTAAGGAGCACAAATGTCAGAACAAGAGATGAGGCACAGACTTTGATGCAGTTCCACATTCACAGCCGACAGCTCCGTCGGCGTACCTTAAATTTTCTTTATGAAATAGGCGTTAAATCAGCCCAATTGTGTCGCAAGTAGTTTAGTGACTTTCAAGTAGACCACAGACGATTTGACCCCGAGGAAAAATGCCGTGGTAATAAATAAATATTTCCTGTACCAAACAATTTCTTGTAATCCCATACAAATGTGTGATGATATTCATAAGTGGGTAGATTGATAATATCGGTGTGGTTGAGGAAGCGAGACAAATACATGCCAGTGATTACCCAAGCTCGTTGTTTGATTCACGTTCCACATAACCTTACATGGCGCAGCCGGTAATTAGTACAGTAAAATAAAGTATAATAGAATCTAATAAGTAGTGAGTGAAATAAAGTGAAAAAGACGATAAAATAGAACACATAAATAAAAAACAAAAATGGAAACAGTTTTAACTCCGCCATTACCATTCAAATTTGATGAGAACTCGATTGATGTGGCATCAGGCAAACTAAGTGATAGCTGGGAAAGATGGAAGAAAGGCTTCACGATATATTTCAACGCTTGTGAGTTGTCGACAAAAACACCAGGGATACAACTCAACATTTTTCTGCATATAGTAGGCGAGCAATGCCGCGAAATATTAGAACAAAGCAATGAAACTACTTTGGATGGTGCGTGTAAAAAACTAGATGAATATTTTAAAACAAAGAAAAACTTAACGGTGGAACGGCACAGGTTCTTTACAAGAGAACAGCAACAAAATGAGTCAATAGATCAATATGTGTTTGACTTGCGTAAATTGTCCAAGACATGTGAGTTTGGTAATTTAAATGATGAGCTAATAAAGGACCGACTAGTGTGTGGAGTGACAAGCCCAGCAATTAGAGAACGATTATTACGTGAAAGTGACCTAACATTGAAAAGATCTTTGGAGATATGTCGAGCAGCGGTAGTATCAAGGATGTATTCAGAGAACATAAAGAAAGAGAATGAGGTAGTTCACAGTATTAAACAGGAAGGTAAAATTCAAGAAGAAAAAAACGAGATATGGGCAGTACGGCGTAATAACAACATAGGATATGGTGTGTCATCGTCTACACAAACATGGAACGGCAATAAGATGCGATCACGTGGTAGACATGAACGAGGAGGCGCGGCGTGGCGCGACGGTCGCCGGGACAGCGCAGACACCGCTCGTCAGGTGCAGCAGCCGTCAAACACACCGCGCACGACGCCCCAGTGTGGCAGATGTGGTGGTACGCACGGAAAAAATAATAAACTATTGAATTATTGTGGTGGTAACTATTGTGGCGTGCCCTGCACGGGGTTGCGACAGTCGCTCTCTCCATGTCGCCATGAGATCGCGCCGGAGGTCTGTCCGCTGAGCGACAATTTGCCGCGGCAGCGGAGTTTCCCCCCGGCGTAGTGCCTCCGCGCGCCATTCGTGCAGGCACGCGAGGACTATCGCCTCCAGATCCTATGGCGGCAATCCGGCCAAGAGGCTCGCCGCCTCGCCGGAGATCGTGCGGTACCCCCGGATCAGCCTTACGGCTACCACCTTCTGGGGCGCGTTCAGGTAGTGGGCGGCTCGCCGCCTCAAAGAACGCGCCCACACCGGGGCCCCGTAAAGGGCCATGGACCGCACGACCCCCGCATAGAGCCTCCGGCAGGAGGCGTTTGGACCCCCCAGGTTGGGCAAGAGCCGCTTGAACGCAGCCCCTGCCCGTTCCAGTTTGGGGGCCAAACGTCGGAAGTGCTCCACGAAGTTCCACCGGCTGTCGAGGACAAGCCCTAGGTACTTCAGCGTCGACTCGAGCTGTCGACCCGGCCTGACTTCCGTTTAAACATAATTATTTAACACTATCAACTCAGGCTATCGCTGTCCACTGCTGGACTTAGGCTTCCCCCAAGCTGTGACACAATACCCTGTCCTCCACCTTCCACATTGAGCAGACTCATCAGTGGCTGCTCAGCGGCAGATTCCAGCAACTTAATCGGTCCATCCAGCTAACGCTAACTTAGTGGCCACCAATCAGTAAATCTGTCTCTAATTTGATTAGATTCCAGTGGGCCGTGAAAGAATTTCGTTAGCACCTAAATAAATACACGCCAGGATTAGTTGAGGGGTCTTTAGTCCGGGATCACGAGTCATTGGTCTAACGAGCGGGGGACTGCGGACTATGTGTTAAGGGACTTTAATACTAGCTGTGATTATCGCCACTGTCTGTCTGTTTTCATTATGTGGATAAAAACAGACGTGTTCACGTGTGACGTGTGTGAGTTCACGTTAGGCCTTCGGTCGGCGAGCGATTAAGAGAAATTAAATGCGTTGCTGTACATCTTTTCCCATTTGGGTGGATAGAAACTACCGATCGCCAGCTGCTACGATCGTTTTTTTTTTTGGATTGGAAATCACCAAATGACTTCTCCCGCTCTGGGCGGAGCGGAAGGGAGTGTCAGACTTGACTGACTAAAACCCATCCATGTTCCTTCTTAGCCCTTTGTGTTCCAGGGTCACGGTATCTCTTTCGAACAACCCGCAGCCCTGGCAGGCATCGGCCCTCTCGAACCCCTTCTCGATCTCCTTGAGGCGCGCGTGGAACACGAACCCGCGCCGTCGGCACGGCCTGTCGTCATAAGACGGACGGACGAGCTGCTACGATCCTTACATACTCTTTTTGCCTTGTCTACATTTTTCTTGACTCTCTTTTTCTATTAATTGGAGGAACGAAAAAAATTGAGTATAGCAATGATTGCTGGATAGTGTGAAAGATGATAAGGGTAGAAAGATGACTGCTGAGATGAGGACTTATAGAGAGTATAGAATGGATGGATGATGGATGAATGGATGAGGGCAGTAAAATGATATTGCATTTATGGGATCACATAACCGTGACTGCTTTGCTTGATGTTCCTACGGAGTAGGGGAACATACCTGTCAAACAACGCTATCCAATACTCCGAGCTTCAATATTTTGACTTAAATCTTTATTTAGTTTTGAGTGTTTACATTTTATAATGTTCACTGTGTTTAGTTAGTTATAGGCAATCTAGGATTTCATTAGCCTTCACATGTGTCGCGAAATTAGGTACTTACGTCGCGTAGTGTAGGATTACGATGTTTCTGGAGATTCAAACGAAGTGCCAATAGAAACGTGTGACAATAAGCACTACGATAAACCTTCGCGAGGTACTTTCATTGCCTTTGTACTGCTGTAAAGGGGTACTGAAAGAAGTAAGCAATTTTCTTGAAAGGGTAATACCATAGAAAATGGCTTGATTTCTTGTATTCAAACTAAAAAATATTTTAATTTAACTTGTTATTTCAATACTTTATTATCTTCTAATTACTGGTCTTCTTTATTGAAATACCCATGTGAATGTTTTTGGAAAGTCATTTGGGGCAATTCTTGAATATGAGAAGCTATTAGATTTTTGTTCCATTGGCCGCTAAAGCATTCCAGTGTAAGAATAAAGAAATAGGATGACATTAAAGTTGACCTTTACATTCCATTACTAAATCAACATCCCTTAAGGCAAACAGCACGGATTCTCGTAAATCTGGCGTGGAGTACTTAAAAAACCAATTGTAGATGCTCCGTCTCGCTTACAGAGGATGCTGTTGAGATTACAGCGCTATTCATTTACATTAGTTTACAGACCGGGAAAACACTTGTACATTGCTGATGCGTTATCTCGTGCTTACGAAACGACACCGCAAGTGTGTGAGCGAACGTCACAAACCGGTATGGGTAGCGATACCGAAGAGGTTTGCGTATTGACAGATAGTACAAAAAACAAATGCGAATATCTGACGGACGCTCAATTTATAGACATACAGAAACAATTGGAAACAGATGAAGAGATGATTGAATTAAATAAACTGGTTTCGCAAGGATGGCCTGAAAATAAAGATAGGATAAAAGATAACATAAAACCATACTGGAAATTTAGGGAGGATATAACTATAGCTAATGGGCTAATCTGGAAATGAGATAAAATTATTATACCTAAAGTAATGAGAAAAGAGATGTTAAAAAAGATACATATTGGGCATATGGGAATTGAAAAATGCAAATTACGAGCCAGAGAAATAATATTTTGGCCCGGTATTAACAACGACATAGAAAACATGATAAAAAGTTGTAATATTTGTATAACGTACAGAAAAAACAATCAGAAAGAAGAGCTTAATTGTCATGAGATTCCTGACAGACCATGGGCAAAGGTTGGCGTAGATCTATTTCAATATAAAGGCACGGACTACTTGTTGCTGGTTGATTATTATAGTAAATATTTCGAGTTAATTAAATTACATAGTACAACTTCTGGGAGCATTATTAATCATTTAAAAAATATATTTAGCCGTCAAGGGATACCTAATACTATAATGTCAGACTGTGGCCCACAATTTTCATCATTTGAATTTAGACAATTTGCACTAGATTGGAATGTTACTCATATAACGTCATCACCTTATTATCCCCAATCGAATGGGCAAATAGAACGCACCGTTCAAACAGTAAAAAATATTATCAAAAAATCAACAGAAGACAACACGGATTATCGTCTAGCATTGTTAGAATGCTTGAATACACCGCTAGGTAGCGATCTGGCATCACCAGCAGAAATTTTACAAAGCCGAAAATTAAGAAGTATTGTTCCGACACCTATACAATTATTGACACCAAAGGTACATAACAACATTAAAGAGAAATTAATAAAACGGCAAAATAAACAAAAAGAATATTACGATTTAAAAAGCAAGAACTTGACACCATTACAAGTAGATCAGAACGTAAGATGTTATGATACAATAAAAAACTATTGGGTACCAGGCGTAATTGAGCGAATTCTGAGAAATAGGTCATATGCAGTTCGTCTACCTAATAGAAAAATAGTTGTAAGGAATAGAAGGCACATGATAGCAGACCGCTCGCACAGACACTCCCCTCCACGAGACTATGAGTTTGATTATGATTGCGAAAATTCATTGTGCCACAGAGATGCACAACATGTACACTTGCCAAATAATAATTATGTTACTCGTTCCGGCAGGACGGTGCGACCGCCGAATAGATGGGGATATCCGTGAAAGTAAACGTAAACCGTATTATCAACGGTCACAAAATATTGATAAGTATTTAAGACGCTGTGCCTCGTCAAAACAGGCAACTTTGAACAGTTTTTTAGCCAAATGTATACATTTTAGAGCAACAAAAAAAATATATGTTACTCTTGACCATATTTATGAGGGAACTTTCGGGCCCAAAACACGTTTTTGGAAAAAAATCCTGATAAAAAAAAATCGAGAAGTTCTGATTTTCAAGCAAGTGTAACTGTATTACTGCTCAACTAATCTTGACTAAATTAATAACAGTGATGTAATATAAAATAATAAAGGGAACTGTCGGTTTTTTTTTTCGTTTTATTTACTATATTTGTAAGGATTCATGTTTTTAATGATAATTATTCGAACAAGTCGAACGAAACATCACGCCATTCGCGGCGTCTTGTCGCATCTCTTTTATTTCTACGCAGAGTGACAGTGACCGCTGAGGCGCGCTGCTAGATGGACGTATGTCACTTTTTTCCGCTCGCCGCTCAGATTTTTTCAATTAAATTTCGATCTGTTTGTTGTTGAAAGCTGTTTATTATATTTTATTTTATGATTAGTTTTTCGTTCGCGTAAATTTTTGTTCGATTTTAGTCATAAAATGTGTAAATAAAAAATTAGTGATCATCAGTGGCGAAGAGTCAAAATTGTGGGTGGGGAACCTCAGTGGCGAAGGGTCAAAGTTCTGCAAAGGGAATCCGAAAACTTAAATAATGTAATTTTGTTTATTCGTCATTCCCGTTTTCAGCGATCCCGAAAACCAAGAAAATTACCCCCATGACGAAAAAACTGAAAATTTCATCCGCACCATCTTGAAGTTTTTTTTTTACCAAATCTTCGTTATCAGCGACCCCTAAAACTACAAAAATGACACCAATGATAAAAATATCGAAAAATTTCGTAAGCGCCAACTTCATCTATTTTGTAAATTGTCAAGAATAAAATGTAGAGGAACCATAAACAAAATAAAAGTGATTTATCATATGTAAATAAGTCAACTAAAAAGCGCGAGAGATACCATATATGAAAACGTCTTATGTTAGAAGACAACATTTTGAAGAATTGTGTCGTGTAGAATTTATATATTTAGATTTTGCTAAAATCATCAAAAAAAGAAATAAAATTTATTTAGACTTAGATTGTTTTAATTTAGTGTATTCTTACTGTTCGTTCACCTCTTCATGCATATCTCCATCCGCCCCGTCCGTATGTCCACCCTTTCATTCGTCTATCCACGCTTCCGTCTGTCCAGTAACCTAGCAGAAAGGGGGGGGGGGGAGGGCAGAGGAGGGCCTCACAACTTCAAGAACAAAATACAAACATTAAGAAAAATAATAATATGTAGCTAGCACAGCTGTCTTTTTCGGGGATTCCCTCACAAACACTAGCTCAGCTATAGTATAATTCGGAAAAACTTTTAGTTATATCAAGACTGCGAAGACACTTAAAAGCCATTAATGATACAGTTTCTGAGTGGCTATCTTTAGACCTTTTAAAGTTTATTGTAGATAGGGTGATAGTCTGAGCTAAGTCACCCAGTGCTAGGCAAGACCACAGGGAGGCCCTGTGGTTTTGCCTAGCCTTAAACCCTCTTAGCATGCTACTGAGGGGTTCAGGTCTGGGCTTTCGGTTGAGGAGAGGTGGTCATACCTTGCCTTCCAACCATGTAAATGATTGATATGAAACTCTTTGCCCCCAACAATTTGCAACTGATGAAGCTACTGATGGTTACAGAAACTTGTTGACAAATGCGCAGTCATGCATGTGAAGCGAGATTATGGAATCCATGGGATTCCAGAATCTCCGATCCGATTCCTCTTCTCAACAGAAACCTACAAGTATTTGGGAATGTCAGAAGCATTAGGCATCAATACTGCTGACATGAAACAATCGTTGAGGGAACGCTCCTTTGGCCGCCTGAAAAAGATGCTAAGCAGTCTTTTGTCAGGCGGAAACAAGTTTCGTGATAGGAAGGTCCGCGTACTGCTAACTGGCTTAGAAACCTCGACCAACATCTGAGGAGTCTTTCGTTTCGCAGCTGGATCAAGGGCTTGATTCAGAAAGCAGTAATTCTGGACAAGGCGCGTATTGTTAGGAGGTTCCTCTTTGAAAAACCCTGCAACGTACCACGCCAGTAAACGCCTACGCCAGTGTGTAATTGTCATTTTGTCCGGTAGGAGTCGCCAGCGGCGCTGGGCGCTGCGCGCTTAGCTACGGTGAAACGTTACCGTAGCGAGCGCCGCTTTCTTTACGCCACCTCGGTGGTCTGTCACCGCCAGGTGAGACCTCCGGTGGCCCGGAGGAGGCCCAGCGGATGACGACCTGTGACGGAGGTGACTTTGTTGGCGCATCCTACCGCTGAGGATGCTGGCCCCCGTCAGACGCTCTCAGAGCTAGCCGATCGTGCTCCAGACTAGGGGCCGTAGTGTTTGAATTTGAGCGGCAATGTACTGTGTAACGCCGCCCATGTAAGCGAATGAATAGCTGATCTGCGCCGCTCCTTCGTCGCGTGAGTTAGAATGTATGACTAACTCACTTCCGCACCCGTCGCTTATTTATATGGCCGACTCATGTTCGAGAAACTTCCACAACTTTCGTGAATCTCTAGGTAGTTCCTTAGGGGAAACCCATCCTTCGAGAAAGTTCTACAACCTTCTTGAACCTTCCAAATAGCTTTATAGTGGAACCAATCCTTCTAGAAAGTTCTAGAAAGGTCCAGAACTTTCTCAAAGTTTCTAGACATTTCCATTGTGGAACATTCTAGGATTATTCTCGAATCTTCTAGACATACTGGATCATTCTAGACTCGAACGTAATCCTAGAATGTTCTCGTAAAGCAGGCAACGTAACACTGCCCCTCCTTAGACATGCTCGTCCCGAGCATCGTTAGTCCCGTAGTATCGCGCTAATCGATCTACATGTACGATCTTAGGCGCACCTCGTGGACCCTTCTGTATTCGGTAGGTGACATCGTTGACCCTGGACAATCCTGGTCACGACTCAGTATGGTCCATCCCATATGGTATGGTTTTGCTTGCAATTTCGGAGACTTACCTTTGCTACGCACTGGGTTATGCAACCACACCAGTGAATTCTCGTCGAAACCTCTTCTGTTCGTCTTCTGGTCATAACGGGTCTTCATCTTCTCAGACATCTTGGCCGAATTGTCAGATATGCTCATAGACATCGTTCAACTTGTTACGCAAGTCATTTGCATAATCTGTAACACTGCGTGGTGCATCGGGGGCAGTTCCAGTGATTGAATCTGCGGGCAACCGTAATTCCTTTCCAAAGTTCACGAAGGCTGGTGTCACAGCCGTACTTTCGTGGACTGCACTACGGTAGGACAGAAGAAACGGCTGTATGTGCTTGTCCCAATCCTTTTGCCTGCTTGCTACGACTTTTGGCAGATTTATCTACAACATTTGGTTAAAGCGTCCCACCATTCCATCAGATTGTGGGTGGTAAGAAGTGGTTCTTGTTTTGTGGGTACCCATCATTCGGCAAGTCTCCTGAAATACTTGTGATTCAAAATTCCTTCCTTGATCACTGTGAATTTCTAAGGGTACTCCAAACTTCATGAACCAATTTATCTGCGACAGTTGTAGCTTCTTGGTTAGGAATCGAACACTTCTGGCCACTTTGTGGAAATAATCCATGACAACCATTAAGTACTTGTTCCCACTTTCACTCTCTGAGAATGGCTCACCATTCCCAGGAGGCTCCAACGTTGTACACTTTTAATGCACCTCTGCTGCGTGTTTGGGGTCTTTTCACAGCCGCACAAGTGATACATTTACGACAACAGTCCTCCACATCTTCTCGACAGTGGATCCAGTAAAATCGCTCTCGGATCTTCATTAGAGTCCTTTTTACCCCCATATGTCCTCCTGAACATACATCATGGTAGAGCCGTAGAACATCTGGTACTTTGGCTTTAGGGACAACCATTTGTAGATGACACCTGTCCCCTCGAGCGTTTTCCCATTTACGGCACAAGACTCCATCCTGGATAACCAAGCTGTTCCATTGGGCCCAATAACTCTTCGTGATGGAACTCATCGCTGCCACATCAAATCAATAATAAACTGGCTTAATAATAATAACCTTAAGATAAATATTGACAAAACTAAACTAATGACATTTAACCAACGGAAAAATTTGACTATGAATATTTTTTACGAGAACAACAAAATAAATCAAGTTGACACAACCAAATTCTTAGGGTTAACCATAGACCAGCGACTAGATTGGAAAGCACATACGATACATTTAGCGAAGAGGCTGAGCAAATCTGCATATGCCTTATATAAACTTGCGCCAGTCATAGGAACGGACGCTATTGTTACAGCATACCATGGCATGGCTAGTTCAATATTAAGATATGGAGTTATTTTTTGGGGAAACTCATCGAATAGGGAAATTGTTTTTAAAGCCCAAAAAAAGTGCATCAGGGCAATGTTTGGATTAAAATGTACAGATTCATGTAAACCCTTTTTTATTAATTGTAATATACTGACACTACCCTGTATGTACATATTCGAAGTTGCAGTATTCGTTAAAACCAACCCAAATCTGTTTCCCAAGTTATCTGACAGAAATAGCAGAAGTCGACGACACGTCAATATGTTGTGCTCGAGACAATCCAAAACAGCTCTGATGCATAATAGTGTTTTTTGTATGGCACCAACTATTTATGACCATATACCTGAATCAATTAAAATATTAAATATACACCAATTCAAAACACACTTAAAGAAGTTTCTGTCAAGTAAATCCTATTATAATATAAATGAGTTTCTGAAGGATAAAATATTACTATAATTTTTTGCTATAATTGACATGTCTGAGTTTTTTTTTCCTTTTTGTATTATAATTTTATTGTTTGACATCCGTTTGTGTACTTTGACATCATGAATCTTTGACAGATTTTCTACCGACTTCATACCGATTATTTGACATCTATTATTGATATGTTTTAATGAGCTCTGTTTTTTTTTTTTCATTATTGTATGACATTTAATTTTTGAATTAAGTATTTTTAACTTTTGCTATATAATTGATTTTTTTTTCCTCTCATGTATACAATTGTTTTTATTTAATTGTCATTTTATTTTTGCATGTAATGCTACTTTTTATAATCTGTAATAGAATGTTATAATAATCTAAAAATTATGCATGGAATACTTACTGGAAAAAATTTCTAAATTAAGACATTTATTTGTCCATATTTGTACGCTTCACAGCAAAACATAGAGAATCAACTAAGCATAATGTAACATCTCACACACAGTGTAACTACCTATGTTTACAAATAAAATATTCTTATTCTTATTCTTATTTTTATTCTTAAAACTCCACTTGGGTTTAGGAGCACCAGCTTTGATCTACTCGAAGATCGGTTTGATCTCTGAGTCATTTTGCTGAGCCTGCTGTAGGGTTTCCTTCCATTCATCACTGAGATTCGTTCTAAGCACCCTCACGGTTGCTACCTCCTTAGTCTCTTGCCTGGCACAGTGCTTAAAATCTTCAGGACAAGGTCTTCTTGACAAGGCGTCTGCGTTACCGTGAGTTCTCCCAGTGCGATGTTCAGTTATGCAGTCGAACTCTTGCAGTAGTTCAATCCACCATCATCACAATCCATGTCGCCACTTGTCCCTCTGGATTTTTGAACTGTAATAGCCACTTCAATGCAGCATGGTCAGGTCGCAGCTGGAACTTTCGTCCCAGCAAATACACTCTTTTGCAAAAAAAAACGGGCACCTAAGGAAATTACGTTCTAAGGACGATTTGAGTTATCATCGTTCTCTTGCCATGAAATTTAATTATTTGACGTACTCTGTATACTTATAATCGTGTAAATTAATACGCGTGAAGTGAACTTCGGCAATATTTTTTTTAAAAAGTCGATCAATTCTTTCAAACCGATGTACACGGCCAAACAATAAGAAGTGGTCGGCATAAAGACAAGAAGATTTTTTTACTTTTTTTGATTAAATAAAGTTACAAATGTAAAAACCTAATAACGAGTGTGACCTCCTCTTGCCAAAATCACAACTTGAATCCTTCTGGGTATGCTTTCCACGATGTTTTTAATAACGTTTTGAGGAATACGTTCCCACTCTTCTGCAATGACTCGTTTTAGCTCCCTGATGTTTTGTGGAGCAGGTTGCACTCATCTTACCCGTCTCTTTAGAACATCCCAGACATGCTCAATTGGATTGAGGTCAGGAGTTCGATCTGACCAATCTAAACGACGGATCCCAACTTCTTGCATGTACGCTTCCACGTCGTCAGAACGGTGTGGGCGAGCATTGTCGTCCATAAAAATGGAATCTTCCCCAAGTACAGTCAATGCAGGTTGTGCATATGGAATTAGGAATTCCATTATGTACCGGTGTGCTTTTAATGTTCCATTTTCTATGAAAACTAACTCCGTACGCTGCGTCGAATTAATTGTTGCCCAAAACAAAACGGAGCTTCAGCCATAAGGAGTGATTTCTTCGAAACACACTTCCGCATAGCGTTCCCGTGGTCTTCGTAGCACTCGTCGGCGTCGGTCCTCTCCGCACAAAGAGATTCTAGCTTCATCAGAAAACAATACTTTATTCCAGTCCTCCAGAGTCCATGAAGCACAGTTTCGAGTAAACTAAAGTCGAGCAACACGGTGCTCACGGAGTAAATTAGGACCCCGAGCCGGGCGGTAACTCCTGATATTGGCAGCCAAAGCCTCCTCCTGAACGTCCACAAGCTAACTTCTACTCCTCTTCTTCAAGGCTCTTCTTCAGGTCCACACTTGATGCTTTACTATTCCGCAACGCCTGACTCACCAAAAAGCGGTCTCTTGGTTCTGTGCATCGTTTTCTTCCCGAACCAGATCTTCTTTTGACCGAAGCGGTCTCTTGATACCGTTGCCAAGTCCTCTGGACAGTTGAACGACTCACATTTAGCCGCTGAGACACGTAAGTTTGCGAACGACCTTCTTCAAGTAGGGCTATAATTTTACCGGCCCTTATCGCTTTTAACTCATATCAAAAACTGGTATTTAATGTAAAAAGAAAAATTAAATTGTTTAATTTGCAAAGAGTTTTAAAATTTTAGTAATCAGTAAAAATATCGTTTCAGCAATTCGCGCCATTAGTAGAGCAATTTTACAATAATCAATATTTTTCTTTTGCTCATTTCAAAATTTAAATTTGGAACGAAAAGAATCATGCCAGGATGCTTCAAATGACATGCCAATACATTGTCAAATGAATAAAACCTCTTTCTTGTTATTTTTCATTGAAATAGAGAAAAAATCTATGGTGCCCGTTTTTTTTTTTGCAAAAGAGTTTATTTACTGAAATGCTGCAATGTCTTTACAACGGCAGTACCCGTCGAGTAACGCAATGATTTCTTTCCGGTTTGGTTTGTTTAAAAATAGGTGTTTTGCACAGACGTTTCTTTAATTCCTGAAATGCGACATCGCAGCTCTTGTCCCAACAGAATTTTCGCTTTTCCTCAGTGAGTTTGTGTAGAGGTTTCGCAATGTCAGCAAAATTCTTTGCGAACCGTCGGTAGTAGGAGCAAAAACCCAAAAATACTCTGACCTGTGTCCTGTCTTTCGGAACTTGCCAATTCTTGACGGCGACTACTTTCCGTCTGTCTCTTTCCTGTGAATATTCTTTCAACTCCTCGTGTGTGAGGCGCATGGTCTTATCCACTGAGCTAGCATTGAACTAATATCGAACCGCTACAAGTTAATTTCTCTATCTTGAGCCTAATTTTATATTTTTATATAAATAAATATTTCTTTAAATATATATTTATATATTATACTTATATCTTCTATAAAATTCTCGTGTCACAGTGTTAGTTACCATACTCCTCCGAAACGGCTGAACCGATTTGTATGAAATTGTGTGCATATCGGGTAGGTCTGAGAATCGTCCAAAATCTATTTTATTTATACACATAAAAAAAGTCCGCGCGAACGAAGTCGCGCGCAGTTAGTTATTATATTATAAATGCGAAAATGTTTATATTAAAAATTTGTTTGTTACCTCTTCACGCCTAAACCAATGAAGTGATCATCCTCAAATTCTGCATGTACGTTGTAAGGTGTACACAAACGGCCATAGGATACCTTTCATCCCGACAAACATAAATTTCTTATCACAATAGATGGCGCCACGTCCTATTGACAAATTCAAAATTTAATCGAACACTAAATTTTAAATTTACTTCTTTATTAAAAAATAAAACTGCACGCGTAGCAAGACCACTGTAGAAACGAGTTTTGTCTACGGAATAATCGACATAATGACAGATAGACAATGACAATGTGGCACTTTGTCGATTTTTCCGTCGACATAGCCCGTTTCTACGGCGGTCATGCTACGCGTGCAGTTTTTGGAGCATAGTCTGTAGTTCCAGGGCTGTGTGGGCAAAAAGGACCATGTAGTCGGCAAGTCGGAGATTCGTCAACCTCTTACTGCCGACTTTAATGCCCTTGGTTGTCCATGAGGCTGCTTTGAATTATTTATTATTCGTTTGACGAATCTACTTATTCGATAATATTTCGATAACCTTTTCTATAAAATAACAATCCAAACAACCAAACAATCCAAAATAACAATCAACCTATAACTTATTAGGAAAAAATAAGAAAACAAAAATATAAACATATTTAAAAAAAAATGCGATATTGAAATGTAGGTACATACCTTATATTAAAAAAAATAATATAAAAAAGAATTGCGTGTATTGAGGTTCGAACCTAGAGATCACCGCGGAAGCAATGTGCGATGTAGGCTAGCGGCGCGCTGGGCTATTCGTACTTTTATAATGAGTTTTGAAATTAAGCTTCTATACATTTATTGACGTCGCACATCGACGTGATTCAAGCGGGGCACCCCGCCAGTAGGCGGGACTAAAGGGACTACTCGACGCCCCTCTTCATCTGCTTCACCCCCTCAAAAGCATGAAAGTCGCCTAGAAGAGCGCCTTAAAATAATTTTAAATGTATATTATGGTTTAATATCAGATATTTAATTAATTCTATTTATAGTAAAAATAAGCTAATATATTAGTTATTAAATGGTAAAAGAACTATGTATTTCATTCTAACTATGCAAATGTAAAATTAGAAAACTTAGAATAAGAAAATAAATAATACGGTATTCAAGTACCTCTAAGATACCAACAGTAATAAACATATCACTGTTTACAGCAAACAATTAAACTAATCGATAAGCTTATCTATACAATTAGTGCAATTAGATGATTTTTTATGTAAAACTTTAATTGTTAAAGGAACTTATCAGCATGTTATTATTAGAATAAGATTTTTTTTTGTTGTTTATTTTTTTTGAGGGAGAAAGATGTGATGATATTCATAAGTGGGTAGATTGATAATATCGGTGTGGTTGAGGAAGCGAGACAAATACATGCCAGTGATTACCCAAGCTCGTTGTTTGATTCACGTTCCACATAACCTTACAAAATGTATCAAGAATTAGATTTGTTGCATTGTCGCGTTGTCGCCATGTCGCCGTGTCGCGGTGCTCCGTCTTACATTACAGTAAGCCGTGATCGATAGCTGCACCTGTGACTGATCGCCTATAGTGTTTGTTGCTACGTTTTCTTCTATTGGATGTTGTTGAGAAATTGTACTGTAGAAATTATATTTTTATCGTTGTCTTTTTACGTTGAGAGGATTTTCACCGCATTTTACACAGGATAGCATCACGCTAGTCTTCCCCGAAAGATTAGACAGGAATGTATTACACCCCTGTCAGCACTCCTGCGAATTATATTAAGTCCCATGTAATAGGGGCGAACCTATTGCCATCAACTGGGTACAAATGCGGGAGTTTGGATTTGTGCCTGGATAAAAAGGAACAACCATGGAGTTTCTTGCCGGTTCTTCTCCATAGGACACGACCAACCCGAACCGAGCATCTTTTTGTCGACGTTTTATAAGTGCACGTGTAGGCTGTAAAATAAATATATTTTGATTTGATATCGACGGACTATTGAGAAATTTCCGATGGAAAAACGAATACCAGAAAGAAAGAAAGAAAAGAAAGAAAACATATTTATTTGGCACATGCCACAAATGCACACAATAAAAAATCAGTACAATAAAATTTCAGTTTTAGTTCTAAGTTTTATGTTTTTCACATAAAACTTAGAACTAAAACTGAAAAAGATAATATTGTGTGTCTCACGGCTGCGCCAAAAAGGCCTAGTTCAGCAAACTGCCGAGCAGCTAGTGCCCGACGCTGGTTTTCAACTGGACCCGCGATAAATGACGTGACGGACAAAAACAGTTTAGTAGGTATGTAATTTGTGTTATGAATTATGTGTATGAATAGGTATATACTTATATACAATAAATATCAGTGCAATAATAACAAATAAAATAAATAAAACTGCATATTTATAAAAAACAAGAAAAGAAAAAGTGCAAAACAACACAGAAATCGATAGGTACCAAAGTAAATGGGACGGACGAACGTAAACATAAAACCTGTTTCGCACGTATCGTTCCTAAACTACTAGACGCACAATATTTAATTAATCCGTGCACTTCGTCAATACGCTGCAAACAGCCGAGCGCGATGGACTAAAATAAAATTTTAAGAAATAACGGAAAAAAGTAGCACATGCGATGGCAATTGGGTACGGGTTAAAACGTTATACTTATATTATGTTTGACGGAAGTGGAGTTCAATTATGCTAGCTTAAATAAACAAAGCCTTTATTATATATAAAAAAGGTAAGCTAGTTTAAAAGTGTTTCGCTTAAAAAAATCATATACCTAATTTGAAAGTGAAATACACCTTTGTCATATTTTCTTTAATTTTTGCATTTACAGATGTCAAGATTCACGACAAAGGCACTGACCACCACTAATTACCTAACCTGGGAAATGAACCCAGTACCCCTAAACCAATAGGGCAGTTAAAATTCAATCATTGTAAATGATAATTTGGTGATAAAAGTAATTAATAGCATACTAACATATATATATGAAACACCACATCGTTTCACACATCCCTGAATACATTACAGATGTGCGATAGTATGCCATTTGCTTGAGACGACTTCCACAAATTGTGTGCGGTACACACACCTGATGCTTCTGTTCTCCTAGTAGCCACATATTTCGATACATTTATTTAAACGTTCAGTATTTTTTTTTTGTGTACAATTCGATATTATTATTGGCGTTACGACAGAAATTATTTAAATAACGAGAAGAAAATTTAACCTATTCAGATTTTCTGCAAAATGTGATTCTTCAGTTGTGTAAACTAATAGATTAGATATATCATCTGTCAGATCAGATTATTTTCAAGAAACTCATGCTGCACGTTGCTATCCAAGAGCTCTTGTTTATATGATTGTGAACCGTCTTGAAGCAATCCTTTAGTTGACTAGTACAGCAATAAAAATACTTTAACTATTATTAAAAGTTACAACGATAAAATCAACATCTGCTCTTCCATTTGCTTTATTTTAACAAAGTGAAATAAACAAATTATCCTATTTACCACACAAACCAAAATTTACCACCCGAATCTCCTTGAGCCCTAGTACTTCCTAGCCTTACCTAGAACAACGCATCAAGAACAAAAAACCACATTAGTTAACTGTGAAAGCCATTAAAAACATTAACACGTAAACACACCGCTGTATACGCGGTGTGTACGCGGTGTTACATTAAGCGTATTCACAAGGCGGCCTGTTCTAACCGTTTTACTAACGAGTAACGAAACTCCGTGTGCTGCTATGTACTTTCAATAAACCGTTGGATGAGAATATGTTGTAAAGCGGACGCGGTTGTAAAATATAATTATATTATGGTTTAAAATTGCAAAAAAAAAACAATCTTTGTTTTACATAT
Organism: Cerastis rubricosa; assembly: GCA_949152445.1. Classification (NCBI taxonomy): domain Eukaryota; kingdom Metazoa; phylum Arthropoda; class Insecta; order Lepidoptera; family Noctuidae; genus Cerastis; species Cerastis rubricosa. The sequence continues at coordinate 22,993,296 of OX424532.1, forward strand.
TCTTTTCAGCAAACCCTTTCATTTGATACCCATTTCATGGGAATGCATAAAAAATAACTAGCCCGCCATATTGAATTTAGAATGATATCACTTAGCTAACTATACATATTCATCCAAACTATGACTGATGACTACGATGTATGCAAAATTTTAGTTGAAACTGAAACCGGCTGTAAATTCACGTTCCATGATTTTTTATTTAGTTATTGGTGAAGCTGACAAAAGCGCGTTAAAAAACGCGAAACACACATACGTTCAAAAGTGCTTTTTAATGCTTATAATATATGGTTCGAAATAAATGGTTTGACTTTGACTTTGTTTGTAAATTCCCGAGTATGTATTACCGTTAACTTCTAAATAAAGTGAGACAAGTATAAAAGGACAATGGATGGTTTTGTTTGTACTTAAGTTGATAATTATATCATTTATAAGTTACTTTTCCTAGAATTTGATAACTATAACATAAAACTCGTAAAAAATATTTAAATCTCTTGCCAAAAGACTGAGACCTTTCATCGCTAATAGTAATCACTTGTCCAATTTAATTGTAAGTCTAATTCTTCAAGTTCAATAAAATTATTATATTCTATTAGACTTTGATCTAAGCTGTATTTTCTCCTAAATCATGCCATACCAAGAACCTATCTTTGAGAAATAGATATTCATCAGACAAAATTCCAATCGGATTCTCCAATTTGCCAGTACAAAAATAAATAACATTTTTATACCCTAAAATTACTTGTCTGGCATTAAAGGATTTAGTTATATACCTATCTAATATTCCTGAAAATGTAAAAGTCTGAATAATAGTCTAGCCTAACTTCAATTAAAGCGTTTGATATCAAATAGTTATCGTTAATAGGTAATCTTAGAACGCAGTTCAAAACATATTTAAGTCTTTTCAGCCGTGAAATTAATTTATAGTTGTTATTGGAAATGAAACATTGTAATTGCTAAATCAGTTTCAGTCTTTATTTATTTAAGCCAATAATATATTCTAATATAAATATTCTTGTAAACCTTTCAATCTTTTTCATCAACGCCTAATTTAAAAAAAAAATGGGTTTCATATTTGAATGCACGTCTATATATACTTTGAAACGAATAGGGTTAACCCCCTTGACCTGCAGGGTGTTGGTTCTCTTTCAGGGCTTGCAATGACAGCTATTTCAATAGGGGGCTATTTCACTGTATTTATTACAGATAGGCAACACTTTCAGTATCACTTTTACTTCTTATCTTGTCGGTGGCAAAACGTTTAAATATCACCCGAAATATCAGCTACGCGAACATAACTCACTCAGTAAACCTACAATACTAGTTACAGGACTAGTATAATATGTCTAATTTTGAATTATCTTCTCTTTTCGTGAATGATGCCTGAATAATAAAATTAATTTCTGACGTTAATCTGACTGCATAAGCTCACAACTCGCTACCTCTTGTCAGTAAACTCGTGTTCTCATCCAGCACTCATTACGAACTCGTGAGACAAAAGCCTCGCTCAAGTTCCATTATGATATAAAAAGGAAGGGTCGCTCTCATACAACTCACACAAACAAAATGTAATACATAAATTGCGTTACACCGTTATCATAGATCAGGTAGGTGCAGAAGGCTCACATGATTAGTTACGAAAGAGTAAGGCTACGAGGTGGTCCTAAGGTAAATAGATTATAAATGTATTGATAGATTTTAAATGTATGATCCCTGGAGTTTTGGAACTTTTTATTTTTTACATTTTTGTCTTTTTAAGTTTTTCTAGTTCGAGTTATACCCCTGAGTAGTAAAAATTGGTATTTTACTTGTAATAATATTTTTTCTGAGTTTCTTAATTTATAATTCGGGTTGTTTAACTTTCAACAACGTGGTTTTAATTTGTAGTTTACTAATACACTTGATTTTGTCGTCAAGTATAAACTTTATCTGCGTACTACTACAGTTGATCAAGACGTTTGCCTACCGTCACGACTCTTTTATCATTATGACAAGTGTACCTTCTGTTTTGTTTATTACATATCCCCACCCAACCACTTGAAGTAAAACTTGGAGTTTGTTTAGTTCTCCGCTTTCTTCAACTTTATTATCGCTTACAATGTTTGTGCCGCGAGTATTGTCTAAAGCTGTTATGGGACAGTTTTCATGTCGTATTGTGTGCAAACAAAGTGGCCAACTTGAGGTGTATTGGTTCGCATACTTTTGTTCTGCAAATTGAGTTTGAAATTCAGAAAAAAAGATATTTTTGTTTTGCATTTCGCTTTTTTTTTCTGGGATATGAAACAGTCGTAACCAAACAGAGAGAAAATCATGTCTACTTATCGATTTATAAGTTGTCTTATTCAGAATCTGTTATGGTTTTTGTGAAAACATTCGAAAAAAAAAAAATTAGAATACGTGCTCTAATGTGGCGAAGTATAGGCAAAATATTCTCCAGTTAGTTTTAAAATTATTTGTGTTTTCTTTTTCTTTTTTGCATTTTGATTTTTGCTGAATAACATCAAACACATTAAATTAAAGACTGATGTTTGTATAGAACACATCAACGAAATTAATCAATACAACAGTAATAATACCGTCGGCATCTTCACAAATGAGAAGCAAATATTTGACGCCGAACTCGAGGACTGGTCCGATCTAACTCGTAAGTTCTCGGGCGGTCCTGTAATCCGCCGCAAGAGGATTGTCGGTGCTTTGACCAGCCACCTTTATGACACAGCACAATTTATGAACGACTTCTTGCGGCTTCAGAAAAAAAATTAAGTTTGGATAAAGAAAAGTTTATTTTAAAACATTGCAACACCATAATACCAGGTAAAAGACAGGAAAGAGTTTCAATAACAAACAAGTTCCTGGTGAAAGCTGTATGGAAAGCATCTCTTATCTGGAAACGAATCTTTCTACTTGAATTATCAGTGTTGTTTTAAACTAGCCATTTCCCTAAGCATTGCACTGCGTACCTATTGCTTAACTTTAGACCATAAAAGTTCATTTATTATTGATACTTTACTCATAACTCCTAGCCGTTAGTAAGTTCTTAAAGTCTCCTTACCCAGATGCTTTAAGAAAGACGATTGCTTTGCTGAACTTGTAGAACTGAACTGCCATTTAGTTCTAAACACCCGCTTATCTCTTACTCCTCAAATCCTCTATATCCTAAGCCTAATAGTGGAAGACATTCGTGAGTAATTTAAGGATTATCAGGGCTTCCGATACGTACCTACAAGTGTTCACGACACGAGATACTAGTCGTAGGCTATAAATAATATTCTTAAGTGATATTTTTAGTAATTGCTGCTGTAACAATAATCAGTGTAGGTAGTAGGTGACAGATATGTGTTTATATGTGTGTACTATGTGTTTTTTGTTATAAAAGTTGAACTTAATATTTTGTTTTACTACACCAAATAGCTGTCCGGCGCAACTTCGTTTGCGTCACATTTTCCCCGTTTTCGCAACATTTTTCATTGCTGCTCCACTCCTATTGGCCGTAGCGTGATGATATATAGCCTATAGCCTTCCCTGATAAATGGACTATCTAACACTAGAAGAATTTTTCAAATCGGACCAGTAGTTTCGGAGCCTGTTCAATGCAAACAAACATACAAACAAACAAACAAACAAACAAATCTTTCCTCTTTATAATATTAGTTTAGATAGTTTAGACAACAGCCTTGAAGCATAGGTTCTGCTAAAAGCCTTAAGTTCAAAAGAGAATTATTTAAGAATATAAACTTAGTAACACAGAGGTTCCATTTTCTTCTTCCAGGTAAAATAAAATGTTTTACATTTAAAATTTTCCAACACGACTTTAATTATTCCGCTTTCGTTTTGTATTCTAAAGTAAATGTCAAAAGTCCAAAAGTGTTACGTGCCAGTTCGCTAGAAAAAAGAACAAAGGAAAATAAAATTCCACACTTCACTCCTTACTGTCCAAAAAGTTTCAATTCAATTCTAACTCAAAAAGGAGGTCAACTATGCGCATAACTGGACACCAACACTCACGAAATAACTTCACGATGAACGCATCGATTGCCTTTTTTGTTTGAACCACGACTCAAACGTTTTGAACTATCGAAACGATGTAACGCGTGAAAGCGTGCATTTTAAAAACAAGTTCTGTGTTGTGAATTTGAGGTTTTCTGGATTGGAAAACTAGATCACTATGCTCACTTTTCTTGGCTAACAGTTTCAACTTTACCTTTTGACAGGAAATGGTAACAATGTTGATTTTGAAAACAAAGCTTTAACAAAGTGACATTTTGTCAGCGATAACGATTATGGAAAGTCATAAAATGAATGAAATAAATAAATGGTTGAAATAAATAAGCAACCGATGTCATTTCGTAAAAAGCGGTTTTAGAAATGCGAAGCTTTTAAAGCGATTTACACTTGGTAGGCTTTTAATACTGTTAAACTCTGCTCTGTATGGTGTCGGACGTAAAGAATAGCACCCTCCCATATCCTTCCTTGGGTGTCGTAAGAGGTGACTAAGGGATTAGGCAGAGAATGGGCGGCAGCGTTCTCTGTGCTTTTTTTACAACCGTACTGCGATCACCAACCCGCCTGCCAAGCGTGGCGATTATGGCAAAACCCCCAAAACGTCAATGTGGCGACACTTGGGGGAGGCCAGCAGTGGACGTATTTTGGGCTAAAACAACAACAACAACTGTTAAACGCAACGTACAATATGTCAATTTTTTACGTATTCCGTTCACAGACTACGCTAATCAGATAACGCTACAAATCGCTATCTACTTCAGGCTCATCCAAACTACTCAAACACCGCGTATCCAGCTAAATACCCATGATCCTAATTAATATATCTTGGGATAGGGCAGTAATTGGGATTGGAAGACGTCCAGCGCTGGCAATCACGTTGGCACACCGATCTCTACAAATTAGTCTGAGAATCTTGAATCAACGTGTTTGATACTTATGTGAGCCTGGTACTAATTGCAGCACTTCTCTGAGGTTCCGGTCAATAGATTAATTAATTATGTCCATGTAGGCATTTGGCCCTGTGATTATCAGATTTTATCATGCAAAGAAGTAACATAACTCAACATTAATTTATTTTAAGGCAACTTTGACCTTTGATAGATACCTTACAGACTAAAATGAAAAAAAAACATAATTTGAGTTAGTAAGTAGAACCTTAAAACTATGTTAATGTTAATTTCATTTCACTTGTGCACTGCATATGTCACTGCGTGTGTGTGGTACTTGCCCCTAGAACCGACAAAAATTATATACTCGTATGATTTGCTTTTGCTTACATAACTTAAAGTGAGGAAGATAGTTTTTAAGCTACGGAGCTAAGCTAACAATTCGCACTGGCCACCACCCGGGGACAGCGAGAATATTTTTAAAATTTGTGACCGTGTCCACCCGGGGTAGACAGCGGTAACAATCGGTGATAACCGACTCCGAATAGAAGGGATTTTCATCAATTAAGAAATCAATTTAACCTATAGCAGTTCTCTGCTAGACAAGCTTCTCCCAAGCTGCAAAACAAAACCCTAATCCCAACCTTCCCCACCCAGTCTTTTCCAGCCACTTTCTTTTAGGTCATTGGTATTCAGTTGAAAATTAAGAACCCAATGTATTTCTTTCGGGTCTCATCGACGGGATAACAGATGCATTTATAAATCCATAATCAGGTATAAAACTTTTTCATCTAATTCATGAATTCTGTTATCGCTTTTCCTTGTCACCCCTGCAACTAAAAACAATTAAACAACTAAAATTGCAACCCCTTCAAATACACGTAATCAACTGCCCACTAAACTGCCATTATTCGCATTGAAACTAGTCTCCTCGACATTACTCCCCTTTATTACAACCCCCTCAATCACGGGTTATACGCTCCTACAAATAAGATGGTCCTTTACTCCTAAGGATGCCAGTTTTTGGTCCTCGTGTCCGCAAAGATTGGGACTTCCGTAATTGTGGCGTAATAAACCGACTCTTTGTTTGATGTTGATCGCATTTGTGAAGTCGTTGGGAACTGAAAGTTATAAAGAGAGGAAGTTAAGACTTAAGAGTTTCTGCTGTGATTGTTTGTATTACTAAATAACGTAATTATTTATGACAAAAAATAATATTTTTTTACTTATTTAAACGGAGAGATTCCTAAAAGATCTTACTAGGAATTTCCCATGTATCGTTCGTGCGATTACAGGTATTTAAACTGACATACACAAACAGCCAGACCCGGTACAACTACCTGTACAGTAGTGATACAAGTTTTTGTTCCATGCAGGACTCGAACCCGCGTCACGCAGCGTAGAAGCCAATTGCTCACTGCGCCAATCGTGCCGTAACTGTATCATTAGACTCGTGGTCGGATCCGTCTTAGTTTCTCAGTACCAGCCAGGAGTTTGGATTTGTATCTGTTTGATGGCAATACGCTGGCTCCTATTACATGAGCCTTAAACTTAACTGCGGGGATTACTGGCGTGATGTGGTTTTCTAAACTAATATTACAAAGAGGAAAGATTTGATTGTTTGTTTGTTTGCATTGAATAGGCTCCGAAATTACTGGTCCGATTTGAAAAATTCTTCCAGCGTTAGATAGCCCATTTATCGAGGAAGGCTTTAATCATCACGCTTCGACCAATAGGAGTGGAGCAGCAATGAAAAATGTTTTAAAAACGGGGAAAATGTGACGCAAACGATGTTGTGCGCGCGTTGTACAGCTAGTATTTTATATTAACGTACATTTTACGCACCATTTTTCTATATACATGTCAAATGTTTTCCACATTCAAATATAAAATACAAATATTTCTTACATTCAGAATATGACAACAGCATATTTACCTATATCGTAACAGTATTCTGTATTTCCGTTCACATATAAACTAGCTGATTTCATACTAGACTTTCTCTGAGACCGACTCTCGCGTGCAAGCTTTCAGTATTTTTATAAGTTTAAACTTGTTTCTATCTTAGATTACGTTTGAAAACAATTCTTCTTCGAGATTTCAGTCGCGAAGGGGACACTTCATTCTGGATTGAATTCTTCACTACCCAACAATTCTTACTAGGAGCACAGATCATAGAAGCAAGTGTGACATGGCAAAAATATGCGAACATCAGAATGAAACATTTTTATTTAATACGTCTTATTTTTATTAAAACGTTGTAGTGCTGATGTTCAATGTGTACAAGGCCTAGAAAGTAAACGTAAAAGTAAACTTTCACACAGGATATAAGTAATAGTGATTGTTAATGTTACCTAACATGATGGTTAGTAAAATCGTCTCAGCCAAAACGTTCGCAACGCCTTATACGCTGTTTCATATATCCCTATCTCCATAAAAATATTATTTGCTTCTACCATCTCAGAATTTTTCACTATGCAAAATTTTTCGCAGAAAGCAGATATTTATTAAATCGACGCCCGATACAGATTTTTCCAACTTCCATTGCCTGCCAGACTTTTATAAGTTTTGACAGCATTTCTCAAAGTTTGCAGCGCCATCAGACTTGTCGGATTGAAAGTATATTATTTTACTGTATCACGGATTTATAGGCAAGAGTTTGTAGTTTTATAAGAAAATTAATTACGATGGTAATGCCATTGAGTAAACAACATCTAGACCAATAAATTTTGCTGTTTACACCGAAGATGATCCACCTTCAATTTACTGCGACATGACGCAGGCCTTTGATTATGTTCAACATAATATTCTATTAGAAAAGCTCGAAGCGTATGGTGTAAGAGGAAATGTTCAAAAGCTCTTACAGTCATATTTACAAGAAAGGAAGCAAACAACAGAAATAACGACGATTAATGCTAACACTAAACGTGAAGTCATTTTTACATCCGGAGAGCGCAACGTCAACTATGGCGTACCGCAAGGAAGCGTATTAGGACCACCGCTATTTACCCTTTATATCAACGATTTTCCTAAATGTATAGAACACAGTATGACACTTTTTGCAGATGACAGCACGATAACCATCCCTTGTGATAATAAGGATATTTATGAAACTTGTATAAATAATACACTTAACAAGGCGATTCAATGGTTAGAAAATAATAACCTCAATATTAACTTAAATAAAACTGTGATAATGCATTTTAGTCAAAGACAATTAAAATTCCCAATTTTTAAAATTAAATATTATGATACTGTAATTGACACAGTAAATTCCACTAAGTTTTTAGGATTAACTATTGACCGTAATTTAAATTGGAAGGCTCACATAGAGGTCATTAGCAAAAAGTTAAGTAACAATGCATTCGCATTGTATAAACTATCGCGGATCCTAAAGGCTGATGCCCTATTAACCGCCTATTATGGCATAGCAGAGCCCATTATCAGATACGGAATTATATTTTGGGGACTCTCTACGGATAGAGATATCGCATTTAAAGCCCAAAAAAAGTGTATTAGATCCATGTTTAAATTAAAAATGACTGATAGCTGCAGGCCGTTTTTCATAAACCACAACATCTTGACTCTACCATCAATTTATATTTTGGAAATCGCGATATTTGTTAAATCAAATCCTGCGCTATTTCCCCGCATGGCAGACCGGTTTCCTAGAAATAGACGAGATAACAGTCAGCTCTGCCAACATATGTCTCGGACTGCACTTATGCGCAAGAGTGTTTATTGTATGGCTCCCATTATTTTCAATAAACTTCCCAATGGCTGGAAAGAGTTAAGTGTAGAAGCATTTAAAAGGAAAGTAAAATCTTTTTTAGCTAATAAAGCATATTATGATGTCAATGATTTTTTAAGGGAATCATCTTTTTAATTGAAATGTTTCATTAATCTATTAATTTAATTTGAAATGTTAAGTTGTGCAATAATAATTTTAATAATGTTGTTTGTATTTAATCTCTTTTGGACCTACGTTGACATAATTGTATTTTTTTTTTTTTTCTATTTTATCTATATGAATAAGTTATGTAATCAGTCAATTTAATTTAATTTATCTACTTATGTCAGTATTGCCAATTTTAATGATGTTGTTATTATTCCGTTTATTTATTTAAAAATTGCAAACTTTAATTAATATTTGCACACCATGTCAATATGGTAAACATGTTAGCACAAGTTCATGTACTTATAACACCTTGCATGCATTATCTTTTTATATAAAATAATTGTATGTACACACATATGTATTTGAGCAAATAAAGTTATCTGAATATCTTCTTTGTATAGGTATCTTGCAAAGCAGACATACTTTGGAACAAGATGAACGTTCCAAGATGCAATCAATATGCAATCTGTATAACCCAACTAATCACGCATGTGCATTAGAGATAATTAACACCTTAGACCTAATCGTAACTGGAATAGAGTTCATTGTCATTATCTTAGACTGACAACGACGATCTTGACAATAATCAAACATCCTCAGTGACTAATTAAACTAAGACCTTTTACATATGCCACACACAATTATAAATTATGAGACATATAAGTCAATCAAGTTTTAAAACTATCGTATAGTCATCAAAATTTCAGTATCAAAATATTCGTTTCTTAATACACACGTACATAAAATACTACGTAACTAAAGTATCCCTATCCATACTTTTGCAAATACGCACATTATACTAAAAAATAACGATCTGATACTATTATTTTATTCTTCTTCAAAAACCAAAGAGTCGTATCTACCTGCAAAAAAATATAAAAGTGCTCAAATAAAAATTTACGGCACTCCGTAAACAGACAGGATACGGTAAAATTGTAACCTTTAAACACAATTTTATACGGTTCCGAGAGAACTTTTATATAAAAGGGAATGTTGAATTAGAGAAGAGATATTTCTGTTTATTCGTCAGGTAGGTTCGAGTATCAGGAAGCCGACGTAAATATTTTATTAGTAGCTATAAAATATAAATATTTTATGGTGTCGGAATAAAAAGTGCAATAAACCCGGTGACACGTTTCCCGATATTATTGACGTCTATGCGGAAGGAGTCTACTATGTAGGAACTGCATACGAATGCTTCTTAATTTTAAATTTCTCCTGTTGGCTGATAAAGGAATGGATTTCTTCATAAAGTTACTATGATTCGCATAATGAAACCACATTCTAGAGACTCATTGATTTTTACGTTTGCTAACTTACGATATGTTCCTGTTTCGGGATTGCAAAACTTAATTATACTTTTGAGTCCAAACCTCCAACTTTGAATTTGTGTCCTAGGTATAACGCAGCACACGTCGATGGCAACAAAACCCGTAAAAACATCATGGCCGAATCACAGTACTGCCTACACTAGGCCAGCTCTAGTTCGAATTGTTAACACTTTTGGTGAAAACACATTATATTAGGTAATGATCGTTTTTGTCGAAATAACTACAAAAATAATAATAAAAACTTATACTTGGAGCATAGAGAGAGCATGTACCGACTTATATCGGAGAGGAGAATCGTGACACCGCTTTTAAAGTGGATGGGACGCTACAGATTTGACTTCTCAAGCCCCTAAACTAAAGCCTCACTAACAGCATGTCGTCCCCACGTAGCGAGCACAAGTGCATGTACAAGTCCCCTAAAACGTAACCCGTGGTTCACGTTGGCCACTCTTCATGCTGCTTTATGGCCCGGGGGTGGGTGGACACGTCGCTATTACCATAAATACGACACACTATCACGATTTTATGTTGTAGGGAATTAATCATGATAAATGATGGCGGATGAGACTAGTGTATTTTGGTGCTTTGTGAAGCATGCTGCTAATTTAGTGCCTAAATATGTTACTACAGGATAATTACATAAGCTATGAATAATAATTACACGTATTTATACTTAAGTTAGTATATTATATGCTTTAAGTTATATGTATACTATTATCTCTTCTTTTTTTAATATCTGCTTTCGCAGGTATGCTGGTAGAGATTTCTAAATAAAGAGAAATATGAAGTTAGAAATAAGCATTACCTTTGTAACTATTTTCTGTTTCTTTCTTCTTCTGTGTATTAAGTGTGCACAATAAATAAATAAACATAATTTATTTATCTATTTGTACTTTCATGGAATAAATGAAAGTAGCTATCTATTTCGTTTAGATATTAGGGAAATATAATGAAAATAATTCGGTTTGGTGTTCGATTATATCATTAATTTTCCGTTGTGCGATCTGCAGTTACGAAATTATTGAATGTCATCAATTTATTTATCAAGGTACAACATTTATTTTAGTTTTCTGTATAATATGGCTAAAGAGTCGTTGCCAAGCCCACTTCCCATACCTACCACATTGACACTAATTACCACTCATTTAGGTCCGTTGTATGACAGGCAACTCCATACAAACATAAGTACCCATTTCCTTTTCCCTAAAAGAAAGTAAGACACCAAACTCGTTAGTGAAGGAACGAATCTGCCAGCGAGACGAAGAAAGTTGAGCTCGATGAGATGCTATAACTCAGCTGAGTGGAGATATAAATCATCGCAGGAGTTTCGGCAGCTATTTATTGAGAGCTCGGCTTGTGATGGAGTTAGGGAAATTTGCTGGTACAAGATTTTGGGTGCTGATCCCTACAATAAATAAAGCTGTATATTCAGTAAGCTAAATAGGCTACGGCGCATTCAGACTGGCATGCAAAGAAAGGCTTACCTTGGTCGCGTTTTTGAAAGAGTTATGACTTACTATAACTTATAATGATGGGCATAGTAACTGTAAAACAATAGTCTTGGTTGTGGAACATTCGCAAATAGACCGGAAACACGAGAGTTGCTGAGCTGTTCCACCTCAACAAAAACGAGGAGACATATTAAGAGTGGTTGATCAACGTTCTGTTAAAGTATGTCAACGTTATTGGAGAAAAAAGAAGATGCAGAATCAGCGTGCATAGACTCAGACCGAAATCCTGTTAGCATATTCAACGTAAATATTTGTATCTGTTTCAGCACCAAACACACTCAACACGCTAAGTGTAAATTAAACAACTTAAGGAAACGAACCATCCACAACGGAACAAGAAATTAATTACAGCAAACTGTCATGGCGACGCACAACATTCTAAGCTGAGATCTCGCAAATATAAAGGGAAAATGTTTTTAGCTCTTGAAAACTGCAATTGTACGTTCCACGACTTGAACTACACGATTTAGTTAAATTGTTACAGCTAACATAACATTACGAATATAAAATTGTGTTATACTCGTACGAATTTCATTTCACATGTTAAGAAATTGAATGAGTCTGCGAAGTGCTGCTTGAATTCAGGACAACCTAGTACTTATTAAATGAAATTTACTAAAAGGTCTTGAGAATGTCTTTAATGGTTTAATGACTGTAATATCTTTCAATATGAAAACGTGTTGGTTATTTTCTTAGAACGCGACAGGTGTAAGATGGTGGAGACGGAGGAACCTAATGTCTATTTGACTGTTCCTTAAAATTTCAAACGACGCAGTTCTTGTGAAGAAAATTGCAATCTACTGAATATATGAACAGTTCCAAAAATTGCGTATTTTCACATACTATCTCTACTCAAGATTCTTATGTACCTGCAGACTTCAATGTCGATGGGAAATAGTCATTTTATTTTATTTTACTGATTCAGTAAAATATTGCGAAGTTCCAGAGAAGTAAAAAAATAAATTGTGCCATTAGTTCCAATAAATGAAGCAAAACACTTGCAAAAACTCAGGAAATGCTTTTAAAAATATACAAAATAAGCAAGCAAGAAAGTAACACCAGTCTGAAAAGAAAATTTCAAGGAAATAAGGTGCAAAAGTAGTACGCTCGTGTAGTATTTGTCGATGGAATCGAACAATCCGCTCGTTGCAGCGCGTCGACAATCTGATCTGCGACTCAATAACGAAATAACATTGTGTGTACAAGTGAACGGAACTCCACGAGATATTGATACTTGTTTCAAAAAATACGAGGAGACGTAACATTCAGTGAAGGTTTTTAGTCTTTGTGTGTCTATGTTTAAAGCTTACAAAAGTCAAACTGAAGTGAATCCTGCAAAAGGAAACACACACAAGAAAACAAAGGAACCAATGAAAAGCAAATTTTTTATATATGAAAAAAACATTTTTTTGTGTGCATTTAATATTGAACATTTCTATGTCGCAGCAACAAGACATTTGAATAAAGTCTTTGTTCCCCAACTCAAAAAAATCAAAAACCACTTGGCAAAAGTATTTATGGAGAAAACTCACACAAACCGCAGACTGAAACTGAAAATGCCCTAGGACATACTTAAAGTGCCTTACTGTGCCTACTGAATGTAGCAGAATGCAAGTAATAAAAATAGTGTCAAACCAAAGATCCATGTTTACATGTTTAAAATTAGCAAATAGTCAATCTTGAACTAAAATCTTCAGAAAATACAAACGTGAAACTAAAGTTTCCACTATCACTACCTCAGTTGAGATAACAAGTTATAGTTCCCCACAAGCTATAACATAAACTATTCGCCTCGGAACACCAATTAGATCCAACAACAGAACTATTTCATAATTAAGTAGTGTAAGCTACTTAGCTCAGTGTAGCCCGTAGCACGGCCAATGGGCAATGGGCAATGGGGATCCCAATCGTGGAGGCTACATTTTTTTATCACTTCATCTCGATTAAATATTCAGTGGAAGGCGTAAAAACCGCGCGCCGGTAACTACTGCTGAAGGGGTGATGGTACACCGAGAGATCAGGAAAAGTCAATCTTTTTATTCTTAAAATCCCGTTATACAAGAAAATCGTCCTCAAACATCTGTGATTTTAAAATAAAATACAAACATTTATAAACATACAAAGGACCATTATTTCTTAATAAATAGTAGATTTTAGAAGATTTAGCTAGCAACTACTAAAAATTACATTGTATTGAAAAAGGCTTTTGATGGTGCAGATCTTTTTAAACAACGGCTTAACTTACCATAACATTCATCGGAAGCCTCTGTCAATCCATCATCATCTGCCTAGGCTATTCCCGATGATTTTGAGGACAGCTTCCTAACATACATAAAGTTTAAGATCTCAGAATGATAGCCAGGCCCTCGTTGGGCCTGGCTATCATTTGGGAATGGTTGGGCTTAATTTGATTTCGGAGAACCGGATGTGTCTCAGTATATAAAAACAGTTACCCACACACGAACCTACCTCGACAAGTGTCTATGACAACTGATCAAGATATTTTCTTGTTTTGAACGGACTATAAACATTTTTGTTATTTCTGCGAACTCCCAGTGTGTCCCCCATACCAATACATGCTATTAGAAGGCGTGAAGGTATCGGGGGTAGGCAGTAAAGCAGGTTTACGAGTGGCGTGCACAATGAGAGTTCCAATGAATTCGCAACGTATCGGGCGCGAACAATTTCGATACGCCTACATTTTTAAATGAACTTGCCTTGTTAATGGGACTTGTACTTCATCTAACTGTGATATTCTAGTACTGATAGTGCGATTGTAGTTGTTATAGTGAGATTATAATGAGTTTTTAGATGGGGTTCGATAGGGTACCCCAATAGTTACTGTCATAATAATTTAATCATCTTAGAATATGTAAATGACTGTTTAATTAAATACCAAATCCAATGCAACGAATATAGTACCTAGTTATATTTGACACTGGGACATTGGTCAGACATTACATACCTCATATTTTCAGCTGAAATAGCTAACTTTTTCATCGTGGAAGTCAACGTACAATTATGTAACATTACGCAATAAAAACCGAATAGTCTGTAAAAAGAAACACGTGGACATAAAATAAAAATACACGCACGACCTTGGAGTTTTTCACCCTTTTTCCACCCAAGACCTAAACCAACTGCTTACTATAAAATTCTAGGACTGGGGTATCTTTACTTTGCCTAACGGTCAGCACATTATAAACCTCATTATGATCTAGACCGATTTAAATTCTATCGACTCGCCGCATCATCGCTTCAAATCAGGAGAGTTGCGGCCAAACTCAACCCTACATCGGCTAAAAACACCACATGCTTAAGTATTATTCAACGACTGTTTTATAAAATGCAATAAATAAAATCTAGGGATCACTTAATAAACTAGTGAAATCGACAAAAACTAATTAAATGGAAACATTAAGCCAAAATGCAATCTAGCGACAACTGCAATCGATCACGAACCAGACGAAGATAAACTGTTAGCAAAAATACGTAAGCAACTGCTCGATTTCTTAATTCAGTTTGAAAAAACATCGGATCTGTTGTTCTGGCAGTAACAAAGCTCGTGAATAGGCTTGTCTGGGGAAGTTTTATCAACATGAGTACCTAATTTTGCCAACATGGAGTATTATGCAAAAAAAACAAAATACATTTAAGCAAAATTAGCCTAAAACCTTCCCTCTGCTGGGACACAGGCCTTCTCTCTCCCGAGGGAGTAGGACATATTCAACGTTGTGGGTAGGTAGATTTCATATATTTCAATTTTTTTGAAGTCAAAGACAAGTCGGTTTCGAGTAGCATCATCTTCTTGCCCTCTACCATATTATTTGAGGTCAGCGCAATGCAAACTTCTCCAGTGTTTGCCACTATACCTCCAATCCTTCAACCTGCTCTGGACCTCTAGGCCACTCGATTTCGATTGTGAACGTGATCTAAAACCTGAAGGTAGACAAAACGTCTGTAACATTATTGGTTTTTTAAGTTTATAAATGTTGGTAACTACATCATCAGGAGGAATTTGGCGAATTTGCCAAAGCTATCACATAAAAAGAAACTTCAGCAATTCTGCTCAACGATGCGCGAAATTTCGGGCTCTAATCCCCAATACATGTCGAGATCTGTTCTGTTTAAGGTTTTAAGCCACTTACTGGTGGCTTCAAGAGCACATTACACCAGCAAACGGCGGTAAATGCGGTGTAAACACACTGTAACGGCCACGAGACGTCACTCCTGCCACTACGGTCTATTGACGCGCTGGCGTGAGGCCAAATATTTCCAAATATCTGCGCAGTTGCTCGGCTAAACTTTGAACTTTATTGCAAGGAAGTAAAGAAAGATTGATGTGCACTGATAATTTTGTTCGTGCGGTCAGCATGACCAATTTATTTTAGCAGTTCACTGCATCCGATTTTCAACTGTGTGTACAAGTTATAAAGTTCAGTATTATAAGCCGCAAGTAGATAGCGTTGGTTTTAGCTGGGTGATAGTAACGGTAACGGGAAAAGGCTTAAGGGTCGTCTGGGGTGAGATGTTCAGTTTTTTTACACGTTACATGCAAAAATGAAGCTATACTTCAAGAGAGGCATCTGGTTTTTATTGTAGTTCTATTCCGAAGCAATAAGGTTGTGAATCGGTTGTTAAAAACAGGATGTTGAATAGACATGGTCATGAATTCCGTTATAGTGGACGGTCCAAATGGCTGATAATAATTTTGTGCTCAAATAGCAATCCGTCCGGAGTGAAGTCCAGTGACCTCGAATGACCTGTGTCGACCAATACGTCAGATATTATTGGACTATGAGATTGAAGTTATATGAATCAAATGATCGATTCATTTGAGTACCTAAACAAATACTGGTCGATGTTTAGTCATCGATCTACAAATAAAGCAGATACCAAGAACAATAATACTAGGACCGAGTGAGTAAATACTACATCCGGGTTGATATAAAAGTATACTATATAAAAGTATAATATTTGTTGACAGGCAGACAATTTAACAATAAACATTAATTTAGTAAATGTTTACAATTTGTCCAAAGGTGGTAATCCACGGGGTTCTTCCTCTCTTTAAACCACGTGTAAAGACTGTCAAAGATCTACAATTGACAGCCAGGAAGAACGGAGCTTTCTGAGGCACTGAGGAAACTCGCTATGTAAAGGGTGGTCACCAATCCACGGACCAAGTTAGTCCAGCGCGGCTGAACGTGAAGAACGACTCAACCGGCTGTTATTATGTAACCAAGAGCTCTCCTCAATACAAGAAAGCGCCCTAAAAAATTGTGCCAGTTAAAAATCTAATTTGTATTTTTCATGTTTCCGCCTCCACGGACTAAAGACGCGCATCATCATCATCATCATTTCAGCCCAAATGACGTCCACTGCTGGACATAGCCCCCCCCCCCAAGTGTCACCATATTGTCATTTTGGGGGGTTTTGCCATAATCGCCACGCTTGGCAGGCAGGTTGGCGATCGCAGTACGGTTGTTACAAAAGCACAGAGAACGCTCCTGCCCATTATCTGCCAAATCCCTGAGTCGCCTCTTACGACACCCACGGGAAGATGTGGGATGGTGCTATTCTTTACGTCCGACACCATACAGAGCGCATACCTTGGTATATTCAAAAGTAAACAAGTCCCAATAAGCGATCATATTATTTAGTTTTAAAACAAAAGCTAGTGAGAGACAAAGACGAATCACTGAACGACGTCACGGATAGCTCCATTACCGGACAAACAGTCGCCGACGTAATGGATTTAGTTGCTCTGCGCGAGCGCTGGATAAATTGATTTTAGTTTTAGCACGGAGCAACTACTATAAGTGGTAGCGTTTTTTGCTTTCTGTTTTTGTAAGTTTCTTCATCTGCTAGTCACAATAATTGAAGTCTATTATCATAAACAGAGAAGGTTTAAGAATTGATCGTTAGCAACAACATAAACGTCACTACTGTTGATATAGTTTTTATTTGGCAATACAAAACCACATGTGGAGTTCAATCTGTAGAGAAAGATACCAGCAGAGAATATTTGTCCAAAAGCAGGTACTTTTTTATTTTTTAAATACTGCGCCCCACTAGGAATTTCTCCGGTGTCGTGGGTGCATATACAAACATTTAAAGTCACATTTACACAAAAAGCCAGACCCGGCAGGAATTTCTTATAGGCTATACAAATAGTTGTTCCGTGCGGGAATCGATACTGACATGCAGAGCCGCAGCCAATCGCTAAGCCACTGCGGCAACCGTACCGTCAATTTACTGTTGACTGATATCTTCAAAACACTGAACTGTGCCATTGTTGCCAGAGGTCGTTAATGGTAACGTAAATTGTACTGACTAAAACCCATCTATGTTCCTTTTTAGCCCTTTGTGTTCCATAGCCACTGTATTTCTTTCGAGCAGTCCCGCAGCCCTGGCAAAATTGTTTTCAGTTTGTCTTCTTACATAGCGACTACGCTATAAGGCACTATTTTATACCACACTTCTCTCCCGCTAAAGTCGTCGCGACGCTTTCAAGCGAAGACAGCTATCGCTCGCCGTGCAGCGAGAATTAATCTACTACTCGAATACAGCGCTGAATTCTTACCTGCGATACTGGACAACAGTGTCCATAGATATCTAAGACGTGTGTAGAAAAAAAAACATAGAAAATAAATGGTAGGTAGACAATGTTCGGCGTTGTTTTTAGCTATTAGAACCTCTTCTGACTTTTTATTAAAAACTTTACAAGAACTTGATGCAATGAAACTCAAGATTAAACTTAGAACAAGTTTCAAGTTAACAAGCAAATCTAAAGCAATCTAATCCGTTTACATCGAGCTCTCGTTCAGTATTCCTGTTGCGAACTTCTGCTGCCTTAGTACCTGGATGTAAAGCTTCTAATGACGAATATATTTTACAGCTAAGCGTATTAACGGCATGCTGCAATACTGCGGTCAAAGGAAAATTTTAAGGTATGCAATGATCATGAACTGTGTCAAAAATCATCCATATTTCGTCACTTGTGGGGGCGGCGAGCCTTTTGCTATGAAGGACCAACTGACAAAGTGACAATCAATTACTCCTTCAATCCTATTAAAATCGTTTTAGAAAAGTCATAACACGAGTGTTGAGGATCAAAATGCGACTATTAACCGTGGGGTCAGCAGTCACGTTTTCTACCACTCTTTGAAGACAGTTACAACGACATTGATTTTAAAATCTCCAGTAGGAACGGAACATCCACATCCATTTTCACTTAATTTTTTTTATTTTTATTTTAACAATTTTTTTTATTTGCGTCCTGTCTGAGTCCAATTAAAACTGCATCGTTCTTTCCTTATAATATATTACTTTTGCAAACAAACTTACTAAAAACCCTCTAGAAAACTAAATTATGTTAAGACCAGGAGTACAAGACAAGCTAGTTTCACTAAGCACTACGAAGTAAATAAATTTCGGATTTAATCTGTATTAAGTGATTCACTGCTTGATAACAATGTAAATGTCAAGATGCTCCTGTTGACTTAAGATTGCTATTTCCATCCCTTTCTAACTCTCAGAGTAAGACAGAGTGGACCAGCCAATCAGGTGATTGAATTGTATCGCACGCACAATAGAATAGAAATTAGATTTAGTGAATCAAATTGTTCGTCTGTTTGTGTACGGAGGAATATCGATAAATGATAATTCTGGAGCAATAAATGGCTCTAATTTATTTGTTTGTATGGATTTATTGTATGGGCGGATAATTGTATTGTAATGGTTGTCGTTTGGTTGGGATTTGCGGATGTTAACGTTCGTTGGTGTTATTGAATCGTATGTCAATGTTTTTGTAGTGGCACCGTATCAACCTGAAAATGACCCACTGCAGGTTAACTAAATATTTAACTTTAATCTCATGTCATCTTATTGTACGTCATTTATGTCACCCATTAATACGTTTATAATAATGAAATTAAACATTTATCTTACTACAGCTAGTACTTACCATAACCCCGGCTCACGTTGTACGCTCAAGGACTCAAATTTGTTTCTAATTCCAAAAAGGACTTCAATACCGTGATAAAGTTTCAAACCCAACTAAAATTGTTATTTTTCTCAAACATGTAGGACCTACAGATACCAATAGGTTACAGAATTTCACAACCACTAAAAACCATGAAATGATTCATTCTTAACCGCCACCCAGCAAACCAGGTCAGCAATAAAAACAAGCAATACATCCACAATACAGCATTATTACCCAATTGCAGTACAATCTCACATCATAATCGGAACGTGCCTTAAATACCGAAGCGTCTACGGCTGCACTCCGGTCAGTCACGACGTGGCCACTGTATACAGATATAACCAGTAAACCAACGAGGAACTATTTGTGAAACCAAACTGGAGTCTCAAACTCAAAGCATTTATTTCAAAATACCTCTTGAATTGCCAAAGAAGGAAATAAAAGAAGGTTAAAATGAAGCTACAGTTTTAGCCACAAGACATCATAACTTTGGCAGGGCTATTGTTGCTAATGATTTTGTACAAAACGCAGATCTCCATGCAGAATAAAGAGAAAAAAAATCCATGGATACTCTTTAAAATTTGAATGTCGTTACAAAACGTGGGTAAATCATCCAAAGTTTGTATCGTCAAAGGATAGTGAAATAAACTATTATATTGCACCTACACACATGAAACGTTACCACTTGTGTCGACTCGATACGACAGCCCGTACGTGTGAACCGATTCTGACTTTTGAACGTTGATACCTTATTAAAATCATCATAATCTCTCTCCAATTCTTTTCTCTTTAATTGTACGCTATTCAGTTTGATTCGCGACAACTCTCCTCCAGCTGCTACCAGCCACCCTGCGAAGAAAGAATTGATATACTGTCTGTTGTTACTACTGTGGTACAGGTCTAGGGAGCTATAAATCGAGCTCTCGAGCTCACGGCTGACAGCTACCAAGTTCAATTAAACTGATGCTACGTTTTCTTCGTAATTTGATGATGTGGGGATTCTGCGGTGATAAATTTATGAGCTGGAGATGGATGGTATGGGTATTGTTATTGTAAAGTTACATTAACACGATCATTTTATTGTAAACATAGATTTATTGCATTTACAGTCACACCATCATCTGCCCAGCGTTTACCCAACTATGTCGTCTAGTCTAACCAAATGCAGCTGAATACCAGTATATTACATGGAGCGACTGACTATCTGACCTCTTCAACCCATTTAGGGCTAGGTAAAAATGGTACCGCTTCGTAAGACTGGAGGCCAGACTTTTGGGTCACTATCCACCTGTAACGACTATCAAAGCACAACGAATGACTGCCTGGAGCAACAACTTAACGTGCCTTCAGGAGTATCGGTATGTAATTGATTGTCAAACCCATTGATTGTTGTTGATTTCCATCGATTGTGTTGATTTTTAGTTGTTGTTTGTAGTTACAATAAATTGCCAAAGTATTGGAGAGAAGATACAGGTGCAAAGTTAAGATATAGGTTGAAAAAGGTTTTGTTAGAGAAAGCTTAGTACTGATAAACTAACAAAACCTTGACTGATTTAAGAAACATTTAGACTATGCTCATTATTATTCGTTATCTTTGAATTATGATTCGAGTAACAAACTTTGACTTGTATGACATATTTGAATTATTCTTATTCTTGTATTTGATATTAAACTAAGATTAAGATTATTTATGTAACAAACCAATTTTGACAATACATAGTTCAGAACTTTTTTGACCGTTAATTATTGTTATTAGACCGTAAATATTGTTGTTAAGTAATACATGTATGAGTAAATAGTATTGTGATGATTTAGTTGGACCTTCTTAAAGTAATATTTTGTGCGCCAATTAGGCAAAATATGACAGTGACTCAATTGAACTATATTAACATCTTGCATTTATGTGTATACTCATGTTTCAGCAAAATTAAATACTCATGTTTCAGCAAAATTATTATCTTTTACCCATCCAGGGACCGACTTTAGAAAGCGCGACTTAAGCTTAAAGATTGACTCATGCTTCCGTTTTAATTTAACCCTCCTCAATGTAGGTTATTGCATTCATCATTATCAACAACTCTTACAAAGGAATCAACTATGAAACCGCAATCAATACAAATTCCAAGCTCAGCGGAACAGCATGATTCTAAGAAAACTTTTCCACTGTCACCGAACTGCCTGAACTCTTTTACTTTCGCTTTCGGTTTTCATGCTTGTGAACTTTACACACTGCAAGTGTGCAGTATGTAAAGTTCACAAGCATGAAAAAAGCTTATCTTAATGTTGTGTCTGTGCTTGTGGGACCATTAGCTATAGGCTATGTAGCTGTAAAATCTGCTGGAACACTTTCATTCTATCACCGAACACCACACAACAGTGGCCTTAGTTATTTGTTTAGTCTAGCTACCCCTCTGCCCATCCCTTTAGGGATCACAGGCGTGTATAACATACAACACAGGCAATAAAGGCGTAACGTAATTGACGTCTATACAAATAATAATACATATTTTTAAGTCCGTTTAGAAGTTTCGTCGGTACTAAGAAGACTGAAGCTCATAAGCCGTTTGATACCGTTGATGAGAATAAATTGAAATACTGCTAACTTTTAATTAATATAAAGTAGCAAGCGAGTCTTCTCATTAAAAACTCATGTAAAGTGGATGAAAATTAATAAGTTCCTTACTTTAGGTCGTTTTATGAGGTCTGACATTTCTGACTTGTGTTTATGTGGTGGAAACTGGAGGACTTAATTTTAATTGCATGACACTGTTCAGTATTTAGAAGGAATATTTTAGAGGTAACAAACATTGACTAGTTAGGTACATTGAGAGACACAGAGGCCCTGTTTGATGCCTATTAAGTTAAAAGTGTACCGATTTATTTTCTATTATACTACCTATTTCTTTTAATACTTTTGCTAAGATTCAAAACACCGACCTGCCGACCTAATATCCACTAACGAAGTGACTTAGATCTTGAAAACTCTTCAAAACTCAGACTTTTGAACTTACAACTTTCAAACTATCTAAATTACTAAAACTGAAAGTGGGCTAACAATACTCAATTTCTCAGTCAATTTTCTTCATTCAGTTCCAATTTAGATTTCTCGAATTGCCATAGAAGTTTAGATTAGTTCGTTTTAAAACATAGACTTTCTTCAAAGAATATTATTTATCCATACAATTGGACGTTGAGTACACTTTTAACATTATTTGACAGGCTCTTAACGTAAATTTTTAATAGAATTCATAAAAGAAATTACTTTTCTGTCCATTTTACAAAGTGGTTGACTTGGCTAGCCTTAACCCCGAAATTCCAAGAAAAATAAATAATTTGAGTGAGTTCGCGAGAAGTTCCTTTATCTAATATTTATTAATTCTGCTTTTATAGTGATGCTAATTACTTTTCCAATAGTGTGAAGTCTAAAATGAAACCATTTCATTGACAACAAAAAAAAAAAACACTTCACATAAACGTTAAAGTTCTCTTCAAAACTGAAAAACCTAGAATCTGAGAAGAATATTCTTTTCAAAAATGCTCCTTTCATTGGCTACCTCGACAAAGAAACCGTTCACAATTTTCAACTTCCTCAGTTTCCTTACAAAAAGTGTTGAAGTTCGCTTACTAAACACAAATTACTTGAGTATCGATTAACAAGTAATCAGGAGGGCGAGAGGCCATTAAAAAATGTATTGACTTCGCTGAACGACGTTCAGAGTTCGGACCGTTCGTCGGGAGATTGGACCAGTACTGAACTTGTAGGAGGACTTTACAAACTAGTTTTGAAGCTTTAGAACAGTTTTTTTCTTAATCCTGCTGGTCTTTGTGGCTTGAAGATAGTGAGAGCAAGAAAATTTGGGTTTCATTAATATGACTTTTCAATGTCAGAGTCAATTACATATTATTATCACATTATTTATTATAACAATATTTAATTATTATAAATGCATTTTTATATGACTTTTGCGGCTGAATGGATAATGACCTAGGTTAGAACATAGGATACTTTTATCTTAGAAGAACTTTCCTGTTAGTTAATTTCCAACCTCCTTAAGATTGAATCCGCTGGTAAAAGCGAGTACTTTAAAAAATATGCTAAAACCGATTTACACTGTTGAAATATATATCACAAGGAAAAATAACTAATAATAATCGTGAAATGATTACGACGGTGCGACGATCGCTGCTCGCACCTTTACTGAATGTGTGGGTGGTATAAGTATACCCCGCAGTGGGACAGCTACAAGGTTACGCAATAATCGTCTTTATAACCCATATTCCAAACTCAATTTATTCAAAATTGGCTATCCGTATCCCTACTGAACATAAGTTTAAGTACTATACGCAAAACTGGCTCCCATTCTCCTTGACCATAAAGTGGCAATGTCGTGGCATTCTGCCAAAGAGTACCGACGGGAGCATTGGTTGAGAGCATGAGATACTTCTTAACAGAACCTCATCATGTGCTGCATTTTTAACGAGACATTTTTTTTATTTAAATCACTGTTTTATTTAAGTGTGTCATACTGCAAACAGTATGAAGCTGAGCAGTGAAGTGGCACGCTTGGCGGCTTGCCAAACTGCACGCAAGGGAATCACTTCAGCTGAGCACTTAAGGCGTTTTCTTCGGACGCTCAATGCTGCATTCTACCTTAAGTGAGTTGCAAATCGCTGGAACTGTAAATGTATTGTAGAGTATACGATGGACAAAAGATTTCTCTGAAATGAAAAGGAGTGTAGGGTTAACTTGAGAGAAATCTGACGTAGTTTTCTCTCGAGTAAGACTTGAATTAAAAGTTTTAGATTGGTCAAGTTAGAAGATGTGAAAAATGCTCATTTTATGTAAAAAAAATCTGCTACGTCAATACTAACCAAAATTGCTACTATGTTCTTCAGCGAAAGTCCCAAAAAACTGGATGTTACCCAAACTGCATTCAAGAGAATGTTGAACTCACGAGATACTTCCGAACACACTCAACTCGCAGCCCCTGCGTTTATCCGCTGCATACTTGCAGTGTAATCATTACAATCTTATGTGGAAGCAAGTGCCGTGTTAAACAGGAAATAATGGGGTATGTTTTCTAATGATTTTCAGTATTATGTAGGTATTAATTTAAGATCAAAACGAGAGCTAGTAAATAGGTTAACATTTATTTCGAAATCACTTCCATATTTGTTAGAAACTAATGCAGCTGCTATGTTAGTACTAGAGCTATTATATGTCTTCTCACACAACTTTTACTTTTCACACAATTTTTGTAGACCTTGTTGAAACTACAACAAACTCAATAACAAAATTAAAAACTTAGTAGGTAGGTACTTAAATAAATAAATTAGTACCTACATTTTTTTTTTCAATAACGGTCACAAAATCTTACAGTAATTAATAACTCTACTAAGAAATACAATATTAAAACTTAGTCTTCACAATTTTATAAAATTGTTAAATGAACTACAAGTTCTTGAGCGGTATAACAAAGTAAATAGTTTAATAAAACTATCGTTTAAGTCCTAATTGGAAATTATCGCCGGCAAGTCTTTTAAACTCTTAATGAAATTCTAGTGTTTTTGTGACACTAACGCCATTAGAACTGCGTGGAGACATGAGCGAAGAATTCATTAATACAGTGTTACTCGTACATAGTTTTTTGGCGATTTATTGAAATTGACAAGAAGGCGTGGTTGGTAAACATTTGTAAAATTGTATTGAAAAACAAAACCAGTAGCCGCGTTTGTTTCGATTCGGACAACACGCCAAAAGAATAATGCTGCAAAGTTCATATAACTTTGAATCCTTCCTTGTAACGGGTTTTTCTCTGCTAGCCCACCACCCACACTGACTCGGTAACAGCAAGGCAATGATTGAGGCCAAATGAATGTATAAAACTAGTCACCAGGCAAGTGGAAAGACTTCGCCTGGGTGCCTGATGGCTGCTGTACCCAGTAACAGACGGACTTGACGGTAAAAACCTAAATAGTATCAAGTACCTAGGTGGTACCATTCATTTCAGCCGAAAGACGTCCACTGCTGGACATAGGCCTCCCCCAAGTGACGCCACATTGACCGGTCCCGTGCGCCTCGCATCCAACGGATACCATTGTGGTGGTACCATTACTTCTTGTTAAAATACATTTATATATTTTTATAATACGAACCCTCTATAAACACGGCCTTTTGCAACTCACAAGCCCAATTATAATTGGAATTGCAATACAAATATTATCATGTTCGCTGTTGAGTCGTAACTCGTCGGTTTCGAAGCCCGACGGCATCGTCAGACGACGTTTTTAATAGTGTTGTGTCGAGTCACCGCCCGCAGTTAATTACTGGGGCTGGCCTCTGACACCCTGCACGCGAGTCTCGACCTTATTGGCTGCTGTATTGATGACCAATTAAGTGATTACATAAGTGGGAATTTCTTTGGATATTATTTTCTTATTTGCAACATACAAACATCATTCAAATGTAATAAATATCGATAGTTCAAATATGACAAAGGTTCGGTTCTGACGTATGGCTACATGATTTTTGTTTTTCCAAAAAAAAAATACAGTTGGTATCACTAATTTCTAAGTTTCTGCTGTATCGGTACACATTAATTTATAAAAAAAAAAAATATCTCGTTTTGAAACTATTAATACACTCATTCTAGACTACAACGTTATGTAACATCACCCCTCAGTTCAGAGTTGGTCGCGCACCAACAATTTGACGCAGATTACTGCACATTTCCGATCCATTGCCCTCAGCGATGCTCCTCGCAATATTGAGGCAATTTCTAGCAATAGCTCGCTATATTCCCTGTCTTATGGGATAACTTCAAGAGGATTCAGTGGCTATTATCGCTGGCCATCTCTTCTTTTAGAAGAAAACCTGTTTCATTTGAAAAATATTTTCCGTGATTTTCATCTGTTTCGTATATTTGAATAAACTATCAACTGCGTTATAAAACGCAATTTTGCATGAAGATATTCGGTTATGGAATGTACTAAAGGCAGCATGAAGAGTTTTTAAACAAGTAATAAACCCACTAAACGAACCATAGTGTCGTGTATTGATATGACCCGTTTAGTTTTCTTGAGTTTCTTGATAGAAGATTTTTTTCATATAAGTCATATTATTGAACTTCGTTTCTCCAGGCGCGTTTGAGTTATTTTTCTTTAAAAACTTTCGTTTGGTAAACTATCTTTGCCAAATTGAAGTCTCTTGACAACTGATTGAGTGATTGCAGTTCATTATTATGCAGTTAAACGGAGACCCTTTTTTATAGACGATCACTCACACATTTACTTTCAAAAGCTAGACCCTAATCTGTCAAAATTACGGTTTATAAATCCAAAAGAATTGTAAAAGTTCTTCTTAAAGTTTATAATAACGTGTATAAAGACTGCACCCTAATACTTTGACCGGTCGTTCCACGAGGTGTGGAATATTCTAGACGCCGCCGAAAGGATTGCTTAGCATTTTTTATTCAGTGAGACTTTCCAAATCAAATCTTGATTTTGGCTCGTTTAAGAGAAAGGTCTCAAATTGAATTGTCTGTCGTGTCCCAGGGCGCGGTGTAACTCGGTTACTGTGATCATCTGGTTTCAGATATGTTTCATCGCATATTGGAATAGGATTTGAAATATTATGTGTAGGTCGTACCGAGGTCATTTTGAAGAAGGTAGGTTTTGCTAGGTCGTCCAACGGATTGACACATCGATCGATCATTATAATTATGACGCCAAACAGTAATATAGCTTTGCGTACGTTGAAACGAGCGGGGTGCATCAGCCCGCACAGGCCCGTACAGGTTGTTAACCCACCGACGTTCGGTAATTTTATTGCCGTGATGACAACACTTTGCGGTACTTTTAAAAGAAGAAAATCTGTCTGTCTCCTGGCAATCAGATTGTATACGAATAGCCGACACAATTTTACATAGTTTGGAAGTTTATAAAATACCGTACAAAAGGTTTAGTCAGGAGTAAAATTATAGACATAGTTAGCTTAGACAACGATATTTTGAATACCTAATATCTTAAATGCAGCCTATAAAGTTTAAAATTAAAGCAAACTTGGCATTTATGTCATTTTGCAATATAGCCTAACTGAGCCATGCTCACATTTTTCTACGACATTTCTTCGGATGGCCTTCAGCCTTCAGCTGCCCCATACATTTGGGTCGAATAGGTATTGAAATTTTGTATGGGGCTGCAGATAGTTTTTTCGCTATTACGATGTATGTCCGATCGCGATGGAGAAACATGTTGAGTTTGATGGTCTGTAGCACATCTTTAAGTATGTAAATGTCGCAGGTTTTTCATCAAATTAGGTTTTTGATCAAATTAAAAAAAAAATGTAATAAAGAAACGTTTACCAATACCAGATTGATCATAAACCCAAACTATACTATACTGTTCAGGTTTTCGATCAAAAATCTGGATTTTTACAGGTTTATGATGAAATTGAGTTTAAAATGTGTCATCTTCCGGTTTTTCATCAAAAACCTAGGTTTTTGATCAAAAACCTAATTTTATGAAAAACCTGCGACATATATACCCTTTTATTTTACACCCTGTATACGATCTTAAATGCAGCAAACAGCTATTCTCGTCCCTGTTTTTCCCTCTCAAGTTTCGCAAGCCTTCCAAAAAATGTTTGCTTCTCCAAATAGAAGCCGTCTAATGGGCGATTGGTTTAACGACTACCATCAGGCCTAATTGACGTTCCCGCCAAATTTACTGTCTTCAGCTCTGACTGACGGCTGCGATTAAAATGAGTAACGCGAACACCCGGGACGGCCGGGGTTGTTATAATCGAGCCGTCTTCATAGATACCTAATATTAAATTAATTATTTGTTGTTTATTAATTGGTTTTGGGGATGGAGTTTAAATGAAGCGCTTTTAGTGGTGATTTACGGAATTACGATAACATAACTTATCGTAGTATTCTGAAATATAAGTGAAACGTAGTTCTATGTAGAAAATGGTATGTCACCTCTATATCATACTTACTAGCAGCACGCCCCGGCTTCGCACGGGTATTTAGCAACAATTTCAAAATTAAAAATTACAATACACTCACTTAAAAACCCTTCTAATTGCGTCAAGTTACAAAAAAAAAATATAATGAAATTTTGAATATTCCCCTCCCGTACGGCACGTACCCCAGTGACACCTTCATCGCATAAGGTGCTAAACATACATAAATATAAGTAGTAGTACATAAATATAAATTTTGACTATCACAGAATTGAAGGAGCATATAAAATTTCTAGGCTTAACAATTGACTCTAAACTGACTTGGAAAGAACATGCATCAACTCTTATAACAAAATTAAGTAGGTTCGCCTTTGCTCTATATAAACTCAGTAAAATTGTTAATCAGGCAGCTAATAAAGCAGCATATTGTGGCTATGTAGATTACATATTACGTCACGGAGTAATTTTTTGGGCAAATGCCTGCTAAAAAAATAATATTTTTAAAGCACAGAAATCTCTTATGTGCTTTAAAAATATTTTATTTTTTTGTTGTGTATTAGATCGATGTGTAATCTTAAACCTGTAAGACCTGTAAACGGAGAGCTGTAAACCGCATTTTAATCTCTGAAAATATTAACTTCACCTTGTCTTTACATATACGAGACCGCATTGTTTGTCAAGAAAAATAGTGAACTGTTTAAAAAAGCTTCAGAGCAACGCTATAGATCGAGAAGACCAGAATATCGACACGAATTATGTCTAAGAGCTTCAAAGACCGGCTTATGCACAAAAGCATTCTCTGCATGCCTCCGATAATATTTTATAAAATACCAAATGACATTAAAGATTTAAACTTGGTTCAATTTAAACGGAAACGTCATATTTTTTTAATTGAAAAATGCTATTAAACCATTGACGAATTCCTTCTTGACAAATTGTAATAAACTAAGTTGTTTTTTTTTTTAGGCTTGCAAATTGAAAAACTTGACCTAATTGTATTCTAAATGTATTAACATTACATTTAGAATACAATTGTTTTAGAAGTTAGAATACAGTGTGTATGTAAGAATAAACTGTATTTAATCGGGTTAAAGGTTAAGTTTAGGAGAATATTTGTAATTTTTAAAAAGAGGCATGAATGCACAAAAATCACGATTTACGTTTTTGGAAATTCTATCCCTAAGGGGGTTTCATAATGAAAGTTGATCGACATCAACTTTCACCATAACCTTTTTTACGGTAGTCGGTAGCGTGTTCGTATACATTGAGGAGTTATACTCGGTTTTCGAAGTTTTACTCACAAATGAATAGGAGATCACACTTGAAGCAAGTTCTTTCAAACGAAAATAATCATATAAAATCAATTTAGGTCGCTAGGGTCGATCTTCAGTTTAAGTTGTGTTTGCCTAGGTTGGTCTATGGATGGGTGACCACCCATTACGTACCGACTTTATTGTGCTTTGGAAAGCACGTTAAGCCGTTGGTCACGGCTGTCATTTGTAGATCTTTGACAGTCGTTACAGGTAGTCAGTGGCCCGAAAGTCTGACAACCAGTCTTACCAAGAGGTGTTGTATAACCCAGTACTAACTGGGTTGTTGAGGTCAGATAGCCAGTCGCTCCATGTAAAATCTTGGTATTCAGCTGCATCCGGTTAGACTGAATGTTCCCAACTTAGTTGGGAAAAGGCTGGGCAGATTGTATTAATACTGGAGACATCTGGTAACGAACTTCAAACAAAACATTGGAATCAAGAACCTCCTGACTAAAAGACTTATTTTAAGCAAATCACGAACCTAACGCGTACGAAGTCGCGGGTAACAGCTAGTTGTCTATAATTATGTATTTATGCTTGCAAATTCTAAAACTTCACTTAATAATTTTCTGAATATTTATTATAATAATTGATTGAATTTAATTGTCCATAGATATTGCTTAATTGTTTGTTTGTATGTAATGGATGGATTTTAAATTCTTATATTGTAAAAAAGTGTGTGCCCTAATGGGTAGTTTTTTGAGTTTCCACAACCTAACTATAAGACCAAAATGTATCACCGAAAAATCACACTATTTAATACTTTTACTTTGACTTTGCTGCCTAGCTAGCAAGCTGAGCAGGGTGAGCAGCGACCACGCAACTGTTTTCAGATACTTACACTTTTAAACTCGTGAGATCTTTCGAATGGAATGTCCGAATTGAATAATTAAAAAAGTTATATATGAACGTATTGAAGCAGTCTTGAATATGAAGTAATTTATTTTGATAAGGATTAATACCTAGATACAAATAGGTACAGAGCCTTTTCTAGCGGCGGCATTAAAATTATTCCTATTCAATGGAAACAAACAAACAATCAAATATTTCCTCATTATAATATTATATTATTATAGTTTAGATAACAAATATTCATTCAGCTACATAAAAAAAAAATGTTTTCATTGAGTTGATGAAAGACATTTTTAAAATGGATGGATTTTACTTCAATGCCCGTGTGTATTGACAACCGTTGTTAATTTTGACTTCAAAGGGATTTATCATTCGCTGGAGCTATTTGAATATTTGCAGATATATGCAAATGGTCCATCAATCGAACACCGCAGACGTGGTGAAATCGGTTACATTAATATTTGGCTAACTTTGGAAACATACAAAGCTGTTTTAATTGGTTTCCATGTGGAATTATCTGGCCAATGCGTTGACACTGCTTTCTAACATTTACTCCAATGGATTGATCATTTTTTCTGGCAGGTTTGATTTAAAACTAAAGATTTGAAAGTTATTTGTCATAATTTTTTTCTCCAGCCACATGTTTTTATTGTATTCTGAATTAAAGGATATTTATGGATTAAAAGCGATATGGTTATAATTTTAAAGGTTCATTGTACTATCAATAAAAAGAATAAACCCGAACTAAACTACATTTACTTGTAAAACTACACTAAAAATCAAAATATTTTTAATCAAATTATTAACACGGGTACTTATAAAATGTTGACAAAAAAGTGCTCGGTTCGGGTTTGCCGTATCCTATGGAGAAGAACCGGTAAGACACTCCATGGTTACTCTTTTAAAACTCACTCTACTGTGTCTGTAAGCAAATGATTTTCTTTCCCGCATGTTTTCCGACTAGCTTAGTCATAACAATTCAAATTTAGATTTCAATACCTTATTACCATATCGTTCGATTAGTTCGTTAATTTTAAGCCTCGATTTGAACTCAGTAGTCAGGGTTATCACAGCAAACATCAAACGAAACAGCCCATTTAATCTGCAGATACATAATATAATATTATTATATAATAAATCTGTTGAAAAATCATTTTTGTACGTCGAAAATATTTCCAAAAAAATAGCCAGTATGTTAAAGGACAACCAACAGAACATATTTCCAGCATTTTTCGAATTTTTGTCTGTTTGTCTGTTTATTTGTTCGGGCATCACGTAACATGTACCTACGAAAGCAGTGCGTAACTTGAAGTAACATTTAGTTTTTGTTTCATTGCAATTTGTGCTATCTATCAAAAGATATATGAATTCAAAGTGGTCGAGAAGAACTTTTCATCATTACGTAAGGTAAGATACATTCAACGACATCTATTGGACTAAAATGGTACCAATGAATAAAATGTGCTCACAAGATTACTTTTAAATTGACTGACCGGGGTTTTCAAAAAGTGATGATAGGAAAAGGTACTCTTAATGGCGCTGCTTTGAAGATCTACGTAGCAGAGTGTTTGTTCGATTGCTTTCCATAAATTATATTTTGGCAGTTTAACTACATGATCAATAGATGGCGTTATGCATTTGTCTCCAACGATTATAAGATTTACCGTGAAAGAATCACTATCGGCCGAGTTACATGATTGTGTATTTGCAACAAAAATAGTAGCTCACAAATGTTACACATTCACTCTAGATCTAGATAATAATCCCAATCGATATACCTTGTAGCGACCAAAACCGCTACGACACCCGCTGCCGCTAATGAGCGGCGAGACCTCGGCAAGGAATCACGCCACATCGTACGATTCTTATGTTTACGCCAAGCGCGCTGCGTGGTTGGCTAGCTAGCGAGCGACCTAAAGTAACTAGCCATAATGGACCTTACTGTATATGTTATTTTTGGTATAAAAACCGCGGACTAGCATTGTATCACTTCACCCCCCCCCCACCCGATCACTATGTACGGCAAGCCTATCCCCTGGGAGAAGCAAGCCAAGTACTTAGGAGTCACACTCGACCGTCACTTGACCTTCGCGTCACATATCAAAGCGGCCCGTAACCGGGCTGCCTTTGCTATGGGTAGGCTCCATTCCATGCTGACGGCTAAGAGCAAGTTGTCACTTAAGTGCAAATTGCGACTCTATACCGCAGTAATACGTCCCATTATGACTTACGCTTGTGTCGTGTTCGCACACACAAAGCCTCGTCACATTCATAGGATGCAGACATTGCAGAACCGTTTCCTACGTAAAATCACGGGCGCCCCCTGGTTTGTCCGTAACGACAACCTTCACCTTGACCTCAAAATCCCGACCATAGTTCAGTTCATGAAACGCCTTTCCAAGCGTTTCTTTGACTCAGCGGTCAAGCACCGTAACCCCTTAATCGCATCGGCCGCCCGATACGTACCATCGCGTATTACTAGGATTCGCCGTCCTCGGCATACCCTAGTCACTCCCGACGACCCTATTACCCTCCTTCAAGAGAGCAGTAGGGAAACCAGTACGTTAAAACGTAAATACAGAAACAAACCGCCGTCTTTCCGGCCTCGCCGCCGAGGCCCGTCGCGACGTCCAAATTCAAATCCCCCCCCCCGACCCTTGCTCGAGCCAGCCCGCGATGCTGAGCCAGTAGTTATAAATCAGCCCCTAAATAATGATAATCAGATCCAGCCTGTCCCTTTGCTGCCCTCTCTCAGCGACGCCCTAAGCCGAGGCTCGTACCCCACAGGGGGTGCCCTTAGCGCTGTCGTTTAGTTTATAAGCTTTTTGCCTGGCTGGAGGCCTTAAATTCGAGGCATCCACAGGTTTGTCCGGTTAAGCAGTAGCCAGCCTCAGAGGCTGAACTGCGAGATGCCATTCAAAAAAAAAAAAAAAAAATTGTATCACTTCACTTCATTTTTGCTTGGCTTGCTTGCGTCTCCTCGCTGAACTTTGCTTACCTGTTTATCCGAGTCTTATTGCCGTTCTAAATTAAGTGATTTAAATAAAAAGTTAGACTAGTGCTATTAGTTTGATTTAAATAATAAATACCTGTGAGGTAGCACACATAAGAAGTGGCTCAAGTTAACATCTCATTAGAGCCCCTTCAACCTAATTGGCGCTTAATAATAAACTTCCCGTTTTAATTATTAATCTGTTGATACATTCGGTATTACTGCCGCAAATCATAGAGTTCCCGGATTTATTTTGGAATTTATTTTATTACATGCACAACACAAATATAATATTACGAATGGGTGGCGTGATAAAACTAAGTCAATGCTAACTTTTTGTTAAAACCTTATGTTTTTTCCCAAACCAAACGGAAATCATTATTGAATGAAATTACAAAACATATGGGCCAAGAATTGGTTGTGTGTATATTTTTGACCCTACTACAGGGCTGTAAGGTATAAATAGTTGTGTTAATACTATATGTAAAACAAGTACTTAGGAGTCTTACTTGACAACCACCTGTCTTTCGCGGCGCACATCAAAGCAGCTCGCGACCGAGCTGCCTTTGCTATGGGTAGGCTTCATTTCATGATCTCGGCAAAAAGCAAATTGTCACTCAAGTGCAAGTTGCGCCTTTATACCGCGGTGATCCGCCCCATTATGACGTACGCTTGCGTCGTGTACGCTCACACCAAGCCTAAATACATCCATAGGATGCAAACCTTGCAGAACCGGTTCTTACGTAGAGTCACGGGAGCCCCTTTTTATGTCCGTAACGACCGTCTACACGTAGACCTTAGAATGCCCACCGTCCTTCAGTTTATGAAACGTCTTTCGAAGCGTTTCTTCGATAACGCCAGTAAACACCGTAATCCCCTGATCGCAGCGGCCGCCCGTTACGAACCCTCGCGTATTAGTACAGTACGCCGTCCTCGGCATACCCTCGTCACTCCCGATGATGCTATCACCCTCCTCCAGGAGAGTAGTAAAGAGACTAGCACTCTTAATAAGTACAGACACAAACCGCCGTCTTTCCGACCTCGCCGTCGAGGTCCGTCGCGACGTCCCGGTCCATGCCCTCCCCGACCCTCGCTCGAGCTAGCCCGCGATGCTGTGCCAGTAGTTTTAAATCAGCCCCTAAATAATGATATCATTCAGATCCAGCCTGTCCCCATGCAGTCCTCCCCCAGCGACGCCCTGAGCCGAGGCTCGTACCCCACAGGGGGTGCCCTCAGCGTATAGTCGCTTAGTTTGTAAGTTTTTATACCCTGGCTGGAGGCCTTACTCTTAAGGCACCCACAGGATAGTCCGGTTAAGCAGACGACAACCTCTTAGGTTGAACTGCGAGATGCCATTCATAAAAAAAAAAAAAAAAAAAAAATATATGTAAACTATGTGTTTTCATATTAAAATTGCATTTAAAAAACAGATAGGTCATTTTATAACAAACACAATTAAACGTATGGTCAAATTAAACTAGGTTAAAAAAGTAAGTACATGTTTTTTCATGGCACGTCTTTAAATGTGACTGCACCTGCATTTGAACTTCGGAGGAAAATATTGATAACAATCAACATAATTTTATTATGGTGAATAGATGAAGGGCTTGCTTCGACAGTATTTGTTACAAACAGATCTGCGTGATGCTTCAACTTATTTTCGTCCGTCCACCAGAGTCCTTGGAAAGTATCCGCTTTGCCAATCATGGTCTATCATTGGAAATACATGATCTAACATTATTGCTCTGTTCTTCTTCTTCTTTCGCATCGATGGTACGTCATATCAGATTATTAACACCAGGTGGCTACGTTATTTGCGGTTTCAGTACCACTTTTGACAGAAGGTCCTCTAAAACGTAGGGACACTTTGGACACAAGTCAGCCATGGTCTGGTCGGGAGCCCCGTATTCACATTGAGCTGGTATAACACGTACAACCATAGAAGTACATGTATATTAAGTATCACTATGGTTAGAATATTACGTATTTACGACTAAACTCTTTTGAAAACTTGAGTAACTAAATAAGGTGAGTGCGACCAAAATGGATAGATTTCATAGGTGCGCAATGAATGCACTAAAAGTGCAGTTGTGCGTGGTGTGATGCGTACATACGTAATAAAATTATTTGTGTTCACTTGCTTTTATAATATGAGCTGTGTCCACGAGAACACTGCCGACAAACTGTCCTGCAGTTTTGCAGAAGTTTTGTAAATTAATCTTAGTAATTAAACTTGTTGAAAAAAAAAATGCGTTGAAAAACATTCACACTTACACACATCACATTTACATTGATTAGAGTTCCCTTAATAGTTAAAATAAAGATAGTATAGCGTAGTAGTAGTATAGTACACACGGCGACACATCAAGTTATATATCTGCAGTATAACCTAACCTCACTTTGTTACCAATGAGAGTTCAGCTTTATTTTGTTTTGCACAGCTTGATTGGTCGCCGTGCGTGCCAACGGGTTTAAATTTAAACTAACAGTAAGTCAGTTTATTAGTATATTATATGTAGAGTATGTTAGGAATATACTACGATTTTACGTTACCATGTTTTCCCTGACAATGCTAAAAGAATAAGGGATCACGTGAGCGAAGCTGCGGGCACAGCTAGTGTACACGTAAATATAATACTAATTTAATAATTATAAAACTCAATGATAGGATGGGACCTTAGCTGTTAAATTAATATATTATCTTACACGCCCAAATTACGATCTTACATAAATAAGATACAATCACCCGTTTCTTACTGTTACTGTGAGGTGTACCGCGTCGCCTTCTGACTGTGTCAGGGCTCCACATCGTGGTTATTTTGTTCTACAGCTCGCTGGGCATACGGCAGACATGGCCAGCCCAGTCGCACTTCAGTTTAGCGGGTTTTTGAGCAACGTCAGTTATTTGTGTTTTGGAGCGCAGTGTGGTGTTGAGTACATGGTCGGTTAGTTTGACGCCGTTGCTTGTTCTAGATAATTATCGTGGGCCACATGATGTGTACACAGAGAACGTACAATCTTCTAAATCTGAATTTTATACTTAGTGGACACTGCCTGCACTAAGAGACATGAAATATCTAAGTAGGTAATAGAATATTCACAAATTAAGTTGCACCAAATTAAACAAAAGAAAAGCGGGCTGCAAAAAAACCCCACTAAACCCCCAAGCCCGACAGGCCCTACAACAAAGTTGTAGTAAAAAAATAAAATGTTTCGTTTTAAATTCCACATTTAGGGGGTTATGTCACGAGAGCGCGAGAAGCGCAGCCGGTACGACGATTATGTCTAATTTATGTACATAATTTGTTGTACAAATGGCCGCCTGTTTTTGCTCCAAGCTCCTTATAATTAATAAATTTGAGACTACGCGGCCACACCAAAATATCAGCTACAACAATGCCTGATTACAGATAATTTCATGTTAGTTCGCTGGTAATTATTTTTCGAGAGACGATCTTGTTTTTTGCATTTTCTCAGCACTAGCTTACTTACAGTTGATTATGACGATTTGCTAGCATGAGGTGACAGCGATGACTTTTTCGGTGCTTGCAAAGCTAAGCAAAGGTGGTGCGATGGTAACGGTTTATGAGTTGTCAGTCGTGAGTTAGAACTGCTCTCAAAATTGTGAAAGAAAACATTGTGAGACCACCAGCATGTCCTAGAACTAATAATTCGAAGACCGTACCAACAGCCGCCTTGGTACATGATGCAATGGCCTGTGAGATGGATTACAATCCACTCCCTCTCATAAAGAAGAGGTCTTTGCACAAGAAATGGGAACATTGTAGGAACTTTCTATTTGAACACTGCCTCTTAGCCAGTGTTCTAATAGAAAGCGATGTTGAAAATTTTTATTTGCTGGAATTATTCTTGCGTTGTCTAGGGCATGAAGGCAGACAGACGCAAAACGACGCGACGTGGCACGCCGCGACGAAGCCTAGTAGAACAGTTTCTAAGAAAACGCGCGCGACACGTCGCGCGTGCCGCGCGCCACGCGCTACACACTCCGCGACAAGAAACAAAAGTTTCAAAAGTTGATGTTTCTGGCTCGCTGCTGGGAGGACAGTCTGTGTCTGAGCGCGGCGGAGTCAAGACGTCCCGAAACTATAACCCGATTCATTGAGCCTAGTGTTATTATGTTGGATTGTAATTTCAAGTAATTTGTTAGTTGGATAAAAGCAGTGTACCGTGTATAGTGTGTTTTCATTGCACGAAACCCATGTTCTGCCCACATGTTGACCGTGTCTAACGGAAATAAAATAATCAGACTGCGACATATAGATATTTGATTCATTTTCATTTTGAAACTTAGAGCAAGGCAAATGATTATCCAAAAAGATTTAAGTCCATAGGACAACCAAATTTTAAGATATCCTAATCTAACACTTTTCGGTCGCTTTACAATAAGTTAGGATCAAGTAATCGATTCGATCCCGCTATGCCGCGTCGCGCCTGTCTGTAGGAGCCTTGAACAGTTTCCTAGAAAAACTACAAAGAATAAAACACATAATTGAAGCAACAAGAAACCGTTTACAACATATTCTTTACCTCCCAGGAGACGTATGTAAGGAAAATATCCTTTGTAAGCGTGAGTACAATACCGGCATTTACTGTGTGTTACAAAAATAAAGTTATTCAGTATGCCCCGGAGGGCTGCGCAACCAGGAATTATTATTTTATTCACACTACGTTACCGTTAACATAATATTAACTCATAAGCAGAGAAGGGTCTACTTACCGATGTCTATTGTATCTATCTGTAATGATTTCATTGTGTTAGGGCAGGGTATTCGTTCCGTTTGAAAGGCGATTTCAGATGCTTAATTCGAGTGTACGGTTCATACGAGTTACTTAATATTTGTTTTATGTTACCGATAAAATTAGATTGGTGGAAAAAAGTAAGCAGGTGCCTCATCATTTGCCTACAGATCGGCTACATTCCGTCTGGTAACTTCCCAATTTGGAAAACTTAACAAAAGACGTGCAAAACAAGTGAAAAACAGGTCCATTTTGAAACAAATGAAAGACCTGGCTAAATCCAACATTGACTAAATGCACTTCACTTCTTAATGCACTTCGAGTGACCGATTTCGAATGAAAGGCAAAAATTTACGGAAATTCGTTCGTGTGATATAGGTATTATGGTTGTATCCAACACAAACAGCTATGGTAAGGTAATTACGGTTGTATGGTTTCAAAGGAAATCGTTCGTCCTTTGAAATCATAACGTCTATCATAATATCTCTGGGGTCTAAGGCCGGGTTTACATTGGAGCAAGCTTGTGCCTCAGTGCACAAGCGCTCGCCTTTATGTGTGACGCCACACCACAGTGTTTAAGTACGAACTACTGTGGCTTGCAACATGTGTTCTTGCATGGATGGGTACTACAAACATTTGCATTTCTGCATAAGATCTTAGCAGGGTACGTCCGTTTCTTTCTTAGCCTGGTGCTGGGAAAAGGCCACCGCTCCTCCTATTTTCAACCACCCCTTTCTATTTTCCTCTCGATTTTGCAATCTCTGTCGACGTTTGCTCCACAAACATAAATACACAATTATGTCCATTTGATGAGGTTCTTCAGAAGCGTGCGTGATGACCAGATGTATGAACGAGGTTGCGGTAAGAGGAGTATGTAAGAATTAGGGCATACGAAATGGGTTTTTGGTCCCATAGTAAAACCAAATTCTTCCCGGTTTTACTATGGGACCGAGAACCCGTTTCGTATGCCCTAGTAAGGATCGTAGCAGGAGGAGTTCTGTGGTTTCTGCCTACCTACATGAGAAAAAGCGTGAGTTTATTTATGTTAATCCATCCTAGTCCATGTTTTAATATTATAAATGTGAAAGTTACTCAATTGCCTATCGGTTTGCCCTTCTGTTACTTTACTTTTTCATGCTTAAACAGTTAAACGGATTTTATCAAACTCCGTGTCAGCCTCCGTCCGGAATAAAATTATCGCGGGAAAATATGAATCGATTGCATTTTCTACTTCGTAAGTCAAAGTAGTTATTAAGTTCTGATCACATAATTCACCAAGACAAGGGGACTTGTCACAGACCAAGTTCAGTTCCTCTGTGTCAAACTGTAGAGCATCTGCAAGCAACTCCAGGGCCAGTGCTTTCAGTTCAACAATTACAATTAAACTCGAATCCCTCTAAGTTACAAAATACTTGGTAACTGGAGTCCGGCTCTTTGAGAGTTGTGCTACAAACAGCACTTAACGGCATTGCATCGAACACTCAGATTGCATTGAAACTAATACAAGTTGTTTGCAGCCGATGTATGTACTCCGTAGTTTACTAGTGGGTATGGTGCAATGTAGAATAAATAGCGGTTGAATTAGAAATCTTTCCCCGTAAGTACATCTTATTATTTTGGGAAGTCGCCAAGGGTATGGTCGACGCTTCACGATACCAGAGAGCTGGTCTTTTTTGGCCAAAGCCGTTGACACGCGTTGCCACGTCAGAACAAAAATGAAGAATGATAATGATGAATGAGTTGAATGTAGCCAGCCTTCTTATATCTTCTATCTGGGCAGTTTTTCTGTTGACAGCGATACGGATGAATTTTTGGACGCTTTGTCATTGCCCTTTTGATACTTGCACATATTTTATTATTTTATGGTTTTTAAATAATGTACACAAAGTAAATAAAGAAAGATTCTTAATATTTCTAAGTTGAAAAAGTTAATTATCACTAACATGAATAGACAAGAAATAATGGAGATGATGATAAATGTTTTCTTTTGACAAAAAATACTAGTTGAGTATTCTTTCAGCAGACTTCAGTGAATACTTATTTTACAAAAAATATATTCTTTATTAACTTCAAGTTGAGTTCTAGAAGTACAAAACATAAAGTTTTTGTTGGATTTTTACTTAATTAACTGCTGACAGCTCACTTACTTGTTCCTTTTGTAAAAGTGGCTTTACTATAAATATGTATAACAGTTTTCATTGCGAAGTCATACACTGGTATTCTTAGTCATGAACTGAAGTTAAGTCGGACTTAACCACGCCTACTTTCCGCCCTATTTGTTTATAAATTGACTTATAAACGCCTAGTTTCCATTTGTCAAATCTGAAGTACCGGAAAACTATCAAATTAACATTGATTAAAGACACATGAAATCTTTAGCATTGATTGAAATAGAATGCAACTATAGGTTTGACAAAGATAGCTAGCTAGAGGAGGTACCTCATTTGAAGATCCGCCAATTGCGGCCAAGAAATTCTAGGAATAAAATTTGGTGGGTGTTTTCAAACGTTGTCATGGCAACGGATTTGGGAAGGCTCTTAGAAATTAATCAGAGCCGTTTTTTATCATATTAAAGGGTTGGTTTTTAGGTTGGTTGTAATGTACAAGAGAGTGCTAGTTGTTTTGCAAACGCGCTTGCAGCTCCGCAGCCACAAGCAAACCGCCCAGTAATCCACCCAGACAGGCTGGCAGGCCACAGGGAATGGCGATCACAGCCCAAAGAATTCCAAACACACGGAGATTTAGCTGTTAGGGCGTAATTACTTTGTTGTTCGAACAATGGTGTAACATGGTGTTTATTTAAAGTTTATTATGTTTTTTTGCCAGTCGAATGCGTAATGTAGATCCCGTAGAGTGATTTAAAATATTGCATCCTTCTTTTATAGGCAGCCAGAGGATTCTGCGAGAGAATATTTGCAAAATCAAGATTTTTACGAATAATAATCTACGAATCCACTTGTCTCCTCGTGGTCATGGTATCAATATTTTTAGTTAATTGATGATGATCGTACGCATAAATACGTCCTTCAAACCTTGAAACTGGTCTGACTGAAGCACATCAGGATCGCTGTTTATAAAAAACTAGCTGTCCGGCGCAACTTCGTTTGCGTCACATTTTCCCCGTTTTCGCAACATTTTTCAAAGCTGCTCCACTCCTATTGGTCGCAGCGTGATGATATATAGCCTATAACCTTCCTCGATAAATGGGCTATATAACACTGAAATAATTTTTCAAATCGGACCAGCAGTTTCGGAGCCTATTCAATGCAAACAAACAATCAAATCTTTCCTCTTGATAATATTAGTGTAGATTTAGATGTTTAGCTTAGAAAATGAAACGCTCCCTGACTCACTGAGGAGTAGTATGATTGAATTAAGAATATGGAATCTCTACCGATCGGTTCGAGTTTAAATAACTCCATAGTTCTGTTATGCGCTTGTACAAACAGGTGCCTAAAACATGTAAAAAGGTATAGATTTTCTGGAAAGCCTGTATATTTATACAAGCACCACATTGCTCCATGCCGGTATGTTAGAGGTACAGGAAACACTTAAAACTTACTCTATTTAACACCACACAATATAATAAAACTTAAATTCAAAGTTCCACGTACTACTAATTCATAATGAACGTGCACTAACCGTTGCCGTAAATACTACTAATGAGATAATTAAAAGCGAAATAGCGTTGTATGGAATTAAAAATGGCGTATTTATTTGCCAGAGGCATGTCGGGAAAAATGAGAGGATTCTACGGAATTATGTTTGTTACGTTGTAGGTGGGTTGTAGTTTATTGTTCCTTGGGTACTAACGTGAAATACATTGTTTATTAACACAGAGCGGATTATTGTTAATATTAGTTTCGGTTCTTCTTTTACAACGTGACATTTTATATGTGGGATGCTAATGTTTAAAATCAGTTGTGATGAAGTGACAGCACTTCTTCTTTTTTACTTAATTATTACTTTTTTTGGATCTGTCGGCGTAATACACTTTATTGCTATTTTAGTCCGAACAGTCCCACTAATCGGCAAAGGCGTCCCTTTCTTCCATCGGTCACGATTCTGCGCAACTTCTTTTTATTCCTCAAGGAAGACGTCCTGTCATCTCCGTCGTGATCTGCCACTTCTCCTTTACGGGTCCTCAGCCAGTACCCACGCCCAGTCTCATTGAAATTGTTCTATACACATACGCGACCGTTTATTTTATTGCCTAAGATTCCTAGGGGAAACTACAATGCATGGTTACGCAACCATCTTGATCAGCTAACTGGCACGTAATTAGGTCAATTGTTGCGGAGCCTGGCTCACTGCCAGCCCTCTTGATCTCAGCTTAGGTGGCGTGCAGATGCTCGTGTGTTGGGGTGCCTAGCCAGTGTTTGTTGAGGGGCTTTTGTTTCCACAGGTTTATATGAGATCAGCTTCTCTCCGTGATAATAATAATCACGAAAAATAAATAATACCTCGTCCTCAAGAATTGCTCACTTGATGCTAATAGGCCTGCCCCTTATACAATGGACTTACACATAACGGGCTAGGTGAACAACAGGTACCTATATCTTTGCTTAACCCTTTTTTTAAGAATGGGAAACCATCAAATGACTTCTCCCACTCTGGGCGGAGCGGAAGGGAGTGTCAGACTTAACTGATTAAAACCCATCCGTGTTCCTTCTTAGCCCTTTGTGTTCCAGGTCCATGGTATCTCTTTCGAACAACCCGCAGAGTAGAGACATTGTATTAACCCTTCGGGGTAATACAATGTTATGTTGAGTTATTCCCGACTCGTCACTGTGTGTTATGTTACCTTTTAAACGAACGCCCAGAGCGTTTGTAAACCGATTTTTAATATATTAAGCAGGTGTTTTAAATTATTTACTCACTAGGTTTTGCCCGCGCTTTTCTTTCTATATGATCGCAAATTATCCTATCCCGCAGATCGCTTAAACATAACCTATGACACTCGGGAATAATGTGCATCCCTGATTAGTGATAGAATTGTAAAAATCGGATCAGTATTTACGAAGATTAGTCCCTCCATATAAAATACTGGTACTCAGCTGCATTCAGTTAGACTGGAAGCCGACCCCAACGTTGTTGGGTAGAGGGTAAGCAGATGATGAATTCCGAAGATTAACCCCTACATTAAAACTTACAAACTGTATCCCTTTATTATAAGTATAGATATTGCTCTTAACTTGCACGTATTTCTACATCGTTCTTACATATTTGTAATTCTCTACATGAATGATGTAACCAAGATTTTGTAACAATATTGTCCATGTGAGAGTGTCCATGGAGTTTCTTGCTCATTATTCTTCATAGAGATCTAAGCTTTGGAATGGGCAACTATAGTACTTTCACAAATTATTATGCCTTGTGACTGGGACTGTAACATTGCGTTTTATTCTGTTTTTTGACATTCAAAAGTGCCTGTAATGATCTAATTGAAATAAATGCTTTGAGTTTGAGATAGATTAAACTGTAAGTTTTACGTCACCATAAGCCCACAAAGAAATTAATCGTTGGTTATTAAGAAAAAAACAATATCGGGGATTCAGAATGATGTGTGAATATATGGTAACCGATTTAACTTCGGTATCCCTTCCACATTGTATACTTAAAAATCCACATTTATACAAAAAGCGTAGGATGTTTTGATCCTGTGAGTAAAATCGGAAACGTTTCGGAAACCCACGCGTTGATAATATCGCAAATCGTGGGATGTGGCACTTGACAGACACTAATGTGAACTTTGAAACCTGGGGAAATGGAGGTTTTTACTTATGTTTGATAACGATTACAGTGAAGACAAGTATAGTCGTGATAAGCTTTTATTGCTTATGGGGTTTTTAACATAGACTCGAGCACAACACAAGCACAAACTAGTC
Source organism: Cerastis rubricosa (assembly GCA_949152445.1). Classification (NCBI taxonomy): domain Eukaryota; kingdom Metazoa; phylum Arthropoda; class Insecta; order Lepidoptera; family Noctuidae; genus Cerastis; species Cerastis rubricosa. Next base: position 23,037,683 of record OX424532.1, read on the forward strand.
TGATTGTTTCGTACCGATGGTGTGTCTCACCTACTCGGTAGGTGGCGACGGTAATTACATCGTCAGTAGCGCTTTTAACCTTCCTATACCTATGAGGGTGTCTGTGAGACGGGTAAACACTCTTTCATGATGTTTAGGGTTCCGTACCTCTAAAGGAAAAAACGGAACCCTTATAGGATCACTTTGTTGTCCGTCGGTCCGTCCGTCTGTCCGTCTGTCTATCTGTCATGACCCCTTTTCACAGGAATGCGTGAAGGTATCAAGCTGGAATTTATTTCAAATACTCAGGTCTACTGTCCCTTGGAGTTGTGATAAAATCTTCTAAGCCAACGCAATCAAGAGTTTATGCCGCAAATTTTCGTATGAAGCAACGTATTATAGCACAGATAAAGGAAAAATTGTGAAAACCGTAAATTTTTAGTTATAATGATGATGTAGTTATAATACAAATATTTTTAATAATTTTTGTACGGAACCCTCGGTGCGCGAGTACGACTCGCACTTGACCGGTTTTTTTCTTACAAAAGCCCTGAAATCGAGTTCCAAACAATCGGTCTATCAGACCGTAATAGAGTAAAAGTGTTATAAAATTTATTTATTCATTTATTTTAAGATTAAGTTGAGCAAGTAATCTACAAAATATTCTTGTAATTGATACGTAAGGTTAAAATAGCCCAGTGGCTACCAAAGTTTAGTAGACTACCAGTAGGTTTACAAGCAGTAATGATAAAACAATAATATTAAGTTATTTCGTTGTTTGCTCGCTTCCTATTGCCGTGTTGGCCAAAACACGAAGTAAATAATTCAGAAGACTTTTCATATTATTTGTTGTATCTTCAGCCATTTATTAGGACTTAGTGGTTGTACTAAGTAAAAGTACTAAGAAATAGTTAGTAGACCCGTTTTCAAATATATTTGTACTGGCACGATTAAAAAGACAAAATTGTACAATTATGGCGCAGTGGTTGAGCGATTGTCTGTTGCCCTGCGTGTCGTGGATTTGATTCCCGCATAGAAAAAATATATGTATGACCTACAGGTAGTTGTTCCGGGTCTGGCTGTTTGTGTATGTGAGTCAAAATGTTTATAAACTCACCCACGATATAGGAGAAATTTCTAGTGTGAGGAAACATAAAAAAAAATAATTAAGAAGTAGCATTTGCCAGTAAACTTTAATCAAAACGATCACAACTTCTTTATGAATGTTTGCACAAGTTGTTCGTATTGTAATACGAGTATCTATCAAATGGAACAAATAGGTCTGAGATGATAAATGATGGAGGTTTCAAAAAATGTATTGAATTGACATAAGATACCAAAAAGCTTAAGTCATACCATTTATTGAAAGTTGTGGCAGAAATATGAAATGCTTTGAAAGTGATCTCAGAACTTTTGTATGCAGAACAGGTAAGGTCAATAACACCACCATACATACATTAGATTAATCAGAGATAAAGAATTAACATGTCACTAAACTACTGAAGTTTTCTCTAGTTAAAAGTAACATTTTTGTTCAATATAGTGTCCCTTTTATTTTAATCCTTTTTCGTTTGGATACTGATCCTTAAACTTTTAGTTGAAACCGGAAACTTTTGAACCTTACTGGTAACGTAGCCTTCAATTTATCAATCAGATAATAGTTATCTACTTAGCCAGGATAATTACTGGTCGTTAAACCTCTCCCACGGGGCCACCTTGCTACAGCCTGCATCATAGTCTGCTCTTAGAGATTAGCATAATCCGGTAATTAGCGAGAATGGTCCGGTGGGGTGGGTACTAAGGGGCACTAAAATATTAATGGGATGGCATATTGGAAAAAGAAATATCCCGGTTTATTTCGATAGTAGAAGTTTTAAGGGTGTTCCTAGGGGATTCAAAGGTAAGAGTGACGTCATTTCCACTTGAAGATATCAAAACCGCAAATTTGGACAAAACCGGACACTGTTTACTACGTAGTAGTGATAAAGTAGTGTAAGTGATATAGTAGTGATAAACTTAAGTTAACACAGATATATTAGGATTTATTCAAATCAAAACTTTGAGTAATTTTGAACTCGTAATCAAAATACATAAGTAAACTGACGTTAAGCGTGAGATAACTTATTCAGAAATTGTTACATCGGGGGTTAAAGTGGTATAATATATTTACTCGTAGACACGCGGCAACGTGGCCAGCCAAGGTCCAGCAAACAAGTAACTGGCGACGCAGCAGCTGTGTGTTACACGAACCATTTGGAGCCACTTTTGACCTCTTAATAACTCAAAATCTGTTTAACGTAAACACATGAAATTTGGTTTATTTATTGAAACCTGTTTAATTAGCTAGATTCCAAAATTTCATACATATAGCTCAAACGGTTATTGAAATATTATCGTCTATAAATCGGCATTTTAATCACTGCCTGACTGACTGACTGACTTACTTTTGGATCAAAAACTTAACCCACACCAGATGATCTAGAAAGTTGAAATTTGAGGTCCATCTAGTTGTACAAAGGGAAAACTCAGAAAAAAGAAATATTAAAAAAGCCAAACAAATATTGCTAATATAATTTTGACAGGCGCTAAATAGCGCAGGAGAATGAATAGATTCCATCGTGAAAGGTCGCTTTATCATATTGTTATTTATAAAACTTAGTCAGCCACACCGACTGGCAGCGCCGGCTCAGCGATCTGACATCATTGCGAACAATATTACAGAACCTGCCAGGAAGCTGAGATTGACATTTTTTAGACTAGTTTTAATAAATTGAAGAAACTTTTATGTGATTGCTTCTTCGAGCTTAAATAGTAATTTTACTGTTTGGTGTTATATATACATATATTATCTATTATCAATTTTTTGTTTCATTATATTCTGATTACTACATTTTGAAACTTGTAATTGGCCTTATATATTATATTAAACTATTACTAAATATACCTTATGATAACCATACATGATAACCTCCTACGTCGGTCAAAAACAAAACAAATCTAAAAACAACAATTATAAGGCGTTAATCGCGCGCTTACCACCGCCGGCGCCGGGCGCTCACCGTTGAGGCGCTGATTAACGAGCGCCGCCACCTGTGCCCGTGTGTGCGCCGCTTTATACAGATTACCCGTAATCTTTACTTATTGAACGATTTTTTGTTTTGTGCACTGATGGATTGAAGGGTTGGAGGGAGAAATTGGGCTGGTATTTGGTAGACACCAAGTAACGCGCCATGTAACGAAAAGGTCTATGTTTCTGCTTTAAGCTCAATGCTACAGTTAGATAATATTGGCTTAAGTGATGTCTCAGTTTATTGGGAGTATTTGTAAAAGTAGTGAAGCGATTACGACATCGACTGTACTAAGGAACTAGCAAATTAATAAAATCAGTCAGTTGTTAACTAACGTAAAATATAAAAAAAATACTATTAAACTCACAAAATATGTGAACAAGTAAATTACGTAAAATTAAAACACGTAGCCACACTCGACACGCCCTACTTCCTAAACAAATCCTTTCCAAGTTTCATTCCCACTCAGAATATTCGGGAACATTCCAGAACGTTCCAAAAGTCAGTGTTCCATTAGAAGCTGACGCGGGTTCGTAATAACTGTAATATAAGCCACATTACACCTCCAAACTTGAGCTCGAATACTACGGAAACGTAAGTACATAGGTATTATCTGGTATTCTGTTATAATAAACGTCATGCTTGCAATGTCTGTATGTCTTAGTGGAAATACACGATGGTAGGCAATTAGTTAATTAAATTATTAATCATGAACTTAGTGTACTTGTACATAAGCCTGGTTACTTTAGTTTTGGTAACTGGATATATAATTATGGAGTAAATATAATTTATAAAAGATTCATAGTAAAATATCCATCACCACGTTGCCACTATTTCACTACGGCGTAGCATGTGCTACGCCGTAGCCAAAACGTTGCTACGACGCTACAAAAAGTGGACAATACGAGTAAAGTTGTGACTGTGATACTAATACGAGCATTTATAAACGACCCTAACAGTCGCTCATCTATGATAGGTGTAAAAAGTTGGCACTGGTACCTATATCATTAAAATTGGAAGAGAACAATACCAGTTACACATTAAATTGGACTTGAAACAAGTAGAATTACTAAAACAATTTAAGATCATTAAACCAAACATTTTAATTCAGAACTTCACCAAAAAATCCTAAAAACTAAACACTGGACTGATCAACGCATGCTATGTTAAATAAATCAATTAACACACAATTGGCGAAACGAGGCGCATATGCATCTGAATGGCAGGTAGTTGTAAAAATGTGCACATTAGCATATAAAGCGCGCGTGCACTAGCTCCTTTGTGCGCGAGCAGCCGAGCGGCCACGAGCTCCACCAAATTGCGCGCAACTGTAATGGCGTAGAGTTTAGAAGTGAGTAGATGATCACATCTACTAAGGTAGCTATCAAACTACCTAGATATTGATTTGTATCAGCTTTTGTTCGAATACCAGTCTTGAAAATATGCGTTTTCACTAAATTTCTCACGAGTTTAGTGGCGTAGAGTACGGCAATAAAAATATATGGATAGCTACCACGCACAGCACGCACACACGCATGCACGTCATGTCCCTGCGACAAATAAATATTTTTTCTTTCTTTCTACCTACGATTGATGATGATTGAAAGTTTTGTTATGTAAAGTATTCAGCTAAGTGGGCGTTCTGAATATAAACAAATTATCCTACATTGAAGGTCTTTGGGTCCACAATACTACTGATAACTACCTAACCAGTTCAAGTTACAATAAGTACTAGTATTGATTGCTATATTCCGGCAACTCATTGATGGTTTCAGTTTGTAACTGTTTACTTATGAGTAGCGTCGTGAGACATCGAGGTCGGTTATCATGTGGACAACTATTTATGTATAATCGTTTATAGCTACAACTTAATAACAGCTGTCAGATTTGGTGGTTTACCAAATCTCTAAGCTCTGTGGCATCGCACAAAGATTCATCACAAACACATACAGTGTACAGTCAACGCTTTTGCTCGCGACTGTACACAAACATACTAACTGGATTTAGTAGCTGTTTCAATCTGGTGCCGGTTAAAAAGTGTTACGCGAAATGTCTCTTCTGTGACCCAGTGACGTTAGGTTATGACAAAAAGAGTTAGAAGTTTGATTTTAGTATATAGGGTGACTGGTAATGAGTAAGTGATAGTTAAACCCGTGATTGTAGTCATGTTAACAAACAACTTTCCCAAAGAAACATTTTTAATACTAATTTACTTTTATCACAATAATACAACAGTACAATTTATACAACAGTCGTATAAAATTCACGCGTGCGCGCCTCTGGCCTAGCTTGTGATAAAAGTGAATAAGTACCTCACAGCATTAAAAAAAAAAATCTTTTTGAAAGTGATCCACCTTGGTGTCCTTATGTCCTTTTTCTGCCACACTTGTGGTAGAAAAAAGGGAACGCCTATACCCAGTAGTCCGTGATTCCGGGCTGGTATGATAATGATTATGAAAATAGTATCCGTCTCACTGAATGACAGGCGCCCAGGAGGCCTCGGTAAGGAGGCACGAGTATGCTTGTTTATTGCACACGTCAGTGCTAAGCAAGCTCAAGGTCAAAGTGCGATCAACGTTGTGCAGTCAACTTCGACCAATTGTGGTACTATATCTCCGTGCACACCTGCACTTTAGATAATCTAAAAGACGCCACAGACGCCGCTATTATCGTGACCACATACAGGGCCCACGACATTTTAACAAGTCGTAATATCGACACAAAAGAAAAAGGAAGATTTGTTCATAATTCCGTGAGTACATTCATATTAAAACTTATTTAATGTAAATAAGTGAAACTTTCTTCCTCTTACAATACTTATAAGACCCATCTTTCAGTTTAAGAAGCTTGCGCAGTTTCTCAATATTATTAAATAGGTTTTTACTCAAACAACTGCCATTAATTTAACCCACGCAATCCTAATAAATAGCACAAACTCTTGCTTGAGCTTAGCTAATTGTATTTAATTTACGTCTAGACACCTGATATTACTGTTTTATTGTAATTACTTCAATTTGAGATCCATTAAGAATAAACGTATTATTCAAAAGCAAGTAATACAATTATTATGATAACTTAATAGTTGCCAGAAATATATCTTCAGTACAACTACATTCTAAAAGTTATGTTTAATTCCCAAGTAATAGGACGCGAGCTTACGTCATCATAAAGACACAGACCCGGAATCTGTGGCTGTTACGAATAAACCCTTGATTAATCAAGAGTTTATTCCAATAACACTGACCGACCAGGGAATTGAACCCATGACTCAGCAGTAGCGCTTACAACCACTAGACCCACGAATTAACAAGGGAGGAATCGTATTTTCCTATTCAATTCCATTGTGCAGTTGTTTGAATTTGTATTAATTATTTGCTCGCGTCGCCGCGTCGGCACTGTTACGGTTATTGTTTTATTTGCGATTGGTTTGCTCTTGACTCTAGTCTAGGTCAGAGATGACAGAGACAAAGTCAACGATGGTACGAGCTTACTCAGAAGAAGCCAGATCACTCTTACTTTGAAGAGATTAGGGTTGTAATGTAATTAGGTTATTTCTGCTTACTGGCCTGTATTGTCACTGTCATGTTTTGCCTTAATTGCGTATAAAATATAATATAACTGTATACTACGCGTAAAATCGAACTTATCACAATGTTGTTTACTAATACATGTATAGTAATTAACGGCCATACAACAATAATGTGTATAATGTTTACCTGACTGTACCGTTTTTTTGCAAAAAAACTGGGTGTGTCCAGTTGTTGAAAACAAAAGTGATTTAATTTAAGTTTCTGTAAGAGGACACGCGTAAAAATCTTGGCTTATCTAGATGACGAAATAATAAATGATCCTATTCTAAGTTTCAACAACTGGACACACGTGTGACCAGTCTTTCGTGTCGAGGTGGTGATTAACCCAAAGTAAAGTTGGGTTAAGTACATGAACAAACTGTTTCATCTAATAATATCATGTTGCACTTTGCTTAATTGTTACTACCTAATTATTTGTCAGTCATTACTTAGATAGTTGTTTCTATGCTTGACCAACAGGAAACACTATTATTAGTTTTTAGGGTTCCGTACCCAAATGGTCAAACGGGACCCTATTACTGAGACTTCGCTGTCCGTCCGTCCGTCCGTCCGTCCGTCCGTCTGTCACCAGGCTGTATCTCATGAACTGTAATAGTTAGCGAGTTGAAATTTCTACAGATTGTGTATTTCTGTTGATGCTATAACAACAAATACTAAAAACAGAATAAAATAAATATTTAAGGGGGGCCCCATACAAAAAAAATGTTTTTTGCTCCTTTTGATAAATAGTGGTACGGAACCCTTCGTGCTCGGGTCCGACTCGCACTTAGCCGGTTTTTTTACAATGTTTTATTACTACGTGAAAAAGTTTTATGAATAGTGTATTCTTATTTGCATCATAAATAGAAAACAAAACAGCTCGTTGTTGCTCGTAATATTTTATTGTTTTTCAAAGAATAGCAAGAAAAGAGTTTTTAGATCTACCTTGTGACAAAAAATTAGTCAAGTCACCTACAAATTGTTTTGCAAAACAAAACCTTTGATATTCTGAGTCAGTGAATGCAAAAGTAATTTGATACTCTACCATGTAGATAGGTAGAAACTCTTTACGTCTTTAATCCCCTAGTACCAAAATATGAGTAAGGTTTATGTGTATATAAAACTCAATTAAATTTCGCGTGTCGTACATAGGATTATAACTTAAACATTCAAAAGGATTAACAGTTGTACTCGTTCTGGAACGGATAAAATAATATTATTAAAAACAGGAGCTGTATGATGTTTTGTAACTGCATGAATGTTTAATTCATTTTGATGGGCCATTTATCGAAAATATAATTGAATAACCGCCTGTAGGCTTAGTTACCGTATTAATGCATAAAAACCAAATATCAGACACTCACCATAACATGGCAATTATTCTAATATTAAAAAAAAAATAACAATATCCTCCCGACGGTTTTTCGATCACAGAGGCCAATATGAGCGAAGATTAGCAAGGTCATCATCATTGTCTTGCCCTTATCCCAATTTATTTACGACGACAACGACTTATTGTCGGGCCTACGATGTACTCCCATACTAAGGTACTAACGGAGTAACATTCAAATATTGTAAAACCAAATGATTTTAAAAGAGTAACCATGGAGTTTCTTGCCGGTTCTTCTCCATAGAAAACGACCAATCCGAACCGTGCAGCTTTTGTCGACGTTTTATAAGTGCCCATGTAGGCATATGTAAAATAAAAATATTTTGTTTTTGATTTTAATTTGGGGTCGGCGAAGCATGTTTCTTCTTCCAAGTAGAAAGATTACCAAGGTATGCTGGAGATATTATTATATAGTGCATGCGAGTCCGTGCCTCGGAAAGCACGTTAACCCGTTGATCCCGGCTGTCATTTGTAGATTTTTGACAGTCGTTACAGGTAGTCAGTGGCCCGAAAGTCTGACAACCAGTCTTACCCAGGGGTATCGTATTACCCAGTACTAACTGGGTTGTGGAGGTCAAATAGGTAGTCGCTACATGTAACATACTGGTATTCAGCTGCATCCGGTTAGACTGGAAGCCGACCCCAACATAGTTGGGACCAGGCTAGGCGATGACGTGAGTGTGTGATACTAATTTCATACTCCCATATTTCTATGTGCAGATTTAAGGAAAGGTAATAGTTACAACAGCAAACATTCGCCGAATTTACTCCCAAACGAACACAAAAATAAAACCCATTTCATTCCATCCAAACACAACACAGTTTTTAATAACTTGAAAGCTGAGCTCATCGTTGACAGTGGCATCAGTGCTGTCCGGGCTTAAATTGAATGATGTCGCGTTCCTTTGACAAGCTGTGTTTGTGTCGAGTATAAAGCTTTGCGCACAGTTATCTGATGTCATGACTTGATGGGATCGGCGCACACAAAGCGGTGGGAAATTGTAAGATTGTATGAACTATTGTCATGGTTTTATTATCTGTTAGCGCCATTTTATTTTCATGTGGCAATTCCGTTTTTCCGTTTTGGATTTATAAATTCTTATAAATGTAACTCTTTTACACAACTCTTTGAATAGAGTGGGCAACAAATGACGTGAGTGTCACAAAAAGGAGCAATCAGGGCCTCAAGTCTGCTATTTTTATAAACATTGTCATTCCAATACTATCCCATTGTCATTATGCTAAAAGTTCGTAATCTGCTAAATTCATAATGATCTGTCAATTTCTAAGCCATTTCTTTCAACGGAGTGTCAGTGGTTGACCATTGTGAAGTCATAATGACGCCATTATAATTGGTAGCATTGATAGCATTCTGACACTATTGTAATAGCAGACTTGAGGCCCAGGTCCAATACGACACAGACGATGCAAATCAGTCTTAAAAAAAGTTTGAGAATTTGATACACAAATGATAATTATACTCGCAATGTGACACAGAAACCCTTTCATTTGGTTTTAAGTAACAAGGAAAATATGAATAATTTCAGCTTTACTACCTACACTAGATTTAGCATCTTTCCATTTGTTGCACTAGACAACTAAAACGAGCACTCAATTTTCTACAGAACCCATCAAAAATCTAATAAACTAATCTTTCCGTCTCGTAATGAAATAATTGTTTACATGCAGAAATTCCAGCGACTTGTAACACCGCTGCACCATTTCGTTCGGGGAATGAAGCCGCTTTACGCAGCGCTTAGAGCAAGTATTACCCAATTGCAGTTTCCAAACATGGAGTCCCTGAGCGGACGACTGATATTAATCAGGGGAATGGTAGATGGTACTGTGGCCGTCTGATTAACGTACTCCGTCAAGTTATAAGCGATGACGTTATTTCTTTTATGGTGGTGTAACACTGCACTATGGTAGTTTGAAGCTTTGTTCAATCACCATTTTGAAACAGGGTAATAGAAAAGTAGGTCGAAAATATTGTATAGATAAGATGTTATGTAATTTCAAATAGGCCTATGTTAGCTGAAGTAACTATTACATTCCCACTGCTGAGGCACAGACCTCTCTATGAGAAGGAGTGGGCTACCATCCACTACGCGACCCCAAGGTTCGTACGAATTGGTAGATGTCACGTCTTCAAATGTTATGGCTGTAGGACACGCTGGTTTTCTAAAGATTAGTATCCTTCATTGTTCACAAATGGTTCGTAACACGTATCTGGGACAACACTACATACTGCTCTAACCAATTTCCATTCACTAACAATATTCAACCGCTACCCAGTCCCACTTGCACCCTACAGTGCTCAGTGCCAGTAGCAATGTTCGCGTGAACGCAGTGTGACGCGCAGCACGAAGGATGAGCCGACCGCCTCACTGCGGTGAAGCCCACTAAATTGATTGTAAAATTCCTACTACGTCATGAGTGAATGGACTCTTGATGGCCATTCTGCATGACTGGAGGTACCTGAGCAGTGAGAAGCCATGGTTACTGGTAACTGTTCATGTGGCAGGAACAGTTGCAGTGACACGTAACGACAATTAGTAATCAAAAGAAGCGCAACTTTCACCAATTTCTACGTATAAGCAACCAAAACATGTTTGCATATATCGTTATAATTATATTACTTGTAGTTTAAAAAACTAAAATAATTAATCATGGCTATCACTCCCGGCTAGTATTTAAGAATGAGCTTAAAGCGAGCTTGAAGCGCCAGAAAATATTACGTAAAACCAACAATTCATGAACCCAACCACTAGCTGGCTTGCTTGAGAATTGTTCGTAGTGAAACGTGAAATCATAGAGAAATCAAGCTAAACAACTGACAACCTTCGGCAGAACATCTGTCGCCTGGACACAAACTGCAGAGACTAATCTAAAAATATATTATCTTGATTGCGGGCCCAGATTATCCGCTGTGAAAATAATATAGCCAAACGGATTTAAATAACCCATTGATAGAGTTGTATAAGAAGCTGAATCTGGTCGGACATTATTTAAGTCAAATCTACAAAAAATGTTAGTAGATGAAGATAAACGTTAAGTATAACATATCGGTAGATATTACTTCGCTTGATGTGATTTTACATAACTTATGTCCATCACCGCAAAATTGTCAGTTTGTCGGTGGTGTGACCGCCGCACCAATTCACTGCAGCCATGCCCTGCCATGCTGGGCCATGCTGAGCCACGCTGGGGCCGCATAGCTGAATTTGTCTCCACTGAGGGATCCGTGGCGTATTGGTGACAACGGGCTCTTTTATTTTGCAGGACTTGGTGTTAGGTCTAGGTGGCAACATTTAACTTTCGTGCATTGTTATTCGGTCTTTGGGTAATTACTTCTTCATCTGAAAACGCTATGTGTGGTTATATAATGGTCAGATTTCATGAAACCATCGATCTCAATGAGCCGAGATATGAATTAATTATTGGTTATATCTGGAAATTTAAATACCAATAATTACAGTCTAGCACTGTAATTATTGGTATTTACTTTAATTCGAAAGTTAACAATGGTAAAGATTATAAGCATTACATTCGAATGCTTCCTTAAATGTGTGGGAATAATAAACATCAGGATATTCTATCAGACCAAGACCCAAAGAAATCTAAAATTATCCTGACACTGTATAACTGACAGTCTAGTCTCTATCAAATGTTAGAATGTTGTTAAAAATAAGTTATGATATTCATTATTATTGTATGTATTTTCTGTTAGTCATTGGTTATGGTGACGGTCATTGATGTAAGCTAATATGACTGTCATCTTATACCACTAGATGGCATTACTTTTTATTTATTTACGCCTTATCAATTTAGTTAAAAATAAACCTACATTCAATGTAATGCTTTTATTAATTCCTGTAATTTATATACCGTTAAATTGAATATTTAAACTAAATGTAGAATTATTTGGGATTGTATTTAAAACCTAAAGTTATACTGTTTTACCGACCGAGTTGGCGCGCTACATCGAATCCCCACTCTTGTCGGTTGCCGGTGTAGCGCGTTAGCTCTTGAGTCAGTCGATTGTTAACCGTGTGGCAAGAAAGTCAGTGGAATAAAATATTAAGTGATTTTTAAAGTGCGTTTTACTGTAACAGTCCAACATTTCAGAAGTGGTAGTGGGATATAGTTAGTTGGTTATACCAGCCGATTTTATCCAAGCCTACGTGAATAAGTTTGGTCGTTCTGAATTAAAAAAAAAAGAAACCGTTGTAACATGAATCCATACGATACACGCTGCTTGCGGACGCCGTCTAGTGAAGAAGAACGGCACTCTGAAGTGGTGGAAAGGAAAACGCTAATCCACAGGTCACGACGCAATGATGAAGAAAACTGCAGCAGCGGACCAGGATCTCCTGTGCTGCCAAGTGGGTGTGCCCGAAAACGCAGGTGCAGTCGAAGCAGTCGCAGATCGCGCAGTCGCAGTAGCAGACGTAGCCAGCGCACTAGTGGGCATGCCAGCCAACGCGGGTGTAGACGCGGCCGCAGTTGCAGTCGCGGTCACAGGTGCAGTCGCAGACATAGCCGGCGCACTAGTGGGCGTGCCAGCCAACGCGAGTGCAGTCGCAGACGTAACAGTCGCGATCGCAGTCGCAGACACAGCCGACGCAGTCGCAGCCAACGCAGTCGCAGTCGCAGCTGCGGTCGGCGCAGTCGCCGATCACTGAATTGAAAACCTGAAGAGCGCGGTGAGTCCAATCCAACTTATTTTGCCCCTGCTCCGAATGACGCGGTTTCTGTCTCGCAGCTTGTCCAAGCATTGCAGGCCGTAAATAACAAAAATAACAGCTTGGGAAAACTATCCAATCATTATACCATTCCTGAATTTAACCCTGAACGCAAACAACAGACGATTGATATTTGGTTACATAAAGTAAACGAATGTGCTTTGATATATAATTGGTCCGATCAACAAACAGCTCATTTTGCCCTCCAAAAGCTACAGGGGATTGCTCAAAAATGGTACGAGGGCTTGCCAACCATTTTATTTAGTTGGAACGAATGGCAAGAAAAACTGAAGTTAGCGTTCCCCAGTAATGACAATTATGGCTGCTTACTTCAAACGATGTTATCCAAACGCGCTAAGTTTAACGATTCGCTAGAAGAATATTTTGTATGAGAAAGTTGTGTTACTCAACCGATGTAGTATCGAAGGCAAACGCGCGGTACATTGCATTGTTCACGGGATTGACGACCGTAGTGTCAGACTAGGAGCTGAAGCCGCCCGTTTCGACACTCCGGATCAGCTTTTACCTTATTTAAAAGCTGTTAAAACTAACGTTCATCAGAATGATAAAAAGAAGACAAGGGTTTTCAACAATAATACAGACAGTACAGAAAAAGGGGACACTAAAAACCGTATAATTAAATGTTATAATTGTTTACAAGAAGGACACTATAAGTCACTGTACAGTTTGTACACTTGCAGCGTTGCTGGTTGGAGTACGCAGAGAAAAGATCACTTGTTTCCCACTATGTTTATTATGTTAATACGTTACAAAAGTAGTACTGTTTGGCGATTCCGTTCTCTAATGTTGGTCACCGCGTTGCGGTAATTGCACTCAGTGATTTTATGTAAGTTATGTAGTTTTATAGTCATGAAACGACGCACGTACGGTGCGAGGCACCGCGTCAGCAAAACGTGTACAGTGTAAGACTGTACATCTTGGCAACCCCAAAAGGAGAAAGAAACTAGAAGAGAAAGGAAAAAGCCATCACAAAGTAATAAAGTAATAGAGTAAATGATTAATCGAATTGAAAGGCGACGTTCCTCCTTCCAGGTTGAGGTTCCAGCCGCATGAAGTCCTGTGTTGGTTGTGATGCAACTGCGTCTTGCTGTGGTTCTCGTTTACTAATAGTTTGGAGTTCGATTTCTTCACATGGTTGAGTAGGAGTTTTGTTGTTGGCGTTGTTAGTGCAGTAGTGCTGACAACGTTTCCTCCCAACCACAACAAGTGTAGTTATGATGGCGACCGCCAGCAACAAGTAAATGACGGCGTATTGATGAACGTCATGACTTGATATCGTTGGCAGCGATGCTTCATTACTCCTTTGAGTGGCAATTTTCTGTTCAATTGCCGCAATTTCTTGGTAAGTAGCTGTTGACTGCAATATGGTTGGTGCGTAGCGGTATGTTAAATTCACTAGTTTGTTAATGGACGTGTCGAACGTTGGAGCTGTGAACCCATAATCCATCGTCACACTACTACTGTATTGACGTTGTGCGGTGATGGTCAAGTCGGCGGATTGCAGTACACACCCTGGTGATAACGTCACTATGCTCGATGATGAGATGGTCTGTGATGTGACGTCGTTGCTGCATATGATTCGTAAAGGACATGTTTCGCAACAAACCGCGAGCCAGCTGTTTTTTGTTTGTAGTTGTATCCAGACGTCCTTGCAAGACGCGCGTTCGGCGTCGCACGGTCTGGTGTTTTGATGTGACAGCAGTTTTGCCTCACACGGTGCGCTTTTGCCGTGTAGATCAAATGACGGCAGGTTTTTGTTGCACAAGAATGTTTTCCCATTTTGTTGTAAGCAGTGTTTCAAGTCATCTTCTGACAAAGATATATAAATGTTCTTCTTGAAGTTGACAGCGATGTACTTGTTTGATAACCGCACATATGTGGCCCCCTCAGCGATGACAACTGGTAAAGGTATTGGTTTGTACAAGACAAAATCGTCGTTGACCACAAGTGGAATATGTGCTTCGAATAAAAAGTAATTTTCTGTGACCCGTGCTTTCACATTGATAAGCTTGTAAATATCTCTAATGTTTTCTTTGTAGTTTTCCACTGGCAGAGACAAAGTTTTCGGAAGGCTTGCAGATATTTCCGTAAGTTTTTGCATCAGACGAACCGGAGTGATCAGATGTACGTCTACATGTCCTTGGTAGACGTTAGTTAGAGTGTTGAACAGCGTTTGCTGAAAAGTCTTCAAGCTGTTGATCAATAGGTATGTTGTTAACGAAGCAGAGTTGATGTAGGTCGTTGCAGAAAGTATTCCCATTTCCGTTTCGATGGTAGCTATGTTCATGTTGGTTTGATTCATGAAGTTGTCAATAGAGTTGAATTGACGCTGAATGTTGTCCTCACTTTGTTTCAGTACTTGACTCTCAAGCTCCACGATGGTTGTTTGATTCTTGATTAACTCCAGTAGGTAGTTTTCGTTGGTCTGAAGAGATTGTATATCGTTTTCATATTTTTTAGCGAATTGTTGGTCCAATATTCCAAACAAACTGTTGGCTATGTAACCGACTCCATCCACTAGCCCCCTTTTTTTTCTGTTGCTTAAGTGTTTGTGTGGGTTTATAAGGATGGTGTTGTAGTAGTTCAAAAGTTCAATTTCGTGTCTTAATTGTTCCATAGTTGGTAAGCAGTGTTGTAGTTGCGTTTTGTAGCATAAGTTCTGGATATTCTCAAAGTAAGTTTGAGTGCGATGAGTTCCTTCCCAATAGTTTGTTAGATTGTAGAACATCATCAGTATCCATTCATCATGCACAACTTGCATTTTGCCGACGGTGTCATAGTATATGGGCCGCTCGCGTTCCAAGTTTGTAATCTGAGCGGTTGAAGCCGGCGATGCGCGCGTGCCGTCAATGGCGCTATAAGATCCCGTTACAAATGTTAACAAAGATAACAATGTTAGTAGTAACGTTGAGGCAATAGGTTTCTTTGACCTCTTCCGCTGTACATTTTTCGAATTCTGTTGAGGCTTCTCTTCTATGTTGTTTGTCTCGACATCCTTAATTTCAGAGCTTAATGGTAATGGCGATAGTTTTGTTATTGGACGCTTGATTATTCCTGCTTGAGTTTTGACGGTGGTAACCCGAACATATCCATCAGGTCCTGGATGAGTCTCTAGTATACGACCCAAGGCCCATTTTCCCGGAGGTAGATTGTTTTCTTTCACCAGTACTATATCGCCTTCTTTGACGTTTCTAGAAGGTTTGTTCCATTTACTACGTGTTTGTAGTGTTGTCAGGTAATCGTTTGACCAGTTTTTCCAGTATTGTTGAAACATATGCTCGGTAAGCTGCCACCTGCGACGTAAGTCAATGTTGTTTACGTCATTGTAATCCGAGAGTGGCATGGACAATATTGAACTTCCAGTGAGGAAGTGTCCAGAAGTGAGGCAGTGGTAAAACTCTTCTGGATCTTCAGTTAGCGGGCACAGCGGTCGTGAATTCAAGCAGGCTTCGATTTTGGTTAAAATTGTTATGAACTCTTCGTATGTTAATTTTTGGTCCCCCAGTACTCGTCGCAGATGGTACTTCATCGACTTAACGGCACTTTCCCACAGACCGCCTCCTGTGGGCCAGGCGGGAACGTTAAAATGCCATTCCACCTCCAGTTTGGCCAGTTCGTTGAAGAGCTCCGGTTTCAGTAGCTGTTTGAACTCTTCGAATTCTCGACGAAGCGTCTTTGCGGCGCCGATGAAGTTTGTACCACAGTCAGAGTACATGTGCTTGGGAGTTCCACGCCTCGCACACAGTCTTTGGAAGGCCGCAATAAACGTTTCTGTGCTAAGATCTGACACGAGTTCAATATGAACGGCTTTCGTCACCATACATATAAATATTGCTATGTATCCTTTTGAAGTTTTCACGCCTCTTCCCTTGTTGTGTTTGACGTCGACGTGACCGGTAAAGTCAACTCCTGTGTGCGTGAACGGTCGGCACGGAGTAATTCTTTGTTGTGGTAGGTCACCCATTATTTGGTGACTATCTGTTTTGTTGAAGCGATGACAGCGTACACATTTTTGAAGTTGCCTCTTGACGGCCCGGTTACCGCCAACGATCCAATAACGCTGTCTGATGTAAGTTAGCGTCAGCCGAGCTCCTCCATGCACAGTGTTTGAATGAGCTTGTTCTATTAGAAGTTGTGTGAATCGTCCCTTATGTGGTATGATGATTGGATTCTTCATCTCTCCAGGTAAGCTTGAATGCTTAAGACGACCTCCGACACACATAATTCCTGCTTTGTTAATGTATGGATTCAGCTTGTAGATTGCGCTCTTCGTTGATATTATTTGATTGTGTAGAAGTTGTTTGTATTCGGAATTGAACTGCAATCGCTGCACTTCAATTATAATACTTTTACGCGCTGCGCTTAGTTCGCTTGTTGTTAGGTACGTAGTTTCTGATTTCGTTTGATTGCGTATATTTGTTATGAAGCGTCGTATCCATGCGATGACCCTGTTTACGTATGTTAATGAACTGCATTTGATCAATAGTTTTGTTATAATGTTATGCTCGTTATTTTCTTGTGTTTGTTTAACTTGAACATGATGTATGCAGCCCAAATTCGTTTGGAAAGCGCAAGGAATATCGTCCGACGAATCTTGTTTTGTCAAAAATGCGGGGCCTTGCCACCATAGCTCGAAGTTCTTCAGTTTGTTTGGCAAAAGTCCCCTTGATGCGCAGTCTGCGGGATTGTGCTCCGATTTGACATAATGCCACTGAGCTGCAGGAATGACGGTTTTGATTTTTGTAACTCTGTTGGCTACGTACGTCTCCCCTCTTGATGTTTCTCCTTGAATCCACGCCAGAACTACTTGAGAATCCGACCATGCCCGAGTGGTTACGTTATATCCACTGAAAGTTTGCTTGCTTTTCTCCATCAAGTCAGCTAGGAGTTGAGCGCCACATAGCTCCAGCCTCGGTAATGTGGTTTTCTGTGTCAGTGGAGCCACTCTAGTTCGAGCAGCTAGTAGAGTTACGATGGGTAGGTCATTTTCTCTATAGACTCTGCTATAAATAACGCAAGCGTATGCCTTTTCGCTTGCGTCACAGAAGCCTAATAACTCGACACATTTTTTTGTATCGCCAATCCATCTGTTTATTGTTATTTCCTTTATGCACGGCAGTTCGGTTTTTAGGTTCAGCCACTCAGTTTCGATGTTGCTGGGCACTGCGTCGTCCCAGCTGAGTTTGCTCATCCAGAGTTTCTGGAATATTAGTTTGGCTTTGACCGTCACTGGGGAGAGCCAACCCAGTGGGTCGTAGAATCTTGATATGGCTGAGAGTAGAGATCTCTTAGTTAGCCGTTTTGAATTTTCTACAAGCCAGTTGAAGTGGAAGGTGTCGTTGTTTGGGTTCCACCCAAGTCCCAATGTTTTGGTTGATTCTTCACCTTTAAAATCAAACATGTTTTGAGAAATTTGATCCTCGTGTAAGCCGTCTAGTATAGCTCGGTGATTGCCTGTCCACTTTCGTAAATTCATGCCCCCTCCTCTTAACAGTTGAATTAAGGATTGCTGCAGGTTCTTCGCTTCTGTGAGATTGTTATGACCGCTAATGACATCATCTACGTAGCATTCTTCTTCAAGTATCTTAGCGGCCTTCGGATGTTTGTGGCCATCGTCAATGGCTAGTTGCTTTAAAGTTCGCATGGCTAGCCATGGTGCGCATTTGGTACCATAGGTTACGGTGCAAAGCTGGTAATCACACATACGTTGATCTCGTGAGTCTCGCCAGACAACTCTTTGCAGATGTTGTTGTTCTTCGGAAATCCAAATGCAGCGGTACATCTTTTCAATGTCGGCCGTGAATGCGTAGCGATAGGTTCGCCATTTGAGGATAAGAGCCTGAATATCTTTTTGTAAATTAACGCCTTTATCCATGACATTATTCAGACTGTAGCCACTCGTTGTTTTTTGAGAAGCGTTGAATACCACTCTCAGCTTTGTTGTTGTCGAGTTTTCCCTCAAGACACCGTGATGTGGTAAAAAGTAGACGTCAGTTGATATCGGTGTCGCAGGTTTCATGTGCCCTAGATCAGCATATTCTTCCATGAATTTTTTGTACATTGATGAAAGTCTTTCGTTCTTCTCCAGCCGTTTTTCTAGCTGTAGAAACTGTGAAACAGCAATGGTTTTAGATTTTCCCAGTTTTTCTTCGTAGTCGGGAACAACAGGCATTTTTACGATATACTTTCCGTCATGTGATCTTCTTACAGTTTCTTTGTAATACTGTTCACACTGGTCGTCCTTTGGGATATCTCTGGTGGTTTGAATGTCTTCATTCTCCCAGAATCTTGTGAGCTCCTCGAAGTTGACTAAAGTTACATGGCAGTCAAAGGTTTGTTTCATCTTCCCGCATAAAATCCACCCAATTTGCGTGTGCTGTGCAACAGGGGAGCTGTTACTACCTTTCAGTACACCGTCGAGGATAATTTCTGAGTATACATCGGCTCCTAGTAGTAGGTCGATTTGCCGAGAGACGTTGAAGTCAGGGTCCGCAAGTTTCACGTTTTCTAAGTGGGTCCAGTCACCTTTCTCGAACGTTCTCGTAGGTAAGTTGTTAGTTAGCTTCGTCATGATAAGTGCTTGAGTTTCAAAACTGTAATCGGAGTGAATCGATTGACAGGTAAGTTTAAGTTTTCCCCTGCATTCTCTTGAAACAGAGCCGATTCCTGATACGGATGCGTTTATCCCATTTCGAGGAAGACGTAGGACTTGTGCAGCGTTTTCGGTTATTAAGTTAACCTGAGAGCCTTGGTCAAGCAGCGCACGTAGTGTTACATAAGTTCCGTCTACGGACTTGACCCTCAGCTGGAACGTTGTCAGTAAGACTTCCATGTTGTCTTTAAACAAGTGGGTCGATGTTGGCTGTTGAGCTGATGATGAAGAGCGTTGCTCAGTGTTGTTTTTTCTATCCGATGGCGTTATGTTTTGATTATCAGAATTGTGCAATAATGTGTGGTGTTTTAGGTTGCATTCTTTGCACGTTTTCTTTGATTTGCAATCATTGTTTCCGTGACTGTACAAACAATTTTTGCAGAGCTGCAATTTCGCAACTATGTCATTTCGTTTGCCAAAGTCCATTTGAAGGAATTTGTCGCATAGACGTAATATGTGACTTCCGTTGCAGAATGGGCATTTTCCATGTATGGCGTGATAGTTGTTTGTTTTATTTTCGTTAACGTTATAGTTACGTTTCTTCATTTGGTTTTGCTTGTAGGATGATTTCCAGTTGGATGATTTTTCTGTAGTTGTAGGATTCGTTTTCTTAGCAGACTTCATCGTTTCGTATGCCATGAACTGCGTTTCGAGGAAATAAAGGAAGTCGCGGAGATTTTGTAGTTCTCTGTGATCTTGGAGTTCTTTCATATAGTCACTCAAAGTGTTAGAGTCTAATTTTTGTGACATGATATGCACGATAATCGGGTCCCAGTTTGATGTATCGATTCCGATGTTAGAAATGCCGTTTAAGCATTCGGTAATGACATCGTGCATCTTCTTCAAGTTGAATGAATCTGCCTGTTGTATGGTAGGCAGGCTTAACATGTTGTTCATAAATGACGTAAACTGCAGGCGACGATTATCGTAGCGCTGATTTAAGATATCCCAGCATGAATTGTAGTTTTCAGTGCTAATGGACAGATGCTGCACTAAGCGTTCAGCTTCTCCTTTCAACTTGGTTTTTAGGTGTTGCATTTTCTGTGCGTTGTTGATCATTGGGTTCTTGTGTATTGCTTCCAGGAACAGGTCTTTGAATGAAATCCATTGACCGTAGTTTCCTGAAAACTCCGGGATCTCGATTTTAGGTGTCGATTTCTGGTAGTGGGCGGTGGACCAGATCTTGGCGTTGATTTTCCTCTTCAGCTCATCGTATTTATGTTCGATGTCCGTAAACATTTTATCGTAGTGCTCGTTGGACCCTTTCAGTTGGAAATCTATTTCCCAGTGGAGGTTGTCGATAAGTTCCCATTTCTATTTCAATGTTCTTAGGTGATCTTCCAGTTCCCATCTCTCGGAGATGGTGACTACGTTGATTTTGGCGATGACACGATAGATTGCGTTAAAATTGCATTCTTGCTTGTTAAGCAAAGATTGTATGTTGTTACCGTCGTCATCTTCTGAAGTCTCACTTAGGTCGAACTTTACCTTTTGTTTTTCCGAAGTCGCTAGTTTGTTCGTGATGTCCGCTTTGGTTGACGCATACATTTCTTTGGTTTTCCTATAGATGTCATCCTTGAAATAGTTTATACTTTTATCTTCTAGTTCCAGCAACAGTTGTTGATGTCTGCTTTCGAAGTCTTGCCATTGGTTTTCTAGCGAAGACAAGCGTTTGTTTAGGTATTCCACAGTTTTTCGTGATGAGGAATCCTTGCGATAGTTCACGCACAATGTTTTTATGTTCTCGAAGCATGTTGACTGCAGTTCCAGTTTTTCCATGTTGATGCTTCTTGTTGTTATTGTTGTAAATTAGCTCGATGGTTTTGGCACGTCGTTGACGATGACAGGAGAGCTGGCGATATGTTTCGAAGGCTACTGCGTTGCTTGTAGTCTTCTCCGTTTCAAATCTTGAAAGCGTTTCCTTCCTTGATATGAAATGGTCAATGGAACTTAGCACCTTTGCGCCTTGAGTACGGTATTATGCGACTTCTCAATCTAACTGGGGCGACCCGCTTCTGGGAGACCAGCTAAACCGATCCGCTACCGTATCGAGACACAAAAGCATCAAATATCCGGCTCGAAGGACCATAAAATGTACAGTTTGTACACTTGCAGCGTTGCTGGTTGGAGTACGCAGAGAAAAGATCACTTGTTTCCCACTATGTTTATTATGTTAATACGTTACAAAAGTAGTACTGTTTGGCGATTCCGTTCTCTAATGTTGGTCACCGCGTTGCGGTAATTGCACTCAGTGATTTTATGTAAGTTATGTAGTTTTATAGTCATGAAACGACGCACGTACGGTGCGAGGCACCGCGTCAGCAAAACGTGTACAGTGTAAGACTGTACAGTCACAATGCACTAAACCACAAGTAAAGTGCACACGTTGTCTTAAGTTTGGTCATACCGTAGAGGGATGCAGTCTTTCTGCTACGTCCGCTTCAACCAATAGCAAACCAGCAAAGTCGGTAATGTGTGTAGTCAGTTCAGACAGTGACTCCACTAAGTACTACAAACAAGGTTTCATTAACAAGCATCCCGTTAATTGTTTTATCGATTTCGGTAGCTCTGCTACTATGATGAGTTTAGCTTGCGCCCAAAACATATCTGTTGATTGGGTTCCTAGTCAAAACTTGCCCGTGCTTAAAGGTTTTGGTGAGGCTATAGTTCGAACCTTGGGAAAATGTTTAGCGTCTGTTGCCGTTGATGGGGTAGTTGCAGCTGTTGAAATTCTTATTGTTCCTAACGAGGTAATGCGAGTACCCCTTCTTGTAGGGCAGACGTATACAGAACAACCCCATATCATTGTAGAGAAAAATAGTACAAATTTACGTTTTTCTAGTAACGCAAGTGAATTAGAGGTCCATAAGATCAAACTTTTCGGTACCATAGATACTATGATAGATGGATTGACTCCTGTATACATTCACACTGATCCGGTTTATAATGGGGATGTGTACATTCCCGGAAATAATCGCTATCAATTAGGCCGCGAACACTATCTGGTGCAAGGGCTATTCACTTGTGTTGATGGGAAGGGAGTTGTGTTTATTAAAGGCAAGTCCGGCCAACCCTTTCTCTTAAGAAAGGATATCGTAGTAGCTAGAGGGTTAAAGGCAGAAGAGGAAAGTGTATCAAATAATATAGCTGTTGTTTCTAATGTAGAGCTTGGTGAGCCTTTACGGTCGATAAAAGAAGACGATATAATTAGCGATATGAACCTTGCCAAAGATAAACTTAAAGAACTAGTAGAGTTATTAAATAAATATAGAGAATGTTTCGCGTTTAGTTTAAAAGAGTTGGGAAAAACTGAACTTACAGAAATGTCCATAAATTTGAAAGACGACGAACCTGTAGTGTACAGACCCTATCGACTTCCGATAACTGAACGAACCAAAGTGCGAGAAATGATACAAGAGTTACTGGAATGCGGTATTGTTCGTCCATCTACCTCCTGCTATGCGAGCCCTATAGTACTTGTTAAAAAGAAGTCCGGTGAAACTCGGTTGTGCATTGACTTCAGAGCGTTGAAACGTAAGACCATTAAAGAAAATTACCCGTTGCCTAGAATAGACGACCAACTCGATGACCTTGCGGGATATAACTTTTATACTACACTGGACCTTGCGTCCGGATATTACCAAATTTCCATTTCAGAAAATGATCGTCATAAAACTTCATTTGTAACGCCCGAAGGGCAATATGAATTTAATAGAATGCCCTTTGGGCTGGTTAATGCACCATCAACTTTTATGCGCACAATGCACTTAGTTCTAAATAATAACCGAGGCGTCCCATCGCGAGAAGAACAAGATGTCAATGCTAAGAGAATTGCATCTGCTTATATGGACGATATCATTGTTCCATCAGTAACGGTTTGATCAAACAAGCTAACTTAACCCTTAAACTGTCGAAGTGCTGTTTCTTTAAGACTACAGTAGATTATTTAGGGTTTGAATTAAGTGCAAAGGGTATTAGACCGGGAACGCGTAAAATTGAATCGCTTAGAGATTTTCCCCAACCTGTTAACCAGCACACGGTTAGGCAATTTATAGGATTGTGTAGTTTCTTCCGTCGGTTTGTCAAAAATTTCGCTATGATAGCAAAACCGCTTACCAATCTTTTAAAGAAAACGGCCGTGTGGGTTTGGGGCCAAGAACAAAGCACAGCTTTTATCGAACTAAAATCTGAATTAATGAAAAAACCCATTTTGGCGTTATATGACCCTAATGCGACAACTGAACTGCACACAGACGCGTGTAAAATAGGTATAGCCCGAATTCTTATGCAGCGTGATGACAAAAAATTATTGAAACCAGGAGCATACTTCAGCCGCCAAACGACGACTGAGGAGCAGCATATGACGGCGTATGAACTCGAAACTCTCGCTGTTGTTGCATCGCTTCAACGGTTTCGTGTATACCTCATTGGCGTAGAGTTAGCGTCATTGATGTAAGCTAATATGACTGTCATCTTATACCACTAGATGGCATTACTTTTGATATATTTACGCCTTATCAATTTAGTTAAAAATAAACCTACATTCAATGTAATGCTTTTATTAATTCCTGTAATTTATATACCGTTAAATTGAATATTTAAACTAGATGTAGAATTATTTGGGATTGTATTTAAAACCTAAAGTTATACTGTTTTACCGACCGAGTTGGCGCGCTACATCGAATCCCCACTCTTGTCGGTTGCCGGTGTAGCGCGTTAGCTCTTGAGTCAGTCGATTGTTAACCGTGTGGCAAGAAAGTCAGTGGAATAAAATATTAAGTGATTTTTAAAGTGCGTTTTACTGTAACAGTCCAACACAAACTCCCAGTTTAATTTGCTGGCTATATAACCTAAACACACATGCAAAAATGCATTGATAGCTTCCCGATAGTGAAAGTAAAGATAAAAAAAAAATGTTTGGTGTGTATGCTGAACAGAGCCCGGAGACGCCTCAGTGGCCGCTGCTGGAGGCGTAATTGTCAACCGCTTTCATACAAACGCAACGTTTACTCGCCGTATGAAACAAATGAAGGATAGAATTAGGAAGTAACAATTTTGATTCTTCTGTGGAAGTTTGTAATTAGCAATTTAGTCATATGTTTTTGTTATTATAAATGTTGTTAGTCTGTAAGCTTTCCCAAATGTAAAAATAAAATAATTAGAAATATAAAATAGAATCTGACGGCTTTTTGTGGCAGAATGTGTTCGCACAACGCAATCTGGTTGCTACGATTTCTACTCTGCCGTTTTGGTAAGATTATTTGAGATAAATCAGCAGGGTCCCAAAATTATTATTTTTATCTCTGTGTACCCCATAATTTTTGGACTGTACAGTGTACACGAACACAAAGTGGGTGGAGTCGGGCTGCAAAGCTGTGTAAATGGTCAGCCGTCCCGAAGGTAGCGATGTTTCAACCGGATTGTCTTTGTGAGATGATGTAGGAAGGGACGTGGATGTATGTATTTTAAGATTTAATCAAAATATCGACTAAAATAGTTAAAGCTTAGGAGTATATGCTTTGTTTATTATATTTCCCGGTAATTTTTGCTTGCTTTGTATAAAGTGTTAAATTTTAAAACGACACGAATCCTCACTCAACTATCCAATGGAGTTTTTATACCACCAGATCATCTTAAATAACATAATAAAATATTTTTTTATTGCTGTTTAATATAAATAATATTATACTGTTTTAAATTATTTAGTAGTAACGTAAAACAGTACTGAAATAAAAATCTATAACTGATATTAAGTATAGTTAAAAACTCTTCGCAAACAACACGCGTATCTTTTTAGACAAAAAATATTATTTTTAGATAAAAATCCTCTGAAAACCGTTGTACAATAGCGTAGTCGATACATAGCCCGGAGACACTTCGAAAAATTCATGCGTTAGCGTTTTTACACTCATAATAAAATATATATGCAAAATTTACCAGCATTCGTAATTAACAGGCAAAAAAATGGATGTGAAATGGCGAAACATGAGATTAATTTATTTTTATAGAATTTGACTGTTTGTTACCTTTGAGCTCGCAAAATATTCCTAATTTGATTTTTAATAAAATATTTAATGTTTTCATATGAGTCAAATAGAATAAACTGGTAGGTTGATTGGAAATAAATACTAATGTAAATGTATTTGAATAATGCATGAAATATTATACACAGAAAAAAAAGGACACCACTCACTCATATAATCGATCAGCAAGCATACTCGGTCTGTAGTGTTCTCATTGGTTGGACACCGAACTGTTCCATGTGAAAGGGTGTATATCGTAATCCAGCACACACACCCAATGATAGTCGGCGTATTTACATTCTTGCATTAAAAGAATAAGGCCATAATGTATTTTTCTCTTTTCAAAAAAAATACCAGGGATTTCTTAGCAGAAAGATAGCATGGAAGCACGCCAATCTCCTTCAAATATCTCCAAAGCATTGAATACCACATCCACAATTTTCGCAGCAGTAACCGGTTGCGGCGTCCAGTGCACTTTACGTCCGCCCCGACTGGGAATCGAAGCGGCGACTACTAAATTAAATAACTCAAAACATCTCTCCGTTGCAAGCACTTAAATAATTCACTTTGTGGCCGCCAGATAGCGCTGGCTCGCTTTAAACGTATTTACGAGATTGCAGACCGCACACGGATACATTTGTTTGTTTATCTAATCGTTGTGAAATGTATACGAGAATCTTTCGATGCTGCTTTCTTTTAGAATAGATGACATAATTTTTTATTTTTCTCTGTCGGTAAAGTAACCATCTACTGGTTACTTTCTAGTTTACATAGACTACAGTAAGAAACGTGGTGTTGTCAGCGTCTTATTTACATGGTGTGTGTGTTTAGATATCAGTTTTTATTAAATTAATAACAACTTTGCGAATTACCTGGTTACCTACTTTTCGACACATATTCCAAGGAAAAGGCACCTGCATAATCTCATTATGCAGCTGTTTTTATATTTATTATCATTATTATATTTGTGTTATTTGTTTTGGAATTAAATTATGTTTACTCACGGCACTTCATGTTCATGTATCAGTTTTTTGTTTCAAAGATAAACAATGCTAAAGCTAACTTCGAGGTATTCTAACCCACCAATCTATGTCGTATGTTAAATCAATCTATGTAGGTATACAGTAGGCGCATCACATCTTTAAAACCATTAAAATATCATCGCGTAAAATTGACTCACCTCTGTTCCTTCCACACAACCTACGTAGCGACATTATATTCGCTATATTTCGCTTTATTTTACAGTGTCAATGCTTCAGCCAATCACGGCTTGTCTACTAACAATTTAATCCAATTAGACAAGAGCTACAGTTATAAATAATTTACTTCAAATCTATTTCGGAATGTAAATTGTAAGATAATATCCACGAAGACATTACGTCGATAACCGCAGTAGATGTTGTGCCAGGAGGAAGGGAAATGGAATAATATGTTGTTGATGGGCAGGATCATATCTAATTAATGTAAATGGTGTTCTGAAAGGTACAGTTAGGATTGAACAACTGTGCGAAACATTTTCAGGGAGCAAAGCCTGGAATCCTCAACTAGCCTTTGATAATTAAACATTGAATGATATTAAGTGTAACAGCGTACTGTCCCAAATGTCCGTTCACCTGCACCCAAGGCGATTTGAACGCCTCTGACAAATCAAATCAAATCAAAATCATTTATTTCAAATAAGCCAGTTACAGGCACTTTTGAATGGTCGAACAACAATAAAAATAAAGCTACAGTCCCAGTCACAAGACATAATAACTGTGAAAGTACTGTAGTTGCCCATTCCAAGGCGTAGATCTCTATGAAGAAGAATGGGCAAGAAACAAAAGACAAAAAAAACACCGCAATAAACGTGGCCACGAACAGTTAACATGGTGGTGGTGGTTCCAGACAATATATAATAAAAAGAAAAAGAAAGACATAGTATCATAATTATTTCCCTAGGTATGATAGATATATATGGTGCTGTTGATCATGATGGCGATGGTCATATAATGCGACCGTGAAGAACATTCCCGACACAATTTAACTTGCTGAAATTCTAGTCACTTGTTAAATAAATTCTTTTGTCTCTCAAAACTTTTCCATCCTCTCACGACAAAGGACTGTTATAAAAGCACAAAGTACATGTTTATCCTGAAGTGTTTGCTCCGAATAATCTATTCCCCTTGCATTCTTAATCAAATTAATAGCAGCATGTTTGCCAACAGTGTGTGTTTACATATGTGTGTGTGTGTGTGTGTGCTGGTTGAATCGTTAATGTGTGGTACTTCCACTTCTCTGTAATTCAAGTGTTTCTAACTTGTTCGTTGTAAGCTTTAAGAATTGTGTTTGCTTGGTTTAGAGAGAAGGAGAGGTGTATGGACTTATGAAGTGTATGTTTGCTGTCTGTCTGTGAACAAACCAATCAGATAATTGGAAAAAATCTTTCGTAGTATCCTAAAATCCAATAAATTCTAGTAGCCTGAAGATATTCGCAAAAAAATACTGAGATCGACATAGTACGAGCCGTGTCACAGTTATGTTAATCAGGTGAGTAAATCTTCTCTTTATTAAAGAGAACCTCTTTTTTATTTAAAAAAGTTTAACGAAAATAATCTAACTCCCAAAACGTAAAATAATTATATAATTTAAAACAGATTTCCATGTTCCCAGTATGTTTATCCCTCCGCTATTCCGCATCACGTAGCATCCAACTTTGCAATATGTCAGAAACAAACAATATTTTGTTTCTAACAAATAATAATTCAATTAAACAGTTGGGCCCACGAAACATGTTTGATTAAAATAATAAGTTGGGCCCAGGGGTCAGTTCAACTTGTTGTGCTAATCAAAAAGCTGTCTAACTTGTCAGAACCTTCATAAGTGGATAGTCGGGCCCATTCATATAAGTACATTCATGCCTGTTAGAAGTTTTGTTATTATCGGGTTAGGCAGATTAGGTTGGGTCTTTTGAACAATTCCTTGGTTGGCGAAAACCATAGTTAGAAATGTTGTATTAGCCATTATTTGAGTTGTGGAGATCAGAAAAGCAGTCGCTCCGAACTGGTATTCAGCTGCATCCAGTTAGACTGGAAGCTGACCCCAACATAGTTGGGGCAAAAAGTGAGGCAGATGATGATGGTGTCGGTACAGTGTAGCCAATTGTTTTCTTCATTTGTTTACGGAAACAGGATCGCCCCATATGACACGGGACTTAAAAATAACCAGCGAAATGTTGATGTACTACAGGTACTCTGCATAACCCTTCAGGAAGTACTCGCGTGATGTTGTGTTACGAAAATTGTCTACTTATATTGTCCCTCTAACACTTGTCTTATAAATAGTTACAACCCAGCCTCCCATTGTAAGGGATCTATTACGAACAAACTTTAAGATACCCTTTCCTTTTTCTTTCGGGTATTAACAGGAAAGGTAAGAAAAAGGTAGTCCTCTTATTTTATTCCATCCATGGCTGTGAGTATAATGGAACTTTTGGAAAGCAATAAATGAATATATTTTTTTAGTAATGATATGTGTACGTACCTACCTACTATCGATCCTCTATTGAAGTCGACGGGTCTTTATCTTCCAATCGTTACCTTTAGAAATACCTAACGAAGCCTTTGAAAGGGATCTCAAATTCAATGTTTGATGCAAACGCTTCTAAAAGATAAACAGTTCAATGATAAGTTATGAATAGGTACAACACTCTGAAATGACAAAAAACGGGATGTCAATAAAATTACAACAATATACAATTTTCAGCCAGCTAGAGTTGAAAATCTCGGAATCGCGCACGAAGGGTTCCGTACCATTATTTATAAACACGAACAAAAAAATCACTTTTTTGTATGGGACCCCCCTTTAAATATTTATTTTATTCTGTTTTTAGTATTTGTTGTTATAGCATCAAAAGAAATACATAATCTGTAAAAATTTCAACTGTCTAACTATCACGGTTCATGAGATACAGCCTGGTGACAGACGGACGGACGGACGGACGGACAGCGAAGTCTCAGTAATAGGGTCCCGTTTGACCCTTTGGATACGGATCCCTATATACCCTCTTTTTGGACTCTCTTCTAATAAAAACTACTATTGCAGTGCGATTGAAATTGTCTTATGAATGCCTTTTATTTCTTACAGAAACAAAATCGATATCAGCTGACACAACCCACATATCTATAACCCCCAAAATAAGCATAGCCTCACAAACGAAACTTCCTCAACCCCTCACGTCACGTTGTACCCCTCCCTACTTATCCTTAGATTCGTATGAAGGCTCCGTGTCAGTCATTACGAAGGGAACATGTTCAATTTGAACAGGCATGTCGCTTGCCCGTCACGTTCCGAGCCTATTATTTTTGGTGAAAAACAAATCCAATTTGCCTGGAAACAAAATTAGTATAGGATGTTGTGTTTTTGAAGTTCGTTTTTTGATTAAAGTTTGGATCTAGAATAAGGTTTTATTAAAATTCAAGGAGAGACCAATGTTGGACCTATGCATATTCGATAATACCTATAATTATTTGCATTATTTTCTTATGAGCCATGCAAAAACCGTAGAAAAAAAGAGAGCTTAGTTTACTAACATTTTTTTTGCTACCCTGCTCTGTCCCACTCCTAGGCAAAAGCTTCTCTTCAGTCTATTTACATTTTCAAAATACAAACATTATCATTTTTCATTTCTCGCGCGGCTTCATTTTCCAGTTCGTCCCGCCAGTTCTGACGGAACCTCTCCAGTTCCTCCCGCCTCCTATAAGTTACAATTTTATGGTATTTTTTAGTGACCTACATCAATTTACCCATTAGATGGTTTTATTAAATTAAAACATAGTTATAATAAGGCTTTTAATGAGTTTTAATTTGTTTTCCCATAATGTTTTCAAAGATTTAAGGATGTGTATCCAATCGCTCTGGGGCTCTGGGACAGGCCAGTTTTAATCGTTTTTTTATTTATACCAAATTCCGCTGACAGGACAGGTAGCAAACGCGTCCAAAGCGTGTCGCATATATACAAAGTCTTTTAACAGGATACAACAGTTTTTAGAACTTTATAATCTTTATCTATCCCTAACAGAGTATCACATTGTTTAGGTGGGGCCTGTTCTATTACAAACCTTGGAAAGGGCCCAACAAACCGCCTGCACACAATTTAATACGTGTCAATCCAATAAGCCGATGAAATGATTAACTCCACCGCCATTCTAAGCATGACGTCACAATTTCCCTAAGTACACAACATACACACGTACTTTCGTACCAGTTAATCCTGTATCCGTATTCTGTAACCCGCGCCGAACTCATTGTGCGCGAGTTATGTTAATACCGCGTTACCGAGCGACGCCGCGGGGCGTAAGTTGCGTTTCAAAAGATAATAATAATAACATTGGAAGCAGTTGGCAAGCGGGCGACAATACGCCACTAGCTGGCTTTTTGTTATGGTGTCCAAGGCACGAGCGTGAAACGGTTGTCGGGATTGGTTGTTTATTTGTTGAATTTTAGTTGGGAGGTAAATACCTGAAACTTTTCATTAGTAATTAATTATTTTTCTTGACAATTCTAAGTACCGACTATTCCCTTTAATATATATATATATATATGTCAGATCCAGTCATTAGTACGGACAGGAACGCCCCTAAGACGACCTATTGACTGAAATGAATAGAAAAGCGTGCCAAAGGTGGCATCAAGCGACCTACTTACCAGTCTACCCACACCTAAGCGCGCTCACTACAGAGTCGTGATGTTTCGAGCTCGCTGCGAGGAGGATAGTGAGTGTCTGATCACGGCGGAGTCAAAACGTCCCGGAACTGTAACCCGATTCATGGTGCCTAGTGTTATTGTGCTGGATTGTAATTTCAAGTAATTTGTTAGTTCGACAAAAGCAGTGTACCGTGTGTGTGTGTTTTCATTGCACGAAACCCATGTCCTGCCCACATGATGACCGAGTCTAACGGAATAAAATCATCTAACTACGACATATATATTTTAAAGGGAATAGTCGGTTCAAAACATTCAAAAACTTAAGCTTGACTATAACTTTACCAAACTATTACATTCAACACAATACTTCAAGTGCACGACACACTTGCGCTTTAATGGATTGCCTAAATACAACAGTTTACTACTTGTCGTTGTAGGCTTTACACGATAATCAGGCAGAAACAAGGTCAGGCCTTTAAAATCGGAGTTTATCGCCTTCGGAGCGCTCATAACTTAAACCCCACGCCACCGCCCGTAGCCAACAGAATGAACGGGCACCTCATAAAATATTATAACATGCAAAAAAGCCGCACACACACACACGCATACACCCTACAGATAATTGTTATGGGGTGTATGGAGTATATGAAAAACTTTGTTCTGGATTTTTTTTACGAATTCATTGGGCGGCGGAAACGCGTTACCATGGCAACGGCTTTTTAGTGCCAAACGACCGAATTCTGTACGACGATACAAAATTTTACAGTGAAGTGAAATTATTGCTTAT
This sequence comes from Cerastis rubricosa, assembly GCA_949152445.1. Taxonomy (NCBI): domain Eukaryota; kingdom Metazoa; phylum Arthropoda; class Insecta; order Lepidoptera; family Noctuidae; genus Cerastis; species Cerastis rubricosa. Next base: position 23,069,602 of record OX424532.1, read on the forward strand.
AACTATAATTTTATTGAGTTGATGACTTTGAGCAGCATTTACATACTTACCTATTAACTATATGTAATTTATTGACTAAAAAAACAAAATGTTTTATTTTACAAAGGCCTACATGGCCACTTATAAAACTCCATGATTACTCTTCTATAATCCTTTGGTTTTACAATATTTGAATGTTGCAGCGTTAGTACTTAAGCATGGAAAGAAGAAGTACAGAAGTACTGTGCAGAAGTATGTAAGTACGTGTTCTAATTTGAAAAGAAAGATATTAAAATTATTAAATTTTTACTAGAAGATATCGGAATTTGTGGTAAATGACAATACTCCTGTGAGTCTATTCCCATCAGCACACAAACTCAGAGCCATCGCAGCACGAATGCAGGTCGCTTTGCGTTTTGCACGAGTAGGAATCGAGATATTTCAAAAATGGTTTCGCTACTTTTATACGGATCTGATCTGTAAAATAGGATTCCAAATGACGATACTGTGTCAGGCACAACTTTAAAAGTAGAAAAAAAGATAAGACATGCTCCCCAGTTTTACTTTGTCGGTCAAAAAGGAGTTTTTACGTAAAAGTGATTAAGGAATGGAAATAATTCTGGAGCTAAAATGTTAAACATTTTTGTCAATAACTTTGTTAAAATATAGCACTGTAACTCTAAACCCACAAAACACGATTATTGCGAGTCTTGATATTTAATTTTGAGTCAATAATTCTTGTACAGACGCCGAAAGTCAAAATTTCCGGTACTTTTTTTTCCAAATTAAACAAGACCTCCAGAAGAGGAGATCATAGAATCACGTAATATTCCTTCAGAAAGCAAACCCCAAGAGCTCGGCCAGGTGAGCAGGTATTCGTACATTAGGTAGCATGATTCATGGCCCCTCCATTTATCACCCTTCGTGAATATATGAGCTGTCGTTTAGCTCAGCGCTGTTCATGGTACGGGCCTTTACTTTTTTATCAGGCGTGGATTTTTTGAGGTGGCCTTTGGTTTCGTTTAATTTGACATTTAACATTGATTTTGGCTATAATTTTGGTTGGATTGTGATGGTATTAAAATTTAAAATTCAAACATTATACGCGGTAGGCATTGCAGAATTTGGCATCGTCAATTGTGGGTCAAGCTAATAAAAAATATATTTACATAAAATACTGTGAAAAGAAGCCAGAAGTATAATGTGGCAATTACTATTATTTTTTGCGATTTCTATGCGATACTCATATTAAACGCATCATTGCACAGCCAGACTTTACCGCCTCCTAGTTACAGGATTTATTTTGTTTGTTTGTTTAATAAATGTCAGGTAGTGCTGTATCACGCTGAACAGTCGGTTATTCAATTTGCCTTTACTGTTTATATTGGGCCACCAAGATTCAGGCTGTGCCTAGTTTGGGGCCCACGGCTTCCTCTAGTTTTTAACTTTAATAACTATGTTCAATTTTCTTGTTTGTATAATTTGTAACTTGTGTGTGTCAATAAATTGATTTATTTTATTTAAATACATTACATAAAACTTGGTCCTACATTCATAAATGTTAGTCAACTGGTCATTTGTGTCTATGTATCAATTTCCACCGAATTTTATCCAATATTATTATTTTTTGTACGTATTTGTTCGTATGTTCGATTCATTATTTAACTAACCGTTTCATTGGTGAGTATCAATTTTTAGTGCGAGGCTGCATCAGTGCAGGCCGCCGATAATCCGATTTCAATCAGCAGCGAATATCATTAATGTGCCTGAATAATGGATTTGTGTGTACCGTCTGTATGGAATAATACCATAGATTAATTAAATTAGAGAAGTCTCACACAAAAGAAGGAGCTCGTGGCTAAATAATAACAGCCGCCCAGGTCGATCTTTAAGGTTAAGCCGTGCTTGCCGAGGTTAGTCTGTGGATGGGTGACCATAATTACATATCGAGTTTCCTCTGTGCCTCGGAAAGCACGTTAAGCCGTTGGTCCCAGCTGTCATTTGTAGATCTTTGACAATCGTTACGAGTAGTCAGAAGCTAAAAGTCTGACATCCAGTCTTACCATGGGGTATCGTATTACCCAGTTCTTGGGTTGTGGAGGTCTGATAGGCAGTCGCTTCATGTAAAATACTGGTACTCAGCTGCATCCGGTTAAACTGGAAGCCGACCCCAAGATAGTTTGGGAAAAGGCTAGGCAGATGATGAAGTTTCACACAAAAAAAGCGCGAAAACAAAGGTCCACTGAAACCTCCTCAATGCCGAAGATAAACGCTGACGTAGAAGCACTGCTAAGGATTGTCATCACCTCATCTCATCAGCTGGTTGTGTCCCAGTCGTCAAGCTACATAAGCACGTAACCGGACCGGCTCAGTACCACCAAGGTGTCGGCGTTGCTCCACTCTCAGCTAAACTGACTTTTGGATAGCCTTTTTCCGCTAAGCCAACAGAAAGTTCGAAATAATAACCCCGATTGCCTAGTTCACTAATTAATAATGAAGCTATTATTAGCTATTTAAACTGACATGGTCACTAACACTATCAATAAAACTTGTAACAGGATATTTACCATGTTTAGTACTTGTTTTGAGTTCCCGATAATTCGGCGCTGTTGCAAACGCCATGATCTCGGATAAACTGAAGTTATTGCGTGTGGTCTCCTTGAATCAGGATCGAACCACTGAATTGAGTTACATAACCCTCAGGTCATCTCGACAGAACGCCACTATATACCAGACTGGTTAGAGAAGCTATTGAAATTACTAAATATAAGAACTTCAACAGGGAGGATGGGTTTACTGTCATGAGCCTGGAATCCAGTGGTTCAACTTTGTAAAAACTGAAAAAGTTCCGTAAAAAGTTCACGGGTGGACACAGTGAGTTTCGTTTGTCAGGAACAGAATCGAGTTGTAAGTGACAGTGGTAGTACGGAGTACAAAAAAGAACAAAAAAGAGGGTAGACTGATTTGTCTGCTCATAAACACCCACCCGAAATAACTTCAGTTTATCCATGATCATGAAGTTTGCAACAGCGCCGAAATATCGGGAACTCAAAACAAATAATAAACATGGTAAATATCCCGTTATAAGTGTTATTGATAATGAAGCTATTAATTAGTGAACTAGGCAATATCACGTGCTCTTCTCAAAAACTAAGTAATCTCTACTGTATGTCTGTCTGGCTTTAATCTGACATGCATTTTGTATGGACCTTCTGCAAGCTCATCTTTCCGATCATTCCCGTCTACGGCTGCAATCCAATTTTACAGCAGTAATTATTTACAGCTAGCTACATATTTAATAGTAATACGCTCTGATCCAATTAACCCGTTGATTAGCCCGATTTGTTTGTAATTAATTTGTATAATTGTATTGTGCTTGGGGCTAATTACTATATCGGTAAGCAAATAGAACCTATGTGCACTGCAGTCTAATATTCTAATCATGATGTGGAGATCGTCACTGAATCCCTAAAGAATTGTTAATTTAGGCTAGATGTAAGAAGACAAGCTAATTTACTTAGTTCTCTCAGGCACCACATTAAATTCAAATGAAAAAAAATGTATGAGTGGGTTCGAACAAACTGATAAATCAGATTCGACGAATAAGATCAGATCATTTAGAAAACAAAAAACAATGTCATATAAAACTTTATGACAGTCATATCACTTTCAAAATAAGGTTTAACAAGACATGATATTTTGAACAATATTTTTTTTAGAATAATCGTGTTTTGTTTACTTGAGCACAGCTCAAAAATAAATAACATTATTGCGTTATTTAAAGCCACGAAAATATAACATGTCATCAGAACACATGCATTGTTCATTTTGATCAAAACTATATGTAGGGAAAAAAAGTGCTAGACAGTAACAAGAAATCCTTTTTCCAGTTATTTAATTCCGATTTTTCATCTGTGTCTAAACCACATTGATATTTTTTCCCGCTTAATATTATGGTTCGTATCATTTTTACGTTGTATGAGTTGATTCCAACAATGTCATTTCAATCGTTATCAAAATCTCTCTCGTCATAGAACATCGTTTTCTGCTATAATATTATAATTAACCTGTACCTATATTCATGGCAAATAAAGTTCTGATTCTGAAAAAAAACTACCTGAAAGATCATTAAATGGCTGTATGTGCACTTTGCGCATATTAAACCACCTAGCATCATGGTCCCATGACACGCGTCTCTATCCCATGGCACGGTTCCATCGTTCAGTTTTCATTTGTTTAATTACTCGCCTTTTTCTGCCGGTGACGTCATTATGTTTAATTTTATTCATTGCCACCTGTGTAATGGGGACCTCAGGGATGTGTGGGGTCTCTTTGTTCTGGTGTGAATTGTGTCATATTACCCACATTTTTGTGAATGCCCCCTTCAGAGTTATCTCTCCTATTAAATGTAATGCCCCCATAAAGATCTTTTACTCTGATTTGGGGGAAAAGACAAACAGAATAATAAAATATTAGCCGTATATGAGCCGTTTAACTCGTAAACCGGACTGATATTATCAATACCTATGTTAGATTGACGTTATCTAGACAATATGTAGTTTTAGTGCCTGTGTCTACTAGGTATTACATGAATTCCTATTTAAATGTAATCTATATTTTTAGGAACCAGAGGTAGAAAATAATAAAAAAAGGATACTTACAAAGCTTTCATAAACTTTATTTCTATTAACTTTTTCAAATAAACACAACTTAAATCACATAAGCAAACAACCATTAATTCAAAAGCACATTTACACAATAAAATAAAATCAAGGCAAAAGAAAGACAGATAATAAATAGCGTCGATCACCTGACAACCTTTCCGTGCGAGAGCCGACCGAGAAGTGACCGATTTACTTTTTTTTTTTTTTTTTTATGAATGGCATCTCGCAGTTCAACCTAGGAGGTTGTCGTCTGCTTAACCGGACTATCCTGTGGGTGCCTTAAGAGTAAGGCCTCCAGCCAGGGCATAAAAACTTACAAACTAAGCGACTATACGCTGAGGGCACCCCCTGTGGGGTACGAGCCTCGGCTCAGGGCGTCGCTGGGGGAGGACTGCATGGGGACAGGCTGGATCTGAGTGATATCATTATTTAGGGGCTGATTTAAAACTACTGGCACAGCATCGCGGGCTGGCTCGAGCGAGGGTCGGGGAGGGCATGGACCGGGACGTCGCGACGGACCTCGACGGCGAGGTCGGAAAGACGGCGGTTTGTGTCTGAACTTTTTAAGAGTGCTAGTCTCTTTGCTACTCTCCTGGAGGAGGGTGATAGCATCATCGGGAGTGACGAGTGTATGCCGAGGACGGCGTACTGTACTAATGCGCGAGGGTTCGTAACGGGCGGCCGCTGCGATCAGGGGATTACGGTGTTTACTGGCGTTATCGAAGAAACGCTTCGAAAGACGTTTCATAAACTGAAGGACGGTGGGCATTCTAAGGTCTACGTGTAGACGGTCGTTACGGACATAAAAAGGAGCTCCCGTGACTCTACGTAAGAACCGGTTCTGCAAGGTTTGCAACCTATGGATGTATTTAGGCTTGGTGTGAGCGTACACGACGCAAGCATACGTCATAATGGGGCGGATCACCGCGGTATAAAGGCGCAACTTGCACTTGAGTGACAACTTGCTTTTTGCCGAAATCATGAAATGAAGCCTACCCATAGCAAAGGCAGCTCGGTCACGAGCTGCTTTGATGTGCGCCGCGAAAGACAGGTGGTTGTCAAGTAAGACTCCTAAGTACTTGGCTTGCTTCTCCCAAGGGATAGGCTTACCGTACATAGTGATCGGGCTGAGCGCGGGTGGCTTATTTTTGCGCGGTTTAGAGAAAAGAACTGCCTGGCTCTTGTCGGGGTTCACCTCGATTCTCCATTTCCGGAACCAAGCGCCTAAGACGTTGGCTGAGGTTTGGAGGGTGCTGTAAATAGCGTCGTGACTGCGGCCAGTGTAATAGATGGCCGTGTCGTCCGCGAACAGGGCTAACTGAGCCTTCTTGCTCTTGGGGATGTCACTGGTGAACAGAGTAAAGATAAGGGGAGAGAGCGGGGAGCCCTGAGGGACTCCGGCTCTAATGGGGTGGGGGGAAGACAGTGCCTTCCCGATACGATAGCGGAAGGTGCGATCCGACAAAAAGTCTCGTAAGATGAGCACGAGGCGGTCCGGCACTCCCAGTTTGTACAGCTTATATAATAAGCCGTTGTGCCAGACTTTGTCGAATGCCTTTGCTATGTCGAAAAACAACACACCCGTCATCGCTCCACGCTGGAAGCCAGCGCTCAAGTGTTCTACGATGCGGTGTGCCTGTTGAATGCAAGAGTGTCCCGTCCTGAAGCCGAACTGCTCGTTGGGGATGAGACTCTTGGCCTCGGCGAAGTCTTTGAGTCGCTTATACATAAGTCTCTCGTAGATTTTACCGAGTGCATTCAGGAGACTGATAGGTCTGTAGCTCGAAGGCTCAGACTTGGGTTTGCCTGGCTTGGCGAAACCGATGACAGTGGCCTCTTTCCATATTTGGGGAAACGCGTTGTTGCTCAGGGCACCATTGAAGATGGCCGCCATTAACACGACGAGCTGAGCGGGGAGGAGTTTGAGCACCCTATTGGTGATTCCGTCGGAGCCGGGTGCTTTCCGCGGTTGAAGTTTGCTAATGATGTCTTGCACTTCGTCAGCTGTGACCGGAGGCAGAGGATCATCAGGGTCTTCTTCGGGGGGCAGGGCGGCTCTACGTTCGACGAATGCGTTCACCTCATCGAGATGTCGCTTGTCTACTGGTTGCGAGCTGGGGGAGCACTGGGACTCCAGGCTGTCGGCTAGGCATTCGGCCTTCTCAGAGTCGTCGAATGCGACGCTCTTATCGGGTCGGGTGAGGGGAGGCATCGAAGCCTCTTCGGTGGAGCGCATCTTGCGTTGCAGCTGCCAGAAGGCTAGGTGGGTAGGCTCGAGTTCGCTTAGCGTTTTTTCCCATTGATTATTACGAAGCTTACTGGTGCGATCCTTTACAGCACGCTGTAAATTACGCATGTGGGCTTTGTTTGCCTCGCAGGGAAAGCTGCTGTAGGCACGGATGGCCGCGTTCTTTTCGGTTATCAGTTCACGTACGTTAGCGGGTAGTATCCAGCGTTGATCGCTCATTGCTGGGACTTCCCGTGAGCAGTCCTTCAGTACGGATTGCACGTGTTCTGTAAACGAGTTGATGGCGGCCGTCGTTTCTGCGACTGAGACTATGTGGTCGGGGATGGCCTCTAGGTGAGGCGACGTGGTGGATTTCAGCTTTTCGCTGACCTTCCTCCAGTCGGTTATCACTTGGGTCGGCGGGGGCTGGCTGGGGTCAGAAGGACCCGAGCGAGGAACTAAGTGCATGAGCACTGGTCTATGATCTGAGTTAAGCTCATGTAAAGTCTCGATGGAATGCAACTTAAGGTTGACATTCTTGAGTAGAGCTATGTCGAGAACGTCCGAACGTTGGTCGGGGTCGTGGGGATAGTGGGTGTGCTCCATAGGAGCGATGGGATCGAAGTTGAGGGACTCGCCCAGGTTATACATGTGACGTCCTCTGGCAGAGGTCGTCGTGCTGTTCCAGGCGGGGTGTTTGGCGTTGAGGTCGCCCGCTATGATAACGGAGTCGCTCAAGCTGAAGAGGACGGCAAGGTCTTTGGTGAACAGAGTGTGCTCCTCGGACGTGCCGCCGGGAGGGATGTACGCAGAGGCGATAGTGATCGGTTGATGGCCGGTCATGCCTAGTCGACACACTGAGGTCTCGAGTAGAGACTCCATGGGAGGGGGATCTAAGGGGATGCAATGCAGTTCTTTTTTATAATAGATTAGAGTCCCGCCCTTGTGGCAACGTGACCGATCGTTGCGAACTATGCGATAGTTGGCAATTCTCGGATCGCGGTGACTGGGCTTGAGGAAGGTCTCCTGTACGAGGAGGATATCAATTTGATGGTCGCGGAGGAAGGTGGCGATCTCATCACGCTGGCCTCTAATGCCATTGGCATTAAAGTACCCTAATTTTAGGGATCGGGGTTTGGTGCACGTTAATCTCGTATTATCCATTGGAGTTAGTCGAGGTTAAGGTTGCGGAGGAGGTCGCCTAACTTGAGTAGGGACTTGAGGATAATTTTAAGTTTATCGCCACCAGTGTTAGCCGCCCTAAGACCAGCCGCCATGCGGTCTGCTTCGGGGGTAACTAACTCTGCTAGCGATTCTAAAATTACGTTGTGAGAGGGGTCCACAGCCGCGGGGCCGGGTGGCGTGGGACGAGCGGGCGCCGGTGCGCTTGCTTGGGCCGCGGGAGTAGGGACAGGGGCATCTAATAGCCCGGGGATGGGGCTGGACTTTGCTTTACTGAGAGCCGGGAAGGCTTTCTGGTGGTTAAGCGTGGTCCAGGGAGAGGGCCTCTGAGGGCTGAGTCTCTCCGGCATCTGGGCAGAGGGTAGCCTCACCGATGGGCTTTCTCTTTGCTGACGGGCGCTTGCACGCTTCACCAGGTTAGAGGAGGAGCCTTTGGGGGCTTTCGAGCAGCCGCGGTAGTTGGCCGTGTGGCCCGACTGGCCGCAAAGCACACAGCTCGGTGGCTCCGTGCAAAGCAATTTGTCTTTGGGACGGGGACAGTCTGCCGTGCCATGGTCGCCTAGACACTTTACGCATCTGTGCGGCGCATGGCAGTTGGCTTGGCTGTGTCCGTACATCTGGCAGCGGTGGCATTGCCCGACTACGCTTGAGCGGTAGGGCTTCTCTATTGTGATGCCTGTGAGTGAGCATACCGACTTCACTTTAAAGATCGGGTGGTGACCTTCTACTGGGTCACAGATGACCAGTACCATATCGTACTGGTCTCCGCCTCTCGCCTTATGAAGGCGGTGGACGGCTGCGACCGGGATGTCTTGGCCTTGGAGGTCATTGAGGATGTCCTCCGTGGGGATTTCCTTCGGGATCCGCCTGATCACCACGCGGGTGCGCTTCTCCTCTGGAAGGGAGTAGGTATGGAAGGCTATGTGCCTTCCGATCAGCTGGCGGGTAAGTTCCCTAAAGTCCGTGGTCGTAGGAACCACTACTTTGATTCCCTGCTGTGTGCTTTTTGCGCTTGTGTATTGAATACGGCGCTCATTACACATTTTGGACACGTCTGTCCATTTCCCTTTGTCCTGAATGAACAACGGGGGAGGGGGCTTCAGCTTCTTTGAAGAAGCGGCTGAAGGTTTAGCCTTAGGGCTGACTGGCCTACTGGTATGAGCAGCGGCGGACGTAGGTAAGGGGACCGGGGAGGTGGGACGGTAGGCCGCGTGAGAGGGGGCATAAGGGAGCGCGACGATCTTTTTGGTCATGGCGGCCTGGGAATTTTTGCCCTTCTTCCTCTTGCCCTTTCCGACGACTTGATAGTCGTCTTCAGAGGATGAGGAGGCAGAGCACGCGTCTAAAATTGACTCTGAGTCGGAGATTGGCTCAGTTGTGTCCATGTTCTCGGAAACGGGAACAATGGACGCAGGTTCGGACTGATCCTTTGTTTGCGAAACAAAAGGTTTCGAAACAATGGGTCTCGGTTTAGCCGGAATCGCGGCGGCGACGGCTGACGGTAAGCCTTTGTCCATGTTCTCGGAAACGGGAACAATGGACGCAGGTGCAGGCTGGGCCTTTGTTTGCGAAACAAAGGGTTTCACAAGAATGGGTCTGGGGGTAGCAATAATCGCGGCGGCAACGGCTGGCGGTAAGCCTCTGTCGGCAGGCGGCGGCGACAAGGGGCTCTCGAGCGCGTCACTGAAGTCAGTGATGGCAATACTGGGTTGCTGCAAGGCAGCGACATCGGACCCATATTTCTTTATAAAATCTGGGTCTTTCAGGACAACGCTTTTGAAAAACGCAAAAAGGCGTTCCTCATCCGCATCAAGGGCCATATTATCTGCTAAGAGTTAGCAGACATTTGAGTGAAGCTCAGCGCGCCTAACAACCTAATTCCTTGCACAATTATGTAGGGAATTTACTGGGTCCAGCGACTCACCCGCTTCAACCTTCCCGCAGCCACAGTCCGAGGGTCCGGGCTTGGTAGCAACTCCGTGACCGATTTACTCGCCGAACAGTGCTTTTATAGTCTAGCCGTCAGGTGACGTCACTGAATGCTATCTGTCATGGCGTTTCTCCTAATACGGCCTCTCCTGACCGTGCGCCGTCCTCGGGCATATCTTCGCTGATACCTTTGTTGCAATCAGCATTGGCTATGGAGATCTCAGGAGCTGAGGATGGTCCTGCTTCTGCATCATTAATGTCATCGTCATCAGTGTCTAAAAATTGAAATGTTATTAGTATTCGAATTAAATGACAGAATTTCCTATTCTTTCATTCATCTCTCATTCAAGGCCCTCTTTCAGACTGACACACACTTATATTTCTTATCTTACTTCTAATCTTTCATCACTAACGCATACTTCGTCGAACATGAATCTCATTTCGGTCATTCTTCTCTCCTATAGCGTCAGTGAAACAGAACAACTTCACACATTAGTGTTCTGTGTAGGACCGTCGTCCAAGGCACATACACCATGTGTCTCCAGGACCGATGTCCAATACACATATAAAATACGTGTCTGCAGGACCAATGTCCAATACACATACAAAATACGTGTCTGCAGGACCAATGTCCAATACACATACAAAATACGTGTCTGCAGGACCAATGTCCAATACACATACAAAATGTGTCTGCAGGACTAATGTCCAATACACATACAAAATGTGTCTGCAGGACTAATGTCCAATACACATACAAAATACGTGTCTGCAGGACCAATGTCCAATACACATACAAAATGCGTCTGCCGGACCAATGTCCAATACACATACAAAATATGTGTCCCAATGAGCAGTTACGTACTGCTTAGCCTTTCCATTTAGCCAGTAACAATTGAGACCAAGCTTTCAAGGTTCGAGCTTTTAAGTCTCCGGCTACACGCCAAGTATGCATTATTAAATACCTGAAACATAGCGACACATAGCAACAGTTTACTTACTTTCAAAGAAAACTGCAGAACTCTCGGGACACCACTCTCCCTTCCATGGCACCATATATTCGGCTGCCGCCTGTGTGGTTTTGCCACGTGCACCAGCCAACAGTTTTAGCTCATAGCGGTTGCTTGGCAAAACTTTTATCACACGGTAAGGGCCTCTCATTCCAGAGTCCAGTTTTCCAGTTGATTGTGAGTATTTTATGACGAACACTAGATCATCAGTTTTGAACACTCTGGGAGGGTGTCGGTGACGATTGGCATAGGAATCTTGTTTATCTTGATTCACCTTAAGCAGGTCCTTTGCTCGACTCCTACAGATTTCGCGCCACGCTTCCTGATTAGGGTGAGCATTTTCGACTGCCACATCTCGAATCAACGCACGGATAACAGGAGTGGTCGCATCAGTGCCAATCAATAAATTTAATGCTGACAATTGAGTAGATTTTTGTTTCGTTATATTTAGCACAAGCTGAATTTTCCAAAGTGAATTAGACCAAAGTACATTTTTATCGCGACATTCAACACGAATTAAATTTAACACAGTACGTACGTAGCGCTCAGCCTGACCATTGGCATGATGAATTTCAGGAGTTATATGGTGAATGGCAGAGCCCAGTTCTGATACCCAGCTAGTAAAACTAGACGCTTCGAACATGCGACCACGGTCGGCAACTATTAATTTAGGGACAAAACATAATAACCTTGAATCCTCACCGACTTGTGAGTAACGGTAATACAACAATTCATTTTTACATTCGTAGCGCCGTGCATCTAAGTGTCCGTCTCTTAATTTTTGTATAAGATCCTTAGTCTCATTGTCGGCAGCCTGGGCCATTTATGCCCAGTTCAAAGGTCTTTCGATTTGGTTAACTTGCACGACTGGTGGATTCCTGCTCAAATAATCAGCATGAGACATCATTAAACCCTTTCGGTACTCGATGTTAAAATTAAAATCTTGTAAATAAATCCACCAGCGTGCTACGCGTGGAAGCAGATCCTTCTTGCGTTCGGTGGCCTTCAGAGCATTGCAGTCCGTTATAATTTTGAAATGAACTCCAACCAGATAATGTCTAAAATTCTGCAATGCTCTGACGACTGCCAACGTTTCCAATTCATAGGAATGGTATCTGCTTTCAGCGCCCTGGGTAACTTTGCGACAACGCGTTTAAATAAGCGTTACAATAAGCGACAACGCGTTTGTTACCATCCCCATGTACCTGCATCAATACAGCCCCATAACCGACACTACTTGCATCGGTGTGCAACTCGGTGGGCAGTTTGGGATCGAAAATATCGTCGCGTAATTTTTAATATACCGCCGAAAGTACCCCGCTAAACCTAAGAATTGTCTGACCTGCCTAACATTACCTGGTATGGGTGTGTTTGTTAACGCTTCTATCTTTCGAAAGCTCGGCCTAATCTGACCATGGCTTATGACCCTGCCCAGATATTAAATAAGGTAGGAAATCATCTATTACGGCTAACAATAACTTCAGATCTTCACCTTGAAGAGGCGTGTTGACTTTAGGATCTGATTCAACAACATTCACTTTAAACACTTGAGAGGAGTGTGTCAAATATTGCCCGTTTTTGGTCCTAACGAAAGTTACTCCGTCCCTATTGAGGACATCTGTACCGATAATTATTGGCGTATTCATGCAAGAGGCGGGTACAATAACGAAATCGACTTCAAGTGCGATGCCGCTGAACTCTACCGTAAGCGTAACATATTCGCGAGCAAGGATCCCGTCGTAACTAATGCCTTTTAAAACGCAATGAGTTGACTTACGTGAGCAGGAAAAGAATTTGACAACGTTTGATGATATTAAGGAAACATTAATAGCACCACTATCTATCAAAATATCCACTGGTATGCCTTGTATCACAGCAGTACTAATGTCACCACTATTAGCCGATTGGATTGACAATTCTTTGCAGAGGTTAACATTTTTTCTGATTACTATTTTGTCCCTCTGAGCGTAATTTCGCAAAGCACTCACTTTCTTTATGACCGCTCTTTTTACAGAAGGTGCAAGTAATTTTTGTGGAACTATCATTTGGGCCCTTACGCCTTTTAGGACAACTAAAACTTTTATGACCAGTCTGATTGCAAGTAAAACATTTAATTTCGGGGCAATCTATTTGTCGTTTTTTTGTTACACCGCTATTAGAGGATCCGCGATTGTCAACTTTACCACGACTAGGTTTAGTGTAAATAGCTAAAAACGAAACGATATTTTCCGTAGTAAGATCGGCATTTGCAGCCGCCGCACGAACTTGTGCATCACTTATACCGCGTATGATTATTTGCACCATTAGCCCTTCACTTAAACCCTCAACAATGCGTAGTCGTAATAACGAACGCCGGGCATACTCCGCATAAGTTGAAAATTTATCGGACGTTGTATTAATGGTCTCAAAGAGTATGTTGGCGTAATCAAGTCTTCGCGGACACAGCGACATAAATTGTTTCGAAAAGTTAGACCACGAACGGTCACTTGTTGTCCACTCATTCAACCAAGACCTCGCGTCGCCCTTAAGGCAATTAGCAACCCGCGACAAACATTCTAAGTCGGTCCAACGATTCACTAACCTAGCACGTTCCACCTCATCACACCACACCTCAAAGTTGTGGATGGCGGGATCGAAATTTGACACATAATAATTATGTGGTTTCGTTTGGATAGCAATAAGCGCTTCAGCAAGTACTTTTGCTGCGGCTGGCGCACTATTATCTGGTTCATCTCGTTGAGGTGTGTTGCCATGATTAGATGGCAATGGTGTACGTGAAACACTCGCGGTGCTTTCCTCTATAGCTCTTAATCGCGACATAATCGTACCTAACGCCTGTTGTACGGAATTATCACGACTACAAGACCGGACACGACGCGACCGAGACCTATGGGGGTGTCGACGCGATTTACTCTGCTTCTTATCCGATCTATGCGGTGGTGTTTCATTTGATCTACTACGCGAACGAGATGATCGAGGCATGATAGATTTTTGAATTAACGGCTGTTTTTGCTTATTCAACGGTATTCAAAATTTTTAGATGGGCACAGGCCTATCCCACTTCTGATTTTAGGAACCAGAGGTAGAAAATAATAAAAAAAAGGATACTTACAAAGCTTTCATAAACTTTATTTCTATTAACTTTTTCAAATAAACACAACTTAAATCACATAAGCAAACAACCATTAATTCAAAAGCACATTTACACAATAAAATAAAATCAAGGCAAAAGAAAGACAGATAATAAATAGCGTCGATCACCTGACAACCTTTCCGTGCGAGAGCCGACCGAGAAGTGACCGATTTACTCGCCGAACAGTGCTTTTATAGTCTAGCCGTCAGGTGACGTCACTGAATGCTATCTGTCATGGCGTTTCTCCTAATAATATCTATTCTATATACGCTTGAGGAAATTTGGCTCCTTACACTGCTGACTTACAATACTTTTCGGTAAAAATCCCCCCTCCACATTTCGTTAGTTATGTTTAAACTCAACGCAATAGGGGACAAGCCTATTGCATCTACCGGACTGCTACTAATGAATCAATGTCGAACGGTTTGCACGACCTGGGAGTTAGGGACCGGATTATGCACCGGATTGAGAAATCCTTGAAAGAAAAAATAATCAAAAATTTTAAGGAATCGAACCCAAAGCCATCATGCTCAACCGTATCTTTCGTAACTGTATTCGAATATTGTTAGCACTTTCTGAGATCGAAGTCTTAGTAGATTCTGACTGAAAGATTTATTTACCTGAAAAATAAATAGCGTTTGAAAAGGATTTAATTAAACATATTTTTTTTTTGGTCATCTTTGAAGACATCTAACGTGATACGCTACAGAATGCCACTTGCCTAAGAACCTGCTAAATAACTTAGTGAGGCAAGCATGATCTCGATGGTTTTGGTATAAGATAATGTCTGTAAGATTCTAATGTCAATAATATTACTGCTAAACCAGACGATAGTCCTAATCTAGAGCAGAAGAAATGTTATTTCAAAGTATGACGTGCCCTGACATTCTTGCGAGTGAAGACTCTGATTGCACCAGGACTTACCTTAACCCATTTACGCCCAAATATAAAGTAGCCACAGGAAAATGAAATAACTTGTATTATTTGGTGGAGAATAGGGAGTTTGAAAATAAAACAAAAGAAAAAGTAGTTTTTTTTATTTAGTTTGGAAAAAAACATGCCGTGCTCAAATGGGGACAATGGGCACATACGTATGAAATTTTTCGAAACAAGGTTTTTCGATATATAGTGTTTTTACGCTTTTTTTGCACTGCCAGAGAGCCTTTCTATGGCAAACAGTGCGTCGCAGTTGTTATGTCAACTTCTATGGAAAGTGACCTAAGTTATCGAATTGCAAACTGGGCACTGGAGATGCTGATGGACGAGAAGGTCAATCATTATCCGCAAGTAATCATGAGAAATGCTACGTCGAAACTGTAGCTGGTCGAATTTGATATTGTTACAAAGCATATGTCATATGCCAGGAATTGCTAATTGATATATCAAACATGTACGTAAATAACACCCACCACCACTTTTTACCACGTACAGAAGTATACTTACAACGAAATCGACTGGTCGGTTTGATCAACTCCGTCCATATACCTTTATTATACTTGATAAATAAGTACTTGCGGAATATTTACAGCAATGCAGATTATCTATCATAATTAGTTCCCATTGTCCAGCCACCGAATAAATAATATCTGATTGACCGTGTTGAACCGGTAATCAAAGTCAGCACGGTTTTTCTTTTTCATCTCCTTCACGCGTACGAGAGGACACTTGCTGGTTCTTCCTTCGCACACCGTGCTAGTGGCGCGGTAGCCAAATTTCCATAAACCCCGTAACAATGAACTAGTGAAAAAGTTATCGAAGAACACTATACGGTCTTTAGATTTAGAATTGAGCTGATTCAAGAGATTCTTACTACTCTTGTACCTAACGGGTCATTGCAGGCAACCTGCTATTTGCCACAGTTTATATCAAAAGCGTTACTATAGCCGTCAGCACTAGCAAGAATCCAGGTTTTGTATCCAAAGCATACTGGCTTGCCTCGCATGAATTACTTGGATGGATGACAAACAAAGCTCTTCATTAGAACATTTCCATTGCATTCGTATTTGTGTCCAAAACCTGAACATTTCTTGGGATATCCCTTGGCATAACATTGGGAACAATATTATCATTATAACCTTCTTATCAGTGAGTATACTTGGTTTTGGTAGAAGGGCTACAGGGACAAATTCAGCATCTGAGTCCTCATCTCCAAAAACATATCATCAAGGGCTTCCTGGACTCCATGGTACTTGTCGCTTACAGCAAAAATACGTCTTGACATGGTTTGGTGTCCAAAATAATGCAGCAAAAAAAGGGATTTTTTACCCCTTATGTGCCCATTGTCCCCAACTGGGGACATCAATATAAAAATGTAGTTTATGACTCAGAAATTCTCATATTTCATAATATATAATTTTTATTCTAAAGTTAAGGATGTGTTCATAAAGGCATGTAAAAAACTTGTGACTTATTTACATAAACACATAAAAAATATCCACTTACATTTGTTAGTTACTGCAACCCAGTAATTTAGTTTTTCCCTGGCGCTTAAATACCTTTAATTAATGAAATTATCAAAAACATTTGATATAAAACGTAAAACACACTAATAACCTCCACAATAATATCAATAAACTAAACTTGTCATGTTAATAAAAAAAGTTGAGGGTAGATTTGAAGGTGTGCCCAATTGAGGACAGCGGGCGTAAATGGGTTAAAACAAAAGAAGCTCTGATTTCTCTATAAGATTAATACTGCATTTCCTGACTGCGAAATTGACCCCCGAGTTTCTGATTCCACCAGCTAACTGGCTCAATATTCGCGATAGGAGAGGTATATTTGTACTTCTCATTACCACTCAGCCAAGGATTCGATTACGATATCTTATTACGTCCAAGGAGCTCCGATATCCGAGCATTATTTATTCAACGCTTAACTCGGTTTGTGTTGATCGGTCACGGAAGCCGATATCCTCTGGAACGCTAACCAACATACTTGGTTCTGATTGGCGCAATAGGTACTCACTTGTATAATAATTAATTTATACTTGAATGCAACAGTAACTCTACCTGTCTGTTACCTTCTCACACCTGAAAGGATTTAGATAAAATTTGGAAAGCGAATAGATTATTACCTGGAGAGTATTAGACAATTTCTGGTAGTATTTGTTAGTTTATAGCCATACATATATTTTTTGTAAATGGATGTGCAAGAAAAATATAATTTAACCTTTATTCGTGAATTCGTTTTTAAATTACGCCCAGAAATAAAGAACTTTTCTTTTTTTGGCTTCTGGACTACGAAGTTGTCTAGAAACTTCTTTCTTTCCGTCAAAAAAACACGTGCAGTATGATCAGTCATCAATACAATGTGATTGGTAGCGGGTAATACGTTCACAGGACATTGGTGTGTGATACTAAATATTCATTTGCTTCTGTAAACCACACGGACCATTCCCTGTCCTACACACAATACTCAATATTACTACAAGTATAATTTCAGAACATTTAATTGATTAATTAATTTTCCTTTGATATTCGATATCACCACGTGTCACGGAGCAAGATATCGTGTTAGGGCCAGTACTTAGAATTGAGGCACACGATGTGGAATAAACAGTAGGACAGATACGGACAAATGTCTGGTAGTGGATCAGGCTCCGGACACCTGACTTACAGTAACTATCAGGGTGAAATCTATAGAACAAAAGAGTTACCTTAGTCGCGGTTTGTCCCAAATAAACCTAATGCGCATTTACTTAACGTTTTTATTCGTATGAGGTCTAGTCTTTACACAACATTTTATGTATACAGGCTAGAGCCACGACTTTCTCTAGACACTACATCATCATCTGCATGCCTTTTCCCAACCATGCTGGAGTCGGATTTCAGTCTAACCGGACGCAGCTGAATACCAGTATTTTACATGGAGCGACTGTCTATCTAACCTTCACAAGCTATTTAGTACTGGGTAATACGATACCCTTTGGTAAGATTGTTTGTCAGTCTTTTAGGCTACTGACTACCTGTAACGACTGCTAAAGATCTACAAATGACAGCCGGGACCGAGGCAAGGAGTTCTCTAGAGTCTAGACACAACAATCTTCATAAAAACAATGATCGCAACAGAATAGTATTAAAATTAAGCAACACAGAAGAACAGTTTCGTCTACGACCGAAATTAAATATTTGTTTGTTTTGTCTACGAGCATAGGTAGATATGACTAAAGAAAACAGTTTGCATTCTGTTTTAATTTTACAGGGGCTACGGATAATATTTGAGTGAGAAATGTGGGGCGGAAACACAATACAAATAAGCGTATTGAAGCACCCACAAGGATTGTGGTCTGCTCTTGGATCTCTGTGTCTCCGGGCAGATTTCGATAGCGTTCTGAGAAACAGGTATTAGTTGGGATGGAAACTGGCTTCATATTGTGAGACGATATTTGGTATCATTTTTTTTCTAATAAATGGCAATAGATTTTATGATAATCGCGTATCTGCAGATTCTAAACAAGTGAACACCTCTACCACTCCTTCGAGTAATACAATTCAGACGCGATGTTATTTTACATGACTTGCGCTGTACCTTGTCATATTTCATAAAATATATAATATAAAAAGTGTCTCATTTAATAACCTACGGTATTTTAAAAACCAACAAACGAAACTTTACTTAAGCTTGAGAGACAGTTGAAGATGCATATCAAACTCAACGACGCGCAGTTTGGTTTTAGAACCGGTTTGTCGACCGAAAGTGCCATCCTGTGTCTCAAGCAGACTGTGCAGTACTACATGGACAGGAAGACACCTTTATATGGGTGTTTTCTGGACCTGTCAAAGGCGTTTGACCTGGTGAATTATGACATCCTGTGGCAAAAAATGTCGGATGAAACAGACCTTCCACCTGAGGTTATACATATATTTAAATATTGGTATGAAAGTCAGAGAAACTGTGTTAAATGGTCCGATGCACAATCAGTACATTATGGGCTGGATTGTGGAGTGAGGCAGGGGGGGTTGACTTCACCCAGTCTTTTTAATTTGTACATAGACCGGCTGGTTGGTGAGCTGAGTAGCACTATGGTTAGTTGTTCTGTAGATGGAAGAATTATTAACAACAGCCCATCAATCTGTGGACTAGGAAAGTTGGTGGCCATTTGTGAGAGGTATGCGGAGGCTCATGGCTTGAGGTATAATGCCACTAAAAGTAAGGTGGTGGTGTTTAAAGTTCGTAATAATACACCCACGAATATACCACCGGTGACGTTAAAAGGAACACCATTAAAGGTCGTCACTCAATCTATATACCTCGGTCATGTGGTCACGGATTCTCTCATGGATGACCAGGATATAGATAGGGAGCGAGCATTGGCAGTCCGATGCAATATGCTTGCCCGCAGGTTTGCGCGGTGCACTGATGAGGTAAAACTGACGCTCTTCAGAGCCTACTGCCAGTCGTTTTACTCGTGCAGCTTGTTAGTTGGGTTAGTTAGACGCAGAAGGCTTACAACGCTCTGCGCGTGCAGTATAATAATGCACTGAGGATATTGTGTGTGACCTGGTGAAGGATGCGGGGATCCGCTGGATGCGAGGCGCACGGGACCGGTCAATGTGGCGTCACTTGGGGGAGGCCTATGTCCAGCAGTGGACGTCTTTCGGCTGAAATGATAATGATGATGATGATGAGGATATTGTTGGGGCTGCCTCAGTTTTGCAGTGCATCGGGCATGTTCGCGGAAGCGCGAACTTGACTTTCATGCCATCATACGCAAACGGTGTGCATCGATGTTGCGGCGATTGAGGGGTAGCCCTAACAGTATTTTAGCTACACTGGCGGACAAGGTTGACGGACCTTTTATTAGACTCTGGGCTGGCAGACATGTGCGTGCACATGTTCATGTAGCCAATTAGTATATTTTTAAGTTTCATGTGATTTGTTATCTAAGATAGGATAAGTTCATACTAACACTATATGGATCCATGGTCTGAAATAAAAAGTTTGAATTAAACATCCACACCTACCTGCACATCTTCATCACTAACAATTTAAAACAAAATCACTTCACTGTATATACTTCAAAGAAGTCCAATCAAACCTAGACTAAAGACTAAAGTGGACAATTACAGCCGTCTGACCCGCGCTCTTCAAAGTTAAGCTAAAAAACGTCTCTGGCGAAGTGGTGAGCTAAAAACGCTGTGCAAAAACGCACCGGAGCTAGCTTAGCGCACTAATCCGTTCTGTATTTCGCTGCTCTTGGCTGAGTAAGAAATGTTTTCCCGCCGAGTCACGCTTGGTAAAGGTCCTCGAAAAGGAAATTGGTTTACGCGTAACATTAGAACGATTAGTGTAAATGTTCGTCGATTTCATATTTAAGTTTTAATCTGAAATTCTAAATTCTATTAATACAAAATTATCATTATCCACACGATCATAGCACATACTGTTTCACACTTTCTAATGTCACGAAAATAATGTTCATAAAATAATACAAAACTGAACTGACTTACTCTACAAAAATAGTAGATACGATACAGGTAAGCAATCATGCAAGCAATTATTGTTCTGAAGATGAGATTACTCTTCACACAAAATTGAAATACCGCGTAAAACAACCTCCATCCTTACAAAATTCTCTCGGTACAATTTTCCTTCTCAGTGCGTTAAATCGCAATACCTTTTTGTACGTGTTTTCTTTCTGGCGACCGTAAGCCGGCGTAATGTTTGTAAATAAGAAAACAGTAGAATAATAACGCTTAACTTTGGATCTCGTTCGACGCCGCGAGCACAAAAAGCACTTCTCAGACGGAATCGTGTTTGCAATCTTATTTTAGTTGAATAAAATTGCAATTTAGCGAGGAATAAAATTTTGTACAATCGTCTTTAATGTAGGCTACTTTTGGTACTTCAGTTTTTACTTGGAATGTATTGTATTGCGCGTTTTGTTACGTAAGCGTTTCTGCGTGTACGTCAATGTACTAAAGAACTTCGTATGTTTGTTTGGGTTATTATTTTATCTTTATTCATGTAGGTACAGACGACCGTATGTCGACAGTAATGCTTTGGCCCTGAGCATAACCTAATAGGAATATAATTGTAAAAACCAAGATTCTTGAACTACTAACATGCCTGATGTACAAAGGCGTTTTGTTGTAGCATTTAAGAACGAGAATATTATATAACTGAAACTTCTGCCCAAGTATTAAATGACTTCAATTGTATATATTGTAAAATAATGGTCTCTTTGTAGCTTTTCTCCTTATAAGGCTCACAATTTCACAACCATTCATTATTACATTACTACTTAAAGGATTATGAAATGAGTTATTAATTAAAGAGAAATTCGAATTACACGTAATTATTAATAGTGATTCCCCAAGTCCCGCTTTGAATTGACAATCTCTCAGTAGGATTACTTATTAATACCGTAAATATCATTCAATTATATCAGTTCTACCTGTTAATTTCTAGTACGATTCGATACGGTAATACAATATGTATTAAAATGACGTGTATGCCTACACATATTGATGGAGGATCTGCGATGCATAACGTCGGCATTAAACTGCGTTAATAGGTTAGGTTAGGTTATTTTAGAGGGGCTGTTTCCGCACTTAGCCTCTTTATTGGGCCATTGTACGTAATGAATAAGACATCCTCTGGTTACTCCAACCATCCCAGGTCCTCCCAGAAAGCTAGCAGCCTTTTCAGACTGCTGCAGGCCTCCGGGAGCGATGCCGGCGATTGAAGAGTCCGTGCCCGTTGATCTGCCACGCTTCTGCACTCCATGAGCACGTGCTGTGGTGTTTCCTCCGCCTGCATGCATCCTCTGCACAGAGGGCTATCCGTCACACCTATGGTAAATAGTAAACTGCATTAATAACGGGTGAAATTCTCGACAATCGAGGAATGCATAGCTTAACGTGAAGCATGCAATTAATAATATGGGATTTAATATTAATATACCTATTGGAGTTCCCATAGTTTGTCGATACGAATTGATTGATGAGAATTTGTGGTATCAAAGGGCTGACTGTATTAATTATAACTAGGTGTAATTATGTAGATACGGTTGTATTATTTGCGGTATGTAGGAATGATGGAATTTTGGGTACTGAGTGGTAACAAAGAATAATTATTATTGTCTAAAGTAAGACTGAATGACACGGTAAAATGTTTGTCGGCAAAATACATATTTGCCAAGAATTGGTTGTAGCTAAACACGCTATAAGGTAATGCCCGTCGTGACACAAACTTCTGAAACAAACCAAGGATTCAGATCGTGATTCCAGACCCGACGTCATCAAGTCCCTGAAACCGCGTACTCTCATTATGGGGTTTCTTTTAATTATGAAACACAATCTAGTCTTATTGTAGAATTGCTTAGTTCTTTTTCAGAAATAAATATTTTTAGCTAAGTATAAAATTAATTGTACTAGGAGCCACATGCTACGCAATGTCTGGTGATACGCGGCGTACCGAGCGTAAAGCTGAGACTTCATTACTTGGTAAGTACGCGTCTTGCGGCTGCCGCGGCTTAAGTATTAAAACTAAGCTATTTTTAAGATATCTTTGCGTACTTATATTATCTGGATAAACAGTTATGACCCAGACTTATCTGGTTTATATTGCTGGGTTAGTTTTTAAACAACATCGCGCATGTAATTCCCAAAAGGTTAGGCAGAACCCTAATCTAACCTACTTATAGTAGACCCACATTTCATCAGCTATTTTCTGAGTTATATATTATGTAATAGCCGACAAGGTTAGAGTACATACCTAAAATACTTTAGAATGTCTTAGATTTTTGGCTTACTTTAGATTTAACTTTTAAAATAAAACATGTTCTGTAGCTCCGAATCATTTAACCCATTTAGAAGACCCAAAAATGCCTACAAAAATTTTAAACAGAATTTGTTGTGACAAATTAGGCACAAACCATCGACAAAGCGGGCCCGCTTTGCTCCGTGTAATTCACGTAAGCGGGCCCGAGAGTGTGTTATAGACTGTCACGGTCCCATGTCGCAGCGGAGTGGACCGAATACAATGTGAGCAGTAATGCACTTTTGCGGAATACGCGGCGTACTCAGCGTACTATTCGTTTCGTACCACTGATGTGGTCTGTGCTTTATCAGACCATTATTTTCCTGTAGGTAATAGAAGAGATTTGAATTTTCGCTAATAAAATATGAATTAGGCTGTCCATATTGTATTGTTTTCTTGTGCAAGTATGATAGTTATATTTTGAATTATCGTTTGCTTTGTTACAAACAACGTTAGTCATAGTTGCACGTGTGAGTCGTAACGCGGCTCTTATTACACCTTAATCCTACATTATGTAGGATTTAGCTGTACTAAGAGCTATGTATGTGGTCGTCATGATGTGATTATTTCCTGTAGCTCTGATTTCTGTTTTTATTATTTTGAGTATGTTATAGAACAATACACCTAGTACTCGTATTGGTACTTGATGAAGGCCCATCTTTTGTAGGACTTTTTTGTTGCCAAGGTATTACTCACAGTGATTTGAAATCACTCACCATTGTACAGAAATCCAGTGGCAATCACTTTTTTACAAAAACTCAACAGGTTTAAAACTAGCTTATCGGTCTACTCATGTCAATCTAATTTAATACTACAATCTGTAAACACGAAGCCTTCAACCAAGCGTTCTGCACATCAAAATAAGTTACCTTACCCAAAATTATTGCTGGGAAACAAGTTTTTTTGGTAAAACTCAATGTAACTTACTCAAAACATTGTGCAGATGCATGCATTGAATAGTAAACACGTCATGGAGGTATTTCAAGTAAATTTACAACCTTCAAAGCTGTTTTTTTTTAAGTTGGAAGTTTAAACAATATCCCAATTCTTCCATAATCTTCAATATCTTCGTAACTACAAGGTTCCCAGGTATAATCTAGAACAAAAAAAAATATCGCAATGATGGGGAGAATAAGTACCATTCTGCGCGTCCAATTTAATAACGCCTTCAGGATGCTGTTGGGACTGCCATGGCGCTGTAGCGCATCAGGAATGTTCGCGGAGTCTCGCACAGATGGCTTCCACGCTATCATGCGGAAGAAAGCAGCCTCCTTACTACAGTGTCTGCATGGTAGTGACAACAGCATTTTGAAGATGATTGCTGCCAGACCGGACTGTCCCTTCCAGAAACACTGGGTGGGGATAGTAATAGGTCTTAACAAATAATAATTATTGTAAACACTAACAATACTAAACTAGTTACTTAAGCACCATTGTTACTAACACTAAAATACTAACAAAGCTATGGACTGTAGTCTGAAATAAACGTTAATTTATTTATTTAATTTATTTAAGGGTCAATTTACACCTTTTATTTTGAATTTCCAATCATCTTTACCACTAGTGAATGTCACTATGTAGGACCTCTGGTCAAAAGTAGCTCTTGTTTGTAACTCAAACAAAGCGTCACTCTAGTCCCTCGCCATTCTACCGATTAAACTGAGGCGTGAAATCTAAGCGGTTACCAACAGCACCCGCGGGCCAGAGGTAAAGTTAGTGGAACTTTTCCAATATTCAGTGTTATTGCGCCGCCACCGTCCGCAGCCATCCCGCGTCCCGTCGGGATGAGGTGGACTTTCACGTCTTCACACTTTCCCGCACGTTAACTGGTATTTTTGTGTTGGATTATAGAACTGGTAAATAGATATGTGTTTGATAGCCGATAGTCTTTTGTGAAATAGTGTGATGGATGAAGAACTATCTTTGAATTATCGAACTAACAATATTGTAAAAGAGTTGTTTTTCACTTTTGATGTACAATAAAGTACTATCTATTATTTTCTATTTTAATTTCCAATGAACACCAAAGGAACACAACACTAACTAGAATCAAAGTAAAGCATTGAAATATGAGTTTTATCTGTTTATAAATATAAATCGTTACAATAAAATAGTACTCTAAAAAATATAGAAAATCATTGATAAGATATTCTTCAGGTACAACATTGTAAGAACTTGTTCGTTATCGCCGTGGGCAAATATAACACAAGCATAATAATATGCCTTGTGTAGGTATGAGTAAGGAAACGAGATGAATTTTAAGGGCAAATGTAATTTTGCAAATGTCAAATCGGATAAAGCCTGTACAAAGTGATTGAGGTGCGGTTATGAAACAAGCGGGCTGAGATATTAGCGATCAAAAAAGAATTGTTTTTTATTTTTTTCCCTCTTTTAATTCTGATCCTAGATGTAAATAGAATGTTTTCTAAAATTTTAATAATGAACTACAATTTTGCCGAATGGATTCAAATAAATTAACTGAGTTTTTAAGGTTATTTTTTATTTAAGAAGAAGAAGTGATATACTAAGATATTACTTCTTCTTCTTCAATAAGCTGCCGACCCGGCCTGACTTTCTGTTAAACATAATTATTTAACGCTATCAACTCAGGCTATCGCTGTCCACTGCTGGACATAGGCTTCCCCCAAGCTGTGACACAATACCCTGTCCTCCACCTTCCACATTGAGCAGACTCATCAGTGGCTGCTCAGCGGCAGATTCCAGCAACTTGATCGGTCCATCCAGCTAACGCTAACTTAGTGGCCACCAATCAGTAAATCTGTCTCTAATTTGATTAGATTCCAGTGGGCCGTAAAAGAATTTCGTTAGCACCTAAATAAATACGCGCCAGGATTAGTTGAGGGGCCTTTAGTCCGGGATCACGAGTCATTGGTCTAACGAGCGGGGGACTGCGGACTATGTGTTAAGGGACTTTAATACTAGCTGTGATTATCGCCACTGTCTGTCTGTTCATTATGTGGATAAAAACAGACGTGTTCACGTGTGACGTGTGTGAGTTCACGTAAGGCCTTCGGTCGGCGAGCGATTAAGAGAAATTAAATGCGTTGCTGTGTGTGTTTCCCATTTGGGTGGATAGAAACTACAGATCGCCAGCTGCTACGATCCTTTTTTTTTAGGGTGGGAAATCATCAAATGACTTCTCCCGCTCTGGGCGGAGCGGTAGGGAGTGTCAGACTTGACTGACTAAAACCCATCCATGTTCCTTCTTAGCCCTTTGTGTTCCAGGGTCACGGTATCTCTTTCGAAAAACCCGCAGCCCTGGCGGGCATCGGCCCTCTCGGACCCCTTCTCGATCTCCTTGAAGCGCGCTTGGAACACGAACCCGCGCCGTCGGCACGGCCTGTCGTCATAAGACGGACGGACGAGCTGCTACGATGCTTACATACTCTTTTTGCCTTGTCTACATTTTTGTTGCCTCTCTTTTTCTATTAATTGGAGGAACGAAAAAAATTGAGTTGGGGAAGACTATAGCAATGATGGCTGGACAGTGTGAAAGATGATAATGGTAGAAAGATGACTGCTGAGATGAGGACTTATAGAGAGTATAGAATGGATGGATGATGGATGAATGGATGAGGGCAGTAAAATGATATTGCCCACATGGGACCACATAACCGTGACTCCTTTGCTTGATGTTCCTACGGAGTAGGGGGAGATACCTGTCAAACTACGCTATCCAATACTCCGAGCTTCAATATTTTGACTTAAATCTTCATTTAGTTTTGTGTGTTTACATTTTATAATGTTCACTGTGTTTAGTTAGTTATAGGCAATCTAGGATTTCATTAGCCTTCACATGTGTCGCGAAATTAGGTACTTACGTCGCGTAGTGTAGGATTACAATGTGTCTGGAGATTCAAACGAAGTGCCAATAGAAACGTGTGACAATAAGCACTACGATAAACCTTCGCGAGGTACTTTCATTGCCTTTGTACAGCTGTAAAGGGGTACTGAAAGAAGTAAGCAATTTTCTTGAAAGGGTAATACCATAGAAAATGGCTTGATTTCTTGTATTCAAACTAAAAAATATTTTAATTTAGCTTGTTATTTCAATACTTTATTATCTTCTAATTACCGGTCTTCTTTATTGAAATACCCATGTGAATCTTTTTGGAAAGTCATTTGGGGCAATTCTTGAATATGAGAAGCTATAAGCTTTTTGTTCCATTGGCCGCTAAAGCGTTCCAGTGCGAGGATAAAGAAATAGGATGACATTAAAGTTGGTTGACCTTTACATTCAATTACTAAATCAACATCCCTTAAGGCAAACAGCACGGATTCTCGTAAATCTGGCGTGGAGTACATAAGTCAGCTACGATCGCGCACGGCTGCTGCAAACGGCGCGTTTACACGAGCCGCCGCCGCTCCGTCGCGCGCCGCACGATTATGTAAATATAGCCACCTACTGACGCTTTTGTTTTTACATTTAGGTTCATCGTCCACGATGTTACTTAAAACTGACGCGGTACAAACTCAAAGCACTAGTGAGTTTCCAGAATGACACAGCGCTTGTAGTTTAACAGCAATCAGTCACTGAGCAGCGGTGAAGAGCAGCGGTGGCCTAGTTGTGGCAGCCCCGACTTATGAGCAGTAAGCCGTGAGTTTTTCTCATCACCGCTGATTCTCTCAAAACTGTGAAGGAAATCATCGTAAGGGAACCGACATGTCCTAGAACTAAAAAATCGAAGACATGTGACATACATAATAGGTGTGACAGAGAGCCCTCTGGGCAGAGGATGCATGGAGATGGAAGAAACACCACAGCACGTGTTTATGGAGTACAGAAGCTTGGCAGATCAATGGGAATGGACTCTTCAATCACCGGCGTCGCTCCCAGAAGCCGTCGTAGCTGTCTGGGAGGACCTGGGATGATTGGAGAAACAAGAGGGTTTTCATACGAACAATGACCCAATAAAGAGGAATCAGCCCAGCTAACCTAACCTAACCTACAGCCCATTTCCATCATAACAGGCTGATTATGCTTATGCTTTTTCAGTCACTCAAACAGGTACGGAGAGATGGCGAACCAGCTGCGGACAATAAACATTGATAAATATTTTGGTATCGGTAACCTTCAAGAACGCATTTTTTTATAATTTTTTTTTTTGGTGCGTCGTTTAAGAACCATACTTTTACTGTTACGTGATTACCAACCAAATAAACTAAAGCAAATTGAAGGTTGCGGGGATCCGCTGGATGAGAGTCGTACGGGACCGGTCAATGTAGCGCCACTTGGGGGAGGCCTATGTCCAACAGTGGACGTCTTTCGGTTGAAATGATGATGATGATTACCAACCGCATATATATTAGCGATGTGAATTTCTGATGATTTCATTTGTAACATTTAAGGTAGAAGCGACATGGTGGTCCGCGAAATTCAAATTTTCTTACGTTTTTGGCAATTTGCCGGTCAGTTTCAGGTTTTACGTTGAATAAAATATGATACGCGGTCGTAAAACCGTAGTTACATAACTGTAGTCGTTAAAATCATCAATACAACCCTTTTAAGTGCATTTAATCTCAATGAATGAATGACAAGAAAAAGTAATTCTATGGGGTTCATCATCATCATCATTTCAGCCCAAAAGACGTCCACTGATGGACATAGGCCTCCCCAAGTCACATTGACATTTTGGGGGGTTTTACCATAATCGCCACGCTTGGCAGGCGGGTTGGCGATCGCAGTACGGTTGTTACAAAGGCACAGAGAACGCTGCTGCCCATTCTCTGGCAAGTACCTTAGTCGCCTCTTACGACACCCACGGAAAGATGGGATGGTGCTATTCTGTACGTCCGACACCATACAGTGCCCCGACACCATACAGTGCTATGGGGTTAAATGAACTTAAAACTTATTTTAAGAAGTGTCATGTACGATAGGCTTTCCGTTTAATGGTCTATGGAAAATTTTGAGAAAGTGATTCTGTTTTTAAAGTCTAGATTTGTTTTGTTACTTTAGTACAGACAAAAATAGCCTTAAATACAATATAATGATGTACCGTTTTACACCAACTTGATTTTATGTTCTCAGTTGATCAATTGAGCTAATGAAGCTCGTCGCTTGGACTCTGAAATTATGTTTATTTTTGCAGAAAGGTTTTTACAAGCACTTTTACACGTCTTTTTTTTAAACTACATGAGGCTGGTGTTTCGTATTTGACTACTCAGAGAAGAAACAGCAGAAACAAACTCAGAGGTCTCTTTTAAAGTCCAGACATAGTTTTGGACAACTCACACGAGGACTATGTAGATAAGTTTCGAGATGGTCTTTTAAAGAAAGATCCATACAGATTTGAGTGGACCTGTCCAGCCAGTGCAATCATTTGCCAGTTATCACGTAGCTTAACTCATAACTCAAAGAGCTCAACCACACAACGAACAATACCTAAGAAAGGACATTGTGTAGGTCACTTATAGCTTAGCTCAAACTGCCTGACAATCATTAAAACCATAGAAAAATAAACAACAAAATAAAATAACCACAAGGTCCTCCCAGTTTAAGCCGTTGTAAAGTTCGGGTAACTACAGCTACTATTGGGAATATACCTGATCTCATTCAATCTTACTTAACGGACAGAAAGCAATTGGTAGAAATCACACAAATATCCTCACATACTGGTTACGAGAAAAAATATTGTTCCGAAAGTGAGACAATTAAACACGGCGTTCCTCAGGGTAGTGTTCTAGGGCCCCCCTTTTTTTGCTTTACATAAATGACCTTCCGAGGCAAATAAATCACCCGATGGTACTATTCGCCGATGACAGCACCGTAATCATTAAGTGTGATGATCCTAATACCTATGAAAATGAAATAAATATGACATTAAATAAAATTATATCATGGTTTGACAACAATAATCTTATTATAAATTTAGAAAAGACAAAAATTATGCATTTTCATCAAAGGATCCCAAATAAAATCCGTGATATTAGCTATTTAGGGTCAAAAATAGAATTGACTTGGAGACCCCAGACAGACGAAATATGTAAAAAACTTAATAAATTTGCCTATGCTGTCTATAAACTTTCAAAAATAGTGAGCCTAGAATCTGTGCTTACAGCCTATCATGACTATGTTGCATCGATACTCAGATATGGCGTAATATACTGGGGCAATTCAGTAGATAGAGAACTCGTATTTAGAGCCCAAAAAAGATGCGTTAGAGCGATGTGTGGACTGAAAGTCACAGACAGCTGTTGTCAACCGTTTTTTATACGTCTAAAGATTCTTCCCTTGCCGTCGCTTTACATGTACGAAACAAATGTGTTTGTCAAATCTAACATTTCATTATACAAAATAGCTAATAACAGTTACTACAGAAAATTACGCTACAAAAATAAGTCAGAACTTGAAGTACCTTATGGAAAAACTGCACTAATGAATAAAAGTACCTTCTGTATGGCCATAAAAGTATATACCAAACTACCTGAAAAAATAAAAACGTTAAATCTTGACAATAAAAAAAAAGAACTATTAAGAATTTTGATAAATAAATGCTATTACTCAATACAGGCATATATGGGCGACAATTCTATAATTACTGCTTCAGAAAATTGTACATCACCTCACCTATTTTGAATATTGATTGATATTGATATGACATTTATTTATTTATTTATTGGCTGTTCAAGAGATAGAAAACTTTATTAAAATACTAATTTCTAAATCTAAATTAATTACTAAACATAAAACTAGATAATTAAAACTAAATTAACAACAAATTATAAAAGGGCGTCAAAAAACTCCTCCTCAACGCTGTCAGCTGGTAACGTGCCCAAGAGACAAGCGGCGTTGCCACGTTGAATGGCAACACTTAGCCTCTGGCCAAAGTAAAACCCAGCCCTTGGGTCACGGGAAGCGTCAACTAGGCGTTTCGAAATTTCCTTAAAAAGGCTGTGAGCACTCGGACCCCACGGCCCCAGAGTTTCAACCCCAAACGGCTCGAAGATATAGTTACCACAAAGGTTACTATATTTACGCCGCTTGAGGTTCTCCGCAGCCGCAGCGGCAGTGCCAGCACAGCACGATGAGCTTGGAAGATGTGATGGCGCAAGAGTATCGACGCATGTTGCGTCCCACAATAAAGGCCTACCCATCTTCCAAGGAAACAACGACATGCCGTCCGGTCTTTTGCCATCGTCGCGTGCCAAGCCATTGGGCTCTAAGATAGCTGGAACGCCGACGGTAACAAGAGCTCGACGGATGATGTCATTTATGTTCACGTGCCGCGCAAAACGGCCCGCACTTCGGCTGCATGACAGGCCGTGGTGTCTGACATGATGAGGCTGTTGACAGCTTCACCACAGTGACAGCGATGAGGAGTGCAGCAGGCGGCAACAAGACGTAAGGAAGCAGCGAGGCGGAAGGTCGTGTCGTCGAACAAAGTGCCTATGCTCGACGACGGGAGTGCGTGAAGCCAAAGACCCGACTCCCATTCACCCACAGCAAGCAGTCGCGCACGCTCAGCAGTAGTAGCAGCTGTGTGAAGTAAATTGTCCTGAACTACTCTGCAGAGCGGCTCGTCCCACCGTCTCTAGGAAAATGGATTTTTGGGATCTTCAGTATTCGGGCAAGCGAGTTTCTAAGCATCGATGGCCTCGGAGAGGCACGGCACATCAAAATCAATCAGTGTGGAAGCCAGGATATTCCTGATTAATTTCTCAGTGCCGTGGACCGAGGATATGAAAGCCGGTAAACTAATACTAGAAATTTTGCGGACGCCGAGTCCTCCCATGCGAATGGGAAGACTTGCTTGTGCCCAAGCTCGGTCGTCCAAAGCCACATTTAAAATGGATGATAAAGTATGTCTGATAATTTGATCCATTTTGTCCAAAAGATGTGTGTGCTTCCATAAAGGGGAAGCACGAAGGAAATATGTTAATTTAGGACCGAAACAGCAGTACCGAATTATGGTGATGGCCGAATGCATGTTAATTTGGAGCAATCTTTCCGAAACATCATTAAAATTTTGAATCTTTTCCTCTATGAAATCGGGAAAAGAATTTTCATGGATTGAAGCCCCGAGGAGACGAAGAGAGCTTTTCTCAATAATTTTGATGTCAGGGGCTATTGCGTTAAATTTGGAAATAGTCTGTTGTCTGTCGGTACTGTCCTTTACATATAATTCACATTTCGAAAGATTTAGGTCAAGGGCAATGGAATGAAATTCATTTTTTAAGAAATTTAGGTCATTTAACACGGTATCTACATCGCCTCCCAAGGTTCCATCATCAAGATACCAAACGTTAAATTTAGAATTTAGTTGTCGAACAATTGGATGAATAGCTAAACTAAAAATCACTGGCCCGAGGGGGTCACCTTGTTGACAGCCAACAGCAGATTCCAAAAGGTTGTCGTGATATAGTAATTTTGATGGGTGTCTGTAACATTGCCAAAGAAAACTATAAATTTGGGGTAGTTCTTTTTTTGTTTCTATTAGCAAGGTGTCCCTATTTACTGAGTTGAAGGCATTCTTTATGTCAACCTTCAGAATGACCTCACCTCATTTATTTTAATCTATTTGACATTGATATGACATTTATTTTAATCTATTTGACATTGATACGACATTTATTTTAATCTATTTGACATTTATATTATTATGACATTTATTGAAATTGATTGTATTTTTTTTCTCTCTCTTTTTCTTTGTTTATTAATGTGCATGTACCTATTAATATTGAACATGTGAAAGTTTACATAATGCAACCACTTAATGATATAACTATAAAATTTAATGTTTGTTGAAAAGTAGGAAAGTTCGACAATGTTGATTAATAGTAGATTGTTGCATCGAGCGCAAAGTGAGTCATTAA
Organism: Cerastis rubricosa; assembly: GCA_949152445.1. Taxonomy (NCBI): domain Eukaryota; kingdom Metazoa; phylum Arthropoda; class Insecta; order Lepidoptera; family Noctuidae; genus Cerastis; species Cerastis rubricosa. The sequence continues at coordinate 23,102,326 of OX424532.1, forward strand.
TGCACGAGTGTTATGTTGGTGCCCGAGCGCATGCGAGGGCACTAAATTATCACGAGTGCATTAATTACTCACTTTATCGAGGTGCGTAATCTGCTTTTCTTTCAACTACCCTGACAAAATATACCTACTCAAAATATAAGCTCAAGTTAATGAAACAAAGTTTAATTAATCTTCCCTTCAAACATACAATTATTAAAAGTGCAGTTATTAAAGGTTAATTTGCAGCTGTTTTATATTTAATAATAAAATTTAATTTCCATGATTTTTTACCTTTTTATTTGGTAAATAAGAAGTATCAAAGTTTTACAATGGTACAAAATGCGCGCCATTTGTTTTTTTTTCACCAAGTCAGTTTTATTCTGCCGATTTTTACTCTCAACCAGTAATCTTTTTGATCTAATGCATACATTTTATTAACTTATTAGGAGACATTACACCTCTGTGGTAAATTTAATTCAAAATTTAAAACAGTGCAGTAATGAAAAACAGTGCATTGAGTGCAGTGAGATTTCATATAACTTTTCTGCACTGTTTTGGTTCTAAGCAAAAAAGACATCCTTTGTGATCGGTTTTGTAGTGATTAATGATAACATTACTGCGTAGTTGAAAGAAAATACATTTGTACGCCTCTGGGCAAAACATAGAGGATCTACCTGTCTGTAACGTCTCGCACAATGTTGTAATTTGACCTATGTTTACAAATAAAGCATTCTGATTCTGATTCAAAAAAGTTTTTTTTAATACAGTTGCTCAAAAAGTGGCGTATTGCAGGGACGTATAGCGTTCGGGATGTGGGCTATTACACACTCGAGCTTTTTCTTTACCTTTTCCGAACTCGTGCGTTCTCTTTCCCAACTGTCAAAATAATGTCTATTAAAAAGAAAAAAAAAACCAACCACGGGGTTTTTACTAAAAAAAAAACATAGAAGTTTTTATGATTCGTGCAAATATTTCTAAAAAGAAGCTACTAATTTGTTTCAATATCAGATTTAATGATTTGATGCAATGAGTTAGGTTAGGTTTCATTTCATTTTCATTTCATGTCAATAAAACAATTCTACTGAAGACTTGGCTGCATAGTTCCCTTTGCCTACCCAGAATGGGTGAAGAAAACAAAAAAAAATCTCTTCTTATATTCTTTTACGGTTGGCGCCATTTTCCAAAAATGTTCTTTGTTAAATTGCTTAATTTTTTCGCAACTGTATTAAAAATAGTTGTTCAGTACACGTGCGGAACCGTCATTGCAACTTGTTCCGACTGTCAACCCTCACCTTCGGCTGCGCCTCGGCTCGGGTAGACATTTGTCGGAACTCTTTGCAATGACAGGCTTTCCGCACTCGTAATGAAATATACTATAAAAGTCAGGTGTCAAATTTCACCGTATTGTCGTGTTGTGATTTATGTTCTCTGGTTCTAAAACGTGAGTTTATTTTAACCCAATGTATATAGTATATCAAAATAAACCTCGTTAATGAAGCTTTACGAATATCTAAAAACATCGTAGGTTCAAAGTCTGTTGAAACGATAATATCGAAATGTAAAAATGGCGCCATGTCGAGCGTGGTATTTTGATCATGTTTTTTTTTTGATATTATTGCAAAAATAGTTAAAATAGTGCTAATTATGAAAATTAGTTCAATTAAGTAATTATTAAAACAGCAAAAAACAAACAAAACAATATGAAACAGTAAAAAAACGAAATCTTAGTGAATTTTTTACGAAAACATGACAAAATCAGAAGGTATCGAATCGATCAGAGTGGGGTTGATTGGTTTGGTTAATTTGGCTACTAAGAAAGTGCCAAAGTAAGGACATATGGGTATTAAAACAAAGCTTGCTAGTCTAGTTTCATTATAAATAGGTTTTATTGGAGAAGATATTCTTATTGGAGAAACTGAAATTCAACACATATTCTCAAGTTCACATTTTTTTCGAAATACTTATATCTAGTTGTCGTAATTAGTTTCAACGTTGTTAGATTTTGTATAGTTTCAGCTATACACACGTATTGTTTGTTTTGGTGTAGCTGCAGTAGTTTACGAGATAATAAGCTTTAAGTGCGCCATGGCACGGGGCGAAAAATTCCCGAGTTTAAAAAATGCATAATGTACAAATAACAAGGCGTATTTTGTGACCTTGGTCGTTTCAACGGGTAGTTTAAGTTTTTAAACTGACATGATCACTAACACTACCAATAACACTAGTAACGAGATATTTACCATGTTTATTATTTGTTTTGAGTTCCCGCTATTTCGGCGCTGTTGCAAACGCCATGATCACGGATAAACTGAAGTTATTGCGGGTGGGTGTTTATGTGCAGACAAATCGCTCTACTCTCTTTCTTGTAAGTTTTATGCGCGCAATAACTTCAGTTTATCCGTGATCATGGCGTTTGCAACAGCGCCGACAGTCCTTCACAGTAAATATATAGAATTTGTCTATTAACCAAACCGGTGAAATGTTTAAAAAAAATTTCATGACTGAAATTTTTTAGACAACCCATATGCAATATATTTATTGGCATATTAAACTTAATATTAAATAAGTTTCATCCATTAACCAGCTCGTTGAAGGTCGTTGTATACCGGGATCTTAGGCTATAATAATATGTCTTGAATTTAATTGCCAGTAGCTTGTCTTACCCACAAACGTCAGATTCTCAATTAAACGACCTTACCGTAGTCGTTAGGTTTCAATCGCCACAATTCACTCCTTCTCGGTGTCGGAGCGCAAACAGCAGCGTTGCATTTCCACGCCGACTATTTACTGGCTAGCTGACACCTTGTTCACAGAGGGAATAGCAGTGGAATGGTTTCTGTAGGTTTTAAGATTACTATTATGGTGACTTCGTACCATCCTCGTTCTTCGTGGTTAAATAGTCCTAGAAATTGCAGCTTCACTTCATGTGCCCACTCTTAACGATTTTGCCCAATCCACACATTAAATATAACAACCCACTAGTGGCAGGTTACAGATGAACTGTGCACACATTTTGGCAGTTGTGTTTTAGTCCCATTACAATCTATGTAACCTTTACCAAATCTTGTCCAAGTATTTTTTGAGATTTTGTTTCAATTTAAAGGTACTGTCTCGGTACGGTACGGTCTGTACGTAAATATTTTCGTTTAATAAATCTGCGACGAACGATCAAAATAGAATCTAGTTCCAATAATGTTCAATCACGTTACAAACCGATCAACACATTCTCAAAGCATTATCGGTCGAAGTTGCCACCTATTTCCAATCGGTTCGTTTTACCGGGCGAGCTGAACACTGAACAGTGAGCAGAACAGAGCTAACCAGCAAACATTGCATTCTTGTGACCTCGTCGGCGCCGTGTTCTGCGGTCACGATCACGTTACAAACCGATCAACACATTCTCAAAGCATTATCCGTCAAAGTTGCCACCTATTTCCAATCGGTTCGTTTTACCGGGCGAGCTGAATAGAGCCAACCAGCAAACATTGCATTCTTGTGACCTCGTCGGCGCCGTGTTCTGCGGTCACGAGTCGACCGAGTTCGGTTTTGAGGTAGGTTTTACATTTAGTTTGTGGTTTTTGGTGGAATAATGAAAGTGTCTTGAAAACTTTGACAGATTTCATAGTAAATAAGATGTACATTACTATATTGAGCACTAGGCCTAAGACCTTTGAAGAAATTGTTAGTTCATAACTCCATGAAATAACGTAAACGTTTATTATGCGTATTGAGAGTCAATTCCAAACGTCATTTTTAAATGCGACTGTTTTTGGGTTAAACAAAAATATTCGATTATATGCACTAAGCGGTATAGTGTATGTAAACAGTGTGTTCTCATTTCACGTCAAACTACTTTGTTTCCGTAGAGCTTGTACAAAGTGCTGCATACGTTTACTTTTACTCGCTACTTGTTTCGGCAAAGCTTCCGAACTAAGCATACAAACATGGTTGGCATCAAAGCTAAATAATTGGTTTACTTTGCTCCCGGGATTAACACAAGTTAGAGTATTTATATTAACATGCAATTGCAATTTTTGTGCGGGGAGAAGTGAGTGCTCTGATTGGTTCCCGCGATTTTTATCCATCGATCACAGAGCGACCATTAATAAAATAAAAAGGTAAAGTTACCAGCGTAAAATATTAAAATGAAAGCTCTGAAAAAACGAATATAGATTAAAATAATTAATTAGTAAAATGCAAATTCACAAACCCTAACACATTGTAACACTTATATTTTTAAATTTATATTTTCTCCATTTGCTACGGCGCAGCTCGTAGCCCCGCTACGTTGACTACTTCGTAGCAAATTCGCTACGCATTGAGGATACATTTTATAGAACTTGTGGCTGTTTACCTCATGGTTTGTTGAAGGTTGATGGCACATTATTTCTTGATTTTACAACGACTTTCATGGAAATTCCAAAATCTGTAGGTTGATTATTATTTTCATGTATGTTTTATTATTATATGGGCATTGGTCACTTATGAAACGCTTACAGCAAGTTGCATGGTTCCAATTGGTTGTTTAACATGGAGAAAAACCAAAAGGAATACACGTATGAAATTTAAAAAAAATGGTTTCTATATTGCTTAAAAAGAAAACCATTCACAGTCATTTCCCTTTTCCATTTTCCGGACAGATAAAACAAAGGCAGCAGATTTAAAGCCTAGCCTGAAACAGCGCGCTTCAGCGCTGAATCAGCTGAAGTCCGCGTGACACGTAAACCCTCTCGGAGCAGACACTAATGCACCGCTAACGGCACAACTGTGAGGAAAAGTGCTTGTAGCTTGGGATAAGGAAGTCGGAGGATAAAAAATGATGGGTTTTAAAAGAGGATGTTTAGGTAGTATACAATTGTCGCAGTTTTTTAGCTGCGCGTCCTATGGAATAATCCCATTGGCAAAAAAATACGAATTTCTATAATAATATTCATTCCCTTGATAACCAACCATCATCATCTGCCTAGCCTTTTCCCAAACTATCTTGAGGTCGGCTTCCAGTCTAACCGGATGCGGCTGAGTACCAGTATTTTACATGAAGCGACTGCCTATCTAACCCCCACAACCCAGTAACTGGGTAGGTAATACGATACCCCTTAGTAAGACTTGATGTCAGACTTTTTGGCTTCTGACTACGACTGTACTGTAACGACTGTCAAAGATCTATAAATGACAGCCGGGACCAACGGCTTACGTGCTTTCCGAGGCACGGAGGAAACTCGGTGAGTAATTATGGTCACCCATCCACGGACCAACCTCGGCAAGCACAGCTTAACCTTAAAGATCGACCCGTGCGGCTCTAATTATTTAGCCACGAGCTCCTCCCCTTGATAACCAACCAATTTAGTTAAACACTAAGAATGAAAATTTGTATAGAAATTATAAAAATATTACTATTGCTCACTTACTTTTTTGCACAGTTATGAAACTTTTGTGCTTTAAAACTCAGCGGTAATTTGGGACTCCGTTATTCAATACGTGGAAGCAACTTGCCCCTTACATTGTAGTAAAACCGTGACCGGACCCACCATTGTAGTATTTCACATATTAAATCCATGGCGATTATTACATAATAAATCCATGGTCATGACGCATGACTAATTGTAGCGGAAAACATTTAAATTATTATACTGGTACACGCCCCGAAGCGGGATCAAACAAAACCACATTATAAGGTTCCTGGGAAATAAACGGGGTATATGTAGAACCTCATTGGAAAGGTCAGTTCCCAAAAACGTAGTACGATATGAATCAAAGGGAAAGGGAGAACCTTCCGAGCTGCTAGCAAATAGAAATGTATACTTTACACCAACAATTTAAAGCTACAAGTAAGATGTGTTCACCGTTCTTAGGTCGGAAGAGTATTTGCAATCAGAAGAGAGAGCTCACCTATCCCATATTATATGATAGATACATACGATTGTCAGTACGAGTGAATGAGGCAATACTTTTACAACTTTTTTTTTTCAACTCAACAGCAAATATGATAACTATCTAATCTTTTGACGTGGTACATAAAATCTTTCTTTTATTGATAAAATCTTTCTTTTATTGATTAAATCTTTCTTTTATTGATCTAGTGTTTAAAACAGGTACCTCTCTACTTTAATCCTTCGGGAATTACAGGCGTTATAATTATTTTTTTGCACACACTATTTGAGTATGTGAGCGTCAACTCTAACGATAAGATAATTATCATTACCTATAAGATTCTAAGCACGTAAACACACAATCTGTTGGTTGGATGTTATTCTAATCGTCGCAGTGATAACTACTAAGTGTTTAATGCAATGCGAACACAATGAGAGCTGTTATCGTTAACAGTTCGTGAAAGTACGCTCTGAGTAGCAGATGAACTTAATTGTTAACAGTATTGTCTTTCAAGAAACGTAAGTACTATGATTTAATTGTTCGTAATATTATAATTATTTATGGAGAATTTACCTTTTTGAGCACTTTGTTGGTATAGTAATCGTAAAACAAGGATTCTGAATGAATTTTGACCTATTGATGGTAATAGGGTACTCCACTATTATATAGGACTGAAATATGATTGGCAAAATGTGGGTATATTATAATAATATGCAAAACAATTTTGACCTCGATAACTTGAAGTCTAGCTAAACTAAACACCACCAGTTAGGACCTCAAGTTATCGGGATCAAAATTGTTGAAAATTTAGTCTAGCTTAACTCATTTCAACTACGCTCTGTATGCACACAGTTTTTAGGAGATACTGGGGTGAAGTTATGTTTTGAATTTACCTAAAAGAAAAACTACTGCTCATGCATTATTTAGATAATTCTCAGAAACAGTCTGAGGCTGGATTATAGTTTTTAATGGTAATAACCTTATGGTTTATAATTATAGTTATAGCACGTATTACATGACGGGCATGATACATGTGTGCTATGACACCAGCTTGTTTTCTTAATTATTAAATTTTATAATGAATGAAGGTTTAAATTTTATTCACACGCTAAGTTTTTCACTAACTAAATATCATGACCTCTGTCCAGACCCAGACAAACTTTTCGTACCTATCACGCAAAAAGTCTAAAGTAGGCTCCTTAACGTCACTTCAGCAAATTGACAGAGATCCACTTCTTTGCAGCCTAAGCTGTGAACAAAAACTGTACAAAGCGCTTCACACAAGTCTAGACTCGAATTTACGTGAGTTACGAATTTTCTGCCGCCCACAACTTAGGGCGACGGAGTATGAAATAAATGGAATACTTAAAAATATGCTATCCTTTTTATTCCAACGTTCTCGTAAGTCAAGTCGTAGATTAGTTTTGTACGGGATTGTATGCGTCGGAGAGATATAAGATTTATATTGATACGAGAAAAAAATTTGTTACATTAGTAATTGTTTACCTGATTTAGTACCATCCGTGTTGTGGATAATGACCCACTGCCTCTCACAGGGAGGAGGCCAGTTTTCAAGAACATGGAACATTGTAGGTTAATTAAGCTATTATTTTGGGGTTATTATTAATTATTAGCCGGTGTATGAACAACTTTGATGACTAAACTACTGGTCATAGGAAACATGAGAACATTTCTAACAGCTAAAGTTTCTAACGATCAGGTCACCGTTGTAAATGGCTCTCATCTAGACCACAATATGTACTAATTTCTAGCTCATAATTATACAAGGTTAATAGAGAGTCTCCATGTATGACTCTGTATGGTGTCGGACTTAAAGAATAACACCATCCCATTTCTTCCCGTGGGTGTCGTAAGAGGTGACTAAGGGATTTTCCAGAGAATGGGCAGCAGCGTTCTCTGTGCTTTTGTAACAACCGTACTGCTATCGCCAACCCGCCTGCCAAGCGTGGCGATTATGGCAAAACCCCCCATGTTATGTCAATGTGGCGAAACTTGGGGGAGGCCTATGTCTAGCAGTGGACGTCTTTTGGGCTGAAATGACGAATGATGATGACTCCATGTATTAGTTACTCTGATACAAGCCAGTAATTAGGTAGGCACTGTGGGTGAATCGAGGCGTCTCATCTGAAATTGATGTTCACACTCATCACTCAAAGTCACCGCAATACAGTAATGTTATTATCAAAGTTCTGGCGACGCTTGTTCACGGTATATGTTACCTTTGTACGTGTTTATAGAATACGCTAATTTAATTACGTGTGTTTGTTAATAGAGCAATGATAGACTATCATTTCCTAATTAGATTTCTCCATAACGAACCATTAACTGCAACACCACACCTAGTTTCCCTGTTAAATTAGACAGAATTTCAAGAGAGTACTAAAAGTCCTTAATTTTTTTGTGCATCCAAATTCTGCTTGTTATATTTGTCTCATGTAATAGAGGACCTGCTCCTGTCAATACCAGTAGCTTATAAAAATAATACAGCTGTGTTTGTTTTACACACAAAGTGTTTGAGTAGTGAGTACCTCATTAAACCACACTCAACAAGGTTACAACAATAATATTGGCTTTCAATAACATCGGCTATTCACCCGAGTACACTCGAGTGACAAGCAACGTTATACGCTTGAGGACCAATGACCCGAGAGGGGTAATGAGGGTAATGTTACCGACACAATCACATGTAGTACTGTGTGGTTATGTTGTGGAAGAAATGAGGAGTAAGTTGTGGGATTCAAACAATCTCAGGAGCTCATGCGGTGCTTATGCAAAACGCCCGATACTTCACTAAACAGAGCAGCTGCGACTCATTACAACCTACACAGTTTTTTTAACACTGATAGTTTACTATAAGTTTGACCACCAAGATATATCCCGGTACTAACTAGGTTGTGGAGGTCAGATAGCCAGTCGCTCCATGTAAAATACTGGTATTCAGCTGCATCTGGTTAGACTGGAAGCCGGCCGCAACAAAGGAAAATGCTAAGGAAGTGACGTATCTCAGTAATAGCAATGATAAAAAAATAAGTCTGTGTAGAAACTCAAAACTCTTTTTTTATCCATTAAAACTTGTCTACTCCCTTTGCCTACAATAGTCCTGGTATCATTTTGTTATGGTATAGTATATATTTTTTTACAGCGGTGAGAACAGGTATTCCCATTTGTTTCAATACAATACAATACAAGAAAATGCGAGTCTCCCACTACGCGAAATTCAGTTTTCCGGAAACTGGTACATAATAAATGACGATTATCTAAACAAATCAGATAAACTAGTATCTTGAATATCGGTATAGTCTCATTCATTCACCAAGATAGTCGACAGAACTAAAATATTCGACAGCTAAAACTACTCTACACACATATCACCAGCTATTCCTAAACAAAACCACCAAATCCTTAAACCAGATACGACCAAAACAGACAGGCAAGGGTTCACAACAAACATTTTAAAAGCATAAACTTTATGTCTCATACGCGGCTTCGAGCCCGGCAGCTCCTGGCCGGCTTCCAGCGTATCTGCGACCAACTTCTTTACCATTGCTCGTAAGTCGCGCTGACGTGTGGGCTGAGCGATCTACCCATGGGCTTACAAGCTTACTGCTTTTGTTTATTGAAAAGTTCTTGGATTTTTTTAGAGATAAAGTTTTAAAGCGAGGAAAAATCTTACAACTATTATAAACGCGAAAGTTGGTGAAGATGGATGAATTTACGAATGGATGGATGTTTGTTACTGTTGCATGCAAAAACACTACTGAACGGATTTAGAAGACATTTTTGCACACGGATAGTTTATTACCTAGAGTAATACAAAGGATACCTTTTAATCCTTGTTAGTACGATCCCGTGGGTCAGTTACCGAACTCCACGCGGGCGAAGGCACGGGTAAAACCTAGGTGCTTAACCTTACCTTACCTTAACCCTAGGTGCTGGCTCTTTTAACGCGAAGCAAAAATTGTGAAAGTATTTAATACGAGAACTAAATAATTTATATCTCTTTGTATTTATTTAGCTTTAATCTATGTTATCATTGGACAAAATTCCGTCCTTGCGCTGACACGTAATCTAAAATGATGTTACCACACCATTTTTCTCCCAAGCTCACACTCAGCTGGAGTCAGTCGCAGCAGATGATCTGTTAATGTTACTACAACAGTCCCGCTTTGTACACAAGATGCTTATAATTTAATTAAAACTTCTCCTCACACAATTATCACCCTTTTTTCCAAGAAATACGAGTGCTAATCCCGTGACGAAAACTACAGTTATATCGTTATAGGTCTGCGGTTGTCGGCGGGGCAGAGTTAGTGAAATTTCATTACATTTCAGTAATCGGAACACAAGACAATTCCGTCATGGTCTAATGGCCGTGTTTATTAGGAATGTTCGAATTAAATATCAATAAAGTTTTATTGGAAGTGCTGGAGTTACGTAGTAATTGGCGGAAGTTATTGATCACTATGTTAGTGGGGCAAGGGACCATTTTTGACTTCTTATGTTACACGGTCCTAAAACGAATATTGTGAACGGAATTGACGCGTCAATTGATTTGTAGTGCATTGGTTCTGTGTATTTTCACACTATTGTAATAGTGTGAAAACAAAAGATAGACAGCTGAAGGTTCTATGAAAATGATAATAGTCAATAGATCGGGCAGGTTGTCGGTTTGTACATCAACATATTGTAAAAAGGCGGATTTTGTAAGGGAAAAATGGTAATTAAAGTCTATTCCAAAAGTTAACCAAGTCTTCGTTGCACTGCAAGCTTGGATGCAAATGAAACAATATTTTTTTCATGCACTCTCAACGAATAACCAAGCTTATAATAAAGTACAACGTACTCACAAACCCGCACTATCACTACATATCACTAAATAGTGGTACTGAAACAATTTTATGTTACGAAACAACTTCGCCCGGGTGTTGTAGGAAACACTCTTGACTTGATTAAGTACCCGTCACGCGAAATAAGGGTAAATACGAATATTTACCCCCACTGAGATGAATTATACCATGAGTACCCGTCATACAGAAGACGAGGTCAGAAGGTGCAATACAGAAACTCATTATGGAAGACTGGTGTCAGTAATCATTAACACTACACAACACCGAGAACAACCACTTTCCGAAATCTAAAGTTACGATACCGAGTCCCCGCAGACTGTATTCTTTCTGTCGGCCAATAGTGTAGTCGGGCTCTTAATCAGTATGAACGTGGTATGCTAGTGCGTGTATTACGTTTCGGTATCGGCCGATAAACCAGTTTAATGAGCTACACGATCGCCTTCACACTATATTATCAGCCAACTGCTAGATCAGTATCACGCTCTTATCCGCGCGCACACTACCGATTGTTTAATCGGCCGACTAGGCGACTCTGCGAGTGATCTCTTCACAAGCCGCCAACCAACTAGCAAATTGTTCGAGCGCAGTCAACCGTCCCTGGTCTGGTTTGCGCATTCATCATCAACCTGACCGTTTAGTTGGTTTAGTGTGCGCGATAGCAGCCCAACCCGAATAATCCATAGGCCGATACAAAGTCTGTAGACTGCTGGGCCTTGAATGAAAGCGAGGAGAAGAAGTTGAACAGCTTTCTCATAAGCTTGTTAATGTTTTTTTTTTTCGCGTTTATCCGTTATTGAAGGCTAATTCAATTATGATTGTACCTACTAAAAAGCTTCTACTAATACTACTCCTACTATCGTTCGTCGATCACCAATCGAGGGCTGAAACGATTACAATTTTACATAAAACTAGCATAGTTTTGAAAGCTTGTTACATTATGAGCTATATAAAAGTCCACCTGCTGAGTCTACCTGCTCAATTCAGAGTCGTAATGGGTAGGCCATATTTATGACCCGGCAAAAGAAATATACGTGTTGTGATTTCGAATACTAATGAAAGAAGAGAAAATAATGTCGGAGGAAAACGTAATGAAAGGTGCGAAATTGAGAATAATACTTATGTTTCACATGATTTCGGGGTGAATGGGAATCAGATTTTTATCTATGTTCTCCCACAATAGAACATAACACGTGGTTGAGTGCGAAATCGATCTTAATCTATTTTGTATGACAAACTTTTTGGTAAGGTGCTGGATGCATCGCGTCTTGTCAATGGTTTACTGGATAGCGATGGTAGGGTGATAAATCATGGAATGATTTTAAGGTTTTATTACTGCGATTCTGTATTATATCCCTGAAGCTGCTGGGTAACGGCCTCCCCAAGACTAAATGTCATGGGAAGGCCGTCGACGCCTACGACGGTCGCCGACGCCTAGGATTCTTTTAATACTTGCTTTAGTCCAGCTCGTCTCAACATTCTTTGCCGGGTCTGATTTTGTTTATTATATACCTATATTATAAAAACCACTATAAGGAGCCCTACTTACGGTAGCTACTGTAGCCACCAGCTAATTAGGTATCCGGCAGATGTGGTCAGCCCATCCCTACTTCAACGTAGCGGTTTGTTGTTCTTATTATTTTACAAAAAAACCAGCTAACCAGCCAGCCACTTTCCTACTCGTGCGTAAAAAGTGAACAAAAAGGATGATGACAAACTGCGATTGCAAATTTTCCCATTGAACTCTTTGCTATCAATCACAAAAATTCTTGGTAACGGATTGGTAAAAAATCCATTCGTTTGCATTTGAATGGTTTAACCAATTACCTTTCGAGAATATCTGGTGCATCGATCTGACTACGCAAACGTACTGATGGGTTTATCCGGGCAATATGACGTACTGTGCGAAATATCTGGACAAAAGTCAGGACTTCGCGTAAATCAAGCACCAGGTTAAACAATATGGAGATAACGGTTTTGTTGCGGAAATAAAATCGGCACAAATTTACACATACATATATATAAACTAACGTCTTCTTCCTTGGAGGTAAGCAGAAGCTTCCGTACGTCATCCGCTACGACTCACACATGCTTTTGCTTCGCCCACGTAAATACATTTTTTTTAACTTAAAAATGTGTGCGATTGTTAATTGAATCAACGACTAATTAAGATATAAATACTCATAAGAATAGTGAAGGTCACGACATACGATAGGGATCTCCCTGTTGCATGTCGTGAGCTTCACTAATAAAATCCTTATCGGCTTTGAGTCTTGAAAGGTTGAGAACTCAAACGGCTGAAGACACTGTATTGTTATACATACTTCTGAAAGTATTTGGATACAGACCGTAGCGGGAGCTGCTTTTGCAACTTGTCCGTGCTGATTTACACGTACCTTAACAAATAAGACAGACTCTCGCATATTGTATTAAAGAAAACGGAAGTTAACAGTTTCACTTCATTTTGTTGATGATCCTAAGAGACTTCTTAATAACACTCTAGAGTGTTGTTAAGAAGTCTCTTAGGATCATAGATATTATTATCTACAGCATCTTTGGTAAGTAAATAAGCGCCACGTTTCTGCTCAGATATGTTTCGCTCACAAATTCCTCGCTAAGCTGCGAGTAGCTGCGAGTCGCTGCAAGTAGTTAACACTTAAGCCTCTTTTGTGAACTCCGCCCGTTAGCAACACGCGTTACACTTGGGTACTTGGCTGTTTTGCAAACATATACCTCGTACTTAGAAGCTGTTCAGTGATACAATGTTATGCATCCATATTAACTACAAAATATTTCAACATCATCATAATCATCATTTCAGCCCAAAAGACGTCCACTGCTGGACATAGGCCTCACCCAAGTGTCGCCACATTGACATTTTGGGGGGTTTTGCCATAATCGCCACGCTCGGCAGGCGGGTTGGCGTTGGCAAAATATTTCAAATGAGTCCCTATTGCGGCAGTCTCGTTGGTCGAGTAGTCGCGAGCGTTGCTGCCGAGCATAAAGTCCTGAGTTGCATACCCAAATTCAGCAAAGTGTTAATGGGTTCTTCTAACTTCTCTAAATTTCCCGAGGCCCGATGTGTGATTGGTTACCGGTTGATGGAAATAGATCGCTATTACATATAAGGCTCAAACATGGCTAAATGTCAGTTTACTGAAGGCACCTCTGCCTTTACCTTCAGAGATTACAGATGTGATGTTACAAATACGAAAATGAGTCTTGAAGGAACTATGAGTGTTAGTGAAAGTATAAGAGAAAAGTTATCAATTGATCACTCTTTTACAAACACTTGTACACACTACCTCTCTCTCTCTGGACTGCCTTGTTGGCCTACCTAGTTGTCGCAACCGCGACTGCGGAGCACGAGGTCGTGGGATTGATTCCCGGGTCGGGCCTAGTGTTATTAGGTTACGCAACACCACGCAGCGGAACACGACGCCGACAACATTACGTGTTTAGTTATGGTTAAATAAGATTTTTAATATGTATTAGTTTATTTTCATTGTATAAGATTGTTTTGTGTATTTTATTATGTTGGGTCTTAGTTGCCTGATAATAAAATGATTGATTGATTGATTAGGTTTTTCCATTAATAATTTTTTGAGGTAAGCCTATTGCCGTTAATCTAAGTCTAGATTTGTGCCCGGTTAGTGGCAATAGTCTCGCCTACTATTACATGGGCCTTAAACATAACTAGCGAAATTTGGGTATACTTACACTTTAAAGCCATGAATGGCAGAATTAATTACACTAAAATGTCCAACAGCCGTAACTACGTTGTTAAAAGCGTACAATTTGATAATTGATTGAATTTCCGACACGTTGTCCGGTTAACTATATGACACGGACATTTTAATGGTCCACTGACTCCAGTGACCAAAAATTAATTGCTGGCGTGTGCTGAGCTTAGAATATGATAAATGAGTTGGTCATTTTGTTTATTAAGTGGTTTTCAGCAAATAGTGTTGCTGTGTTTATGATGGGAAGCCAAACTAAATGACTTGTTATGTTGGATGTTAATGGCATTTTTATTCACAACAGTAACACAGTCACTGTCGTCGATACTTGCGACACTATAGTTAGTGTCTGCCAAGATGCCACGAGTGTCATCAATTCATCATATGAACACTAGCCACATTCTGGTTGTCAGTGGCGCCAGTATCGCGACTCTGACATCTAGTACTGCGTCGTCGCCAAACGTGACAATCTCTTTGGCAACCTTGACTAACTTGAATTTTGGATATCTTGATATTTAAAATTTCCACGGCACTTTTGCAAATGTGGAGAACCTAAATCTACCAAACAAATATAAACTGCATACAGGGCTAATATTGCATGACTGAAATTAATATTTATTATGGCTTGGTTTGATTTAATTGCGGCGCATGTGGCGTGAACTAGAAACATTACATGAACGCGTGATCGTAACCATTCACAGTGTTCCGCATTTATAATTATGGAAACTACATTATAATTAATTTCTATGTCACAATGTTTATACAGTAATATTTATTTATTTATCTACTTCGGTTTCGTTATTTTCGAATTACAAAATTGACAGCGGTTTCATTATGATACCCATAACGACACAAGTTGCATTATGACATCATATTGCAACTTGTACACACTTAAACATACAGCCAGGTACCTATAATATTACTTCGATATCGAGACAATTTAAATGATGTTTTTAAAAATGGAACAAGTTTAGAACAAAAGTATCGTATACTATTTGGCTGTTGCGGCTACAAGATCTTTGCCTTATACTTATTAAAGACTAAATAAACAAAATAAAAAAAAAGTGGACGCGGGAAAAAAATTGTGAGTGAAATATTATTCGAAAATTTATTATAAATGTCTTCAACATCAAGTGATATTGAAAATACTCCACCAGTTATAACAAATAGAGCAGTTGCGGCTACTAATAATTGACTACCAAAATCAAGACATGTATGAGAAATGTTATGAAACCGAAGTGGATAAAAATACTTATTTGTCTATATCTGTGTTTTATTCCTTCCTTCGTAAATAAAATCTTCTATGCAACTGTACGTTATTGGTCTTTTAATAACTCGTGCCCACCTATTTCTGTACGCGCTACGCTTGTACCGAAAAATGGCACTCGTATTAAAAGACTGTCCATAACGTAACAGCTGCATAAATAGCTATTATTTAACACTTCAAGTACAATGTACAGAGGCGGACTTAATGCCATAGAAAAATATATTGATGGTTTTGCAGCCATCATGCGAAAGAGAAGCGCTTCCCTGCTCGCTCGTCTTCGTGGCAGTACCAACAGTATCTTGAGTTTATTCGCTGATAGGTGGGAGTCTCTAATCCTGCGACATTGGATGAAACTCCACACCTAATAAATCCCTATTATATATGTATATCTCTACTAACACTAGCATTTAAGACCATTGTTACTAACACTATGGGCGTAGTCTGAAATAAATGATATAATAATAATAATAATAGGCATTTTCTACCAGTCAACCTTTGCGTGATGCAGAGACAAACAGTGGTGGTCTATCTGTAAGAAATAATAATTTAATAACATACATACTAAGGATATATAAAATACTATAATTATATGTCAAAATATATTTATATATATACGAATATATAAATAATATATAGTAATAAAATAATGGTTGCGAATAAAAACAATCTACACACTAATATATAAAAGTAATGAAGAGCCCCGTTGCTAGATTCAAGTGGCCAAAACTCCCAAAAGTCTTTCGATACAAATCAAAACATTGTTTACGGTTTTGATTCGGTCCTGCGACCAACGCGTCGGATTTCCTGTTACCAGCCATACATACCATACCTACAGACACATCCATTCTACAGCGTACCGTAACACCTGAGCGCGGCGGTATTTGCGAATATATTCAGCTTTCTATCTCCATTCTAGATCCGATAACTTTGGTTGCCAGCCCTGCGGGATAAACCGTTCACAGGTTAGTGTGAGGATAAACCGGTTAGTGTAAAAGTAAACCGGTTGGTTGGCGGGCCGTCGCCGTCGGCGCAAGTCAAACACGGAGGTTAATTACTGCGGCCCGGTTGTGTTGACAATATCCGGGTAGACGGCGCGTTAGGTGCGTGGCGTACGTGCGACTGATAAGTTTCATTATTTTACGAACAATTACTGCTATGTATTAATAAATACTAGTCTCATCATCTGCCTAGGCTTTTCCGAAACTATCTTGGGGTAGGCTTCAATTCTAACCGGATGCAGCTGAGTACTATTATTTTACATGAAGCGACTGCCTATCTGACGTCCACTACGCAGTAACTGGGTAATACGATACCCCTTAAAACTGGATGTCAGACTTTTGGCTTCTGACTACTCGTAACGACTCTCAAAGATCTACAAATGACAGCCGGGAACCAAAAAAAACCAACGGCTTAACGTGCTTTCCGAGGCACGGAGGAAACTCGTTATGTAATTATGGTCACCCATCCACGGTCCAACCTCGGCAAGCACAGTTGATGGAAACAGGGTCACTCCCTATTACATCGTGTTTAAACATAACTAGCAAGATGTGGGTGTACCAAAAGGAGCAACTCGGCTTAACCTTTTAGGGATAACAGCTTTTATCTTATATCCTGTTAAATCACTCCAATTAAGAAAGGACTAGTAGGTAATAATAAATTGTTGTCATTGTTGCGGATACCTCGGGCTCGGCTGTTGTTCACAAACGAACTGATGGTAGGTGCCTAAGAGATTGTCCAGCTGAGTGGACAGGATCCATCTGTACACGACATGGTACAGCAAAAACGTGATTTCCCAAAGGATTGAAAAGTAAATTCGAACGGAATCAGCGTCGACCATTGTAAATCCTTTATTGGAATTATTAATTACGATACTATAATTAGATAGACACTTTAGGTATGTTGTGTTGCTTCTAGGATCCCTATAATTTCTCATCATAAATTGCATTAGTACTAAGAATAACACATTTGTAGCATACCATGGTCCGATGTTTTTTTTACAATCAGGTTCAGCCAAACCGGTACTTACGGACAGTTTGCGGAGTGACTGCAGAAGATATTTACAGATAATTTAATATTTTATCCGTCCTAGTCTGGTATAAGGATACACGTGCCAACAACACTATAAAAACGAATGTAAAAATTTCATGTTTTATTACTCTCCTATCCTTCTATAAAAAGTTATTTTTTATCGAAACTGATTCAAGGGCAGACGGCGCCAGTCACATTAGCCGCTTGAATAATTATCTACTAGTCACTGTTGCTATGCCTCAAATAAAATAAGCCCATTCAACCGGACTCGGCTTTGACAAAAACAAATGGTTGCTGTTCGTCTCACGAGACTTAGGGATATAGGTGGTAGGAACTGTGGGGTCGTGCGTCTTACTGTCTTAGTATCGATTTCACATTCAAGTAAGGCTAAAAATTGAGGTACATTCTGCATTTAACCAAGCAATTGTGACCCAGTAGCCAAACGGCCATGACGTAGGTCGTGGGTTTAAACCCAGTCAGCTTTTAAGTAGTTTATTTCATCATCACGTCTCTCATAGGAAAATATCGTGAGGAAACCAAAGAAATGGCTTAGAACCAAAAATTCTAACATAATATGTCCATCAACCCGCACTGGGCCCGCTTGGTGGATATGCCCCGCTCCCCGCTCAGAGTCTAGGTCCAAACAGTTATGTGAAAACGTCATAAGCTGATTATGCCATGCTATGTTGTAGCAAGAGAAACTCAATAATATAACTGTAAGTGTATTGCAAAATAAATACAGTAGATGATGAATGGTAAGAAACATGTTTAGAAATAATATCGTAAGCGTGTAGCCATCCTTACCGTGAAACCTACTTCTTAAGTAGGCGAGGCTATTGAAAATTACATAAATAGTGAATGAAAGAACGGTAATTAACTTCTCGCCTGCGACGTGAAGGCTGGTTTTGTGAGCACCTACTCTGGGAGCTACTTAATTGCATGCCAGAGAAACCTCGCTGTTATTTAAGACTAGTTGTTTTTGGTATTATTTTGTACCAAGCAGCTACCATAACTATAGGGATGTTTCTTTGAAACTAACACTTGTTTCTGTGATGAGAAATGTGTAATAACTTCGTTTCTTTTAAAGTGAAACTCGAAACACCTTCATTCACTCAATCAAGTTCTTAAAAATAATTCAAATAGATTCCAAAAATTAGAAGACATCTGACAACCACTCACCTGCTCGGCTCGTTTGGTGTATTTTAGGCCGCTCTCTCTTATACAATGGGGTCTGTGTTTCAGCATTAGGAGCTTTAAAGGACGCATAGTATGCAAACCATTAAATTGAAATTACTTGTCGTGTGATTTCAATATTGTTTAGCTTATCAAAAGACCCTCATACAAAGTTAGCCGGGACAATATTGCCCATGCGACTATTTATATCGCTAGCGAAAGGCAATCACGCTGTCTTCAAACTGATACAAACTCTATTCTGTTCCAATTCAAGTTAGTGCTAGTTAAATAGTGGATTACCCTCCTCTACACGTGTAGCTGATGTAGCTTATACAACGACCTAATCGGCCAGCTTAATTGATTTGCGAGCTGCGCACAGTCTGCGAACACTTTAATGTAATTTTAAGGGAGTCTAAAGCTTTATATTGTTGAGTATATTGCTTGGATTTTCAGATAAGACAAATCGTTTTATGTTGTTAATCTGACAAGTTTGTTCAAGAACCATTTTCGTTACTTTGGTGTACAGTAAACGCTTATAAATGTTTACCATATCTGTAAGTTCTTCATTGTCTTGCCCATTCACGTGGCTTTCACAAGTCCAGACATTATACTACCAACACACTGCTGGTGTCACATGTGATACTTGCCTCAGTAAACAGTCATCATCCTATAAATATACCTCAAGTATCCAAATGTGTGTGGTGGCAATTCATGGTTGTATATAAAACAATCACAGAAAATTATAAAAGGATTTATTAGAGTGTGTAATCGATGCATGTTACTACTCTTCATTCGCCGATGAGACTATATAATGAGTATTTTCGGCACGGTGCGGCGTCTACACAACTGCTCCGCTCTCCTATTTGTTGTAAACATTTTATAATCGCTTGTATTTGCATGCTATTCAACATCAATTTCCATATTGATCAGTTCTCTCCCTCGGAAGTAAGTCGGTTGTAGGCAAATAGGTTACCGCGGTGACCGGGGCCGGTGGTCGGACACTGGACGTTTATTTATGGTATTACTTTTGTTACTATATCGAGATGTACATACAGCAACGGAAAAGCTATATTAATATTGCTTGACAGATAAATGATCGGTGATTGGTTTTCTTTATGTGAGAGTACAAAAGTGGCCATATTCATATTTGAAACACTGTTTGCGAACATCGCCCCGGATTCGAAATCAAAGCCTAATTATTATTATTGTTCCCTTTATTCATTTCACATCTTATCTAATATATTTAAAAATATAAAAAAACAGGTTTCCGCCGGTGTCGGGAGCAGGGTCCAAGCTAAGTTAAGTTCGTGGGGCACCCATCTATCAAGCTTTTTTATCTTGCCAATCTGTCGCAAATGGACCAATATTGTTTTAATGCTAACATCAAAAGCTGCTGCCAGCTCAGCTGTAGATTGAATTTCATCAGCTTCAACAATCACCTTTAATTCATCATTGTTGACCAAAGTTTCCGGACGACCACGAGGTTCATTTTTCAAGTCAAAATTCCCAGAACGGAACCGAGCAAACCAATAACGGGTTGTGCGTTCGTTTGTACAGTTCTCTCCGTAAACGTCGTTGATGTTACGGGTCGTTTGTGCCGCGTTGGTGCCACGACGGAACTCATATTCCATAATTACACGAAATTTCAAAGTATCCATTATGAGGAAAAATGTTGAAATGTAATGAAAATACAACGCTAATCAATAAACAAAAGACTGTTTTTGTAAATAGAATGTCATATTTTTAAAACAAAATTAATTTGAATTTAGAACTCATAGCCAATCAAAACTTTTTTTTGTTTGGAAAAGTCTGTACTGCAATACGGCAATTTCATAGGTAAAGACCTATTATTTTTAAATATTTCTTAAAAAACAAAAAAGGTAAAAAAAATCATTTAAAAATATAAAAAACAGGTTTCCGCCGGTGTCGGGAGCAGGGTCCAAGCTACCGGTGGTTAGGGCTGCAGAGACAGGAACCTCCTCACAATGCGGGCCGTATCGAGGAGTACTGCCTTCTGAATCTGGCTCTTGATCCAACCCCCAAGTGAAAGCTTCGACAGATGGTCGTCGAGGCTCTTGGCCATAAGGCCATTGGCCGTTACGACAATCGACACAATGATAGCCGAGTCCACATTCCACATGTCGACAACCTCGTGAGCCAAGTCGAGATATTTTATTTGTTTCTCTTTCTCAGCTTTCACGAGGTTTTCGTCATGCGGTATGGTAACATCGACTATCATTACGCGGCGCGCTGAGCGGTCTATCACCACTATGTCAGGCTTATTGGCGACAATAGTCCTGTCAGTATTGATAGGCCGATCCCAGTACAGCATGACATGGTCTTTCTCGAGATGGGTCGGGCACATACTTGTAGTACGGTACCTCAGATTCCACAAGTTCATATTTCAAGGCAAGTTGCTGGTGAATAATCCTGGCTACTTGGTTTTGCCTGTGCAAGTACTCGTTGTTAGCCAGACGAGAACAACCAGAAATAATATGTCTGATGGACTCACCCGGATGGTGGCATGCCCGACACACGTCCACCGTCCCGTCCTTCATAATATGTTTCCGGTAGTTGTTCGTCAGCATAACTTCGTCCATAATCGCACAGACAAAACCTTCAGTTTCCCCAAAGAGGTCGCCGAATCGTAGCCAGGACACGGACGCTAGAAAATCTACATCGGGCCCATGAAAAGCCTGGTAGAAGCACCCGTGAAGCACCTTGCCTTGCCATTCTTCCTTGCGGTCATCGGTAGTAAGTACGACAGGTTTGCGCCAGTTCTCTTTAGCCATGGACAGCGGGGTGAGTACTTTGTCCACTGCGACCACATCTCGGTGCATACCCCCCTCGGCTTTATAAAAAAATAAATTTTCAAAAAATATTCTCTGAGACTGCACACCTCGCGGTTGTGGAGGATCTTCGCGTTTAAAAAGCCTCGACCCCCGCACTTCCGCGGGATGTACAGTCTCATCACCGATGATCGTGGGTGATGCATCCGGTTTGCCGTCAGCAATGTACGGACTGTCCTATCTAGGGCGTCCAGTTCGGTCTGAGTGCATTTGAGTATGCCGAAAGAGTATATTAAAACCGGCATGACCCAACCGTTGATGGCGCGCACCTTGTTCCCGCCCGAAAGAAGGCTCTTTAATACCTTCTTCAGGCGACCAAAGAAGCGCTCCCTCAACGACTGCATCATGTCAGCTACGTCAATGCTTAACGCTTCCGACATACCCAAATACTTATAATTTTCGGATGAGGAGAGAGATTTGAGGTGTATGGAATCCGAAAGTTTCCATTCCCTCGGATTCCATAATCTCTCCTCGCTTTACATACATGACTGCACATCTGTCCACACCGAATTCCATCCTGATGGTGCTACTAAAAGTTTCAGTTACTTTCAGTAGCCTGATCAGTTGAAATTTGTTAGGGGCAAAGAGTTTCAGATCATCCATATAAAGAAGGTGAGATATGACCTGACTACCTCTCCTCAACCGGTAGCCTAGGTCTGAATCCTCCAGCAATGTGCTTAGAGGATTTAGGGCTAGACAGAACCAAAGTGGACACAGACTGTCGTCCTGAAATATTCCCCGTTTAATCCATACAGGCTCATCGTTCCCCTGAATATGTCGACATCCTGGATATCGAAGGACCGTCTTCCATTGCCCCATACACGACTCAAGAAAGGCGCGTAGAGTTGCATCAATCTTGTACAACTCCAACACCCTCATGAGCCATGTATGTGGCACAGAGTCGTAGGCCTTCTTGTAATCTATCCAACATGTCGACAGATCCTTGCGGGATCGACGAACCTGTTGGCTAATGGCCATGTCGATGAGGAGTAGCTCCTTAGTACCACGGGACCCGTTCCTACCTCCATTCTGAGAGGCCGACATAATAGAATTACTATCGAAGTGTTTGTTAATTTTCTCTCTCAAAATGGATGTAAGAAGTTTATAGTCCGTCGATAAACTCGTGATCGGTCTATAATTCTTGGGTTCCGCAGGACTACCTGACTTATGGAGCAGGTGGGTAACACCCGTTGTAAGAAACTCTGGTAGCGACCCAGACTCTAAGCATGATTAGAATTGAGATGCCAGGCGAGTGTGTGAACTACTTAGCCATTTGAGCCAGAAGTTGTGCAGTCCGTCCGGTCCCGGAGATTTCCAGTTTGGTAACGGACGAACTGCTCTGGCATCTAACGGTGTTATTGAAATTTCTTCCATTTCTGGGATGGATTCACACATTCGCTCGACATCTCGCATCCAGTCAGCCTCCGTATGACAGACGGGCACCTACCAGATGCTGCGCCAGAATGAACTCGTGGCAGCATCATCTGGGCGGCACACGTCCGTCATACTTTGTTCGAGTTGCTCCCAAGCTCTGTATACCCACCTCTCATCACTCTGGAACATGCGATTCTGCGAGTACCGATCAACACGCTTCTTATACCGCCGAATACGGTTCGCCCATGCATAAACTTTCTGCTTCAGGAAGTCGATGCGCTCTGTGACTCGGGACATGTATTCTTGAGGGCTGATTCCAGTCCCCAAGAATGCCTGCCTCACAAAGCGCATCACACGTGGGCGTGTATTGCCCTCCCTGAAGCAGTATAGTTTGCCGATGAGTACCCTGGCCCAGTCGATACGGCACTTGATCCTGCGTTGCCAAGCTGGTACGGCTGGTTTTGGTTGAGTAGCTACGTCAAAATTTGGGAATTTGACGTTAGCTAAAAGACAACCCGCTACAGCCCCACAATACAAGATCGAGTGCGTATCAACGAGGTTCTCACTACTCTCAAAAATATTTTTGAGTTGCGAGTCCAAAGCACACACCAGCGCCCTATTTTTCTTAAGCATGGGTAACCGCGGTAATCGGGGCCTAAGTTGGGCAGGAGTGGATCGATATTCGTGAAGCGCATCTTCCAGAGCGCTCCTCAAACGTTCGTTGCACTGGCTACTTACCGTGGCAACCCTATCATCCTCCTCTACAGCACCAATATTGGACCGCGGTGGTATTGCGTCAGTTGATACTTGCACCGCGGTTTGCGCTGGAGTCAAGTCGATGTAGTTGCTCGGTACTTCTGAGCGCAGCCTATCAAGTGCGGTGTCGTCCAACATGTGATTGCGTTGGATGACCCGCACTTGATCCGACAGTCGTTGGGCTGAGACGTTGACGGTTGGTTCAAGAGTTTGAAAAAGAGACAGCATCCTAACACGGTACGCAGTGAGGTTAGTTCCCCCCTATGTAGACCCGTAATATGCGCGCATGACGTTCTCGTTTATATACTGAGTCCATCTCATGCGCTGCTCACAACCACCGGCAGCGGGAACCCGGCTTGGGGCCGGTTGGCTCCTAGGTCCGAAGCTTGACGGTGGCCGGCCTCGCCCCGGCCGACGTACAGGTGTTGGCGACGTCGGCGGGGAGAAATATTCGTCGCTGGAGCTCGACGCGACTGCCGCTGCCGGTGACACAGGTGATCCAGGGTCCGGCGGCGGCGAAGCGGAGCTCAGCGACGAGTCCGGGGATGATGGGCGTGCGCGACGTGCAGCAGGTCGTGTTATTGTTAAATTTAAATAAATCATTCCATTTTCACAGGATTTTTCCATTTCATCTTCGACGTTGGAACGTTGACAGATGTCATTTCACTCCGGTCTTGTTTTTGGATATTTGTTACTGTTCTTTTATGTATTTTTCCACATATATATTGGTTAAATGAATTTTCGACTTATTAAAAATACAGTGGTAAACAATTTGTGTATTATAAAAAAATTTTTTTGCAAAAAAAGAAACCGACTTCAAAAAACCCTAAACGCACTAAAAAGTTAAGTTTAGTCAGTGCCAAGCAATATACTTAATTTGAATTAATTAATGAATTAATATTTAGAAACTGTAAGATGTTTTGTTTTTCTGGCTTTAGTCTGTCTATATAGTCATTCAGGTTACGATACCTATGCTTGGCACCGACTCCAAAGAATTATTAAATTTTAGTATAGGTTAATCGTCGGTTAGGTTAGGTTTATTAATATAGGTAGGTTTTAGCATTATTTTTAACTTTTTAGTGCGTTTAGGGTTTTTTGAAGTCGGTTTTTTTTTGTGAAAAAACATTTTTTATTTGTTAATTTTTAGTGACATATTTTAAATGTAATAATAAAACATGGGTAGGCCTAGTAAAGATGCTTTTCGTATGAGAAAACGGCGTCGAACTGAAACTGAGAAAAAGGAAAAAGGACAACGATTAAAAGAAATTAGGGAAAGAAATGATCAACGCTTTTTGAATAAGAACCCTGATCATCGCGAAAACAGACTGTCAAAGCAGAGGACCTACATGTTACGTAGGTTGAATAAGGAAAGTCAAGTCTGTGGTACACCTGGATAATGCATACCGTTACAATTCCAACAATCCCAAACACAGCTAATCGTCGGCTTATTGCAAGAACTCACTAATGGCAAAAAATCATTAAGTACAGTTATTATAACAGTTATACTCGTCTCGATTAGCTCTATAAAGGGCAAAAACTCATTTATTTCTAGCATTTCAAATTTGGCCGTTATGACCTAGACGTAAAGTCGATAACTATCATTTTGGATTATCTGGTTCTTAGAAACTCGATAAAGTACTATAATAGTTTTTAGTAAATAAAAATAAAAACAAAACGGCACTTTTTTTGTAATATAAATATCATTAAAGTAACATAATAACTTTTTAAGATACGCGTTACGCACATCGCTTTTGAACAGCATTTGGTTAAAATTCATTAAGTGCACATAATTACTTCTTTAAATCTATGATTTATGACAAATAAAACATTATACAATTTTAACGACTTCTGTTATAACGAGTGACGGTCATTGTTTACAGTTTTAGTTCGGTTAAAATTACTTATTGTATCTTGGCGATTATTTGTTTTTCGAGGTTTAAGCAATCTAGTTATTTTTGTACAAATTAAATGCAGTTAACTACTTTTGATAGGCTCCGGTTTCACTCTTTTTGACTTTTAATGAATTTGTCGTCGGCTGATTGCAAGAATTTACGAAGTGACATAAATAAAACTTGTCTGTTAGGTTTTGGTACCAGTGATGCAGCTCCGGGGGTATTACTTTTTCTGAGCACATTTTTGAGAAATCTTTTTTCTTCTCTTTGGTTATAGGAAACTTTTTGTTGTAAGCCGTTTTTAATGCATAAGCGGAATAACCGGCGGAGTGTCAGACTTGTACCGACTAAAACCCATCCATTTTCCTTCTTAGCCCTTTGTGTTCCAGGGCCACGGTATCTCTTTCGAACAGTCTCCCAGCCCTGCCAGGCATCGGCCCTCTTGGACCCCTTCCGGTTTGCTAACATCTCTTTGAGGCGCGCGTGGAACACGAACGCGCCGTCGACACGGCCTGTCGTCATAAGACGGACGGACGATGAGCTAGCTCATTACTCACCGTCCACAGGCACGCGCCCGGGACGTCTCCCGCAGTGGCTGAGACGTGAGGCTCTCTCTCTCTCACGTTCCGCCACCTCCTTCGCTAGCATGACAGCTTCGCAGAAGGAAGCGACGGCTTCCCATTCACTATCGCTCCGGGCCATGGATTGAACCAAGGCCAGACGCGAGAGGTCGCCGCCGCCAATCGCTACTACGAGGACACGGCGGTGGTCAGATCAGGCGGAGCAGAGCTCCACGGTGTGCTCCACCGTGTCCTCGGGCCGGTCCTCGCAGTGGTGACACACGGCCGTTTCCTTCCGCCCGATTTGGTGTAGAAACCTCCCGAAACAACCCTGTCCGGTGAGGACCTGCGTCAGGCGGAAGGTGAGGGCGCCATGGCGCCTCTCCAGCCACTCCTCAAAGAGGGGACTTATCGCCACTATTGTGGTGTCGCTCTCTCTATGTCGCCATGAGATCCCGCCGGAGGTCTGTCCCCGGCGTAGTAATATCTGCAGGCACGCGAGGACTAACACCTCCAGATCCCATGGCAGCAATCCGGCCAAGAGGCTCGCCGCCTCGCCGGAGATCGTGCGGTACCTCTAGACTAGCCTTACGCCTACCACCTTCTGTGGCAAGTTCAGGTAATGGGCGGCTCGCCGCCTCAAAGAACGCGCCCGGGGCCCCGTAAAGGGCCATGGACCGCACGGCCGCCGCGTAGAGCCTCCGGCAGGAGGTGTTTGGACCCCTCAGGTTGGGCAAGAGCCGCTTGAACGCAGCCCCGGTCCGTTATAGTTTGGGGGCCAAACTACCGCCCTCCTACCGTCAGTATGGATTGGCGCATTCCTAGGCCCATGAAAGCACATGGCCTCGGACTTGCGCAATGCCACCTCGAGACCCAGTTGCTGGATTCTCTCCACGACTATCGCAACCCCGTGTGTCATAAGTTTGGCCGCTGCCTCGTTCGGCCTCTCTTGTGCCAGCACCAGCGTGTCGTCAGCGTAGCAAACTACGGTTTTCGCTTTCGCAGATTTATAGCTTGGGTGGCTGTTTCAGTTGCTCCCATTTGACAAATCCAGTTCTTTATAGTCTGACCTATGGTCATATCGATATTGAACGATGTTAGGCTTCTTTTTTTCAAACCTAAAACTTTTAACTTTTAGCCACTGTAGGTACTCTTTCTCCATCAGGCCCAAGAGATCTATTCAACCTCAAATTATTTCTTAGATCTTTTAGATCTATCTATTTCATTTATTGAGTTAAGTGCCATGGTTACTTTTATTTTTACTGATTTATTTGCCGAAGTGATTTTTTTGAGTTCTAGATTGTTGACGTTTTAAGAATTTGTTATGAAGGTAAAGAAGACTGTTACGTTAACTTTTAGGACTGATTAATACCAGTTGGTTCGTTTGAGATACTAGTCTAGTGTTAGTACTTAGCCTTATTAAAGAAATGTTTAATTCACACTTAGTGTAAACTTTCAATGATAAGAAGTCACTAACTTGGTTTTTAAGCTTTAAAAAAAATATCCCTCTTTATTTTTAACTGCTTATGTTTGATTTTATTAATAAATATATTTAACTTTCTAGTGGTGTTTATTTTTTTATAAACATATAAAATATAAGATGTTATAGGACATCCAATGAAATCAAAAGTAATTAATTGATTTCTCAAAGTTTTGTTTATGTCACTTAATGAGTTCTTGCAATAAGCCGACGTAATATACATTGTCTTATTACGGAGTTACGGTGCCTGTCTCTTGGCCATCAGATTTGATGGTAGAATGGTTCTTATTGAACGCAAATGCTTCACTTGTTGCAGAAAATACTAAAATCACTGTACGTTTTCCTATAAAATTTGAAGAGTTCCCTCGATTTCGCCAAGATTCCATCATCAGATCCCGACTTGGTGACTATGGGACCAAATGGAAAGCATAGGCTTTGGAATAAAAAAATAATTTTCCAAATCGGTTGGTACATGACTGAGTTATGCGCGAACAAAAAACGCAATGCAGAGTGAACGAAAAGTTAAAATATTTAGATTTTTGTTGATTTTTTCAAAACCGCTTGTCTGATTTCGATAAAAAATTTATGGGACCATTTGGATAGTATACGCTTTCCAACAAAAAAAGAATTTTTCAAATCGGTTGGTAAGCGACAGAGCTATGCGCGAACAAACATAAAAAAAACCGAATTGAGAACCTCCTCCTTTTTTAGAAGTTGGTTAATAAATGTTTTATAGTAAAAAAGGAATAAGGATAATTTAACGTGTTGACACACAGAGTTGCCAGTTTTATTATTGTTATTATTTCCTTTATTCATTTTTATTTATTTTTACAAAATTAAAATTAAATTAAATTATTGTTTATTTTATTTTTTTAAACTTTGCCCCACACTAGGAATTACTCCTGTATCGTGGGTGCGTTTACATTTTACAAACATTTAAACTCACATACACAAACAGCCAGACCCGGAACAATATCTGTAGGCCATACAAATATTTGTTCCGTGCAGGGATCGAACCCGCGACACGCAGCGCAGCAGTCGATTGCTCAACCACTGCGCCAACCGTGCCGTCAAAATACGAAAACGAAAATTATGTAGGTTAAAATACGATTTCAGGGACGTACAGCATAGGACATTTTAAAATTTAGTTGCATTTGAGTATTCTTGAAATTTTCTTTTTGATTTTGTTGTTATGTTTACAAGCTTTAGGTAGGCGTAGTTGGCCTGCAATCTTACCAGAGAGTGCTGAGACACGTGTCTCGACAGACCTTTGAGAGCAGTTCTCTCTAGGAGATGGGAGTGAGTTGTTGAACATCACGTGGCCCTAGTGCGTATTAGTAGAAGTGACATCAGTCTTTGATTTTTTATTCTAGGTATAGAGGGTGTCCTATTAGTTAGGTAATATAAATCACAATGAAGTTGGCCTCGGAACTGAAAAGACGCTTATTTCCTGCATGCCAAACTCTTTTGTTCCCTGTACAGTAGCGCACAGCACTTCCAGCAATTTGACGCAATTCTGTGTAATGGCGCGGCACACCGCTCACCGCAACTTATATCACACACCACATTTTATGCCCACTTTTGTGCACGTCTGTACTCGAGTGTACAGGTTGGTAATGCCAAGTGTATATGATGGGTCGGTTTAATGTTATTTGAAGTTGGATGGTTGACTACGTTGGTCTAGTGGTCACAAGCACAATTGGTGATCTAGGAGTTTTAGGCCCAATTCCCAGATCGGATCAAGATTTCTAGAGTTTTCATTTTTTTATTCTTGACTTATCAGAAGCATTCTAAAATCTAGATATGTGGGATTAATTAAGAATGCCGAAATAAGGCACATTCACCTTCCAGCGTGATGTATAATTATTTTAAAGTTATGGATAGGCAAAGCTCTCAACAAACTGAAAGTAAACACAAATTCAACTATTATTAAATGTATTTTTGAAACATAATTTCGGAACACACATTAAATAACCTTCAAAATTTCTTACGTAAGTACTTTCCAACGAGTATACCATAATACTTCTGAACGTATCATCTAACTCCAGCTCACTCACGTAAATATAAAGCTGCAATAATTCCACATTTTATTCCAAGTGCAGTTACTCTAAACTCGATACTTCGCATATCTGAGTCGAATAAAATCCTATATAATACGCGAGTTGATCGCACGTTAGCAATTCATGGGCGCTTCGCTATACATCGCCTGCCGCTCGTAAACACGTTTTATTGAGTTGTGTAGTGAGCGAGCGATGAATATTAAAGTAGCGAGAGAACGAACGATGCATATTCAATTTTAATACGCCGCTATGTAAGTGAGACTGCGATATTGTTTGGTTGGCATTAATTATGGAAGGATTAGGAGTGTAGTGGGTTCAATGAAAAGGTGGGATCAAATCGAGGCTTCCATTTCAGTCTCTCAAATCGATCAAAAAGTGATTGATACTTTGTGTACTAATAAGCAAGTGACGTCATACTAAATTATAGCAATGGAAATGCACTATTGTATCTTTATCAAGCTTACAAACATTTCAGCCATAGAATCGAACTCAGTAAGAATCAAAACCAGACGGCACGCTTCCAATCCAAACAACATATTAGACGAATATTAACCGTACAACAAGCTTTTGCATAAGGTACATACCTATGCCTTGTAAATTATACCTAAGATAAGAACATTTTTCCACTACGTTAAAATCAAAGAAGTAATAAAACGGTAAATTCCATGAAGTGTCTTTTCATCAGAGAAGTTACTTAAGTAAAATTGCATAGAAGTTTTTATTGCACAAATGTTAAATAGTCTTGTAGAAATCCACGAAGAAATTGAAATGTCGAAGCACAAAGAAGTATGTTTGTATAAATGTCTGTTTTGAACTTTTAATATAAAGGAGTCAAAGACTTGTGGGAATGTAATGGAAGTGGCTTTATGCTGTAGATATTTTCTAAGAAGAAGGTGATGGCAGTTATACAAGTTTTATAATGAGACTATTCAATCATAACCATTTCGTTTCTCTAAAAGAGCAATGTGCGCTTAAGGTGGTCCCGTTGATCATCCCGCCGCCGTTTTTTCAATAGATGGCGCTGTAGTCTTGCATTTGGGTATTATTTATGATTACGCATAACTAAAATATATTTGATGGACAATATTCTATTTGCGTAAACTAGCCTTTTGTCTTGATTTTTCCACATATACAGCTTACTTGTTAACTCTTCTCAAACGGAGATTTTCGAAATTTCCACCAGCCGTCTCAACTTCATATCTGTACACACCATGCACACACACACATGCACACGTAAATGGTTAATTTCTGAACCGCTAGAAGGCATTGTCATCAAAAACGTTTAATTAGGAAACATGCTGATATCATATTTATCAATATTTTGTGACAAAAATGTTTAAAAAAAAACATACAAGAAGGGCCACTGCAACGTTTTTATTTTAGTTACTATTTTTTTTACAATAATTACCATTTTAAAGTACCTACCTAACTTGAAACGGAATGTCTCTCGTTTGATTGACGTTTTCTCTGTTGGGAACAATAAACATTCAATGTGCGAAAATCTTTTGTATTTTCTCTACTCGAATCTACCGAAAGTTAGCAGACATGGTTGTAGGGACTAAACTTCTAGGTACGGTATGTAAACATCACAGGGAGATTATATTTTATACATCAGCTTCTACACATCAACAAGAGAATCTTATGTTCTGGTTCTGGAATCTCAAATTAGTTGTCATAAATGTGTTGTGTAAGTGTACCATTTAATAAAAGCATTGTGTCCGTTTTCAATGCCGCAATGAAGTTCTGTTCAAACAAAATATGAATGTGGTTATGTTGTGTTTACACAAATTATATAACTATTGTAAGTAATGCTTTTTATTCAAGTAGTATTAGTATTCATTAACCCAAAGTAAAGAGCCTGTCAGGGTTCGAACATACAACCTACAATTCATTAGTCAAGGCCATTTCCACTAGGCTGTCACTGCCCCCCTTTTCACTTAGGTACATAATACAATAAATTGTTTATAAAAACAATCAAAGTCAAATCATATAAGCACTTATAAGGCAAAAAAATACAATTGATACAAACTCAAAGCATTTATTTAAATACCATTTACAGGCAGTTTTGAATTGTCAAAGACTCAGTCTCTCTATGGAGAAGAACGTACGGTCAGTGGGTCGTCTTAGGGGTGCAAGAAACTCCATGGACACTCTTTTTAAAAACAAGTTGTTACAAAATCCTGGTTACATTATTTTTTTTGCTTCTACATGCGAGAACAATGTATAACAATTTAATACCTACAAAGATTAACTAGGTGACCTAGCAGTTAGGAGATGACCAGTCTCGAATAACGGCGGCCATTCTGCTCAAACAGTTGTAAAGAAGCTGTATGATGCAAGTGCAACACACGTGCCAACATTAGCGACCCATACCATGACAAATTCTCAACTGCCATGCTCGTTAGTGTCACCTAAGAAAAAACTAAAACTATTTGCAAAAAAAAACTGTCTTCAAAAAGCAAAAAAGTGAAAAATAACTTTAGCTTCAGAAGTCGGTGACATGTTTGTTTTCAGTTTTTTTGCCACCAACTTCTCTGAAACTAAAGTTATTTTTCACTTTTTTTTCTATTTTTTTTTTAATCCATATTTAGTTGTAATATCCTAATAAATTATTTGCTATGAATGTAAATACATTGTTAACAATACATAATGATGGTAATATGCTTATCACCATAGATCGGAGTAGGTAGAATGATTTTTGGTACTTGTATCATAAATGCACACAGAAAGAATAACATGGATAAGCCATTTTTCCGGAAAGTAATTCCGGTATTTCCAGACTCAATTAAATATTGTTAATGTTGGTAGTGATATATTACTACTCAATTCAAAATTTAAAGGAAGGTATCAAAACTAAATTAATTTATTATTTATCTGTTGAATAATAAAAACAATCGAATTCCGATCGAAGAATTAATATTGGTAACCATGGATCAGCTGGTTCGTACTAAGATCAGGGGTTATGACCTGGCCAGCTGATAGGTATATGGGTCGGAGGTCATGACCTGGTCAGCTGAAGGGCTCTGTAGATACCTAATATGGATTGCTTATTTTATTAAATAAGTATGTTTAGTTTTCCCCGGGTGGTTATGCAGCGATCGCTCAAGAGAGTCTTCAGACTTCACGCCGCCGTGCCGTCGCATGCTTACTTGAAAATTCATCGCAGTTTATGTCCGATTAATTATATTCCGCAGCAGCGTAATCAGCCTATAATGTTCGCACTGCTAGGACACAGGCCTGTAATCCACCACGCGGGCCCAGTGCGGGTTAGTCTTATGTCCGAGTGGATACCAAATATAAAAATTTTAATTAGTTCTACCAACATATTTATTTCTTCTAAATTACTTACCTACCTGTTTTCTTAAATTTTTGAGGTAATAATGGTACTATCAATACAAGTTTGTTTTCTTATTACCTTACTACGTACGTACCTAATAGTACCTACATTACTGCCGCGGTTTATAATGACTACTTTGCTGGTCGCGCTGATTATGACCGACAGCGCACAGCGACAGCAAGGGCTGCAATGATGGCCAAGCTGAAAGGCCTAGAGCGTAGCTAGGCTAGCTCGAGGCAATCATAGCGTGACCAGCGAAGCAGTCATTGTGGGCCAAGGTTTGTATAGTGCTTTACTCAAAAATTCAAGTACCTAATCCTAATAAAACCAGCAAGTAATTTAAATAAAAAATATATTAATAAACTAGAATTTTAGTTAAAATGACAACACAATGTTGTTAAACTGTTGTTGTTAACTGTACAATGTTAAAATGTTGAAACAACAGTACAGTTACTAAAATTCAACACCGTCTTTCCGGGTTTGATATGTAAATCAGGCCTCCGTCACTCCATGTACTTGCGCGCTATAAGTGCCTACCGCCCAGCCGAGCGGTCTCGGTCCGCCGGCTTATCAAATTCAGTGCGGTTTTCGCCTCGCAAGCGAAGCGCGCGCACGCCGTTCAATTTTAATAGTGCTGTTCGTTCGTACGCGTATTACGATGCCGTGTGGTGCCTATAATTATGTTTTATCTAGGTTTCTTCCACAGTCAGCACCAATATATAAAACAAAACAAACTTACAAATATAATAAAACAAACTTTAAAAAAGAGTACCGACTTCAAAACACTAAACCGTAAGAAATAATTTTTTCTTTGATGTCGGTGCTTTTTCGATTCGTAATTACCAGCTGTTAGCACTACCATTAAAAAAAAATTATTTCTTACGGCTTAGTGCTTTATTTGAAGTCGGTTCTCTTTTTTTAAGGCTTTTTTTTTCATTTCTAGTGAACATCTCCGAAGATCATCATCAAACTAAGAAGTATTTATTATACTTATTTTAAAACGTTCTCCTAAATGTAACAAATCCTTTTCTGAAAACCGCATCGATATCGGTTTAGCCAAACGCGAGATTATCGCGCACAAACATACATACCTACAAACCATACAAGTCAAACTTCTCAGTTTGGCCTGTATGTCTGATCACCTCCTTTTTTTAAGTTGGTTAAATATTTTATAAATGATACATTTTTTACCTGCCACATAAAAGTCAGAACATATTCACAGTTCTCAATAACATAGATAAAAAGTTATGTTAATTTAATTTTATCGAAGAGGCAGCCCTGCGATTACTGTGGAATCGCGCGGTGCGAAGCAATCACTGCTGTACGCTTGAGCATTTAGGCGCATTTTAGCATACAGTGGTTGTTGACGCGAGGGAGTAGGCAATTATCGTAATAGGTATTGGATGTTTTCTACTGAGTGAAGTATCTGTCCTAATCTGTGTCTAAATCTAAACTAATATTATAAAGAGGAAAGATTTGATTGTTTGTTTGTTTGTTTGTTTGTTTGTTTGCATTGAATAGGCTCCGAAAGTACTGAACCGATTTGAAAAATTCTTTCAATGTTGGGAAGCTACACTATCCGCGGGTGACATAAGCTATATTATATTTTCAAAAAAATTAGGGATCCTTACTAAAACTGCAATTATGTAACCCAAGGTGTATAAAAATTACCTAAAATATTCTTTACATCGCGTGCGCTGCGAAAACTATTGATGATAGAATAAAATAATGTATTACGACTTTGCAGAACACAAACTAATATTATAAAGAGGAAAGATTTGATTGTTTGTTTGTTTGCATTGAATAGGCTCCGAAAGTACTGAACCGATTTGAAAAATTCTTTCACTGTTGGGAAGCTACACTATCCGCGGGTGACATAGGCTATATTATATTTTCAAAAAAATTAGGGATCCTTACTAAAACTGCAATTATGTAACCCAAGGTGTATAAAAATTACCTAAAATATTCTTTACATCGCGTGCGCTGCGAAAACTATTGATGATAGAATAAAATAATGTATTACGACTTTGCAGAACACATCATTATTTACAAAAAGTGTCGCGACAGCATATGTCTAACTATTATATTTATACCACAATAAGTGTTCTTTTATTTAAAAAAATATATTTTAATGCCGCCGTTAGAAAAGGCTCTGTATTTGTATCTTGGTATTAATCCTTATCGAAATAAATTACTTCATATTCAAGACTGTTTCAATACCTTTATAGAACTGTTTGAATTATTCAATTCGAACATTCCATTCGAAAGATATCACGAGTTTAAAAATGTAAGTATTAGAAAAAAGTTGCGTGGTCGCCGCTCACCCTGCTCAGCTGGCTAGGCATCACCTAATACGATGTAGGCGTCACTGGAGTACGGGCCGTTCGGGAGGGGAATATTCAAACTTGGTTTATAATTATTATTTTTTAGTTCATCATCATTCATCATTTCAGCCAAAAGACATCCACTGCAGGACATAGACCTCCCCCAAGTGTCGCCATTGACATAAGTAAGGGGGGTTTTGACATAATCGCCACGCTTGGCAGGCGGGTTGGCGATCGCAGAACAGTTGTTACAAAAGCCCACAGAACCCTGCTGCCCATTCTCTGGCAAGTCCCTTAGTCGCCTCTTACGACACCCACGGGAAGATATGGAATGGTGCTATTCTTTACGTCCGACACCATACAGAACCAAAAAAATTATCTGTGGTGTGAAATTCTGTATGGTGTCCATACAGATTTTCACACCACAGAGACTTTTTTTAGTTACCTGACGCAAATAGAAGGGTTTATTTATGTTTGTGTATTGTTAAATACCCGTGCGAAGCCGGGGCGGGGTGCTAGTTACTAATAGTTTGCGATTTAGTTAGTTTGAGTTGACGGCAAGGTCGACTTTGCTCGAACAAGGTTGTCAAAATAATGACCACAATACATGCATTCTTGAGTAATGTTACTTTTTAGTGTCCACGACGCTGCGACGGTTTGTGACATTTTCGTTGTATTGTAGGTACATATGTAATTATAACAGTAGGTACGCACGACCGCTGATCAAGGTATGAAAAAACCAGTTTATGCAAATTTGTCACTGTATAGAATATATAGACAAAGCGAGGCCACGTTATACTGGAAGTGTAAAGCTTGATGTGTCGCCGTGTGAACATACATGATAATTCCACATAAACTTACCTATTTTGTCCGAGTCGTAACATTGCGCGAATTCATACTTTACATAGTACTTTCTAACCCACCATCTTCTCGTCTTTTTTCTTTGACTTTTAATAATAATTGTGTACGCCGCAGCCAACAACACTACCTCGGTGGCTGGATATCGCCTGCCTTGTGAAACGAAACTTCGTGATGTCGCTAGATATGTCAGGCGAAGTTTCGCGAAGTCGCACGATTTCGTCTGACGTCGCTGCGGACATAAGTCGCGCGTTGTCGCCATATTTGTCAGGCGAAATCGGCCGGCTTCGCTTGACATGTCGCCGATACATGTCGTGGCACATTTGTCCCCTAGTGTATCCTTGGCTTTACTTATTTTTATTATCGAACTAGCAGGCCGCCCCGGCTTCGCACAGGTATAACACAACAATTTCAAAATTATAAATTTAATACCTACATAATCATTTCTTGACATTGATTCCTCTCCCGTACGGCGGTACGGCCCGTGCCCGCCAACATCGCTTTATTTATAACTAGCGACCCGCCCCGGCTTCGCGCGGGTGCAATGCAGATACTAAATATACTACAGAATGTCTGTCGACATCACATTGGAAACCTCTAACATTATCAGTGTTTCTCTACTATATTATGCATATATTATACTTAGAAACCTTCCTCTTGAATCACTCTATCTATTAAAAAAAAACCGCATCAAAATCCGTTGCGTAGTTTTAAAGATCTAAGCATACATAGGGACAGACAGCGGGAAGCGACTTTGTTTTATACTATGTAGTGATACGTCATTGACTGTAGGTAATGAAACAAACTTTTTGTTTTTAGATCATTTGGAAAGCCTGTTACTCTGAGCATTTTTTAACATAGGAGGTCGACGGCTGCTTATTTTTTTTTTACCTAATATTTTCGTCTGCAATCATAATGTATAATTTTGTATACCTAATCAAATATAAATCAAATTGACACAGAGACTGGAAAAAAATCTTTGTTTTATTTATTTAACGCTAATTTTGTCTGCGCTTATATGCAGTTTAATTTAGAAAATCGATTCGTATAGATTTCTCAAACTTGAAGATCTGATTCTAATAATCTACCTATCCGAACCAAACGCTAACGATCTACCACCAACCGAATCGACAATCAAATCCATCACCAAATGAAATCCAAACGTAGTTAGAAATCCGCTTTCTCTCTTTCTAACTAAGGGTAACATAGCGGAGTAAAAAGGATAGCGCGAATTTTGTGATTTAGATTTCGGTTCTCGGAAATCTAACAGACATTATAATGCGATCAATATAATCTTTACTGTCAAGCATTTAAAGACTACATTTTCGAGATTAAACGTTGATGTATTTTGTTTTATGCTTCAATGTTTCTTGGAAATAGAAAGAATGTATATACCTAATGTTTGTAAGTTTACGTAGTTTCAACCAAATTAAATACTAATGCATATTTGGAAACTTTTCTGCTAGTCCTAAGCCTAGATTAAAGCATGATGGAAAATCGCACAATAACACGAATAGCTCTAGTTCAGTTACCACTTCGCCTTTTTTACAGTCCGGTCAACCGACTTTGACTTCTATTCCGTAGACATAAGAATGAAATTAAAAGCAAAAACGACAGTTAGGTTTGTGTTTTTCACTGTGATCATTATTATTAGAAACAGTTACGACGCTTAATTTTCTCCCAACATAACCTTGACTGCGTCGGTATGTTTTAGTGGGTAAGCAGGTAGTACTTACCTACATTCATGAATGTAAATAGTGTGATGAATGAATGTAATGTTATATAATGTAAGTACATTATTAGTTTATTAGATAAACCGCGAAAAGTCCACGTACAAAAAGCTGTGGCTTCATAACGAATGTTTGGTATGTCTGAATACCTACTTGTTAATAACTAATAAGTTTTAGCTATCACGCAATAAAATTAGCCAACCATTAACCAACTCCGAATTACACATTTCATCCCTAATAGGTACTTTCAAACATTGGTTTGGGTGAACAAC
Source organism: Cerastis rubricosa (assembly GCA_949152445.1). Taxonomy (NCBI): domain Eukaryota; kingdom Metazoa; phylum Arthropoda; class Insecta; order Lepidoptera; family Noctuidae; genus Cerastis; species Cerastis rubricosa. The sequence goes on from OX424532.1 coordinate 23,140,741, forward strand.
TTGACATTGTTTAAGAATATTTAACTTCATTCTTATGAAATTATAAATCTAATTTACCCAAATTAGATTTATCTACCTACCTACCTACTTGTTTGAAGAATGAAATCAAAAGTCACGCACACACTAAGACTTACTGTCACCACCTTACAATGACAACGTCACGCCATCTAGTCCTAGCAGATAATTATTTCGAGGTTTTTTATGCAAGAGGCTTGATTGTTCTTTAGATATCCGGTAGATGGTGTGACTCCAAGCACGCACACATGCAAAGATTTTTCGTTTTTTTTCGGCCCTGGAAATCCTACAAACCTTGTTATTTCTTTATGTTTGAAGGGATTTGCGACAACACTAATTCGTAATAACATCATGTTGTTTCATTACTTCTACAAAAAGCATATAAGTATCGAGAATTTGAGAAAAAAACAATGTATGGGAAGGCGCGATTAAACTTCCACCTTAAGAATACAGCAAAAATGCATCTCGCTTTCTAGGAATACTCCAGGCATGAAGTATTCAAAGTGTTCACTTATTAAATTCCTGGATATTCTAATTCTTCCTATACTTTAAAGTCTTGAAAATATAATCATCAGTTGTGTTTAGATTTTCATGATTTTAGTAGAAAACTTTAGCTTTTTGTGTTTGTACCCCAGCGTGGAAATCTCTCCAAAAAACAATCAAGTGTAATTCTAATATACTACTATAATTACTATAATACTACTACTATAACTACTATACTTACGATTCAATAAACAAAATGAGCAATTCCCTGATTCCACACATCCGATATCGGTAAAACAAACATACCTACAGATAACCAATACGTCAATTACGGAGCTAATTTTAATGACTATCTGACCATTTGATCGGATGGTCACATTTAATACAAAATATACCCGGGGCAGCGAGGCGCGGGCCAATTATTAACGATAATTAGTCTGCCAACAATTAGTATGTGTTATGCTCCGTAGGGCCTGTCAAATTGGTGCGCGATACTTTGAGTCCCTGTTTTAGGTATTTTAATTACCATTTGATTAGAAGAACGTTGCGAAACTGTTTTGTTTGCACATAAGTAGGTATCAATAATGGTTTAAAAAGCAACTCCTGTGTTTTCTTTTGAGAAATAATAAATCGAGCAAATAAATAATACAATATACATTATACACGCTCTTAATTCCATAGTTAATCAAGTCTTAGATATCTTCCACAGCTGGTTTGCTGTTAACGGTCTTTAAGATAATGCCAGTAATTCCAATGTAATGCTTTTTGTTCCACTTCCAATAATAAAGAATACACGTCATAAATGGAGAAACAGTGAACGTGGTCCAGGTGGTTAAATTTCTGGGAGTTCACATCGATAGCCAGTTAAAGTTAAAACAAGAGCTAACGTACCTAGAAAAAGCAATCAGCTCTGCCTGTTACATACTAAGAAGTCCAAGAAACGAGGTAACCATAAAACACTTAAAATTGGTCCACTACGCATTAATTGAGTCAAAACTGAGATGTATACAGCATACTTTTCTGGGGAGAAAGTTATGAGTACAATACTTTAATAAGCTTTTGTGATTCAGAAAAGAGCAGTCAGAAGTTATAGTTAGAATCCAACAGCAAGAATCATGCAAGCCTCATTTGAATGACTTAAATTTTTTGACAGTACCAAGCTTGTACATTTTGGTCGTCCCTAATCACTTATCAAAGTACATCTTTGAATATGAGACTGAAGATGAAAGGCGAAAAAAGGTAGAATACAAGAAGGAAAGATCTCCGGACACCAATCAGTTTTCCAAGTTAGTTTTAGGTTTTATTGTGAGACTAAGGTTCATTGGTCAACATGATATTTGAAACACTTCGATTAGGTTATAGCGCAGCACTCTTGGAATAAAATATGTATATGCCAGATGTTGGATATAATGTGATCTGCCAATCATCATCAGCCTAGCCTTTTCCAAACTACCTTAACCAGATGCAGCTGAGTACCAGTAATTTTGCATGAAGCGACTGCCTATCTGACCTCCACAACCCAGTAACTGGGTAATACGATACCCCTAGTAAGACTGGATGTTAGACTTTTGGTTTCTGACTACTCGTAACGACTGTCAAAGATGTACAAATGAATGCCGGGACGGCTTAACGTGCTTTCTGAGGCACGGAGGAAACTTCGGTTTGAAATTATAATGTGATCTGCAAAATTAACACACAAATATGTTCGCTTAAGAATTATTATGCTGATCGTTCTGAATAACTTGTGCCTCAAATTCGTATTTTTGATATTAGTGTTCGCTCTCAGTCTTTCGCTCACTTAGTATTTTAGTATGGCATAATCAGTATTTTTGACAGGTTAATTTTGAATTTATAGGCGATCGTTTAAATATTACCCTCTTTTTTTTAAAATCAGCTTTGCATTTGGTTTCAAAAACAGTAAAATGTGTATCACTTTTCGGTCACTATAAATTGTGCATTGTTTATAGTCAACTGCATAATTTATCAGTCTAATATTTGGGAATAATTAATTAAAATATATATATTTTAAATACTTCTTAATTGAGCAGCTATAAAAACACGATTAAATCGTCACCTAATTTATCTTGTACGAAAAGTCGTTAAATTCGCCCTGAGGAGTGTGGACACTAAAGATGCGAGTCACGTATATAGATACGTCACTTTCTTAATTTATTGTGATCGCATTGACTTTATCGTGATCTGAGGCGAAGAATTAACGAGATTTATTGCTGAAAATGAATTTAAGAAGATAATGTGAGAGTTCAAATGCAATGAAAATATTAGCTTAATCTAATAATGAACTTAACTAATTATCTAAAGCCGATATTTTACGACGGCTAATGACGTCAAACAAAAGACGTTAAAACTTACCGATCGCTTTTTGGGTTCCCTATCCATTTGCATAAAATTTTAAGGCCTAATATAACTTAGCATAATTTTGTTTGGCATAATAATATTTTCGCATAATATAATTACGCATAACAGCTTACGCATAATTTTTTTAAGCATAATTTCTCTAACCATAATAATGATTAAGCATAATATTCTAAAGCATAAAGTTCTAAAGCATAACTTTTTTAAGCATAATATCCTAAATCAAATAATAAATTTATTTACGCTTGCGTTTATGCTTGCTTGCGTGCTGCATGCAAGCAAGCATAAACGCAAGCGTAAATAAATTTAAATTTTTGCATGCAGAATGCAAAAAGCATGCAGCATGCAAACAAGCATGCAGCATGCAAGCAAGCATGCAGCATGCAAGCACGCAAGCAGCATGCAGCATTCAAGCGAGCATGCAACATGTAGCAGGCAGGGTTTCTGTCACGGCTCCGGCACTGCGGGCCTCCGGCGGCCCCACACGTGCTAATCGTCGCAGACGGCTTTCGCTCACCACCGCAGCTTCGGCTTGTTGGCCGGCTTTGCCAGCCAGCCTCAGCCGCAGCGGCTCGCTCGCAGCCGCCTGCTCCTCAGCCCGCGGGCCGCCTCGCCCCTCCGCGCCTACGCGATTTTAAATTACACTCTAGGGGTAGGACAAACAAGACTACGTGGAGTCGGTTTTGCAGCAATTCGGTTCTGTTTTTTGTTCTAGAATTATGTATGGGGCACAACAAGTTCACGACCACCATTTCCACCCAAAGTCTTACAACATATAATATATTCTTTAGTTAAAAGTTATCTCGCGATTGAAAAATCGTTTAAGTTACATAATGTTATGTATAATAAATCATTTGCATGAAAATTGTTTTTTTTTATTTATTTTATATTAATTTTATGCCTAAATATTATTATGCTAATAGTCATTAGGCCTACTAACGTTATGCGAATCAAATTTATGCTAAAACAAATTAGTCTTTAAGATGATTATGCCAACATAAAATGTATGCCTAAAAAAATTATGCCGAAGTATTATTATGCCAAAACAAATTGTGCCAAAATCGTTATGCCGAAGTATATTAGGACAAAGAATATTATGCGAAAAGAAGGGATCCCCGCTTTTTGTTATCTCAAAGTATAATCTATAGTTTTCTTAGTGTTATTTTCTATTTATTTTCTCCCTGACCTTCATACGTTAAACATGCTTACAAAAAAGTTAGTTATCATTAGTGCCATGATGATTAACTTTTGAACTTGCTACTTTTCGCTGGTCATTCTGACTATTTAACCGTGGGCACTTTGAGTTTGGATTCATGATTGAACTTTTTAAAGGATTAATAAGACAATTTGTATTTAAATTAACGTCCACAATCAACCCACTCATTTACACAAGCTAATTAAAAATGCGTAATTTAAATTAGCAATCAATTGCTTCGGTATTAAGTCAATTGTCAATAAACGGGGATCGTCCATAATTGATCGAAGCATGCAGGTTTGAAACGCTTCGCTTGTGATGAATCAATTTAATTGGTTCCAATATCCGAGGACGTAATGACTTCAATTAATAAATTGATTCCATCAGTTTAATGGAAGCTTTTGTACTTGTATCTGTTACACGAAATAACTTGAGTAAGTGAGTTATTACTTGTTCGTCGTAACAAAGCTAAAATGTTTCGTCAAATTCATCATTCATCATCATTTCAGCCGAAAAACGTCCACTGCTGGACATAGGCCTCCTCCAAGTTCGTTCAAGTTCGTCAAATTAAATGCATATATTTTTTTTATCTTTGTGTAGTGTCTGGGTCACCAAGATACAGGCTGTGCCTAGTATGGGACTCACTATTTAAACTGTCAGTATTCGGTAGTGTAAGCTAAGAAATCAATTTGAATATTTAATTTTTAATGCGTTAATGTAGTGCAGGAATAATTTATGTCAACGGAATTTCTATGTTGAGACCATAATACATTTCTCTTTCTTAACTTTCTGTACTTTACAGGTTTTACAATGATATATAGTTGTAAAGCCTGCAGTGTAATTAAACTCTTAGCGACTGTTATCCATCTAATTAAATGCACACAAGCTCAAGCCTTTGTCCCGTGAGGGTAAGTAGAAACTGCGGAACGGCACCTACTAGATCCTTAGCTTACTCCTACGAACAACCTGTATGGTGAACCTATCCACCTCATCATCATGATGTATTCGTAATATGGCCGACGTCTACACAAAAATAATTCATATTAGAATGTCCTAAATTACAGAGTGTTGGGAACATAATATTATTTCATAAGTAGTTTTTCATGTCCATCAATAACTCACATGAGTTCTGTAAACCCGTCAGGTGGCTACTTAATCCCGTTCAGCGGTGGTAATAAAATGTGTATTTATCGCCTTATGTTTTCAGTTTTATTGTTCACTATTTATTGCAAATATACAGCCATGGGGAATTCATTAAACTGTGTCAAATCGAATTGAATTTATTGTTGTTACTTTCGTTATTTTATTGCAGGTAGTAAATACCTGTTCACTTAAACATAAAGTGTTATTAAGGATCTTAACAATGTACGTGATTTGATTCGGGAATCAAACTTACTTTAATCCGGATTCGTCGTGTAAAGGCCAACGCACACTCACAAGCATTTCAAGGTGTCAGCGTCACTCCGCCTCAGTTCGGCACGGCTCGTCGTGAATCAGGCGAAGTGTCCACACAACGTCAGCACGTAACCGAATCTACTATTATGCTATCGTTGTTAAAAAGTATCTTAAATCGATTTTTTATTGTCATTCTTATATTTAGCCCAATTTACTTCTGGTCGGTGCAGCATGTCCTATTGTTCGATTTTTCTAGCCATTAACTCAAACTCAAAGTCAAAGCGTTTATTTCAATTTGACCATAACAGGCACTTTTGAAAGTCAAGAAACAAAAAAACGCGAAGCTACAGTCCCAGATCTTTAAGTTAGATAAAATAGTGAGTGATCGTAAGATCACTCACTATGATATATGCTATGTTCATTGTCCATGTCCGTATATGGGCATCGGAAGAGGCATGCCCCTTTTTTTTTGGATGGGTAATCATCAAATGACTTCTCCCGCTCTGAGCGGAGCGGAAGGGAGTGTCAGACTTGACTGACTAAAACCCATCCATGTTCCTTCCTAGCCCTTTGCGTTCCAATGCCACGGTATCTCTTTCGAACAACCCGCAGCCCTGGCAGGCATCAGCCCTCTCGGACCCCTTCCGATTTGCTGACATCTCCTTGAGGCGCGCGTGGAACACGAACGCGCCGTCGGCACGGTCTGTCGTCATAAGACGGACGGACGGTGAGCTAGCCCATTACTCACCGTCCACAGGCCCGCGCCTAAGGTGGCCGGGGGCCACTGGTTGCCCCCCGACGCCCGGGGTGTCTCCCGCGGCGGCTGGGACGTGAGGTTCTCTCCCTCTCACGTTCCGCCACCTCCTTCGCTAGCATGACTGCTTCGCAGAAGGAGGCGACGGCTTCCCATTCCCTCTCGCTCCGGACCATGGATTGAACCAGGGCAGAGGCTTGCCCCTATGGTAATATATATAATAAATATGCATTTTCACAAATTGTTTTTTTTTTTTTGTTGGAACACAAATATTTTGTGTGTGGAACAATTCCGTGGTGACCACAAAACACCGTACAGGGAATAAATTCATTATTCCTTCAGGTAATATTTTACGTGGGTATAAATCCAATTTGAATTTCCATAAGCGGTGGTTTCGATGGGAGCTGTTTGTTTTAAATTAGGCCACAGAGGGTACTTGTGTTAGTGTAAACAGTAAAGTAGAAAAAACTCTAAAAGGTCTAAAGGACTCAATTTTGAAAGCACTATATAAGCTGTGTATCTTGTGACCTCACATATTTATAAAAGTTTCATAAAAGGTATACCGTTGTACTTTCTTACGATATATTCGGGTTGAAGTATCGAATTGTTATCGTACCGGCTGTAAAAATCGAGACAGAGTTCGATATTCAATGTTTTTTGTTAAGTATGACTTACTGAATCCATCTTTATTTTTATTGTTTTACAAAGTGATTCCAACTTTTAGACGGTAAAAATCTGTTATACCACAGTACTTTAATTAAAATACATTTGATTCAGAATTATCATTTCTAAAGCGATACTAATACTAAAGTTACATGGCCTTATATTTTGCCGATAAAAATTAAAATAAGCACTAATGATCAAAACACATATCAACAACTATATGCCTATTTCATGTTAATTCTATGTACATATTGACATTGATTTACTAACTCTGTCTGAATCCAACCAAGCAATGAACTAATATATGGTCTTTAACAAAGAACTACCAACAATGGTCTCATGAGATTTGAAATATCCAACGAAAACTCTTAAATAACTTTACAGTTGTTTTTCTAATTATCATCTCGAAACGTAAGTGAACTAATATGTACTTCTCTGCCTACCCTTCGGGAAACACAGGTATGATTTTACATAACATGTCTTATTTCTACGCTCATACGTCTGATTTACGTCCGTTAATTTGAAAACTAACGAGACCCTCACACTTCACATATTAGAATCCCAAATTAACGCTCCCCTTTTCAAGATTCTTGAAAAGATATCTACTTAGACGAATAGGTTCCCTTTCAACCTCCGACACCTTCTAATAGATTTCTTTAGGCTGTAAAGAAACCTAGGTAGCTTTCTACTGTAATACACTCCGGACTCCTGTAAAAAGGTTTGTACATCAAAACCGTGAATAGTTTATCAAGATTTGTTTTGCTATTATCTTTTTCTACCTTAAAGCAACGACTTATTGTCGGGCCTACGCTGTCCTCTCATACTTAAGTACTAATGCTGTAACAGAAATATTGTAGAACCAAATGATTTTAAAAGAGTAACCATGGAGTTTCTTGCCCGTTCTTCTCCATAGGAGACGACCAACCCGAACCGTGCACCTTTTGTCGACGTTAAGTGTATAAGGGTATAAGTGCCCATGTAGGCCTATGTACAATAAAATATTTTGATTTTGAATAACTATTTCATTTGATGTGAAGGCGTATAGATGTGTCACATACTATTTTTTTTTGTTAGATAAAAGGCCAAGGGGGTAAAAGCAGGCCCATGCTCTTGACCACCACCCAAGAAAGTGATGGATGAGGTAAATGATGGTACGACCATCTAAACAGTAAGATTCACGCAAGCTCTTATTTAATGTTAAGCACTAGATTTTAGTCCACTAAAATAATTATCATGATGTTAGAGAACACATTTTCACGCGCTATTTAAAAAGACAGATGATAATTTCATCACACCCAATTAAGTGTTCACTACACCATCCCTACATAAACTTATAGCTAAACTCACTGTGGTCCAATTTATTTTCTTTTGTCACGCTGAGCCGGGTTTCGGTCGAGAATTTTTACGTATAAATCCCCTAAGATTCCTTACAAAGAGTTTCATTTGCATCGGAGTGTTTGCGAGGCCACTGAATCGGCGAATCATCTACGCTGTACATAATGAAGGTGTGATCCGATCCGACCTCTGCCGTTGTGACTAATTCTGCTTTTAATGAGGCTTAGGAGGGCTTATTGTTGTTTGTTTATTCAAGGAATCTCTTTTAGGTAATTAAATGTAAAGCCGATACCGGCTTAGGGTTAACAGTCTTTAGATTATTGTTGAATAAATTTACAATATATGTGGTCATAGAAAAAAGAACAGTTACGGTTAAGTTGATAGTAACGAAAATAGTTTATTTACACAATCAAAATTTACATCATTATTGCCACGGATAATGAGTTTACAATGTTTGCGATGCAGAAATATGAAATATGTTATAGCTATTAAATTAGACTTATATGAAGTTGAGCAAAAATCTATAAAAACGCTTACTGGTATTTAGGTGATTATAAGTATTGTTTGTCAAAAAATTCCGTCGGTATTAATTCACCGAAATCTTTAATAGGTAATATAAAAGTTTTGGTTTTTTTTTCATATTATTTATTGTTCAGACGTTTTAATATATTTTAATTAAAAATGCGCTCCGAATTCGCCACACAAAATTATTACGTCAGCGCTGTCACGCCTAGGTACGAATTACCGAGTCACGTACCTTGTTTTTCTATGCAGCAGTGTGTGCCTACACACACTGCTGCATATAAAAACAAGGTACGTGACATTTTCGAACATACATCAACATCTTGAGTTTAATTTATCTACCTACATTATTTATTGAATTTTATATTGTTAGTAATTCCGTTAATCGAATGATTTTAAATTTTGTATATTTACATAAGTTTTTATAACATTAACTATTGTTGAAGAAAATATTTAACTTTTGTAATAGGAAAATAGGAAAGCTAAAAGGGGAGGTATTAGAGTAAGAAAAGGAACCATCATCACCCTAAAGAGAAACAAAAAGGGTTTTTATCCATAGCAGTTTTATGTCTATAGATGCTAGATTTTTTTATCTGAAACAGGTGACAATTTCTTTTGACGTATCTAGTATGAGAAATAAATTGTATGCAAAGTGCCATGGTAAGCTATGGGAATTGGACAAGGAACAATGCAGAACGGACGCAGCTAAAGAAGAATATGCCATGGCTGTACGCAATGGTGAGGTTGATTCACATGTAGTACCCATGATAACTGTGGCAGCTGATGCGTGCTAGACAAAAAGATCTTATAGGAAAAAATAAAATGGGCGCGGCGGATGAAAAAAAAACAAATGGCGGTGGTTAAAAGTTTTATCGCAGTGAAAATAAGTACTGCATGGTTTGTGTTAGAGCAGAAAATAGATAGACCTGTACTGGGATCGGTCTATCGCCATTGACAGAACTATTGTCGCCAATAAGCCTAGTATAGTGGTGATAGCCCGATTGGCGCGCCGCATAATGATAGTCGATATTACCATCACGCATGACGAGGACCTCGTGAAAGCTGAGATAGAAAAAATAAACAAATTAAAATATCGCGACTTGGCACACGAAGTTGTGTTTGGCATGTAGAATGCGAACTCTGCTATCATTGTGCCGACTGTCGTAAAGGCCAAATGCCTGATGGCCAAAAGCTTCGACGAACATCTGTCAAGACTCTCCTTAGGCGGTTAGATCAAAGGCCTGATTCAGAAGGCAGTAAGTAATCCTAGATACAGCCCGCATTGACAGGAGGTTCCTGTCTCAGGAGCCCTAACCACCGGTAGTTTTTTTATATAAAAACATTGCAAAATGTTATAAAAGATAAATATGAAAACTTATTATTGGAATCAAATATAGCAGCTCACAACATAGGACCCATTCATATTAATGACAATATTTATCCGTGGTGCTAGGCAACTGGGCTTATCCCAGTTGTAAACGTCCTTTTTGTGCCTACTGGCCTTGTTTCGATCTGCCTTCTGCTGATATAGACGGAAGAGAAATTATGTTTTTCCCAACTCCTCCGCTATTCTTTTCTGATTAGTTTCGTTGCTGGATCCAAGACAATTAAATTCTGTGTCTGAAACTTCGTCGAGCTTCATTGTCTCGGCGCTTTTCTGGTGGTCGCCGCTGCTGATTCTATCTTTCAGGAGTTATAGTGGTTTGGGAGTACCTGGGAGGGAATGTCCCAAAAAAAAAACAAACTGTAAATACTGTGTTTATTATCTCACCACCTGCTGTTTGATTTGGTCCATGATATACCTATAAAACTTATATTGAACTCCACCGTTGCCGGTCCCAAGCCCGGATGAGAAAGGAGGAGGGTTTGTTTGGAGAAGAACAAACTAGCTGTTCAACGCCGAGCATCGGGCGGCGGTCAACTAACCCGACACCTTCACGAACTACGCGTGAAGTGGCTTACAGTGGCCCTGAGAACTATATCATCTCAAAAAGTCTGCCGTGGAAGGACGTGGGAGCCCACCATGATGTATTTTCCAAGAAAATCCCCCATGGAAAGTACAACAGAAAGAGCTAGTTCGTCGGACGATCCGGCTAACACCCGGCGCCAGTCAGTTCCCGGGCTGACTGGTGTGAAATTGGATACCGAAGCCTCTACCAAGACGCATCAACAGGTCTTGAATAGCGGTCATGCTACTGGTGATTCACGCAACAGCAAGATCTCATTGCAAGAACACAGACGTATTGCAACCTGGAACGTACGTGGATTACTGGCACCAGGAAAGCTCGAAATCGTGGAAAAAGAAGCAGAAGGTCATAATCTTACTTTGTTGGGAATAACCGAAACTCATATGCGTGGACAAGGTCATCAAAAGACGCCGGGTGGGAACACCCTTTATTTCTCAGGCCCTTGAAACTCCAGCAGTAACGGAGTCGCTATTTGGCTGTCCAAACATCTAAATAAATATGTGCTGGGATATAGCCCTGTTTCTGACCGAATACTAACACTGAAACTAAACACTAGGCCTTGTACTCTGAACATCATTATGGTATATGCCCCTACAACTTGTTCCAAAGACGATATTATTGAAGGATTCTACTCGGAGCTTGAAGCAACCCTGTCCAAAATACCAAATCGAGAGATAACTCTTGTCATCGGTGATTGGAATGCAAAAGTAGAAAAAACGACGGAAGATGGTCATATAAGAGGTACAGTCGGGAAATATGGAATTGGGGTTCGGAATGACAGAGGATCCAAACTTCTTGAATTCTGCATCGGAAGGAAGCTCACAATTATAAACACCAGCTTTGAACACCATCACCTGGCCGGCTCTACACCTGGATCTCTCCTGACGATCGTTTTCGCAATCAGATTGACTATGTCATAATAAATAGTCGATGGAGAACTTCAGTCACCAATGTTACCCTTACCCGAGTGCCGACTGTGGTTCTGATCACTGTCTTTTGGTGGCAAACTTTGCTCTACATTTAAAGTCAGTCAAAAAACGACCGCCACAAAGAACACGGATTCTATCTCCAGCGGAGAGTAAACAATTACAGAATGTTTTAGAATCTGTTATGGCGGAACATCCTGAACCTAACAACTGTAGTGCAGAGGAGCAGTGGGAGCACTTTAAAGACAGTATATGGAAGGCAGTTGACTGCATCCCCGTCAACCATAAACCGAACATCTGCAAGCAGTCGTGGATCTCAGCGGATACCTGGCAAATTATTGAGTGCAGGAAAGACCTTAAAGCCCATGGATTGTTAAGCCAAGAGGAAAGAGACAAATACTCGGAGCTCAGCCGCCTCCTTCAGTTAAAATGTCGTCGCGATAAAAACAACTTCGTGGACCGCATCTGCCAAGAAATTGAAGCACATGCGACCAAAATCCAAAGTGCTGACCTTTTCAAGAAAGTGCGACTTCTAACCAACCAATTCAAGCCCAAAACATGGGTAATCGAAGACAAAGATGGCACCCCACTCCAAGATCTGAGGGCAATCTCAGAAAGGAAATACATAAATCCTAATGCGACAGGCAATGCTCCATTCAATGAGTGGAATAGGAGTTCACAAGAATTTTTTATAATGTATTCGGAAGTTGAAGCGGCCATAGCCTCACTTAAGACAAAAAAAAACACCGGGGCCAGACCAGATCACAGCAGAGTTGTTGAAAGCTTCCGGACCGGCGGGCATAGATGCCCTACACAAAATTTGTAGTGAGGTATGGCGTACTGGTGAGTGGCCAAGCGACTGGACAAAATCAATCATCCTGCCATTACATAAGAAAGGCTCCACTTCGAAATGTGACAACTATCGCACCCTGGCTCTAATATTTCATGCCAGCAAGGTACTGCTACATATTATAAATAACAGAATCCGTCACTTTCTAGACTGGCAGATCCCTCAAGAACAGGCTGGTTTCGTAAGAGGTAGGGGAACTCGCGAGCAGATCCTTAACGTCCGCCACTTGATAGAGAAGTCATACGAGTTTAACACACCTCTCATTATGTGCTTCATAGACTACAGTAAAGCCTTCGATTGCGTAGTCTGGCAAAGCCTGTGGAAGATACTTTTGGAGCTTGGAGTACCGCATCATCTGGTATCCCTAATTCAAGGTCTTTACTCTCAAAATAAAGGCATAGTGAAGGTGGACAAAAGAAACTCGAACCCCTTCAATTTCAGAAAAGGCGTAAGGCAAGGCTGCATTTTATCTCCCATCCTTTTAAATGCATATGGAGAATATATTATCAGACGTACCTGTGAAAACTGGGAAGGTGGTGTGTCGATAGGTGAAACAAAATTAACAAATCTCCGCTGATGACACTACGCTCCTAGCAGCCTCAGAGTCTGAAATGGTAGAACTTCTTGGAAGGATGGAACGTATCAGCAAGGAACTGGGCTTACAAATCAACCACGCAAAGACCAAACTAATGGTGGTGGACCGAGCACATAAATTAGAGCTTACTGGCGCTCTTAATCTTGAAACGGTCGATGACTTCATTTACCTTTGCTTTAACATATCCAACACAGGGTCATGCGAAAAGAAAATCCGTAGACGCATAGGCATGGCCAAGAATGCTATGTCTCAGCTCCAAAAAATATGGAGAGATCGCAACATTTCGCGGAATACCAAAGTGAAATTGGTCAACACGCTGGTCTTTTCAATTTGCGGTTACGGAGCTGAAACGTGGACCTTGAAAAAAGCTGACCGAGCTCGTATAGATGCCTTCGAGATGTGGTGCTGGAGGAAGTTGCTTCGGATACCCTGGACTGCATTCCGCACCAATGATTTCATCCTACGCGAGCTCAAAATAAAGACCAGGATCTCTACGACCTGTCTCCGCAGAGTTTTGGATTTTTTCGGCCATATAGCAAGAAAAGATGGCAATAACCTCAAACAACTGATGGTTACCGGCAAGGTGGATGGTAAACGACCAAGAGGTCGCAGCCCTTTGCGATGGTCCGACTAGATAAGCTCTGCTCTTGATATGAAAGTCCATGATGCGCTTCACTTGGCCAAGAATAGACGGAGATGGCAAAAATCGTCAAGGAAAAGATGTGTGCTAGGGTGGATCACGACCCTCAGTAATGAGGAGCACGACTTGTGGAGGAGGAGGTATCTATAAAACGGTACTGATTTTTTTTCTTACTTGTCTTATATTGTAAAACCGGCCAAGTGCGAGTCTTACTCACACACAGGGTTCCATAGCCCCAAACAATATTTTGAACTGTCATTCATTAGTTAGTAGTATTAGTTAGTAAACTTCAAGTCAACCGCAAAACTAAATTGGTTTTTCATAGTATGTTAATCAAAAACAAAGTTACTGCTGCAGTTTGATGAAAAAGTCCCATATCTCAAAAACTAAACATTATATCTTATTGAAACCAATTTTCGTTGATAGTTTTTTTTACGTTCTACAATTCTGAATATTTTCAGAATTTTCCTCCTCTTACTTTAGAAATTAGAGGGGGGGGGGGGGGGGCACACATTTTACCACTTTGGAAGTGGCTCTTGCGCAAACTATTCAGTTTAGAAAAAAATGATATTAGAAACCTAAATATCATTTTTGAAGACCTATCCATAGATACCCCACACGTATGGGTATGATGAAAAAAAAATTTTGGTTTTCAGTTCTATGTATGGGGAACCCCAAAATTTATGGTTTTTTTTTCTATTTTTGTGTCAAAATCTTAATGCGGTTCACAGAATACATCTACTTACCAAGTTTCAACAGTATAGTTCTTATAGTTTCGGAAAAAAGTGGCTGTGACATACAGACGGACAGACAGACAGACAGACATGACGAATCTATAAGGGTTCCGTTTTTTTGCCATTCGGCTACGGAACCCTAAAAAGTGCATTCAAAAAAATGTAAAATACTTTGAAATCTTTAAAAAAGAAGTGGTTTTGGTGGAAATTTTAAACATATCGACATAAAGCTTAAAATTAATAGCTTTTCAAATGCCTTTGCTTTAATTTTTGCAAAACATTTACCATTAAAAAGCATACTTATAAAGATTTTAATTTCAAACCAAATTTAAAAAAAATAAGAGGCTTAGGTATTAGAATTGTATTCACTTACAATTTACGTGATGCCATATTTTACTAAAATCATGTAATTTACCACGTTTTGTTTTTTAACATTCACGCACGTGTGCGCATTTGTGTGCGTGACTCGTACACAGCGAGCGCCATACCTGAAACAGCGCTCGCCGCTTTTTTTTCGACACAGTCTTAAAACTCTAATAATGATATTTCAATGACGAGCAAGTTTCGGTGCGCTATACACCAAGCTACGGCGTAGCACCTTGCTACGGCGTAGCACCTTGCTTCGGCGTAGCACCTTGATACGGCGTAGCACCTAGCTACGACAGCATAGCTCCATGCTACGACATCATGCCATATAATCACTGTTGTTAAATATTCCAGATGTTTAACACGTACCCTGCACAACATAATCTCGTACAACATCTCGTTCATTCCAAAAAAACACACCCACATTGCTACCCTGTCTTCCCCCATTTGCCCCAGTTCCCCCGTCCCCCAATATTCTATAAATTAACCTAATCATCCACCTGTATCGTCGCCGCTCACTTCATTGCCGTAAATTTCTCGCCTCCAGATTTATTAAGGCAATTAAACTTGGTCCAAGTTGACAGTTTTTTCCTTTGTTTCGGACACTTTAATGAGCGCTGCGAGACGCAGCGAATTAAATTCTTACAGCTCACTGTACCAGAATACGTATATATTCTAATTTTCCAAATTCTAGCTTCTGAAATTAAAAGGCATTTATGGAATTTAAATTGGCTTTAGACCGTCTTGGCACATCGTTTACTAATAAAGCTAGCGAGAGAGGGGTCTTGAAGTACATCTTTAGTTCTATTTTAGTAAAGTATTATCAAGTCTCGTCGTATTTATTTCTTTACTCGTATAACTCACATAACATAACATCACTTGTGATACATTTTAAGTATGTGGCGAGTACATAAACTTACTCTCGAGTAAAAACACTCAAATAAAGCAAGATCAACGAACATTACGTGACACCTACCTAAGGCATTGGCTCAATGTTTATATGCAGTGAAAATAAGAATGTACTAACACCAAAATACAGATTATATAAGCACAAACTACATAGGTTTTGAACACCTATGTTCTCCAGTTACATACTACCTACAACAATGTAAATATTTTCTTTTATCGATACACAAGTTTCCATTACGATATAAACCTACTTTGGACTACATTACCAACGCACGAAACATTGAATAAACCCTTTTCCAATACAAAGAGGAACTAACGTATTTTTTATAACCCCGGGGACACACTACGGTCATTACTTTCCGCTTTGTTGGCTCGCGGCTAACTTGTTTGATAACAGCTAAGAAATAGGGCGACTTGTTCAGTGACGTCATCGGGTGGCGTAAGCTGATGTTGCTTTAAGTGTTGTTTATGGGACAGTGTTGATTCAATTTTTAGAACTTAAAAATTTAGAACACTATCTTTCGCCGCACAGTTACAAGACTATCAGTTTTTATCGGTTACATTTTAGCGAGTGTGCTTAGGAATTACATAATCAAATTCCCCCATCCCCATGCCACCATCGGAGGAGCAGTCAATGGGTTTGTACCCGGTTTAATAGCTTAAGGCTCCCTCGTCAACTAAAACATAGTAGTACTCGAACATGACTGGTGAAAGTAGAACAAGATTCAATGTTAGCTCTTCTTCTTTACGTGTTGATCGAAGAATTTTGTCAGACCAGTATGTAGCCATCTACACATTTTTAAAATTGGCTTCGTTCAAATCCTGAAAGTTGCTGGTGGACGCGCAGAATGGGCAGACCAGGAGGTAAGGAGGAAACAGGTGGGGCATATCCTGCAAAGGGGTTTTACACTGGCATTCTATTAGACATAGGTCGGGGATATCCTGCGGCCAACCTGGGCCCGCTATCGGTTAAGAGATTTACAGATAAGCAGTTATACATCCTTTCTTCAAATAGGTACTAGTAGATGTTGATAAGAACAGTTTTAGACGCTGAGAACTTATAATACTACCGTAAGTGTTAGCAAAATAAATAAAAGTGTAAGGTCATTAACCTGACATCAAACAACTGATCCTTAAAAATTCTAAGAAATCGATGTTGTTCAACTTCCTTCAATAACGTTGTTCCTCAAACAAATCATCCTGAGCGTTTCATCGTGACTTTTGTAAAATTTTCGACAGAGCGGCGTCATTATAAACTTTTCGATAGTCGACTATAGAAGCATGGACTTAATTTTTCTAAAAGTTCTCTTTTGAAGTTCGTAGTGACGTGAATTTTTAATGGCGCACCTTCTTTATATCCTGTTTGACGTGCTTTTTGTTCCACAGTTTTCTGTATGACAATATTATTCATCAAAATGTTTCAGAACCAAGCTTTATTTACAAATATTGGAAATTCCTTAATGGGCCTTAAAAAGAGAGTGAAGAACGAAGACTCCCTCAGACACCTCAGTCTCACAGGAGTTCTAGACAATATATTTCTATCCCATCTTTATCATCACTGGCAACTTTATTATACTCGCTACTGAGTACAGGCCTCCTTCCTTCAATGCCCTGCCTCCCTGGTATGTGCGAGTCTAACTGGCTATGCTAGCATTTGGGGTGTTTCTTTCTATAGTAATATATTTTCCAAGACGACCTGTAAAAAGACACAGTACACTTAATTCCTGAATTTCCTTTTTATCGTCCATTGAAAATCACAATCAACCTTTTGCAAATAAAATCAACTCAAACCTTTCACCTGTAAGTTTTTGTTTGGCTCGGTGTGGCATGCGCCATGCGCGCATGAATATTTAACGCGCAGGCTTCGTCAATGACGCCGCTCCACTAACTAACGCATTATTAATGAACTGAACGAAAATACATTCTGATGCTGAGGAATTAAAATAATTTAGATCAGTTGATATCATGAATATGAAAAACACGCAAGTAAATTACTTGCGTATTTTTCATATAATTTGAGAAGCGGAACTAGGAATATGAATTTCAAATGTTTAAATTTTTGTTGCTTCTGATAAAACTTACCTAGTCCTATCCTTGTTTTTGCCAGCAGCCAGGCCCAAAAATTTTACGTGTGCAAAAGCGCACAAAGAGCATTCGCATTCCATAATACATAATACGTTATGGATTTGCGTCACTCTGGTGGTGAAAACAAGGCTACTAGTAATATACAATCTACACACATCACGTTACTTATGATCAAAACAAACAGCCATTTTTGAACGTGAAAATTACACGGGACAGACGCACCAGTTCCTAATATTAAACCAGGGGCTCTCCAGTAACTCCGCCCCCCATCGGTACGAGTAAGATAGATTTTTTCAAAACAATACAATAATATTTCTCCAAGTGTTGATATACACAGTTAAAACAATACATATTTTATAGTAGATCCTACATAATCTGATTTCCCACGTTTGTTATGAAGATCAAGGGCTTATGAGGAAGTGTACTCGTTGTTAAAGAGTGGGCGGAGCACCCACATTACGCTTGTGTTTCGCAGATCTGGAATTATTCAAAGGTTAATAGGATCAGCTTGTAAGGCTCGCACTTCGGAGTATTGATATTGTTTGATTGTTCACTGTGCTATGGGCTTTCCTTGAAGCCAAAAATCGTATCCTCTTTTACGTCTGTGGTTTTATTTGTTAACCATCCATTTCAGAAAGATATTTATTTAAACTTTTAAATCTTCAAATCTTTACAAATGCCCTCATCGGTCTCTCACGTCTTTATTTCATTCAGTGCGGTGTGGCATCCATACACAATGTGGCTGAGCCTTCCCGCACCATCTCGCGCCTTCCCTTGCGAAGCGCACCTTTCCGCGCCACGAGCTACACGCTCAAGCGATCCACGTGTTGCGACTACGACTGTGAAGAAAACTGTTGAAAGAAATTAGTAACAATTTTCCACAAGTTAAACTGTGGTCAAAGCAAGCCTGGACATTTGACCGCACCTTTATTTTACGACTTGTGATGTTTTAACAATCATGCTCAGAAAACCAGTGACATACGCTTATGTCTCTTGACGCAAGTTGCACCGCAAACTTCCATGACGCGGCGACGCAACGTCCACCTTACGTGTTAACATGCTGTGGTTTATGACCGAGCCCTTGCTTCTCGGATCACAGCGCTTCTGTTTTGTTCTGTTTCATTAGATCGGTTGTACAGACAGCGTCAGTGTGCTAACCCCTCAACACTCCGGCCGAGGATGTCGGCGGGGGTAACTACTTAATGGAGCTGTGTGTGCCGTCTTTCAGTGAGATACAGATCGTTTCTGAAACCAATTTCCACACAAATTAAATATTTTTACTGCCCGAATAATTGGTACGAGATGCGTTTGCAAACCGACCCAGAAGAAAATAACGTTAAATTAAATGTTTGTATTATTCCGCTACAAAAATTATTTATTCATATTCATATTCAATTTATTTGCATTCTATAATGTTTATAAGGTGTTACAAAAATGCTTATAGCTAAGTACAATATTATAGACCCTGTTAGGGCACAGCAATATACATATTAAAATTAAAATAAAATTATTATATAAGCACCCGTTTCTAATTAAAATTTACATTATACGAACTAACAGTAACATTGATACATAGTTATTAATTCAGTTACAGAATAACAACTTCTTAATATATAATATACATTACATTATAGAGGTAACATGCAAATTTAAAATTATACCAATTTAAAATTGAGATCAAAATGCACTATAGTTATTTATTTACAATTATTAAGATTAACAGTATTATATTAAATTAAAGTTGATATTTATTTATAATTATTTAGATCAGTTTTTAGTTAAATATAACACTTTAGAGCACATATTCCGTGGACAGGTAAAGTAATTAGTTAATTATTTATTTCAAAGTGTTGGTTATTTCAAAGAATTAAAAGTATTTAAAATTATTGCAATGCATTCATATTTTATCAGTTAAGTATTCATTTATATTATAATATCCTAACAATATGTTATTTAATGAACATGTAGTGTGTAATTCTCAATTTTTTTACAGGAAAGATACTGTCTACACAAAACTACTGCGTTCAGTAGCTACAGAACCGTTATATTAACGGAAAGATACGAACATAATATCGTTTTATCGTCTATTAACTATTTTTCGAGGTCGCGCGTGCTGCACTGATGCTTATGATGTAAATTGCTTCCTTTTGTCTGGCAGGCAAGGTTGTTCGGAGTTGACTTCCTATACATTAGTTAATAATAATAATAAGTTTATTTCTCCTAAAAAATATAACATGTTGAACAGATTTGAAAGCAGTTAGAATTAAGCACAAAAAATATAAATGAGCAACTGCGCCCGAGCTAGGCTGAGCCTGTATTTCAGGTCACAGTTCTCTTCCCAGAGTTGTGAGCGGTATTAACAATTGTTGATCAATTCAGTTAAACGCTTTTTTTAAATACAGAAATAATAAAAATGAAAAAGTCAATAATTTCCATGAATCAATATAAATTATAAATTAAGTATAAAAAGTTGGTTTGATTTGATTTGATGTGTGTTGTGTTTGTGTGTGTTGTATTTTGGGTGTGAGTGCAGAGGATGTGTGTGTTGGAGGTCGGTGTGTTGTGTTGTGTTGTGTTGTGAGTGTTGTGTTTTGTATGGACGGGTGCTACTTTTAAATATATCTTTTTTTATCTTACAGTTTTAAGAATGTCCTCAGTAGTTTGGTAATCGCATTTGAGTAGAAACTCTAATAGTTTGGTTTTGCACTCTTGTTTGTTTAGTGTGTAGATGTTGAGTGTGGTGTTGAGTTTATTGTAAAGGAAAGGACCGCAGAAACAGAAAAATCTATGTGTAAAAAAGTGTTTGAATTGAATGGATCGTGGGACTACGGCATTGCGACGTCGTTTAGGCACAATACTCCTGTCTAAAGGTGTGAGAGTGTGTTGTTTGAGGATCGTAGTTATAATGAAGTGTTGGCGGACGGTAGGTAATTTCCAAGATTGATATAATAGATGTGTAGGGTAATAAATGGGTCGAAAGGAGCTAACTTTAAGGATTGCCCTTTGTGCTATTTCTAGAGGAAGAAGAGTGGTTTTCGAAGCTCCACCCCAACAAATCAAATCAATCAAATCAAAATCATTTATTTCAAGTAGGCCAGTTACAGGCACTTTTGAATAGTCAAACAACAATAACATATTAAGCTACAGTCCCAGTCACAAGACATAATAACTGTGAAAGTACTGTAGTTGCCCATTCCAAAGCGTAGATCTCTATGGAGAAGAATGGGCAAGAAACTCCATGGACACTCTTTTAAATTAATAGCTTGTTACAAAAATCTTGGTTACATCATTCATGTTGAGATGGTAAATTATGTGAGAACGATGTAGCAAGACGTGCACGTTAAAAGTGTCCAAAGTAAAAACAAAAAAAAGATAATTCAAAAATAAAATAAATAGTTCGAAATAAGCCGAGGCAACTAAGAGATGACCAGGCACAACTGACAGCGCCCGTTCACGAACATCACGCATGGATCAGCCATCATTCAACTCAACCATTTTGAAGGGAACTAAATGACCCGACACACGCGCCACCATCAGCGTGACATTTAAGTGAGCATGACATACTCTTAACCGCCAGGGCACATTGAAGTCAATAAAAGACGTAGGTTTCCAGTAAATGATAGCTTTCTAGTACATAGTGCTCACACAATATGGGCTGTGCGACTATACAATACTAAATTAATTGAATTTATACAATGCAAAGTTAGTTTATACAATCTTCAGCAGCTCCAACAATACTATTTAATGCTATCAATTCATGCGCCCCTGTCCTTGTGGAGCAGGACCGGCATTGAGCCAAGCATTATTATCAGCGATATAATCGTCCAATTTGTAATAAGCTTGCTTACATAGTGTGCGTTTAATGCATGTTTTAAATTTCATCTCACTCAGTTCAAGAATACTTTGTGGAATTTTATTATAGCATCTTAAACAGTACCCCATGAAAGATGAGTCTACTTTAGCGAGTCTGAAGCCTGGCTGAACTAATTGGTCCCTATTTCTAGTACTGTAATTATGTCTGTCACCTCTTTTACCAAAAAGATGCAGATTTTTTCTTACGTACATTATGTTTTCATAAATGTATTGACAATGTACCGTCATGATGTTAATGTCCTTAAACAGTTCCCTTAGAGAATCGCGCCTACGGAGATTATATATGGCTCTGATGGCTCTTTTTTGCAGAATAAAAATAGACTCGATGTCTGCAGCCCGTCCCCATAACAAAATGCCGTAAGACATTATACTGTGAAAGTAACTAAAATAGACCAATCTCGCGGTATCTACATCGGTATATTGACGGATTTTTCTAACAGCATATGCTGCTGAACTTAGCCGCCCCGCAAGAGATGTTAAATGAGAACCCCACTGCAGCCTTGAATCAAGCGTAATCCCCAGGAACACTGTATTATCGACAAATTCTAGTTTCTCATTATTCAATATTATATTACAATCACTACTTTTAACATTTGGTAATGAAAATCTTATGCATTTAGTTTTTTTTTCATTTAATACTAAATTGTTTGCTGTGAACCAATTATGGACCTGAAGTAGGGCATTGTTAACGTTATCTAGATTTTGGGCCCGTCTATTTATCTTAAAAATTAAGGAAGTATCATCAGCAAATAACACCATATTTTGAGGTTGATTTTTTAGTAAATAGGGTAGATCGTTAATATATACTAGAAAGAGGAAAGGACCTAATATAGACCCTTGCGGAACCCCCATTTTTACTTTTAAACCCTGTGAATTAACACCATTTATTTGAACTTGCTGTTGCCTTTCACTCAAATAAGATTTTATCAAACTAAGTGCAAGTTTACCTAGTCCGTAATGCTCAAGTTTCAAAAGTAATGTGTCGTGATTTACACAATCAAATGCTTTCGAGAGGTCACAAAATATTCCTATGGCGTCTTGGGACTCTTCCCACGCTGTAAATATGTGCTTGAATAAGGTTACACCGGCGTCAGTCGTACAACGTCCCTTGGTGAAACCATACTGTTGATCGTGCAAAATTTTGTTGGTGTTAAAATGATTGAGCATTTGATTAAGCATTACCTTTTCAAACACCTTGCTAAAAACTGGCAACACGGATACAGGTCTATAATTATTAGTATCTTTAATGTCTCCGGATTTGAAAAGAGGGATGACTTTACTGTATTTCATTAAATCAGGGAAAACTCCTTGGTCCACACACAAATTAAAAATTAAAGCTAAGTAAGGTGCTATCGTCTCAACTATGGATGTACAAACTTTGATAGACATTCCCCATAGATCTTCGGTCTGTTTGATTTTTATTTGCCGGAAAGCTTTAATAACTGTCATAGGGTTTATGTGTTTAAATTTAAATTCAGCCGAGCAGCCAGACACGTTCGCCTTTAATAAAGCAAGTGAGACTTCAGGTGAGGAATTTAGAGCCTCAGTAGTTTTAAACGGTATATCGGTAAAGAAATTTACAAATTCTTGAGCTACTTCCTGATCAGAGTTTTTAGGACCATATTTTGTATCTAATGTATAGGTAGTGTTAACTATTTTTTTCCTGTTAGTCTCATTATTTATGACTTTCCAAACTGTCTTTATTTTATTTTCTGCGTTTTTGATCTTGTTGCTAATGTACAATGCTTTAGCAAACTTGCAAGTATTTCGAAATATTTTTGAATAATTAGCAACATATTTGTTAAAAGTTTCCGTGTTAATGAAAGGCTTAAGGCCATACAGCTCAAATAGTCTTTCCCTACTTTTTCTTATACCTGTAGTTGCCCAATCACTAAATATAAATTTAGGGCAAATGCTTTTCATCTTCTTTTCAAAAGTTTTATTGAATTCAGTGTGAACTATTGAAAAGAATTGATCGTAAAACTGATTTACATTACTAACGTCCAAATGGTGGCCCATAATACTTAACTTGTTCTGTAGGGAATTATTATATCTATTTAATTTGCTAGTTGTTATAGGTCTAAATTTAATCTGAACTTTTTGCACTGGTGTGTTACAACTAAATTTACCGTTTGGCCACTATGATCCGAAGGCAGACAACTTATTATGGCTTTATCTAAGTAATCACAATTGCAGAAAACATTATCAATACAAGTAGCAGACGATGGAGTGACTCTAGTAGGTTCTCTAAAAATGTTGGCTAAATCAAATGACTTAAAAAGATTTAATAACCTGCTGCTATTCGAATTTTCTTCCAAAATATTGATATTGAAATCACCACTGATAATTGCAGATTTATTACTAGCTGCAAGTTTTGCCAGGACATCTTCCATTATTGATTCAAATAAAGAAAAGTTTTGATAGTTTGGGGGTCTGTACACACACACAATTACATGCTTATCTAGCTCAACACAGGACAGTTCGACGCAATGTTCCACCGAGAGACCTACTATGTCATTACGTTGCTTAAATTTAAAACAATTTTTGATTAATATTAGGGAACCTCCACGCAGCATAGATTTACGGTTAAAACAACTACCCACCGAATAGTTCTCATAATTAATGAGCATTTGGTAATCCTTAAGCCAATGTTCAGTAAAACAAATAACATCTAACCTAGTCTTTTCTAAAAACAATTCAATTTCTAATAATTTTGAAGAAATACCTTGAATATTTTGGTGGAATAATTTCAAGGTATTCTGCTGAGGCCCTTTGTCATATTTAATTAATGGAGTGCAAGAAGATACCTTGATGTTGTTAGGTTTCACTATACAGTTAATCGTACCTTCTGTTGTCTCACTTTCTAGTTTAAATTAATATTAATGTTAGTATCTGGAGTGAGCCCGGAGACACCCGTGCCATCACCAGTCTGCAAAATCCTATCACTAAACTTATAATCTAACTGAGAATTTTCCACGGTGACACATGGATCCTCCTCAGAACAACAATTGTAAAAATCAATATTAGTAAAATTACTAACAGTGGCAGTGTTAATTATAGAACTAAACATCGACATACTAGTTATGTCAGAGTGAATATTAAAACTTAATAGCCTAGCTATTTCATGTCTAAATCTGATAGGGAGATACACTGTATCCCGCGTCGACCTAAGTTTATCAACAGAATTATTGATGTCTAAAAACATAAGTTTTCCACAATAATGACTAACCAAGAAATGTACATGGTCATTAAGCATGTGTATATAATTGTTCTCATGACTACATAATTTTTCAAAATAGGGAAAAGCACACAATATAATTTTACTGCAATTTAACTCTAACAAAATAACATGTAATGCAATAGGTTAGTACCGATTGGCATAGTGCCTTGTAAACTTTTTTTATTATATCAATGTCGGTCACATGACGTAAGTTCTTAAAGACATATATTAGTTTTCTTAGTCTGGTCTGAAGCAATGATATATGAGTTTTGTAGTTCAGAGATGAGTCCAAAATAATGCCCAAATATTTCACTTCGGATTTCCTGATGAGTGAAGGACAATTACAGGTACTACCGTTTGTTGGGTGGATAGAGTGGGATTTAAGAGTTAGTTGTGAGGGAGGTTTATTAGGACTTCGGATGTAGAATGGCATGAACATAGTTTTATCGGTGTTTAGGGTAAGAATATTTTGTTTTAGCCAATCAGACACCTTGTCGAAGCCATTCTGTGCCAGAGCGAAAGTTTTATCCCACGTATCTGAAGAAAAAAGCAATACAGTATCGTCAGCGTAGGATATTATAATGCCCTGGTCCAATTTTAAACCACAAAGATCATTTAAATAAATTAAGAAAAGTGTAGGTCCTAACACTGAACCTTGTGGGACACCAAAGGAGATAGGAAGATCCGTGCTAATGTAAGAGTCTACTTTCAGGCATTGCTTACGACCGGTCAGGTAATCCTGAAACAATTTGAGCTGCAAACCTCTTATTCCGAGACGTTCCAATTTAGCAAGCAGAAGCGGGACAGACACCGTGTCAAACGCCTTGGCAAGGTCTAAAAAGATGCCAAGTGCTTTATTGCCGTCATCAAGTTTCCTTATAACATAGTCAGTAAGTTTGTGCACTGCATCCTCCGTTGACTTGCCAGAACGGAAACCAAACTGAGAGGAGGAGATAAAATTATTGCTTTCAAGATACTTAACGAGTCTGCTATTAATTATTCTTTCTAATATCTTAGATAGAGCTGGGAGTATAGCAATAGGCCTGTAGTTACAAACATTGTGTTTATCACCGGATTTGTAAATAGGGACAACAATGGCTTTCTTAAGTACTTCCGGAAAGACGCCCTGCCCAAGGCAAACATTGAAAATGTGACAAAGTGGTTCAGCAATAATTTCTTTAATGGCTTTGAGTAGTCTGTTAGATATTTTATCATGCCCGACTGCGCTTGAAAGTTTTAGTCCATCTATAAGTGTCAGAATCTCATGTTTATCTGTGTTTAATAATACAAACGAAGTAGTATTAGTGTGATTTGAGACAGAAACATCAGTTGGATTTTGAACTGTTGTTGAGTTAAGAAGCCCATTGGCCAGGGAACTGCCTACATTGGCAAAGTAATCATTTGCCTGGTTCACAGATGTTTGAGGAGATTCACCGAGAAGGTCGGAGGAGCCTGACTTAGTTTTATTCGTATTCGTTATGGTTTTGATAACTTCCCAAAGCTTTTTATTGTTGTTGCTATTTTTGTCTAATTCCGTTCTGTCGTGTTCCCTCTTGAGTCTTTTCAACAAATCATTACAATGATTTCTATATCTTGTGTATGTTAGTTTTAGTGTTTCATTGTCGGGTGTTGTTTGTGAATCTTTATGGAGGCGATCTCTATTTTGAATACATTTAAGCAATCCCGGTGTAATCCAAGGTCTAATAATTCGCTTTTTACGGGGGATTTTGACAATCACTGTATTCTCATTTATCGTATCTTGTAAAATTTTTATAAGACTGTCCATAGCCTGATTGGGATCTTCTATATCTCTTATGAAGCTGAAGTCTATATTCTTAAGTTGTTCACAAATAGCATCGATGTTAACTTTATTAATGTGAGATTGATGATGTTTCTTTTCGTGAATTTGATAAAGACAAAGTAGTACCGCGTTGTGATCTGTGATTGTGGAATTTACAACAAAGGTGTGTGATTTAAATTTAGTTTTAAGCAGGACGTGATCTAGACAGGTTTTACCTTGCCTAGTGGGAAAGGTGTGGGCTGGTAAGAATCCTCCAAAAGCTGTTGTGTTAAGGTATTCAGGTGCTTTGGTGTCGTGCGATTGTACTGAAATATCTATATTTATGTCTCCAATTATTGCAGCAGATTTAATATTTTTTAAGGTAGATAAGGTTGAGTTGAGGGATGTTAAAAAAGGAGTCAAGTTATTGTATGATGGTGAGCGGTACATTGCAATTATAGCTGTGTCATTATTTATTGTAATAACTAAACAGTTGCTATCCAAAAATGGTGGTTCAATTATGGTTACATTAAGCGATTCTTTATAATAGATTGTAATTCCATCATTCTGGTTTTTATAATTCTGTGTTATGTGGCACTTATAGCCAGGTAGGTTTGGTATATAAAGATTGCACGACAGCCAGCACTCTGTCAGTATTATAACATCACACTCCATTCTTAATCTTTGTAAAAGGACAACTAGTTCGTCAAAATTACGAGAAATGCTACGTATATTTTGGGTTAGTATTTTTATATTAGCTTTACTGTGTGAGATATAGCTATGACAGTCTTCAGCATTGCAGACCATGGACTCCGATACGGTTAAGTCATCAATTTGTACTTCGGTATTAGCCATTTGTAACAATTAAAATTAAAGGGGACTCAAAGTTATTAGACCAGTAATAACAGCAAACGCCTATATATTGTGGTGTAGTTATCTGCATGTTGACGTTTGAGTCATTAAGCGAGCGCGGACCATGTCTGTATAGATACATAGAGGTACAACAATGTCTAAATGTGCATAAAATATTTAACGTTGAGTGGGGGTTTAGTAAAGCTTGCGTGGTTGTCTTATAGAATCCTTTGATCGCACTAATTACTTGTTTATTTGCATTTTGAATTAAGATGAGGCTAGGAATTTCATTCTTTAAGTTGATAAGATTGGTTTTAAGTGTTGTTTTGCGTGTAATAATGTGAAGTGGAAGATATTTGTAAAACAATAAGGATATCACCAGAAGTATATAGTGGAGTACAATTTGCGAAGAATGTGAGGTTATGTCGCTTACAAGTGTAACACGAATTAAATAGTTGGTCCATTTATTGTTTAGTGATGATGTGTTAGGTTTATGCGGTGAGTGATTTTTTTTCTTCTGTGGGATTTCCGAAATTGTTATAGTGAAAGTAGTGTAAGTAGTGGTAGTGGTATAAGTGTTATTTATATGTAATGTTTGTTTTTGTTGTATTTGGTGTCCAGAGTTAGTATTCATTTGTATTGTTGTACAGACATATTTTTTAAATAAAATTAAGCATGCATTATTATAATAAAACAGTAATGATATGATAAACAATGAAGTGCAATACATGTACAAGAGATTTAGGGTTAGTCAAGTAGCATTACTTAGATCCTTCTTGAGTTCATTCAGGTGGACTTCGTTTTTGACACGGATGTAAGGTTTTCCTTCAATTTTCTGTATATAAATGTGGCCATTTGAGGGCCAGGCAAACTTGTATCCAGCAGTTTTCGCAAAATCTCGCGTAAGGAATAAAAGGCGCTTCATTTTTGCAGTGAGTAATTCTGAGATGTAGATTGGTTGTTTAGATGTGTGAATGCCCATGTTGGTGGAGTTGAGCTGATCAGTTTGCTGTTTTGGAAGATTGTATTTTTTTACCGCTTCTTGAAAATATTGTTTAGTCAAAGTATTAGTAAATTCGATTGCGACTGACGAACTGGTTGTTTCTTTCTTAGACGGCAACCTGGTGACATCACGTATATCGTTTTTATTTAATTCCAGATAGTTTACTGTCTTGCATAAATTGATGACGTATCCAAATAGATCGGATTTCTTTTCATTTTGGACTTTGGGTACATTTCTTACTTCCATTTGTGTTTTTAAACTAGCAATTTCAAGAGAATCTAGTTTTTCTTCCAGTGCCGATATGTGTGAATGAATTTGTTTACGTTCGTGTTCCAGTTGATCTATTTTATCTTCGACTGCTTTGACATTCATTGATAAGTTAATGTCTCAAAATAACTAGCTTAAAAGGGTCAAACTAGTGAAAGAAGCTGTTAAAAGATTTTTCGACTAAACGTTTAATCCTCGAACGGACAAATTGCGGAATGGTTGCGGAAATCGGAAACTGACAGATTATCTGTCAAAGTTCGGTGTCACCGCGTAGGCAATTCGTCATTAATAAAATCAATTTGGTTCAACCTACGCTATATACAAACTTTAAATAAAATGAAAGACCTGACCCGATTCAGTAAAGCAGCCATCAAATTGTTATTGCCTCTAAAACCGCCATAAATAAAGTAATTGTTGGCACCGTATTGATAAATCTACAAACAGTTACTTACGAAGGAAACGAAGCGAACAGTAACTAATGCGTTTTA